>CM040435.1:1131242-2376409 GCA_022702705.1 Papilionanthe hookeriana x Papilionanthe teres
TCACACTATATTCTTTCTTCTTCTAAAGAAAGAAGTATATCCAAAATTTATTTCAATTCAATGAATCGTAACTGTCAACGCCCTCAATTACCACCCGCCAAATCCCCGCCCCCCCCCCCCCCCAACCCCCAACCCAGAAAACCTCCTTAAAGTATCAACACCATCCCTGGCTTAATACACCCATGATTCCCCCCTCTCCCTTTTCCCAAAAAGCTTTATCTCATTAATTTGAAATACAAAATCTTGACCCCTCCACTCCCCTACCTCAAAACCCTGCTCTATTTTTGTACCTCAAATTGATACCACGACTAACAAAAAGCTTAACACCCTCTAAATCCTTCTCTTTTGTCCAAAACACCTCCTCAATCTGCACAAATCTGCTCCCACAACCGGCCTTTGTTGTCCCTAATATTCTATGAATTGGAAAGACAAGTAGATGGGAGGGAGGTCCTCTACCACAATAAGCTTTTCCTTCATATTGTTTTTCTAATGTAGCTGTTTGGGATGTGAGAGGTTTAAACAATATTATTAGAGTTGCATTATAAAAGCTTTATGAAATCTCATCATCTTGACGTTCTTGGCTTTATGACCAGAGAAAAATGTATTGAGAAATTCATACCAATATTATATCAATTTTTGATGAAACTGCACTTTAAAGAAAGGTATTTTCTATGTTTTATTGCAGGAACGAAGATTTATAGGAAATGAAGCAAAAAGATAAAAAAATGAGCGAATCTGGAACGAAAAATACTAAAAGAGATGAAAATTGAACTAGCCCGCCGACGGCGAGGAATAGGCCCCCGACGGCATGTTTTTCCAGAGAGAATTTGAATATATTATAAAGGAGCCCGCCAACAACGAGATCGAGCCTGCCGACAGCAAGCCTGAGCAGTTAGCCTACGTTCTAGAAGCCCGCCGAAGGCGAGATTGTTGTCGCCGACGGCGAGAAGGTCGGTTCAAGCAAAAATACAATGAATCTGGATGCTTTTTGAAGAGGTGTTTAAGCAACCTTTGGAAATATTTCTCCCTCTTTAAATAAAGACAAATCTAGGCCGAAAGTGTGTGTTCTTTTGTGTGTGTGTGTGCTTTTGGTGTGTGTGAAAGTTAGTAGACACAAAATTAAGACTTTCATCCTCAGACTAACAGCCAAACTGCGATAGTTATTAAGAGTTTAGGAAATGTACTAAAATGTCAAGTAGAAAATTTGGACTTGCATCTACTAAACTCTGAGTTTGCATGTAATAGAATTATTTCTAGAACAGCCAATACTTCCCTATTTGAAATATCATGTGGTCAAAATTCCAGAAGACCTATTGATGTAGTGAATCTCTCTTCTCATGCATTCTCTGATTCATAATTTTATTTGTCCATGATTTTAAAGCATTCATAATACTATAAGAAAGAAAATAATTTTAAAGTAATGACAATTATGCTTCAAAGGAAAGATATAATAGGACAACTAAATAATTTAAGGAAGATGACTATGTTTTGATTCACATTCGCCAGAGCAATATCACATCAACAAATTTAAGAAATAACATGTAAGAGCTCTTAACCCAGTTAAAATTCTAAGAAAAATTAAATCTAATTCTTACAACCTTAATTTGCCAACTATTATACTAATTCACTTTATTACCACTACTGAAGAAATTTTTCTATCATATGAAGGTGTTAGTAATCCTTCACTTATCCAGACTCTATAACAGAAAAACATAGTTCTTTGCTTATAGAATCACTCATTTATTGAAGACTATATCATCACTAAGGAAGCACCCATTAACCAAACTTCAAAGCATCATTTTTTAGTTCTTTGGAAGAATAAATCACTTCTTGATGATAAGTGTCTAACCTACATTAGGTTGGAGACTTGAGCTCCCCAATTAGTAGAAGATTTTTTGGATTTTTAATTCTGGCCAATAGAGTTGAATTTATGTTTAGGATAGTTGATGTAGAACATCATATGAATAAGAAAAAATAAAGCCAAAATGCCAGTTATAAGAGCTCAAGCAAAAGCCTAAGAAAGTTTCCAAAGAAGAGCTCATTCAAGGCTCATCACAAGAGCTTAATAAGAAGAAATGTATGAATATATAATTTATTATTTAACTTTCAATTTTAATTTCTAGAAGCTTTAAATTTTCAAATTTGAAGGCTTGTATGACTTAATAATAATAATAAAAAAGGAAGTTTGTTGACACCTTTCATTAATGTGCGCATATCTTTCCGTAAAAACTTTCTCTTATTTATTTAAATTTCCTTATTGAAAGATCTATAAATAAGATTGTTAAGTTATGAAATTTGGTAGTAGTTGAATAAAATAATTGTGTGAAACTTTGCTTCTTTTTTTTTCTCTAGGCTCTTGGTGGTTCCAAGTGTATAATTTTTTTTTCTGCGGAGATTAGATAGTTATACTTATTTTAATTTTAAGTTTTCCTTGCTATTAACTTGAGCCATGCTCCCATTTTATTAACATCATCTCAATATTTTTAAAATCCTAAAATGTCATCCACAACAACCTTGTTTGCATTGACAAAACCTATGTTGCAAACTCATTTTCACAACAATTTTCCTTAAAAGCAATGCTAAAAATCACATTTGTGTTGAAACTATTTTCCTTAAGACAAATGCCAAAATTTTGAAAACTCGTAACACATTCAAGTAAAAAGTCGTAACTTGACTTGCGCCGATTATTATCTTGCTAATTTCATGGATAGACCTATGCCATAAGATTGCTCTTACGACCAACAGTACAATCTCACTGACATCATAACCCTCTTCACCATGAACTCTGACCCACTAGATCCACAAATCTATTTAAGGTCACGACCCGGCCCGGGGCTTGAAATTAGCCAAGAATGGCACACACGATCAGACGATGTAACTTAAATTTTTTATATTCGTCTACAATTTAACATATGAAAGACCACTATAAACTAAATTAAAGCAGTAGAATTTGCTATCAGCATCTTCTATAAACATTTTTTTTATCTATCACTCATTTTTTGATAATTTAAATAAATCTCAAATGTTAATTAAAACAATTGTAAGCTAAATGAGCCAGTGAATACTTATACTTTTAAACTACATCAATATAAGGAAAAGAAAGAATAATATGCATTTTAGTTAATCTTCTTTATAAATCGATATATGATGTTATTCTCAGCGATCAATATCATTTCATATCTATAAAACTGAAAACACCGTCTAAAAATTTGTGTCAATTAAGACATATCAATATTTTTTTCTATTTACGTGCAATGGTATATTATTATTCTCCCACTAGTACCATCGAGGGATGTTTCATCATAGTCAGTAATGCACATACAAACAGTTAACATGAACATATGTTTTCATCACAATCAATCATATTATATAAAAAATATACTAAAATGCATAAGTAAAAATATGAACAAAACCCAAATTAATTATTCTATCACTGAATAGGAATTACTAGCTATAGTTCTTTACTTTGATGAGTTTAGATTTTACTTAGATTAACATTAAAGTGACAGCGTAAATGGATCACACTGTAATAAAATATCTTGTAACTAAGAAGAACACAAAACCTCGACTCACTCAATGTATCCCCTTCTTATAATAGTTTGATTTAGAAATTTATGATAAAATATACATAAAATCAGATAGGAGATCATTTAATTTATCTCGATTAAATTTGGAAAAAATGGAGATTAATGAAAATAAAATTATTAATTTTTTCACTGATGAGTATGTGTTTGATTTGAGTGAGTTGAGTGTGCTTTAGTATGCAGATGTATTCATATTATTTATTAGTAATGTTATATTTTATGATTCGACTTATAATTAAAGAACAAAAGAAATAATCGATGATGATAAATTATCTTTTTTGGATGAACTGGAATAGATTGAGAGCATAATTAGTAAAAGTCACAAGTCAGACTATGTTAGTCATTTTCAAGAATATAAAATAATTTTTAAAATATTACTATTTGAATTTTATTGGCCTCCTTATTTAAGGATATGAATAAGTATGTTACGAAGTGTGATCATTCAAAGAAACATTAGCATTCTTCTGCTAGTATCATAAATGAATGAACTCTATTAAAGTCAATCATGCACGTGTAAACATACTATATAATTCATATCATTTATATGCTCTTTTTATTCAATTCTACATTCAAATAATGCATAATAACAGGATTTCTAAAACTGTATATTCATTATAAGACATACATATAATCTTACATCTATACCCTCTACGTGTACAAACAAAAGATCATTTAACAAATAAACATTACATATTCGTACTGTCCTCTCTCTACATCTTTCTTATTCCTATAAAGCTCTGTTCCTTATGAGTATCTTCTCAACAATTTGAATTCAACATTACGAGTTCATTTTTTTTTTACAATGCAAAAAAAATACTAGAAATTGAGCAACATTTTTCTATATTTAACTTTGCAACATATTAAATTTACTCAAATTTTAAAAATATATAAAGAAAATAATGAAAGAAAAACTAGTAATCCATTAGCTAACTTCGCGTGGCATCCAATATTCATCCCACACTAACTGTATTTTAAACCAATCCGCCCGCTTTGGTGTTAGCAAAGAAAGTCAAAATGAAGTCGAGAGGGCATAAACCATACTGGAGGTGGCCAATTAACCTGTGAATCCGCAGAGAAAATCCTCTGAAAAGCACCCGTTTCCACGTTGAAGACAGCCGCATCACGCACATGCTGCCTCCAATCTAAGAAATATCTCGACGTCTCTGTGAAATAAACTGAGTTTCTGCTCAGCCCACACCTTCCTGCAGCAGGAACCGAGAAGACATGATTGCAGCCAACAAATATTGCTTGACCGTCCAAATCACTAGCTTTAGCCGGAATCCACCCTGTTGCTCCGCCATCGTGTTGTTTCATCGTGACTCGAACACTGGTTGTCTCTGCCTTGACGGTGAAAGCATCTGACTCCTCGTCTTCACCCTCCTCCTCCTCCTCATCCTCATCCAATGATAGCCCCTCCCTCAGTCTCTGAACTTCCCTTTTGCTGTACTCATCTACTTTTCTACAAATCTGTAGTAGTCGACCTGATGAGAAGATGATGTGTCTGTTGAAGCCAATACAGGCCAAGAGCGGTTTTTTATCGCTGCAACTTGCGAAGCTTCTGAGTTTCAACGAGCGGGAAGCAGGACACATTTTGATTCCACTCGGCCAATAGTTGATATGGAGATCAGAACAAAACACAGAGCCTGATAAGGTCACAACAAAAAGTTTATCATTTTCTTTGTGATAAAATATGTCTTCTGCACACAGGAGTTTTGTGCAATGATGGCCGGCGATCGAAACAGGGGTCCATGAAGCGTCTCCTACTCTCGCTAAAGCTAGATGACTCTTAAACGGATTAGAGCCATAGATGACCGCTGCAATGCCGGAAGGTGGGGCGGATGTCAGCACAATCTTTTTGATGTATTCGTCGCGAAACTCTTCCTTTGTATGGTAAATTCCCCTAAAGTGCGCTCCTTTGTCAAAGAAACCTGTCAGGGAGCCATCAGAGACATCACGAAGAATACGCACATTAGCGGGAGAGGGGAAGAGGGAGAAGAGGGAAGGCAGAGGGAGCTCTTCTCGGTTGAGAGGGTTCAGCACTCGGGGATTAAGTTCGAGGTCGAGGGTCACCAGCCATCCGTCCGGCGAAGCCCCGACGCAACGGCGACCCACCATCTCCGGAACAGGGTGAACACGCCGGACTTGTCCGTTGGAGAGGTCGAGAAAGGAGCAATAGTCTGCATCTTCACCTTCCTCGTTCGGAAGGAGCATCCATGGAACCGATGGGGGGATGGGAATGAAGGATGCTCGCAGTCGGGGTGGCGTCGGCCAGCCTTTGTGCGGCCATCCCAGTGACCATCCCCACTCTTTGCAGACAGCTCGGAGGCGGATGATGTCTGCGATGAAGAGTTTCTCTGCGATGGAGATTAGGAGGTTCGCCGGAAGAAGGTGCCAGTTAGATGGTTTGCTGCTGGCCATGGTTCTCTGTAACTAACGAGTTCGTGGTTGGTTTAAGAATATAATAGAGGCATATTAAAACAAGTCCGCGCTTATTTATATTAGGAAAGGCCTTCTTCCTAATATATGTATTCCTTATTGCTATTTTTCCATGGAATTGATCCGTCCGGCGAAGCCCCGACGCAACGGCGACCAGTCTATATATATATAAAAGAGAGAACAGTATCCAAAGAGTCGGTAAATCAACTTATTTCTTCTTCTTCTTCTTCTTATTCGAGTCTGCTCTCTCTTGCGAGGAAGAATGCGAAAATTAGGGTATCTAGGAATGAAGACGAATCAAATCAGCAGTGATCTCATTAATTCAGATCTACGTGAGCTCGGGGTGGCTGCCAAGAAATTATTCTCCGATCAAATCAGTAGTCTGATCACGCCTTCATGCTCGGAAGCGGCCTTGGATTTGGAACATACTTTCTCGAGAAATTATTGCATAAAATGGCAGTAGAGTTTTAATTACTGATTTGTGATTGTAGTTATGTGGTTGTTTCTAGTGGCGGAATCATGATTTTTATGTTATAGAAGCAGAAAAATTTACCCAAAAGTGAATCTCCATTATTCTCCGAATAACCCTTAAATTGAAGTCTGTGGCTGTATCTATAGGCTTCCATTATTCTCCCAATACTCCGATTTTCACAAGAAATCGAAGGCTGTG
The DNA here is from genome assembly GCA_022702705.1 of Papilionanthe hookeriana x Papilionanthe teres. Taxonomy (NCBI): domain Eukaryota; kingdom Viridiplantae; phylum Streptophyta; class Magnoliopsida; order Asparagales; family Orchidaceae; genus Papilionanthe; species Papilionanthe hookeriana x Papilionanthe teres. The sequence goes on from CM040435.1 coordinate 1,137,933, forward strand.
GCTCTGAATTAGATATAAATGAAAGAAAAAGTGTTCCATGTATCAAATTCTTTTGGTTTTGCTTTTCTCTATTAAGTAATCTGGCATTTGGAAACAGAGATTGAAGTTTTCTTTCCGTTAGAGCATCCTTCTCATTTCTGTGAAATGAAATGATCATGTGAATGTCTTCTAGTGTATTTCGTAATCTGTTTTTAAATAATCATTTATAACATCTCGTAGCAATTTCCCAAACATAGATTGACAATTAGGTCTTACCTGACATGTTCATCATGTGGTTGGGCGGTTGAAGCTGTAATGTTGGATAAGATGAACATGGACTTCTAACTTTTCTTAAAAAAAAAATTCAATTTCTCGTTCTGGACCAAAAATATAATAGCGTTTTGACTACAAAATGTTTTTATGAAATTTGTTTCTTGTACTTTTTTTTTTTTTTTTGACATCTTGTCAAGTATATGTTCATTTATTTGATACAAGTACAGATTACTTGAGTTAATTATTAAGTATGCATTAGCTACCGTGACATTTTTCTTTCTTTTTAATTCATTATGGCATCGCTGAAGATCGATGTTTGTGACTAAAAATTAAATTTGCACTCAACATACTGATCAGTGGCATATTTTTACCACTGATAATTGGAACTAGGTCACATGGATTTAAGTGGTTGTTTGGCATCATAATATTAACAGGATTTAGTCATGGATTTAACTTAAATCCAGCCTAACATCATCTATATATATATAAATCTAACTCTCCATTAAATTAAATTTTCTCCAGTTTTGTCCTTTTTGTTTTACGATGTAATTCTGGATTTAGTAAATCTCATTGAGAGTTGGATTTATTCCATTGTCACTTGCGAGCTCTTCCGCCTGCAACTGGAGTCGATAATTCCAGATTTATGAGCTTTGATAAATTCTATTTAGCGCAAATCTAAGTTGTAGTCAAACACCATCTAAGGGTGTAGTAGCCGTAAATGTTATTTTCGGCTAGCTAGTGCAAACTGATATTATGCTTATTTTGCCTTATTCTGTTTATCCCCCGTGTATCAAAGATAATGGTCTTGGTTACTGAAGCTCCATTTAGCATATTGTTTAAGCATTGGCTTTCCATACAAGAAGTTTGTCGTCAAAAGCTCTGCATGATTGATGATGAAACTTGGGCTCTATTTTGTTGAAAGAAAATTGAAAAGGACAGTTTTCATGTTTATTTATCTTTTGTTCTTTTTATCAATATTTGAAGTTCATAAACCTCTTAAGTATGCAATATTTTCATTTTAAATGCTTGCTTGTGTCATCATGCTCACAGCTAACTATACATTTCAACAATGCCTACTACGATTGTAATAATTGTGATTGAATCTAATGAGATTATTTTAAAATTATATGAATGTGTTTTGGCTGAATTTTCAATTACAGATATTTGTTGATTTTGGACCGGACAAACTGGAAGACAAATATGCTCACAGCTCTTTTAGTTCCTTATATATTCTTTGAGTCTTCCCGCAGTACTGTTTTCTTTCTTGAGGTAATTTTATGCCCTTTTTATGTCTCTGCCTTTTGCTTTTCTGTTTATTTAAAAGCCCTGACAATCTGCTTCTGCAATAGTGCTATTTTTTTATGTGATTAAAGATTTGAGTGCTATGTGTGTAAATATAAAAGTTTAGGTGTGTGATCTGTAATTACGACTATGATTTATGCTTTAGTAGTTGGGGATGTTAATTTGTTGTGGTTGCCAGTGGGAGGTTAATTTGTTGTGGTTGCCAGTGGGTTGGAGAGGTTATAAATTTAAAAGCAAGCATATCTCCATGATCTGCTTGTGCATAGCATGTTGCCCCTCTATATGGTGACTGTTCTAAATTTTTTTCAGTGAATTTTTTGTTAACAAGTTATTTTATATGATTGTTCATAAATTTTTCCCTTCCTGATTAATATGATTGATATTGGCCTTGAGCACAAGCCATATGTGAAACATCAAGTCCTGTTCAGCATTGTGATCATTAATATGTTCAACAATCACCAAATTGAAATTTAAGTCTCTGTCAAGCCTGTATGTGTTGATTGCAGTCATATGAATGAGTCATAGCATTAGGATTTTTCATAAACTTTTGAAGTAGTTTTTGGGTGGTTATAGCATCTTGTGACCAGAGATCCTGATGCATGTGGTAATTTAAGAAGTGCTAAAGCCATATGATGTGCCTTAAATAATTGGATACTTGCAGAAGCGAATCAAGCCTTTAATATTAAATTTATTTAATTATGATAACCCATCACATATGGTTAGAAATGGTTTTTGTTAAAGATTTAGTGAATATCATCAATTTTTTCCGATACTATTTCTAGATGAATGATAACCCGTCAAATATGTAAGAAAAAAATATGCAGGACTGGGAGACATATGTAACTTATGTGCACTAAGGAATGATTTTAAAATAATCCATCTTGTTTTTTTGTTTGCATTCCAAATTAGCTCTATTTTATTTTTTAATAAAATAACAATTGTAGGTTTAAATATCAATAATGCCCCTTGGCAACTTGTCTTTTGACATCTTGTCAAGTATATGTTCATTTATTTGATTTAAGTACAGATTACTTGAGTTAATTATTAAGTATGCATTAGCTACCGTGACATTTTTCTTTCTTTTTAATTCATTATGGCATCGCTGAAGATCAATGTTTGTGACAAAATTAAATTTGCACTCAATATACGGATCCGTGGCATATTTTTACCACTGATAATTGGATCTAGGTCACATGGATTTAAGTGGTTATTTGGCAGCACACTATTAACAGGATTTAGTCATGAATTTAACTTAAATCCGGCCAAACATCTAATATATAACTAAATCTAACTCTCCATTAAATTAAATTTTCTCCAGTTTTGTCCTTTTTGTTTTACGATGTAATTCCGGATTTAGTAAATCTCATTGCGAGTCGGATTTATTCCATTGTCACTCGCGAGCTCTTCCGCTGCAACTGGAGTTGATAAATCCAGATTTATGAGATTTGATAAATTCTATTTAGAGCAAATCTAAGTTGCAGTCAAACACCATCTAAGGGTGGACGGCAGGCTACTATTGCCGTCAAATGTTATTTTCGGCTAGCTAGTGCAAACTGATATTATGCTTATGTTGCCTTACTCTGTTTATCCCCCGTGTATCAAAGATAATGGTCTTGGTTACTGAAGCTCCATTTAGCATATTGTTTAAGCATTGGCTTTCCATACAAGAAGTTTGTCGTCAAAAGCTCTGCATGATTGATGATGAAACTTGGGCTCTATTTTGTTGAAAGAAAATTGAAAAGGACAGTTTTCATGTTTATTTATCTTTTGTTCTTTTTATCAATATTTGAAGTTCATAAACCTCTTAAGTATGCAATATTTTCATTTTAAATGCTTGCTTGTGTCATCATGCTCACAGCTAACTATACATTTCAACAATTCCTACTACGATTGTAATAATTGTGATTGAATCTAATGAGATTATTTTAAATTTATATGAATGTGTCTTGGCTGAATTTTCAATTACAGATATTTGTTGATTTTGGACCGGACAAACTGGAAGACAAATATGCTCACAGCTCTTTTAGTTCCTTACATATTCTTTGAGTCTTCCCGCAGTACTGTTTTCTTTCTTGAGGTAATTTTATGCCCTTTTCATGTCTCTGCCTTTTGCTTTTCTGTTTATTTAAAAGCCCTGACAATCTGCTTCTGCAATAGTGCTATTTTTTTATGTGATTAAAGATTTGAGTGCTATGTGTGTAAATATAAAAGTTTAGGTGTGTGATCTGTAATTACGACTATGATTTATGCTTTAGTAGTTGGGGATGTTAATTTGTTGTGGTTGCCAGTGGGAGGTTAATTTGTTGTGGTTGCCAGTGGATTGGAGAGGTTATAAATTTAAAAGCAAGCATATCTCCATGATCTGCTTGTGCATAGCATGTTGCCCCTCTATATGGTGACTGTTCTAAATTTTTTTCAGTGAATTTTTTGTTAACAAGTTATTTTATATGGTTTTTTATAAATTTTTCCCTTCCTGATTAAAATGATTGATATTGGCCTTGAACACAAGCCATATGTGAAACATCAAGTCCTGTTCAGCATTGTGATCATTAATATGTTCAACAATCACCAAATTGAAATTTGAGTCTCTGTCAAGCCTGTATGTGTTGATTGCAGTCATATGAATCAGTGATAGCATTAGGATTTTTCATAGACATTTGAAGTAGTTTTTGGGTAGTTATAGCATCTTGTGACCAGAGATCCTGATGCATGTGGTAATTTAAGAAGTGCTAAAGCCATATGATGTGCCTTAAATAATTGGATACTTGCAGAAGCGAATCAAGCCTTTAATATTAAATTTATTTAATAATGATAACCCATCACATATGGTTAAAAATGGTTATTGTTAAAGATTTAGAGAATACCATCAATTTTTTCTGATACTATTTCTAGATGAATGATAACCCGTCAAATATGCAAGAAAAAAAACATGCAGGACTGGGAGACATATATAACTTATGTGCACTGAAGGAATGATTTTAAAATAATCCATCTTGTTTTTTGTTTGCGTTCCAAAGTAGCTCTATTTTATTTTTTAATAAAATAAACATCAATTATGCCCCTTGGCAACTTATGGATGAATCCTTGGTGTATGTTGAGGTGGGAATGGGTATTTGAAATAGAAACATATTCTATAATATCTTCCACTTTGTTAACTAAATTGTTAGGGTAGTTATCTTTTATTGGAGTTGTTCTTATTGTTATTTTAATCATTATTGCACAGCCTTGTAATTTGAGTTACTTTTGAAATCAAAGGTGCATGATATTGCTTGATTTTTTTATTATTGAACTTTGAGAAGATTTAGAGCCCATGACGCGACCGAAATGCTAGCAATCATCAAGTTAAATAAATTAAAGCAACGCCAAGAAAATAAAAAAGACGTCCCACAAAGCTTTTATAGTGATTTGTATATTTAAGAATATAATTTTGATTTATAATATTGAGGAGGGGGGGGGGGGGGGGTGTTTATTAAGTTGTCAATGTTGGAAAATATGATTTTAGTCATGAAACAAAATCAAATACACTCTCGTCCAAAGGTGTGCAAAAAATAGGATAATTGCCATATCAACTAAATTGATTGGTTTGGTTTTGTTTGATTTAGATTTTGGTTTAAAGTTGTAGTAAAACTAAAATCTACCAAATCAAACAGATCAAGCATAAGTCATAATTTTAGAATACTAGAATTTGAAAATTCTAGCCAAACAAAATCTAAAGATTAAATTTAAATACAACCAGCAAACTAGACATGATAATATTATAAAATCTTAATTACCTTTATATGATAAACCCATCCCATTTAAGATCAAGCATAAGATATAATTATAGAACACTAGAATTTGAACATTTTAGCCAAACAAAATTTAAAGATTAAATTTAAACAAAAAATGGCAAACCAGACTTGTTAATAATATTATAAAATCTTATTTACTTTATTATGATAAACCAATCCCAAAAAGAACAAGTTTGATCTTATTGGGATTGGTTTATCCCAGCCAAGATTCGGATCGCTTGATCATATACAGATTGAGTTTATGATTGCTTTTGATTTCCAAGTCATAAATCGGTTTGTTTACTTATTGAGTCGACTTGTAACCTAATCCATTGATATCTCCAGAACAGGGTGAACACGTTGGAAGGGATTATCCCGCAAATAGTGCGCACCAGTCTATATAAATATATATATATATATATATATATATATATATATATTGCTAGCGCCGATCTTGAGGAGATCTAACGGTCCAGAAGGGACTAGTAACATATATAGGAGAGTCCTCCGGCACAATATATTGAGGTCTATTTATTTAACCAAGTGAAGTTGTCTGAACTAAGCCAATAAGGCTGAAGCCAGCCAAAGATAACTGAAGGATGCAAGAAACGAGGCACTCAGTCAGAAACGAAACAAAATGGGTCAAAGAGTTGAGTGGACTCATACATCCTATTACTTAGGTTTCGAAAAAAGTAACCGATCAGACATATTTCAAGATTAAGGCGGCTTATTACATTATGATCGAGGGAAAGCTTATTTGAATGTTATTCAACTGGTTGCATGAGAGGTGTATCAAGCAGATGATGTCCTCCAGGAAGTACATTCAAGGGAATGTGGAAACGACTCTGAACTGAAAAACTTTAGCACATTGAGTACAACGACATAAATATTGGTTTCCGGCACGTTAAAAGAATGTCAAAGAATTCTCAAGGACGTGTGAACTATGTTAGAAGTATGCATCACTATAACATTGATCAGTTCACAAACTGCAACCCATGGTCATTCACTGTCTAGGGATTCGATATTCTCAGGCCCTTTACCTCGTTACGAGGTCAGTGAAAATTCATACTCATTATTGTGGATTACTTCTCCAAGTAAATTGAGGCCAACACACTCATTAGGATCACCATAGAGGTTGTTCGGAACTTCATTTGAACAAATTTAATCTATAGGCATGAGATACCACTTCTAATTATTACAAATAAAAATAAATAATTTGTTGAACAAAGAGTAAAAGATTTTGTCAAAGCCAAAAAATTAATTTGAAGTTTTTGTCCGTTCATCATGCTTGAACAAATGGACTGACGGAGGCAGCCAAAAGGATTATCTTAGACTTGCTCACAAGAGAATTTTAAAAGAGCCAAGGGAAACCGAGTCGAGATCCAATAGTCTGTTTTTTAGGAGGTCCTAATGGCACCTTCCATGGCCGCCCGATAGAAAAGTAACAGCCTCCCATCCTCTTCGGAAAGCTTCTAGATTACTTGCAACAAGAAATCCAACCTCTAAAAGAAATTCTTTAGATAAAGTCACTTCGCATAACACTTATATTAAATAATACAAAGCACAATATGCTTTGGGGTCCAATAAGCAAGGCCTACTGTTGACCTCATTTTTGATGAGGTCTTCTCTTCTTCTTTTTAAGTATCTTCAGGATTCAAACTTCAGGCTTTTCCTTCGACTATCTTAGAGGACTAGAATCGGGACCCACCACTTAGAAATTCAAACCACTTCTTAACTCCCTGCAAACTCCACAAACTCGATTAGTAAACTCCTAATCACCTAGAGGTGGAAATCAAATGTGGAAGTTTAAAGGATGAGTTCCTATGGGACTCTTTGGCCTTAGGATCGCCTACAGGTGGCACTGTGCCAGTGAAGGGCCGATTTACACACACACTACACTCATACACTACACTTGCACACACCTCCTAAAACCACACCCATACTCAACTCGACCTCCCGACTCATGTAGGTGATTCACATGGATGGTCCTTAACCCCTAAGCCCTTGGCCAAGAGGGTTAGGAACAACATAGTGGATGCGCTCAAATGAGATCCTTCATGGCTCATGTGGAGCTTGATATGGCTTCATGGCTCAACCAAAATGATTTCATTCCACTTACATTCACCTAATCTTCAATTTACCAAATTTTCGATTTTTCGACCCCGGACTCTACATCCGCTATTACCCAAAACCTCGAAACTACCCAAATTTCTCAAAAATTTTCAAATCACCCAAAATTCTCCAAAATCATTCCTAAACATTTCTCTCCACTCAAGTTGATCATCCATAGCCAAAAATACCAAAAATTCCAAAAATACCTCCCAATACCCTCCAAATACCCAAAATACCCCTCTTGACAAAAAAATCCAAAAATTCAGAAAATTCCCAGAAAATTTCAGAAAATCCAAAATATTCCCAATTTCATTTTGTTCAACTACACGATGGGCCAATTTTGTCAATTTACCCCACTTTTATCAAAACCCCCAATTTGACCCATTTTAAACCCAAAGTGAACCCAATGTCAAACCAAACCTACCAAATTGACCCAAATTCTGGTCCAATTCAATTCTAAACTTCAATTCAACAATCCCAACACCAATCTAGACCAAATACAAGTCTAATTTGATTGACATTTGGATCCAATTTCACTTTTGGCCTTAAAGCCCGATTTGGACCCATGACCCAAACCTAACCCAAACTCACCCCATTCAACTCCAATTAACCCCAAATATTTTCCAAATCTTCCTTAACATTCTCACAAACAAAACACTAACATTATTTGCCCAACATTTAGACCCAAACCCCACTCAACTTCAACCCAAAGTTAAAAGGCCCTATTTTGACCTAAACCCAAACCTAACCCAAATGAGCCCAAACCCTAAAATCAAAGCCCAACCAAAGCCAAAACCTCTTTGAAACACTCCCATAAACATTTCCCAACATTAATTTTACATCAATTTCAACCCTAGCCCAACATTGGCCCAAGTTAGCCCAATTTGACCTATATTGGCCCATTCACCAAAGGAGCCCAAATTCGACCCAATTCAAACCCAAATCACTCCCAATTTGCTCCAACTCACTCATGACACATCTATGAGCTAAACCCAACAATTATTTGGCCCAAGCCTTTGCCAAAATTTCATCCTAAAATCCATTTTAAAATCCAAAAGCCCACTTACCTAAACCATTTTAAAAGCCCATTTCCACCAAATACAAAAGCCCAAAATTGGCCCTAAAGCCCACATGACAATTTCTTTTCATCATACCTTTAATTGATATCACCCCTAAGTTTCAAAATCATCATTAATCCATTCCAAATCAAGCTTCATACAAATTCTCATCAAATTACCAAAAGTTTCTAAATTCCATTTTCATGAAATTGACCAAGCTTTTCCCAAGCCAAAGACAAGCCATGCAAGCCATGGACAAGCCACATGAAGCCATGGAAGGTTTGACATGTGATCAAGCCATTAATGGCAAAAGGAGGAGCCTCTTTTAAGCCCCCTTAAAAAGGTTTTAACCCTTTTAATTCTTCACCCTAATCCATGATTAATCAAAATATTCATGGATGGTGACTTCTCTACCCTTTTCAAGCTGATTCACCTGATCCTCCCTCAGCCCGAATCGGCCATGGAAGGGTGCACCAAACCCAAAATGGTGGGTTGACCCATTTGGACCCAAAATGAGCCTCTCCCCATACCCTTTCGATTCAAACCCTTTACACATGTCCATGGCTAATTGATCGCACAAACTTCCGACCTCGACCCACCTGGACTCGAGGGTGACCCATGCCCGCCGGCCAGCCGCCGGGTCGCCGGAAAACACCATGGCCGAGACCTCGGGAGGAGCCAAACTTTGGAATTCCACCTTGCTCGAGCCGCCCAATGCCCAATGGCCACCATGGTCGTTCTTCCCATGCCGCAGCAGGTCGATCCCAACCCTTGGCCATCCCCGCGAGGCTCTCCGACCACCTCTATTTAAACCCGACCCCTCACGGCCATGAGGGGAGAGTTGCACAAACCTTGCCGAAACTGCGCCAAAATTGTTCCAAACCCTTCTCCATCCTTAGAGCAGTTGATCCCCAGTGCCAATTTGCCCTAATCCTCACCAACAGAACTCAATTTCTCAGCCAAAATTCCACCCAAAACTGGGACACTTCTCCAAACTGGATCAATCCCCAAATTGGTTGGTCCTACACCTTCACCGGACTGAGGGAAGGAGTCCGCCAGCAAAAGCCCCCTCTCCGGGGCCACCCATCCGTTCCGGACTCCGAGCTTTGTGATCGGGCTTGGTCGAAATCATACCTGGACAATTCATCGGACTGGGAGACTTCATGCGGAGCTTGTCGGGATCCGATCGAAGGTGACACGACCCTCGGATTGAAGCCACACTTCTCCGAGCAAAGGTATGAGCTAATTCTTCATCCCGAGCTTACGGAGATTCTCCATTTCGAATGCTTTAATTTCGATGCATGATCACCGTATAGATGTATTCGTCTCTTCGAGACGAATCCATAGAGCATAAGAACACGAAAATCCATTGAGTATTGAGTGAGATATTAGGGATTTAGTGTGGACGGCTCTCGGGTGAGGACGCTTGGGGACGATGAACGGATGCCATTCATTTAATACACGCGCGGACGGACGGCCAGGATCGCGTCGGATCAGGAGATGGAACGACACAGCGGGGCCCCGGAGCGTCGAGTCGGATGGCCGCGTCGAACCGGAACACGCCGCGTGGCCTTTCGAAGGCTGCCGAGGTTGACGCGGCGCCGCGTGGATAAATAGAAAATTAGGGTATTTTTGATTTATTTAATTCCCCTAAACTTCGAAAATCCATAACTTTGTGTAGGAAAATCGAAAAAATAAAATAAAAATACCCTCTTGCTCGATGAACGGAGGAGAATAATGTGGAAAAGAAATCATTTAATTTCATCAAGTATTTTATTTTTAATGATTTATTTACCCTCCGCATTATTTTAATTTTCCATGCATATAGGAAATTCACCGTAGCATGAGACCATAGGGCTTTTGAAGCCTACGAATTTGGGAACATTCCACGAATTTTCCAAAGTCGAGAGCCATCCTATGAGAAGTTATTGATTTTTCAAATTCATGTTGCTGTTTTAAGTATTTTTATTCCAATAATTAGCATGTTGTGAAATAAATTCTAGGAAAATTTGGTGATGTCTCTTATGACTCGGAGGACCTAGGAAAAATAGATTTTGGATTAATTCATTTAAAATAACGCTAATTGGCTTAAACACCCAAAATAGCTCCTTAATTAATTAGAGTTAACCATATATCAAATTGGCTTGAAATCAATTCTCCACTCGACCTTTAGGATCGGAGGAACCCACCATAAAAATTTGAAGTCAATTGGACTTGGTTAGCCCTACTAAATGAGTTGATTAAGCCACTTAGTCATTTTAAACTTTAAAAATTCATAACTTTCAAAATACCTTTCAAAAATTCACCAAATTAGTTTTAGAGTCTCTCTGATATCAGAGGAATTTAAGGAAATTAAAATTTCAACTTTCTAAAAAAATTAATTTTTTGCATTATTTTAATATTTTAATAATTAAAAAAATAATAAAAATCACAAAAATAATAAAATTCACCAAAATGTCACATTTTGAATTTTAATCACTTAGGAACAAATCCATATTTTTCTTAGGTACTATTTAATGAGATATTAAATTTTAAAGCCTCAAGGTAATTTTAAAATTAAAAAAAATGTATATTCTAGCATTTTCACTAAAATAATTATAATAAATCAAAGAAAAATCAGAAAATTGCAAAAATTGATTCTCCGATTTCCTTGATATCGAGAGAGATTTTTGAAAAATATAAATTTCATTTTTCAACCTTTATTTTATTTTTAAATTAATTAATACTCCAAAACTTAAAATAATTATAATAAAAATAATATAATTCAAAAAATCACCAAAATTGGTCCAAGTGGTCCTCCAGTCATTAGGAATGTCCCATAATTTTCTTAAGGACTGAAACTTTCCTTGGTCATATTATTAAATTTTCTCGGAGATTCCTATTTTCCACCAAAAATAATTACATAAATAAATTAAATACATAAAAATCACATTTTCTCCTCTCGTATCTTTATTAGCATATGAGTAAAGTCACATAAAAATTTCAAGTTCATTTAAGCTCAATTTAGTGAGTTATGGAATTATTAAGCTTGAAGGGCAAAATGGTAATTAAAAAATTTTAACCTTTAATTACAACTTTAGGTTTAATAAAATTAACAAATAAAATATTTGATCTTAATCGATTTGGATGATTGAAATTTAAATAATTAAAGGGTAGAAACCTATTAAACAATTTGAAGATAATTAAAATAAACCTTAATTAAATAATTGATTAAATTTGGAAGAATAATAAAATTAGAATTATTAAGATAGGGATATTATTAGGAAGAGATTTATTCTTTAATTTAAAAATCCCTAAATTAATCATCTCAATAATATTTAATTCCTAATTAAAAATGATAATTCAAATTTAAGTTTTAAAATGTTAAAGGACTTAATCACTAAAATTAAATTAAAAAGTTAAATTATTAAACTCTTTTTTAAATTTTCAATTAAACTAAAATTAAAAATAAAAAAAATTAATTAAAATTAAATACATTAAAGATTAAATTAAATTAAATCAAACAAATTAAATAAATTAAGTTAAATTAAATCAAATAAATTAAATTAAATTAAATTAAATTAAATTAAAAAAATAATAATAATAATAAATAATTAAATTAAATTAAATTAAATTAAATTAAATTAAATTAAAACATATTAAATTAAATTAAATTAAATTAAATTAAATTAAATTAAAATAAAATAAAATCAAATAAAATTAAAATTAAAATTAAAATTAAAATTAAAAATTAAAAAATAAAAAAAAATCAAAATTAAATTAAAGTTAAAGCTAAACCAGATTAAATTAAATTAAAGTTAAATTAAATTGAATTAAATAACATCACCTAAGACATAAAGAAATTAAATATAAAGCAACTTGAACACTATTCCGAATTAAACCCTTTAACCGAAGTTAAAGCTAAATCACAAACCATTTGAACTCGATTTGCCTCGAAAGCTTTAGTTACTATAACTCCTAAATGAACATTAAATGAAATGCTACTTCACTTATAGGATATTCAAATGTTCTAGTTAGTCGAGCAGATAACAAAACCTGAATTCTCGGACGATTAATTCATTTGCATGATTAAATTCGTTTGGACTTAAAACAATTCTAAGTAATATTGAAAAGATGTTTAAGATTCTTCTAAGCACTTCATCGATATGATAGGATACTTATAAGAACAATTGAACTTAATTATTCTTTGATGAAGAAAATCGTCCTCAAACCAAAACACAAGAATCAGACGTCATAGGAAATGATTAGTTATAGGATTAGGAATTTGGTAGAAACCATAACCCTTCCCTTAGCTTTACTGGGAACTTGCTTAAATATTCTAATTGTATTTTAAGTGCGACTTGAGATGACTGGAAGACCCTCCAGGTACGCTTTTATTTTATTGCAATTTATCTTATTGCAATTTCTTTAATCGCATCGCACTTACTTTTCTTGCATGATAAACAATCATTGCATGAAAACCACACCTTTAGGATAGTCACTAAAAGCTGAAACCAAAACTAAATTAAAAGTCATTACAAGATAAAATTCACCGCTACAACATTTCAAAATATAAAACAACTCAAAATTTAATCACAAACGAATACAAAACTACAACTAAATTAAAACGTCTTGTTGGATGATCGGGAATACCTCGGATGATGTAACCTACGTGTTGCTAACGGGATTTCCACGGTCTAAATGAAAGTGTGGAACTCATTTAGTTGAGTTTAACGAATTCATCCGGACTAAGTGAATCCGATAAAAATAACGATGCGGAAGGATGGAACCGTGGGATCTTAACCAGGTGTCGTTATAATCAACTTTAAGATTTGTTTTAATTAAAACACAAAAAACACTTGGAAATTAAGATTTTCTACAACCAAAACACTTCTCTCATCTCGCGATTTATGAATTTTAAAACTAAACCTCTGCAACAACAAGAAGCTTGGAGCATGGTGAGCGACACGGCCATCATCGTCAGCAAAACTTGAATCTACATCGACTAAACCTTCTTAGAATTAAATGACCAATCCATGGGACTCAGGAGTAGTTTGCGCAGTGTAACATAAATCCTCAACTTTTTGTTAGGCATTTGCATTGCAAATTAAGCCCCGACGGACTTAGGATTCCGAGGTAATCGTTCGGTACGACATAAACCCTCATAACTTAAGTTATTTGTACGATTTTATCATACAAATATAAGTTCAAATTAATTAAAATTGACGAGATCAAAACATTAAATAAATATTAGGACTTTCCTAAATCCAAGCCAAACAATAGGATAGTCGGGGAATTACGAAGTTCGCTTCGAATCCGTGATTTCTCCTACCTTTCTTCCTTTGAATTCCCAAAACAAAATGTTCCAAATTTGATCCATTCCCTATTGAAATTCCAAAATTCAATTACTTGAAAACCTTAAACTTTGAAACTCTTGAGAGCAGAATTACTGATTATTATCGAGAGTTTTCTTAGGTGATTCCCGTCACTTAAGATGTAATTAACTATAGGGGCTTGCCTTTATAGGGAATTTTAAAGAATCTGAGTAATATAAACCCCGTTTAATGTTTTCATATTAAGCAGAGAATTTGTCGGCTTATAAAATTGGTTCGCGAGACCAAACGGATGTCATGAAATCTTCAGTTTATTTAATCGAGCCCCACATCGAGCAAGTGTGTCCATCCTTAGGATAGATACACGGTTTAGTGATGCGATGTTCGTTTGTATAAACTATTTGGGATGTGAGATCGGTTTGATTTCATATCTTAAAATCTTCAAATTTAAAAATTATTTTTAAAATCAAATACTACTTTTCAAATTATTTATTTAAATTAAATTAAAAATTCGCCGACAATTTCTGTAGGCGACCCCTTTTCAAAATACAACACAACCTAAAAATATGCCGACACCTACAACTGAATTTGTCTCTCATTCAAATATTTCGTCATTTGTCATTCATGTAAAATAATGTCAAACAAAGATATGCAATGAAAATTTGAACTTTTACTGTGCTTAAATTTTAAGAGCAATTAATGTTTACACATCATAAAACAACAACAACAACAACAGCAACAACAGCAACAAGCCTTAATCCCACTAAGTGCGTTCGGCTACCTGAATCCTTTTTCTCCATTGCGTCCTATTTAGTGTCATATTTTCATTAATTCTAATAAATTAAGATCATTTCTTATACAATAAGCCTAAGTTTTCCTAGATCTACCTCAGCCTTTCTTAACATAAGTCGAATCTAAAACATCTACTCTCCTAATCAGATCATCAGATGGTCTAGTTTTAATGTGACTAAACCATCAAAACGACTCTCTCTAATTTTGTCTGTCACTGGAGCTACACCAACCCTATCACAAATATATTCATTTCACATTTTGTCTCTATGTGTAAAGTCACCCATCCACCTGATCAATCTCATATTGACAACTCTTTTCAAGGCCAAAATTTAGTGCCATAGAGCATTGCAGGTCTCACCACCATCTTATAAAATTTTCCTTTCAGTCTAAGCGGTACTTTTCTATCACACAAAAGGCCCAAAACATTCATCCACTTCAACCATCCAACTTGAATTCTACAATTAACATCCCCATCTATATCTCCATTGCTTAGAACAATAGTCCAGAGATATCTAAATCGTTTACACCTTTTAATAATTTGATCACCCAAAGTTACATTTCTGTTACTAGAGCTACTATTACTAAAATTACATTCTCCTTACACATCATAAAAATAAGAAACATTTTACATTACTGAAGATAAAAGGAGTTCAATTATAATGCTAAGGTATTGATTTTGTATCTCACCGACCTATTTGTATCCAAATCAAGATCAAGGACTACATATAGAGATGACCGGTTACATCATGTATTGGGTTAGGGTTGTAAAGAAGCAAGATTTATTCCTTTGAGTTATTGGGAGCTTGGAAAGCTTTGAAAGAATCTGCTCAAAACCATCAACTTTGGTAATAATTCACCCGAAGGGAAATCAATAGGTTAAGATAAACCTGATACGATCCATGGTGCAAATACAACAAGGCTGCTGAGAAGCTTATTGTATGCATAGATTAGTATCCCGAATCCATATTTGAACGCCAACAAATAAAGAGTCCTCATTTCAAAAATAGCAAACAAAAACTTCTAGAAGCAAAAGACAAAACAAATAATTTTTCTCTTATTTTCCTTTGTCACTAGATTCAGTAGAACACTCTAACATCTTTTACAAGCGGCATCAACCATTAACTTAAAACGAAAGAAAATCTTGGTAGTTGTAACCTAAAACAGAGTATGAAGCACTGCCAAGAAATAAAGTCAACATTAATACTATATCTTGCCCGTAAATCATTCTCGTGACTCATTGCATTCTATTTAAGTTAATTATAATGAATATTTTGTTGCATTTTAAAAACTTATAACTTTTGTCTGTCATCTCAATCCAAATTGGGAAACAAGAGATTTTGTATTTAAAGCTCATTTATTTGATTACACAATTTATTATTTTGAGGGGTTTCTATTGGGATTTACCTTAGGGATTTCATTATTCAAAAATTCCTACGAGTATTTAATCAAAACTTAATCCTGAGAATTCGTCATTAAAGTTCTCCAACTCAAAAAGTCCTTATATAAAATTGGCTAAAGAGATTTTTGACTTGATATCCCAAAACATTCATACAAAATTTGCCAAACGTATTACGATAATTAGAACTCAGCTACTCAAAATACATTTTACTCATTAAGGGAATTCATTTCTACAACCATGGGAACTTGATTACAATTATGTATAACATGATGTCATCTCGTTTATTAATTTGGAATTCATCAGCTGTGGAATTCGTCAGTTAGAATTTGCTCGCAAACATTTAAGCTCATCCATTTGTGAGATTTTAACTTAGCAGATTCATTATTTATCATCTGCTTATTAAGAATTTATTTACCATCAAGTTGCCATATCATCAATCGTCTAATTAAGTACATTATCACATGGAAAGCACATAGTCAAATCATAGAATTGCAATACACAGATCAACAAAGCCATCCGAT
This sequence comes from Papilionanthe hookeriana x Papilionanthe teres, assembly GCA_022702705.1. Classification (NCBI taxonomy): domain Eukaryota; kingdom Viridiplantae; phylum Streptophyta; class Magnoliopsida; order Asparagales; family Orchidaceae; genus Papilionanthe; species Papilionanthe hookeriana x Papilionanthe teres. The sequence goes on from CM040435.1 coordinate 1,154,451, forward strand.
AGAAAGGAGAAATGGATGGCCTACCTTCCGCCACATTGGAACAACGATAAGTTAAAAAATGACAAGATTACTGCCTGTTAAGAGAGCTAAAGGTCTCTAGGTTGAATTTTTGTATGAGTAGCCTAAGGTCCTACAGGATGATTCCATGTAGGAGAGGGAAATGTCCCCTTGAAGATGGATAATCCACACTTAACATGTCTTACATATCTAAAACATTCAAAACTATTGGCTTAACTTAATGTCTGAACTCAACAGTTTGCTAGGGACATAAAACCGAACAATCAATTTGAGGACCCATCCTAGAACTTCTTCCACCACTTGGTTCATAATGAATCCTACAAGCTAATTGAAATGCCAAAGATCATCAGCATTCAAGCATTATAACACTTCTCTGCTCTACTAAAAACATACTATTAGAGCACAGGTCATGCTTAGAGGCAGGATTACCCCCTTTGCGATAAGATTCACAATAAGTAGCATAAAAGTCTCTTCTATGGCAAAGTCTAAATGGTTTTTTTTTTTGGAAAATAATGTCTAGTCTATGACATGACTCAAATAAAGAGAACTTAACCAAGGGTTAAAACAGGGCATGGGCAGTGTAAGACTTGAATTTATGTAGCTTTTATTAACTCGCATACATATATCAATCTAGAATACATTCTTGGACATCATGAATTCAGCTCGCTAGCATTATACTAGAATTTTTATTATTTTTCGGACATGCCAATCTTTACAAGGTATGTAATTTGCTACATAGATTTCTTATTGGCACATTAGTTACTTAGTGTTGCACAAGTATGTAATTGAAGTTGCTTTGTTTATGAAGTAACTTCAGTCAGAGTTGATGAACTCACCATTCTAATATTATAAATAACAATTCGACAACACAATAAAAAGAAGAAAATTTATTTCATTTTAAAAAAATATGTTCTTCATTTGTACAACAAGAGGTGTAACTGACAAACAAATAATAGAAGGAAAAAACGGATTACTTGTGGCATGAATAGCTCAGTGGATGCCCTTCCTCCTCTATTTATAGAGAAAGAGTGGAGAGCCTGAACTTCGAGTGATTAAATAGTCATATAATTTTTTAATATGCATTTTGTTATTTGATTTAGAAATTATAAGTCGCTTATTTTTTTCCACAACTTCACTAACAAAGAGATAGGAGAATTATGAAATCAAATATGTATATCCAAAACTCTGGATCAAGTTCGAGTTGTGTCATGAGCCACCTAGTCAATCCATCTATGCAGCTCGGCCAACCTGCTAAGAGAAATAACTCGGCCAGGTGCATGTATCTAACTTGAAAACGGGTTCCTCCGGACAACTAGGATGGCTTTGCTAGCTCCCGTATGTGTTATAGGTCAACAAGCAAATTATTAAAGATGGAATGCAGAAGATACCATTTGTGCATGGAGCTGTTACCAAACAGTCTCATTATAACAGATTATAATAATAAGCATGCCATAAAATGATAGATCCTCATGGGAATAAGGTGGCTAACCCATATAGCTTAGCTTGATTGGGCCACAGGAAAAAGCAAAGAAAATAAATTATGTATACCTTGATATTTAGTTTAGTTTTGACATACGAACCTATTTATAAATAAGGGTGACAACTGCAGTGCAAAGTGTTTTTTTTTTTCCCGAATATTGAAGGCACTTATTACTTCGAATTTACTATTTTTATTTTCTATGCTTATGATCATTTTAACTATTTTTCTTGGTGTTGTGAATCCACTGATAAATTAAGATCCAACACACATATATTAGTATCCTTTATATGCATATGGTGCAGTAGATTTATCTATCTGATGGACAAAATTATTCATAACAATAAGTTGAAATCCTAAGAAGTTTTATTATCCATCCTAAAAAAACAAAAAAAAAAAAAAGAAAAAACCCTCAAAATGTCATTTTATTATCCTAAATCCATAGATATAGATTTAATGGAGCTTGGTTTGATGTAATATTTTATAATCTTAAAGCTGTTTTTAGAAGGAGCTGTTCATATAATTCTTTGACATTAATTTTTTTTTTTAACTTTCTTGTATATTAAACCTAATAAGTAGTTGATGAAGCTTTCCTACTATTGAAGATGCCAAGCTTTCTTGTGCTTGTGGTGCATACTTGTCATGAGTTGGTGGATTTTAACTAGACTTTTGTCCTTTCTTCTAAGTCACAGCTTTTCTCTTTTTGAATTAAGTGCTTATTTTGTTCATTTGCTCAACCAACAAATTATTATTGGCGGATATAGGCTAGTTTTTCATCCTCTCTTCTAAATCCTCAATTTTCTTTTCGAATTAAATTCTTATTTTGTTCATTTGTTTCATTCGCAATTCATTTGTATAATTTCCATAGTGAAAGAACTTCAGTCTTCACATTTAGTGCATTACATCATTGATCTCATGAAAGAATATTCCAACTTTATAGCATCAATGGTTGGTCGAGCTCTTTTCATTATGTTCTTTCTTCTGGAGCTTTTGATGAAAAGTTGAATTCTTTTTGTGTATTTATAAATTCATTATTTTAAATCTCAACTTGATCATATTCGACCATAGATCCATATTACGGCATATCATAAATATTTGTCTTTATCATTTAGGTTAATGTTATTTATTTACAACATAAATGTTATCTCCTTAATTTTTATTTATTTATTCATCTAAAATTCCTCACAAGAACTTGCATACCAATGACAAGTATTTTGCGAACAAATCTTACATTCTATGGACAAGGAATGCTTCTTATCTCGCTTTATATTTCTTAAATACGCACTTTTTTCATTCGAGATTAGCGGGAAGTTCATGCATTATTAAATTTATCATGCGAACAGACTAAGACCCATAGTATGCTATCAATCTACTCTTGTGATCATGGAGGTAGGAGCTTCAATTTTTTCTCTAGATGGTTTTCTAAGATGAAAATATGACAAGGATGTAATGGAGAAAAAAGATTCATGTAAGCCGACCTCGCTGTGGGATAAGGCTTATTGTTCTTCTTCTTCTTCTATGATTTTCTAAGATGCTATATGAGCAATTTTTTATACCTAAATTGTATAATGTTCTGTGATTTTTCTGCCTTAAGAATCTTGAGAAGATGACACAAGTTATAAGACTGATAATCAACTATTAGATTTTTATGAATTTATTCAAGTATACTTTGGATATAATATATATGCCATGGCTGATGATTCCGTTCGTCGGAAAAGGGGTTTCGGCTCCCATGGCCATCTTCAATGAGGAGCATAAGGCTGTGAATTTGCTTGCAACAAGAGCTCTCTCACAGCTTAAAGGTGTTTGGAGAATTCTCAGTAAGGTGATGTGGAGACCAGATAAGCATAAATTGCCTAGTATAATTCTTGTCTCTTGCTTACTGCACAACATTATAATTTATACCGGAGATTTCGCTGCTTCCTGGTCTTATGTTATCAGATCATCATGATGTTGGTTATAAAGCGCAGAATTGTCAGCAAATAGATTCTGATGGATAGGCCATGAGAGTGAGTCTCAGTAGGAACTTGCATTGGTCCATGGTGGACACTGGTTAGTTTTCTCGTGTTTTTTTTTCTCTCAAAGCGAAATATGTTAGAGGGCAAACATTTGTGTACTTAAGGCGTACACAGAATTGCGTACGTAATAGGTTACAATAAGGTTACAATGATGTTATTGGGAGGGTACAGTGAAGTTATTGAGAAGTTATTTTTTAATAACCTCACTGTAACCCCTATTAACCTTCCGTGTTACTTAGAGGTTATTAAAAAATAACCTCCCAATAACATCACTGTACCCTCTCAATAATCTCACTGTAACCTTATTGTAACATATTACGTACGCAATTCTGCGTACGTCTTACGTACGCAAATTTTTCCCGTTTCAGAGACACTAATCTTGTAACGAGTGTTGTTACTTTTAATGAATGAGAGAATCACCCCAATTTTCTATTTCTGCATTCTGAACTTGTTGAGAATATGAGATTTAGAATTTTGGTCTCGTAGCCACAAAATAAAAAAAATTTAGTTAAATTTACATATATACCATACATTTTTTATGTATTTACATATTCGATGCCTGAAGTTTGATACTTACCTTTATAATATTTTGGTGTCATAAATATATGCATGAAAATACGTATTTCAGTTTAAAAAGTTAATAATGTTAAAAATTTTACTGCTATACATTTAAATATGAAAATTTAGGTGTTGGATATGTAAATTTATCAGAATTTTGTGGTATGCATATGCAAATGCCTCTAAATATATACATCATCCATCTGATAATGCTATTGCTCCAAATTAGCCACTGGGAAGATAGAGAAAGATGAATCATCATGTCAGCAGAAATTTGCATGATTTCTATAGCTCTTTTTATTTATTTTGCAGGAACAGTTGATTTATGTATTAAATCAAGTGTAACATTATCTATATAAGAATAAGAGAAATTCAAAGAAATGGTATTTCAGACAAAAGTAAAATGACAATATTATGGTCCTTTTAAATACAATAATGACGACTCTAAACATAATTATGTTATTGATTTTTATATTGATTTTCGGATAAATTGAATATCACAAGGGTGGTGGGAGGAAATACGATGGTTAGCTTCGCTATTTATTTGTTGATAAATCTTTTCCTTCTTCGCACGCTGTTGGTCCCATTAATGTTCTCTTTAGCTTGTTGTGATTGTAACTTTCTCCGGTTGTCACGGTCGAAGCACATGAAAGCATTTCAATAATTTGGGTTGGAACAAAAGAGCATAGAAGGAGGGAGGAGAGGTGAGAGGATTTTGCTAATTTGGGTTAGAGAATAGAAATGGCAAGGGTTATTTATCTAAACTAGGGCTATGGGTGATTTGATTTTCTTAAACCCCTTGATCATAACCATAATACAGGTTCATATAAAAAAGAAAATAACTTGGCTTAAAATTCTTAGTCCGAGAATCCTCACTAGGTGACCTCATTTGCAGCTGTCAAGATCTCATTGTAGAAGCGGCTAAGGGTGATGGGCTTAACAGATGAAGCATTGGAGCCTTCTTCTATGGCACCTTCGCCAGCTATAAATCCAAGTGGAATGAAGGTCTGGGTTGTTAACTGTCCTCTCGTGAGAGGCAAGAATTCTGTTCAAGATGTGAAAAATAGAGAACCCAAAAAAGTTATATTTTTATATCTTGACGATGAGAGCACAAGAAGAAAACTAGGTGCTAAGAGGGAGAAGGGGCTTTTAGGCTAAAGTTAACTATTATTGTGAGGGAACAAATAGAGGATGGGCGATTAGGGGGAGGGAGGGAGGGAGAGAGAGAGAGAGAGAGAGAGAGAGAGAGAGAGAGAGAGAGAGAGAGAGAGCGAGAGAGAGAGAGAGAGAGAGAGAGAGATGAAAAAAATCTCATATTTTCTTTGATTGTTGTGGGATTGAAGGGGAAAAAATTCCATTTTAGAGGAAATTCCAATAGATGTGAGGCCAAGAAAAAAAAAACGGTTATATTTGATTTTTTTTTTTATTTTATTTTATGGATTTACTTTGAAAAGTAAATAACTTTGTTTAAAACACAATAATGCAACCAATTAAATACCTATTTAATATTTGATTAAATTTAAGTTAATTAGAAGATATTGATAGGAGAATTTAAATTTGAATTTGAATATTATTTATAATTAATATATATATGTGTAAAATATAAGTAAATATTAATGTCAATATATAAATATATACATTTATATTAATTTTTTATAATCTTATGTTCAAATAAGATGATTATAATATCTAAATTCATAACAAGTGAAGTCCGATTCAAACGTGAATAGGCTAATTTAAACTAGATGATTTGGAAGCGCTCATGTAGTGTATTTCGTGAAAAAATACTCTGATGATTTGGACATGCATCAAGGAGTATGCATCAAGGATACATAGTTGAAACCCAAAAATAGAGTGAATGCAATATAAATAAATAAATGAGAAATTATAGTTTATTTACTTGATGCAACAACAATACATTTTTATTATTTCACCATTAAATACTAAATATAATATTATTTATTTCGTTTAAAAATCAGCTAGAGCCAGCATTTTCTTAATTTTGGGTAGTTGAATATAATCAAGTAATAATGAAATTTTATATGAAATCACTTCTTGTTGTTTTGACCCCCCAATTAGTCACTAAGGCGAGTGACACTCTTGTAAATTCCTCCTTACTTTAAGCCTCTATTGTTGACTCTAGAATGTGTCACCTCATTATGGAAGACCCTAGAAGAGGACATGTGGAAGAACATGTGGAGGTCATGCTATGGAAGGATGACATGTGAAAGGACATGTGGAAGCCATGCGATGGAGGACTCTAAAAGGGGGAAACGTGGAAGGACATGTGGAAGCCATGCGATCCTCGAAGGTTCCACCTCATCTTTATTCTAGAATATTATAATGTAATCTAATCTACTATAAATAGATGAGAGGAGAGGAGGCTTTGGTGTGGGTTTTGTAAGAGTGAAAAGAACTCAAGGAGTGGGGGCTAGCTTCTAGAGGGTGAGGAGTGCATCTTGAAGGCCTTGGATTTGAAGGAAGGCCATGGAAGATGAGGGCTCATCTATGTAAAGCTAAGTACTCCTTTTGTTTCTTGCCTTAGTGGACTATTTCGATTCCCTCCCGTGGACGTAGGTCAAAAGACCGAACCACGTAATCTTCTTGTGTTCTTGTGGTTGCATTTCTTTGTGTTGTTTTTCTTCTCTCTCGTAAGTAATTTATCCAAACAATTTTTCCCACAACAATTGGCGCCGTCTGTGGGAAAATCTCGACACATCTTGGTCGGAGGAATCGCACCCAAGAAATCGCAGCAAGAAGGAAGAAGAGGTGTTTGGCAGCGACAATCGGTTCCACCAAATTCGACATTGAAAAATTTACGGGAAAGAACGACTTCGGCCTGTGGAGAGTAAAGATGAGAGCTCTACTGGTTCAGCAGAGTGTTGCAGAAGCCTTGCAAGGGCCGACGGCCTTTGCCAGCCGACGTGACAGAGAAAGAGAAGATGGGCATGCTGGAGAAAGCTCATAGTTTGTTAATCTTGAGCTTGGGTGACAAGGTTCTGAGGGAGGTGTCGAGGGAGACAACGGCTCAAGCACTTTGCTCCAAACTCGAGGTACTCTACTTGACCAACTCTCTGGCTAATAGGCTCTTTCTGAAGCAGCGTCTATACTCTTTCAAAATGCACGAAGACAAATCAGTCTCGGAGCAGATCGACGAGTTCAACAAGATCATAGATGATCTTGAGAACATCGACGTCAAGATGGATGACGAGGACAAGGCACTGCTATTGCTAAACTCTATTCCTAAGAGCTACGAGCAGTTCAAGGATGCGATGCTCTATGGAAGGGCGCAGACGATTACTCTGGAAGAGGTTCAATCATTGATAGAGCCAAAGAGCTTCAGAAGAAGCACGACATGAAGGAGGAAACCAACGGAGACAGTCTGATGGTTAGAGGAAGATCGAGCAAGAAAGGTTCTAAAAGTGATCAAAGCATATCGAGGTCCAGAAGAAATGGTAGAAGCCAGTCTTCTAAGAGATCTTACAAGTGCTACCATTGCCACAAGGAATGTCATTTTAAGAAGGATCGCCTGGATAGAAAGAAAGGCTTTCGGGAGAAGCCTAAAATTCGGAGAAGCAAGCATAGTCTCGGACGGCTATGATTCGGCGAAGCTCGGTGATCACGGAATTTGAATCTGCAGCGAGTGGATCCTCGACTCAGAGTGCTCCTTCCACATGTGTCATCACAAAGACTGATTCGAGACACTACAACTGGCAAATGGTGGATCCGTTCTACTTGGAGACAATAAAGCCTGTAGGGTAATCGACAGCGGGACAATCAGAATAAAGATGTTCGATGGAGCTGAATGGATACTGCATCATGTCAGGTACATCCCATAACTTAAAAGAAATTTGATTTCTTTAGGGACGTTGGAGTCGAATGGATACTCATTCAAGGCAGAGAACAGCTGTATCAGAGTAGTTAAGGGCTCTCTCATAGTCATGAAAGGAGTCAGCAAGAATGGGTTATACTCCCTAGTTGGAAGAATTGTGATCGGGAACTTCTAAAATGCAGTTCAATCAGAATCTGATAGGTCCAGACTATGGCACATGAGGCTGGGGCATGTAAGTGAAAGGGGCTTACAGGAATTGTCCAAGCAGAACCTGTTATGTGGAGATCGGGTCAGCAAACTGGACTTCTGTGAACAATGTGTACTGGGGAAGGCCACCAGGTTGAAGTTCTCCACTGGAATACATACATCAAAGAAACCTCTTGACTATGCACACAATGATCTATGGGGCCCAGCTAGAACTCAGACTCATGGAGGAGGAAGATACTTCATGTCTATCATCGACGACTACACCAGGAAGGTATGAGTCTTTATCTTAAAAACAAAAAAATGAAGCTTTTCAACGATTCAGGGACTGGTTAAATCTCACCGAAAACAAGATGGGAGTAAAGCTGAAGCACTTGAGAACCGACAATGGTTTGAAGTACTGTTCAGAGCAGTTTGAGGAGCTATGCAGGAGGAATGGCATCACAAGGCACAAGACAGTCCGGAACACTCCTCAACAAAACGACCTAGCTGAGAGGATGAACAGGACTCTCCTAGAGAGAGTGAGGTGCATGCTACTAAATGCGAGCTACCCGAAAGTTTGCGGGGAGAAGGCAGTGTCAACCGCCTGCTACCTCATCAACAGATGCCCATCAACAGCTATCAGCATGAAGACTCCTTTGGAGATGTGGTACGGAAAGCCAGGTAACTATGATAATCTTAAAGTTTTTGGATGTATTGCATACGCTCATGTTAGACAGGATAAGTTGGAAGCAAGGGCTTTGAAGTGCATCTTCATCGGATACCCACCTGGAACCAAACGTTACAAATTTTGGTGCCTAGATCAACAAAAATGCATCATCAGTAAGGATGTGACATTCGATGAGTCCAAAATGGGGAATATGCAAAGCTATGTTACCAGGAACAGTGTCAATAAAGAGGATTCGTCAATTGAGGTGGAGCTGCAACAACGACAAACTTTGACTGATCAAAGGATAAATGTGAACGATCAAGATGAAGTGGCAGAAGACCAGCAAGTGACTGAACCAGAAAGAAGATCTGATGACTACAGCTTGGTAAGGGACAGACAAAGAAGAACTATCAGACCACCAGAGAGATACGTCCATGCAGATATGATCTCCTATGCTCTGAGTGTTGCTGAAGTGATAGAATAAGCAGAACCAAGCAGCTACAAGGAAGCCCTGAAGAGCAAGGAAAGACACAGGTGAGAAGAGGCAATGGATGGGGAAATTGCTTCTCTGATGAAGAACAAAACCTCAGAACTTGTGGATCGACCAACGAACAAACGCATAGTCGGTTGCAAGTGGACCCTTAAGAAGAAGGAAGGCACGCCAGGTACTGAGAGGATCAGGTATAAAGCCAGACTCGTTGCAAAGGGATTCACACGGAGTTGAAGGAATCGACTTCAACGAAATCTTCTCACCTGTGGTGAAGCATTGCTTCATTAGGATAGTCTTAGCACTAGCAGTTCAATTCAATTTGGAATTGAGAGCAGCCTAGATGTTAAGACTGCGTTCTGCATGGAGAGCTTGAAGAAACCATCTACATGAACCGACCGGATGGGTACAACACACCCGAGACAAAGGACAAAGTTTGCTTGCTCGAAGGCTTTGTATAGATCGAAACAAAGCCTGAGACAATGGTACAAACGATTTGATGAGTTCATGCTAAAGATCGGTTTTGTCAGAAGCAGCTACGACAGTTGCGTGTACATGAAGTGGCAAGACGGTGAAATCGGTACGTACTTGCTCCTTTATGTGGATGATATGTTAGTAGCCAGCAGAAGCAAGGAGGAAGTCCAGAAGATCAAAGGCATGCTCAATTCTGAATTTGACATGAAGGACCTAGGACCCGCCTACAAAGATCCTAGGGATGGAGATTACCAGAGACAAGAAAAAGGGTAGCTTATTCTTGTCTCAAAAGTCATATATTCATAAGGTTCTAGCAAGGTTCAATATGCACGAGGCTAAGCAGGTTGCAACACCTATTGGCCGACACTTTAGACTATCGAACTCCTAAGCACTAGAGACTGAAGAGGAGAAAAGGTACATGGAGGGTGTCCCCTACGCCACTGGGGTTGGTAGCATCATGTATGGTATGGTTTGCGAGGACTGCATTTAGCTCTACGCCGTCAGTATTGTAAGCAGGTTCATGGCAAACCCAGGACAGGCTCACTGGGAAGCACTAAAATGGATCTTGAGATACTTAAGAGGTACCATTGATTTAGGGATACTCTTCAAAAGACAGGAAGACAAAGAAGAAATGCACCTGCTACGTAGATTTTGACATTGCGCATTTACACCAAAAAGTCACCGGCCGGATTCATTCGCGCGTACCGCAACAGTCTAACCTCCAACCGCTGCGGCCTCTCAACAACGGAGGATGAATAAATCACAGCATCGAAACAATCAAGGAAGCTATGACTAAAGGCATGACCGGCGTGTTTTAGATACATCGGTTGCTGATAACCGTAAGCTATGACAACCAAAACACCATTCACCTAACCGTGAATCAGTATTTCATGAAAGATCCAAACACATGATGTGAAGCTTCATTTCGTTGTGACGTCACATTGCCAAAGGCTCAATAATGCAGAGAGAAGATACTACCGAAGAGAACCGGCCGACATGCTCACCAAGGCGTCGCCCATAGCGCTGGGTTCGACACCCGTCCGGACTTAAGAACTTTTCCACCGGCCGAGGGCCCCTGGGGCCAAGCCGAGGGAATCAAGATTTCTAGAAATCCCATAATCGAGGGTCAAGGCGGAGATTCAGTTGCTGGATTCCCCCACTACTACTATGCAAGTGACACTCAGAATTCCTCCTTACTTGCCTCATTGCCGATCGTAACGTGCCACCTCATTGGCCAAGACCCAAGAGGACATGCGGAAGAATATGCGAGTGCCATCGACCCACAATTTTATATTGGCGATATTTTAATTTAATCGGGTGAACGAAGCCGTCAATTTACTTCGTTATGCCTTCTTCTCTCTTTAAGATTGTGGATCTGAAATTTAAGCTTTCTTCCTTCGACCATCTTAGAGGACTAGAGATGGACCCACCACTTAGAAATTTCAAAAAACCACTTCTTAACTCCCTACAAACTCCACAACCAATCGTAGACCCCTAATCACCGCAGGGTCAAATCAACAAAGTTTAAAGGATGAGTTCCTATAGACTCTTTCGGGCCTTAAAGATCGCCCCCCGCGCCCGGCTCCAGCGAAGGGCCTACTCGTACCACACACTACACTTATACACTACACCTACACACTACACTTCCACACACCTCCTAACACACCCATACCCAACTTGACCTCCCCGACTCATGTAGCATTCACATGGATGGTCCTTAACCCTAAGCCACAAGAGGGTCAGAACAACATAAATAACGCCACCGAGTCCTTCACGGCTCATGCTGCCTCTTCGATATGTTTTCTTCATGGCTCAACCAAAAATGATTTCATTCCACTCAAATTTACCCAATCTTCAATTTTCTCAAATTTTCAATTTTTGACCCCTAGACTACACCAAGCAAATTACCCAAAACTCACTACCTACCTCTGTGAAATTTCCAAATTACCCAAAATTCTCCAAAATCATTCCCAAACATTTCCACATCACTCAAATCGATCATACATACCAAAATATCAAAAAATTTCAAAAATACCTCTCAATACCCTCCAAATACCCAAAATACCCCTTCGAATCTAAAAAATCCAAAAATTCAGAAAAATTCCCAGAAAATTCCAGAAAATCCCAAATATTCCCAATTTCCCTATTTTCAGTTCAATCACACTACAATATGCCAATTTTGTCAATTTACCCTACTTTGTCAAAACCCCCACCTGACCCATTTAACCCTAGTTTCTAACCCACCGGCCAACCAAACCTACCCAATCGACCCAAATTCTGGTCCAATTCAGTTCTAAACTTCAATTCAACATTCCCAACACCAATCTAGCCCAAATTCAAGTCCACCTGATTGATATTCGGATCCAATTTCACTTTTGGCCTTAAAGCCCACCTTGGACTCCATGACCCAAACCTAACCCAAACTCACCCAATTCAACTCCAATTAACCCCAAATCTTTTCTAAATCTCTCCTTAACATTCCCACAAACAAAACACTAACATGATTTGCCCAAAATTTAGACCCAAACCCCACTCAAATTCAACCCAAAAGCTAAAAGGCCCATTTTCGACCTAAACCCAAACCTAACCCAAATGAGCCCAAACCCCAAAATCAAAACCCAACCAAAGTCAAAACCTCTTCAAACACTCCCATAAATATTTCTCAACATTAATTTTACATCAATTTCAACCCTAGCCCAACATTGGCCCAAGTTAGCCCAATTCGAATTTTACATCGCCTCACTTACCAAATAAACCCAAATTCAAACCAATTCAACTCCAAATCACACCAAATTGACTCCAAACCCTTCATAGAACATCCTTAAACCAATTATAACATTTATTTGACAAGGTCCTTCACAAAAATCTTTACCCAAATGCCCATCCTAAAATCAAAAGTTCTATTTCCCTTAAACTTTCCTAAAAAGCCCTTACCTTCAAATTCAAAAGCCTCAAATTCATCCAAAGCCTCACGGCACTTCCCCTCATCATCCATTTAATCAAAATTGCCCCTAAGTTTCAAAGTCATCAATTAAACAATTCCAAATCAAGCCCCATATAAATTCCCATCAAAATATCAAAATTTTCTTAAATCCTTTTATGAAATCGACCTAAACTTTTCCCAAGCCAAACTGAGCCATGGACGAGCCATTCACAAGCCATATGAAGCCATAAAGTGTGGCATGCGACCATGCCATTAATGGTAAAAGGAGGGGGCTCCTTTCCACCCTTTCATTAAGCCTTTTTAACCTTATCTTACGACACACCTAAAACCATGCCACTCACCCCACGCTGACAAGAGACCACACCATTCTCTCGCTGGGCCGACCCAACCGATCCTCTCACCCCAAAATCGTGCCATGGGGAGGTGCACCCAACCCAAACCACCTGCCGACTCAAATTGAAGCCAAAATGACCCCTTCCCCATTCCATTTTAATTCAAAGCCTTACACATGTCAAACTCCAATCGACTTCACCAACTTCAAGCCCCGGACTCCCCGACCCCGAAGGTGACCCATGCCTCGCCGGGGCCACCGCCCGGATCGCCTAGCACCACCATGGCCGAGACCTCGAGGAGCCAAACTTTGGAATTCCACCCGCCGAGCCGCCCCATGCCCAATGGCCACCACGATGTTCTTCCCACGACTCGCAGCAAAATTTCGATCCTAACCCTCGTCATCCTCGGGAGGCTCTCCAGCCCACCTCTATTTAAACCCGACCCCTCACGGCTACGAGAGGAGAGTCGCACAAACCTCGCCGAAACTCGCCAAAATCGTTCCAAACCCTTCTCCACCCCTGTGTTACTGATCCTCAGCCACACCCGCCCCTAATCCCCACCGACAAAATCCAATTTCAACTCGAATTCCACCCAAACTGTGACACTCCTCCAGCGTTGAGCCAATCCCCAAATCGATTGGTTCGACACTCACCGTACCAAGGAAGGTGTCCACCAAAGAAAGCCCCATCTCCAGCACCCAAATAAGCCCAAATTCTCCAAGCCTGCGACGGCCGTGGTCGAAATCCAACCTGTGACACCACTCCCGTACTGTGAGACTTCATCCGGGAGCTTCGCTAAGATCCAATCGAAGGTGCAACAACTCGCATCAAGCCACCCCTCTCGAGCAAAGGTACGAGCTAATTCTTCATCCCGAGCTTCTGTAGATTCTCCATTTCAAATGCTTTAATTTCAATGCATGATAACCGTATAGATGTGTCTGCCCTTCAAGACGAATCCATAGAAGATGCTACGAAAATCCATCGAGTATCGATGCGAGATATTGTGGATTTAGTGTGGACTCGCTCCTGCGAGACACTCGGTGGACGATGAACCACGTCGTCCATTTAATACACGCGCTGACGGGACGACCAGATCGTTGGCCGGGATCGAAGACGGGAACGACATACGGCCCCGGAGCGCTCGAGTCGATGACCCGCGGCTGGGACCCGGGAGTGCGCTCACGCGCGTCCGAGTCAGCCGAGGCCGACGCTTTGCCGCCGCGCTTGATAAATAGAAAATTAGTGGATTTTTCCGATTTATTTAATTCCCTAAACTTCAAAAATTCATAACTTCTTTAAAAATCGTAAAAATAAAATAAAATACCCTCGCTCAACAACGTATGAGAATAATGTGGAAAAGAAATCATTTAATTTCATCAAGTATTTTATTTTTTATAATTTATTTACTCTCTCGTATACATTTAATTCTCCATACGTATACACCACTACTTTGGCATTTGCACTGATAAAAAGTTAAACCTCTCACACTCGGAACATTCCCCGAATTTTCCAAAGTCGTAGACCATCTCTACGAAGAATTATTGATTTTTCAAGTTCATGTTATCGTTTTCGAGTATTTTAATTCCAATAAATAAAGACGTCGTTAAATAAATTCTATGAAATTACGACGTTCCCATGAAAGGCAGTGAATCCCTATGAAAAATAAAGGAAGCAATATTTAAAACAACCCTAATCGGCTTAAACACTGTGTAGTTCGAATTAATTAGAGCTAACCATACATTAAATTGACCCCTAAATCAATTCTCCATTGACCTTTAGGATCAGAGGAACCTACCATAAAAATTACAATAATCGTGATTCTAAGCAAATTCTATTAATTGTGCTGATTAAGCCACTTAACAGCTTTAAACTTTAAAAATTCATAACTTTCAAAAATATCTTTCAAAAATTCACCAAATTGGTTTTGAGCCTCTCTGATATTAGGGGAGTCTAAGAAAATTAAATTTCAATTTTCTAAAAAGTCGATTTTTAATATTATTTTAATATTTTTAATAATTAAAAAATAATAAAAATCACAAAATAATAAAATTCACCAAAATGTCACATTTTGAATTTTAACTACTTAGGAACAAACCCCATATTTTTCTTAGGTCTATTTAGGTGAGATATTAAATTTTAAAGCTCTATGTGTAATTTTAAAATTAAAAAATATATATATTTTCTAAAGATTTTCACTAAAATAATTATAATAAATCATAGAAAAATCAGAAAATTGTAAAATTTGATTCTCTGATTTCCTTGATATCAGAGTAGATTTTCAAAAATATAAAATTCATTTTTCAACATTTATTTTATTTTTAAATTAATTAACACTCCAAAACTTAAAATAATTATAATAAAAATAATATAATTAAAAAAATCACCAAAATTAGGCCAAGTGTCCTCTGGGCATTAGGAATGTCTCCTATGGCGTATTTAAACTTTCCTCGTCATTTTATTAAATTTTCCTCAAAAATCTCTATTTTCTACCAAAAATAATTATATAAATAAATTAAATACAGAAAAATCACATTTTCTCCTCTCATGTCTTTATCGACATACGAGTGAAGTCACATAAAAATTTCAAGTTCATTTAAGTTCAATTTAGTGAGTTATGAAATTATTAACCTTAGTACAAGAAATTTAATTAAAAAATCTTAATCCTTAATTAAAACTTTGAAGTTTAATAAAAAAATTAACAAGTAAAATCTTTGATCCTAATTTGATTTGGATGATTGAAATTTAAATAATTAAAGGGTAGAAACCCATTAAGCAATTTAAAATGATTAAACTTTAATTAAATAATCGATTAAATTCCGTATTAATAATAAAATTTAATTATTGTATGTATATTATTAAAGAAGAGATTTATTCTTTAATTTAAAAATCCCTAAATTAATCATTTCATTAATATTTAATTCTTAATTAAATGATAACTCAAATTCAAAACATTAAAACACTTAATCATTAAACTAAAATTAAGCTTATTAAACTTCTTTAAAATTTTAATTAAAATTAAAATAAATAAATTAAATTAAAAATAAATTAAATTAAGTAAATTAAATTGGATTAAATTAAATAAACAAATTAAATTAAATTAAATTAAGTAAATTAAATTTGACATTAAATTAAATAAACAAATTAAATTAAATTAAATTAAAAAATTAAATTAAATTAAGTAAATTAAATCGATTAAATTAAATTAAATTAAATTAAAATTAAAAGCTCAATTAAATTAAAAATTAAATTAAAAATTAAATTAAATTAAATTAAATTAAATTAAATTAAATCAAAATTAAATTAATATCAAATCAAAACTAAATTCAATTAAATCAATAATTAAAATTAAACTAAATTAAATTAAATTTAAAAATTAAATCAATTAAATAACATCACCTAAGACATAAAAATGAATTAAACATAAAACAACTCAATACTATCCCAAATTTAAACTTTTAATTAAAATTAAACTAAATCACAAACCATTCAATACCAATTTACCCTCGAAAGCTTCTTAGTTTATCATAACTCCTAAACAGAATGTTAAATGAAATGTTACCTCATTTATAGATATTCAAATGCCCTAGCTTCACTCACAGCTAACAAAACTTCAATCCCTGACGATTAATTCATTTATATAATTAAATTCATTCTTTGACGAAACAATCCTAAATATCAAAGACAAGTACATTCTTCTAAGACTTCCTCAATATGATAGACATTTATGTTAACAATCAACTTAATCGTTCTTCGATGAAGAAAATCGTCTTCAAACCAAAAACACAAGAACCTGCATTGCGTAAACGCACAACCATAAGGACAGAATGCAGAGGAAAACCATAACCCTTACCTTAGCCTTTACCTAAGAACTCGCTTAAATATTCTAATCGTGTTTTAAGTGTACTGAATGACGGAAGACCCTCCGTGCACGCTTTTATTTTATCGCAATCTCTACTTTCCGCAATTTACTTCAGAATTTACATTATCAAGAATTTATTTAACTCCAGCTACACTTTACTTTCTCGTACGATAAACAACTATCGTACGAAAAACCCACACCTTAGATTCCTAAAACCGAAACCAAAACTAAACTAAAAGGCATCATGCAAAGCATAAAATTCACCGCCACAACATTTCAAAATATAAAACAACTCAAAATTTAATCACAAAATGTAACACAAACTACAATTACTACTAAATTAAAACGTCCCCGGGTTGGATGACGGAATAATTTCTTTACGATGTAACCGTTTTCGCATATTTTTGTCGGTTTTTATTTCAAGTGTCGCTCAATGTAAATCATTTTAGCGAATTTTTAATTTAATTAAAATAAATAATTGGAAAAGTAGTATTCTGATTAAAATAATTTTTAAACTCAGTTTTAAGATACGAGATTAAACCGACCTCACATCCCAAATATGATATAAACGAAGACCGCACTGACAAACCGTGTATCTATCCCTAAGGATGTATTACACCGTCAATTTTTCGCGGGCCGATTAAATAAACTAAGACAATACATCCGTTCGGTTCGCGAACCAATTTTATGCTCGACAAGCTTCGCTAATACGAAAACATTAAACAAGGTTTATATTGTTCGGGTTCTTAAAATTCCCTATAAGGGCAAGCCCCTATGCTTAATTACATCTTGCTCGACGGAATCACTTCAAAATCCTCGATAATAATCACGATTCTCGGCTTCGTTAATTTCAAAGTTTAAGGTTTTCAAAGATCAATTTCAAGTTTCAATAGAATGCATCAAATTTTTGGAATATTTTTGTTTTCAGGAATCCAAAGTGAAGAAAGGCATGAGAAATCACCGATTCGTCGAACTTCGATAATTTCCCGACTATCCTATCGTTCGTCAATTTAGAGCCTCCTATCGTTTATTTAAGATTTAATCTTTATTAATTTTAATTAATTGTGTATTTACAAGCCAGATGAGCAAAATCAAACAAATAGCCCCTGTAAGATGCGGAGGCTTATTTGCCGCATCGACGACTACCTCGACCCTAAGACCTACAGGCTTAATTTGCAATGCAACAGCCGAACGAAGAGCCGAGGATTTATGTCGCACCAGTGCTTACCGGCGTTTCCCGCGCTGGGCTGCTTTAATTCTGTGAAGCTACGGGAAGAGACCAGGCCATTGATGACGATGGCCGCGTCGCCTACTACGCTCCGAGCTCATTGCTGCGTAGGTTTAGTTTTAGGAAATCATAAATCGTGATTTAGAGAAGTGTTTTCGTTTAGAGAAAATCTTAATTTCCAAGTGTTTTTCGTGTTTTAATTCAAAACAAATCTTAAAGCCGATTATAACGACACCGCAAGATCCCACGTTCCATCCTTCCGCATCGTTATTTTATCTGATTCACTTTCAAATTCCGCATGAATTCGCTAAACTCAACCGAATGAGTTCCACACTTACTTGCATCAAACTCTGCGAAGAACACGCAGGTTACATCATCCGGTGCATTCCCGATCATCCAATGCGACGTTTAATTTAACTTCGTAATCGTAGTTTTCGTGTCTGCTTCATGACAAATTTCGAGTCGTTTTATCTTTTCAAATGTCAGGGCTATGAATTTTATTCGTAACGATTTTTAACTTAGCTTTCGCTTTAGTTTTAAGTGACCATCCTAAAGTGCTAAGCCATGCAATGTTTGCTTTATCACGCAGTTAGTGCAGAACTGCATCTGCACAAAGAATTGCAAGAAAAGAATCGTTAACAAATAAAAGTTACATCTTGAGGCTCTGGCTATCCTGTTCGCACTTAAAACACAATTGTAATATTTAAACAAGTCTTGCAGTGTTTGGTGGAAGCGCATATTACCAAATCTCTAATCCTATAACATTATCTCGGCGACGCCTTTCCAGTTCTTTTGTTTGCTTAAGGACGATTTTCTTCATCAAAGAATAATCAAATTCAATCGTTCTAAAAATATCCTATCATATCGAGGAAGTGCTTAAGAAGGATCTTAAACATCTTTTCAATATTTAATTATTTTAAGTCCAAATGAATTTAATTATATAAACGAATCGATCGTCCGAGTGCTGTTTCGTTAACTTCGTCTGAATCCAAAGACATTCAATATCCTACGAGTAAAGTAACACTCCATTTAATGTTTCATTTAAAGAGTTACAATAATCAAAGTTTTCTGGTAAATTAAACATTCAAATGATTCGATTGTGTTAAAGCCATTAAATTTAATAAATGTCGTTCGCTTTATATTTAATAATTTAATCTTTAATTTGACGATGTTTAATTAATTTGATTTAATTTAATTTAATTTAATTATTTAATTTAATTTAATTTAATTATTTAATTTTAATTTAATTTAATTGTTTAATTTAATTTAATTTTAATTTTTTAATTTAATTTAATTTAATTATTTAATTTAATTTAATTTAATTATTTAATTTAATTTAATTTAATTGTTTAATTTAATTTAATTTAATTTTAATTAATTTAATTTAATTGTTTAATTTAATTTAATTTAATTATTAAATTTAATTTAATCTTAATTTAATTTATCTTTAATTTACTTTATTTTTAATTTTAATCAAATTTCAAAAGATTTTAATAATTTAATTAAGTCTTTTAATATTTTACATTTTCCGAAGTTATCATTTTAATTAAAAAATTAAGTATTAGTCGATATAATTAATTTAGGATTTTTAAATTAAAGAATAAATCTCTTCCTAATAAAGATCCCTTTATTTTAATAATTCCAATTTTATTATTCTTCCAAATTTAATCTATTATTTAATTAAAGTTTAATCATTTTAAAATTATTTAACGGGTTTCTACCCTTTAATTATTTAAATTTCAATCATCCAAATCAGATTAAGATCAAATATTTTACTTTGGTTGATTTTTATTAAACCTAAGGTTTTAATTAAGCGATTAAAGATTTTAATTACCATTTTTATCTTTAAGTTTTAATAATTTCATAACTCACTAAATCAACTCAAAATCTAACTCAAATTTTATACTTCACTCATACGCCAATAAAACATACGGCGAGAAAACGCGATTTTCTCGTATTTAATTTATTTATATAATTATTTTTGGTGAAAATACAGATTTTCAAGAAAATTCGGCTAACATGACCAGAAAAAGTTTTGCCTAAGAAAATTAAAATATTCCTTTAATGACCGCAGGCGATTCTATTCGTTAATTTTTGCTGATTAATTATATTATTATTTATTATAATTATTTTGAGTTTTGGAGTGTTAATTAATTTAAAAATAAGATAAATGTCAAAAAATGGATTTTATATTTTTCAAAAATCTCTCTGATATTAAGGAAAACCAGAGGAAACAAATTTTGCAATTTTCTGATTTTTCTATGATTTATAATAATTATTTTAGTGAAATGCTAGAAAATACATTTTTTAATTTTAAAATTACCCTAGGGCTTTAAAATTTAATATCTCACTAAACACTTGTGAAAAATGTGGATTTGTTCCTAAGTGATTAAAATTCAAAATGTGACATTTTGGTGAATTTTATTATTTTTGTGATTTTTATTATTTTTTAATTATTAAAAATATTAAAATATTATTAAAAATCAACTTTTAAAATTGAAATTTTAATTTTCCTTTCTTTGTTCCCCCATATCGTAGTATATGCTTTCCAAAACCACCTTGAATTTTAAAAAATATTTTAAAAGTTATGAATTTTTAAAGTTTAAAATGGCTAAGCGGCTTAATCAAATCAATTAAGTGGGGCTAACCAAGTCCAATTGACTTCAAATTTTTATGGTGGATTCCTCTGATCCTAAAGGTCAAGTGAGGAATTGATTTCAAGTCAATTTTGATGCCTCGGTTAACTCTAATTAATAAAGACCTATTTAGGTGTTTAAGCCAATTAGTATTAACTGAGTGAATTAACTCAAGTCCTATTTTTCCTAGAGTTCTCTGGTCATAAGGAACATCACCAAATATTTCTAGAATTTATTTCACAACATGCTAATTTTGAATTAAAATACTCAAAACAAAGAATATTTAATTAAAAAATAAATAACTTTTCACAGAGATTTTCGCCCACTGAAAATCTGCACGTTCCTTGCGCCTCTCGGTAGAAAGTGCCGAAAAGTTCTATTGGCTCCATGCCATGGTGAATTGTATACATGCATGGAGAATTAAATGTATGCAGAGAGTAAATAAATCATAAAAATAAAATACTTAATTAAATTAAATGATTTCTTTTCCACATTATTCTCCTCCGTTCACCGAGCAAGATAGTATTTTTATTTTATTTTTGTGATTTTTCTACACGTAGATACACTTGAAGTTTAGGGACTAAACAAATGTAGCACCCTAATTTTCAGACATTTATCCACGCGCGTCGCGCTGGGTCCCCAGCCCCAAACGGCGTGTCGCGCTCCCATTCGACGCCGCCATCCGTGGCCGCGAGTCTGCCCCGCGGTTCTCGTACTGCCTCCTCGGTCCGACGCAATCCCGCCGTCCGTGCGCCGGGCGGGACGAATGGATTCGCATCCGTTCATCAGTCTCCTAAGTGTTCTCACCCGAGAGCCGTCCACTAAATCCCTAAGATCTCACTCGATTCTCAATGGATTTTCATGTTCTTATGCTCTATGATTCGGCTCTCAAGAGACGAACACATCTATACGCTAACATGCATCGAAACTAAGGCATTCGAAACGAAGAATCTCCAAGCTCCTGATAGAGTTAGCTCATACCTCGCCTTCCGCAGGGGCGCGGCTTCAATCCGAGAGTTGTCACACCTCTGACGGTCCCGCAAGCCCTGATGAAGTCTCCCGGGTCCGGGGTGACCCGCCTAGCCTATGAAAGTGACCACTCGATCACAAAGCCGGGAGTGGGCCGGATAACCGGGGGCGGCTCCTGAGATGAAGCCAGCTGAAACTTCTCCTCTTAGTCCAAATGGGCTGTGTGCAGGACCGCTCAATTCGAGGACTGGCTCACCGTGGCAAAGTGTCCCGGGTTTCTGTGTGGAATTCCCCGCCCCGAGAAATCGTCTCGTCGCACGCGGGATTGTGGGCAAATCGACACCCGGTGGATCAACCGCTCTCGCCATGGGCTGTCGGCCCACTGCGCGCAGTTTCCGGCAAGGCTCGTGCTTGGCTCCTCCTTCGTCGAGAGGGGCGAGGGGTTTAAATAGAGAGGCAGCGCCTCCTGGTGGGAGTTAGGTGGGTTTCGGGATCACCGCTTCAAGAGGAGAAGATCGAACACAGACCACTCGTGACGGGCACTGCCAGGCGAGAATTTCAACAAGCCGCCGATGCGAGCTCTCGGGCCATTGCTTTTCCGATGGGTCTAAGGCCGCCTCACAGTACTCGGTCAATCTCTACACAAGCGGCCGGTATTTGGAGGTTTCAGCAGAATCCTGACCGCTATGACATGTAGTTGCTTCGATCCAGCGGAACGCGGGCATGGCTGGGGATTTTCAACCCTAAATGGGTCAACCCACCCATTTCAGCTAGGTGCACCACCCAAGGCCTCGGTTTTGGCCGAGGGAAAAGTATTCGCCCATACACCGTAGGGTCAAGTCACCATCCAAGCACAATTAGTTTAAGTACGGTTAGCTGAAACATGTAAGCGGTTAATCACCTTAGAATTCAAGGAAAGAGCCTCCTCCTTGCCCAAAATGGCATGGTGACATGTAAAGAGGCTTCCGCTTAAGCCAGATATCATTTATGTACGGGCTCTTCCATATTCCATTTGGTTTGGGAAAAGTAAAGTCAATTTCTGTTGGAATCGTATTTTAAGGAAAATTTCTGTATTTAGGGGTTATCTGCACAGGGCTTGATTTGAATTATTTTGATGATGAATTTAGACTTAGGGATGATTTTAATTGAAAGTATGATGAGGGGAAATGTCATATGGGCTTCTGAAGAATTTTGCTTTTTTTCAGCGGTTTTTATTGCTTTTAAGATGACAGAAAGCGTTCAATTTTAAATGGATTTCGTGGGATGAAATCTTGTAAAGAGGTTGGGCCAAATAATTATCGGGTTTAGCTCATGGATGTGTCATGAGTGACTTGAAGCAAATTTGGGGTAGTTTGGACTCTGAATTGGCCTGGATTCTAACTTTGAATGCAATAATGTAGTCAAATCACAATTTGGCCAATGTTGGGTTGTGGTTGAAATGATGTAAAAAATAAATATTAAGAAATGTTTATGGGAGTGTTTCAAAGAGGTTTTGGCTCTTTTGGTTGGGTTTTGTCTTGAGGTTTGGGCTCATTCGGGGTTAGATCTGGGTTTAGGTCAAAATCGGGGCTTTGATTTCGTCAATTTTGCGGGCTCGGGTCAAAATTCAAAATCATGTTAGTGTTTTGTTTATGAGGATGTTAAGGAAGGTTTAGAAAAGATTTGGGGTTAATTGAGTTGAATTGGGTTAGTTTGGGCTATGCTCGCCTATGGGTCCAAATTGGCTTAAGGCCCAAAGTGAAATTTGATCCAAATGTCAATCAAATCGGGACTTGATTTGGTCTAAATTGGTATCGAATGTCAATTGAAGTTTAGAATTGAATTGACCAAAATTAGTCAATTGGGTATGTTTGGTTTGACATCGGGTCCACTTTCGCCAAAAAAACGCGTCAATTCCGGGGGTTTTCGGCCAAAAAGTAGGTAAATTGACAAAATTGGCCCATGGTGTAGTTGGACAAATGAAATTGGGAACATTTGGGATTTTCTGGAATTTTCTGGGAATTTTCTGAATTTTTGGATTTTTAGGCCAAGAAGGTATTTTCGGGGTATTCTTTGAGTGGCACGGGGGTTTTCGGAATTTTTGGTATTTTCGTACTACGCGATCAATTCGAGTGATGCGCGAGGTGTTTTGACGATTTAAGATTTTATAATTCGAGATTTCGCGAAAATTTAATTCAAGCTACAAGAGTGCTGAAGAGTTAAGTAGTGTCCCGGGTCAAAATCAAAATTCGGGAATTTGGGACGCGAATTTGGGTAGGAAATCATTTTACCGAGCTATGAAGCCATTTCAAGCCCATACGGTTATGAGAGGACTCATTTCCGGCGATTCACTATGTCGCTCCTAACCCTCACTGCTACTAGTGGGTTAAGGACCATCCATGTGAATCACCTACATGAGTCGAGGTTAAGTCGGGTACGGGTGTGGTTTTAGGAAGTGTGCAAGAAATGTAGTGTACAGAAGACAGAATGTGGTGCCGCCCTTCATCGTACCGTACCACCTGTGGTGATTCTATACAAAGAGTCCCATAGAATTCATCCTTTAAACTTCCACATTCGATTTCAACCCTCTAGGATTGGGGGTCTGGCTGGCCATGCCTGCGGAGCTCACAGAGCTGTGTTGGCTCAATTTCTAAAGTGTCCCAATTTAGTCCTCTAAGATACCAAAGGAAAAGCCTAAGCAACATCCTAAGCACTAAAAGAAGGCATGGAAGACCTCATCAAAAATGAGGTCAACAAATGGATCAATAGGTGCGGTGAGCCGACGGAGCACACCGCGCGTATCGTGCCGACCGAAGCGATCAACAAACCAACATGCATGTGTCCGGGCGACGAACTTGTAGACGAAGTGGTAAGAGTTTCGCCGGGGAGGCCGTTATATCTCCTGAATCCGGAGATCTCGAACTCACGGAAAGGAAAAGGAGGTAAATCCCAAATCACATGATCCGAGGGAATTTCGATTTCAGATTTTATTTCGTTTCAATTTATGTTTTCGATGTGCGAGTTTAAATTTTAACATTGGAGTTTCAATCTAGGATCAAGCTCGTCAAAATTAATTCGAGGGATTCGATCTTCAAATGAAAATTAAAGATTTCGAGGTTTGCATGCAACATCTCCAACTCGAAAGAAAATCGAATCGATTAGATCGAATCGTCGTAACGAGAAGATATCTCAGAAAGAAGTATGTCGATGTAAAATCCCAACTCTAAGAGTTTGATTTCGATGTGATGCATTTCATCAAGGACAGTGGAAACATCCTAAAGAATGCAGCTTCCCGAATGAAAAACTTCTCGACCTAAAAGTTGAATTCGATGTATTTCTGCTGCACAGAAGAGAACTTAGCAAAGGTACTGGGATAAAATCCTCGACTCAAAAATTTGAATTTCGATGTATTTCAAAGGCAGCACAGAAAGAACTTAAAGAAGGCAATGGGATGAATCTCACCAAAAGTTTGACATGTATTTCAAAGTAATAAAGAAGAGAACTTAGCAAAGGCAATGATAAATCCGACTCAAAAATTTGAATTTTACGATTTCAAAGGTATTGAAAGAATCCTAGCAAAGGTATTTTACAAACTGGACCAAAAGTTTGAATTGGATGTATCTGCACAGAAGAGAACTTAGCAATATAGCTTTGATAAATCTCACCTAAAAGCTTAATTTTGATGATTTCTGCACAGAAGAGAATCCTAAAGGTGCTTTGATAAATTGACTCAAAAGTTTTGACCATGTATTTCTGCACAAAGAGAATTTAAAGAAGGCAATGGATAAATCGACCTAAAAAGTTGAATTTGATGTATTTCAAGGTAATAGAAGAGAATTTGCAATATAGCTTTGATGAAATGACGAAAAGTTTTCGAATTTTGATGATTTCAACAAGAATGTGAAGAGAATCTCAAAGCAATGGGCAATTTTGATGTAACTTCGACCTAAAAGTTCAATTTGATGATTTCTATGCACAGAAGAGAACCTAAAGCAAACAGCAGTTTCCGATGTAAAATCCGACCCAAAAGTTCAATTTCGATGTATTTCAAAGGCACAGAAGAGAACTTGGGCAAAGGCAAGCTGATGTGTAATCCTCGACCAAAAGAGTTGACTCGAATTCGATGTATTTCCAAGGCACAGAAAGGATTCAGGCAATATGAATGGATGTAAAATCCTCGAATCTAAAAAGTTTGAGTCTGAATTGGAAGATGAGTTCAACTCGATCGAAATTGATTTAAGATTCGATTTGAAATTCGAAAGATCAAGTTCGAAACTCGACGAGATCGATTTCAGATTTCGATCGAGAATTCGATTTGAATTTGTAAAGATGAAATTCGATTCAGAATTGGAAGGATGGAATTTGATTGGGTTGAAGGACGGACTCATCTGTGACTGGGAAAGATTGAATCTGAAATTCGATCGAGAATTTGCTTGGTGGATTCGATTTATCATTCATGCTGATTTCGTTTGCCTTTTAATGGTTCAAATTTTATTTTATCGTTTATTTAATGTTCATGTGAACTTGTCAGTTATTTTTAGATTTTTTTTTAGAAAGTTTTCTTTTATTCTCTTTTTTATTTCTTTTCTCGTTCTTTTCACTGTCTATTTAACTTTAATGGCGTTTCCCAATCAATTCCGTACAAAAAGAGGTGAAGTACAAAAAACGCGACATGGTCACTTTCATTCCAATCATGTCAAAATACGTCGTACAACTCGATCCGGAATATATTTCATACAATCCATGTGACTAAAACGGATTGCATGATCTTTGTCGTATCCATCAAAAGCAATCTCCTCATCCGTCAAAAATCCACGTTCAATACGGGAGGCATTACGGCTGCCAACATCACCTTCCGTGCTCATCTCGGCAGCGATGCCGCCTACGTACGCGGGAGGTGTGATATTTCTATGTAACCTCGCTTTAAACAGAAGTGCCCAGGTTCTCTACTCGGATCCGTCGGGAAATGGTAAGGTATTTTGCCGGCTGCCCGTCCTCCGAAAAGTAACTCGAGATTCGCTCCACCCAAGACTCCCGCATGCAATGCTTTGCGACATCTCGCTCCGTTACCTCGCAATATCATGACCCGAACCCACCGCAGTGCATCTTGTCGCCTCGAACTCACCCGGCTCGCTATCCGGAGATCGTATCCGAACATGATGTTGCACTCGCCCAGAAAGAGACTGCGTAAAGGTCCGACGAAGTCGCGGTGATCAATAGCGCGGGGTATGCAACACCCTGCTTCAGGATGCTGATAACGCAGCCTATCGCACGCAATCCGCCCAGCACCTCCAGCGTTATCAATCTTTTTACCATTCGATAACTAATGGCATCTGACTACTCGCCCATGACGAAGCATTCCCGTGGGTTTCCTTCGTCTTCAAAGAAAGTCAGAGCAGCGCATCCGCATTGTATCGTGATTCTTCCTTCCCCGGCATCCATCTCCGGGTTCGAGTATGTGTTTTCCCTCAAAGTGCTCGCTTCGCCCATTCTTTTCGTATCTTGCGGCGTCCACGATTCGTCGTTGTTCATACTCCGAGAATACGGCCGAGGTGTGCTCGAGGCCTTCTAAGATGTCGATTCTTCTTTCCTTTAATTCTCTCGAAGCATTCAGAAAGTTTTCTTCAACATTTCCGCATCCTCTCCACGCCGTATTCCGAACGATCCGCGACGGCGAGGCCTCGTGGACATACGCGGATATAGCTGCCCAATCCCTTCACGTTCCCCCGCATACCTCTCGCTCCTCATGAGCGGATGTCCGTCTCGGACATCCCCCGGCCGCCCCCGCAACAAGGTCACATCGCCGCGGTTCTATCCGTGGCGGGTAGCCTTCTTCTTCGATCTTCTCGAGATTTCCCTTGTTCTTCGTTATTCCCAGAGTCGGCCTCCTTCTTCGGTGTTCCCGGCGAACCTGTCCTCGAAATGCGAGTGCCCCCGCATTAGCGGGGGCCGTCTCGTCGCGCTGTCCGTACTGGGCTTTGTTAACATTTTACTCGACGCGGCGATTCTTATTTCTTCGTTGCGCCGGGCCGTCGCGAGAGTAGCTCTCCGAACTTCGACCCCGGCGGCGCTATGGGCCGACAAGCTCCGCTCCGCCCGGTGGTAGCCGACTTCGCCGACTTCATTTTCGTCTTCTCTTCCTGTTTGCTTTTCTCTTCTCGTTGATCGGTGGCTCGGGCCACCCACTTTCATCACCTGCCTGGCCGGTAGCTCTTCTCAAGAACCGGGGACCCGGCCACTTTCCTCGCATCAGAGGGCTCCGCCGGTGCGAAATCCGAGTCAATCTCGATTATCGCTCCATCTTTCACCCTCTTTTCATCGAGTGCAAGGCTTACGCCATTCTTAAAGTTCAAGACCAACCGCCCGTTCGACATTTCCCCGCGAAAAGACAAGGAAAAGGACTGGGGTCGTACTAAGAACAAGAACATTAAGAAAATGTTTATTAAAGATACATTTTTTATTATTCTTATATTTTGAAATTTTAACAGAATGGCAGATAAGATGAGTGGAAGAGATTTTGATTCGAAAAAGAAAACAAGGGAAACTTAATTATCATGATTTATTTATCTTAAGACATTTTATTATTTTTCAAGTTCGGACTCCAATCATAAGTAATTACTTCACCCGTGTTTCTTAAAGGATGAAGAATTCATTCCTTCGAAACATCGTGCCGTAATACTTTTTCAAGTATCGTCCGTCGATCGGGAAGCATATGTCGTTCTCCCCGGCAATTCACTAGCCGGTAGAACCTCCCGAGTATACCGGCTCAACCACAAACTATTCTTCCCAAGTGGGTTCAAATTTTCCCCCTATCTGCGGCGCAAGAATAAAGGCCCGAGAACGAGAACCAAATCACCGACCAAGGTTCTCGCGACCCCGCCTCGTCGCCAGCGGGCTTCAACCATCTTAGCTTGGTATAGTTCTAAATTCTTGCGCCGCAAGTCTTTTCCTTCTAAGCTTTCTAATTCTTCGAGTCGTAGTCCGGCGTTTTCCGTCGTGATCTGCTTCGGGTAACCTAATTCCGAGTGAAGGAAGCCGAACCTCTAAAGGCAACACCGCCTTCGACCCATACACCGCAGCGTGTGTTGCATTCGAGTAGGAGTTCGAAGGTTGTCCGTAGGCCCATAAGGCTCTCTACCACTCGTGCCAATTTCTCTTATTATCGTCTGTGGTTTTCTTTAAGATTCGAACGAGAGTTTTATTAAAAGCCTCGCCGAGGCCGTTCGGCTTCGTGCAAATCGTCGAGTATCGCCAGCCGATTCCGTGTCTCCCGACAAAATTGTTGATTTGTGTGCTTCCGACGTCGACCCATTATCCGTGATGATCCTCCGCTAAGACCCGAAACTATAGACAACCTTGCTCAAAAACTCAGAAGACGTGGTGTGCTTTTCACTTCTAAGCGAATCGCTTCTCGCCCACTGGAAAAGTAATCCGTAGCCGCAAGAATGAAACGATGTCTCGAAGATGGCAATTATCGGACCCACTATATCCGTGCCCCAACATTCAAATGGCCACGACGCAATCGTTCGGTGTAGCACATCTAGAGGCCGTGTAGAACCACCCGCACTCGCATCGGGTGAGCGCCTTGCCGATTTTCATGCGCTATTATCATCGAGGGCCGTAGTACCCTAGTCTTTTAATTTTCATCTTCATCTTCGTGAATTCGACCGGTGAGCGCCATGCAGTCCCGAATGCACCTTCATCAATTTCACGGCCTCGTACCCGCTTAGCACTCCACCACATTCGATCGTTATCTTCGTATAATGCGTTGTTTATTAATGCGTGTACACGCAGTTCTTTTTCGATCCGCTGTACAAATACCTATCGTCCGTAGCTTTCCTCGTCATAGGTGTAGCTTCATCAACGGCCGGCCGCCAATCTTCTCGTGTTTTCCGTCATCGCCGCAACCGATTCTTTTCTTCTCGATTCCGTGCACGCGTCTATGTCGAGTCGCGATAGACCCGACGTCCGTGAACCGACACTCTCCACCGATTCATCTTGCAAACAGCAAATTCTTTCGCGAGACGGCTAAAGCATCCGCTAAAGCATTCTTCTAGAATCTTCGTAGCGGATCGTCACATTCGGGAACTGCTCCAACAACTCGTACGCGCATACCGGAAGCACGTTCGAGTTCGGTTTAAAAAATTCGTATTGTCCCATGATCCGCCAACGATTAACCGTGAACTCTCGCATGCCGATGTCCGTTATCCCCATTCGAATGGTTAATTCCAATCCCGTTACGAGGGTCAGATTCGCTTCGTTGTTCGTACACCCGCCCGCGGGCGGCAGAGTATCTTAACATCCCCCGCTCCGGCAGTTGGTGCAAAGATTAGCCCGATTCCCCGCCACGGCACTACTCTGCGACGTCTTCGTGTGCCGAAGATGCTCCGTCAAAACATAATCTCTAACGTCGATCGTCAAGGTCTTCTAGGTTCATTATTCGTTCATCCTACAGACGTCATCGAGGCGAGATTCGGCCGCAGCAGGCCGCGAGGAAGTCCGCTAAGGATCGTCCAGCCAAGACGCGTAGGCACGAAAGTTATATCGAATCGCAATAATATCATCGACCATCCGGCAAGTCCGCCTGAAAGTGTCGACGAGTCATCGTACGTAACCCGATTAAACTCGAAACCGTTCGACTCCATGAAAGCATGTAGTGCCCGAGCTGAGCGCGCGAAGATCGTGGCCAAACAATGCTTTTCAATCATGGATACCTTACTTCCGTCTAAGTAAACGACGCTTAAGTAGTAAAGAGCATTTTCTTTACCCTCATCATCACCAAGCAACAGTGGCTCCGAGAGAGTCATCTAAAGCCGCGGTGTAAAGTGCATCGCCGTTCTACCCGAGACCTGGGGTCGCTAAGACAGAGGTGTCATTAAATATTGTTTAATGTCTTCGAAGGCCTTTCCGTACTTCTCTTCCCAAATAAATTCGCGGCCCTTTTAACTAAAGGCCGAGAAAGTTACCGACACCCACCCGATGCTCAGATAAAGCGTCGAAGATACGCCAACTTCCTCGAAAAGATCGTAGTTGTTTTAAGGTTTCTGGATAAGCGTATTTCGAAGATGGCTTTAATTTTCTCCGGTCGATTTCAATTCCACGATGTCTGACAACGAATCCTAAGAATTTCCTTCGGAGAAGTGACGCCAAGTGCGCATTTTAAGGATTCATCTTAAGGTTAAATCGTCTTAATCGTTCGAAAAACAATTCTCAAATCATACAGTGGTTTTCCTTTACTTCGCTTTCGATGGCCCACATCGTCCACGTAGCACTCGACTCGATCAGGATGAAATCATCAAAAATTCTCGTCACGCCTGCAAGCTCGCCCCGCGCGTTCTTCGGGCCCGACGAGATCACTGCGCGTAAAGAAATACTCCGACGAAGGCTTCCGAATGCCGTAAGCTTTTCATCTTCTCGAGCCATTTTATCCGGTCAGATCTCGAAGATCCATCCACGAATGAGAATATTTCATGTGTCGAAGCAATATCGATCATCGGGCCTGAATCGGTAGAGGGAATTCATCTTTTCTTGGACATGCCTCGTTTAAATCTCCTCGTTCACACAAATTTCGATCCGACCATTCTTCTTCGACCGGCAACTAATATCACAACTGTGCCTGGTATCGTTCTTCACTTCGATAAATTTAGCGTTTCATACCTTTAACTTCGCTATAACTTGTTGTTCGATTTCTAAACGCATTCTTCGGGGACCTCGTCTCACCGACCGTGCCAGTGGATCCACCCGCCATTGACCGCAAACTCGGGAGCTAATCCCGCATTTCATCGTAGCTCCAAGCAAAACAGCCTTTAAATTCCATTAATAACTCGATTATTTCTTCGAGTCTTTATCGAGTAAGGAGCTAACAAAGGCAGTTCAAAGTTTCCCTCGCTAGCACTCCAAGTTAACTTCCGTTAACTCATCTATCAGAACATTCGATTTTCCTTCGAATTTCCGTGAGCGTTTCCAATTTGTAAATCTTCGAGTTCGTCCGTAGTTTCCATGCAAGCTTTCATCGGACTCGCAAGTGACAACCAAACAAAATCTCGCATCGCCAACCGACCCTACCGCGCTCGAATCCGAGTCCATACTTTAATCGTGAGGATCGCCTCGAGTTATTCCATAACTTTCAAAATGTTGTGATCGTCATTCATTGTCGAGGTAAGAAACCACGCGAATTAAATTTTCGAACACAGGGAGAAAATACCACTAAAAGGTAATTCCATTAATTCGATGAAGCGACATCTTCGAATTGTACATTATTTTCGCTGAGGAAGAAGCACTACTTGTACCTGACGGCCAAGATCGTCACTACGCACCCGACTCCTCCATACCTCGATCTTATTAGAACGGATCTGTTGTGGTCATGATGTACGTAGTGGGGCATAATCTTCTCGCATATCGATTCGTATTCTTCGTTCTTTCATCTTCGAGGAGATCTTCATCGCGGCTTTTTCGACTTATCATTACGTTTCTCGCTCGATTTTTCTTCTTCGTAACTATCATCCCAATCAACATCGATACGGTTTCTTCCGTCCAATTTGCCCCAAGAGCTACCACTCGCCTCGTCCCCGCCGACTCCTGATGCGGTCATGGAGAAACCTTCACCATCTCGCCGAAGGGAGCGGGTGAGCTGATCGTCGTGACGAACTCGTGTTCTTCGTTGTCCCGAACTTTCTTCGCTTATTTGTTACGCATTCCCTCTCGGGAGAAGATCGTTTCTTCGCGTGCATAATAAGCCGCATTCGCGATTCCACTCTATGCACGGAGAATGGTTGTAAGTCTCCTTCGATGCACTGCTCCTCCATCGTAATATTTTGACATCGACGTTGCAGATGATGGTACCATCCCGCTTTCACATGTATCCATGGTCGGCCCGCAGAGCGTTGAACGACGTTTCGAATCGATTATAATGTACCCCGTTGCCATTGCTCTCGCTAAATCACCTGCCTTCATCGTTAGCCGTTATCGAATTTGCGGCTCTTTCTCCTTCTCGTCGAATCCTCTTAATAACATTTCATTACTTCGAGCTCACGAGCATCAATTTCAAGTATGCTGTTGTTCGAAGACTCATTATATCGATTTCGATTTTCCTTGATCCACCAATATCGAGAGCGTAAACTTCCCAATCAGAATCGAAATGGGCTAACCGCTCTACAGATCTCGTCCCAAGTAAGCAGTCATCGTCCGTGAAGGTAACACCTCGTCGTTCCTTTAACGAGCAAACCTCATCCAAGGAATCTCTCCGCCATTCGAGCTAAGCAAATCTCCGGATCAAGTAAGGCCCTCGATCGTAGCCTCTCATCTCCTTGAGCAAGATGAGAGCATCGTAAATGCCTTTCGCCGCCGTAGTTTCCTAAGATGAAGCAAGACGTCAGAAGATTCACTTCTGCTCTCCCGTGTCCCTGGCTTTTCTCGAATGGGTATGTCACGGCATTGGTTCTTCGAACAACCACCGCTTCTTCGTCTGACCCATTCTCTTTGAGGTAGAACTTTTCCACTTCTGAAGCCGACTTCGTACCTTTTCCGAATCTGAGATTGAGTTTGCCCGTGTCTCCTCCCGAACGAATGACTGGCTCTTCCTGAGCCATCTTCCAAATCAAGGCTCTAACTCTATCAGAATCGGAGCTCCTCGAAACCCGCTGCATAGATCCGTTGCTCGTCGAACTCTCGTAGCCTCCTCGATGGATGCCTTCTTCGTCATTTCGATCGTCGAGATCTGCATGATTCGAGAATTGCCGTCGTATCGAAATCGACGGATTGCCGCTAGCTACGTAATCGTTAAACAAATAAAAACGTAGCCAACGCCATCACCCTTATCATTGAGAATTTATCCCACCGAAGTGGTTAGAGCACCATATTAAAATCGTATGTTCGATGGGATTTCTCCCCGAATCGAAAAAACAACTATCCTGTGATAAGCGGTACTTTCGCCCAAATTTTCAGAATCCTCGTCCCCCTTCTTCGTCAATTTTCTTCTTCGATTTTCCTCGTCGAGGGTCCATCGCAAGCGACGCACCGGCCAACAGTCTCGAACTCCGACCGAAGCTCGCACCGAAGCGGTTCGGATGTCGTTCTAAAATCTTCTTTCGAAGATCTCGTCTGAAGTGTATCCATCCATCGTCACGATAGGATCTATCGAATGACGGACGGGCTGAGATAATACCACTCGAACCCTTTCTGGTTCCTTCATGTAATTCCTCGGATTGTTATATTTCCTTTCCGAAGGTTGTCGTCGAGCCAATTTTCAAGGTAATGCAGTTTCCTTTCTATTCAGGCCCAAGATCCGATGGTGCAAAAGTCGGGATCACCTTTCTTGGGCCGACTTCCTCCGTCTGGGCCTGGCACTGAAATCCGGAGTTTTCATTAAGCTACGGAACATCTGCATCAAGCCATTTTTGAACGGATATTCTCTCGCTCGAAGCCCTCACGTACGTCATGACGAGACGGCTCATACCGCAGACGCATCGATAGCCGGACCGGGTTGCCGGTAATTTTGTCGGGTTGCCGGCGGCCGTTCGGCGGGTATTTCCGCATCGCCGTTTCGCCTTGTCAACCGCCGCAACGACCCCGCATTTCTTTTCGAAGTCTTCACCGCTTCTCGTCATTCGTCTGGTTTCAAGAAACTTGAATTGCTTCGCCTCTTCTTGCAAGCTTCCGGCTCATATCAACTTCTCAAATGTTTTAATAAATAATCCTCGATGGTAAAGGTTACTCCGGCCGTGAATGCTTTTACAAGATGCCGACCGCATGTTGTTTCGTTCGTGGTTCACACTTCATGCTTAAGTTTCTCCATCGAAGTATGTAATCCACCAAAGTTTCATTCGGCTCGTTTCTCTACCACTAAATCACTCATAAAGGATGTGGTGTCGAGCTCCGCAAATCGCTAATGAAGAGGCTCTCTAGCTCGAGAATGTCTTTGCTGCATCCGTCGGCACTTCGCATACCGCCGAAGGCGATTCCCGAGCGTATCGCGAACGAACTGTCGAAGAGCAGGCCGCATCGCTCCGCCTCTAAGATTGTGCCGGGAATCGGCACGAAAGTGTGCAACATGCCGTCGGGGTTCCTGCCCGTCGAAGGTCTTAAATGTGAGGCGGTACGAAGCCCTTTTCGTACGGACAATGCCGACCCTTCCTGTGTAAGGTCTACCCGGTCCATCGTATGTCCCGTTCTTCGATCAGGCAGGCTTCTCGCACTCCGCTCGTTCTACCAAGTTCTTGATATCCTTTTCAAAGGATCATACTTGCGTTGTATCCTTTTTCACCGGTCATCCCCACGACGGATGTAATTTCCTTCCCTCCGTCTACGATGCGAACGACTTCCTGGGGTGTCTCTCTAGCGTGGTCGTACTCGACTTCGGAGAGTGGCCGTAGCCATGGCCATCTCTTCCATCCTCTTCGCCATTCGAGCGATCGTGTCGCCCTTTTCCGAAGCCGTCTCTTCATCGCTCCCGGCCTTCTCATGGCCATAGGAGTACCAGAAGATGATGAAGCTCGTGTCTCAACCATGTTGATTTCTCGCATATTCATCAGTCTATGAATTCCGCCGAGTCGATCTCATCTCCGAACTTTCTTCTTTCTTTCGCCAACCGTCGATGCTCGTTCTCAACTCTTCTTACGGCATCTTCAATGAGTCAGGTATCTGTAGTCATTATGCCATGGTCAGCGGTCCTTTCTCATGAGTCCCCTTTATCATAGCAGAAGACTTTCTTCGATTCAAGTCTCCCGACGAGACTTTCCTTTTCGCCGTCGTTTCAATCTTAATAACTATCAAAGGAGACGCCATACCATCCTTCTCTGAAGAAATAGAAGGTTCAGACCGTATGGTCTTGTCACCAAATGCTTCAAGGTGGTATCCTCCTAATCCGTAACCCCGAAACAACGATGTGGCGATTTAGCCTTCATTCTCTCTCGTTTCGCTTTTCTATCATGATTCGCGGTTCTACTCGAGGCCCAAGACCCGGACTGGGCCGGGCACCCGTCCTATCCCCCGCAGCACTCGACATGTGCGCTTTCCTTCCTTGCTGCCTTTTCTACCAAAGTCGGGTACGAGCAAACGCGTAGTTCCTCGGTTCTTCGCGCTATCGTCAGAAGATGCGGCCGCGGTAATGCCGTTGTGCCAATCTTCGAACATTCTCTTCATCCTCTCGCGGCGAGAGGGGACGGAACCCCGCTTCCTCCCAAAAGTGGTATGTAATGTGCAAAGGTGTATATTCCCGGCACCCGTGTATATTCCGGCAACTCGAATTTCCTCCAGAAGGCAACCTCGCCAGCCTCGGCTTCCCCCGCGATCCTTCTATTTCTATTTTTTCTTCGGGTCTGTCAAGGAATCTTCGAACCGGACCCGATTTCGAAGTGTATGTCTTACAGAAGATCCGTACCTCCACTCTGCATTGTGTTTATCATAGTTCTCGGGATTCCTTTCCCTTTCGATTCGCGAAGCCTGGGTAAAAGAACAACTGCACTGGCCAAAAGGAGAATGCTCCTCCCGCGGACAAAGAAGATTCTCCTACGGACCTCAGGAGGAAACTCGTGTCGACCTAAGGCCGAACTCGCTAAAGTATTCTTCACTTCGCATACCTTGTTTGTCGCGGCAAAGAGGGAGACGTCTGGGTGACCCGACGTTCAGGAAGCAAACCTCGTCCAATGGATATCCTACTGTTTAAAAGGGCTTCATCCTATAGACAGCGAAGTCCGCTCCGTCGCGATGAGAAAATCGCCGGGCTTCCATTTCGCAGGTAGATTCCGGTCAGCGTCCAAGTTATGCTTCTTTTCTTCAGACGAAAAGAAAGGAATCGAAAAGAGTCCGAACTCATTTTTTGTTCATGTATTTATAAGAAGGAATTATTTTGTTAAAAGAATCATTTATTGGGAGGGTTTTGTTTATTTAACGGAACGTCTAAAGGTGTAGAAGGTGCGAGAAACCGATTCGGTAGTGCGAGAAAGAAAGTCTTAAGCAAGACTTCCCGACTCGGCTGATCACTCCTAAACTAACACCCACGGTCCACCCCACCCCGTAAATGGTGTGTGCGGATCTCGAACCTCTCCGTTTAGGGGTGTCTAAACAAAGGGCTCCCAAATCCGAGAGAATGTCGCCATACTGTCTCCGCATGTAATGAACATACATTCCAACGAAAGAAGGGTAAAGCCTGATCCATTGTGTGACACGGATATACTACCGTATCTGTGCTGCACTATTCGATTATAATGGAGAGAGGAATTCTCCCCACGGAAGTCGCCGTAAACTCGCTTCTGCATATTTTTAGTCGTGTTTCATTTCAAGAGGGGTCGCCACCGTAACCGTCGGCGAATTTTTTTTTAATTTAATTAAAATAAATAATTTGAAAAGTAGTATTTGATTTTGAAAAATAATTTTTAAACTCAAGGTTTTAAGATATGAGATTAAACCGACCTCACATCCCAAATAGTTTATATAAACGAGCACCGCACCACAAACCGTGTATCTATCCCTTGGGTGACGACACACCGCTCACTTGGGGCTTCGATTAAATAAACTTTCAAGATTAAGGATATCCGTTCGTCCGCGAACCAATTTTATAAGCCGACAAGCTCGCTAATACGAAAACATTAAACAAGTGCTTATATTACCCTAGTTTTAAAATTCCCTATAAGGGCAAGCCCCATAGCTAATTACATCTTAAGTGACGGAATCACCTAAGAAAACTCTCGATAATAATCAATGATTCTGTCAAGAATTTCAAAGTTTAAGGTTTTCAAAGATCGAATTTCAAGTTTCAATATGGAATGGATCAAATTTTTGGAACATTTTGTTTTGTGAATCCAAAGGAAGAAAGGTAAAGAGAAATTACCGATTCAAGTGAACTTCGATAATTTCCCGACTATCCTATCGTTTCGCTTCGAATTTAGGAAAACCTAATGTTTATTTAACATTTCAATCTCGTCAATTTTAATAATTGAAAATATATTAGATGATAAAATCAAACAAATAAATTTAAGACATGGCGTTTATCGTCGTATCTGACGACTACCTCGATCCAAGACTTGTGCTTAATTTGCAATGCAAATGCCTAACGAAGAGCCGAGGATTTATGCCGCACTGTGCAAAGCCTACCTCGGCTCCCACATGGTTGTTTTAATTCTAGGAAAGTTTTGGCCGGCGACCAGTTTCACGATGACGATTATCGTGCCGCCCACCATGCTCCGAGCCTCATTATTGCGAGGTTAGCTTTTAGGAAACGATAACCGGGGGACGAGAGAAGTGTTTTCAAGCTAGAGAAAATCTTAATTTCATGTTGTTTTTCGTGTTTTAATTAAAAACAAATCTTAAAGCTCGATTATAACGACACTCGTTAAGATCCCACTGCTCCATCCTTCCTAAGATCGTTATTTTTATCGCATTCACTTACCCGTATGAATTTGCTAAACTCAACCGAACGAGTTCCACACTTCATTTGCACCGCGGGAAATCCCGTTAGCAACACGAGGTTACATCATCCGAGGTATTCCCGATCATCCAAATTTGTGACGTTTTAATTTAGCCGTAATCAGAAGCAGGTTCGTTCGCGATTAAATTTTCGAGTCGTTTTATCTTTTCGAAATGCCGTTACGCGAATTTTATCTCGTAATGATTTTTAACTTAGTTTTGGTTTTAGTTTTAGGACTATCCTAAAGGTGCGGGTTTTCATGCAACAACATTGCTTTATCACGCAAGAAAAGTAAATCGCATTTCCGTACAAAGAATTGCAGTTAGTGAAACCGTAATAAAATAAAAGCGTACTCCGTAGGTCTTCCCGTCATCCCAAGTCGCACTTAAAACACAATTAGAATATTTAAACAAGTTCCCAGTAAAGCTAGGGGAAAGGTTATGGTTTTCTACCAAATTCCTAACTTATGTAGCCTACCATCTCCTACGACGTCTGGGTGCTCTTTTGTTTTTTGCCATGACGATTTTCTTCATCAAAGCAATAATCAAATTCAATCGTTCTTAAAATATCCTATCATATCATAAGTGCTTAAGGATCTTAAACATCTTTTCAATATTTCTAGAATTATTTTAAGTCCAAACGAATTTAATTATATAAACGAATCGATCGTCCGAGGTTTTCAAGTCTTCGTTAACTCGTCAGCTGAATCCGTACATCAATATCCTACGAGTGAAAGCATCACTCCATTTAATGTTTCATTTGTGAGTTACAATAATCAAAAGTTTTCTGCCGTAAATTAACATTCAAATGATTCGATTTAAGGAAGGGTTTAAATTCGGGAATAAATGTCAAGTCGCTTTATATTTACTAATTTAATTTAATTGATTTCGATGTTTAATTAATTCGATTTAATTTAATTAATTTAATTATTTAATTTAATTTAATTTAATTATTTAATTTAATTTAATTTAATTGTTTAATTTAATTTAATTTAATTTTTTAATTTAATTTAATTTAATTATTTAATTTAATTTAATTTAATTATTTAATTTAATTTAATTTAATTGCTTAATTTAATTTAATTTAATTTTTAATTAATTTAATTTAATTGTTTAATTTAATTTAATTTAATTATTAAATTTAATTTAATCTTAATTTAATTTATCTTTACTTTATTTTTAATTTTAATCGAAATTTCAAAAGATTTTAATAATTTAATTAAGTCTTTTAATATTTTACATTTCGAGTTATCATTTTAATTAAAAATTAAGTATTAAATTTTCGATATAATTAATTTAGGGATTTTTAAATTAAAGAATAAATCTCTTCCTAATAAAGATCCCTTATTTTAATAATTCCAATTTTATTATTCTTCCAAATTTAATCTATTATTTAATTAAAGTTTAATCATTTTAAAATTATTTAATGGGTTTCTACCCTTTAATTATTTAAATTTCAATCATCCAAATCAAACATTAAGATCAAATATTTACTTGTTGACTTTTTTTATTAAACCTAAGGTTTTTAATTTCAAGGATTAAAGATTTTAATTACCATTTTACCCTTTAAGCTAATAATTTCATAACTCACTAAATTGAACTCAAAATGAACTTGAAATTTTTATGTGACTTCACTCATAATAATAAAGATACGAGAGGGAGAAATGCGATTTTTCCGTATTTAATTTATTTATATAATTATTTTGCGTGAAAAATGGTAGATTTTCAAGGAAAATTGAGCAATACTTCACTGCGGGAAAAGTTTCGTCCTTAAGAAAATTATGGACATTCCTAACGACTCGTAGAAGATTTTCGACCAATTTTTGTGATTTTTCGAATTATATTATTATTTATTATACTGTTTTGAGTTTTGGAGTGTTAATTAATTTAAAAATAAGATAAATGTTGAAAAATGGATTTTATATTTTTCAAAAATCTCTCGATATTAAGGAAACCAGAGAAACAAATTTTGCAATTTTCTGATTTTTCTATGATTTATAATAATTATTTTAGTGAAAATGCTAAAAATACATTTTTTAATTTTAAAATTACCCTAGGGCTTTAAACTTAATATCTCATCTGAATAATTTAAAAATGTTCTAAGCTGATTAAAATTCAAATGTGACATTTTGGTGAATTTTATTATTTTTGTGATTTTTATTATTTTTTAATTATTAAAAATATTAAAATATTATTAAAAATCAACTCTTGTAAAATCGAAATTTTAATTTTCTTTGCCTCTCGATATCGTACGCTCCAAAACCACTCGGCGAATTTTAAAAAATATTTTAAAAGTTATGAATTTTTAAAGTTTTTTAAAATTGCCACGCTTAATCAACCCAATTAATGTGCTTAACTGCTCCAATCGACTTCAAATTTTTATGGTGGATTCCTCTCGATCCTAAAGGTCAGCGGAGAATCGATTTCAAGTCAATTACGCTCTCGGTTAACTCTAATTAATTGTTAATCTATTTGTTTAAACACCAGGTTAACTGCTTTGTAATACCTGTCCTATTTTTCCGTAGTTCTCTCAATATAGCGAACATCACCAAATATCTCTAGAATTTATTTCACAAATACGTTTAATTTTTTAATTAAAATACTCAAAACAAAGAATACGTATCGAAAAATAAATAACTTTTCATTAGATTTTTCTCCGACTCGAAATTCAAGTGAACGTTCCCAAGTTCGTGTAGTGCTTCAAAAGCCCCATATTCCCATGCTACTTAATCGTATACACGCATGTTAATTAAATACGCAGAGAGTAAATAAATCATAAAAAATAAAATACTTAATTAAATTAAATGATTTCTTTTCCACATTATTCTCCTCCTCGTTCACCGAGCAAGAGGCATTTTTATTTTATTTGATTTTTCTACACAGAGATACGACCTCAGTTTTAGTGAATTCAAATAAATGTAAAAATACCCTAATTTTCTATTTATCCACGCTGGCCACAAGTTAACCCCTCAGCCTCCGAAACGCCGCGTGTCGCGCTCCCATTCGACGCCGCCATCCGACCGGCCAGCTCGGCCCCGCGGCTCTCGTACCGTCTCCCCGGTCCGACGCAATCCCCGCCGTCCGTGCGCGGCGTTGCATCGAATGGATTCGCATCCGTTCATCGTCCCTGGGCAGCCTTCACCCGAGAGCCGTCCACACTAAATCCCTAAGATCTCACCTATTCTCAATGGATTTTCACATGCTCTTACGTTTCATGGATCATTTCAAGAGACGAACACATCTATACTCGCTAACATGCATCAAAACTAAGGCATTCGAAATGAAGAATCTCCGTGTAGTCGGACGCTGGAGAGTTAGTCATACCTCGTTCGAGAAGTGCGAAGCCGAATCCGAGAGCCGTTGCACCTTCGACTGGTCCCGGTGCGACCCGCATGGAAGCCCCCGGTCTCGTGAATCGCCTGGGCCCATGAAAGTGACCACAACCGATCACAAAGCCGTGAGGTCGAGCAACTCAAAGGCTCCTGGAGATGGGGCTGCTGGGAAACTTCTCCTCTCGGGGTCCCGAAGAAGGTGACCGCCGACTCCAGGATCGGGCCACTGCAGCAGGACCCTGCTTTTAGCAATTTCAACAGAAACTGGCCGCTATGGGATGGCACTGACACTTGCCTAACCGCCCCGGATATGAAGTTCGGGTTACTGGCAGAGCCTTGCTGGTGGTCAGCAGGCTGGCTCTCCTTTGGCCGAGAGGGGCGAGGGGTTTGGGGCCAGAGAGGGGCGGGGCACCTCCCCGGGTGGGAGTTGTGGTCGGATCGGGCCGTTTCCTTGGTGAGGAGAAGATCACGCGACCACTAGTGGATGTGGCA
Source organism: Papilionanthe hookeriana x Papilionanthe teres (assembly GCA_022702705.1). Classification (NCBI taxonomy): domain Eukaryota; kingdom Viridiplantae; phylum Streptophyta; class Magnoliopsida; order Asparagales; family Orchidaceae; genus Papilionanthe; species Papilionanthe hookeriana x Papilionanthe teres. The sequence goes on from CM040435.1 coordinate 1,196,340, forward strand.
ACAAATAAGGAGAATTTCAATGTCGGGCTCACATGCGAGCTCTCGCCATGGTGTTTTCCCATGGGTTCTGCGGGCTGCCTGGGCCAGTGACGGTCAATTCTCAAGGCTGTGCGGTTGTGGCCGCAGGCTTGCGTAATCAATCGCGCGGATTACGTGTGCTGCTGATCCAAAGTGGGAATGGTGCATGCATGGGGACTAACCCAAATGGGTCAACCCACCCATTCGGGGCCAGGTGCACCACCCAAGGCCCGGTTTTGGCCGAGGGAAAAGTGATTTGGTCAAAGATAATCAAGAGGGTCAAGTCACCATCCAAGACAATTAGCTTAAGCATGGTTTAAATGAAACATGTAAGTGGTTAATCACCTTTAGAATTAAGGAAAGAGCTCCTCCTTGCCCAAAATGGCATGGTGACATGTAAAGAGGCTCTCATGGCTTGCATATGGCTTATGCATGGCTCCATGGCTCCATTTGGCTTCGGAAAGTAAAGTCAATTTCAAGAACATTTAATAGGAAAATTTCGTATTTGTGCGATTTGGTACGAGGCTTGATTTGGAATTATTTGATGATGAATTTAGGACTTAGGGATGATTTTAATTGGAAAGTATGATGAGGGGAAATGTCATATGGGCCTCTGAAGAATTTTCGGCTTTTTTGAAAGGGTTTTACGCTTTTAAGATGGATTAGGAAAGTTTTGGCTCTCAATTTTAAAATGGATTGGGATGAAATTCTTGCAAAGAGGTTGGGCCAAATAATTATTGGGTTTAGCTCATGGATGTCATGAGTGACTTGAAGCAAATTTGGGGTAGTTTGAGACTTGAATCGGGTCGATTTAATTCTTTGGACGAAGCACGTAGTCAAATTTGGGCTAACTTGGGCCAATGTTGGGCTAGGGTTGAAATTGATGTAAAAAATAAATATTAAGAAATGTTTATGGGAGTGTTTCAAAGAGGTTTTGGCTTTGGTTGGGTTTTAATTTTGAGGTTTGGCCTATTCGTTAGATTCGTTTAGGTCAAAATCGGGGCTTTTGATTTTCGGGGTCAATTGAGCGGGGTCGGGTCAAAATCTTGGGCAAATCATGTTAGTGTTTTGTTTATGAGGATGTTAAGGAAGGTTTAGAAAAGATTGGGGTTAATTGGAGTTGAATTGGGTTAGTTTGGGCTAAGTTCGGGGTCATGGTCCAAATTTCAGCTTTAAGGCCTTAAAGTGAAATCGATCCAAAATGTCAATCAAATTGACTTCCGGATTTGGCTCCAATTGGTATCGAACGCTAATCAAGTTTAGAATTGAATCGTGACTAAAATTGGGGTCAATTGGGTATGCTTGGTTTGACATCGGGTCCACTTCGGGGTTAAATGGGTCAATTCGGGGGGTTTTGATAAAAAGTAGGTAAATCGACAAAATTGGCCCATGGTGTAGTCGACAAAATGAAATCGGGAATATTTGGGATTTTCTGGAATTTTCTGGGAATTTTCTGAATTTTTGGATTTTTAGGCCAAGAAGGGTATTTTTGTGTAGATTCGAGGGTATCGGGGTTTTCGAATTTTTGGCATTTTCGGGTATGGATGATCAATTTGAGTGGATGCCATGAGGTGCTCGATCGATTTTGGAAGATTTTAGGTAATTCGAGATTTGCAAAAATTCGGTAATTCAAGCGGCTTTGGGTAAGTGCTGAAGAGTTGCAGTGTCCCGTGTCAAAAATCAAAATTCGGGGAAAACGAAGATCGTAATTGGGTGGGGTGAAATCATTGGGCCGAGCCATGAAGCCATTTCTGCTCATATGACATGAGAGGACTCATTTGAGGTATCTTCACTATGTTGTTCCTAACCCTTACCAAGCGGCTTAGGGGTTAAGGACCATCCATGTGAATCACCTACATGAGTCAGAGGTTAAGCTGGGTATGGGTGTGGTTTTAGGAAGTGTGTGAAAATGTAGTGTGTAAGTGTAATGTAAGTCACCATCGACTGCATTCACCCAGTGGTACCCCAAGTGCCAAAGAGTCCTATGTGAACTCATCCTTTAAACTTCCACATTCGATTTCAACCTCTAAAGTGACAAAGGGGTCTATGGTCAAGCTCAGGAGCTCAGGAGTTTAGAAGTGGTTTCGAATTTCTAAAAGGCGGGTCCCAATTCTAGTCCTCTAAGATAAATAAAGGAAAAGCTAAGGCTGATCCTAAGCACTAAAAAGAAGAAGGGACACCTCATCAAAAATGAGGTCAACAAGAACCTACGCTGGGTTGCCAACGGATTTCCTACCTGGCCTAAATGAAAGTGTGGAACTCATTTAGCCGAGTTTAGCAAATTCATCTTAATTAAGTGAATCCGATAAAAATAATGATGCCTAAGGATAAATCCCATGTGATCTTAACCTGTCGTTATAATCAACTTTAAGATTGGCTTAATTAAAATATCAGAAACACTGAAATTAAGATTTTCTCTAAAACCAAAACACTTTTCTCATCCCCGATTTACGATTTCTAAAACTAAACCTCTCGCAACAACAAGGAGCTAGAGCAATGGCAAGGCAAAGACGGCCATCGTCATCAAGAAAACCCGAATCTACATCAAGAAACCGTTCTTAGACTAAATAACAAAGCCATAGACTTCGAGAAGCCTGCCTAGTTGCAATATAAATCCTCAACTCTTCGTTGCGCATTCGTATCGTAAATTAAGCCCTAACCCGCCTTAGATTCCGAGGTGGGGCCGTCCGATACGACAAAGCCCTCACATCTTCGAGGCTATTTGTATGATTTTATCATAATAATATAAGCCCTAATTAATTAAAATCAAAAGATTAAACATTAAATAAACATTGGGACTTTCCTAAATCCAAGCCAAACAATAGATACGGGAAATTACCGAAGTTCACTTCGAATCCGTAATTTCTCCTACTTTTCTTCCTTCAATTCCTAAAACAAAATGTTCCAAATTCGATCCACTCCCTATCAAATTCCGAAATTCAATCCTTCGAAAACTTAAACTTCAATTTCTTGTTGCACTACCGATTATTATCGAGAGTTTTCTGTGCGATTCCCGTCACTTAAGATGCATTAACTATGCGTTCGCCTATAGTAATTTTAAAGAACCTGCGTAATATAAACCCCGTTTAACGCTTTCATATTGCCATAATTTGCCGGGCTTAAAAATCGGTCGTTGCACTAAACGGATGTCATTGAATCTTCTGGGCTTATTTGTGACCGAGCTCCATCACAGCAAAGGCGTTCTATCCTGTGATGTATACACTATTTCAAGGGTGCGGTGCTCGTTTATATAAACTATTCGTGATGCGAGATCTGGCTAACTCATACCTTAAAATCCTCAACTTAAAAATTATTTTCAAAATCAAATACTACTTTTTCAAATTATTTATTTAAATTAAATTAAAAATTCGCCGACAATTTCGTATACACTTTTCAAAAATACAACACAACCTAAAAATGTTCGTACGTGCTCCAAAACTCGACCCCGCTATATTACGTGTATGTAATCGTAAATTGCTTTCGTCATGATGCTACGCAAATATACGTATCGATCAAGAATACGTGCTCTAGCTGAGCTCATTATCGATCCCACCTGTGAAAAGAAAATAATAAAATAACAGCTAATTTTAAAATAATAATAATAATAATAATAATAATACTACTACGAAAATTTGGAATTCTGAATTTAAGCGCAATAAAGTAAACTAAGTATTTCAATTAGGTAAATTAACTAAGTAGAAAATTAATATGAATTTAAAGTGCAGGAAATTAAACTAATTGCTAAATAAGTCTTAACTATTCAGAAAAAGTATCTTTCCCATTGTTTAGAAATTTAAGTGATTGATGAATTTAAATAGATAACTTTAAGGTATTGTGACAAATAGGAGCATTCCTATTCTTTACCCTTTGGTCGAGTGTAAAGAATATTGACTAATCCTATGTTTGATTACGAATCTACTGGTAGAGTCGGGAGGATACCGATCGCCACTTCGGAGCTCCCACGTTCCCCTCGCTCGAGGGCTAACATCTACACTTCGGCTCTCAAGCAATAGGACCGAATTGAATATTTTAGTACGTCGCACAAAAATGCTCGATTCTACGCCCAGGTGATATTATTTCCCTATTTATTTGCACCCTTCTTCGAGAGCTTTGAATTCACGAATATCGGATGTAATTTTACTTATAGTTGATAATCAACACATTTTAACATTTCGAATGACCAGTTTGAAAGTAAATTAAGTTTTAAGTAAAAATTATCACAATTTATTAATATATATATAAATACTTCTATTTTTAGTTCATCAAGTCACTTAATTTCATAACAAGGAGAAAGACTAATAAACTACCTAGAATGCATGTTGACTAAACTAAGCATGTATTTCATTTAAAGTTAAAAACAATAAATACAAATACTTATCTTAATTTATCTCCGACGGACTCTAGCGCAGTTCCTTTGACTCTTCCTTCCAGATGCAATGAAGACTTACTAAAAACTCACTAACTCACTAAAAACTCACTAACTCACTAAATAACACACACTAATTTACTCCGAACACAAATTTAACACATAAAAACTGCACTTAACACAAATATATCACCCTTATAAACTGAATTTCGGCTTCTATATATAGAGGTGAGCAAAGGACCAAGAGGTGTGTAAGCATCCCTTCAAAAAGTGTCCAGGTTCAATGTATCTGCACCATTTGAACTAGCTAGCCGTCGGCGACGAACTACCTCGTCGTCGGCGAGGCTTCAGAAGATCTTCAAGCCACGCTATCTCGCTGTCAGCGGGCTCGGGCTCGCTGTCAGCGAGACAGTTATAAATCCTTTAGAAATGTCTCCTCGTAACCTCACCGTCGGCGGGCTCGATCTCGTCGTCGGCGACTCAGCACAATATTTCATTATTTTCTTCCTTTTTGCTCCAAATTCGCTCATTTATATGATTTTTGCTTTTATCACCTAAATTCTCCATTCCTGCAATAAAATAAAGAAAATACCTTTCTTTAAAGTGCAATTTCATCAAAAATAGGTATGAATTTCTTAATAAAATTTTCGACGATCAAAATCCCCCAAACTTACTTATTACTTGTCCTCAAGTAATTTTAGTACTACGTAAAAATAATGAGTTTTATAATAAGATTTTTCAATTTAAATAACTATGAATTAGATTAATTAATATCATAATAAAGTTAAATAAAAATAATTCATGTAATTTAATTAATTTTATAGAAATAAATTATTTAGTTATCGAGTCTAAGATTTCTAGCTTACTATTCATTTCGGGATTGACTATATTTAAAAGAATAACTACTTAAAATATTCATATGATAAGAAATTCAAGAAAATATTATTAGGTAAAATTCTAATCCATAAACATTAGTTTGAAAATATCTAAGTTTTTCCCTTTAGGTTAAATCAAATGAAGCCAATTTTTGATAAGGCATCTCCTCAAGCTTCTCCTCATTTTTCTTTTTTTCTTTTTCTTTTTTTCTTTTTTTCTTTTTTTTTTCTAATGAGGATTACTGTATCTGGAGAGCCTGTTAATAATTTTGAACTTTATTTTCATCTTCCTAAATTTGAAACTTAGGAATATTTCTTAGCTTATATATACTTCATATTTTTTACTTCATTGATTTTCAATCTTTTCTTTTTCACTTGAATACTTAAGAATTTTAATTTTAGAATATAGTTTTCCATACTAAAAATAGTTTACTATATTCTTATTCCCTTTAACCAAATATTTTATTCTATTTAATTAATTAAAGTACTAGAAATATTTCATTTAACCTTTTATAATAATTAAATAAAATAATTCATATTAAATCAAATTGAAAAATTTGCTATAAAAATCATTTTATAATAATTTGAAAATAGAAATTGAGAACAAGTTAATAACTAAATTTGTATTTTACTCTCCCCAAACTTAAATTTTTATATCTATTCTAAATAATGAAAAAGGAGGAAAGTAAATAAATCATACCTTTGAAGTTTAGGTATTTCTTTTTTCTTTGAAATTTTTGCGAGCTTTTTCATTTTTCATTGAACCTTGTTCGTTAGTATTCTTCATATATATATAACAATTTAAAGAAAATGCAGGGATAAAATCTAAGATAAGTATTAAACACAACAATTAAAATACACTACACATATGAATTACTAACATATTAAAACAATTTAACTAACATATTAACAATTTTAAAAACTTAAAACAATACAAAATAAAATAAAAACATACTAAAGAAAACTAATATCCTATTTAACATACAAATAAATGCAATTACTAACACAAAAACAAAAACTAAACTACTATCACAATTCAAGCAAATTAATCTAACTAACATCCAATGTCTCAAAATATAAAGTACTGAATATTACAAACATATAAAGTCCTCAAAATAACTTAATATCAAACAAATAAAACAAATAAAGTCCTAATCTTCAGCATCAAAGTCCCAAACTATATCATCATCCCCTCCTTGATACGTAAGTGCCGAGAAGAGCGAGCGAGGATGATGCGAGTATACTTGGGGCAATGCGGAAAGACATCTAAATCTCCGCTCCTATAACGACGTTCGAGCTTCATAGTATGCGATTTCGTATTCCGAATGTCGCTGGAGGTACTCACTTATCATAATCATGTCTCCTCTCCGGATTATCGATCCTTTGATCAAAATGATCAAACCTTCTCCCCATGGTCTCTCCAACTGCTCAAAACTCCTCCTATGCGGAGTCGATTCATTCATCGGATCTTGTAGGGTAGGTGTGGTAGGCTCGGGTGGTTCATAGCTAGTAGAGGGTATATCTCTACTCGGTCGAGTGAAATAACTTCTCACTCCGATCTCCACCCTTCATGAGATTCATACTTCTTAATGTTGGCGAGCTGTGAGTGGTTTCATAGGTTCCACCCATTCTTCATCATCTCCAGCCTCGACTCAGGAGAGTTGGCGAGTGCAGAAATTAATCCGGGGTGTCCCGATTCGGCTCCACTCTCATTTCGAGGAGTGGCTAGGATGTTTTGATAAATAATTCTCCCGATGTTGATGCTTCGTTATTCCGAATACGAAATTCAGAATTGCTCCATCTCGTGTTACCTCACTATGGTGATATGTGGGTAACGAGTAGAACAAATAAAGTAATGCCAGAGCTTTGGAGATCGCATTTAATTTAGAAAGAGGAAAATTCACTCTTTCCTGCTGCTTAATTTTCCGAACTCCGGTCCCATCGGTGAGAAAGTTAATGACTTCCTCAGAGTGGTCCTTCCATCGTTCCAAAAGTTTCATACTCGCTAAAGTGCGAGTCATAAACTTCATAGAACGCGTTAATTCTTGCGGCATTGAAATCTACAAAAACCCTCGTACCTTTACTTGGTGCATCTTCGGCGAGCGATCAAATTGGCATAAAATTCTTTAACCACTTCTACGAACTGCTCTATATTGAACGTAACGAAATTCTCCCAACCTCGTTCCTTAATAATTCGCTCTACTTCTCCTCCCGGATTTTTGAATACCCGATCCGCGATGCACTTTCTTCCTTGTATGTTTTCAAAATATTTGCTTTGTGCTCGTGCATTGATGAATCGGTTTTCGTCGAATTCTACTCGACGTTTTTGTCGTGGAGCCATACGATCGAACTGTGAAAATCGTGAAAATTTTCACTAAACTTAAAAATAATACTAAGAAGGCTTCCTACAACATTTGTAAGCAATTTAAATCAAATTCCATGGATTTCCACCGAATATTTCTTACATATTTTGATTTTTCCCAAAATTTGCAATGTGGTGAAAATATATGGTGAAAATAAAAAATTTTTGCATAGGAGTGAAGCTCTTACTAAGGGAAGATGAAATCCGGTGTCAAAAAGTGTTGAAATGGCTTCAAATCCAAGATCTCTCAAGCCCTGGGTCGGTTTTTGCGAAAATGAGAGGTTGGGGATGATGAATAGTGTTTTTGACCGGTCAAATATATGTTTTTCCCGACCTCGCTGTCAGCGAGCTAATATTTTTCGGAACCAAAAACTCTCGGGAAAAATCCGCTGTCGGCGAGAAATTCTTCGCTGTCAGCGAGATCGATCTCGCTGTCGACGGGATTTTTCTCGCCGTCGGCGAGATTCCAAAAATTTTAAATTTTTGAAATTCGTCACTCATTTTCGTCCTTGATTTACCTTATATTATATTTCCGATCACATCATTTATTAATTTAATATGAAGATTAGCTACTTATACACAAACAAAATCACACAACACAACAAATTAACTTTAATATTGAAATCCATGAGATATACAAACTAACATAATTTTAGACTACTATAATCGAACTTCGAACTTCGATCCTTACTACTAATCGAGCATCGCAAACCAATCCACGACACACTAAATGCCGATACAAAACTATGACGCATATCTCAATTAAGTTTGAGATATTCAAATCATCACTACACACATAATAAAATCTAAATCAAATCAAATAACATAAATACAAACATACTATGGAAATCTTTACTACTACTCTTCAAGGTCAGAATCTTCATCTTCTCTGATATTTCCGATATGACAATGATGCGCAAATAAGTTATAGAAAGGCTCGAAGGAAACTCCGAGCGGATTCTTCGGTGATCCAACTCTTCTGTCTCAGTAAATGAAGAAAGCTATCTTCCAGGTGTCCAGAATGATCAAAGTGTTCCTTCATCCTCCAGTCAATGTGATCAAATAAATCAGATATATTGTCGATTAAATCTCTCACATTCTGCAGTTCTTTCTCCATTCCTTTAATTTTCTTCATAAGTAACTCCGTTTTATCTGAAATAGGCCTTGTCATAGGATTATTCTGTGAAGCTCTATCAGAGATAAATGTAATGTCTTCATTATTGTCCAAAGTAGGGAACATATCTGTAGGATCAAGCGGCTTCCAAGGTAACAGAACCTTTTCCCAAGCTTCATAAGAAACACAGTATCGATCGCATAATGCAAAAATAGTAGATGGGTGTCCTAGTCCGTGAACTGACCCATGCACAATTAAACCCAATGCAGACTTAACAATTATTGATCCAACATCAATAGGCAATCCAATTTGAATACAATAATTCAATATAGCGCATTCCTTCGAAACCTTGATGGAGTAAACGTCACCCTTCTTCCTCGGACGTAGACATTCCCATTGTTGATCGCATGTAAGTTAGAGTAGAACTCCTTCACAACTGGAATAACAACAGCAGACGTAGTGTAACAAAATACCTCCAGATGCCGCTGTGCGATCATTTCTTCTATCTTCGTAGTGGAATTCTCTAATCCTCGATTGACAAATCCCCGTTCCTTGATAACTCTTTTCTTTACCAAAACCTTGTTGAAGATCCGCTGCGCTTCCGCACTCACAAATTTTCTCCGGTTAAACACTCTAGAATTAGAGGAATCTAAGAATTTGGAGACCATTATGGTGAATGGAATGAATTCTAGTGAAGAAGGCAGACTTAGAATGGTTTAAGAATGGGTTTTCACAAAGGAATTGGTGTTGAAACCGTCCAAATCGGCATTCAAAGTATAAATAACTCATTTTTATAACTTCCTCGCTGTCGGCGAGTAGTTTCTCGCCGTGCGACTCAGTTATAAAAACTGCCTTTCAGGTTCTCGCTGTCGGCGGGACGTTTCTCGCTGTCAGCGAGCTCGATAAATAAACTGATATTAATTTAGGCACGAACCTCGCTGTCGGCGAGTATCGACCTCGCCGTCGGCGAGATTCCAAAATAATGTCCAATTTCGCTCTAAATCGAATAATTTCATTTCTCATCATAATGGTTCGAATATGTGATGATTCTTAATAATAATTGAGTAGTAAAGTTTCAATAATATAGACTAACTATTAAGATACAATAAAATAGATAACTAATATGGGCTGCCTCCCATAAAGCGCTTGGTTTAACGTCGTCAGCCCGACCTAATTTCAATTATTAATTATGTCGACTAAGCATTAAAACCTCTTTATAATTAGGTCTTATACCTTCGAAATATGGTTTTAATCTATGTCCATTAACTTTAAATTTATGTCCAGTTTTTGGATCTTCGATTTTTATAGTTCCGTATGAAAATATTTGAGTTATGGTGAAAGGTCCTAACCATCGAGACTTCAATTTTCCGGAAAATAATTTCAATCTAGTATTATATAACAAAACTTCCCGTCCCGGTTCAAAATTTCTCCGATTAATCTTCCGATCATGCCATAATTTCATCTTTTCTTTATAAATCCGATCATTATCATATGATTCATTTCTTAATTCTTCCAATTCATTTAATTGCAGACAATCTTTTCTCACCGACTTCCTTCATATTATAATTAAGTTCTTTAATCGCCCGATATGTTTTATGTTCTAATTCAATCGATAAGTGGCATGTTTTTCCATATATAAGCTCGTAAGGAGTCATTCCAATCGGAGTTTTATAAGCGATCCTATAAGCCCATAATGCGATTATCTAATCTAATAGACCAATCTAACCTATTCGGGTTTACTGATTTTTCTAAAATATGTTTAATCTCACGATTAGATACTTCGACTAATCCACTAGTACGTGGATGATAAGCGAGTGGATATCTTATGAGTAATATTGTATTTTTCTACTAGTTTGTGAATGTATTTATTTCTAAAATGAGTTCCTCCGTCGGTGATAATCACTCTCGGCATTCCAAATCTAGTAAAAATATTTTTCATCGAAATTTTGAAACACTCTTAGCATCACACCTAGGTAAAGCTTGTGCCTCAATCCATTTGGAAACATAATCAACAACTACTTAATATATATGAGTTCCCAAACGAAGGAATAAAAGGTCCCATAAAATCTAATCCCCAAACATCAAAAATTTCAACTTCTAATATAAAATTTAGAGGCATTTCGTTTCTTCTAGATATATTTCCTACTCTTTGGCATTTATCGCAAGTTTTAATATATCTGGTATACATCTCTAAATAGAGTAGGCCAATAAAATCTAGATTGTAGAATCTTATAAGCGATTTTATCGATCCCGAAATGTCATCCAAAATCGAATCATGACATTTTGAATAATTGGTTCGATTTCTTCATAAGGTACACATCTTCAAATAATTAAATCCTTACATTGCTTATATAAATATGATTCATCCCAAAAATAGGTTTTCGTATCATGGATGAATTTTTTCTGTTGTTGCAAAGTTAGCATAGGTGGTAAAATATTACTAACTATATAGTTTACTATATCAAGCATACCATGGTATTTTCCATTCATTGATATTATATAGTTGTTCATCGGGAAAACTATCTATAATTTCATTTTCAATATCGGATAATTCATGATTTTCTAATCTTGATAAATGATCCGCAATTTGATTATCAGTTCATTTCTTATTAACGATCTCAAAATCGAATTCTTGCATTAATAGCATCCATCTAATTAATCTTGGTTTGGAATCTTTCTTTTGCATAAAATATTTGATAGCAGAATGATCAGTATGCACGATACATTTTGTTCCAATCGGATAAGGTCTAAATTTATTAAAACCATATACTACCGCTAATAATTCTCTTTTCTCATGAATCGTATAATTTATTTCGGCATTATTTAGAGTTTTACTAGCATAGTATATAACTTTAAAAATCTTTTCATATCTTTGCCAAGAATCGCTCCTACAAGCATAATCACTAGCATCACACATAAGCTCAAATGGTTTCTCCTAGGTTAGGTGAAACTATTATAGGTCTTGTAATTAATTTTTCTTTTAAGAGTTCAAAAGCATTCAGGCATTCGATTGTAAATTCAAATTTCTTGTCCTTTTCGAGAAGTTGGCATAGAGATTTAGTAATTTTTGAAAAATCTTTTATATAGCGTCTGTAGAATCCAGCATGTCCAAGAAAACTTCTTACCCCTTTTACCGTAGTTGGAGATGGTAATTTAGCTATAACTTGAATTTTTGCAGGGTCCACTTCCATGACTTTTTCCGAAATTTTATGCCCTAATACAATGCCGTCCGCAACCATAAATTGACATTTTTCCCAATTTAGAATTAAATTTGTTTTCTCACATACTTCTAATACTTTTTCAAGATGAGTTAACCATGTGTCAAATGATGTTCCAAATACAGAGAAATCATCCATAAATACTTCTATTCCATTGTAAATTAACTTACTAAATATAAACATCATACATCTCTGGAATGTTGCTGGTGCATTACATAATCCAAAAGGCATTCTTCGAAAAGCGAAAGTTCCATAAGGAATAGTAAATGTAATTTTCTCTTGATCCTCAGGAGCAATTTGTATTTGATGATAACCAGTGTATCCATCTAGAAAACAAAAATACTTATGTCCGGCTAATCTATCTAACATCTGGTCTAGAAATGGTTAAGGGAAGTGATCTTTCCTGGTGGCGGTATTTAATTTCCTATAATCAATACATATACGCCAACCAGGTAACTTGTCTTATAGGAATAAGATCGTTATTTTCATTGACGATGACGGTCACTCCTCCCTTCTTAGGAACACGGTGAATTGGGCTTACCAAGCACTCGTCGGATATAGGATATATGATATCATTATCTAACCATTTTAAAATTTCTTTCTTAACTACTTCTTTCATTATCGAGTTTAATCTCCTTTGGGGATCTGCTTTAGGTTTATGTTCATCATCTAAAATAATTCTATGCATACAGATTGAAGGACTAATTCCTTTAATATCTGCTAAAGTCCAACCAAAAGTTTTCTTATATTTTTTTAAAGTTTCTAAAAGTTTTTGTTCTTGAGATTCGCTTAATGCAGATGAAATAATAACTGGTAAAGTTGAAGAATTACCTAAATAAGCATATTTCAAATGATCAAGTAATATTTTTAGCTCAAGTTCAGGAGGTTTAATAATTAATGGAACTATATTCTTGTCAGTGTTTTCAGTATTATCCAAAAATTCAAATCTTTCCTGAATATAATCTAATTCTTCATTATTATCTTCAATTAATTCAGTATTTTCTTTTTCTAATTTATCTTCGTAATATTCCTTAAAATGTTCTTGTTGTAAATGTTCAAGTATTTCCATCCGAAAACATTCATCATTTTTTTCTAGCGCAGGATATTTCATTGATTTTGCAATATTAAAGGTAACTTTTTGGTCATTTACTCTCATAGTTAATTCTCCTTTCTGAACATCAATCATAGCTTTTCCAGTAGCTAAAAATGTTCTTCCTAAAATGATAGGAATTTCTTTATCTTCCTCCATATCTAAAACAATAAAATCTACTCGGGAAGATAAATTTATCCACTTTTACTAACACATCTTCAATAACTCCCTTAGGATAGGTAACGAACGATCAACTAATTGAAGGGTTACTTGAAGTATGTGTAATTTTTCCTAATCCTAATCTCTTAAAAATCGATAGAGGCATTAGATTGATGCTTGCTCCTAAGTCACACAAAGCTTTTCCATAAAATTTTTCTCCTATAGCGCAGGGTATAGTGAAACTACCAGGATCTTTCAATTTTTCAGGAAGCTTTTTCTGAATAATAGCACTACTCTTCACTAAGTGCAACTGTTTCATTATCAGTGAATTTTCTTTTCTTAATTAGAATATCTTTCATAAATTTTACATAATTTGACATCTGATCTAAAGCTTCGACAAAAGGTATATTGATGGTTAATTTCTTTAATATTTCAAGGAATTTAGCAAATTGTTTATCTTTTTTATGTTGAGTTGAGTCGTTGAGGAAATGGTGGTGGAGGTGTTTCAACAGAAATTTTTATAGGTATTAAAGGATGTTCCAAGTTTGAATCTTTTTGAATTGTTTCCTTTTCAATTTCCACTTCCTCTTTTTGGCTTTTAAGTTTTTTTGAATTTGAGGTTCTAATTCTTTTCCACTCCTTAGTTGTATTGCTTTAATTTGTTCTTTTCCTTGATCTTTAGGATTTATTTCCACATTACTAGGAAAAGTTCCAAGTATTCTATTATTTAGCGCGATAGAGTAATATGTCCAAGTTGAGTTTCGATATTCTTAATAGATGTTCCTTGAATTTGTAATTGATTTCCTTTAATTTGTAGTTGATTTCCTTGATTTTGTAGTTGATGACCCATATTCAAAATTAATTCATCCATAGATAATTTCTTATCTTTGAATTGAAGGTTATTGTTATTAAATCCAGGTGGGTAATTAGGTTTATAGTTTGGATTTGTTTGATTAGGTTGATTCATCCATTGTTGATTAGATGTGTTATTCCAATTAAAATTTGGATGAGTTTTCCAAACAGGATTATAATAGTTTGAATAAGGGTTATTAGTTCTATTATTAATAGCATTTAAAGTTTCATAATTAGATTGAGATTCTATGATTTGTCCGGATGAGTTTTCTTCTAAAGTAGGAGAGTAGTTCATTCCAAAATGATCTAATTTCTTAGATATAGCGAGTAATTTGAGAAGCTAACATAGATATTGCATCGTTTTCATAAATGCTGGCTATCTTTTTCGGATTTACTCTATCAGTGAGCCATTGGAAATTATTTGTTGCAATTTCTTCGATTAGTGCATAAGCTTCATCAAATGGTTTAGACATTAACGAACCTCCAACAACGAAGCATCGATGATTGATCTTAAAGATCCTACTAATCCATTATAAAAGGTTTGAATAATCGACTGATACGGTAGCGCATGATGTGGGCATTTCCTAAGAAGTTCCTTAAATCTCTCCCAAGATTCATATATTGATTCTCCATCTAACCGACAAAAAGAAGTTATATCATTTCTCAACTTAGCAGTTTTAGATGGTGGAAAATATTTGGATAGAAATTTTTGTGATAATTCTCCCCAAGTTTTAATAGATCCAAGTGCTAACAAATTCAACCACATTTTAGCCTTATCCCTTAATGAAAAAGAAAAAAGTCTAAGTCTTATAGCATCGTCAGGTACTCATTGATATTTAAAAGTAGCAAAAAGTTCTAAAAAACTAGCAAGATGTAAGTTAGGATCTTCGATAGGTGAACTACTAAATTGATTGTTTTGTACCATTTGGATAATTGCGGGTTTAAGTTCGAATGAATTAGCAGCTACATCGGGGTTTTGAATAGTTAAATGAATCTCATCTCGATGTAGGGTTGGCATAATCTCTTAATGGTCTTTGTTGGTTCATATTTTGAATTTCGGGAATATTCGTCATTTGTGTTAAATTTATAGTTTGTTTCTTTTGTTTTCTAATTCTTTTAATTGTACGCTCTAATTCAGAATCGTAAGGTATTAAATTTTCGTTTCTAAATTTGCGCATACAATTTTAGAATAGATATTAAATTTATTTATTATTTTAAAATAGTCGTTACTTATAGTAAATTTTTCTTACTATCCACTGGCAACTGCGCCAAAAACTTGACCCACAATTTTATATTATGATATTTTAATTTAATTGCAACGAGCCAAAAACTTGACCCCGCTATATTATGTGTATAGAATTGTAATTGTTTATGTTGTGGATTCTACGCAAGTATACGTATCGTATCAAGTAATACGGGGCTCTAGTGGAGTCTCAGTTATCGATCCCACGAGGAAAGAGAAAATAAAATAACAGCTAATTTTAAAATAATAATAATAATAATAATAATAATAATAATAATACAAAAATTTGGAATTCTGAATTTAAGCGCAATGAAGTAAACTAAGTATTTCAATTAGGTAAATTAACTAAGTAGAAAATTAATACGAATTGAAAGTGCAGGAAATTAAACTAATTGTTAAATAAGTCTTAACTATTCAAAAAAAGTATCTTTCCCCTTGTTTAGAAATTTAAGTGATTGATGAATTTAAATAGATAACTTTAAGGTATTGTGACAAATAGGAGCATTCCTATTCTTTACCCTTTGATCAGGTGTAAAGAATATTGACTAATCCTATGTTTGATTACTGAATCTGCGGCTAAGTCGGGAGGATACCGATCGCCACTTCGGAGCTCCCACGTTCCCTCGCACGAGAGCTAACATCTACACTTCAGCTCTCAAACAATAGGACCGAATTGAATATTTTAGTCCGTCACACTAAAATGCTCGATTCTACGCCAGATGATATTATTTCTCTATTTATTTGCACCCTCCTTCAAGAGCTTTGAATTCCGAATATCGGATGTAATTTTTACTATAGTTGATAATCAACACATTTTAACATTTCAAATGGCAGGTTTGAAAGTAAATTAAGTTTTAAGTAAAAATTATCACAATTTATTAATATATATATAAATACTTCTATTTTTAGTTCATCAAGTCGACTTAATTTCATAACGAGGAGAAAGACAAATAAACTACTCAGAATGCATGTTGACTAAACTAAGCATGGATTTCATTTAAAGTTAAAAACAATAAATATAAATACTTATCTTAATTTATCTCCAAGCAGACTCCTAGCAGTTCCTTTGACTCTTCCTTCCAGTACAGCAAGACTTACTAAAAACTCACTAACTCACTAAAAACCACTAACTCACTAAATAACACACACTAATTTACTCCGAACACAAATTTAACACACAAAAACTGCACTTAACACAAATATATCACCCTTATAAACTGAATTTCAGCTTCTATATATAGAGGTGAGCAAAGGACCAAGAGGTGTGTAAGCATCCCTTCAAAAAGTGTCCAGGTTCAATGTATCTGCACCATTTGAACTAGCTCGCCGTTGGCGACGAACTACCTTCTTGTCGGCGAGGCTTCAGAAGATCTTCAAGCCAGTCGCTATCTCGCTGTCAGCGAGCTCGAGCTCATTGTCGACGAGACGATTATAAATCCTTCGAAATGTCTCCTCGTAACCTCGCCGTCGGCGGGCTCGATCTCGCCGTCGGCGACTCAGCACAATATTTCATTATTTTCTTTCTTTTTGCTCCAAATTCGCTCCTTTTTATGATTTTTGTTTTTATCACCTAAATTCTTCATTCCTGCAATAAATTAAAGAAAATACATTTCTTTAAAGTGCAATTTCATCAAAAATAGGTATGCATTTCTTAATAAAATTTTCAGCGATCAGCCATGCGATGGAAGGATGACATGTGAAAGGACATGTGGAAGTCATGCGATGGAGGACTCTAAAAGCGGGACATGTAGAAGGACATGTGGAAGTCATGCGATCCTCGAAGGTTCCACCTCATCTTTATTCTAGAATATTATAATGTAATCTAATCTACTATAAATAGATGAGAGGAGAGGAGGCTTTGGTGTGGGTTTTGTAAGAGTGAAAAGAACTCAAGGAGTGAGGCTAACTGTAGAGGGTGAGGAGTGGACTTGAAGGAAGGCGATGGAAGATGAGGGCTCATCTATGTAAAGCTAAGATCTCCTTTTGTTTTACGCCTTAGTGGACTATTTCGATTCCTCCCGTGGACGTAGGTCAAAAGACCGAACCACGTAATCTTCTTGTGTTCTTGTGGTTGCATTTATTTGTGTTGTTTTTCTTCTCTCTCGCAAGTAATTTATCCAAACAAGTTTTCCCACAACACTTCTCTAGCATATGCACCAAATGATAAAATTTATGAGCGTTACTGTTTTCTCAGATCTTAAATAATATAAATTTTATTGTATACTACTTTATAATCATTCATTTTCAGGTAAAAAAAAATACTACAAATCATGCAAATGGCCATCATCAACAATGATGTTAATTTGTAGTTCAATGGAGCTAATTACATCATCAGCTAAGTTGAAGGTGTGGACTCATCAATGGAACATTTGCTGGCTTTGCTGCTAGGAAAGTAGTTCAAAACGAAGGTGAGAGGGCATAAACCATAGAGGAGGCGGCCAATTAACCCTTAAATCCTGAGAGAAAAATCTATGGAATCCACCGGTGTCTGCGTCGAACAAAGCAGCATCGCGCACATGCCGCCTGCACTCTAAAGTCTCATATCTGTATGTCTCAGTGAAATAAATGGAGTTCTTTTTCAGCCCCGGCCTACCAGCAGCAGGCACAGAGTAGACATGATTGCAGCCGACAAATATTGCTTGATCATCCAAGTCACTCGCATTTGCTGGAATCCACCTACACTCATTGCCTGGTTCCTTTACCATGTAATTAAGCTTTGTGATTTTAATGTCGCAAGTTTTTGCCATGACATTTGGTTCAAGCACTTCATCCTCATGCTCATTCTCATCCTCATCCACATCTTCATCTTCAACTTCATCTTCAACTTCAACTTCAACTTCATCTTCATCTTCAACTTCCAGTGACAGCCCCAGCCTCAATATTTCAGCTTCCCAAGTCTTATAAGCATTTACACTTCTACAGATCCGCAGAAAGCGACCAGAAGAGAATACAAGGTGACTTCGCATGTTAATCCCAAAGAAGTCGCCTTTAATATTAGCGATGACTGTCGGCTTCATCGGGAGAGGTTGAGGAGATTTCCATAATCCGCTCGGCCAATCGCATATATGGAGATCGAAAAACATCAAACAGCCAGATGAGTTCACAGCATAAAGTCTCCCATCTTCCTTGCGGTACATCACATCCTCGATTCTGTCGGAGAGCTCACCGGAGAGCGGAACAGGGGTCCATGATGCATCTCCTACTCTCGCAAAAGCTAGTTGGGTCTGAAGCGATTCAATGCCAAAAAACACCATTGCTACACCGAAAGGTGGAGCGGAGGTCAGAACAATCTTTAAAAAATATGCGTCACGAAAGCATGCCCTGGTGTGATAGCTTTCTGCACTGGTGCTCGTGTGCTTGGTAAAGAATCCTATCACGGAGCCATCAGGGTCATTATGGAGGAATGTCACATTGGCGGGATTGGGGAAGAGGGTGAAGAGGGAAGGGAGAGGGAGCTCTTCGCGGGTGAGGGGGTTCAGAACTCGGGGATTGAGTTCAAGGTCGAGGGTCACCAGCCATCCATCTGGTGAAGCCCCAACACACCGACGGCCAACCATCTCTGGAACAGGGGAGATCAGCTGAACTTGTCTGTCGGAGAGTTTGAGGAAAAAGAGGAAGTCTGCGTGCTCGCTGTATTGGTGGGGGAGGAGCATCCATGGAACAGAGGGTGGGATGGGAACGAAGGATGCTCGATAGCGGGGTGGATTTGGCCAGCCGTTGTGTGGCTGTCCGAGTGACCAGGCCCAGGTTTTGCAGACAACAGAAAGGCGGATAATGTCAGCCACAAAGAGTTTCTCAGCGATGGTGATGAGGAGGTGAGAAGGGAGAAGCGACCAGTCAGCTTGTTTGCGGATGGGGATGTTACAGTGATGTTGCCCGGGATAACAGATCGACGGCGGAGGTGGCGGAGCTATCGGTCTTTGGTCTTGTCCTGTGGATGTGGTTTATATAGGATAAAGATTAGTAATGAGTAATTATTAGATTAAATAGAGCTTTTTGTTTTATTGCATGTAATGCAGAAACAACTGACCGTTAAATTAAAAAAAAAAAAAAAAAGAACTTTTATGTCAAATATGAGATAGGTCTTAAGAAAATATAAGACTGACATATTTCTATTTTTTTATTGACGTTGATATTTTTATTGGCTTCTGTCCTCTATTATTCTTTATTTATAGGGGTGTACTTTAACAGTTATAGAAAATGGAGAATGAGAGAAACTATCTTTAATTCATTTTAATTTTGATGATTTACTATCAAATCTGTATTACAATTTAAATTCAAATATGATGATAACTAACTGGTCGACGCGCTTGTGTTTGATTTGAAGGCCGACGTGACCGACCGAGTGGGGATTGGGTTTGGTGAAGCGAAATAGTCGGTCGGTCGGGGGGGGGGGGGGGGGGGTTATGATCGGTGGCCCCTCATGAGAAATTTTAGATTTTATTCATAGTGGATATGATTTTGGAGTTATAAATAAAGACGAGAAAAATATATTTGATTTTGTTTTAGCTTTTGATTTTGTTATTGCTAATATTTTTGTTTAAGAAAAAAGATATGCACATTATCACTTCCAAGAATGAATCTAATAAAATATAAATTAATTATTTTCTTACAAGGAAAAAAAAAGTAATATGAGATTTAAGAATGGATTTAAAAAGACTTGTGCATGTTCTATAAAAAATGATCTTAATTTATTATAACTATACGAGAATATGACACTCAATAGAATAAAAGAAGCTTATTACTATAATTGTTGTTGAATTGGTACAATATAACAAAGAAAAAGAAAGTGATAATACAATGCAACCATAATAGAGGTTCGTATAGAAAGGAAAATACCTTGGCTTGAAGTTTTTAGTCCGAGAATCCTCAGAAGGTGACGGATGGCCGCACTTGCAGCTGCCAAGATCTCATTGTAAACGCAGGTGAGGGTGATGGGCTTGTTACATGAAGCATTGCAGTCTTCTTTTGTGGCACCTTGGCCAGCCATAAATTCAAGAGGAATGAAGTTCTGGGGCAGTTAGTTGTCCTCTCGTGAGAGGGCAAGAATTCTATTCGAGATGTGAAAAATAGAGATTCCAAAAAATATATATCTTGACAGTGAGAGGAGAAGAAGAAAACTTGGCGCTAAGAGGGAGAAGAGGATTTTATGCTAAAGTTAACTATTTATTTTGTGGAAGGGAGAAATTGCGGGGGAACAAATAGAGGATGGACGATTAGGGGGAGGGGAGAGAGAGAGAGAGAGAGAGAGAGAGGTGAAAAAAATCTCATCTTTCCTTTGGCCCTTACGTTTATTGTGGGATTGAGGGGGGAAAAAGCTCCTTCTTTGGAGGAAACACCAATTAATGTGAGGCAAAAGAAAAGGTGTTATTTATTTATTTATTTTTTTTATGGATTTAATTTGAAAATTAAATAAATTAGTTTAAAACTTAATAATGCAACCAATTAAATATCTAATTAATATTTGCTTAAATTTTAATTAATTTGAAGATTTTGAAGGGAGAATTTAAATTTGAATTTTGATATTATTTATAATTAATATATAGATATATGAAGTATAAATAAATATTAATGTCAATATATAAATATATAGATTTATATTAAATTTATATAATGTTCAATTACGATGATTATATTCTCTTGGTGCATAACAAACGAAGCCTGATTCAAAGTTGAATAGGCTAATTTAAACTCGATGAGTTGGACGCACTGGTGTAGCGTGTTTCGTGAAATAATACTCTGATAAAAAAAATTTTTACATAAATGAAAATTCATACAAAATTGAAATTTTATGAGTATGAATCCACATAAAAAATATCCTAGAATAATCATCACGGTCAGCATATGTCTCTTCAAATATAATTATATACATGATTCAACTTTGTAAAAGTAAGTTTGTGCATGACGACAAGCCTAAGTGAAATAATCCACCCAATCCATCATCATACACAAATATGCAAAGAATGCGTGGATCATAATCGATTAAGAGCTACTAAAGTCGATGAAGATCACGATCAACATGACACTAATCTATAAGGCCCTTGGGGGATTCCTATGGTGATCGAGAACAAAAAAAGACATCAATAAAAGCATTATATATATATATATATATATATATATATATATATATATATATATATATATATATATATATGAGTTCTTCGTGTTTTGTACATCACTCGACAGTCGTCTCAAATATTTTACTTTGATTTTTAAAAGATATAAAAAGATTAAGTTAGTATTAAATTGAAAGAAATGTCAATTTATGGTGACAGATAATTGTTTTAGAACATAACATTTCGAGGAAAGGGATGGAAGAGGAAAGCTTCGAAAGAATTTGCTCAAAACCATCAACTTGACTCAAAAACTTGACTCACTTAATGGATCCTCTTCTTATAATAGTTTGATTTAGAAATTTATGATATAATATATACAAAAAAATCAGATAGCAGATCATTTAATTTATCCCAATTAAATTTGAAAAAAAAACTGGAGATTAATGAAAATAAAAGTATTAAGTTTTCCTCTGATGAGTATGTGAGAACAAAAAAATAATAGATGATGATAAGTTATATTGTTTGGATGAACCTTATTTATTGACAATGGGTAAGGATGAGATTATTAGGAGGTGTATTCCCTTGGAATAGATTGAGAGAATAACTAAAAAAAGTCATGAGTCTCACTATGTTAGGCATTTTCAGGAATATATAATAATTTCTAAAATATTATAATTTGTATTTTATTGGTCTTCTTATTTGAGGATATGAATAAGTATGTTATGAAGCGTGATCATTCAAAGATACTTTAGTATTCTTCTGCTAGTATCATAAAAGAATGAATTCCATCATAGTCAATCATGCAGATGCAACCATACTATATAATTCATATCATTTATATGCTCTTTTTATTCAATTCTCCATTCAAATAATGCATAATAACATGATTTCTAAAACTGTATATTCATTACAAGAGCATACATATAATCTTACATCTATACCCTCTACGTGTACAAACAAAAGATCATTTAACAATAAACATTACACATTCGTACTGTCATCTCTTTATATCTTTCTCTTTCCTATAAAGCTCTATTCCTTATGTGTATCTCCTCAACAATTTGAATTCAGCATTATGGGTTCATTTTTTTCGACAATGCAAAAACATACTAGAAATTGAGCAACATTTTTCTATATTTAACTTTGCAACATATTAATTTTACTCAAATTTTAAAAACATATAAAGAAAACAATGAAAAAAAAAACTAGTAAGCCATCAGCTAACTTCGTGTGGCATCTAATATTGATCCCACACTAACCTTATTTTAAACCTTAATCCGCCCGCTTTGGTGTTAGCAAAGAAAGTCAAAATGAAGCCGAGAGGGCATAAACCATACTAGAGGTGGCCAATTAACCTGTGAATCCGAAGAGAAAAACCTTTGGAAAGCACCCATCTCCATGTTGAAGACAGTCACATCACGCACATACTGCCTCCAATCTAAGAAATATCTCGACGTCTCTGTGAAATAAATTGAGTTTCTGCTCAGCCCAGACCTTCCTGCAGCAGGAACTGAGAAGACATTATTGCAGCCAACAAATATTGCTTGACCGTCCAAATCACTAGCTTTAGTCGAAATCCACCATGTTGCTTCGCCGCCGTGTTGTTTCATCGTGATCCGAACATTGGTTGTCTCTGCCTTGATGGTGAAAGCATCTGACTCCTTGTCTTCGTCCTCCTCCTCCTCCTCCTCCTCATCCAATGATAGCCCCTCCCTCAGTCTCTGAACTTCCCTTTCGCTGTACTCATCTACTTTTCTACAGATCTATAGCAGTCGACCTGATGAGAAGATGATGGGTCTGTTGAAGCCGATACGGAGCCGAGAGCGGTTTTTATGGTTGCAACTTGCGAAGCTTCTGAGTTTCAACAAGCGGGAAGCAGGACACATTTTGATTCCACTCGGCCAATCGCTGATATGGAGATCAGAACAGAACACAGAGCCTGATAAGGTCACAACAAAAATTTTATCTTTTTCTTTGTGATAAAAAATGTCCTCTACAGACTGGAGTTTTGTGGATTGATGGTCGGCGATTGAAACAAGGGTCCATAAAGCGTCTCCTACTCTAGCTAAAGCTAGATGACTATTCAACGGAATAGAACCATAGATGACCGCTGCAACGCCGGAAGGTGGGGCGGAAGTCAGGACTATCTTTATGATGTATTCGTCGCGAAACTCTTCCTTTGTATGGTAAATTCCCCTAAAGTGAGCTCCTTTGTCAAAGAAACCTGTCAGGGAGCCATCGGAGACATCACGAAGTAAACACACATTAACGGGAGAGGGGAAGAGGGAGAAGAGGGAAGGCAGAGGGAGCTCTTCTCGGTTCAGAGGGTTTAGCACTCGGGGATTAAGTTCGAGGTCGAGGGTCACCAGCTGTTAACCTCATTTTTGGTGATGTCTGATCTCTCTCTCCTTATTGCTTAGGATCTAGCCATAGGTTTTTTTCCCTTTGACTATCCTAGAGGATTAGAAATGGGACCCACCCTTTAAAAATTTAAACACTTCTTAGCTTTTCTTGAACCCCACAGAAATGACCATAAACCTTCAAGCCTCTTTGGAAGGTTAAAAGTCAAATGTGGAGGTTCAAGGATGAGTTCCAATAGGATTCTTTGGCCTTAGGGTTACCCTGGGTGGCCTGATCTTGGTAAGGTTCAGCTTGCACACACTACACTCTCACACACATTCTAAACCCTAAAACCACTCTTACCCAACCTGTCTTCCTGACTCATATAAGAAACTCATATGGATGAGCCTCAACCCCTAAGTCCTTGGCTAGGAGGGTTAGGAACAACATATTAAGTACCTAAAATGAGTCCTCTCATGGCTCTTGTGAGCTTAACATGGCTTCATGGCTCAATCAAAATGGTTTCATTTTACTCACACCTAATCAATCTTCATTTTTTCCCAAATTTCAATTTTTGACCCTCGGGGCCCTCAACGCACCAAACCTACCAAATACCCTTGAAGTTATCCAAAATTCCCAAAATTTCCTAAATTAACCAAAATTTCTCAAAATCAATCCTAAACATTCCCCACCACTCAAATTGATCATTCATGACCAAATATACCAAAATTTTCAAAATTACCAAAATACCCTCCTTGTACCCTAAATAGTCTAAAATTCCAAAAATTCAAAAAATTCTCAAAAAAATTCCAGAAATTCCAAAATATTATCCACATCATTTTCTTCAACTACCACATACCCCAAGTTTGTCAATTTAATCCAATTTAACCAAAAAATTCCAAATTGGCCCTTAAGGCCCAAAGTAACCAATTAACCCAATCCATCCTAAATTGAACCCAAATGTCACTCAATTTGCCCCAAATTTGTTTTGAAATCTTCCTAACATCCCCACAAGCAAAAATCTACATTAATTTGCCCCAAATTTGAAATCAAACTTTACCCAAGCCCAACTCAAACCAAAAGGTCCCAATTTGGCCTAAACTAATCATGAACCCAAACAAGCCCAAATCCCCAAAATTAAGACCCAACCAAAATTGAAAACTCTTTGTTACACCTCCATAAACATTTTACAACATTAATTTTACATCAAAACCAACATTATCCCAACCTTAGTCCAAGTTAGCCCAATTTGACCCACTTTGACCCCATTATTAAAAGACCCAAATTAAACCCAATTCAACCCCAAATGACACCAAATCTTTTCTAAAATTTTCATAACACATCCCTAAATAAAATGCAATATTTATTTGGCACAATCTTTTACAAAATTTTCATCCACAAATTTATTTTTAAAAACCTAAAAGCCCACTTTCCTAAAACCATTTAAAAGCCCATTTTCACTAAACTTAAAAAGCCCAAAATTGGCTCTAAGGCCCACATGACAATTTTTCTCATCATCCCTTCAATTGATATCATCCCCTAAGTCCTAAATCAATAATTAAATGATTCTAAATCAAGCCTCATGCCAAATCACCCCTAAATGCCAAAATTTCTAAAACCTATTTCCATGAAATTGGTCAAGCTTTGCCCCAAGCCAAATGGATCCATGAAGCCATGCACAAGCCATATGCAAGCCATAGGAGCCACTTTCCACCTCACCAAGCCATTAATGGCAAAATGAGGAGTTTCTTTCTTAATCCCTCATTATTTTTTTTAACCCCATTCATGTAACACTCTAATCCACGTTAGCCACCTCACCATGGATGGAGACCTCACCACCCTTTCCTAGCTGACCCAAGTGACTCTCCCTCAGCCCAAAGTCAAGCCTTGGGGGTGCACCAAGCCCCAAAACATGGCTTGACCAAATTGGACCCAAAATGAGCCCTTACCCCATTCCATTTAAATCAACTCCTTTACACATGGCCAAAGCAAATTGAACTCACCAAATCCCAGCCTTGCCTCACTGGTCAAGATGGTGACCCATGCCTGCCGGCCAGCCACCTGTGTCGCCGGAAAACACCACACCCGAGAGCTCCATATGAGCCAAAAAATTCAATTCTCCTTTGCTGAGCTGTCCCATGGTCAATGGCCACTGGAGCTCTTCTTCTCCTCCCCTGAGCAGCTGATCCCAGCCCTCAATTGCCCCTGGTAAGCCCTCCAACCATGGCTATTTAAACTCACCTCCCTCACGGCCATAAGAGGTGCTGAAACAAACCTTACCTAAACTCTGCCAAAATTGCTCCACACTCTTCTCCTAGCCCAGAGAAGTTGAACCCCACTGTTTTCCTGCCTTAATTCCCACTGGTTGAGGTCAAATTCAGAGCTCAATCTCAGGTCCGAAAACAGGACATCCCTGAAACCTTCACAGAAACTAAATTAAACTCACCCACACCTTCACCATACCAAGAGAAGAAGTTCCCCAGTGGAAGCCCCCTCACCAGGTCACCCAATCTCTCCAGCCGTTAAAGCTTGAAATCGGCCTTGGTCACTTTCATACCTAGACATTTCACCACAGCTCCAGACTTCATCCCTAGCTTCCCTGGACTCCAGCAAACGTGCCAAGCCCCTCTGATTGAAGCTTCACTTCTCAGAGCCAAGGTATTAACCTCTTCTTCATCCCGAGCTTCTATGGATTCTCCATTCTGTTTAGCTTAATTTCAATACATGATAACCGTATGGATGTGTTCGTCTTGTTAAGACGAGTTCATAGAGCCCTAGAACGTGTGATTTGGTTAAATATTGAGTGAGATCTTAGGGTTAGAAGCTGGACGGCTCTCGGCTCGCACAAGTCAGGACGATGAACTGATACTGTCGGATCGGGCGTGTATTGGGTGGACGGTCAGGATCGCGTCTGACGGAGCACCGGGACATGAACCGCGGGCCACGTAGCGCTGAGTCAGATGGCTGCGCCGAATCAGAAAACGCCGCGTGGGACTTCGGAGCTGCCTAGGATGAGTTGGCGCCGACCTGTTTAGAAAAAATAGGGTATTTTTGAATTATTTAAACGCCCATAACTTCAAAAATTCATATCTTTGCATAGAAAATCCTAAAAATAAAATAAAAATACTCTCTTGCTCAGTGAACAGAAGAGAATAATGTGGAAAAAGAATTAAGTGAATTTGTTGAGTCTATGATTTTTAATGATTTAAATACTCTCTGTGATGTTTTAATTTTCCATTATCACACACATTTCACCATGGCATGAGACATAGGGCTTTTGTAGCCTTTGTTCTTGGGAACATTCCCTTAATTTTCCAAGGCCAGAGGCCATCTCTTTGGCAAGTTATTTATTTTCCAAGTTTATGTACCTGTTTTGATATTTTAATTCCAATAATTAGCATGTTAATTAATAAAATCTAGGAAAACTAGGGGAGGTATCTTATGACCAGAGGACCCTAGGAAAATTATGGTTTGACTTAAGTCTTTAAAAATAACCTTAATTAGCTCTAAAAACTTAAAACTGGACTTTAATTAATTAGGAGTAATTACACATTAAAATCAATTGAAATCAATTCTCCATTGATCTTTAGGGTCAGAGGAGTCTCACATAAAAATTTGAAATCAATTGGAAATGATTTAACCCATTAAATGAATTAATTAAGTGACATAGCTATTTTGAAAATTAAAAAATTCATAAAACACAAAATACACTTCAAAAATTCATCAAATTGGTTTTGTGGGCTCTCTGATATCAGAAGAGTCTAAGAAAATTAAAATTAGTATTTTTTAAAAATTTTCATTTTTAACCCTATTTTTAATATTTTAATAATTAAAAAATTAAAAAAAATCATAAAAATATTAAAATTCATAAAAATGTCATATTTGGTCCCCTAATCACTTAGGAACCAATCAAATATTTTTCCTAAGTCTCTAGGTTAATATATTGAATTTTAAAAGCTTAATATAATTTTTAATGTTAAAAAAATGGATTTTCCAACTCTTTCACTAAATTAATTCGAATAAATCAAATAAAAACCATAAAAATATAAAATTTATTTCTCTGGACTTCTTGAGGTCATAGATATTTAAGAAAAATATAAAACTTAATTTTCAACCCTTATTTTATTTTATAATTAATTAATAACTTAAATTTTAAAATAATTATAATAAATAAAATATAATTCAAAAAATCATCAAAATTGGTCCAAATGATCCTCTGGTCAGTAGGAATATCCCATAATTTTCCTAAGGACAAAAACTTTACCTTGGTCATGTTGTTGAATTTTCATTAAAAACTCTTATTTTTCACTAAATTAATTATATAAATTAAATTAAAAATAGAAAAATCACATTTATTGACATAAAAATTTCAAGTTTATTTGAGCTCAATTTATTGAATTATGAAGTGAATGTGCTTAAGAGGGCATAAAGGTAATTAAGAGATTTTAACCTTAATTATTATTTTAGGCCTAATTAAAGGAAGGGTAAAATATTTGATCTTAATTTTCTCTTGGATGATTGAAACTTAGAGAATAAAGGGGTAAAAACCCATTAATCACTTTTAATACATCAAAATGTAACCTTAATTAATTAAATTATTTAAATTTTGGGAGAATAATTAAAATTTTGGATTATTAAGATTAGGAATATGACTTGAGAAGGTGTCAATTCCTTAATCTAAAAATTCCTAAATGGATCAATTCAATAATATTCAACTTTTAATTAATTCTAAAAAAAATGATGATGATTGAAATTAATAATTAAAAAGGGAAATAATCATTAATTAAATTAAAGCCTAAAACATTAAACGATTTAATAATCAAATTAAAATAAATTTAAAATATTTAAAACTAATTTGAAAGCACTTAAGAACAAAATTAAAACCAATTTGAAACATTAAATAATCTTAAAACAATTCATAATTAAAAAATGTGAAAATCAAAATAGCTAAAATCAACCTAAAGTACTATAATTAATCCAAATCAAATCATCAAAATTTAATGAACATTTAAAAATCAACCTGAAACCTTATTATTAAATTGGATTGCTTTAAAACCATCAACTCAACTTTAATGGATAAATTCCTCAAAGAACTAATTTGCCCCTGAAGGCTCTCACTTTTATAACCTTTTAAATGGAGCATCAGGTGAAATGTCCCTTTACTCATTGGATAATCAAATGTCCAAGTTCATCGAGCGAGAAACAAAACTTAACTAAATTCTTGGATGACTAATTCACTTATACAATGAAATTCATTTGGACTCGAAATAATCCGAGAAGCATTGAAAAGATGTTCAGGACTCGTCCTAAACACTTTCTCAATATGATGTGATGTTTTAGAAGATTAATTGAACTTAATTGTTCTTTGGTGAAGAAAATCATCCATAAAATACAAGAACCTAGACGTCATAAGATTTGACTAGCAATAGGATTAGGATTTTGGTATACAACCAGAACCTTCCCTTAGCTTTACCTAGGTGTTTTCTTGCAATTATATAAATGCCTTAACATATGTTTTAAGTGCAGGTGAAAATGATTGGAATGCTTATCAGGTACACTTTTATTTTATTGCAATTTACTTACCTGCACATTACTTTATTTCTCTTGCATGTTAAACAAGAATGTCACCCTGCATAAAAACTGAACCCTTTTAGGATAGCCACAAAACTGAAACCCAAAACTAAATTAAAAGTCACAGTAAGATAAAATTCACCGCCGCAACATTCAAAATATAAAATAACTCAAAATTTAATCACAAACAGAACGACAAACAACAACTACATCTAAATTAAAACGTCTCGTTGGATGATCGGGAATCCTCGGATGATGTAACCCACGTGTTGCTAACGAGATTTCTCACGGTCTAAATGAAAGTGTGGAACTCATTCAGTTGAGTTTAGCAAATTCATTTAGACTAAGTGAATCCGATGAAAATAGCGGTGCCGGGATGACGGAACCGTGGGATCTTAATCGGTTCTGCTTAATCAACTTTAAGATTTGTTTTAATTAAAACATTAAACCATCTTAATTTTCAACCTCTCTAAACCAAAACACTTATCTCATCTCCTGATTGTCACTTTCTAAAACCAAACCTCTGCAACAACAAGGAGCTTGGAGCATAATTGGCAGCACGATCATCTTCGTTAGCAAAACTTGTGTCTACTTCAGCAAAATCTTTCTTAGCATTAAATAATAAAACCATAGGATTTCAAGGTAGTTTGCTTAGTGCAAAATAAATCCTCAACTTTTCGTTAGGCATTTGCATAGTCATATTATGCAAATTAAGCCCTAATCTGTCTTAGGACTCCGAGGTAGTCGTTTGGTACGACAGAAACCCTCACATCTTCGAGGCTGTTTGTATGATCGTGTCATACAAATATAAGTCCTAATTAATTAAAATTGGCAGGATTGCAACATTAAATAAATTCTCGAATTGAAGCCAAATAATAGGATAGTCGAGAAGTCACCGAAGTTCACTTCGAGTCCGTGACATCCCCTACTTCTCTTCCTTTGGATTCCTAAAATAAATTGTTCCAAATTTGAGTTATTCCCTATTAAAATTTCAAAAATCCAATTCATTTGAAAACTTAAACTTTGAAATTTTTGAGAGTAAAACCACTGATCATTATCAAGATTTTTCTTAAGTGTCTTCGGACATTTAGGATGTAATTAACTATAGGGGTTTGCCCTTATAGGGAACTTTAAGAACCCAAGTGATATAAACCCTGATTAATTCCGTTATATTAAGCAGAGAAACTTGTCGACTTATAAAATCGGTTCGTAGACCAAATGGATGTCACGAATCTTCTAGTTTATTTAATCGAGCCCTATCATCAAGCAGTGTGTCTATTCTTCGGGATAGATACACGGTTTGTGGTGTGGTGCTCGTTTATATAAACTATTTGGGATGTGAGATCGGTTTGATTTCATATCTTAAAATTTTCAAACTTAAAATTATTTTCGAAAATCAAATGATACTTTTCAAATTATATGTATATTTAAATTAAATTTAAAATTTAAAATTCACCGACAACTTACGTAGGTGAGCCCCTTTTCAAAATACAACCTAAAAATATGTCGATACCAGCCATCCGTCCGAGGAAGCCCCGACACAACGACGACCCACCATTTCCGGAACAGGGTGAACAAGCCGGACTTTTCCATTGGAGAGGTCAAGAAAGGAGCAATTGTCTGCATCTTCACCTTCCTCGTTTGGAAGGAGCATCCATGGAACCTAAGGGGGGATGGGAATGAAGGATGCTCGCAGTCGAGGTGGCGTCGGCCAGCCTTTGTGCGGCCATCCCGGTGACCATCCCCACTCTTTGCAGACAAGTCGGAGGGGGATGATGTCTGCGATGAAGAGTTTCTCTGCGATGGAGATTAGGAGGTTCGCCGGAAGAAGGTGCCAGTTAGATGGTCTGGTGCTGGCCATGGTTCTCTGTAACTAACGAGTTCATGGTTGGTTTAATAATATAATAGAGGCAGATTAAAACAAGTATGCGCTTATTTATATTAGGAAAGGCCTTCTTCCTAATATATGTATTTGTTATTGCTATTTTTCTATGGAATTGATCTTTGACTTTCCTATTTTGGAAGGGATTATCCCGCGCTGATCTTGAGGAGATCTAACAGTCCAGAAGAAAAAGTACAATGTAGGAGGGTCCAATGACATAATATCATGAGGTCTATTTTATTTAACCAAGTGAAGTTATCTGAAGCAATCCAGTAAGGCTAAAGCCAACCAAAGATGACCGGAGAATGTAAGGAATGAGGCACTCAGTTAGAAACGAGACAAAATGGGTCAAAGAGTTGAGTGGACCCATACGTCCTATTACTTAGGTTTCAAAAGAAGTATTTCAAAATTAAGGCAGCCTATTACATTATGATCGAGGGAAAGCACTGGTTGCATAAAAGTTGTATCAAGCAAAAGATGTCTTCCGGGAAGTACATTCAAGGTAATGTGGAAACGACTCTGAACTGAAGACTTTAGCACACTGAGTACAACTACAAAAATATTTTTACCGGCACGTAAAAATAATGTCAATGGATTCTTAAGGATGTGTGAACAGTGATGCAGCTATAACACTGAGTACAATTACAAAAATATTTTTACCGGCATCGCTATAACATCGATCGGTTCACAAACTGCAGCCCATGGCCTTTCGCTGTCTAGGGATTCGATATTCTCGGGCCCTTTATCTCGTTGCGAGGCCAGTGAAAATTCATAATCTTATTGCGGATTATTTCTCAAAGTAGATTGAGGCCAACGCACTCATTAGGATCACCATAGAGGTTGTTCGGAACTTCATTAGGATCACCATATAATGCTCAAATAGCTGAATCTCTCATGGTCGAAGAGGTCCAATTCACTAACAATTGAACCGAATATAAAGGTTCCTGGTGCAGCAGGAGTCTTGTGTTCAAGGCCCTCAGACGATATCACCGGAGAGGAGAAGATTATCGTTCGGTCTTCATATACCTTCGGCTTGATCAAAGAGCTAAACAAGCTTATTTACCAGTGTGAATTATTGCATCAAAGGAAAATGATGAACTTCATCGAGGCCGACATGGGAGTAGGAAGACTCTGCACTTGCATTAATCCAAAGAAACTTACAATCTCTTCTAGTTCGTTGCATAATGGGAAAGCGATGACCTAGAGAAAATTGATCAAAGAAAGCAGGGGAAGCAATATATCCAGATCATCCATGCAAATGCAGTAAAACTGATCCTCTGATCTCTTATATTCCCTTGATCAAGCTCCAAACGCATCACATCAAGATCATCTATTATCTGAAAATAAGCCTTCGGGAAGACGACATCTCTGAAGAAAGACTAATCGGTTTTGGTATCAAAAAGTTCTGTTTTTGCAAATGCTGCCGGTCTGCAATCAGTGCTTTAATTTGGCGATTGGAAGAAGCCTTCTCCCTAGCATATTCATGCGCAGGGCATTGAAGATTCCTGACTTCTTCCTCTAATGCCTCTATCTTTAACCAGAGCTCCTCCGTAGTATCAACCTCGGCCTTAAGATAGCATCTTCATCGCCAAGCAAATCGACGTCTTCACCCAACAAGGCGAATTTGATCAATAAGTTGATGATTTTTACCAATAAGATAGCAATTTTATGACTGTTGGTGGCGCCAAGAGAGCTTTAAATTGAAGATTGAGTGTCAAGAAGAGATTTTGGAGCGAAATACTTGCATACCCGAATTTATATTTTTCGAAATATTGTAGGAATCCTAAAATCTGCATCACAGTGAAAGAACTAAAAGGAAAAAAATACTAATGACAATAATAAAATAAACAAAATAAAGCTGGGTCATTTTGAATCATTCATTGTCTCTACAGATTCTTCTTGAGAGACAGATATCTCATTCGAACCGGAGGGAAAAAACAGTAGTGGCTTAAAGAGTTGAGCATGGAAAATGAAGGAAGAAGAAGAAAGGAAGAGGCATACACACACCCTAGCCATATTTCCATGAGAAAAGTGCCGATGCAAGGGGTGTAAACGAGTCAAGTCTTGCTCGAGCCATCCTGATTAATTTTATCGAAGTTGAGCTCAAATTCAAGCTTAAGTCTATGAGTTCAAGTCGAACTTGTTTATTATAAACTAGAGAAAATAATATTAATTTAAATTAATTTTATTATAAATTGTGAGATAAAATGAGCGATTAGAAGATAAATAATAAGAAATCACTTAATATAAAATATAAAATATTATTTTTTAAATTTTTTAATACTTTAAAGATAAAGTCTTAATTTTAATATAGTTTGAGTATATTTTATATTTATATTTTTTAAACAAGCTGGCTTAGGAGGTAACGAGTCAAGTCGAGTCAGGCAATCTTGAGCTTGGCTTGTTAGCACATCGAGCCAAGTTCACGGGCCACTTATCGAGCCGCACTTGAGCCAGCTCACAAGTTGGCTTTACTCTCTTACACCCCTTGTCGTTGCCGTAGAAGGAAGCGCTCTTGTGCTTGAGATGTGAAGCTGACTCATGTATGGTTTTGAGTGTCATGGAAGACTTTCCAGAGGGAGAAGTTAAACAACAAGCGAAGCCGAGGCTCTTGAAGTTGGGCATATTTTCAGTTGGAGAAGTATCAGAGGTGAAGGAAGAAGGAATTTGTTTATATACAGCAAATCATTGTGTTCATTGATCCTCTACTCCCGAAAAATCTGTGTTTACCCAAACAGACAGATCTATAACCTTAACCAATCTTCAAGACAATGGTTTGCTACTATCTCCGCATTCTTCATAAACTTGGTCAATTCCAAACAATCTCTTCACATCATCAATATTCTTCTACATATTGAAGACATTCTGATTATAGAGAATGTGAATCTACAATGGTTTGGAACATGCTTTCATATATCTTGGAATTCAAATCACTCGCACAAATTTCTTCTCTTCCTGCTCCATCGAATGTATCTTCAACAATTCTTTTTACAGACTGCAAGCATACAGGGATGCATGATTGTTTCTACACCACTGCTATTATAGATAAACCATTAACCAACATACACATCAACTGGATGAGACCACAACTTGAAGGAAAGTCACCAGATTACTGTAATACCTTACAATAATCAGTCCGGACATCTTGTTTACTATCAATCAACTCTGTCAACGCATGCATTCTCCTGCTACAAACCACCAACAATTACTTAAACGACTGTTTTGTTATTTATAACGTACAACAGAAATCTTACATTACAAACCTTCTCAGATTCTAATTGAGCGCTAATTCGCCAAGTCGCCTGTCCACTAGAGGCTATTACTCGTACTTGGGTACCATACCGATCTTGTGGACAAGGGGTGTAAACCAGCCGAACATGAGCGAGCTCAGGCTTCGCTTGTGTTCGGCTCGTAAAGAAATATCATTGTTCGTGTTCGGCTCGTTTATATTTAGGACATAAATGTGTGCTCGTGCTCGGCTCGTTTGCTTGGCGAGCCGAACATGAGTTGTTCGCGAACAAAGAGTCGTTTGATAACCCTAATCATGCAGCCCTAAGATGTTAAGAATTTGGGCAAGATTTAAATCTTATTATTCATATTAAAACATCATTTAAAGATAATTTAATATATTTTAATTCTATTTTTTAATTAATAATTTTAAATGATTATAAATCATTGTAGCATTGTATTACGTGTGTGTATTATATATATATAATTGATGAGTAGTATTTTAAGTCAAAATGAGTCGAACACGAAATCGTGCTCGGCTCGTTTATATATCGAGCACAAAAAGCAGTTCGTGTTTGACTCATTAACTTAGCGAACAAATCTAACACGAGTTTCTTAACGAGCCGAACACAAGTTATTCGCGAACAACGAGCTGTTTTGACAGCCCTACTTAGAGCCAACCCGCTGACAACTCACCAAACTTCTGTCCAAACAAAAGTTTGACCACTTAAAATCCAAATTGATGGTGCGGACTCAACCCATCACCTTGCCGGGGCTAAAAGCAACCACAAAACAACCTGCAGAAAAAGACAAAATTGATTAGAGGCACTTCACCAAAATCCCAACTCGATAGGTAAGTTTGTTATAACCTTTACCTGGACTGTTCTGTTTCACTTACCTTTATATCCTGTATGTTTTTGCCCACTGATTTTGAGGAAGTGCAGTATTTTCCGGTTCTTTCCTGCTCTCTTGTTTTCTACTTTTCATAGATTGTGTCCACACAATAGCCCCCTTGCACTTATGAGGTTGTACAGTGCAGTCTAGACCGTGTAACATGCATATATAGCATCTCCCCACATTGTACTACTGTAGAGCTAATCTTATAACCCCACTCCTACACACTCCTATAAATCCTCCCCTCCCTCTCCCAACCCTTACCACCACTAGATAAACTTCAAGCAAATCCAACTCGGAGCTGCCAATTATGCGTCGTCTTCTCTTGATGGCGATGCAACTTCTCCCAATCCGGTGGTCTCCAAACAGCTCTCGTGTGGCAGACGAGAGCTCAGCAGACGGCAGCCTCAGGGCTCAGAGACACACTCATGGAGGTTTTTCAATCTCTGCTTTATTGGCAGTCATGAGTTTCCCTCTTTCAGCTGCTTCACATCTCTGCAACTCCGGCGGCGATGCAGCCGCAGGGGATGTATGGTTCTCCGGCGAGCTGCGGTGGTCGGCCGAGAGGATAAACCAGCTTGGTTTGTATGATGGGATGTCCCATGCAATTTATGTTTAGGGCATGCTGGTTAGATGTATGATGAAGAGGATATAAGTTGTCTGATTTGAGAGGGTTTTGTTAATTGTATCAGTTTAATTGGGAGTGGTAGAGAGGCTTTGGCCATGATTGACTAGTGGAGAAAAATCCTTTTCCCTCTTAATTCTATGATTTTCTCTTGATGAACTTGGGTTGATGGCATCAACAAATATTTACGTACAGAATACGCATGTAGTTCTGCGTGCATACAGAGGTTATTCAGATGATATTGGAGAGTTATGTCGGTAGAATACTCCCGAATAAAACCAAAATATTTGAAAGCAAAACCGCAGAAGTTATTGATAGGTTATTGGGGGGTTATTGGGAGGTTATTGGAGTTAACAAGTCAATAACCTCTCAATAAATCCCCAAAAACCAGATTATTAGGAGATTATTCAGGGAATTACGCACGTAGAACAGCGTACATACTCTATACATAAGAATTTCTCGATGGTATCGAAGTAGAAGTTGTTGAAGTGAACTGCATACTTATGGCTTCCTTCGAATGTGCTTTGCTGTTTGGTAAAGTTCCTTTACCGAATGAGTATTATCGTCTCTATTTTAAAACGATGAAAATCTTTGTAAAAATAATTAATATTAATATTTATAATTAGTGCGTATATATACATGTGTTGTACATATAGTATATATACATATTAAATAATTCAAAATGGTTATTAGAAGAAGTTGGATTTATTTAGATGCATAGAGGCTCTATGTTTAAAATTAAATGACTAATTCGATGCATAAAGTGTTATCCCCACTGAATCTACTTATTTAGTCCCACATTATCTAAAAACTTTAATTTTTATTGCTCATAAACATCTAAGAGCAGGCCACCAAATCTTTCCTTTAAAAAAACATTATGCTCCATGGATAGATATACCTTTTTGGGCTAAGCAGGCTGCCATTAATTAATATTATTAACAAAATATTCAGTGATCTCTCTCCTAATCTTACTTAAATGATGAAATTTTTTTTTTTTTTTGGCTGGAGGGCCTAGGATGTAGCTTTACGTTCGGAGTCCTATCAAATATTATCATATGTTATGTAATTTCACTGAATTAAAAAAGAACCGCAGATGTTATTTGGAGAGTTATTTGGGGGTTATTGGGGCATTAACTCTAATAACGCCACAATAACCACGAAATAACCCCCCAATAACCTCCCAATAACATTCACGGTTCCACTCCAATAACCCATAGCAATAACCCCATAATAACCCTCCAATAACATCCGTGGTTCCACTTCAATAACCCCCGAGGGTAACTCACGTAATAACTCCCCAATAACCTCCGCAGTTTCACTTCAATGATCTCCTACATTAACTCCTGCAATAAACCCCCCAATAACCCTCCAATTCATCTGTGGTTTCACTTCAATAACCCCACAATAACCTCCACGTGGTGGGCATATTACTGCAAGTCCGCATGCAGAGCTACATCCAGAGTTCAAACATAAAATTTTTCCTTTTTTTTTGGGGGGGTCATTTTAACCATAAATTAATTTATTCAAATAGAAATTTTAATGAAAATATAAGAATTTATGATGAAGCATTTCTTGCATTAGTTCGAAAATTTAAAAAACAAAATGTAAAATGAACGTTTAATTTGTAAATATCAATGTCTCGTGTGGCCTGTATGTAATTATCCCTTATATTTAGTTACGCTAAGAGGCAAATTAAGTGTTATGGGATTAGGTTATGCTTATGACTAATTATTATTAGTATTATTTTTGCAGGAAATGACTGTTGTTGATTGAGGGGCAAAATTGAGTGGTGGGTTCCAATCTCCACTGTGGGCAAAGGTAGTGGAAGATCATGATTCTTCTGCTAAGGACAAGGAAAGAGGATCGTGAGAGTGCTTCGCTCTTAGTGGCTCTTGAAGGAGCAAAAATGGAATGCGATGTTTCAAACCATTAAAGTTATGAGAGTACCCTATGGTGAAGATGGACAGGTTCATGCATTTCTCAAACACAGTTCATGACATCTACTTTGTTTGGTACAGGTTCAAACTCGAGAGCACGATACTCTAGTGAAAGGAGTGGAGTATCGCAATGCCTAGCGTCGTAGTGCCCGATGTAGGTTTAGAAAATCGAGAGCGCGACACTGGAGCGCTCAGATGCGGTGCGACAACGCTAATTTGGAGCAATGTTGCTCCTTATTACAATGTCGTGGTGCCAGTAACCGATGTAAGCAGTTCGGGTTTTATATTTTGACTTCGATGTATAGGATTTTGTGTGTGTAGAAGTTGGATCTCGAGATTTCTCGAGATTTCTTATGTAAAGGAGAGGAAGAAGTGTTCTTGAGTTCTAAAAGTATTGGGAGGCTTGAGTGAGGTGAAATTTCTATAATTCTTCTTATTTTTCATAATGATTTTTTTGGTGTGATGTGATTCCGTGATTTTCCCCGTTCTCTAGTTTTTTCACCTTAAATGTTGGTGTTTTTTGTATATTTTGCGAAATCTTATTTTGTGTCATTATGTTCTAGTTTTTGTTTTGAATCCCTCAAATTGATTTTCGCATCTCTTCCAATATATCCTTCTTGACTATAGGATCTATCCTTAATATTTGAAATTGGTTACTTAGATTATTCAGATAATTTTTATTTTTTTTCATATGCACGAACTTCTATCCAAATTTTGTAAACTTGTTAGAAGATTCATCTCATTGATGATGAAAGTTCGAGTATCAAGGAAGATGGAGTCCTTGTTGACAACCACATAATCTGCAAGTTTTTCTATGTCTACCATTGTGGAAGCTGCAATATCCTGAATGATCTCGTAAATCCAGTACATGTGTTTTTACTTGGTTTCAGCTTCAACTTGAGAAGAACATAACTATCACTAAATTGAATTATGATTTCAAGGGCACTTTGGTTGTTATAATCAGTATCATCTAAAGTAGAAATGACACTATTGACTATGCTAATTTCTACTTTTTCAGCAAGAGATGCTATTACAGAAGGCAATTAAACCATGTCAAATCTAATATGCTTAAAAAGTAGGAAAAATAGGACGGATAAGTAAGTAATGATAATGTGGTAAGCAAAATGGAAACATGCAATATGGTTATAATGTCTCTTTGAAACTTATTGTGAAATATTATATCCTCTTAGAAAATAAGAGAGTACAATTTACTATATAGGATCACACCAACAATGGCCCCATCAATTATTGACCACTTTTCCTCCATTCATGAATGGGCCATTTCTTTCCATGAATTACCAACATCAATGATTCTCTATGGAAGGAAAGGATTGGCAAGACTAAACAATAACAAAGCTATCATCTAATAAGAGATTTAGAAAAATATTTCTAGAACCTAGGACATCATTTTAATATTCAAGCTTATAATCAAAAGCTAGGCCTATGCTTTTGGATCGTGCGTTTTCATCCCGCGGTCTCGAACTCCTTTTCGCATTACTGTTGATTCGCGATCGCGGATATTCGTGGTTCGCGAATAAACATTGTCAATCTACCACTGCCTTGTTGGCTTCATCTCATGTAGGGGTGTAAACGAACCGAACACGAACAAACACGAACGAACAGAGCTTGTGTTCGTGTTTGTGTTCGGTTCATTTGAAGTTTAGTTTGTTTGAAATAAGCTTGTGTTCAAAATTGTTCGTGAAATCACTGTTCATATTCGTGTCTTAACGAACGAGTCGAACACGAGCTGAACGTAAACTGTTCGCGAATGAACAACCAATTTGACAACCCTAATATTAAAATCATCAAGCTTTTTTGACAGCCCTAGTCTCCGACTCTCATGCGTTTTGGATCGTGCCCTAGCCGCTCACCTCGCTTCGTCTTGCCAAAGGTTCGCCACACCTCGCTTCGCCTTGCCGATCCTTGACTCCATTCGCCTCGTCTTGATTCTCCCCAGGTAACCTCTTTGCCAGTTCTTCTCTGCAACTCTTTCTTCTCTTACAGCAAGGAAAGGGGTTTCTTATTTGTCTGGAGGGAAAGGAAAACAAGGTTGCCCTTTTTACTTGTGCATGATGTGGTGATTCATCATCCATCCTATAAGGAATTTCTTAGATTGTTCGGGCTTTTAATGGAATTTTATGGTGCCTGTAGGAGTGATTATTTTGTTTTGTTGTACTGTGATGCTGGAGATTTCTGTTTGTGGAATGGTGATGGCTATTGCCATTTTTTACAGATATTCTACGGTCTCTTTTTCCCTTTGCTTATCTTGCGCTTGCAGGCATTATAATTAGAAATCTGCCTACTACCCAACAATGTTGGCCAATCGGGTTGGACTACTACCAATGCAGAATCCATGTATTTGACAAATTCTTAACTAAAAGCATGTTACAATGCATTTATTGGTATTGGTTAGTTACATGAGAAACATGTAATAAGTTGAGCTGCCATAAGAAATATGTTTTAAAAACTGACACAATTAACATTGGTGCCTAATTGGTAACCCTTCAGTAGCATTTTCAAAATTAATAGTCAACCATACATGGTGATCCTCTGTTCATATGATGGTTCGTGGGAAAAAGGATTCATTTACATATCTATTGGTTTTATGGAGCTTTTTTTTTCTTGTTTATGCATGACTGAGTTATGCACACAAATGTAAAGGTGTAGGGTGTTTGATATCTAAATACAAAAGATTTGCGTGGTATGTTAGTAATCGCCCCATAGAATTGGCTGAAGTTGATATAGGGCGGTGAGTAGGGATGTCAACGAGCCGAACACTAGCGAGCCAGGCTCAACTCGTGTTTGGCTCATTTATAGTTTGAGCTCGAAAAGAGTGTTCGTGTTCGGCTCGTTTATTTAGCAAGCCGAACACGAGCCATTCACGAAGAAAGAGTTGTTTTGACAACCCTAATCAATACTAATAAGATGTTAAGGATTGAGACAAGATTTACAAATTATTGTTTATATTAAAACATCATTTGAAGCTAATTTAATATTTTTTATTCTATTTTCTTAATTAATACTTTTGATTTATTTTAAATCATTGTAGTAGTCAATTAAATTTTTTAAAAATACTACTCATCAGAATATATATATATATATATATATATATATATATATATATATATATATATATATATATATATAATTGATGAATAATATTTCAAGTCAAAAACGAGCCGAACACGAACGAATAAATCTTAGTTTGTGTTCGGCTCGTTAACTTAGCGAACGAGTCGAATACGAGCTTCTTAACGAGCCGAACACGAGCTGCTCGCGAACAACGAACTGTTTTGACAGCCCTAGCGGTGAGACTATTATGCATCCAAATACGAAGGTTTAGGTATTTGATATCTAAATATAGAAGAATTGTGTGGTATATATACACGTGTTTTAACAATTCCGTATGAGCAACAACTGTCTTCTGCATATGATGGTAGTAACTCTGATTGTTGTAACTAGTAGTTGTATGCTTTCAATTGGTTGGTTTGGGTTATCCTTATGAAAAACATGTGGTATTTTTAATGTGGTTGTTTAATGGGAATTATCCGCTATTTTTGTATTGATGGCATTTCAATTGGTCGGTTTGGGTTATATTTATTAACAACAACTTCTTGTTACATGTTTTGATCGATTGCTACATGTTATGCATTAAAAAAAAAGTTTCTATTTCATCTCTTGTTAATTGTTTAAAAAAAGAAGTTATTTCAAAACTATGAAGGAATCTTCAGGGATATATTTGATATCTTGTTACCTGATGCGCATTAAAAAAGAATTACTTGATTCATTCATAGTTATCCTGCGATGGATCCAACATTTTATAAACTTCAACCAGTTATTGAGTTTGTTTGGCTTGATAAGTTGCTATTTCACGTGAAAGGAGTGATGCTGTCATCTGCACTGCTTCAATATTTATGATAAAGCTGTTTTTGTGGGCTATTTTAACACTTTTGACGTATGGTACCCATCTGGCTGTTTTGCTTATGTAAAATGAGGCTGGATCCTGGAATCTTGCTAGGTATGTAAATTTGCCTTGTTTTTTAATGTGCGGGATTATTCAAAACTTGATGTTCATATGATTATTTTGAGAGTGGAAAATTCGATTAATGTTCATTTTAAATTCTCTTATGGTGTTTTAACTAATAATAACTTGATAAATTATCATTGAGTTTATTCCACAGACAGCACTTTCATAACTGTTTTTTCCAAATAGTTTTTCAAATAGAACTGTGTTTATACTGAGGGGTATTATGGTCCATTGCTATGAGACAACACTTTCAGAACAATGTTTTTCAAATAGACCAGTTGTTTTTGAAACACTAGCTTCTAAACAGCAGATTCTCAACAGCGGCTTCTGAATATAGCTTTTCTACAGTCACAACTGAAACAAACGCACCCTTACTCTTGTACTCTAAAACAGATGCATGTATGGTTATACATATTGCATGGTGGCTACAAATAACAAATTTAAGTTCAAAAAGATTTTAAAAGCAAGGTATAATGATTAAGATAAATTTCATTAAAGAAGCTTTCTTCAATTATCTCATCAACATTTGCAGTTAATGGATGCATTTTAGTGAACTAGGAAAAAAAATCTTATGGTTAGTTGTCATGAGAAAAGACAAAAAAACATTAAAAAATAGTATTACGTTATGGTAATTTACACTCCTATGTTGTGTAGAAAGAAAAGCTTGGCACAGAATTAACTTTAATAAAGAAATTATGGTTTGGTATTTATACATAAAGGTAGTTATACTAACTAAAAAAATCCTTGAAAAACTAAAATCATTAAGTAGAACAATGAGATCGTACACTTTCGTGATTTTTGGCTGCAGCTTTGGTTTACTTTAAATAGGATTTATCAAATCTAAACTGCGTCCGCTTTGCTCGCAAATGACAGCAAAATTAATCTACCTCGCAATCAGATTTACTAAATCCAAATTTATGTTGTATAAGTGATAGGGTGTGCAAATAAAAAGATGGAATGCGAGAAAATTTGACTTAGCAGAGCATTGGATTTTTTTTATTTTTATTTTATTTTTGCATTGAATTTATTTATTAAAATTTAACTAAAGAAGAATAAAAAGCATAAACTATATTGAAATGGAACGAAAGGATACTTAGAAAATTGAAACCTTTAAAACAAGCATATTTTCTAAATTCCAAAATTAACTGAAGATCATATTTTCACACTACAAATATTTTGGACATAAAAACTAGGCCTCATATGTGCTCAAATTATTTTGCAATTAGGATGAACAATAATAGGTTTCAAGCAAACAAATATAAACTCAAGCCTCAAGTTCTTTTTGTCTTCCATAATAGTTAGATTAAGAGCCTGTGTGGGGCAGCCTTTTAGCTACGTCACGGCACGAGAATGCGAATAACTTATTTGGTTGGAGCGGCGGGAGCGCGTTTTATTAAATGCACCAGAATAATCTGGCTGAGCTCACCTGGCAGCGTTCCGCACTTTCGTTTGAAGTTAATTACCATGCTGCCCCGGCTCTGCATTCACCCGAGTAAAACAATCGAGCCTTAGAAGTGAATATTCCAGGAGTTCCTTTTAGTTCTGGAAAAGTGGAAATACTAGATCTAAAGAAGATTGACCAACATTAGTATTATCCATTAGCTCAGCAGAGCTCATCATGTGAGAACTCCATCTTGTGTTATTTTAACAGGACAGTCAATAATATCTGCTCCATCATTGAGTGCTTTATTATAAGCAACATCTGTACAATCCGGGTAATCTTCACTTGCTCCATCGTGTGAAATAATGATAGGTTTGCATATAATAAGAAGACAGAAAAAGTTGGTGGATAAAATATGGGTCAAGATAGAAGCAAAGTAAGTAGAGCAATGGGAATGCTCTTACCTTGGTCGAAGCTACTTTTATTATGTGAGAAAATCAACCTACAAAATGAAAATTTGTAATAGAAAAATGAATGATAAGAAATCTGAAATTGAAAAATTGGTAGCATTGTTGTTTCTATTATTGAACCATTTCTACAAAATATGGGGTAATCAGTGAACACATTGCCTCGAAGATGACTGAGTTGTGTGACCATAAGGGTTAACTGGGAATTTGGATACTCTCCAATTATCATGGAGATCACATGGAAAATTTCAACTTAGGTTCTACATCTATGATTTATCAAACTAACTATTTTTAAAATCCAACTGCTTTCTTAGGAATTAATCTTATCCATCTAATGTAGATTGCAAAGTTGGAACTGACAAAGTTCTCCATGCTATTACATTGACAAATAGAGAGGATCCAAATTGATCAGTTGGAGAAGAAGAACAAATGATTGCATGGACAATCAAGCTAATATATAATTTTTTAGATTTTTAATTGACTTGAATTTATGCAAGTCAAGAAAAACATGCTCAAATTCTACAGTTAAGCTGCCAAATGAAGCCAATAAAATATCACATATTGCTTCTGATGGAGTTACCGGAAAGTCTGTTAGAAAACCAGCAATTAAGAATTAACCATTGTCAATAAAGAAAGTTATTCAGCCAAAGGATCATAACTGTAATTATATGTAATGGTGACATATCAGATAAAATCTCTTGCATACCAACCCCCACCTTGTGAGCGTCCTGTGACAATGGAGGCAGCATGAGATTCTAAATATGCATCAGATGTTATTGGCCAAATATAATGCTTAGGAAGTCTTGATGAAGGTAAGATTTTTCAACAAATTTCCATAAGTCTTGTTCGTGGAAGATTCAGTAGCATCTTCCCCAAGAAAATGGAAAACCAGCTTAGCCTTCGACTGCTGAAATCTTGCAACAATGCTTCCAAGGAAATCAACTTAAGGTGAAGAGATTTTGTTCACTATAGCACTCCTTGATACAGAAAAGACATTGCTTCTCATGCCTGAGTTATGCTGCATTTAGAAAATATCATTCTGTGAGAAAATAGTGAAGATGAAATTATCATTCAT
The DNA here is from genome assembly GCA_022702705.1 of Papilionanthe hookeriana x Papilionanthe teres. Classification (NCBI taxonomy): domain Eukaryota; kingdom Viridiplantae; phylum Streptophyta; class Magnoliopsida; order Asparagales; family Orchidaceae; genus Papilionanthe; species Papilionanthe hookeriana x Papilionanthe teres. The sequence goes on from CM040435.1 coordinate 1,241,120, forward strand.
GATTCAACAAAACTTGAATGTTAGCATTTTGCTTATTGCATAATGCATTATGGTATACAAAGATGAATCATGTATCAAAATAACATCTGTACATTAAGCCATAATATTGATCCATCAACTTTTTTTCACATCTTCAGCAGAAAGTTAGAAATAGAATTGAAATTAAAGTTGAATGTTAGAGAAAAAACTCCATGTGTTGCCACTCAAAAGTGAATGATGATTAGTATATAGTCTTTGTAAACAGGTTCAAAGTCGCGACAGATTAAAGCATGAGAGTTTTTCTTCCCTAAGATAATCAAACCTAAAAAATAATATCCAGATATTTCCTAATAAAATTTTGTTGTGACTGCATTGATCCTACCTGCAATATACATGGCACCAGTTTGGATGATAAAATAAGTTTGATATTCCATGTCATGATTCTGCAAGCATATGCATTTTTATGAGTTACATATAATGACATTTTACTCAATCTAGCCAATAAATTTGACTATATTGTAAAAAGGAAGGGATTGTACATTATTCAATGGAACAACTGCTGAAATGTGCAAATGATATGCACACAATTAGCATTATTGACATGTGTATGCACTTCGAATAAGAATAAATGAACAGGATATTCATCAAATGGGACCAAAATTGACCTTAAGTTCAATTTAGGTTTATGATTGACCAGTTGGTCAATGTGGTGGTCATTGTGTCCAAAATTGACCATTTTGATAAAGTTTGACCAATTTAGGTCAAGGGTTGATCAGATCAGAGTTTTTCATTGCTGATCTGATCATTTTAAGATGTCATGTCGATTTGATCCAAAAAAAGTATATTAGGTCAATCCAATTTCAGGGTTTTAAGGAATCCCTAGAGAGTTTAAAACAGTTAATATTGGTAGACCTCCTCCTATGATGTATTTAATGACCATAGTGATCATTAGGTCTGTAAAGAGGTGTCTGGGAATGTTAAGTCAGTGAAGATGACTTAAGACATGTCTTGTCTGTGAGTGTCAATTGGGTCCTCATAAAAGTGAGGTCAGCAGCAGGGTGGGGGATAATTTTCAGAGAAAATTTCTCCTGCTTCTCCACAAGAAGACTGCAAAAAAAAAAAAAAAAAAAAAAAAAAAAAAATTCCGGATGTCCAACCAGACAGGATCGGGAATAACTTTCTTGATGGTTTTTTTCTATTTCTCCATGAAAGAAGATCGTGCAAGAAGTTTCCAGAGGTTCTGATGTGCAGGGTCGAGGATAACTTTAGGGAATATCTTTTTCTTTTAGAAAATCTCAGATCTCCTGCTAGGCAAGGATGTGGACTCCGCCTCCTTCCTCTTTTTTTTTTTTTTACCGATTTATAAACTAAAACATCTCTCATATTGATTACAAAATAAATTAAAATAATAATTTAAAATTTAAAATTGCATTAATTCTCTTCTCGTTCTAATTTCTAATCTTTAGCCTTTCGATGTCCTTATAACCTTCTGCCTTCTTCATTTCAAATTTATAATAATAATAATAACAATGTTTATATATATATATATATATATATATATATATATATATATATATATATATATATATATATATATATATATATATATAGAGAGAGAGAGAGAGAGAGAGAGAGAGAGAGGCTCCCCATTATGAAAATGGCCTATTACATAGAAAAATTATTGCGTCTCGACGACGTACGCAAAGTTGTGTCCGGACTCTAATTATACGACGACACGTGTTCGTATCGGCCTCATCCTTCAAAACACAAAAATACAACCCGCGGGTTATATTGACATATTCCGGATACTACCATAATACAACCGGGAATATTCCAATACAACCGCAGAATATTCGAATACTAACCGCGGTTGTATTCAAATATTCCGCGGTTGTATTATGATATCGGAATACTACCACAATAAAATCATAATACAACCGGAATATTCCGATATAATCGCGGAATATTCGAATACAACCGCTGGTTGTATTCGAATATTCCGCGATTGTATCAGTATTCACGGAATACTACTACAATAAAACAGGAATATTCCAATACTAACCTCAAAATATTTGAATACAACCACGACTTTATTTACGTCGAAAAAATTAGGTCGGGTCGGCCGCGTGATTAAATTTGTCGGTTGTATTATGGTAGTATCTGGAATATTCTAATACAACCCGCAGGTTGTATTTTTGTGTTTTGAAGGATGGGACCGACACGAACACATGTCGTCCTGTAATTGGAGTCCGGACGCAACTTTGCGTACGCTGTCCGGACACAATAATTTTTCCATTACATAAGAGAGAGAGAGAAACGCGCGCCGCGCCCCATTATAAAAATGGCCCATTAGATATTCGTTTTTCCGAATATCGGGATTCGTTCAACCGAGGAAGTGGGAATCCTTCCTGCCAACTATCTCACAAATATTTTTTGCATACAATTGTGTATGTGTTCTACTTATATAAATCCAAACACATATATATGCCATCCTTTTCCGTAATATATAATTCCATTCATATATAGTCATATATATATATATATATATATATATATATATATATACTTATATATATATATATATTCTTTTTTTTCTTTTTGAAAAGATTTATCGAGGGGTATGATACGAGCCAACAATTAATCTCATTTGTCTAATCACTCGATCCCACGCTGCAGGCGCATGCACTCAGACGGGCTCAAATCTGTCACCCCATGAGAATCACGACTGACAACTTAGTTGCCAACCAAAAAATCACTGTGAGCAATGTGTGTGTGTATGTGTAAACATTATAATGTTCTAAATTTAATATTTTCGGACGATGATATTGGGCTCGTCTGTAAATAGCGAGGCAATTGATACACTACAACAAATTTTCATTATCCGACTCGAATTTCGAGGCATGACACATCTCAAGGCAATCTCTTTAGTAAGAAATGTTCAAATATCGATAAAAAGTCATTCGAGCTCCAATTTCTAACCACTCGATCCCGCGCTGCACAGAGATACACTCAAATGGGCTCGAACCGATCACCCAGGGAATCACGACCGACAATGCAACTGCCAACCAAAGAGTCACGAGAGTCATATATATATATATATATATATATATATATATATATATATATATATATTCATATTCTTTTTTTCTTGATTTGTCGGAGGCTAAGATACGAGTCCACAATCAATTTCATGTGCCTAACCACTCAATCTCATGCTGCATGTAGATACACTCAAACGGGCTCGAACCGATCGACTGACAATGCAGCCGTCAACCAAAGAGTCACGAGGAGTCATATATATATAAATTGTAGTGTTCATAAAAAATGTACTATTCCAAATGTTAATATTTCGGGATGATGATGTCAGTCTCGCCTGTAAATAGTGAGACAATTGATATGCTACAACAAAATTTCACTATCCAGCTCGAATCTCAAGACATGACAAATCTCAAGGTAATTTTTTTAGCAAGAAATGTTCAAATATTGATAATAAATCATCTAGAGCTCCGATTGCAGTAAACTTATAGTCAAGTTGATCGATTCAATAAGACGGACCCAATGATACCAAAGTTAGTCCAATTCCGAGTCAAATCAAGTTCCATCAAGAGTTTAAACTGTTTTTGTAAGCTTTCGGACATATTTGGAATGTCAAACATATGTTGAATCAGATAAGTTTATAGTCAAATTGAGCGTCTCTGCAAAAAGAATCTAATGAGTTCAAGATCGCTCAATTATGATATCATCAATGAACTAAAATGCCCATAAAATATTGCTTGAGCAAGAGAATTTCTCCCGACGGTTTGATCAAAGTAATTCGTATTTATTTATTAATTACAACCGAGACTCTATAAATAGAGCCCATCCTCTCTTAAGAGAGGGAGAGAAAGCTGGAATCCTGAAAAAAAGAGCTTAAAACTTGAAAGAGCTGAAATCTAATGTCATCTAGTTGTTGATCACAAGACGCCAATCGCCACCAACCGTCGCTCACCAGTAGTCGTCGATTGCCACAACTCATTAGCCGCTACCCATTAGCATCAACCGCTACTCACTTCTTACGTCAAGTTCATCCACACATCGACTGTATTGCTCGAAAGATTGCCAATATTTGTAATAATTCATTACTCTACCGCCGTGAACCTTCTAGCACGCAATTGTATATAATGTAATTTTTAATATTATTAATTGTAGATAATATATATGTAAATTTATAGATTATTTAAAAATTCTATAGTTCTTAGAGCTTCACATATAATAATACTATGAGCTGGATGGAAGGCTTTTGCTTTTTACTCCAAAGAAAACAGGCGGGGCAGCATATTGACAACTCACCATTATTTATAATATGTACTTACGTATTAAAATGTTTCTTCCACGATTTGTGGGATGACTGCGACATTCGGTGGCAATGGGGGTTTATTTCTTTTGACTAATTTTAAAGAAAAATTTACAAATATACCACCCAATTATTGTATATTTACACATCCAATACCCGTAAAGGTAACATTATTTGAAGACATATATATATCTTTTAAAATATATATTTCATGTTTTGAAAGTTAAAATTATGCTATTTTTGATGTGTTATGAAAATTTCAGTTTTGCAGATGTAAATAGCGAAAGTCAGAGGTTAGATATGTAAATACATGGGATTTGAAGTTTCTTTTATTGATGTGATGCTCAAAATTTGAGTGTCATAGGTGTAAATAAAAAAATTTAGATGGTAGATATGTAAATGCATGAGAATTTTGTGAAAAGCAAGTAGATGCCCATTTTAAAATAGGGCTCTCCATCCAAATGTTTAACAAGAAGGTTTATTCCCATTGTTTGGCCGAAGCATTAGCACACTTAGGGTCTGTTTAGACTATGAAGCTGCTGAAAAATAATTTGATCTTTAAAAAATTATTTGACTATTATAATTGTTTTTTTTTTTAAAAGAAAATTTAATCACAGCTGAAAGTTGCTACCACATCTAGCCAAGATCGGTGGGAAAATATTATTTTCAGCTGAAGTTTTTTAAAAAAGCTGTCAGAACACAGTTTACTAAAACAGACAAAATTGCGGTGTAGTGTTGCATTGCCACAACACTACCGTCTGAAATTGACCCTTAACTGCAGCTTAGTAATTGAGGGTATAGTTTCTTATCATGAGGTCATAAATTTGAATCACACATTATGTTTTGAGCTCTCGTTTCTCGAAATAAAAAAAAAAATACGCTAGCACCGGCTAATATATCATTCCTATCAATTATATGTAACTAATATATCATTAGCTATTTTCTTGTAATAATAAAATTTCAAACATTAATTTGATAAGGAAAAAAAATTACATATTTCGACCATTTTAATTCACAAAATATCTATAATCATTTATAATATTTTGATTTTTAATTTGAATCAACAAGGTTATGAATATCAACTTAATAAAAGGAAACATATTTTCTTATGCAAATATTTTTTAATCTTTTTTTTTCATTAGAATATATAAGTAAAAAATTAAAATGTATGTATGTATGATGTATGTATGTATGTATGTATGTATGTGTATATATATATATATGTGTGTGTGTGTGTGTGTGTGTATATAGTGACACCAGCTGTAATCTGTTAGTAGAGCAGCTTTTCTGAAGGTCGTAAGTTCGAATCCCTCTCTGACCAGTTTGCTGGTAATGAGAGCTGTCCTCGAATAGTTAGACACATGAGAGTGGCTCGGGGCTCATATAATAGCCTCAAGCCACTCTTTTAATTATATATATATATATATATATATATATATATATATATATATATATATATATATATATACTCTAAAAAGAAGTCCAAAAGAACTTATTTTTAGCTAATAATTTCTTAATATTTAATTAGACAGCAAAATTAGAAATGAAGAGTTATGACACAGGAGCTGACAATAGAGAGTCTCATTCTTGGTTGCCAGTTGCCCAAAACTGGAGGCTTAAATCACCCATCACATTCATGGCTTGTCTTGCTTTTAACCCTTTTAGTGGTCACTTTATTAAAATATTTCATTCTATTGATGTATGGTTGGCCACTTGGCCTGTGGGATCCCTAACATTAAATTCCAATTCAACCAAATAAACAATGACTTGCACACATTCCACATGACTCCTATCAAATTTACATGTCTAAGATCAAAACTTTAATACTTACATTTATATCATTTTACTTGTACGTGAAATATGTGTTTCGTTCTTTTAAAAAAAATTATAATTTGTACATATGTAAAATATAGAGAAGCCCTTGGCATGTTCAATGTTGATAGGTATGGCTCGTGTAGCAGATAAAGAAATGATGCTGGAGCGGAGCGAAGTTTAGCAGAAACGTCTGTTCAATCGGAAAAAAAATATATTAGGTGTGGACTCTGTAGGTGCGGAGGCCAGTGGCGGGGCGCCACGCGGCAAGTGGGCCCTGTCACCATACACTGGCGTTCACTAGTGTTAATGGTGGCGGGGCTCAGCTCGTCACGTGGCGCCGACCATTGGACTCCGGATACAACCGCACTAATATTTTTTCATCCAATTGGGAGAATTTTGTTAAGTGGGACAATGCACTCATGGTACAGTACATGATAATTTTATAATTGCAACAAGGGATATATATATTGTATATGTAACTCTAAGGGGATTAACTGCTTCAGAAAATCAAAAACCGACGCTCATCGCTCCCGAGGACGTAGGCATATTGCTGAACCAAGTTAAATCTCTGGTTTACTATTCTTAATTCTTACGTTTCCTTTCCTTCTTTCTCAACAAATATCATAAATTAATGGTCATGATCATCTTCTAGATTTCAAATTCTATATCCTTTATAATTTAATCTCAATTCAAATAAAATCTTCAAGTAAATATTGTCAATTCTCATATAATGCCCTTCAAAATCAACCAAAAACAAAGCAAAGCTCATCTATTTCTTTTGTGATACAATGTATATCAATGGCACTTTTCCAGTAGGAAGGAAATAAAGAGAACATGCCTTATTAGCTTAGATCAAAATTTTTCATTTTTGAAAGAATAAAACTAGTTCTCTATCTTATTTAAAGGCAATGACTTGTATGTGTAAATGTTGACCTATTGTGATATGTATAATGAATAATATATAATTACTATTGTAATCTTGCTAATGAGATATCGCACCCTAAGTTAGAAGGTGGTACAGAGCAGAAATGCGGGATGCTACGAAGGAATACATAAACTTGTGTTGCATTCTAACAAGATTAGATTTCATATAATCAATAGAGAAGGTATGTAGAAAAAGGTTAATTTTGTTTCATTAATGAAGTAGAGTTAGCAAAATATACAACTGAACGAAGAATAATAGGCTGATAAGAGAGTAGAACATCTAGTAAAAGCAATAAAGAAGGAAAACAACTATATAAAGGAAAACACCCAAACTCAATACCAGAAGTAAATTTAATGTTGATTTAGCTGCTCATGTGATGACGATCTTTTGAGCGACCTGGTGACACTTGTTATACAAACATATCAACAAATGAGTCTGACGTATCAAACAGAGTAATTAACTACTATTCTGTAAGGTACTGGGACATGCAGAATAACCGAAGTCTTAATACCACCGAATAGATCAAGTGAAGAAGAAATCAAAGACGATTAGTGTTTCAAAATGGAAAAATAAGAAGAAAGAAAGGGAAACACTAGCAGAGCGAAAGGGCATTCAAAGAAATGTAGAGACTTACACGTATTATTCTATACATATAGACCCCCCCCCAAATATTGATATTTATGAAGTAAGCATAAATTTATGTGATTATTTTATTCATTTTACCCCCTTTAATTTGAGTAAATTAGAAATAAATGAGAAGTGCAGAGCAGATTAAATTATTAGAGGGGCAATTAAAGGCTGAAAGAAACCCTCCCCCAACTGTAGCAATCATTGGCCCTTTCCTGCTTACACCGGCGAAGAATTTTCAATTCAATAAACTACGGTTTGAAAATCGATTTGAATCTTTTTCAGCTTACACCCTCAACTATTAATAAATTACATATTTTCAAAAATGTAAATCATAATATTTAAAACAAATTTTTATTTACATTTTAGCTCAAATTTGGTAATAAATTACATTTACTGTAAAATAAATTTACAAATTTTATGAATTTTGTTCAAATTTGTGGATTTTTTCATGTAAATTGTAGCATTGTGTAATTTACAAATTGGATTTTTTCATGATTTTAAAGGGCAAAATGGGAATAAGATCCAGTCTCACATTGCTTGCTAAGTCAGAGGAAAAGTCAATGAATACACTTTAGTCAACACAAAAGAGATCTTTCTCTCTCTCTCACTATCATTATGAGTGTAACACCTAACTGAGTCAGCTCGATGAACTAACAAGTCAAACTCAAATTAATCACGACTTAACTCAGTTTAGAAAAATGCTAATATAAAATATATTCAAAATATATTAAATTAAAAGATTTTATTTTTAAAATTTTAAAAATATTTAATAAATAATAATTTGTATTTTATATTAATTAATTTCTTATCATTTCTCTCCTAACTATCTACTCCATTTATCATTTTATTATAGCACATTATTAAATTAATATCATTTTCTCTCTTCTATAATCAATATACCGTTTCAGGTAGATTATTCGGTGCGGTGACATTTTGAAAATACAGCAGATCTGTTTTGGTAAACTGCATTTTTGGCAGCTTATGTATTTTCAAAACGCTGAAAACAATATTTTCACACATCTATTTAGGTGTGAAGACAGCTTTCTGGCTGCAGTCCGGCTTCTCCAAAAAAATAAAAATTTATAATAGCCAACCGTATCTAACTTATCAGCTGATTATTCAATAAGCTGCAGCTGCCCTAACAGACATTCAAGTTTAAACGAGAGCTCAAACTCCAAAAAAATTACTCAAACTCAAACTCAACTCAACTCAACTCGTTTAGCACTTTAGACTGATCGACCTCTCTCCTTCGTCGCTATATCTATCCTTCGCATCACCCCCGTCCTCCCACTTCATCCCACTCTTTGAAAATCAAATTCAGAGAGAGAGAGAGAGAGAGAGAGAGAGAGAGAGAGAGAGAGAGAATGGCTCTCCCCGGGAGCCCTCTCTGGGTCTCCAACCAAGTAATCCATGGCCGTTGGTTCATGGTCTACGCTTGCTTCCTCATCATGTCAGCCGCCGGCGCAACCTACATCTTCAGCATCTACTCCCCCATTCTCAAATCCTCCCTCAACTACAATCAACACACCCTCAACACCATCTCCTTCTTCAAAGACCTCGGAGCCAACGTCGGCATCCTCTCCGGCCTCATCAACGAAGTCGCCCCTCCCTTCGTCGTCCTCCTCATCGGCGCCTCCATGAACCTCTTCGGCTATCTCATGATCTACCTCTCCATCACCTCCCGCATCCCCCGCCCTCTCGTCTGGCAGATGTGTCTCTTCATCTGCATTGGCGCTAACTCCCAAACCTTCGCCAACACCGGCGCTCTCGTCACCTGCGTCAAAAACTTCCCCGAAAGCAGGGGAATAGTTCTCGGTTTGCTTAAGTGTTTCGTTGGGCTCAGCGGCGCTATCTTCACGCAGCTTTATCCTGCTTTCTATGGAGACGATGCGAAGTCACTGGTGCTATTCATTGCTTGGCTTCCGGCTGCGATTTCAGTGTTCTTTGTTTACACGATTCGGATCATGAAGCCTGCGAGCGGCTCCGATGTAAAAACCAGACCTTTTTACCAGTTTCTGTATCTCACGATTGCGCTTGCCGGGTACCTTCTTGTCATCATTGTAGTCGACAAGCTCACAAATTTCCACCGCTCCGAGCAGATTGCTAACGGCGCTGTTGTCATCTTCCTTCTCTTTCTCCCCATCGTCGTCGTCATCAACGAAGAACTCAATTTTTTGAAGAAGCAGAGCAGGGCGCAGCTGGAGCAGGGGGAAACAAAACCACCGCCGCCCCCGGTGATCCCCATTAAAATCGATGAAAGCTCAGTTGAGATACAGACCAAGGTGCTAAAGTCGACATCTTTTGCGCGCATAGCCGATGTATTCCGACCTCCGGAGAGAGGGGAAGATTACACCATCCTACAAGCCTTATTCAGCATCGACATGATCGTCCTCTTCTTTTCAACAATCTGTGGCGTTGGAGGAACCTTAACAGCCATCGATAACATGGGGCAGATTGGACAGTCATTAGGCTACCCTTCAAAAAGCATAAACACATTTGTTTCACTCATCAGCATCTGGAACGCCATGGGAAGGCTCGCAGCCGGATTCCTGTCTGAAATCCTGTTAGAGAAGTACAACTTCTCGCGCCCTCTCATGCTTACTTTGGTGCTCCTCCTAGCCTGCGCTGGGCATCTTTTGATAGCATTCGGGATATCCAACGCGCTCTACATAGCCTCAGTCATCATCGGATTCTGCTTCGGGGCGCAGTGGCCATTGCTGTTTGCCATCATCTCTGAAGTTTTTGGGCTTAAGTATTACTCAACGCTGTACAACTTAGGGGGCATAGCGAGCCCAATTGGATCTTATATTCTGAATGTGGTGGTAACAGGGCGTTTATACGACAGAGAGGCGGAGAGGCAGAGCAGGGCGGCGGGGGGTGATGGAAAGGAGTTAACTTGCATGGGGGTGAAGTGTTTTCAGTTATCTTTTCTTATCATTACGGCGGCGACGGTGGTGGGGAGCTTGGTTTCGTTGGTTTTGGTTGTGAGGACGAAGAAGTTTTATAATGGAGATATATATGCTAAGTTCAGGGAGAGCACAGCGCCGCCCAAAGCTGCCGGAGAGGAGAAGGTGGGTGGCGCGGAAGGAGGGATTAATGGCGTTCAAAAGGTTGGTTCTTTTGGTAGGTTGGAAGGTGGAGAGAGAGATGGGATATCTGAGGTGAGGAGCTAAGCGCCCCCAAATATAAGTGAGAGTAAATATTAATTTTGGTAGTATTGTGGTGATATTTACAGTATTATTGTAATATCATCGGATATCACACTTAATATTCGCTCTGATATGCGGACATGAGAGCATTTTTATTGTTCTTAAAAATAAAAAAAAGGCTAATTTCTTACTTGTTTTTTTTTTATGGGGAGAAATAAAAATTTAAGAAAAAATATTTTGAAGTCTTTAAGCCTATTCTCTCCTTATATATATATATCAAAACAAAACAATGTTAAGATGATTTCAAAAAGAATGATAAATAAGATCAGATTAATGGGTGGAAGTATGTTATTTATATAAATAAACTTTTGCCTTTTGTTATTTGTTTGATTATATGTTTAAAGTATATGTATTAATCGAGTCAAATGTTTCTATCATTTCGCTATTTATTTAGTATCAATGTTTGTGGCAATACTATTAAAAATATCTTACATACGAAGTCCGGACCCGCACTTTAATAAAATCTTGTCACGTGTATAAGACTGAGATCACCTACAAAATGATGAAAAAACGTCAATAATACGCCAATAACACTCTAATAACACCCGCTGTTTTATTTGTGTGGTCATTTGAGCGGTGTTATTGGCGCTGTTCACTGGTGTTATTGTGATGTTATTGTGGTATTATTAGAGTTGTTTTGCGGGAGTTATTGCAGTGTTACAACGTTGTTATTTCGTGGTCTTTCGGGCAATGTTAATGACATTGATTACACATGTTATTATGGTGTTTTTCTAGTTGTTTTGTGGTGTTATTGAAGCAGGACTGTGATGTCATTTGTGTGGTCCTCCGAGCGGTGTTATTGGCCCTGTTCACCATTGGTATTGCGGTATTATTGTGGTGTATTGGAGTTATTTTGCAATAACACCACAATAAGTGCATTTTCATCTTTTTTTTTAAGTGGGCTCAGTCAGATACACGTGACAATATTTTATTGGAGTCCATAAGTAGAACTTATGTATGATTTTTCTAATAATATAAGATCAAATTGAGTTTCTCTCACTTAGGACTCTAATTTTGTCAATCTTTTCTTATTTGTTTGATTAAATTCATATTTAAGATAATTCTTAATCAAACAAACCTATGATTAAGAAAAACAAGCTCTTACTTTTAGTTAGTCGAATGATTAATTAACATTTAGCATTTGGTTAATTAACAAATATGCATTGATTTAAATACCATTGAGATTGCCGTAATTTATAGTTTAAAAAGTTTTCAAATGTGAGTTAATATGAACTACAAGTATCATTACATTTGGCATTTATTTCTGTCTCATATACCGGAAATTTGAAGTCTCTTGGAATAAAAAGCTGTGTTTCCTGATAAAAAAGAGTATCTCTTGGAATTTAATGGGTTAGAGGGAGCGAGGGCGTTTTAGTAATTTATCTGAAGGTTTTATCTATAAATAGATGTGTAACCCTACGGGTATTGAACCGAACTTGTAACTCCTCTGAAATAGTGAATTCGCCGCTCTGCTCCCTAGGATGTAGGCATCTTTGCCGAACCTCGTTAAATATGTGTTCTTTTTCTGGATTTGTGTTGTGTTCACCCTAAATTGCACAACAATTTTGATTGCATTAATTTCTTTTAAAGAAATACGAATTTTTTATAATTATTTTTAGGTTTAAGAATTATCATTCTCTTAATTATTCTCATTTTGATACTTTTTTATATAAGAGAATAGCCGGAGGCTATTATACGAGTCCCCAACCATTCTCATGTGCCTATCCATTCGAGTACCGCTCTCACAACCGACAAATTGACCGGATGGAGATTCGAACCCGTGACTTAAGGGGACTTACGATCTTCAAGGAGGCTGCTCTACCAACAAGTCACAGTCGGCAACACTCATTTTGATACTTTGATCATGCATAAAATCAAATTTTTAGTTGTTTGTTTCTTTGTTTATGAATTGATGCAAATGTGCTAGATAAAATTAATATTATGTTACATGCATTATTATAAGATTATCTTTAATTACACTTATTTAATATAAAAAGGCAAATTAAGATGGAATGGCAATGCACAATAACAACATTAAGATTGAATTTATTATATATATATATATATATATATATATAATTTTAGTTTTATTCTAGATTAAATTAAAGTTTCACATAATTAAATATATGATTCAAAGAAGTAATTGAGCATAAAATTTAATTTCTTAGTGATATATATAATTTCCATAATTAGGGATTAGCCGCATCATCTTTTATTATAAATTATATAACAATTCTATGTAAATCACATAAGTTATTGAGGAATTTAATTATGATTTGTTGAATAGATAAAATGATTTTTTCTTGCATGAATTTTTGTAATATTTATATAGCTAATTAGAATAGAGCTACGTACTCAAGTCGGTTGGTAGATCATCCATTTCGGCAGTGTAAGTCCCCTCTTGTCTGCGGTTCGGATCCCCTCCAGGAGAGTTATCTGTTATATGAATGTGATACTCGAATAGGTTTGCTCAAGGGGTCCAAGCTCGCGTTACCCAGCGATGCTTGCGATGCCCAAAGGGATTGACTGGCAGTTCCGCCTGTCAACCAATCTTTAGTTTAAAAAAAATATAGCTAATTAGAATAAAATATTAATTGACATTTTTTATTTACCTATGAGTGTTGTAAGGATAACATAATTTGATATTTTTATTGCATGGATGAAAATACATTTAAATGAATTAAAAATTTAGCACACAATAAAATTTTATGTCACTAAATTAAGAGTTCTTCAATAAGATATATATTAGTAAAGCATGCATTAAGTTTGTTAACTTAATTTTATTTTCTAATAGGCAGGCTTTTTATTTATTTTAATTTTTATAATCATGCAATGAGTAAATATTTATAAAATTATCAGTCTGTATATCATCGTATACTTCTCTTTTTGGAGTAAATCTTGTTAAAATTTTCCTATGTAGATTTTGATTATTTTGATCGAATCAAAATCTATTAGAAATTCACCACGAGAATCTTTCATTCATGTTCATATTAATGAGAAAAACTGAATCGATACAATAGTGGAAGCGTACCTGAATCCATTTAATCGATTGCAAGCAATGATCTTCCAATCTGCAGATTTTCCGGAGTTTTCCTTAGTCTTTCTCGTTGATGGGGTGTCGGCGGTGTGGGCGGAAAGAGATTGGGTTTGAGTATCAATGTCAAGGAGTCGCCATCTAATATTAGCTTAGTTTTATTCCTATAAATCCTATGAAGGATTTAGAGAATTTTTAGGACTAATAGTAGAAAAAGGATGTTTATGATAATTCTTATATGAGGATATTCTAGAATAACATATTCTAGAATTTTCATATTAAGAAGATCATGGTAAACCAGAGATTTCTATTTTTAGGCAAGCTTCTATAGTTAATTACATCTTAAACAATTTTCAATTGTTTAAGAATACTTCTGATTAATGTTAATCATTTGTTTTCTAAAAAAAATTATTTTTAAGGAGATATGTACCCACTATCACTCCCGAATGTTGTTATATCATGTTATTGAATACTTTAAGTATTATGTCTAACCTAAATGTTTTGGTTTTGTTTTTATTGTCAATGTCGTTGTTTTGTTGAAAAGTTTCAGGTTATATGTCTAACCTAAAATTTTTGGTTTTATTTTTGTTGTCAATGTCGTTGTTTTTGTTGAAAAGTTTCAGGTTATATGTCTAACCTAAAAGTTTTGGTTTTGTTCTTGTTGTCAATGTCGTTGTTTTTGTTGAAAAGTTTCAGGTTATATGTCGAACCTAAAAGTCGTTGTTTTTGTTGAAAAGTTTCAGGTTATATGTCTAACCTAAAAGTTTTGGTTTTGTTCTTGTTGTCAATGTCGTTGTTTTTGTTGAAAAGTTTTAGGTTATATGTCTAACCTAAAAGTTTTGGTTTTATTTTTGTTCGCCTAGAATGTCGTCCTGCAAAACAGAGTTAGTACACCCTATAACATGTAAAGAAAATCTAAGCGAAATTTCTTGTTTTCACTCGCAAAGAAAGCATTGTCAGAAATAATGTCACAGAATATTTGGATATATCTTGGATGTCAATTTATGTCAAATTATTTTGAAATGTCAATTTTATATTGGTTATGTTGTTTCATTTTTGGAATGTCAAATTTTTGTTGATTATGTCAGTTTTGGTTTGAAATGTTGAATTTATATTTTGATTTTAAGTTTAAACTTAAATCCTGAATTAACTTGAGTTCGTGTCTGTCTGAACTTTAAGTTAAAAAGGTTCGAAATTAGATTCAATATTGATTGAATTAACTTGGGTTCATGTCTGGTTGAACCTAAGTTTGATTCAATGTTGATTGAATATATTTAACTTGATTTCATGTCTGTCTGAACTTTAAGTTAAAAGGTTTGAAATTAGATTCAATATTGATTGAATTAACTTGGGTTCATGTCTAGTTGAACCTAAGTTAGATTCAATGTTGATTAAATCTATTTAACTTGACTTCATGTCTGTCTGAACTTTAAGTTAAAAAGGTTTAAAATTAGATTCAATATTGATTGAATTAACTTGGGTTCATGTCTGGTTGAACCTAAGTTAGATTCAATGTTGATTGAATCTATTTAACTTGAGTTCATGTCCGTTTGAACTTTAAGTTAAAAGGTTTGAAATTAGATTCAATATTGATTGAATTAACTTGGGTTCATGTCTGGTTGAACCTAAGTTAGATTCAATGTTGATTGAATCTATTTAACTTGAGTTCATGTCTGTCTGAACTTAAGTTAAAAGGTTTAGTTCAGAATAGATTTAATTAAGTTTTAAGTCTTGTTTAAATATGACTTAAAGGTTAATCAAGTCTAATAAATTAGACTTAATTAGATTTGCAGACCATTTAAGTCCCTTTTAGATAAGACTTAAGTTTTAATTAAGTCTATTTAAAGTTAGATGTAGACTTAGGATTAAGTTTAATATAGGTTGAACTTAAGTTTAGGTTTCATTTAAGTCTAATATAGGTTAGACTTAAGCTTCTTTTTTTTGTTTGGGTTGAACTTAAGTTCATGTCAAGTTGAACTTTAGTTTGACTTAAGTCTAGTGTGGGTTAGACTTAAGTTAGGTCTAGTTTTGACTTAGATTCATATTTAAGTTGAATCTAAATTTGGTTTTACTTAAGTCTACTATAGGTTAGACTTAAGTTAAGCCTGGGTTTGACTTAGGTTTATGTTGAATTGAACCTAGAGTTCGGTTTCGCTTAAGTCTAATATAGATTAGACTTAAGTTTGGTTTGAATTGAATTTAGGTTCAATGTGGGTTGGACCTAAGGTTTAGGTTAACTTGAGTTTAAATTAGATTGGACTCAAGTTATGTTTGAGTTTAGATTAGGTTCAATATGGGTTGAACCTAAGGTTTAGATTAACTTGAGTTCAAGTTGGATTGGACTCAAGTTAGGTTATATTTGAATCTAGGTTAGGTTCAATATGGGTTGAACCTAAAGTTTCGGTTAACTTGAGTTCAAGTTGGATTGGACTTAAGTTATGTTTAAGTTTACGTTAGGTTCAATGTGGGTTGAACCTAAGGTTTAGGTTAACTTGAGTTCAAGTTGGATTGGACTCAAGTTAGGTTATATTTGAATCTAGGTTAGGTTCAATATGGGTTGAACATAAGGTTTAAGGTAACTTGAGTTCAAGTTGGATTGGACTCAAGTTATCTTTAAGTTTAGGTTAGGTTCAATGTGGGTTGAACCTAAGTTTAGATTAACTTGAGTTCAAGTTGGATTGGATTCAAGTTAGGTTATGTTTGATGTTTATGTTATGTTAGACTTGGGCTAAAGGTTGGATTTGGGTTTAATTAAACCTTAGTTAATTAAGGTTTAATAATTAATTAAGTCTAATGTGGTAGACTTAATTAGAATTTGTGTTCAATTAAGTCTTACTTAATTAAGACTTAATAGTTTAATTAGGTCTAATGAGTTCGACTTAATTAAGGTTTATGTTTGATTAAGTCTAATTTAGTTAAGACTTAATGATTACAATTAGATCTAAGGGTTAGATCTAATTAGGGTTTAAGTTCGATTAAACCTTAGTTAGTTAAGGTTTAATGGTTTAATTAGGTCCAATGGGTTAGACCTAATTAGGAGTTTATGTTTGATTAAACCTTAGTTAGTTAAGGTCTAATGGTTTAATTAGATGCTAATGGGTTAGACCTAATTAGAGTTTAGGTCCGATTAAGTCTAATTTAGTTAAGACTTAATGGTTTAATCAGGTCTAAGGGTTAGACCTAATTAGAGTTTAAGTTTGATTAAACCTTAGTTAATTAAGGTTTAATGGTTTAATTAGGTCTAATGGGTTAGACCTAATTAGGGTTTATGTTTGATTAAACCTTTGTTAGTTAAGGTCTAATGGTTTAATTAGGTCTAATGGGTTAGACCTAATTAGAGTTTAGTTCTGATTAAGTCTAATTTAGTTAAGACTTAATGGTTTAATTAGTGCTAAGGGTTAGACCTAATTAGAGTTTAAGTTTGATTAAACCTTAGTTAGTTAAGGTTTAATGGTTTAATTAGGTCCAATGGGTTAGACCTAATTAGGGTTTATGTTTGATTAAACCTTAGTTAGTTAAGGTCTAATGGTTTAATTAGTTCAATGAGTTAGACCTAATTAGTAGTTTAGGTCCGATTAAGTCTAATTTAGTTAAGACTTAATGGTTTAATTAAGTCTAAGGGTTAGACTCTAATTAGATTTTAAATTTGATTAAACCTTAGTTAGTTAAGGTTTAATGGTTTAATTAGTCCAATGGGTTAGACCTAATTAGGGTTTATGTTTGATTAAACCTTAGTTAGTTAAGGTCTCAATGGTTTAATTAGGTCCAATGGGTTAAACCTAATTAGAGTTTAGGTCTGATTAAGTCTAATTTAGTTAAGACTTAATGGTTTAATTAGGTCTAAGGGTTAGACCTAATTAGAGTTTAAGTTTGATTAAACCTTAGTTAGTTAAGGTTTAATGGTTTAATTAGGTCTAATGGGTTAGACTCAATTAGGGTTTATGTTCGATTAAACCTTAGTTAGTTAAGGTCTAATGGTTTAATTAGAGTTCAATGGGTTAGACCTAATTAGAATTTAGGTCTGATTAAGTCTAATTTAGTTAAGACTTAATGGTTTAATTAGGTCTAAGGGTTAGACCTAATTAGAGTTTAAGTTTGATTAAATCTTAGTTAGTTAAGGTTTAATGGTTTAATTAAGTCTAATGGGTTAGACCTAATTAGGGTTTATGTTTGATTAAACCTTAGTTAGTTAAGGTCTAATGGTTTAATTAGGTCTGATGGGTTATACTTAATTAGGGTTTAGGTCCGATTAAGTCTAATTTAGTTAAGACTTAATTGTTTAATTAGGTCTAAGGGTTAGACCTAATTAGAGTTTAAGTTTGATTAAACCTTAGTTAGTTAAGGTTTAATGGTTTAATTAGGTTTAATGGGTTAGGCCTAATTAGTGTTTATGTTTGATTAAACCTTAGTTAGTTAAGGTCTAATGGTTTAATTAGGTCTAATGGGTTAGGCCTAATTAGAGTTTAGGTCTGATTAAGTCTAATTTAGTTAAGACTTAATGGTTTAATTAGGTCTAAGGGTTAGACCTAATTAGAGTTTTAGTTTTATTAAACCTTAGTTAGTTAAGGTTTAATGGTTTAATTAGGTCTAATGGGTTAGGCCTAATTAGAGTTTAGGTCTGATTAAGTCTAATTTAGTTAAGACTTAATGGTTTAATTAGGTCTAAGGGTTAGACCTAATTAGAGTTTAAGTTTGATTAAACCTTAGTTAGTTAAGGTCTAATGGTTTAATTAGGTCTTAATGGGTTAGACCTAATTAGGGTTTATGTTTGTCTTAAACCTAATGTGTAAGGAGGTTAACTAAGTTTAATATGTCTTTAAACTTAATTAAAGGTTTGGTTTTGATTAATTAAGTCTAATATGTCCTTAAACTTAATTAAAAGGGTTTGATTTTGATTAGTTAAGTTTAATATGTCCTTAAACTTAATTAAAAGTGTTGATTTTTGTATTAAACCTAATTTATGTAAGGTTTAATGGGTTAATTAAGTTTAATATGTCCTTAAACTTAATTAAAGATTTGATTTTGGTTAATTAAGTTTAATATGTCCTTAAACTTAATTAAAAGGTTTGATTTTGATTAATTAAGTCTAATATGTCCTTAAACTTAATTAAAGAGTTTGATTTTGATTAATTAAGTCTAATGTGTCTTCAAACTTAATTAAAGATTTAATTTTGGTTAATTAAGTTTAATATGTCTTTAAACTTAATTAAAAATTTAATTTTTATATTTAAACCTAATTTAAGTAAGGTTTAATAAATTAATTAAGCTTAATTTGTCTTTAAACTTAATTAAAAGGTTTGATTTTGGTTAATTAAGTTTAATATGTCTTTAAACTTAATTAAAATTTAATTTTTATATTAAACCTAATTTAAGTAAGGTTTAATGGGTTTAAATGTTATTTTAAATCTAGTTAAGTCTAATTTGGTCATTTTAGACTTAAGTGAGTTTATCATTAGTCTATCATAGACTAGAACCATTTTCAAACTTAGATTGTTGATGAAAATAGGTTAAATTTATAAAGGGTTATTTTTAGGATTAAAATTATTTAATTAATAAAGATTTTCAACCCTAAATTTCAAAATACCATTCAAAATAATTTCTATGGCTTAGAAATAGTTTTCTTAGGGTTATTGTCTGTTGCCCTATCATTTCTAGTCATTTGCATTTTATCTTTCTCAATTTTCAAATTTTTATAATTATTATTTGAAATAATTACAAAGAAACTTGAAAATTAAAGAAAAGTGTTTTAAATATGTTTTCTGTCTTTGGAAAAATTATGCAATATCCCTATGAACATAAGGATAAATGCCTCAAAGTTTCATAATTTTTTGATTTATAAATAATTTTTAATAATTAAAATACTCCAGAGAGTATTTAATTAATTAAAAATTAAATACTGAGAACAAAATTATGATTTTGGTCTCATAATTTTCTCCTCTTCAAGAGCTTTCCAGAGGTATTTTTATTTTATTTTTATGACCTCTGGATCAAAAGATATGGATTTTTGAAGTTTTTAAGGTTTTAATGTATTTTTTATTAAATATCGCCGCCAAACTCACCGCCATTCGACGCGTGTCCTCGTACGCGTCGAACAAGCGGGAGGATCCGCTGCGGGCAGCCGAACAGCGGATACCGCCGGGGGAAGATCAGCGCCGTCCGTTCCTAAAATGCGGGATCGAATGGCTGAGAAAAATCGGCCGAAAATTCGAAAATTTTCAAACCATTAAACTTCAAACATCAATATCTCACTCATTTCTTGATGAAATTGAGTGATTTTTTTTAAATGATCATCTGGATGAGAAGTATTCATCCATACGGTGATGATACACTTCTGGGCTAGTATAACACATGATATATCGAAAATACGAATTATTTTGTAAAGAAAAA
Source organism: Papilionanthe hookeriana x Papilionanthe teres (assembly GCA_022702705.1). Lineage (NCBI taxonomy): Eukaryota > Viridiplantae > Streptophyta > Magnoliopsida > Asparagales > Orchidaceae > Papilionanthe > Papilionanthe hookeriana x Papilionanthe teres. The sequence goes on from CM040435.1 coordinate 1,261,432, forward strand.
TTTCATACCTTTGCCACAACAAATCAAGCTAGATCAGACCTTATGGTTGCCTTCTAGGACTCCAATGGAAGGTTATTGCTGCAGCAATTTGATCTAGAAGTCGAGCTTAGGGAGAATTTTGAAGAAGTACCTAATTTGAGCTGCTTTTTGAAATTTGATCAAATTGGCTCAAATAGGCTCAATCTATGGCTTGGATTTAATCCTAATGGATTGCTAAGACTCTTAGGAAGAGTTCTTATGTTGGGGGCCAGAGGATTTGGGCAGCCTATGGGTCTCCCTAATTTTTTTTCCTTACTAGGCTCGGGTATGGGCTCCTTTTATAGCTAAGGGGAGGCCATGGTTTAGCTTAGGTTATTCTAGGGGAGTAGTTATCTCCCCTATCAGTCCATTGGATGAAGAAATCAGCTGAGGATATGCATGGCTCCTTCTCCCTAAGCTTTTCATGATGATTTCCTTTGCTTTGTCTCTCCCCCATTGGCTTATGTAAGAGGTGCATGGTGAGTCGCCTCTATCCTTCTTAGGGAGCTTACGGATCATCTCTTAAGCTTGGCAAATGGTGACACACAAGCTTATCCCTCATCATTCCTTCTAACCATGGTGAGGGGGGTTTCATGCATGGTTTTCCTTCCATTGGGTAGCTTGGGAGGTGGGAGATGAGGCCTCATGTTGGCCGACCACCTCATGGCTAAATGAAGCCTAGAGTGAAGGAGGAAGAGACACCTCACCCCATGCATCATGATGGGTGTTAACCCATGGCTAAGTGGTTTTAAAGTGGACTTAATTATGTGTTAATTAGCCTAACTAATTATGAGAAGGTTATGTGTCATTTCTTTTCTTTCTTAATTCCCATTTTAATTAATTATTTTATTAATTAAAATTGTTGGAAAATGTTTTATTAATCAATTTATTAATTGAAAATAATTTCAATTTAATTAATTGATTAATTTTATCATTTTTGTCATTTTATGATTTTAATTTAATTTTCATTTTAATTAATTATGTCATTTAATTAAAATATTGAAAATTAAATCATTTTAGTTAATCAAAATAATTTTGAAATTAATTATTTGATTAATTTTGTTGTTTTTATTTTATTTTTATCTATTTTAATCAAAATAGATAGGTGTTAACCAATTTTGACCTGGGTTGACCCTAGTCAGCCCAAATTGATCATTTTAATTTTAAAATGTCCAGTATTTGTGATTTTGTCATTGTGGGTTTTAAATGTGTCATTGGGTGAAAGGGTTGACTTATGGGTCAACAGGGTTGGTCATTGGGTCTGGTCTGACCATTTTGACCAATGTTGACTTTTTAGGTCATAAGGTTGACCTATGGGGTCAACAAGGTTGGTCATTAGGTTTGGTTTGACCATTTTGACCAATGTTGACTTTTTAGGTCATAAGGTTGGCCTATGGGGTCAACGGTGGTTGGTCACTGGGTCCGGTTCGACTATTTTGACCAAAGTTGACTTTTTAGGTCATAAGGGTGAACTATGGGGTCAACAGGATTGGTTACTGGGTCTGGTTTGACCATTTTGACCAATGTTGACTTTTAGGTCATAAGGTTGACCTATAGGGTCAACAGGGTTGGTCACTAGCTCTGGTCTGACCATTTTGACCAAAGTTGACTTTTTGGTCATAAGGGTGACCTATGGGGTCAACAGGGTTGGTCACTAGTTCTGGTTTGACCATTTTGACCAATGTTGACTTTTTAGGTCATAAGGTTGACCTATGGGGTCAACAGGGTTGGTCACTAGGTCTGGTTTGACCATTTTGACCAATGTTGACTTTTTAGGTCATAAGGTTAACCTATGGGGTCAACAGGGTTGGTCATTAGGTCTGGTCTGACCATTTTGACCAATGTTGACTTTTTAGGTCAAAAGATTGACCTATGGGGTCAACAGGGTTGGTCACTAGGTCTGGTCTGACCATTTTGACCAAAGTTGACTTTTTAGGTCATAAGGGTGACCTATGGGGTCAACAGGGTTGGTCACTGGGTCTGGTTTGACCATTTTGACCAATGTTGACTTTTTAGGTCATAAGGTTGACCTATGGGGTCAACAGGATTGGTCATTAGTTCTGGTTTGACCATTTTGACCAATGTTGACTTTTTAGGTCATAAGGTTTACCTATGGGGTCAACAGGGTTGATCACTAGGTCTGGTCTAACCATTTTGACCAAAGTTGACTTCTTAGGTCATAAGGGTATTGACTCATTGTAAAATGAGGTCAACATGGGGAACAAGAGAATAATTTTTCTTTCTCTTACTCTGCAGACCGGGGACCATTACTTTCTTATTTAATATAACCAGCTGGTGGTTACAAGAATTGTTAATTTCAATTCTGCCCCTTATCAAATTGGAATTTGCACTTATGGTATCCACACGTATAATTTCATGAAGAATGTGTCTAAAGTTATAAACTTTATTCTTAATTAGACCACAATAATTTTGACTTATTAAATGATGACCCAACACATTTATTAATTACATTGTAGTCCCATAATTGATCCAACAATCTCCCACTGGACTATATATGTATAAGATAAATGTGTCAACCTTAGTGCACCCAAAATTTGTTGTCATCATTGTAAAGGCACATTACAATCTCTTCCATTAATCATATCAATATAAGATCAAAGCAGTCTTTGTTGTATTTATCACAACTAAACCCATCAATGGTCACATATATTAATATAATCAAATGACATAGATCAATCATGAATGTGTGGAATGAAAATTACATGCAAAGTGGTATGTTCATGTCAATTTTCAACTGGTCCTACTTTACTTAAGTGAGATCAAACTTTAACTGTACAGAGTGTACTGAACTGAATAAAATGCCTCATTTCTGATCAGAAAATATCCAAATATGTTTTGTATACAAAATAAAACATAGAGCTAAAACCACAAGTTAACAAACTCCCACTGAATCTAAATTTCCTCAAGCTCTATAACACCCATATGAGCAGTATGCTCATGAAAGACCCTGGGTATTAGACCCTTTGTAAGGGGGTCCGCAATCATGGAGTTTGTTCCAATATGCTCTATGTGAATCTGGTCACTTTGTATTCTTTTCTTCACAACAAGAAATTTGATGTCAATATGTTTTAACTTGGATGAACTTCTGTTGTTATTGGAATACAATACAGTTGATTTATTGTCACAAAATAACTTTAGTGGTCTTTCAATTCCTTCCATAATGCGCAGCACAGTGACAAAATTTCTCAGCCATATGTCATGGTTGGATGCCTCATAACATGCTACATACTATGCTGCCATAGTGGATGAAGCTATTAGTGTTTGTTTTACACTCCTCCAGGATATAGCTCCACCACTTAACAAAAATATGTAGCTTGATGTGGATCTTCTGCTGTCTTGACATCCAACAAAATCGGAGTTAGAATACCCAATGATCTTCAAATGATCTGATCTCCTATATGTAAGCATGTAATCTTTTGTTCTCCTTAAGTATCTCATAACTCTTTTGGCTGTTTTCCAATGATCCATTCCTGAGTTGCTTAAGTATCTGCCTAAAACTCCAACAATGTACGTAGTATCTGGCCGCGTACAAACTTGAGCGTACATAAGACTCCCTACTGCTGAAGCATAAGAAATCTTTTGCATTTCTTGAATCTCAAGGTTTCCTTTTGGGCACTGATTGAGATTGAACTTGTCTCCTTTAGCGACGGGGTATCAATTGGTCTACAATTTTGCATGCCTAATCATTTAAGCACTATATCAATAGAGCCTCTTTGTGATAATCCAAGAATACACTGAGAATGATCTCGGTGAATCTGAATTCCTAAGACAAATGAGGCCTCACCAAGATCTTTCATCTCAAAATTAATTGATAAAAATCTCTTAGTTTAGAGCAACATGCCTATATCATTTGTGACAAGCAGTATTTCATCTACATACAAAATCAGAAAATAATATTTTCTCCCACTGAATTTATGATATACACAATCATCAACTGCATTCATTTCAAAACCAAATGATAGAATCACTTGATGAAATTTGTGAGACCATTGACGAGAAGCTTGTTTGAGCCCATAAATAGATTTTGTCAGTTTGCAAACCATATTCTTTGGGTCTCCCGACACAAAGTTTTCTGGTTGCACCATATAGATCGTTTCATCAATATCTCCATTGAGAAAAGCGGTCTTAACATCTATTTGATGTAGCTCCATATCATAATGAGCAACTAGTGCCATGATTATTCTAAAAGAGTCTTTTGTTGAAATCGGAGAAAAAGTCTCTTTATAATCAATCTCTTCCTTTTGAGTATAGCCTTTAGCTACAATGCGAGCTTTATGTCTCTCCACATTACCCTTTGAATCCCTTTTGGTTTTAAAAATCCATTTGCAACCAATGGGTTTCTTTCCTTCTGGCAATGGGACAAGTTCCCAAACTTTATTGTCTTGCATAGACTTATACTCCTCATTCATCGCTTTAATCCATTTTTCTGAATTGGAACTTTGTATAGCTTGATGAAAGTTGATAGGATCATCTTTCATCATACTAATATTTTCCTCATGTTCCTGAAGAAATACAATATAATCATCTGAAATAGCATTTCTTTTTTCCCTAGTGGATTTCCGTACAAGCACTTGCTCTTGAACTTATGCTTGAGGTTGTTGAATTTGTTCCTCAAAGGGTTGATTAATAATGTTTTGTTCTTAATTTGCAACTTGATCAATGTCAGGAGTAAAATCCTGATCATTATCAAAAGCAATTATAGGAATAGGAACCAATTCCTCTTCAACAAGAGTAGTATGGTCTGATTCCTCCTCAAAGACAAAGTCTCTAACCTGATTTCTCCCCCCAAATTCAATATCCTCAAAGAACACAACAGTTCTCGTCTCAAAAATTATCTTTAATTTGGGATCATAAAACTTGAAACCCCTAGATCGCTCCGAATAACCAAAAAAATAGTTGCTCACTGTTTGAGGGTCTAACTTTTTCTCAAGTGGCTTGTAAGAACTTACCTCAGCTGGGCAACCCCAAACATGAAAATGCTTTAAACTGGGTTTTCGCCCTGTCCAAAGCTCATAAGGTGTATTTGCAGCTGCTTTAGTTGGTACTCTATTTAAAATGTAGGTTGCTGTCTTAAGTGCTTCTCCTCAGAGTGATTCTGGTAAGGTAGAATGACTGATCATACTTCTTACCATGTCTTTAAGAGTGCGGTTTCGTCTTTCAGTAACACCATTCATAATAGGTGAACCTGACATTGTGTATTGAGGGACAATTCCACGCTCCTCTAGGAATTTAGAAAATGGTCCCGGATGTTGTTCACCTGAACCATCATATCTGTCGTAGTATTCACCACCACGATCAGATTTGACTTTCTTTATTCTTTTGCTTAGTTGGTTTTCAACTTCAACATTATAAGATTTGAACACGTCCAATACTTGAGACTTCTCATTAATAAGAAATAGGTATGCATATCTTGAATAATCATCTATGAACGATACAAAATATTGTTGATCATTCCAAGAAGCTGTAGAAAATGGTCCACAAACATCCGTATGTATCAATTCTAAGACTTCTGTAGCTCTATATGCACCTAATTTCTTTCTTTTGGTCTGTTTTCCCTTAATTCATTCAATACAGACATTATAGTCTGTAAAATCAATGGAACTTAGAATTCCATCTGACACAAGTCTTTCAACTCTATTTCTAGAGATGTGACCTAAACGCTTGTGTCATAATGATCCTGAATTTTCATTATTAATTTTACGCTTAGTACCTCGTGATTCCACAGTCAGAGTTTCATTATAATAAACAACAGTATCAAGCAAATAAAGATTGTCATACACCATAAGAGAACTAGTTCCAATAATATTGGAATTAATAGATAAACTGAAACAACTGTTTTGAAATGAATAACAATAACCCAATTAGTCCAAACAACAAACAGAAACCAAATTCAGTCTAAATGACGGTACAACAAAAGTATCTATCAAATCCAAATAGTAACAAGTATATAATAACAATCTAAAATGCCCAATTACTGCCACTTCTACCGATTTTCCATCTCCCACATAAATGCATCTTTCAGCATCATTTGGTTTTCGGTACCTCAGGCAACCCTGCATTGAAACACTTATGTTAGTAGTAGCACCAGAGTCTAACCACCAAGTGTTTCTAGGTACTGAAGTTAAATTTACCACAGAACATACTGTTGACCTCATTTTTGATGAGGTCTTCTCTTCCCTCTTTAGTGCTTAGGATCTAGCCTTAGGCTTTTCCTTTGACTATCTTAAAGGACTAGAATTGGGACCCATCCTTTAGAAATTTAAACCACTTCTTGTCTCCCTGCAAACCCCACAAGCTTGATTGTAGACCCCTAATCACCTAGAGGGTTGAGATCAAAAGTGAAGGTTTAAAGGATGAGTTCCCTATAGGACTCTTTGGCCTTGTGACCACCCCAGGTGGCTCGTGCCAGTGAGGGTTGACTTACACACTCACTACACTCATACTCTACACTCTCACACACACAATCCAAATCCTAAAACCACACCCATACCCAACTTGACCCTTTGACTCATGTAGGTAATTCATATGGATGGACCTTAACCCCTAAGCCCTCGGTTAAGAGGGTTAGGAACAACATAGTGAATGCCTCAAATGAGTCATCTCACTGACTCATATAGGCTTAACATGACTTCATGGCTCAATCAAAGTGATTCCATTTCACTCATATTTGATCAATCTTCATTCTTCCAAAATTTTAATTTTTGACCCCGAGACCCTACACCCATCAAACCTACCAAAAGCTCTTGAAATTGCCCAAATCCTCCAAAATCACCAAATCACCCAAAAGTCCTCAGAATCAGTCCTAAACATTTTACCCCACTTAAATTGACCATCCATAGCCCAAAATACCAAAAATTCCAAAAATACCCCCCAATACCCTCCAAATACCCAAAATGCCCCTCTTAGCCAAAAAATCCAAAAATTCAGAAAATTCCCAGAAAATTCCAAAAAATCCCAAATATTTCCAATTTCATTTTGTCCAACTACACCATGGGACAATTTTATCAATTTACCCCACTTTTACCGAACCCCCAATTTAGCTCATTCTTAACCCAAGTGAACCCAATGTCAAACCAAATCTACCCAATTGACCCCAATTTCGGTCCAATTCAATTCTAAACTTCAATTTAGTATCCACAATATCAATCTATACCAAATCCAAGTCCAATTTGATTGACATTTGAATCGAATTTCACTTTCGACCTTAAAGCCCAATTTGGACCCATGACCCAAACTTAGCCCAAACCAAACTAATTCAACTCCAATTGACCCTAAACCTTTTCTAAACCTTCTCTAACATCCCCACAAAATAACACTAACATGATTTGCCCAAAATTGGGACCCAAACCCCACTCAAATTCAACCCAAAACCAAAAAGCCCAATTTTGACCTAAACCCAAACCTAACCCAAATAAGTCCAAGTCCCAAAAGCAAAACCCAACCAAAGTTGAAACCTCTTTGAAACACTCACATAAACATTTCCCAACATTAATTTTACATCAATTTCAACCCTAGCCCAGCATTGGCCCAAATTAGCCCAATTTGACCTACATTGGCCCATGTACCAAATGAACCCAAATCCAACCCAATTCAAGCCCAAACCACTTCAAATTTATTTTAAATCACTCATGACACATCCCTAAACCAAACCCAACAATTATTTGGCCCAACATTTTACAAAATTCCCATCCATAAACTTACTTTAAAAAACATAAAGGCCTACTCCTTTAAACCTTCCTAAAAGTCCACTTCCACCAAATTCAAAAGCCCAAATCAATCTAAAGCCCACATGATACTATCCCTCATCACACATTCAATTTAAAATCATTCCTAAAGTCCTAATTTATCATTAAACAATTCCAAATCAAGCCTCATAACAATTCCCATCAAATCACCCCTAAATTACCAAAATTTATAAAACCCTTTTTCATGAAATTGACCAAACTTTTTCCCAAGCCAAAGGTGAACCATGAAACCATTCTTGAGCCACATGCAAGCCATGTGAGTTGTTGACATATGACCATACCACATTGGGCAAAAGAGGGAGGCTCTTTCCATAACTCATAAAAGTCATTAACCACTCCCATGATTCCCCTTACCCATGCTTAGGCCTAATTATGCTTGGATGGTGACCCTTCCCCACTAAACAAGCTGACCTAAACCACTTTCTCTTCAGCCCAAACTAGCCATGGGGAGGTGCACCTAGCCCAATCCATGCATTTGACCAAACTTAGCCAAAATACACCCTTACCCAATTCCACTTTGATTCAAACCCTTTACACATGGCAGCAACCAATTGACTTCACAAACATCAAGCCCTGACCTACCTGAACCTGAGGGTGACCCTTGCCTACCGGCCAGTCGCCTGGATCGCCGGAAAACACCACACCCGAGAGCTCACATGTGAGCCAACATTGAAATTCTCCCTTGCTGAGCTACCCCAAGTCCAGTGGCTGCCATGGCTGTTCTTCCCTTGACCTAAGCAGCTGATCCTAAGCCCTAACTCCCCCTGGGAGGCCCTCCAGCCTCTCCTATTTAAACCCCACGTCTCTCGGCCATGGAGGAGGTGCTGAACCAACCTTAAGGAAACTCTGCCAAAATCATTTCAGACTACTCCCCACACATAGAGAACTTGATCCCCACTGAAATCCCCCTGCCATTTCCTCTATAGTAGCTCAATTTCAGAGTTGAAATCCAAGCCCAAAACAAGGACACTTCTCCACAGTGAGTCAATCCCCAAATTGATTGGTCCTACACCTTCACCAGACCAAGAGAAGAAGTTTACCAGCAAAAGCCCCTTCTCCGGGCCACCCATCCGTTCCGGACTCCAAGCTTTGTAATCGTACTGTGGTCGAAATCATACCGAGACAATTCACTGGGCCAAGGGACTTCATCTGGAGCGTGCTTGGACCCAATCGAATGTGACACAACCCTCAGATCGAAGCTTCACTTCTCTGAGCAAAGGTATGGACTCACTCTTCTTCCCGAGCTTACAGAGATTCTCCATTTAATTTGAATCAATTTCAATGCATGTTTATCGTATGGATGTGTTCGTCTCTTCAAGACGAATCCATAGAGCATAAGAACACAAAAATCCTTTGAGAATCGAGTGAGAAATTAGGGTTAGAAGGTTGACGGTCACGGGTGCACACCAATCGTAGACGATGACTGGGAGCCGTCGGATCGAGCGTGTATCGAGCGGACGGTCTGGATTGAGCCAGAAAGCGCGATGGTATGTGAACCGCGGAGCCCTGGAGCGCTGAGTCGGATGACGACGCCGAATCAGGAGACGACGCGTGTGTGTTCGGAGCTGCGAGGTTGAGCTGGCGCCGCGTCACTTAAGTAGAAAAATAGAATTTTTCTTATTTATTTAATTACCAGACTTGGAAAATTCATAACTTTGTGTAGGAAAATCCTAAAAATAAAATAAAAATACCCTCTTGCTCAGTGGACAGAGGAGAATAATGTGGAAAAGAAATCATTTAATTTCATTGAGCATTTGATTTTTAATAATTTATTTACTCTCTGCACATTTTCAATTCTCCATGCATGTATACAATTCACCATGGCATGAGACCATAGGTCTTTTGAAGCCTCAGAATTTGGGGACATTCCCTGAATTTTCCAAAGTCAGAGGCCATCCCTATGAAGAGTTATTGATTTTTCAATTCTAGGTCATTATTCTGAGTATTTTAATTCCAATAATTAGCATGTTGTGAAATAAATTCTAAGAAAATTTGGAGAGGTTTCTTATAACCAGAGGACCCTAGGAAAAATAGGTTTTGAGTTAACTCACTTAGAGTAACCCTAATTGGCTTAAACACCCAAAATGGAACTTTAATTAATTAGAGCTAATCATACATCAAAATGACTTGAATCAATTCTCCACTGACCTTCAGGATCAGTGGAACTTACCATAAAAGTTTGAAGTCAATTGGACCAGGTTAGCCCTATCAAATGGGTTGATTAAGCCATTTAGCCAAACTTAAACTTCAAAAATTCATAACTTTCAAAATAATTTTCAAAAATTCACCAAATTGGTTTTAGAGCTTCTCTGATATCAGGGAAATTTAAGAAAATTAAAATTACAATTTTCCAAAAAAGTTGATTTTTTACATTATTTTAATATTTAAATAATTAAAAAATAATAAAAATCACAAAAATAATAAAATTCACCAAAATGTCATATTTTGAATTTTAATCATTTAGAAACAAACCCCATATTTTTCTTAAGTCTCTATGATGAGATATCAAATTTTAAAGCCCTAAGGTAATTTTAAAATAAAAAAATGTATTTTCTAGCATTTCCACTAAAATAACTCTAATAAATCAAAGAAAAGTAAAAAAATTATAAAAATTGGTTCTCTGGTTCCCTTGATATCAGAGAGATTTTTAAAAAATATAAAATTCATTTTTCAACATTTATTTTATTTTTAAATTAATTAATACTCCAAAACTCAAAATAATTATAATAAAAATAATATAATTCAACAAAATCACCAAAATTGGTCCAAGTGGTCCTCTGGCCATTAGGAATGTTCCATAATTTTCTTAAGGACAAAAACTTTTCCTTGGTCATATTACTAAATTTTCCTTGAAAATCCCTATTTTCCACCAAAAATAATTACATAAATAAATTAAATACAGAAAAATCACATTTTCTCCTCTAATGTCTTGATTGACATATGAGTGAAGTCACATAAAAATTTTAAATTCATTTAATCTCAATTTAGTGAGTTATGAAATTAGTAAGTTTAAAGGGCAAAATAGTAATTAAAATTTTAACCTATAATTAAAAATTTTAGGTTTAATTAAAAGGGTGGGTAAAATATTTGATAGTAAGTTGATTTTGAATGTTTGAAACTTAGGTAATTAAAGGGTAGAAACCTACCAAATAATTTGAAAATAATTAAAATAAACCTTAATTAAATAATTGTTTAAACTCGGAAGAATAATAAAAAAATTGGAATTATTAAAATAGGGATATTATTAGGAAGAGATTTATTCTTTAATTTAAAAATCCCTAAATTAATCACCTCAATAACATTTAATTCCTAATTAAAATGATAATCCAAATTCAAGATTTAAAATGTCAAAAGACTTAATCATTAAATTAAACTAAAGATTAAAACATTTAAATTAAATCCTTCCAAAATTTCAATTAAATTAATACTTTAACAATTAAATTAAATCATCTTTAAAATATAAAAAAAGAGATATAAAATATTAAATTAAGATTAAAAATTTAAATTATATTTAAGTTAAATTGAAACATATTAAACTAAATTAAATTAAATTAAATTAAATTAAATTAAATTAAATTAAATTAAATTAAATTAAATTAAATTAAATTAAATTAAAACATATTAAATTAAATTAAATTAAATTAAATTAAAATATATTAAACTAAATTAAATTAAATTAAATTAAATTGAAAGTAAAACTAAACCAAATTAAATTAAATTAAAATTAAATTAAATTGAATTAAATATAACATCACCAAAGACATAAAGAATTCAAAATAAATCTAAAACAACTTGAACATTATTCCAAACTTAAACTCATTAATTGAAATTAAATTAAATCACAAATCACTTGAACATTAATTTGCCCTCAAAAGCTCATGTTGTCATAACTCCTAAATGGAGTGTTAAATGAAGTATTACTTCACTCATAGGATATTCAAATGTCCTAGTTCATCGAGCAAGATAACAAAACTTGAACTACAGGATGATTAATTCATTTTGTATAATTAAATTCTCTTGGACTTAAAACAATCCTAGAGGTATTGAAAAGATGTTTAAGATTCGTCTTAAGCACTTCCTCAAAATGATAGGATGTTTATAAGAACAATTGAACTTAATTGTTCTTTGATGAAGAAAATCGTCCTCAAACCAAAACACAAGAACCTAGACGTCATAGGAGATGACTAGCTATAGGAGTAGGACATTGGTAGAAAACCATAACCCTTCCCTTAGCTTTACCTAGGAACTTGCTTTAAATGATTAAATATCATAAATTGTGTTTAAGTGTAGCTTGGGATGATGGGAAGACCCTCCAGGTACGCTTTTATTTTATTGCAATTTACCTCTCGCAATTTACTTTATTGCAAATGCACTTTATTTTTCTTGCATGATAAACAACTCGTTGCATGAAAACCCACACCTTTAGGATAGTCCCTAAAACTGAAAACCAAAACTAAATTAAAAGTCATTGCAAGATAAAATTCACCGCCACAACATTTCAAAATATAAAACAACTCAAAACTTAATCACAAACAGAACACAAAACTACAATTATAACTAAATTAAAATGTCTTGTTGGATGATCGGGAATACCTCGGATGATGTAACCTACGTGTTGCTAACGAGATTTCCCACGGTCTAAATGAAAGTGTGGAACTCATTTAGTTGAGTTTAGAAAATTCATCTCGGACTAAGTGAATCCGATAAAAATAACGATGGCGGAAGGATGGAACCGCGGGATCTTAACCGGTGTTGTTATAATCAACTTTAAGATTTGTTTTAATTAAAACATAAAAAACACTTGGAAATTAAGACCTTCTCTAAACCGTAACATGTCTCTCATCTCTTGATTTATGATTTCTAAAACTAAACCCTCTCGCAACAACAAGGAGCTCGGAGCATGGTGGGCAAGACGGCCATCGTCATCAGCAGAAACTCGAGTCTACTTCAGCAAAACTTTCTTAGAATTAAATAACCAAACCATAGGACTTCGAGGTAGTTTGCCTAGTGCAACATAAATCCTCAACCTTTTGTTAGGCATTTGCATTGCAAATTAAGCCCAAACCGGCTTTAGGACTCCGAGGTAGTCGTTCGATACGACATAAACCCTCACATCTTCGAGGCTATTTGTATGATTATGTCATACGAATATAAGTCCTAATTAATTAAAATCGGCAAGATCAAAACATTAAATAAACATTAGGACCTTCCTAAATTCAAGCCAAACAATAAGATAGTCGGAAATTACCGAAGTTCGCTTCGAATCTGTAATTTCTCCTACCTTTCTTCCTTTAAATTCCCAAAACAAAATGTTCCAAACTTGATCCATTCCCTATTGAAATTCTAAAATATGACTTCTAAAATCGAAACACTTCTCTCATCTCCTGATTTATGACTTCTAAAACTAAACCTCTGCAACAACAAAGAGCTTGGAGCATGGTGGGCAGTACGACCATCGTCATCAGCAAAACTCAGGTCTACTCCAGCAAAACCTTTCCTAGTTTTAAACAACAAAGCCATAGGATTTCGAGGTAGTTTGTCTAGTGCAACATAAATCCTCAACTCTTCGTTAGGCATTTGCATGATCATGTCATGTAAATTAAGCCCTAACTGGTCTTAGGACTCCGAGGTAGTCGTTTGGTACGACACAAACCCTCACATCTTCGAGGCTATTTGTATGATTTTATCATACAAATATAAGTCCAAATTAATTAAAATTGGCAAGATTGAAATATCAAATAATATTAGGATTTTCTTAAATCCGAGCCAAATAATAGGATAGTTTGGGAAGTTGCCAAGATACTTCTTGGATCCTCAGCTTCTCCTACTTATCTTTCTTTGGACTCCTGAAAATAAATGTTCCAAATTTGAGCTAATCTCTTTTGAAATTTCAAAAATCCAATCCTTTGAAAACCTTAAACTTTGAAATTCTTGAGAGCAAAATCACTGATCATTATCCAGAGTTTTCTTAGATGATTCCCGTCATTTAAGATGTAATTAACTATAGGGGCTTGCCCTTATAGGGAACTTTAAGAACCCAGGTAATATAAACCCTGCTTAATTCATTTATATTAAGCAGGGGAATTTGTTGGCTTATAAAATTGGTTCGCAGACCAAACGGATGTCACAAATCTCCTAGTTTATTTAACCGAGCCCCATCATCAAGCAGTGTGTCTATTCTTCGGGATAGATACACGGTTTGTGATGCGGTGCTCGTTTATATATACTATATGGGATGTGAGATCGGTTTGATTTCATATCTTAAAATTATTTTCAAAATCAAATACTACTTTCTAAACCATATATACATATTTAAATTAAATTTAAAATCTAAAATTCGCCGACAATTTCTGTTAGGCGACCCCTTTTCAAAATAAAACACATAACCTAAAAATATGCCGACAACTTATGGCGACTCCGCTGGGGAATAGTTCCTCTCTCCATTTTGATCAGACGGCTTTGCTTTCATAAATCGGTAGTGAGCCCATGCCCCTAGTGGACCAAACTACCATTCTTCCGTTGGAATACCCCGTTCATTTCGTCTTCGAACGAGTATAACCAACTCCTCTCGGATTTAGGAGCCACTCGTTTAGACACCCCTAAACGGAGAGGTTCCGAGATCCTTTTACCTCTTTTCGAGGTGGGGTGGACCCCGACAGGTGTTAGTTTAGGAGCGGTCCTCGAGTCGAGAAGTCTTGCATAAGACTTTCTCTTCCTTTCCAATTCTAAATCAGATTCCTTACCTTCTCTACACCTTTGAACATTCTGTTCCTAATAAACAAACCCTCGAATGAATGACTCTTTTAACAAATAACTCCTTTTTATAAATACATGAACAAAAATGTGTTCGGACTCTTTTCAATTCTTTTCTTTTTGTCTAATGAGAAGAAGCATAACTTGGGACTGACAATCAGAATCTACTTTGCAGAAAATGTCTGCCCCAAAGCTGATTTTCTCCTTCACCAATGGACTGGACTTCGCTGTTTACAAGGATGAGCTGCCCGACAATGGGATAATCCGTTTCGGGCAAGGATTCGAGAACACAAATGTCAAGATCACTGACGTTACCCTTTTCACACTTACAGACAAAGTGTCTGAAACTGAAAGACCTTTGATCGAGTTCAACCTTAAGTCAACTCAAGAGTTCCCTCCCCTGCAAAGGGTTCCAGCTGAGAAGAATACTACTGTCCATAGGAGGATCGTTATCTCTACCCCACCTGGTCTAGTCGTCTCCGCACCTACCCCGGCTCGCACGAACCGAAGGGGAAGGAGGTTTAAATTTGTAACGAGCATGTTACCGTGGAGGGTACAGATTTCCGTGCAAGACCTTCGTTTTCGAAATTGGGTCCAGACTCAAGGGTTCCACCCCTAACACGGACTCGGAGAAGAAACAGAGGTAGGAAGATCGCCGAAAGGCCGAGGCCGCGAAGTCGCTTTCTTGAAGAAATCGATGAGTACACACCACTACCCGAGTACATACCATTGCCCGAGTATACACCGCTTTTGGAAGGAAGTAGATTCCATCCCCTCTCCGCCGCAAATCGACGAGGAAAATGTCCGCAAGATTGCTTCGCATTACCTCAACCCGCATACTATAGCGACAGTCGAAAGAAAAGGGCTAGGATTACACCATTTGTCCGACTACGGACCGTGATAGAGAAGTTAGCAAAGAAAGAGAAATGTCCCGTATCGTAGATTTTAAGAAGAATAGGGCGGTGCCGCCCAAGTCCCGTCTTGGGCCGCGAGTAGAACCCGTTATCGCCACGTAAAAGCCGAATAAGAAGATGAAGGCTAGTCCACTCGTTGTTGTTTCGGGTTTACGGCATCGGTGGAGGATACCACCTTCCAACATTCGACTCGACATACCATCCGGTCCTAGGCCTTCTGCTACTAGAAGGATGGTATGGCGTCCTACTACTGGCCAATTAAGACCGAAACAACGACCTGAAAAGGAAAGTCTTGTAAGGCGACTCGAGTCCGAAGAGAGCGCCACCGCAATGAAGGGGACTCCCAAGAAGGAAATCCAACAGCTATCGCATGATAACTGTGAAACCGCATGAAAAAGACCATTGGAGGACTCTATGGAAAAGCTAAGAACCGACATTCAACGATTAGCAAGAGAAAGAGAAGAAAAGTTTGGAGATGAAGTTGACTCGTCGGAGTTCATGGATGACGAATATGTAGAGATCAACATGGTTGAGACACGAGCATCGTCGCCTTCGCAAGGTGCCCCGAGCAGCTGCGAGAGAGATGAACCGGAAGCATTAAGAGCACAAATTCGAGAAAAAAGATGATACAATCTCTCAAATGGCAAAAAGGATGGAAGAGATGGCTTCAGCCCTAGCCACTCTTCAGAGTCGGGCTCAACCCCCAAGAGAAACGCCTCCAGAAGTTATTCATATTACAGACTGAGGAAAAGAGATTACATCCGTTAACGGAGACGATCAGCCGAAGAAATGTATTCGGACTCTTTTCTTTTTCGTCATAAGTTTTACGACAAGAAGAAGCACGATTCGGGGACTAACACTTGGAATCTGCCCTGCAGAAATGGAAGCCCCAAAACTGATCTTCTCCTTCGTCAACGGACTGGACCTGGCTGTGTTCATGGACAAACTGCCAGATAATGGAATCATTCTATTCGGACAAGGATTCGGGGACACCGACATCAAAATCCCCGACGTCACTCTCTTTTCACTCGCAAACAAAGTACCGAAAACTGAGAAGCCGTTGATCGAGTTTAACCTCAAGTCAACTCATGAATTCCATCCTCTGCAAAAGATTCCAACTGAGAGGAGTACTGTTGTTCTCGAAGGACTCGTTGTTGCTACTCCCATCGGTCTAGTTGTCTCCGTACCTACCCGGCTTCCGCCAAACTAAAGGGGAAGGAAATTCGAACCGCGATGAACTCGTGGAGGGTACGGATCTTCCCGCGAGACCCCCGTTTTTGAAATCGGGTCCGGCTCGAGAATTCCACCACCGACACGGACTCGGAGGAGGAACGAGGCAGTGAGGATTGCTAGAGAGGCCGTAGCCGCCGAAGTCGCTTTCCTGAGGAAATCCCGGAACCGCCCGAGTCTACACCACCGCCTGAATACATACCACTTTTGGGAGGAAGTAGGTTTCATCCCCTCTCCGCCGCAGAGGATGAAGAAAATGTCCATAAGATTGCTTCTGCATTGCCTCAGCCCGCATATTACAACGACGGTCGCAAGAAAAGGACTAGAATTACGCCATTTGCTCGACTGCAGACCCTGATAGAGAAGTTAGCAAAGAAAGAAAAATGTCCTGTATCAGAGATTTTAAGAAGGATAGGGTGAGTGCTGGCCAAATCTCGTCTTGGGCCGCAAATAGAGCCTGCTATCGTTGTAGAAAAGTCGAATAAGAGAATGAAAGCTAGTCCACATGTCGTTGTTTCAGGACTACAAATTAGGGAGGATACCACCTTCCAAAGATTTGGTCGACAGCACCATCCGGTCCTGCACCTTCTGTCGCTAGAAGGATGGTATGGTATCCCACTACCGGATAATTAAGATTAAAACAACAACCTGAGAAGGAAAGTCTCGTCAGGAGACTTGAGTCCGAAGAAAGTGCTACCGCAATGAAGGGGACTCATGAGAAGGAAACCCGACAGTTATCGCATGACAACTGCAAAGATGTACAGAAAACACCACTAGAAGATGCTATGGAAAAGCTAAGAACTGATATTCGGCGATTAGCAAGAGAAAGAGAAGAAAAATTCGGAGATGAAGTCGACTCGTCAGAGTTCATGGATGATGAATATGCGGAAATTAACATGGTTAAAACACGAGCTTCGTCGGCTTCACAAGGTGTTCCTGCAGCCGCAGAAGAGAGGAGCCGGAAGTGATGAGGATACAGCCTTCAAGAGAAAGATGATATGATCGCCCAAATGGAAAAAGGATGGAAGAGATGGTCGCACCTCTAGCCACTCTCCGCAGTCGTGTTCAACCCCAAAGAGAAACACCCCGTAAGTTATTCACATTGTAGACGAGAGGAAAGGAGATTACATCCGTCAACGGGGATGATCAATTAAAAAAGGATGCAATACAAAGCATGATTCCGGAAAAGGATATCAAGAGCATGGTGGAACAAGCAAAGTGCGAGAAGCCTTGGCACAATCAAAGAGTGGGACATCCATTCGGACGGGTAGACCTTACCCCGAAAATTCGACGCCGTCCAATATCCGAAAGGCTTTGTACCACCTCCGTTCAAGACCTTTGACGGAACCGGAAACCCTCGACGAAGCATGTTGCACATTTTTGTGCCGCTTGTTGCAATGCCTGCGAAGTGATGCTTTACTTTTCCGACAATTTGTCGACGACTCGTCGAGTATCGCCTTTGATTAGTATGCGGAACTACCGAACGGTTCGGTGAAGACATTTTTAGAATTAGAGAACCTCTTCATCAAGCGATTTGCCGGAGCTCAGCACCACATCACTATAGGTGATTTAGTGGTAGAGAAGCGTAAGCCGAACGAAACTTTGGTAGACTACATACTTCGATGGATGAATCTAAGTATGAAGTGTGAACCACGACTACAAGAACAAGCATGCGATCGGCATTCTACTTAAGAGCATTCATGGCCCGATAAAGACTTCTCCTCAAGGGATTTACTATTAAGACTTTCAAGAAGTTGTTAAGCAAGGCCGGAAGCTTGCAAGAGGAGGCGAAGCAATTAAGTTTCACCGACAAAACAGACAAACGAAGCTCGTGAAAACTTTTGA
Source organism: Papilionanthe hookeriana x Papilionanthe teres (assembly GCA_022702705.1). Lineage (NCBI taxonomy): Eukaryota > Viridiplantae > Streptophyta > Magnoliopsida > Asparagales > Orchidaceae > Papilionanthe > Papilionanthe hookeriana x Papilionanthe teres. Next base: position 1,279,958 of record CM040435.1, read on the forward strand.
AAAGAAGTCCGGGATCGTCGCAACAATCGATAAAGGCAAGCGACCAATACAAATACCGCCGTAACGGCCGCAAAGAAATTCAACAGATTACCGAAGCAACTCCGACCCAACTATCGATCATCTCAACAAGTATGAACAACCGCCTTGTCCACAACGTACGTTAAGGGAGCTTCGAGCGAGGGAGTATCCGTTCAAGAATGAGGCAGATGCCGAAAATGTTCCGCACTCGATGAAGACTCCGCATTTCCAACCGCCGCGAGCCTAAGAAACCGAAGAAGTCGACAAGAAAGGTGATCCCAACTTTTGCCCTTACCACCGGATGCTTGGACACAAGATAGAAGATTGTATTACCTTCAAAAGTTGGCTCAACGACAATCTTCGAAAAGGGAACATAACGATCCCTAAGGAATACATGAAGGAACCTCAGAAAGGAGGTTCCGTCAATGTTATCTCAACGGATCTCATTGTTCTGATAGATCCCTATGCGACTGATGATGGATGGACTACCGCCTGGACAAAGTCTTGGAAGAAGATTTTGGATCGCATCCAAACCACTTCGGTGTGAGCCTCAATTCAGAGTTCGAAACCTGTCAAGTCGGCACTATCACTTGCGATAGAAGAACCACCTCAACAAGAGACGATTGAATAAAAGAAGAAAATTGATGAAGAAGAAAAGATCGAGACTCTTAAGGCTAGACTAGGGGCTGCTTATCCTAGGATGGTTGTTTCCGATTCGGGGGAGAAATCCCTCGAACCTCTGACTCTGTATGATTATTTACTCACTCCGGTGGGATCCTATAATGATAAGGGTTATGGCGTTGGTTACGTTTTGACTGTTTCTAACGATTACGTAACTAGCGACAACCAACCTAATCCGGACATCGATTCCGAGACAAGTAACAATTCTCAAAATCATACACAATCTCGACGATCACAATGACAAAGAAGACATCCACCAAGGAGGCTACGAGAGTTCAACAAGCAATGAATCTATTTGCGAGTTTCGAGGAGCTCCAGTCACAATAGAGTTAGAGTCTTCAGACTCGAAGCTAATCCGGAAGAACCTTTCATTCCGATTCGGGAGGAGACACCAAGAAACTCAATACCGGATTCGAAGAAATTACAGAAGTCAAATTAAGAAGTGGAAGAGTTCTACCTCTGAGAAGGGGTCCAAAGGACAAAGGAAAGCAGGTGGTTGTTCAGGAAGAACCAACCCCGGCAGAAGAAATTTCCATTCGGGAAGAAACCGAGACACATGAAAATAAAGTGGACTACAACGTGCTAGCCCATCTTAGGAAACTACCAGCCAAACTGAGCATCTACGACGCTCTCATCTTATCAAAGGAGATGAGAGAAGCTCGATCAAGGCCTTACTTCGATCCGGTAAATTTGCTTAGCTCAAATGACCGGAGATTCCTTAGACGAGGTTTGCTCATTAAAGGAACAGCGAGATGTTACCTTCACGGACAATGACCTACTACTTGGGACAGCAGACCACAACCGACCGTTGTACATTTCAGTTACAATTATAAAATTTACACTCTCCAGAGTATTGGTGGATCCAGGAGCATCAATCAATATAATGAATCTTTGAACGGTAGCATACTTGGAAATTGATGCTCGCGAGCTCGAAGCGGACAAAATGTTATTAAGAGGATTCAACCAGAAAGGAGAAAGAGCCCTCGGAACAATAACACTGCTAATGAAGACCGGTGACTTAGCAAAGACAACCGCAAAATTTCACATAATTGATTCAGAAACGTCATTCAACGCTCTACTGGGCCGACCATGGATACATGAAAACCGGATGGTACCATCATCCTTACATCAGTGCATCAAATACTACGATGGAGGGGAACAATGCATCAAAGGTGACTTACAACCATTCTCCGTACATGAAATTGGAATCCATGAAGATGCAGCTTATTACGCACCTCCGAAGAAAACAATCTTCTCCAGAGATACCATAACGAATGAAGCAAAGGAAGTTTAGTCCAACAGTCACTCACCGCTCCCTTACAGCGAGACGGTGAAGGTTTCTCCACAACTTGCATCCGAAGTCGAGGCAGGGGACGAGGTAGTAGCAGAGACGTTAAGACAGTTGGACAGAGGAAACCAGCCATCAATGTTGATTGGGAAGACAGTTCTGAAGAAGAAAAAGTAATCAAGCAAGAAGCAGCGACAATAAGTCGGAAGAAGCCGCAATTCAGGATTTCTCTCGAAGATGAAAAGAACGAGGAATATAAATCGATGTACGAGAAGATTAACCACTATGTACATACTATGACCCTGACCCCGATCCATTCTAATAAGATCGAGGGTATGGTGGTCAAAGAGGTACGTAGCGGTGGTGCAAAGCCCATCAAATTCTACCGTGGTGCTCCTTCCTCCAAAACTGAAAACAATGTACAATTTGAAGATGTCACTTCTTCCGAATTAATGGAATTGTCTTTCGAGTGGTACTCTCCCGTGTTCAAAATTTAATTCAACGTGGTTTCTTACCTCGACAATGGACAAAAGGTCAATCACAACATTTTGAAAAATTATGGAATAACTCCGGTCGTCCACCTAATTCAAAGCATGGTCTCGGATTTGGCACAGTAGGATCAGTTGACGATACTGAATTTTTTTTGGTAGTCACTTGCGAGTCTAATGAAAACTGCATGGAAACTACATAAGAACTTGAAGATTTACAAATTGGAAGCGCTCCACCAGAGTTCGAAGAAGAGATTAAATCTACAATAGATGAGTTAACGGAAGTTAACTTAGGTACTAGCGAAGAGCCTAGACCTACCTTTGCTAGCTCCTTACTCAATAAAGAAGACTCTGAAGAAATAATCAAGTTATTAATGGAATTTAAAGACCGTTTTGCTTGGAGCTACGATGAGATGCCAGGATTAGCTCCAGAGGTCGCGGTCCATAAGCTAGGAGTGGATCCTACTTTTGTTCCAGTCAAACAAGGTTCCAGAAGAATGCGTCTAGAAATCGAACAACAAGTCATAACTGAAGTTAAGAAGCTAATAGACGCTAAATTTGTCCGTGAAGAACAATACCCGACTTGGTTAGCCAATGTGGTGCCGGTCAGAAGAAGAATGGTCGGATCGAATTTGTGTGGATTTCGGAGATTTAAACAAGGCATGTCCAAAAGATGAATTCCTCTACCGATCCCGTAATTAATGATCGACGTTGCTTCAACACATGAAATATTCTCATTCATGGATGGATCTTCGTGATACAACCGGATAAAAATGGCTCCTGAAGATGAAAAACTTACAAAGCATTCGTAACGTCGATCGGAGTATATTGCTACACGATGATGCCATTCGGACCGAAGAACGCAGGAGCAACCTACCAGAGAGCGATGACAAGAATTTTTGATAATTTCATCCACAATCAAGTCGAATGCTACGTGGATGATGTGGTCATCAAAAGCAAAGTAAAGGAAAACCACCTGTATGATTTGAGAATTTTTTTCGAACGATTAAGACAATTTAACCTTAAGATGAATCCCTTAAAATGTGCCTTCAGCGTCACCTCCAGGAAATTCTTAGGATTCGTTGTCTGACATCGTGGAATTGAAATCGACCCGGAAAAGATTAAAGCTATCTTAGAAATGCCACCTCCAAAAACCTTAAAACAACTACGAGCTTTTCAATGGAAGTTGGCATATCTTCGACGCTTTATCTCGAACTTGTTAGGTAGGTGTCAGCCTTTCTAGGCATTAGTTAAAAAGGACGCTAAATTTATTTGGGAAGAGAAATGTCAGAGGGCCTTCGAGGACATTAAACAATATTTAATGACACCTCCTGTCTTAGCAGCCCCGGCCTCGAGTAGACCGTTGATACTTTATACCGCAGACTTTAGACGACTCTCTCGGAGCCCCGTTAACCTGAGTCAATGATGAGGGTAAAGAAAATGCTCTTTACTACCTAAGCCGTCATTTACTTCCGACGGAAATAAAGTATCCCACAATTGAAAAGCACTCGTTTGGCCCCGATCTTCGCCTCTCAAAAGCTCGGGCACTACATGCTTTCTCATAAGGTCAACTCGATCTCGAAATTTAATCCATTGCAATACTTCGATGACTCGTCCAACGCTTTCCTGCAGACTTGCCGGGTGGTCAATGATATTATTGCAATTCGATATAACTTTCGTGCCTCTTCGTGCCGTAAAGGGACAAGTCCTAAGCATACTTCCTCGCAAAGACACTCTTTGCCGGCAGAATCTCCTCTCAATGACGACTTGCCGGATGAACAAATAATGAGCTTAGAAGACCCCGATGAGCGACGTTGGGAATTATATTTCGATGGAGCATCTTCAAGACACAAAGATGAAGAATCGCAAGTGATAGTGCCTGTGAAGGCAGGAATCGGACTAATCTTTATAACACCGGAGCGGGGATGTTAAGATACTCCTACCACTTGACAGAGCCGTGTACAAACAACGAAGCAGAATACAAAGCTCTCGTAACAAGACTGGAATTAACTATTCAAATGGGGATAACAAACATCAACATCTACGGGGATTCGCAATTAATCATTCAATAGATTGCCGGACAGTGCAGAATTTTAAAACCAAGACTCGAGCAATACTTCCAGTATGCCATATAGTTGTTAGAACATATTCCGAATGTCACGATCTACAAAATTCCCAGAAAAGAAAATGCTTTAGCAGATGCGTTAGCCCGCCTCGCAAAAGAATTTGCCTGCTTGCAAGATGAATCAGTAGAAGTGTCAGTTCACGGACGTCGAGTCCTATCACGACTCGACATAGACACAATACACAAATCGGAAAAAGAAAAAGAATCGATATGAAGCAGTGATGAGAAAACACGGAAGATTGGTGATAGCCATTAATGTACTACTCCGCAAACAGGAAAACTACCGGACGATAGGTAGTTAGCCTATCGGATCAAGAAAAGAACTCGTCCTACGCATTAATAAACAACACGTTATACAGAAGGTCTTTCGATCAAATGTGGCTAAGGTGCCTAAGCGGGTCCGAGGCCCGTGAAATAGTTAAAGAGGTGCATCCAGGACTCTATGGCGTTCACCAGTCGGGTCTGAAGATGAAAATGAAAATTAAAAGACTAGGGTACTACTGGCCCTCGATGATAACCGACTACATGAAAATCGCCAAGAGCTGTCACCAATTCCAAGTGCACGGAGCAGTTCTACACCAACCTCCAAATGTGCTACATCCGACAATTGCGTCGTGGCCAGTTGAATGTTGGGGCACAGATATAGTGGGTCCGATAGAACCACCGTCTTCAAAAGGACATCGCTTCATTCTTGCGGCTACGAGATTACTTTTCCAAGTGGGCAGAGGCGGTTCCACTCGGAGAAGTGAAAGCACACCACGTGCTACGGCTTTTCAAGAACCAAGTTGTCTACCATTTCGGAGTGCCGCGCGAGATCATCTCGGATAATGGGTCGGCATTCGAAGCACGCAAATCAATAATTTTGTCGGGAGACACGAATCGATCGGCGGTATTCAACAATTTACTATCCAAGAGCAAACGGCCTGGCTGAGGCTTTTAATAAAACTCTCGTTCAAATTTTAAAGAAAACTTTGGACGATAATAAGAGAAATTGTCACGAGAAGTTATTAGAAGCCTTATGGGCCTACCGGACAACCTTCAGAACTTCTACTCAAGCTACACCTTACGCTCTGGTGTATGGGTCCGAGGCAGTGTTACCCTTAGAGGTCCAGCCTTCCTTCACTCGGAATAGCGATTGCAAACAAAATCACGATAGAAGAGAATGACAAATTACGACTAGAGGAGTTGGAAAGCTCCGGAAGGGAAAAGACTTGCGACTCAACGGAATTTAGAACTATACCAAGCTAAGATGGTTCAAGCCCATGACGGATCGGTCCGCCCAAGAACCTTCAAAGTTGGTGACTTAGTTCTCGTTCTCAAGAGACCTATCCTCGCACACCGCAAGATAGGAGGAAAATTTGAACCCACTTGGGAAGGACCGTTTGTGGTTGAGGCGATCTACTCGGGAGGCACCTACCAGGCTAGTGAATTGCCGAGGAGAACGACATATGCTTCCGATCAACGGACGATACTTGAAGAAGTATTACGCTACCTGATGTTTCGAAGGAATGAATTCTTCATCCCTAGAAGCACGGGCAAAGTAATTACTTATGACTGGGTCCGAACCCAAAAATAATAAAAAATGTACTAAAATAAATAAAATCATGATAATAAAATTTCCCTTGTTCTCTCTTCCAAATCAAAATCTTTTTCTCGATCTTTTCCCACTTCATTCCTGTTGAATTTAAAAATACAAAAGGAATAATAAAAAAAAAGAAAAAAAGAAAACTCTGTCTCTAATAAACATTTTCTTAATGTTCTTGTTCTTAGTACAGCCCCTGATCCTTTTCCTTGTCTTTTCGCAGGGAAATGTCGAATCGGGCGGTTAGTCCCGAACTTTAGAAATGGCGTAAGCCTTGCACTCGATGAAAAGAGGGTGAAAGATGGAGTGATAATAGAGATTGACTCGGACTTCACACCGGCGGGCTCGCAATACGAGGAAGGTGACCGGGTCCCGAGTTGACCGAGAGGAACCGCCCGTCGGACGACAATGAAAGTGGGTGGCCCAAGCCACCAACCCAAGAAGAAGAAAAGGAAAACAAACACCGAGGAGGACAAGAGAATCAAGTCCGTAGTCTCTACGGCAGAGGGCGAGCTTGTCGCCGCCGCGCCCACGGAGATTCGGGAGGTACGAAGAGCTACTCTCACAGCGAACTCGGCGAAGAAATAAAAATCGCCGTATCCGCAAGATGTTAACTAAACTAGCAGCGGACCGGCGCGACGAGGCGACCGCTACTACCGAGTGCATATACTTCAAGGATACCGGTTTGCCGAGAACCCGAAGAAAGGAGGCCGACTCCGAGGATAACAGAAAGGACCAGGGAAATCTCAAGGAGATCAGAAGAAGGAAGGCTACCACGCCACCAGATAAAGCCAACAGTAATGCATGACCTTGTTGCAGAAGCAACCCCGGAGGATGTCCCGAAGGAGACCATCCCCGAGGAGCCGAGGTATGCAGGAGAACGCAAAGGAATTGAGCCATATATCCCACAGTACGTCACCGGCCTCGCCATTTGCAGATTATTCCGAATACGAGCTAGAAAGAATGCGGAATGTCGAGAAGCAAACTTTTGAATACTTCGAGAGAATTAGAGGCGGGAGGATCAATATACTAGAAGGCCTCGAGCTTCATACAAACGTGTTCTCAGAATACGAACAACAACAAATCGTGGACTGCATCCGGGATTTGAAAAGAATGGGTCGAGCAGGCCGCTTAAGAGAAAACACCTACTCAGAACCCCGGAGATGGATGTCAGGGAAAGGGAGAATTACAATACAATGTGGATGCTGCTACAACTTCGCAAAAGACAGGAAGGGAAACCCACTGGGGATACTCCGTCATGGCAAGGTAGATCCAATGACATTAGTCATCAAAAGGATGGTAAAGAGAATGGTAACATGGAGGGTACTGCCAGCGGATTGCATACCCAACAGTTGCATCATTAACATTTACAAGAAGGGTGACTGCATACCCCCACACATCGATCACCATGACTTTGTCAGACCTTTCTGCATAGTTTCTTTTCTGAACGAGTGTAATATCATGTTCGGATCTGACCTCCGGATAGCAGGCCCAGGTGAGTTCCGAGGGCCAGTAAAGATACCATTACCGGTAGGTTCCGTCATGATACTAAAGGGCAACGGAGCAGATGTCGCTAAACATTGCATACCGGGAGTACCAATGAAGAGGATCTCAGTTACTTTCAGAAGGATGGATGACAGGAAAGCACCTTACCACTTCCAGTCAGACCCAGAGCTAGAGAGCCTCCGGCCTTACGAGCTGAGTTATATGGAAAATATCACACCTCCAACGTACATCCATACGACATCCTTGCCGTGGATGGCTTGGAAGGTGATGTTATTGACCATGTACCTCACTATTCGTACATGGATTTACGACGGATGCCTTTTTGGATGGATCGACAAAGATCATACATAGTCCGTTTCGAGTCTACATGGATTGTATGAGATGTATTCCAGATCGAGTTGTATGATGTATCTTCAACATGATTGGAATGAAAGTGACCATGTCACATTTTGGCATTCACCTCTTTTGTGCAAATTGACTGGAAAACGCCATTAAAGTTAAATGAACTTCGAACAAAGAACAGAAAAGAAAAAAAAAGAATAAAAAAAAACTTTCCTTAAAAAATCTAAAAAAAATGATGAACGCCAAATCCACATGGACATTAAATGAACGATAAAGCAAATTTGAATCGTTAAAGGACAAACAAAAAAAACACAAATTTTAAATCAAATCTCAATCAAATTCAAATTCAACCTTCCAAATCTCAAATCAAATCTCAATCAAATTCTAATTCAACCTTCCAAATCTGAAATCCAATCCGTTCTACTCTCTCCCTTGTCTGGGATGGAAGCGGTCAATTCCATTGACACGGAGCCACGAGGTTTTCAATTCGGATCTGATGGCGAAGAATTGTATCTAATCCAAACCAGCAACTTTCGATCAACTCTTTTGAGTGGGATATGTAGCATCTACATATTCCCTCCTAATCTGTTTCTTTCCACAAAAATCTTTTACAACTTTCATGAAATCCTCGAAACACCAAAATTCCACACTTTTCAAATCAACACTACACATCTTTGCAAAATCAATTACCATTCAAAATCAAATTCTTAGGGTTGAGGATTTTACATCCGAGACTGCATTGCTTTAGGTTCTCTCTCTATCGCAATGAAATACATCAAAATAAAACTTTTGGGGTTGAGGATTTTACATCCGAGACTACATTGCTTTAGGTTCTTTCCCTATCGCAATGAAATACATCAAAATCAAATTCTTAAGGTTGAGGATTTTACATCCGAGACTGCATTGCTTTAGGTTCTTTCCCTAGCGCAATGAAATACATCAAAATTAAATTTCTTGGGGTTGAGGATTTTACATCCGAGACTGCATTGCTTTAGGTTCTTTCCCTTTCGCAATGAAATACATCAAAATCAAACTTTTGGGGTTGAGGATTTTACATCCGAGACTGCATTGCTTTAGGTTCTTTCCCTATCGCAATGAAATACATCAAAATCAAATTCTTGGGGTTGAGGATTTTACATTCGAGATCGCATTGCTTTAGGTTCTTTCCTATTGCAATGAAATACATTAAAATCAAACTTTTGGGGTTGAGGATTTTACATCCGAGACCGCATTGCTTTAGGTTCTTTCCCTATCGCAATGAAATACATCAAAATCAAACTTTTGGGGTCGAGGATTTTACATCCGAGACCGCATTGCTTTAGGTTCTTTCCCTATCGCAATGAAATACATCGAAATCAAACTTTTGGGGTTGAGGATTTTACATCCGAGATCGCATTGCTTTAGGTTCTTTCCTCACCGCAATGAAATACATCAAAATCAAACTCTTGAGGTTAAGGATTTTACATCCAATACCGCATTGCTCTGAGATCTCTCCTCATTGTAATGGTTCAATCCAATCAATTCAATTTTTCTTTTGAGATTGAAGATGTTACATCTAAAACCACAAAATTCCAATTTTCATTTCAAGTTCAAATCCCTGCAAATTAATTTTAACAAAACTTCAATCTAAATTGAAACTCAAACTAAAATCTGAGCTCACACATCAAAACTTAAACTGAAACAAAATGAAATCTAAATCGAAATTCCCCCAGATCATGCAATTTGGGATTCACCTCCTTTTCCTTTCCCCAGCGAGAATTCATGAATCTCCAGTCTCAGAAATATACCTGACACTCCCCAGCGGAAACGCTTCTACTCTGTCCCAAGTTTGTCACTTGGACTTCTGTGTTGGTTTTGTTGATCGCTTCGGTCAACGCCAATACGCGCGGTGTGCTTGGATAGCACACCACACCTATTGAGGGTCCATTTGTTGACCTCATTTTCGATGAGGTCTTCTCTTCTCTTTAGTACTTAGGATCTAGCCTTAGGCTTTCTTTTCGACTATCCTAGAACATTAGAATCGGGATCCACCACTTAGAAATTCAAACCACTTCTTAACTCCTCGCAAACTCTACAAACTTGATTGTAGACCCCTAATCACCTAGAGGGTTGAGATCAAATGTGGAAGTTTAAAGGATGAGTTCCTATAGGACTCTTTGGCCTTAGGACCGCCTCAGGTGGCTCAGGTGCAGTGAGGGCCGACTTACACACACACTACACATATACACTACACTTTCACACACCTCCTAAAACCACACCCATACCCAACTTGACCTCCTGACTCGTAGAGGTGATTCACATGGATGGTCCTTAACCCCTAAGCCCTTGGCTAAGAGGGTTAGGAACAACATAGTGAATGCCTCAAATGAGTCCCTTCATGGATCATGTGGGCTTGATATGGCTTCATGGCTCAACCAAAATGATTTCATTCCACTTACATTTACCCAATCTTCAATTTTCTAAATTTTCGATTTTTGACCCCAGGACCCTGTACCCACCAAACCTACCAAATGCCCTTGAAACTACCCAAAATTTGCAAAATCACCTAAATTACCCAAGATTCCCCAAAATCATTCCTAAACATTTCCCTCCACTCAAATTGATCATCCATAGCCAAAAAATACCAAAAATTCTAAAAATACCCTCCAAATACCCAAAATGCCCCTCTTAGCCAAAAAATACCAAAAATTCCAAAAATTCCCAGAAAAATTCAAAAAATCCCAAATATTCCTAATTTCATTTTTTCCAACTACACCATGGGCCAATTTTGTCAATTTACCCCACTTTTGTCAAAATCCCCAATTTGACCCATTTTAACCCAAAGTGAACCCAATGTCAAACCAAACCTACCCAATTGACCCAAATTCTGGTCCAATTCAATTCTAAACTTCAATTTAACATCCACAATATCAATCTAGACCAAATTCAAGTCCAATTTGATTGACATTTGAATCCAATTTCACTTTTGACCTTAAAGCCTAATTTGGACCCATGACCCAAACTTAGCCCAAACTAACCCAATTCAACTCCAATTAACCCCAAACCTTTTCTAAACCTTCCCTAACATCCCCACAAACAAAACACTAACATGATTTGCCCAAAATTTGGACCCAAACCCCACTCAAATTCAACCCAAAACTAAAAGGCCCAATTTTGACCTAAACCCAAACCTAACCCAAATAAGCCCAAACCCCAAAATCAAAACCCAACCAAAGTCAAAACCTCTTTGAAACACTCCCATAAATATTTCCGAACATTAATTTTACATCAATTTCAACCCTAGCCCAACATTGGCCCAAGTTAGCCCAATTTGACCTACATTGGCCCATTTACCAAAGAGGCCCAAATCCAACCCAATTCAAACCCAAATCACTCCAAACTCATTTCAAATCACTCATGACATATCCCTAAGCCAAACCCAACAATTATTTGGCCCAAACTTCTACAAAATTCCCATCCATGAATTCATTCTTAAACCTAAAGGCCCATCCCCTTTAGCCTTCCTAAAAGCTCATCAAAAATGACTTCAAAAGGCCCAAAATTCATCCAAAGCCCACACGACACTTCCCCTCATCATCCATTTAATCAAAATCACCCCTAAGTTTCAAGATCATCATTAAACCAATCCAAATCAAGCCTTATGACAATTCCCCTTAAATCCATAAAAAATTCCAACACCCTTCCTCATGAAAGTTGACTAAACTTTTCCCAAGCCAAATGGAGCCATGAAGCCATGCATAAGCCACAAGGGAGCCATGAGAGCCATGGAATCTACTTTCCACCTCACCAATCCATTAATGGCAAGAGAGGGGATCTCTTTCTTAAACCTTTTTTAAACCCTTTTTACCTTAAACATGATACACTCTAAACAATACTTTGCCACCTAATCCTTGATGTGGACTTCACTACCTTTGGTAGGTTGACTCACATGATCCTCCCAGCCCAAAACTAGAACTTGGAAGGGTGCACCAAACCCAAAATGGTGGGTTGACCCATTTGAACCCAAAGTGACATTATCTCCATTCAATTTTAATTCAAGCCCTTTACACATGGCATTGGTCCATTGCCTACACAAAACCCCAACCCTGACCCACCTGAACCTGAGGGTGACCCATGCCTGCCGGCCAGCCCGCTCGGATCGCCGGAAAACACCACACCCGAGAGCTCGCATGTGAGCCAACATTGAAATTCTCCCTTGCTGAGCTGCCCCAAGTCTAGTGGCTGCCATGGTTGTTCCTCCCTTGACCTAAGAAGCTGATCCCAAGCCCTAACTCCCCCTGGGAGGCCCTCCATCCTCTCCTATTTAAACCCCACCTCTCTCGACCATGGAGAAGGTGCTGAACCAACCTTAAGGAAACTCTGCCAAAATCATTCCAAACTACTCCCCACACATAGAGAACTTGATCCCCACCGAAATCCCCCGCCATTTCCTCTCGCGAGCTCAATTTCGAGTTGAAATCCAAGCCCAAAACAAGGACACTTCTCCACGGTGAGCCAATCCCCAAATCGATTGGTCCTACACCTTCACCGGACCAAGAGAAGAAGTTTACCAGCAAAAGCCCCTTCTCCGGGCCACCCATCCGTTCCGGACTCCAAGCTTTGTAATCGGGCGTGGTCGAAATCATACTCGGAAAATTCACCGGGCCAAGGGACTTCATCCGGAGCTTGCTTGGACCCAATCGAAGGTGACACAACCCTCGGATCGAAGCTTCACTTCTCCGAGTAAAGGTATGGACTCACTCTTCTTCCCGAGCTTACGAGAGATTCTCCATTTAATTTGAATCGATTTCAATGCATGTTTATCGCATGGATGTGTTCGTCTCTTCAAGACGAATCCATAGAGCATAAGAACACAAAAATCCGTTGAGAATCGAGTGAGAAATTAGGGTTAGAAGGTTGACGGTCACGGGTGCACACCAGTCGTAGTCGATGACTGGGAGCCGTCGGATCGAGCCCGTATCGAGCGGACGGTCTGGATTGAGCCGGACAGCGTGATGGTACGTGAACCGCGGAGCCCTGGAGCGCTGAGTCGGATGGCAGTGCCGAATCAGGAGACGACGCGTGTGTGTTCGGAGCTGCCGAGGTTGAGCTGGCGCCTAGTCACTTAAGTAGAAAAATAGAATTTTTCTTATTTATTTAATTACCAGAACTTGGAAAATTCATAACTTTGTGTAGGAAAATCCTAAAAATAAAATAAAAATACCCTCTTGCTCAGTGGACAGAGGAGAATAATGTGGAAATAAAAACATTTAATTTCATTGAGTATTTAATTTTTAATAATTTATTTACTCTCTACACATTTTCAATTCTCCATGCATGTATACAATTCACCATGGCATGAGACCATAGGGCTTTTGAAGCCTCTGAATTTGGGGACATTCCCTGAATTTTCCAAAGTCAGAGGCCATCCCTATGAAGAGTTATTGATTTTTCAATTCTAGGTCATTATTTTGAGTATTTTAATTCCAATAATTAGCATGTTGTGAAATAAATTCTAGGAAAATTTGAAGAGGTTTCTTATGACCAGAGGACCCTAGGAAAAATAGGTTTTGAGTTAACTCACTTAGAGTAACCCTAATTGGCTTAAACACCCAAAATGGAACTTTAATTAATTAGAGCTAATAATACATCAAATTGACTTGAAATCAATTCTCCACTGACTTTCAGGATCAGAGGAACTCACAATAAAAGTTTGAAGTCAATTGGACTTGGTTAGCCCTATTAAATGGGTTGATTAAGCCATTTAGCCAAACTTAAACTTCAAAAATTCATAACTTTCAAAATACTTTTCAAAAATTCACCAAATTGGTTTTAGAGCTTCTCTGATATTAGGTGAATTTAATAAAATTAAAATTGCAATTTTCCAAAAAAGTTGATTTTTTACATTATTTTAATATTTTAATAATTAAAAAATAATAAAAATCACAAAAATAATAAAATTCACCAAAATGTCATATTTTGAATTTTAATCATATAGGAACAAACCCCATATTTTTCTTAAGTCTCTATGATGAGATATCAAATTTTAAAGCCCTAAGGTAATTTTAAAATAAAAAAATGTATTTTCTAGCATTTCACCTAAAATAATTCTAATAAATCAAAGAAAAATAAGAAAATTATAAAAATTGGTTCTCTACTTCTCTTGATATTAGAGAGATTTTTGAAAAATATAAAATTCATTTTTCAACCTTTATTTTATTTTTAAATTAATTAATACTCCAAAATTCAAAATAATTATAATAAAAATAATATAATTCAAAAAATCACCAAAATTGGTCCAAGAGGTCCTCTAGTCTTTAGGAATGTCTCATAATTTTCTTAAGGATAGAAACTTTCCGTTGGTCATATTACTAAATTTTCCTTGAAAATCCCTATTTTCCACCAAAAATAATTACATAAATAAATTAAATACAGAAAAATCACATTTTCTCCTCTAATGTCTTGATTGACATATGAGTAAAGTCACATAAAAATTTCAAATTCATTTAAGCTCAATTTAGTGAGTTATGAAATTAGTAAGTTTAAAGGGCAAAATAAGTAATTAAAATTTTAACCTATAATTAAAAATTTTAGGTTTAATTAAAAGGGTGGGTAAAATATTTGATACTAAGTTGATTTTGAATGTTTGAAACATAGGTAATTAAAGGGTAGAAACCTACCAAATAATTTGAAAATAATTAAAATAAACCTTAATTAAATAATTGTTTAAACTTGGAAAAATAAAAAAAAAATTGGAATTATTAAAATAGGGATATTATTAGGAAGAGATTTATTCTTTAATTTAAAAATCCCTAAATTAATCACCTCAATAACATTTAATTCCTAATTAAAATGATAATCCAAATTCAAGATTTAAAATGTCAAAAGACTTAATCATTAAATTAAATTAAAGATTAAAACATTTAAATTAAATCCTTCCAAAATTTCAATTAAATTAATACTTTAACAATTAAATTAAATCATCTTTAAAATATAAAAAAAGAGATATAAAATATTAAATTAAATTTAAATTAAATTGAAACATATTAAACTAAATTAAATTAAATTAAATTAAATTAAATTAAATTAAATTAAAACATATTAAATTAAATTAAATTAAATTAAATTAAAATATATTAAACTAAATTAAATTAAATAAAATTAAATTGAAAGTAAAACTAAACCAAATTAAATTAAATTAAAATTAAATTAAATTAAAATTAAATTAAATTGAATTAAATATAACATCACCAAAGACATAAAGAATTCAAAATAAATCTAAAACAACTTGAACACTATTCCAAACTTAAACTCATTAATTGAAATTAAATTAAATCACAAATCACTTGAACATTAATTTGCCCTCAAAAGCTCATGTTGTCATAACTCCTAAATGGAGTGTTAAATGAAGTATTACTTCACTCATAGGATATTCAAATGTCCTAGTTCACTGAGCAAGATAACAAAACTTGAACTACAGGATGATTAATTCATTTTGTATAATTAAATTCTCTTGGACTTAAAACAATCCTAGAGGTATTGAAAAGATGTTTAAGATTCGTCTTAAGCACTTCCTCAATATGATAGGATGTTTATAAGAACAATTGAACTTAATTGTTCTTCGATGAAGAAAATCGTCCTCAAACCAAAACACAAGAACCTAGACGTCATAGGAGATGACTAGCCATAGGAGTAGGACATCGGTAGAAAACCATAACCCTTCCCTTAGCTTTACCTAGGAACTTGCTTTAAATGATTAAATATCATAAATTGTGTTTAAGTGTAGCTTGGGATGATGGGAAGACCCTCCGTGTACGCTTTTATTTTATTGCAATTTACCTCCTTGCAATTTACTTTATTGCAAATGCACTTTATTTTTCTTGCATGATAAACAACTGTTGCATGAAAACCCACACCTTTAGGATAGTCCCTAAAACTGAAACCAAAACTAAATTAAAAGTCATTGCAAGATAAAATTCACCGCCACAACATTTCAAAATATAAAACAACTCAAAACTTAATCACAAACGAACACAAAACTACAATTATAACTAAATTAAAATGTCTTGTTGGATGATCGGGAATACCTCGGATGATGTAACCTACGTGTTGCTAACGAGATTTCCCACGGTCTAAATGAAAGTGTGGAACTCATTTAGTTGAGTTTAGAAAATTCATCTGGACTAAGTGAATCCGATAAAAATAACGATGGCGGAAGGATGGAACCGTGGGATCTTAACCGGTGTTGTTATAATCAACTTTAAGATTTGTTTTAATTAAAACATAAAAAACACTTGGAAATTAAGACCTTCTCTAAACCAGAACATGTCTCTCATCTCTTGATTTATGATTTCTAAAACTAAACCCTCTGCAACAACAAGGAGCTCGGAGCATGGTGGGCAGCACGACCATCGTCATCAGCAAAACCTCGAGTCTACTTCAAGAAAACTTTCTTAGAATTAAATAACCAAACCATAGGACTTCGAGGTAGTTTGCACTAGTGCAACATAAATCCTCAACCTTTTGTTAGGCATTTGCATTGCAAATTAAGCCCAAACCGGCTTTAGGACTCCGAGGTAGTCGTTCGATACGACATAAACCCTCACATCTTCGAGGCTATTTGTATGATCATGTCATACGAATATAAGTCCTAATTAATTAAAATTGGCAAGATCAAAACATTAAATAAACATTAGGACCTTCCTAAATTCAAGCCAAACAATAAGATAGTCGGGAAATTACCGAAGTTCGCTTCGAATCTGTAATTTCTCCTACCTTTCTTCCTTTAAATTCCCAAAACAAAATGTTCTAAACTCGATCCATTCCCTATCGAAATTCTAAAATTCAATCCCTCGAAAACTTAAACTTCGAGATTCCCGAGAGCAGAATTATTGATTATTATCGAGAGTTTTCTTAAGTGATTCCCGTCATTTAAGATGTAATTAACTATAGGGGCTTGCCCTTATAGGGAACTTTAAGAACCTGGGTAATATAAACCTCGCCGAATTCATTTATATTAAGCGAGGGAATTTGTCGGCTTATAAAATTGGTTCGCGGACCAAACGAATGTCACAAATCTCCTAGTTTATTTAACCGAGCCCCATCATCAGCAAGTGTGTCTATTCTTCGGGATAGATACACGGTTTGTGATGCGGCGCTCGTTTATATAAACTATTTGGAATGTGAGATCGGTTTGATTTCATATCTTAAAATTGTTTTCAAAATCAAATACTACTTTCTAAACCATATATATATTTAAATTAAATTTAAAATCTAAAATTCGCTGACAATTTCTGTAAGGCGGCCCCTTTTTAAAATAATACACATAACCTAAAAATATGCCGACACTCACGTGTTGCTAACGGGATTTCCCACGGTCTAAATGAAGGTGTGGAACTCATTTAGTTGAGTTTAGCAAATTCATCTAGACTAAGTGAATTCAATGAAAATAACGGTGCCGGGATGACGGAACCGTGGGATCTTAATCGGTTCTGTTTAAACAACTTTAAGGTTTGTTTTAATTAAAACATTAAAAACACTTGGATTTTAAGATTTTCTCTAAACCGAAACACTTCTCTCATCTCCTGATTTATGACTTCTAAAACTAAACCTCTGCAACAACAAAGAGCTCGGAGCATGGTAGGCGAGACAGCCATCGTCATCGGCAAAACTCGGGTCTACTCCAAAGAAACCTTTCCTAGTTTTAAACAACAAAGCCATAGGATTTCGAGGTAGTTTGCCTAGTGCAACATAAATCCTCAACTCTTCGTTAGGCATTTGCATGATCATGTCATGTAAATTAAGCCCTAACCGGTCTTAGGACTCCGAGGTAGTCATTTGGTACGACACAAACCCTCACATCTTCGAGGCTATTTGTATGATTTTATCATATAAAAATAAGTCTAAATTAATTAAAATTGGCAAGATTGAAATATCAAATAATATTAGGATTTTCTTAAATCCGAGCCAAACAATAGGATAGTTTGGGAAGTTGCCAAGATTCTTCTTAGATCCTCAGCTTCTCCTACTTATCTTTCTTTGGACTCCTGAAAATAAATGTTCCAAATTTGAGCTAATCCCTTTTGAAATTTCAAAAATCCAATCCTTTGAAAACCTTAAACTTTGAAATTCTTGAGAGCAAAATCACTGATCATTATCGAGAGTTTTCTTAGATGATTCTTGTCATTTAAGATGTAATTAACTATAGGGGTTTGCCCTTATATGGAACTTTAAGAACCCAGGTAATATAAACCATGCTTAATTCATTTATATTAAGCAGGGGAATTTGTCGGCTTATAAAATTGGTTCGCAGACCAAACGGATGTCACAAATCTCCTAGTTTATTTAACAGAGCCCCATCATCAAGCAGTGTGTCTATTCTTCGGGATAGATACACGGTTTGCGATGCGGTGCTCGTTTATATAAACTATCTCGAATGTGAGAACGGTTTGATTTCATATCTTAAAATTATTTTCAAAATCAAATACTACTTTCTAAACCATATATACATATTTAAATTAAATTTAAAATCTAAAATTCGCCGACAATTTCTGTTAGGCGACCCCTTTTCAAAATAAAACACATAACCTAAAAATATGCCGACAACTTATGGCGACTCTGCTGGGGAATAGTTCCTCTCCCCATTTTGATCAGACGGCTTTGCTTTCATAAATTGGTAGTGAGCCCATGCCCCTAGTGGACCAAACTACCATTCTTCCGTTGGAATACCCAGTTCATTTCTGTCTTGAACGAGTATAGCCAACTCCTCTCGGATTTAGGATCCACTGTTTAGACACCCCTAAACAGAGAGGTTCCGAGACCCTTTTACCTCTTTTCCGAGGTGGGGTGGACCCCAATCAGTGTTAGTTTAGGAGCGGTCCTCGAGTCGAGAAGTCTTGCATAAGACTTTCTCTTCCTTTCCACTCCGAATCGGATTCCTTACCTTCTCTACACCTTTGAACATTCTGTTCCTAATAAACAAACCCTCTAATGAATGACTCTTTTAACAAATAACTCCTTTTTATAAATACATGAATAAAAATGTGTTCGGACTCTTTTCAATTCTTTTCTTTTCGTCCCGATGAGAAGAAGCATAACTTGGGATCGACAATCGGAATCTACCTTGCGTGAAAATGTCCGCCCCAAAGCTGATTTTCTCCTTCACCAATGGACTGGACTTCGCTGTTTACAAAGATGAGCTGCCCGACAATGGGATCATCCGTTTCGGGCAAGGATTCGAGAATACAAATGTCAAGATCACAGACGTTACCCTTTTCACACTTACAGACAAAGTGTCTGAAACTGAAAGACCTTTGATCGAGTTCAACCTTAAGTCAACTCAAGAGTTACCTCCCCTGCAAAGGTTCCAGCTGAAAAGAATACTACTGTCCATAGGAGGACTGTTATCTCTACCCCCACTAGTCTAGTCGTCTCTGCGCCTACCCCGGCTTCCGCCAAACTGAAGGGGAAGGAGGTTCAAATTTGTAACGAGCATGTTACCGTGGAGGGTACAGATTTCGATGCAAGACCTTCTATTTTTGAAATTGGGTCCAGCTCAAGGGTTCCACCCCTAACACGGACTCAGAGAAGAAACAGAGGTAGGAAGATTGCCAGAAAGGCCAGGGCTGCTGAAGTCACTTTCTTAGAAGAAATCGATGAGTACACACCACTACTCGAGTACATACCATTGCCCGAGTATACACCGCGTTTGGAAGGAAGTAGATTCCATCCCCTCTCCGCCGTAGTCGACGAGGAAAATGTCCGCAAGATTGCTTCGCATTACCTCGACTCGCATACTATAGCGACAGTCAAAAGAAAAGGGCTAGGATTACACCATTTGTCCGACTATAGACTGTGATAGAGAAGTTAACAAAGAAAGAGAAATGTCCTGTATCATAGATTTTAAGAAGAATAGGGCGGGTGCCAGCCAATTCCCGTCTTAGGCTGCGAGTAGAACCCATTATCTCCATAGAAAAGCCGAATAAGAAGATGAAGGCTAGTCCACCTGTTGTTGTTTCAGGTTTACAGATCAGGGAGGATACCACCTTCCAGCATTCGGCCGACGGACCATCCGGTCCTAGGCCTTCGCCGCTAGAAGGATGGTATGGCGTCCTACTACCGGCCAATTAAGACCGAAACAATGACCCGAAAGGAAAGTCTCGTCGGGAGACTCGAGTCCGAAGAGAGCGCCACCGCAATGAAGGGGACTCCCAAGAAGGAAATCCAACAGCCTATCGCATGATAACCGCGAAACCGCACGAAAAAGACCATTGGAGGACGCTATGGAAAAGCTAAGAACCGACATTCAACGATTAGCAAGAGAAAGAGAAGAAAAGTTTGGAGATGAAGTTGACTCGTCGGAGTTCATGGATGACGAATATGTGGAGATCAACATGGTTGAGACACGAGTATCGTCGGCTTCGCAAGGTGCCCGGCAATTGCGGAGAGAGATGAACCGGAAGCATTAAGAGCACAAATTTGAGAAAAAGATGATACAATCTCTCAAATGGCAAAAAGGATGGAAGAGATGGCTGCGGCTCTAGCCACTCTTCGCAGTCGAGCTCAACCCCCAAGAGAAACGCCTCAGAAGTTATTCATATTACAGACGGAGGAAAAGAGATTACATCCGTTAACAGAGACGATTAGCCGAAGAAAGACTCTACTCAGAATATGATTCCAGAGAAGGACATCAAGAACATAGTAGAACAGCAGGTGCGAGAAGCCTTAGCACACTTTAAGAGCGGAGCATTTATTCAGACGGGAAGACCTTACCCCGAAGAATTTGATGCAGTACAATACCCAAAAGGCTTCGTACCACCTCTGTTCAAGACTTTTGATGGTACCGGAAATCCTCGATAGCATGTTGCACATTTTCGCGCTAGTTGTTGCAATGCCGGTGGAAGTGACACCTTACTCTTCCGACAATTCGTCTGCAGCCTGTCAGGGATCGCCTTCGATTGGTATGCAGAGTTACCGAACGGTTCGGTAAAGACATTTTCAGAATTAGAAAATCTCTTCGTGAAACGGTTTGCCGGAGCTTAGCACCATATCACCATCGGTGACTTAGTGGTGGAGAAACAGAAACTGAACAAAACTTTAATGGACTACATACTTCGATGGAGAAATCTAAGTATGAAGTGTGAGCCACAGCTACAAGAGCAGCATGCAGTCGGTATCTTACTTAAAAGCATTCACGGCCCGATAGCACTTCTCCTTAAGGGATTTACAATTAAGACTTTCGAGAAGTTATTAAGCAAGGTCGGGAGCTTGCAAGAGGAAGTGAAGCAACTAAGTTTCGTCGACAAAACAGACAAACAGAAGCCTATGAAGACATTTGAAAAGAAATTCGGGATCATCGCGGCAGTCGATAAGGGCAAGCAGCCAATGAAAATACAGCCGGAGCAGCCGCAGCCCAACTATCAATAACCTCAGCAGACTACCAACAACCTCAACCTGGTTATCAGCCAACCCAACAATATGAGCAACCGCCTCGCCCACATCGCACGTTAAAGGACCTTATAAATAGAGAATATCCATTCAAGAATGAGGCAGTGCCAAAGATGTTCCGCAGTTTGATGAAGACATCGGATTTTTGATCGCGAACCCGGGAAGCCGAAGAAGTCAACAAGAAAGACCATCCCAACTATCGCCCTTACCACCGGATGCTTGGACATAAGATAGAGGATTGCATCACCTTCAAAAGTTGTCTTGACAACAATCTCCGAAAAGGGAACATAACGATCCCAAAGGAATACATGAAAGAACCCCAGAAAGGAGGTTCTGTCAATGTTATTTCAACGGATCTCATTATTCCGATAGACCCTTACACGACCGATGATGGATGGAGTACCGCTCGGACAAAGTCATCGAAGAAAATTTTGGATCGCATCCAAACCGCTTCGGCGCGTGTTTTAATTCAAAGTTTGAAACCTGTCAAGCCGGCGCTATCGCTTGTAATTGAAGAACCGCCCCATGAAGAAAAGATCATAGAAAAGAAGGAGATCGAAGAAGAAGAAAAGACCGAGGCTCCCACGGCTAGGCTAGGGGCTGCTTATCCTAGGATGGTTGTTTCTGATTCGGGGGAAAAATTCCTCAAACCTTTGACTCTGTATGATTATTTTCTCGCTCCGGCGGGATCTTATAATGATAAGAGTTATGGCGTTGGCTACGTTTTGACTGTTTCTAATGATTACGTAACTAACGACAACCAATTTAATCTGGATCCCGATTTCGATACCAATAACAATTCTCAAATCATATACAACCTCGATAATCACGATGACAAAGAAGACATTCACCAAGAAGGCTACGAAAGTTCAACAAGCAATGAATCTATTTGTGAATTCCAAGTAACTCCAATCACAATAGAGTTAGAGCTTTCAGATTCCGAAGCGACTCCAGAAGAACCTGTCATGCCGATTCAAAAGGAGACACCTATAAACTCAGTACCAGATTCAGAAGAAATCACAGAAGTCAATTTAATGAGCGGAAGGGTTCTACCTCCGAGAACGGGTCCAAAAGACAAAGGAAAGCAGGTGGTTGTTCAGGAAGAATCAACCCCAGCAGAAGAATTGCCCATTCGGGAAGAAACTGGAACACATGGTAACAAAGTGAACTATAACGTGCTAGCCCATCTTAGGAAACTACCAGCCAAACTAAGCATCTACGACTCTCTCGTCTTATCAAAAGAGATGAGGGAAACTCTGATCACGGCCTTACTTGATCCAGAGATTTGTTTAGCTCAGATGGCCGGAGATTCCTTAGACGAGCTTTGCTCGTTAAAGGAACAGCGAGGTGTTACCTTCACGGACAGTGATCTAATACTGGGACGCTCGATCACAACCGACCGTTGTACATTTCAGATCACAATCGGAAAGTTTACGCTCTCCGCAGTATTGGTGGATCCAGGAGCGTCAATCAACATAATGAATCTTCGGACGCTAGCATACTTGGAAATTGATGCTCGCGAGCTTGAAGCGGACAAGATGTTACTAAGAGGATTCAAACAGAAAGGAGAAAGAGCCCTTGGATCAATAACACTGTTAATGAAGACCGGTGACTTAGCAAAGACAACCGCAAAATTCCATATAATTGATTCTGAAACATCGTTCAACGCGCTACTAGGCTGACTGTGGATCCATAAAAACTGGATGGTACCATCGTCTATGCATCAGTACATAAAATACTACGAAGGAGGAGAACAGTGCATTAAAGGTGATTTGCAACCTTTCTTCGTACATGAGATTGGAATCCATGAAGATGCAGCTTATTACGCACCTCCGAAGAAGACGATCTTCTCCAGAAACACCGTGCCAAACGAAGCAAAAGAAGTTAAGACGATGAAGAACCTGAAGTTCTAGTCCAACGATCACTCACCACTCCCTTACGGAGAGATGGTGAAGGTTTCTCCAGAACTCGCATCCGAGGTCGAGGCCGGGGACGAGGTCGTGGAAGAGACACTGGGACAGTTGGATGGAAAAAGCCGATGATCAACGTTGATTGGGAGAACAGCTCTGAGAAAGAAGAGGAAGTCAAGAAAGAAGCAGCTACAATAAACCGGAAGAAACCACAATTCAAGATTTCTCTAGAAGATGAGAAGAACGAAAAATACAAATCAATGTACGAGAAGATTAATCACTATGTACACACTATGACCCTGACCCCGATCCAGTCTAATAAGATCGAGGGTATGGTGGTCAAGGAAGTACATAGCAGCGGTGCAAAGCCAATCAAATTTTACCATGGCACTTCTTCTTCCAATACTGAAAACGATGTACAATTTGAAGATGTCACTTCTTCCGAATTAATGGAATTACCTTTTGAGTGGTACTCTCCCTGTGTTTAAATATTAATTCAGCGTGGTGTCTTACCTCGACAATGGACAAAAGGTCAATCACAGCACTTCAAAAAAATATGGAATAACGTCGGTCGGCCTCCCAATTCAAAGCATGGTCTCGGATTCGGTACAGTAGGATCAGTTGACGATACGGAATTTTGCTTGGTTGTCACTTGTGAATCTAATGAAGACTGCTTGGAAACTACAGAAGATCTTGAAGATCTGCAAATTGGAGACGCTCCACCAGAGTTCGAAGAAGAAATCAAATCCACAATAGACGAGTTAATGGAAGTTAACTTAGGTACTGGCGAAGAGCCTAAGCCAACCTTTGTTAGCTCCTTACTCAATAAAGAAGATTCCGAGGAAATGATCAAGTTATTAATGGAATTCAAGGACTGTTTTGCTTGGAGTTACGACGAAATGCCAGGATTAGCTCCAGAAGTCGCAGTTCACAAGTTAGGAGTAGACCCTACTTCTGTTCCAGTCAGACAAGCTCCCAGAAGAATGCGTCTAGAAATTGAACAACAAGTAATAGCCGATGTTAAGAAGCTAATCGACGCTAAATTTATCCGTGAAGAACAATACCCTACTTGGTTAGCCAACGTGGTACCAGTTAGAAAGAAAAATGGTCAGATCAGGATCTGCGTAGACTTCAGGGATTTAAATAAAGCATGTCCAAAGGATGAATTTCCACTTCCAATCCCAGAACTGATGATCGACATTGCTTCAACACATGAAATATTTTCATTCATGGATGGATCATCAGGAACAACCAGATAAAGATGGCACCGGAAGACGAAAAGCTCACGGCTTTCGTAACGCTGATCGGAGTGTATTGCTACACAGTAATGCCATTCGGACTAAAGAAAGCAGGAGCAACATACCAAAGAGCGATGACAAAGATTTTTGATGATCTCATTCACAACCAAGTTGAGTGCTACGTGGATGATGTGGTCATCAAAAGCAAACTGAAGGAAGATCACATGTATGATTTGAGAATTGTTTTCGAGCGACTAAGGCAATACAACCTTAAGATGAATCCCTTAAAATGGGCCTTCGACGTCACCTCTGGGAAATTCTTAATATTTGTTGTCCGACATCGCGGAATCGAAATTGATTCGGAAAATATTAAAGCTATCTTAGAGATGCCACCTCCCAAAACCTTAAAACAGCTACGATCCTTTCAAGGGAAGCTGGCATATCTTCGACGCTTTATTTCAAACTTGTCAGGTAGGTGTCAACCCTTCTAGGCATTAGTTAAAAAGGATGTCAAATTCTTTTGGGAAGAGAAATGCCAACGGGCCTTCGAGGACATTAAGCAATATTTGATGACACCTCTTATCTTAGCAGCCCCAGTCTCGGTAGACCGTTGATACTTTATACCGCGGCTCTAGACGATTCCCTTGGAGCCCTGCTAGCCCAGGTCAATGATGAGGGAAAAGAAAATGCTCTCTACTACTTAAGCCGTCGTCTGATTCCGACGGAAATAAAGTATCCGCCAATTGAGAAGCATTGTTTGGCCCTGATCTTCGCCGCACAGAAACTCAGGCATTACATGCTTTCTCATAAGATCAACCTCATTTCGAAAGTTAATCCATTGCAATATTTGATGACCCGACCGATACTTTCTGGCAGACTTGCCAGGTGGTCGATGATATTATTGCAATTCGACATAACTTTCGTTCCTCTTCGTGCCGTAAAGGGACAAGTTCTAGCTGACTTCCTTGCAGCCCACTCTTTACCGGCAGATTCACCTCTCAACGATGATTTGCCTGACGAGCAGATAATGAGCCTAAAAGATACTGATGATCGACGTTGGGAACTATACTTCGACGGAGCGTCCTCGACACGTAAAGACAAAGAATTGCAAACGATAGTGCCCTGTGAAGGCAGAATCGGACTAATCTTTATAACACCGGAGCGGGGGATGTTAAGATACTCTTACCACTTAACAGAGTCGTGCACAAACAACGAGGCAGAATACGAAGCCCTCATAACAGGACTAGAACTAACCGTTCAAATGGGAATAACGGACATCAACATCTACGGAGATTCTTAGTTGATTATCCAACAGGTCGCCGGACAATACAGAATTTTAAAGCCAATACTCGAGCAATACTTTCAGTATGCCATGAAACTATTGGAACAAATTCCGAATGTAACAATCTACAAGATTTCCAGAAGAGAAAATGCTCTCGCAGATGCGCTAGCTCGCCTTGCAAAAGAATTTGCCTGCTTACAAGACGAGTCAGTTGAAGTGTTAGTTCAAGGACGACGGTGTCCCGTCACGGTTCGACATGGATATGATACGGAAATCGAAAAAGCGAGAGGAATCGGCTGCGGCAGGTGACGGATAACACAGAAGATTGGCGTCAGCCGCTAATAGACTACCTGCAAACAGGGAAATTACCAGACAATAAGTCATTAGCCCATCAAATCGAGAAAAGAACTCTGTCTTACACATTAATAAACAATACATTATACAGAAGGTATTTTGACCAGATGTGGCTAAGGTGCCTGAGCGAGTCCGAAGCTCGTGAAATTGTCAAAGAAGTACATTCAGGACTTTGTGGCGCTCATCAGTCAGGTCCGAAAATGAAAATGAAAATCTAGGGTACTACTGGCCCTTAATGATGACCGATTGCATGAAGTTTGCCAAAAGTTGTCACCAGTGCCAAGTGCACAGAGTGGTTCTACACCAACCTCCAAATGTGCTACATCCGACAATTGCATCGTGGCCATTTGAGTGTTGGGGCACAGATATAGTGGGTTCGATAGAACCGCCTTCTTCAAGAGGACATCGCTTCATCCTTGCGGCTACGCACTACTTTTCTAAATGGGCGTGCAGTTCCACTCAAGGAAGTAAAGGCACACCACGTGCTACGAGTTTTTCAAAAAGCAAGTCGTCTACCGTTTCGGAGTACTGCACAGAATCATTTCAGATAATGGGTCCGCATTCAGAAGTACAAAGATCAACAATTTTATCAGAAGACATAGAATCGATTGGCGATACTCAACAATCTACTACCCAAGAGCGAACGGCTTGGCCGAGGCTTTTAATAAAACTCTCGTTCAAATTTTAAAGAAAACTTTGGATGACAACAAGAGAAATTGGCACGAGAAGTTGTTAGAAGCCTTATGGGCCTACAGGACAACTTTCATGACTCCTACTCAGTCTACGCCTTACACTTTAGTGTACGGGTCCGAGGCAGTTTTACCTTTGGAGGTTCAGCTTCCATCACTCAGGATTGCAGCTTGCAAATAAAATTACTACGAAGAAAATGCCGATTACGACCGGAAGAACTGGAAAACTTAGAAGGAAAAAGACTTGCAGTGCAACAAAATTTGGAACTGTACCAAGCTAAGATGATCCAAGCCCATGATAAACTGGTCCGCCCGAGGACTTTCAAAGTTGGTGACTTAGTTCTTGTTCTCAGAAGACCTATTCTTGCACATCGCAAGATAGGAGGCAAATTTAAACCGACTTGGGAAGGGCCGTTTGTGGTCGAGGCGATCCACTCGGGAGGCTCCTACCAATTTGTGAATTACCAGCGTAACGACAAATGCTTCCAATCAAAGGACGATATTTGAAGAAGTATTACGCAACCTGATGTTTCGAAGGGTGGCCTCTAAAATAGAGTCTTATCCCTAGAAACACGGGTGAAGCAATCACTTTATGACTGGGTCCGAACCCAAAAACATAAAAATGGATAAAAAATATATGTGCTAAAAATAAAATATGTGAAATCATAATAATAAAGTTTTACCTTTCCTTTTAAATCAAATCTTTTTCCTGATCTTTCTTTATCTTTTCCTGCTTTCCTTAAAAATTAAAATTGGAATGAGTGAATAAGAATCTTCAGTGATAAATACTTTCTTAATGTTCTTGTTCTTAGTACGCCTCCCGATCCTTTCCTTGTTTTCTTCGCAGGGAAATGTCGAACGGGCGGTTGGTCCTAAACTTTAAAAATGGCGTGAGTCTCGCACTCGATGAAAAGAGGGTGAAGGATGGAGCAGATGATAGAAATTGATTCGACTTCACACCAGCCGACCTACAAGTATGAAGAAAATGACCGGGTCCCGATGGACCGAGAGGAGCTTCATAGCCGGACTATGATGAAGATGGGTGGCCCAAGTCGCCAATCCAACGAACAAGAAAAGAAAGACAAACACCGAAGAAAGCAAGAAAATCAAGTCGGTAATTGCCACGGCGAGAGGGCAGGCTCGTCGGCGCCGCGCCGCAGAAATTCAAGAAGTGAGGAGAGCTACGCTCACTGCTACTCAAAGAAGGAATAAAAATCATCGTATCCGCAAGATGTTGACTAAACTTGCAGCAGATCAACACGAGGAAACAACCACCTTCGCAGACACACGCATTTCAAAGATACCGGTTCATCAGGAACCTGAAAAGAGAGAACAAGCTCCAAGAGCAACAGAAATGATAAAGGAAACTCTGAGAAGATCAGAGGCAGAGATATTGCCTCGACGCCTGATAGAGATACCATATCTGAAGAACCTTGTTGCGGAAGCAACCCCTGAGGATGTCCTGACAGAGATAATCCCCGAGGAGCCAAGGTATGCAGGAGAACGTGACGGGATTGAGCCATACATCCCGCAGTACGTTACTAGGCCTCATCACTTGCAGATCATCCCAGAATGTGAACTAGAAAGAATGCAAAATGTTGAGAAGAAGACTTTCAAATACTTTGAAAGGATTAGAGGCAAAAGAATCAACATTTTGGAAGGCCTCGGGTTACACACAGGTGTATTCTTAGAGTACGAGCAACAGCAGATTATGGATTGCATTTTAGAACTTCAGAAGATGGGTCGAGCAGGCCGCCTGAGAGAAAAGACTTATTCGGAGCCCCGGAAATGGATGCCAGGGAAAGGAAGAGTCACAATACAATGCGGATGTTGCTATAACTTCGCAGAGGAAAGAAAAAGAAATCCACCAGGGATACTCCATCACGGTGAGGTGGACCTGATGCCAAGGATAATTAAAAGAATGATAACGTGGAGGGTATCGCAGCTAGACCGCATACCTACAGCTTGCATCATCAACATTTATCGAAGGGCGATCGCATACCTCCACACATAGACCACCACGACTTTGTCGGATCTTTACGCACGGCTTCGTTCGTCAACCAATGCAATATCATGTTCGGATCCGACCTCCGGATAGCAGTGCCCGGGTAAGTTCCGAGGGCCGGTAGAGATACCACTTCCGTAGGTTCCGTCATGATATTACAAGGAAATGGAGCAGACGTCACAAAGCATTGTATACCGGGAGTACCAGTGGAGCGGATCTCCGTCACTTTTAGAAGGATGGACAACAGAAAGGCACCATACCACTTCCAGCCAGATCCAGAATTGGAGAATCTCCTGCCCTACGAGCTGTGAGTTACATGGGAAATAGCACACCTCAAATGCACATCCATGCGACATTTCTGCCAAGGATGGCTTAGAAGGTGATGTTATTGACCGTGTATCTCATTATTCAGACATGGATTTTTTAACAGATACTTTTTGGATGGATCAACAAGAATCATACATAATCCGTTTTGAGTCATGGATTGTATGAGAAATATTTCAGATCGAGTTGTATGATGTATCTTCAACAAGATTGGAATGAAAGTGACCATGTCACATTTTGCCTTCACCTCTTTTGTGCAAATTGACTGGGAAACGCCATTAAAGTTAAATGAACTTTGAACAAAGAACAGAAAAGAAAATAAAAATAAATAAGAATCTTTCATAGAAATCGAAATATTAAAAAGAATTTCAAATCTACATGAACACAAAATAAACAAAAAAGGGGATTATTAAAGGACAAACAAAACAAATCAAAAGCTCAAATTGAATTCCAGTTTAAGTCCATCTTTTCAAATCCTTCAATCCTTCTTCAAATCAAGATCTATTCTAGACCTCCTTTGAAACCCTCTCTCGGGATGATTTCAGAATCACGAAGAATTTTCAATTTGATTCGGATGGCATGGGTTCGTACCCTTCGCCAAGTAATCAGACTTTGATTGATTCACATGGGATATGGAACACTTTCATATCTCATTGCAATCTCAGCATTCGGGATAGGCTTCCGCCCTACTCCCATCTCAGCAAATCTCAGCATTCGGGATAGGCTTCAGCCCTACTCCCATCTCATTGCAATCTCAGCATTCGGGATAGGCTTCCGCCCTACTCCCATCTCAGCAAATCTCAGCATTCGGGATAGGCTTCCGCCCTACTCCCATCGCAGCAATCTCAGCATTCGGGATAGGCTTCCGCCCTACTCCCTTCTCAGCAATTCTCGGCACTCGGGATAGGCACGGTCCTACTCCTTTCTCGGTAATCTCAAAATTTGATCCTCTCGACGAAGAAATTGAAATTAAAGCACTCTGCATTTCGGATAGGCTTTGTCCTATTCTTCCTCAGCATATGGAATAGGTTCAGTCCTGCTTCCTTCTCAGCATACAAATGCATTCGGGTAGGCCTCCGCCCTACTCTTTTCTCCGCATAAAATCAAAATTGAAACTCAAATCGAAATTCAAACTCAAAATTAAAACTTGAGATAAAAAATGAAACGAATCTAAGATCCCATCTCTTGAAATCTTGTGATCTGAAATTCACCTCCTTTTTCCCCAGCGAGAGTTCTGGAATCTTCAGTCTGAGAGATTTACCTGATACTCCCCAATGGAAATTTCTTACACTTCGTCCTAAGTTTTTCACTTGGATATCTGTTTTGGTTCTGTTGATCTCTTCGGTCAACACCAATACGCGCGGTGTGCTTGGTTAGCACACCACACCTATTGGGGGTCCATTTGTTGACCTCATTTTTTATGAGGTCTTCTCTTCCCTCTTTAGTGCTTAGGATCTAGCCTTAGGCTTTTCCTTTGACTATCTTAGAGGACTAGAATTGGGACTCATCCTTTAGAAATTTAAACCACTTCTTGTCTCCCTGCAAACCCCACAAGCTTGATTGTAGACCCCTAATCACCTAGAGGGTTGAGATCAAAAGTGAAGGTTTAAAGGATGAGTTCCTTATAGGACTCTTTGGCCTGAGACCACCCCGGGTGGCTTAGTCCAGTGAGGGTCGACTTGCACACTCACTACACTCATACTCTACACTCTCACACACACAATCCAAATCCTAAAACCACACCCATACCCAACTTGACCCTTTGACTCATGTAGGTAATTCATATGGATGGACCTTAACCCCTAAGCCCCTGGTTAAGAGGGTTAGAAACAACATAGTGAATGCCTCAAATGAGTCATCTCATGGCTCATATAGGCTTAATATGACTTCATGGCTCAATCAAATTGATTCCATTTCACTCATATTTGATCAATCTTCATTATTCCAAAATTTCAATTTTTGACCCCGGGGACTCTACACCCATCAAACCTACCAAAAGCCCTTGAAATTGCTCAAGTTCTCCAAAATCTCCAAATCACCCAAAAGTCCTCATAATCAGTCCTAAACATTTTCCCCCACTTAAATTGACCATCCATAGCCCAAAATACCAAAAATTCCAAAAATACCCCCCAATACCCTCCAAATACCCAAAATGCCCCTCTTAGCCAAAAAATCCAAAAATTCAGAAAATTCCCAGAAAATTCCAAAAAATCCCAAATATTCCCAATTTCATTTTGTCCAACTACACCATGGGCCAATTTTATCAATTTACCCCACCTTTACCAAAACCCCCAATTTAGCCCATTCTTAACCCAAGTGAACCCAATGTCAAACCAAATCTACCCAATTGACCCCAATTTTGGTCCAATTCAATTCTAAACTTCAACTTAGTATCCACAATATCAATCTAGACCAAATCTAAGTCCAATTCGATTGACATTTGAATCCAATTTCACTTTTGACCTTAAAGCCCAATTTGGACCCATGACCCAAACTTAGCCCAAACCAAACCAATTCAACTCCAATTGACCCTAAAACTTTTGTAAACCTTCCCTAACATCCCCACAAACAAAACACTAACATGTTTTGCCCAAAATTTGGGCCCAAACCCCACTCAAATTCAACCCAAAACCAAAAAACCCAATTTTGACCTAAACCTAAACCTAACCCAAATAAGCCCAAGTCCCAAAACCAAAACCCAACCAAAGTTGAAACCTCTTTGAAACACTCCCATAAACATTTCCCAACATTAATTTTACATCAATTTCAACCCTAGCCCAACATTGGCCCAAATTAGCCCAATTTGACCTACATTGGCCCATGTACCAAATGAACCCAAATCCAATTCAATTCAAGCCCAAACCACTTCAAATTTATTTCAAATCACTCATGACACATCCCTAAACCAAACCCAACAATTATTTGGCCCATCCTTTTACAAAATTTCCATCCATAAACTTACTTTAAAAAACATAAAGGCTCACTCCTTTAAACCTTCCTAAAAGCCCACTTCCACCAAATTCAAAAGCCCAAATCAATCTAAAGCCCACATGATACTTTCCCTCATCACACATTCAATTTAAAATCATTCCTAAAGTCCTAATTTATCATTAAACAATTCCAAATCAAGCCTCATAACAATTACCATCAAATCACCCCTAAATTACCAAAATTTCTAAAACCCTTTTTCATGAAATTGACCAAACTTTTTCCCAAGCCAAAGGTGAGCCATGAAGCCATTCTTGAGCCACATGCAATCCATGTAAGTTGTTGACAAATGACCATACCACATTGGGCAAAAGAGGGAGGCTCTTTCCATAACTCCTAAAAGTCATTAACCACTCCCATGATTCCCCTTAACCATGCTTAAGCCTAATTATGCTTGGATGGTGACCCTTCCCAACTAATCAAGCTGACCTAAACCAATTTCTCTTCAGCCCAAACTAGCCATGGGGAGGTGCACCTAGCCCAATCCATGCATTTGACCAAACTTAGCCAAAATACACCCTTACCCCATTCCACTTTGATTCAAACCCTTTACACATGGCAGCAACCAATTGACTTCACAAACATCAAGCCCTGACCCACCTGAACCTGAGAGTGACCCATGCCTGCCGGCCAGCCGCCTGGATCGCCGGAAAACACCACACCCGAGAGCCCCCATGTGAGCCAACATTGAAATTCCTCCTTGCTGAGCTGCCTCAAGTCCAGTGGCCACCATGGTTGTTCTTCTCTTACATAGAGCAGTTGATCCCAAGCCCTAACTCCCCCTGGGAGGCCCTCCAGCCATGCCTATTTAAACACCACCTCCTCTTGGCCAAGAGAGTTGCTGAACCAAATCTTACTGAAACCCTGCCAAAATCATCCCAGACCACTCTCTACACATAGAGAACTTGATCCCCACTGAAATCCCCCTGCCATTTCCTCTCTGTGAGCTCAATTTCAAAGTTGAAATCCAAGCCCAAAACCAGGACACTTCACCACAGTGAGCCAATCCCCAAATTGATTGGCTCTACACCTTCACCAGACCAAGAGAAGAAGTTTACAAGCAAAATCCCCCTCTCCAGGCCATCCATTGCTTCTAGCCTCCAAGCTTTGTGATCGGCTGTGGGCACTTTCATACATAGACAATTCACCAGGCCAAGGGACTTCATCTGGAGCTTGCTTGGACTCAATCGAACGTGACACAACTCTCAGATCGAAGCTTCACTTCTCTGAGAAAAGTTATGGACTCACTCTTCCTCCCGAGCTTACAGATATTCTCCATTTAGTTTGAGTTAATTTCAGTGCATGTTTACCGTATGGATGTGCTCGTCTCTTCAAGACGAATCCATAGAGCATAAGAACACAAAGATCCGTTGAGAATCGAGTGAGAAATTAGGGTTAGAAGGTCTACGGTCACGAGTTCGCACCAGTCGTAGACGATGACTGGGAGCCGTTGGATCGCGTGTGTATCTGATGGACAGCTCGGATCACGTCGGATCAGAACATGTTATGTGAAAGGCGGGTCCCGGGACGGCTGACTCAGATGGCGGCGCCCAATCACAGCGCAACACGCACCCCCTTCGGAGCTGCTGAGGTTGACGCGGCGTTTAAACCCCACCTCTCTCGGTAGCTGGAAGAGGTCACACAAGAAACAGCTCTCTTGAAACTACGCAAAATTGTCCCAGTCCTCTCCACACTTAGAGCAATTGAGTTCCAGTGCCCATTTGCCCTAATCCCCACTAACAGAGCTCAATTTCAGGGTAAAATTCCACCAAAAAACAGGACACTTCACTACAGTGAGCCAATCTCAAATTGATTGGTCCTACACCTTCAGGACAAGAGGAGAAGTTCCCCGGTGAAAGCCCCCTCTCCGAGGCCACCCCGGTGCTCCGGTCTCCAAGCTTTGTGATCGGCTGTGGTCACTTTTGTACCTAGGCAATTCACCAGGCCAAGGGACTTCATGCAGGAGCTTGCTTGGACAATCGAACGTGACCTGACTCTCGGATCGAAGCTTCACTTCTACGAGAGCAAAGGTATGAGTTCTCTCTTCTTCCCGAGCTTCTGAACATTCTCCATTTCAAATGCCTTAATTTCAATGCATGATCACCGTATAGATGTGTTCGTTTCTTCAAGACGAATCCATAGAGCACAAGAACAAAAAAATCCGTTAAGTATTGAGTGAGATCTTAGGGTTTTAGTGTGGACGTTCACGGGTTCACACCAGTCGTAGACGATATTTGGGAGCCGTCGGATCGAGCGTGTATCGAGCGGACGGTCGGGATCGTGTCGGACGGCACGATGGTACATGAACGCGGGCCCTGGAGGGCGGCGAGTCGGATGGCGGCGTCGAACGGAAAGCGCCGCGTGGGCTGTTCGGAGATCTTGGGTTGTGTGCTTGTGGGTCGAATATAAATAGAAAAATAGGATTTTATGGATTTATTTAATTACCATAGAATTAGAAAATCCATAACTTTGTAGAAAAACCCTAAAAATAAAATAAAAAATACCCTCTTGCTCGGTGAACGGAGAGGAGAATAATGTGTGAAGAAATCAGGTCATTTTCATCGAGTATTTTATTTTTAATAATTTGTTTACTCTGCCTTATTTCAATTCTCCATGCATATAGGAAATTCACCATGGCATGAGACCATAGAGCTTTTAAAGCCTCAGGAACTTGGGAACATTTCCTGAATTTTCCAAGGTCAGAGGCCATCCACACCTTGAGAAGTTATTGATTTTTCGGTGCATGTTCTTGTTTTGAGTATTTTAATTCCAATAATTATTTGTTGAGAAATAAATTCTAGGAAAATTTTGTGATGTTTCTTATGACCAGAGGAACCTAGGAAAAATAAGTTTTGAGTTAATTCACTTGCGATAACCCTAATTGGTCTAAACACCCAAAGTTGAACTTTAATTAATTAGGATTAACTATATCGAGAATTGACATGGAAATAATTCTCATTGTCCTTTAGGGTCGGGGAGAGTCTCACATAAAAATTTGAAACTAATTGGACTTGATTTGATCCACCAAATGGGTTTGATTAAACCTCATAGGTAAAATTAAACTTTAAAAATTCATAACTCACAAAATATTTTTCAAAAATTCACAAAATGGTTTTGGAGCTTCTCTCAATATCATAGGAACTTAGGAAAATTATAATTGTAATTTTCTAAAAAAAGTTGATTTTTATCATTATTTTAATATTCTTAATAATTAAAAAATAATAAAAATCGTAAAAATATTAAAATACCAAAATGTCACATTTTGAATCCTAATCACTTAGGAGCAAACCAAATATTTTTCTTAAGTCCATAGGATAAGATATTGAATTTTGAGCTTAATGTAATTTTTAATATTAAAAAATGTATTTTCCAACCTTTTCACTAAAATAATTCTAATAAATCAAAAAAAAATAAAAAAAATACAAAATTTGTTTCTCTGAACTCCTTGAGGTCAGAGAGATTTGAGAAAATTATAAAATCCATTTTTGACTTTAATTTTATTTTAAAATTAATTAATACTCCAAAAATCAAAATAATTCTAATAAACAAAATATAATTCAAAAAATCATCAAAATTGGTCCAAATGGTCCTCTAGTCATTAGGAATATCTCATCATTTTCTTAAGGACAGAAACATTTCCTTGGTTATGTTATTGAATTTTCCTTGAAAACCCCTATTTTATTAAAAATAATTACATAAATAAATTAAATACAGAAATATCACATTTTCTCCTCTAATGTCTTAATTGACATGTAAGTGAGGAGTTACATGAAAATTTCAAGTTCATTTGAGCTTAATTTAGTGAGTTATGGGAATTATTAGGCTTGAAGGGCAAATGGTAATTAAAAATTTCAACCTTTAATTAAAATTTTAGATAATTAAAAAGCGGAGGGTAAAATATTTGATTTTAAACTGATTTTGGATGATTGAAACTTAAATGATTGAGGTGGCTTATATTAGCATTTAAAAAATATATATAATTAAAATAAAAGCTTTAATTAATTAATTAATTGATATTTTGGGAAAATGATGGAAATTGGAATTATTAAAGTAGGGATATTATTAAGAGGATATTTATTCTTTAATTTAAAAAGTCCCTAAATAAACCACTTGATAATACTTAATTCTTAATAAAAAATCTAAAATTAATTAAAATAATAATCCAAATTAAAATTAAACTAAAAATTAAATTAAAATTAAAATTAAATTAAAAATAAAATTAAATTAAAATTAAAAATTTAAATTAAAATTAAAATTAAAATTAAAATTAAATTAAATTAAATTAAATTAAATTAAATTAAAATTAAATTAAAATCAAATCAGATTAAATCAAAATTAAATTGAATTGAATTAAAGTTAAATTAAATTAAATTAAATTAAATTAAAATCATAGCAAAACTTTAAATGAAATCCTTAAAATTAAAATCTAAAATAACTTGGTATTATTCCAAAATTAAACTAACATTTTATAATTAAGTCAAAATTAAAATTAAATCATTAAGTTTATATCATTAAAATATTTAATAATTTGATATGCCCTTTTAAAGCTCTTATTATTATAACTCTTAAATATTAGGGGCGTCGAGTGAGTAAGTACTTCACTTATAGAATATTGAAATGTACGGATTCGGCTGACAAAACAAAAACTTAAACTCCTGGATGATTAATTCACTTGTATAATTAAACTCCTTGGACTTAAAACAATCCTAGAGGTATTGAAAAGATGTTTAAGACTCGTGTTAAGCACTTATCGATATGATAGGATGTTTATAAGAATAGCGAATTTAATTGTTCTTGAGTGAGAGAGTCAACAACAAACCCAGAAACACAAGAACCTAGACGTCATAGAGAGTTGATTAGCTATAGGATTAGGACTTTGGTAGACAACGAAACCTTTCCCTTAACTTTACTGGGTACTTGTTGAAATATTTAAATGCCTTAACATGTGTTTTAAGTGCAGCTTGGGATGACGGGAAGACCCTCCAGGTACGCTTTTATTTTATTACAATTTACTTTATTGCAATTTACTTACGTAAACTGTACTTTACTTTTCTTGCATGATAAACAACTGTTGCATGAAAACCAAAACCTTTAGGATAGTCCTTTTAAACTAAACCAAAACTAAAAATTTCAAAGTCATTACAAGATAAAAATCACCGCCACAACATTTCAAAATATAAAACAACTCGAAGTTTAATCACGAAACGAGAATAACAAAACTACAATTGCAACTAAATTAAAACGTCTCGTTGAATGATCGGGAATACCTCGGATGATGTAACCCACATGTTGCTAACGGGATTTCCCGGTCTAAATGAAAGTGTGGAACTCATTCGGTTGAGTTTAGCAAATTCATACGGGTAAGTGGTCGATGAAAATAACGGTGCCGGGATGACGAAACCGTGGGATCTTAATCGGTTAACATTTTAGCTTGACTTTGGAATTTGTTTTAATTAATATATTAAAATCACTTGGATTTTAGATTCTCTCTAAACCAAAACACTTCTCTCGTATACGATTTATGACATTTTAAACTAAACCTGTTTGCAACAACAAGGAGCTCGGAGCATGGTGGGCGGCTACGGCCATCGTCATCAGCAAAACTCGGATCTACTTGACAAAAATTTCTTAGAAA
This sequence comes from Papilionanthe hookeriana x Papilionanthe teres, assembly GCA_022702705.1. Lineage (NCBI taxonomy): Eukaryota > Viridiplantae > Streptophyta > Magnoliopsida > Asparagales > Orchidaceae > Papilionanthe > Papilionanthe hookeriana x Papilionanthe teres. Next base: position 1,317,838 of record CM040435.1, read on the forward strand.
TTAAATAACTAAGCCATAGGACTTCGAGGTGGTTTGCACACAGTGCAACATAAATCCTCAACTTTTCGTTAGGCATTTGCATAATCATGTTATGTAAATTAAGCCCTAACCGATCTTAGGACTCCGGTAGTCGTTTGGTACGACATAAACCCTCACATCTTCCAAGGCTATTTGTATGATCATGTCACGCAAATACAAGTCCTAGTAAAAAATTGACGGGATGGAAACATTGAATAATTCTCTCGTATTGAAGACGAACAATAAGATAGTTTGAGGAGATTATTGAATTCTTCTTGGATCTCCAGCTTCTCCTACTTCTCTTCCTTTGGACTCTTAAAATATTTGTTCAATTTGAGCTAATCCTATTGAAAACTCAAAGAAATCCAATCCTTTGAAAACCTTAAAACTTTGCAATTATTGAAGCAAAGCCATAATCATTATTGAGAGTTTTCTTAAAGTGATTCTTTGTCACTTAAGATGTAATTAACTATAGGGGCTTGCCCTTATAGAAATTTAGAACCCGGGTAATATAAACCACTGCTTAATTCCTTTATATTAAGTAGGGGAACTAATCGGCTTATAAAATTGGTTCGCAGACCAAACGGATGTCACAAATCTTTTAGTTTGTTTAATCGAGCCCCATTATCAAGCCGGTGTGTCTATTCTTTGGGACAGATATACGGTTTGTAGTCTTGATGCTCGTTCATATAAACTATTTGGGTTGTGAGATCAGTTTGATTTCATATCTTAAAATTTTCAAATTTAAAATTATTTTCAAAATCAAATACTACTGTTGACCTCATTTTTGATGAGGTCTTCTCTTCTTCTCATTAGTACTTAGGATCTAGCCTTAGACTTTTCCTTTGACTATCTTAGAGGACTGATTGGGATCCACCATCTAGGGCCTAAACCCTTCTTAACTTCACATGAGCTCCACAAACTTGGTAGCAGACCTAATCGCCTAGAGGGTTGAAATCGAGTGTGGAAGTTTAAAGGATGAGTCTATGGGACTCTTTGGCCCTTGGGACTGCCATGGGTGACTGGTCTGATGAAGGAGCTGACTTACACACACACTACACTCATACACTACACTTCCATACACACTCCTAAAACATACCCATACCCGACTTGACCTCTGACTCATGCGGTGATTCGCGTGGATGGTCCTTAACCCCAAGCCAGAGGGTTAGGAACAAGACAACATAGTGAATGCCTCGAATGAGGTCATACAACTATGTGGGCTTGGTATGAAGCTGTGAAGCTCCTTAAAATGATTTTATTCCACTTACATTCACCTAATCTTCCATTTTCCAAATTTTAATTTTTGACCCCGGGACCCTACGTGACTTCTGGCCATGAATAGCCGAATTTTCTCGAAATTTCCAAATCACCCAAAATTCTCCAAAATCATTCCCAAACATTTCCACATCACTCAAACTGATCATCCATAACCAAAAATACCAAAAATTCCAAAAATACCTCCCAATGCCCTCGAGAATACCCCTAAATACCCCTCTTAGCCAAAAAAAAATCCAAAAATTCAGAAAATTCCCAGAAAATTCCAGAAAAATCCCAAATATTCCCAATTTCATTTTGTTCAACTACACTATGGGCCAATTTTGTCAATTTACCCTTACTTTATCAAAATCCCAGGGTGGCCATTTTAACCCAGAAGTAAACCCCGATGTCAAACCTAACCTACTGCAATTGACCTAAATTCTGGTCAAATTCAATTCTAAACTTCAATTCAACATCCCCAACACCAATCTAGACCAAATCCAAGCCCAATTTGATTGGCATTGGGATCGATTTCACTTTTGGCCCCAAGCCCGATTTGGGCACATGACCCAATTTCTTAAACTCACCCAATTCAACTCCAATTAACCCCAAATCTTTTCTAAATCTTCCTTAACATCCCCATAAACAAAACACTAACATGATTTGCCCAAAATTTAGACAAACCCTTTCAAAATTGACGAAATCAAAAAGCCCAAATTTTGACCTAAACCTAAGCCTAGCCCAAATGAGCCCAAATCCCAAAATCAAAACCTAACCAAAGCCAAAACCTCTTTGAAACACTCCCATAAACATTTCCCAACATTAATTTTACATCCAATTTCAACTCTAGCCCAACTTTGGCCCATGGTAGCCCATTTTGGCCCACCTTAACCTCTTTACGAAAAGGCCCATATCAGCAATTCAAACCCAAATCACCTCAAATTTGTTTCAAACCACTCATGAAGCATCCCTAAACCAAAACCAACAATTATTTGGCCAAACTTTTACAAAAAATTCTCATCTATGAACACATTCTTAAACTTAAAAGCCCACTTCCCTTAAACCTTCCTAAAAGCCCATTTCCTTCAAAATTCAAAAGCCCAAATCATCCTAGAGCCCACATGACACTTCTCATCATCCATTTGATCAAAATCACCCCTAAGAACAAAATCATCAATTAAACCATTCGAATCAAACGCATCAAATTACCCTAAATGTCAAATATTTCTAAAACCCTTTTCATGAAACAAATCGACCTTTTCCCAGGCGCCACATGAAGCCATGGAAGGTTTGACATGTGATCAAGCCATTAATGGCAAAAGGAGGAGCCTCTTTTAAGCCCCTTAAAAAGGTTTTAACCCTTTTAATGCTTCACCTTAATCCATGATTAATCAAAATATTCATGGATGGTGACCTCTCCACCCTTTTCTAGCTGATTCACCTGATCCTCCCTCGGCCCAAATCAACCATGGGAGGTGAACCAAGCCCATTTTCAATGGGTTGACCAAACCAAGTGCAAAAGAAGCCACCTCCTAATGCCATTTTGATCCAACCACTTTACACATGTAAGGCTTCGATTGAATTCACTAACTTCGACCCACGACCTCCACGGCCTTGAGGGTGACCCTTGCCTGCCGGCCGACCACAGGCCGCCGGAAAACGCCATGGCCGAGACATGGGGAGGAGCCGAACCTTGGAATTCCACCTTGCTGAGGCGCCCTATGCCCGATGGCCACCATAGCTGTTCTTCCCATGCCTGAGCAGGTGATCCCGACCCTTGGCCATCCCTGTGAGGCTCTCCAGCCACCTCTATTTAAACCCGAGCCCCTCGCGGCCATGAAAGAGAGTTGCATAAACCTTGCCGAAACTGCGCAAAATTGTTCCAAACCCTACTCCACACTTAGAGCGAGTTGATCCCAGGTGTCGATTTGCCCTAATCCCCAGCGACGAATCCGATTTCTCGGCTGAAATTTCACCCAAAACCGGGACATCTCCTCGCGGTGAGCCAATTCCCGAATTGATTGGTCCTACACCTTCATCTGGACCAAGGGAAGAAGTTTCCCCGCTGAAAGCCCCATCTCCGAGGCCACCCGGTTGCTCCGGCCTCCGAAGCTTTGTGATCGGACGTGGTCACTTCATAGTGAGACGATTCACGGGGCCGAGGGACTTCATCCGGAGCTTACTTGGACCCGATCGAAGGTGACACAACTCTCGGATCGAAGCTTCACTTCTGCGAGCAAAGGTATGGACTCCCTCTTCTTCCCGAGCTTCCAGAGATTCTCATTTTAATTTGAGTCGATTTAAATGCATGTTTACAGTATGGATGTGTTCGTCTCTTGAAGACGAATCCATAGAAGCATAAGAACACGAAAATCCATTGAGAATCGAGTGAGTTCTTAGGGTTAGAGTGTGGACGGTCACGGGATCGCACCGGTCGTAGACGATGACCGAGAGCCGTCGGATCGGGCGTGTATCGGATGGACGGCTTGGATTGCGTCGGACCGGCGAGATGGTGCGTGAACCGCGGGGCCCCGGGCAGCCGAGTCAGATGGCGGCGTCGAATGGGAGCGCGCCGCGTGGTCGTTCGGAGATGCCGAGGATGACAGGGCGCCGCGTGGATAAGTAGGAAATTAGGGTTTTTTTTATTTATTTAAATACCAGAACTTTAAAAATCCATATCTTTGTGTAGAAAAATCGTAAAAATAAAATAAAAATACCCACTTGCTCAGTGAACAGAGGAGAATAATGTGGAAAAGAAATTAATTAATTTTGTCCAGTATTTTATTTTTAATTAATTATTTACTCCCTGCACATTTTCAATTCTCCATGCATTCATACAATTCACCATGGCATGAGATCATAGGGCTTTTGAAGCCTCTGAACTTGGGAACATTCCCTGAATTTTCCAAGGTCAGAGGCCACCCTAGTGAAAAGTTATTGATTTTTCAAATGCATGTTGTCTGTTTTGAGTATTTTAATTCCAAAAATTAGCATGTTGTGAAATAAATTCTAGGAAAATTTGGTGATGTTCCTTATGACCGAGAGAACCACTAGGAAAAATAGGACTTGGGTTAATTCACTTAAGATAACCCTAATTGGCTTAAACATCCAAAATAGACCCCTAATTAATTAGAGTTGACCATAGATCAAATTGACTTGAAATCAATTCTCCACTGACCTTTAGGATCAGAGGAACCCACCATAAAAGTTTGAAGTCGATTGGACTTGGTTAGCCTCTACTAAATGGGTTGATTAAGCCGATTTAGTCATTTTAAACTTTAAAAATTCATAACTTTCAAAATACCTTTCAAAAATTCACCAAATTGGTTTTGGAGCCTCTCTGATATCAGGGGAATTTAAGAAAATTAAAATTTCAATTTTCTAAAAAAGTTAATTTTTTAGTATTATTTTAATATTTTAATAATTAAAAAATAATAAAAATCACAAAAATAATAAAATTCACCAAAATGTCATATTTTGAAATTTAATCACTTAGGAACAAACCCCATATTTTTCTTAGGTCTATTTAATGAGATATTAAATTTTAAAGCCTTAGGGTAATTTTAAAAATTAAAAAAATGTATTTTCTAGCATTTTCATTAAAATAATTATAATAAATCAAAGAAAAATCAGAAAATTGTAAAATTTGGTTCTCTGGAATCCTTGATATCAGAGAGAATTATAAAAATTATAAAATTCATTTTTCAACTTATATTTTATTTTTAAATTAATTAATACTCCAGAACTTAAAATAATTCTAATAAATAAAATATAATTCAAACAATCACAAAAATTGGTCCAAGTGGTCCTATGATCATTAGGAATGTCCCATAATTTTCTTAAGGGCAGAAATTTTCCCTTGGTCATATTATTAAATTTTCCTTGGAAATCCTTAGTTTCCACCAAAAATAATTATATAAATAAATTAAATGCAGAAAAATCACATTTTCCCCTCTAAAGTCTTTATTGACATATGAGTGAAGTAAAATAAAAATTTTAAGTTCATTTGAGCTCAATTTAGTGAGTTATGAAATTATTAGGCTTGAAGGGCAAAATGGTAATTAAAATCTTAACCCTTTAATTAAGACTTTAGGCTTAATGAAATTAATAGGCAAAATATTTGATTTTAACTTGATTTGGATGATTGAAATTTAGATAATTAAAGGGTAGGAACCTACTAAACAATTTAAAATAATTGAAATAAACCTTAATTAAATAATTATTTAAATTTGGAAGAATAATAAAATTGGAATTATTAAAATAGGGATATTATTAGGAGGAGATTTATTCTTTAATTTAAAAATCCCTAAATTAATCATCCCAATAATATTTAATTCCTAATTAAAATGATAATCTAAGTTTAAGATTTAAAATGCTAAAAGACTTAATCATTAAATTAAATTAAAGTTAAATTATTTAAAACAAATTCCTTTAAAATTAAAAATTAAATTAAAAATTAAGAATTAAATTAAAATAAATTAAACTAAATTAAATTAAATTAAATTAAATTAAATTAAATTATATTATATTATATTAAATTAAATTAAATTAAATTAAATTAAATTAAATTAAATCAAATTAAATTAAATTAAATTAGATTAAATTAAATTAAATTAAATTAAATTAAATTAAATTAAATTATATTATATTAAATTAAATTAAATTAAATTAAATTAAATTAAATTAAATTAAATTAAAAGTAAATTAATTTAAATTAAATTAAATTAAATTAAATTAAACTAAATCATATTACATTAAATTAACTTAAGTTAAATTAATTTAAATTAAACCACATTAAATTAAATTAAGTTAAATTAAATTAAATTAAGTTAAATATAAAGACATGAAGAATTCAAAAATAAATCTAAAATAAATTGAACACTATTCCAAACTTAAATCATTAATTTGAACTTAAATTTGAATCACAAATCATTAAATATCATTTTACCCTTAGGAGTTTTTACTATTATAACTCATAAATGGAGTATCAAGTGAAATGACACTTCACTCATAAGGATATTCAAACATCCCAATTTACTAAGCAAGAAATAAAACTTAACTCGAACACCGTGGATGATTAATTCACTTGAACAATAAATTCATTTGGACTTAGGACGATTCACGAAATATTGAAAAGATGTTTAAGATTCGTCTTAAACACTTCCTCAATATGATGGAATGTCCTTAAGAACAAATTGAGCTTATTTGTTCTTTGGTGAAGAAAATCATCCTTAAAACCGAAATCGAAGACCTAGACGTCATAGGAGATGACTAGCTATAGGATTAGGAACTTGGTAGAAAACCATAACCTTTCCCTTAGCTTTACCTAGGAACTTACTTTAAATGCTTAAATATTCTAGCTGTGTTTTAAGTGCGACTTGGGATGACGGGAAGGCCCTCGAGTACGCTTTTATTTTATTGCGATTTACTCTATTGCAACTTATTTAATCGCATCGCACTTATTTTTCTTGCATGATAAACAACGGTTGCATGAAAACCTACACCTTTAGGACGAAACCAAAGCCGAAACCCATAACTAAATTAAAAGACACTACAAGATAAAATTCACCGCCACGACATTCAAAATATAAAACAACTCAAAATTTAATCACAAACAGAACAACAAAACTACAACTACAACTAAATTAAAACGTCTCATTGAATGATCGGGAATACCTCGGATGATGTAACCCACGTGTTGCTAACGGGATTTCCTACGGTCTAAATGAAAGTGCGTAACTCATTTAGTTGAGTTTAGCAAATTCATACGGACTAAGTGAATTCGATGAAAATAACGGTGCGGGATGACGGAACAGGTGGGATCTTAATCGGTTCGTTTAATCAACTTTAAGATTTGTTTTAATTAAAACATAAAAAACACTTGGAAATTAAGACTTTCTTTAAACCAGAACACTTCTCTCATCTCTCGATTTATGATTTCGAAACTAAACCTCTGCAACAACAAGGAGCTCGGAGCATGGTGGGCGAGCACGGCCATCGTCGTCGGCAAAACCGAAATCTACATCAGCAAAACTTTCTTGGAATTAAATAACCAAGCCATAGGACTTCGAGGTAGTTTGCACTAGGGCAACATAAATCCTCAACTCTTCGTTAGGCATTTGCATGATCATATCATGTAAATTAAGCCCTAACCTAGGTCTTAGGATTTACGAGGTAGTCGTCCGATACGATATAAACCCTCACATCTTCGAGAGTTATTTGTATGATTTTATCATACGAATATAAGTCCTAACTAATTAAAATTGGCAGGATCAAAATACTAAATAAACATTATGACCTTCCTAAATTCAAGCCAAACAATAGGATAGTCGGGAAATTACCAGAGTTCGCTTTGGATCTGTGATTTCTCCTACTTCTCTTCCTTTGGACTCCTAAAATAAAATGTTCCAAATTTGATCCATTCCCTATTGAAATTCCAAAATTCAATCCCTTGAAAACTTAAACTTTGAAATTCTTGAGAGCAGAACTACTGATTATTATCGAGAGTTTTCTTAGGTGATTTCTGTCACTTAAGATGTAATTAACTATAGGGGCTTGCTCTTATAGGGAACTTTAAGAACCCAGGTAATATAAACCCTGCTTAATTCATTTATATTAAGCAGGGGAACTTGTCGGCTTATAAAATTGGTTCGCATACCAAACGGATGTCACAAACCTTTCTAGTTTATTTAATCGAGCCCCATCATCAAGCAGTGTGTCTATTCTTCGGGATAAATACACAGTTTGTGGTGCGGCGCTCGTTTATATAAACTATTCGGGATGTGAGATCACTTTGATTTCATATCTTAAAATTTTCAAATTTAAAATTATTTTCAAAATCAAATACTACTTTTCAAATTACTTATTTAAATTAAATTAAAAATTCGCCGACAATTTCTGTAGGCGACCTCTTTTCAAAAATATAACACCACAAACCTAAAAATATGCCGACAATATCTTGCTTACTCTCTTCCGAGGGCTTAAAGAAGTTCGGTTTAACTTGGTAAGTGTTTTTACCTGTCACCCTAGAAACCTCCAAGTTTTACCCATCAAAACCTATCTCCCTATCTATTTGCATTGTCATATGGACTACTTTTTCTTCACCCACTAGTTCAATGTGATATTTCTAGTTATTCATGCTATAGCTCTCTCGAGTCTTTATGGGTTCACAACGAATTTTAACAAACCATTTGGCCACAATGGTAAGTAAAAGAAAAGATCAGCACATTAAGGTTTAATGATTAATTCTATAAGCATCTTATTATCCTACACATTAAATTATTCATCACAAGAGAAAGGTAAAAAAATCTACTCTCAAAGCATGAAAAAACTGTAGAAATCATCATCATTTAACAAAGCAAATACACTAATATGTGTTTACAATAAGTATGATACAAATGGTAACACAATACTTAGCTTTTTCCTCAGAAAGAGAGGAAAAGTTCTTCCAAAAATGTATCCAAGTGCTCCCTGCAATGCTGAAATGATTCTCTTACAGATTTCTCTCAAAACCCCTCACCAATCTCTGAAGAAAAGTGAAAATCTACAAATCCTAGATCTAACAATGACTCCTTGGCCTCCTTGAGGTTTCCAACAGAGTAGAAAAGTGGGATTACAGAGTAAAGATTGGACAACAACCTCCCGAGAAAAATAATTAGATCATAGAAGTAGCTAGAAGTGCTTAGAATGATATTGGGTAGTTAGTGATGATCTTTGGGGTAGCTGATGATCTCCGGTTATCGACTGTAACCTTTGGTGGTCGATGATAGACGCTTCCTTTTGTGATCGACAATAATCCTTGGTTATTGACGATAACCTCTCGTGATAAGTAGTAATCATTGGTGCTTGACTGCTACCTCTCGCAATCGACAACAATCATTGGTGTTCAACATTGACCTTTGGTGGTCGATGAGGATCTCTAGTCGTCAACGATGTATTCTAAGGTTCATCGATCTCGAGTGACCATCGAAAACTACTAGGACTTCAAGAGTTAAGCTTTAATGGCGAGTCCACTCTCTTCTCCCCTTTTCTCTTCTGCCCTTCCAAATAAAGAAATAGAGGTCTATTTATAGTTTCCAAAAGGGGTAATTTGTTCATTTTACCCTAACTTTCCAAACTAATCCACCAGAATATATGTTTTGATTCCTTTGATCATAGATTTTGCGTCCTTTTTCTAGTTTTTAAGTGTCTTAATGACCTTTGAATTGAACTTGAGATTGTTAAATTCCTCATAGAGATGCTCAACTTAATTATAGGTATGTAAAATTTATTTGTTGTTCCAAATAATGTTTCAAAGTTTCTAATTGTGCTTCAAATGTTTGACCATGCCCTGACTGAACTCAAGTTGAATCACTGTCATTGTCATAGAGTTCGTCTCGCCGAAATGCTTAGCTCGACTATAAAATTATTGAAATCGAGACTCATATGATATTGAATTAGAATTTGAAATATCTTTTCTCAAAATGCACGAGATTCAGTTGTAATGATAAAAATTTCTTGATGATATCAATCCTTGAGCTTAATTTATTATATTTGAACATATGGATTTCAAAAAGACAATTGAACTATTGTAATTGGTTGATTTCTAAATACATCGTACAAATTATTGCAATCGTCACTCCTCATTCTCATCGTTGGTCAATATCATTGCCACCGGCTCAACTGTAGCGATTGCAGTTGGCATTGGTCCTTCTATCGTTGTCTACCCATTGCCATCGGCTTGACCGTAACGATGACAGTTTTCACAGGTCCTTCTACTGTCATCACTGCATCGAAACTCACTGTCATCCATCATCCACCGCCGATTCTTACATCGAATTTATTTGACTTGGAATCAAACACCAAAAAAAATTGAATCCAACATTTGTTCCACACCTAGACAACCAACTATAAAATATTTTAAATACTCAATTTAATTCCTCTATTCCAACATATTGTGCATTCACTTATGGACAAATGAAACCGCGCCGACATCATTGTGGTAAGGTAATAAAACGACAAAAAACTGTTTTAAAAAGAAATATTTACTGACATGTGATCAGTCACCAATGATTATAATAGTCTGTAGCCACGAAGACACGTCCAAATTTGGAATTTGGAAGCGCATATTGTACGCACGGCTGATGCAGAGACGTTCGACCAAACAGCTAGAAATCAAATTGCCACCCACCTTCTCCATATTTACGATCGTGGCATTCTCCATCATTCGGTTTTGAGAAGGCTTGAGCTGGTTTCAAATCGGCTCAAATGAATCGAGTTTGGATTGAAATTTGCTCGTGATTTGAAGCCTGTTTGGCTTGAAATTGAATCGATCGCGATCCTGGTCAATATCGAGACGAGATGGCTCAAATTTGAATTATTCGGATATGTTCCAATTCGAAAATGGTTTGATCTGGATCGAAATCGAAACAACATGGTTCAAATGGAGTTATGTTGATCCGTCTTAGCTTGAAGTCGGCTCATAGCTTGTTATATTTGATTTTATTTAGCATTATATTTAATGTTTATAAATAAAAGTACATAAACCTGATCTCAGGCAAGTTCGACCCGATCTGTGTTATGGCCCAAAATAAGCTTGAAAAAGAATTTAATCAAAAGTTTTTGCTCATAACTCAAATCGTTTGTCTCGATCCTAACTTAATCCAAGCTAAAGTTCGAATCAATTTTCTAGCAATTAATGATCTTTGAGCAAAATTTACAGCCTTAATTACAATAACAACAACAATCCTTTATCTCACTAAGTGGGGTTGGCTACATGAGTCCTTTTTCCTCCATTGCGTCCTACTTAATGTAATATTTACATTTAATTCTAATAGATTAAGATCATTTTTATACAATTTGCCCATGTCTTTTTATGTCTACCTCTAACTTCTTAATATAATTTGAATCTAAAACTTCTACTCTCCTAACATGATCTTCAGAAGGTTCGGTGCGTTCAATGTGACCAAACCATCTAAGACAACTCTCTAATCTTGTCTGCCGTCGGAGCTACACCAACCTTATCACAGATACATTCATTTCACATTCTCTGAGTGTCAAGCCACTCATCCACCTAAGCATTCTCATCTCAGCAACGCTTAAATTTGTATTATGCTTCTCTTTTAAAGGCCAACATTCTGCTCAATAGAGCATTGCAGCTCTCACCACCATCTTATAAAATTTTCCTTTCGATCTGAGCGGTACTTTTCTATCACACAATAGGACTGATACATTCATGCACTTCAACCAACCAACTTGAATTCTTCTGATAACATCCCCATTTCTATCACCATCACTTTAATCACCTATAGTTACAACTCTGCCACTATAGCTCTATTACTAAATTACATTCCATCTATTTATTTTTTGATATACTCAAATGAAGGCCTTTAGACTCCAATGTAGACCTCCATAATTCAAGATTTTCATAAACTCTTTCTCTATTCTTAGCTACAAGAAGGACATAATCAATGAAAAGCATACACTAAGGTACATCCTTTTGTAAAATATTAAATAAGAGCATCCATAACTAAAGCAAAAGGATATGAGCTTCAAGCTTGAAGCAAATCCCCAATATAACCCAACTGATATAGAAAAAGACTTGATTAATCCTCCTCCTATTCCAACACAAATAATAACTTTAGTACACATATATTTAAAGAATTGAATATAAGTCATATCAACACCTTTCTTCTCAAGAAACTCCAAAATCTCCTAAATATTTTCATATTTCAATTGGGAAATCATCACGTCCTACTGATTCTCCACGCTTAGTTTTCTTTAAAACCTCATCAACTTCTTTTTGACTAATGCAACGATAAAAATAAAACATTTTATTATAATTAATGTTATTAAAGTTATTAAGCTCGATCATATTTTAGAAACTTCATTGAAAAAATTATCAAAATAGCTCACTCACCTGTGTTGAATATCTTCCTCTAAGAGAAGTACTTTTTGATTTTCACATTTAATACACTTTACTTCAATTAAATCTTTACCTTACTTTCCACTTTATTTGGCTAGTTTAAAAATATATTTTTCATTCTCTTTAGTAATAATTTATTACAGAGATCACTAAAAATAAAGTTTTGAGCGTCACAAATTGTTCTCTTAGACTCCCTACAGGCTACCTTATATTTGTCACAATTCTCTATGGGTGCGTTTGGGGTGGTAGTGTGGTACTGCACTGTAATTTTTTCTTTTTTTGTTTGACAAAACTAAATTTTGCCCGCGTTTTCAAAAAGATGCAGTTGAAAGTTGTATTTTCACACCACGGCTAGTTACCTACAGTGGCTGCAAGAAAGCTGCAGTATAACTTTTACCTTTTTTTTGTAAAAATTATTGTAGCTTTTTGAGCAGCAACTTCACAGTTGCTTCTTCAAACAGCTGGAACTACCTCAAACAGACCCTAAGCTTTTACATTTAAACCATCTTTTATATCAAAACTTCTTCTATTTAATTTTTTCATACACATTATTATTCCACTTCCAACTATTTTTTACCATAAAATCTTTTTTTTGGATTCTTCATGCACCTATTTTACCACATGTTCAATAGTTTTTATTACTTTATCTACATAGAATTCTCTTTTTCATGAATATCACAAATCTTGAAACTTTAAGTTTTACTCATATAAATAATTTTATGTCTTTTAGGTGCTTCCGTCTAATTCTATAACAATATATTCTTGTATTATTAATCTTAAAAATCTTCATCTTAAAATCTAAAAATAATAATTGATTTTGTGTATTTAAGTTTTCACTTGGAATGACCTTACAACATTTACACTCTTTATGATCTATTTTTCACAAAAGAAAATAATCAATTTGCGCTTTATTAGATCCATTATTGTAAGTAATAATATGCTCATCTCTTTTCTTACATAAAGTATTAGCGATAAATATGCTAAAGTAAAATCTAAAATGGTTCTACTTTCTTCATTAATCATTCCAAACCATAACCACATTGAATATTTCTAAAATTTTCTACCACTCTACCAAAATGTCTATTTAATTCCCCTCCAATAAAAATTCTTTCTTTTAAAGGTATCAGTTGTATTAATTCTTTATGGTCTTTCCAAAGTTTTTCCTTTACACCTATATCTAAACCTACTTGAGGAGCATAAGTACTTATAACATTAAAAATTTTAGTATCAACAACAATATTTAGTGTTATAATTACCTTTTAAACTGCTATCTAATTCTATTAATTATTACAACATTATCTTTCAAACATCTATATGTAATTAGACCTCCACCTCTTTCAGTGTGAATCCAACCTGAATGCCAAAGTTTAAAACCTAAGTTATTAATCTTCTTAACATTTTCTTCAACCCATTCAGTTTCTTGAATACATAAGATATTTACTTTTCTATGAACCATAATATCTAATTTCATTAATTTACTTATGAAAGTGAATATATTCCAAGATCTTATCCTAATATTAGTTTTATGGACTAACTTCCTTACCCACATCCGTCCGTAATGTGGAAAATCTTGCTTATTTGATATTACATCTACAAGCTGGTGTAGCGGCCCTTGCACATTCTTCACTGTCTCAGGTCATACAATGTGTTGCTTTCAGGGGACGCCTTAATATTTACAGAAAGATTTAAAGGATTCATGTCATTCATTTCGACAAATTTTATGATGGCTGTCAACTACCTAACACAAGCCTTTACTTTTCATTACAGCCCTAATTATTGTGCATAAATGGCTAAAATTCAATGTTATTTCGTATTTGGATATTAATGAAAGAAAAAGAAATAAATTCAAATCATTGATTAAAAAATTACAATTAATTCATAAAAGATTCAATTTAATGTTAATCGAATAGATCATTATTTAAAAAATTTTAAGAAAATTATTGAAATGGCAGATAATTGAAATATATCAAATATAAATTGGATCTGAACATTTTTCGCTTTATTTTATTATTTTAATGATCACTATTTTTCATTCTTTTTCTCTTTTTTATTTTTAAAGGAGTCGTCAGTTTGTCCATCATCATTTAATTCATTTTTTCAAATAAGTCTCTCTTCTAGTTAAAAAGAGAAACTGAAAAAGATGAACATACGACAAAGAGGAAAAACAAGAGAAAGAATTTGGAAAGCCTACGTGCGATAAACCTCGCGAGGATATATCAAGTATATCTGTCTAAATAAGATAAGGTGGAAGCACCTTGGGCCAATATCCATAAAAGAATATCTACATAGATTATCCATAACAAGATATTCAGGTGTGTTTGTTTGTTCTGGGGTCTAGAGTGCTCCCAAGGGAACTTATCTCGCTCGGTCATCTTGAGGATTGCCCAATAATACTCTTGATTCGAGGGAGTTTTATTTAAATTAGCAGTGACGAATAGAACAAAGCTATTAGAGGACAATTATCATACAGTGGAATGCTTTGATGCTTTTAAAGCTCCCGCTAAGCTACGGAGTGGAGAGTGAGTCTCTTATGGTCCCACGTATGTAGCATACACATTGGCATACGAAGCCTACGAATTAAACAAATCATCCCAATGAAAAATCTCAATATGTTAAAGCACATCCAAATCATAAGGGTAAAGAATAAATTGTTGTATCCCAAATAATCTGCAATTCATATGTAATCAGGCTGTCAAGATGATACCAACAAGTGAAAAAGGAACGATAGGGCTCATTAAGGGTAGTTAAAGGAAGGGAGAAGTAATTCTTAAAAGGTAGACGTAGATGAGTTAGGGTACCACAGACCTTTCATCTCAAGCTATTAAGACTCTAAGTATATCTTTTCATGAAGGTAGTCGACCCAACATGTCTAATGATCCTTGGTTAGCAATCTGTGAATTCTATCATACACAGGGACCTTGGTAGCCCTGAGGTCAAAGGAACAAAACTCTATCCTATGACTACCAGGTGGAGCTCTAAGTTGAGGGACTTATAGCAGTTGAAATGGCTATGTTGGCGCTGGAAAAGAGGAGAAAAGGAGGTTCAGTTACAAAGCTAGAAACACTCTTAACAAAAAAACTATTGACCTCACTTTTGATGAGTTCTAGTCCCTCTTCTTTTAGTAGCCTATGATTTAGTCATATGACTTTTCTGTTGGCTATCCTAGAAGACTAGTGATGGAACCCACCTCCCTTATAAATTCAAACCACTTCTTTGCTTTCTCTAAAGTTTCACAAGTATGCTTATAACCTTTAGCATTTTGAAGGATGAAATCAACATGAGGAAGCTCAAAGAGAGTCCCCATATGACTTGCAAGCTTTAGGGTAACAATTCCCCACACATCCTAAAACCCTAAAAAAAAAACACTTCTGCTTAATTTTTTTCCCAACCTCTTTTAGAAACTAATGTGTTTTTCCCAAGCACTTAACGTTTGGCTAGGATGGGCATGACCAACATGTGGAGGATCCAAAATGAGCTCTCCCATAGGTCTTATAGCCTTGCGGGGGGGGAGGGGGGGGGGGGTGGCAGGAGGGGATTTGGGGGCCGGATGGGGTTCCATGGTTTGCATGGTCAACATTTCCAATCAATTCTAATTCCACTAAATTACCTAACTTTGGCCTTGTACCCTTAAATTTTGCTAAAATTACCGAAACTGCACTAAAACCCTAATTTCCCTAAAATTGTCCAAACTCCCGATTCTCCACTAAAAAGCATGTTAAACCACTTCAAATTCTCCAAATTGCTCAAGTTTACCCCAAAATACCTAAATTTTCCAAAATACCCCAAACCACACAAAATTACCAAAATGGCCCTAATGTCCAAAAATTATCAAAATCTCCAAATTCATTCCAAACTCCACCAAAACCAATTTAACTACCTAATGTTCCCAATTGCTTCCAAGATCTCTTAAATCCACCAAAATCGGCCAAAATTCCCAAATTATCCCCAAATCTCTAAAGTCCCCAAATCACCCTCAATTTCCACCAAATTCATTTCATACTCACCCACTTTCAATTTTAAACTAAATATCATCATATTCAAGCCCAATTTAAACCAAATTTAAACTAAATTACACCCAATTCCATAACCAAATCTCAAGCTCAAGTCAACTAACCCAAATTGACCCCAAATTCAATTTTCATCAAATTGAGCCACATAACCAATCCAATTCCACAAAATTTGTTTTCCAAATCCATCATGACAATTTTCAAGGCCAATTTAAGCCTTCAATTGGTTTAGTTCCAAGCCCAAACCTAGCCCAAATCCAAATCTAAGTTCAAACCCCAATTTTAAGCTTAATCTAAAATCCAACTCAAATCTATTGATTTAACCAAGGCTTAATTCCCATAGCCATGTCTTAAGCCCTGAGATGCTAATCACATCACCTAGCCAACCCTACTTAGTAACATGGACCAATGGTCCCTTAAAATGTGCAAACATCAAATCGATTGGGGTTGTGAAGGCGTCAAATCGACCCAAAAAATAGGTTTTTTATGACCTGGAATTAAACCAAAGCCTAGCTGCCACCACCCTGGTGCCTAGGAGGCCAGTCGGTGCCTTAGTGACAAGCCTCGGGCCCATAGGTGTCAAGTCTGGGACCTACTTTCCAATCTCTTTGGAAAACGCCGTTTTGAGCTTTTTTGGGCAACTAGGCGCCAAAAACTCGTTTTGATTATCTGAGAGGACATTTTGGGTGCCTAAGTGCCCAGGTCTGGTGCTTAGGTGCTGGTCTAGCCTTGTAAACCATGGTTCACATCGGGAGCACTTGACAGAAGTTTTTTCTCGATCCGTAGGCTTTAAGAGACCACATATAAGTAACTTATGATCCCATAAACTAAAAAATGAGTATTTTGCTCATCTATTGATAGGAGAATTTGTCTTTAGCAAGGAGAGATTCTGTCTTTTTCTTTTTTCTTTTTTCCTCCTTAAAACAATGAAAACAAATTTAAAGAAAAGAAATACTTATCTTTTTGTTTTTGTTTTTTTTTGCTTCTCAATTTAGGATCTCCCCTCTCTTGTAGTGTAAGAGGGTTTTTCTTTTTTCTTCTTATTTTTTCTTTTTGGCTTTCCTCTTCTTTCTTGCTATTTACTTTTATGCTTTTGTTTTTTTGCGAATTTATTTTTCTTTCTCTGTTTTCGTTTGTCTAATTTTATTTCTCTATTTTTGTTTTTCTGTTTAAGACTTTCTCACTTATGGTGTGCTCGTCTTCTTGTTATTGACACACACTATAGTCACCATATTCTTTAGGATGTTGAACACAAATCTGTTCTGTGAGTACCAAGGGATAGAGCACAGTGTCCGAAGGAGAGAAAAGGGGGAAGAGAGAGAGAGAGAGAGAGAGAGAGAGAGAGAGAGAGAGATTTGCTCTGTGTGGGAGAGGGGACAAACAGGAGTGTTCCCGGTTTCACCTATTTTATTTCATTGAACTTGAGAATTACAAGTGAGAAGAATGAGAGAGTTCCCTTTACATGAGAGTTTATAGAGATAGAGCCTAGGGACTCATTTATACATGTCAATGATCCTATATTTATAGAAGTAAAACGGAGAGGAATATATAATTACAAATATGCCCTTGCTTTATAGAGGACAAAAAAATGAACCTTCTGTCGCCAAGATTTGACGTCCTTGAGCTTTTCCATCCATGCGGCCCATCGATGTCAAGTGGCAGGCCAAGAGGGGTCAGCCGACTGAAGGTGGCCAGCGAAGATGGCCGGCTGAATGGAACTTGGTGGCTGGCCCATGGTGGGCAGCTAGCTGGGGATGGCTGGCGAAGTTTGCTGGCCGAGTGTAACTTAATGGCCGACTGGAGGTGGCTAGCCAAGGTGGCGGTCGAATGCGACCTGCCCGCTGGAGGTGGCCGGTCAGGGTGGTCGATCGGTTGAAGTATTAGGCATCTAATTTGATAAATTCAAATCTATCATATTTATAAACACCTATTTAATTTAAATTCTAGGTGCAGCTGAAAATCACCATATAACAGAAGTTCTGCGGGCCATGGAAAGAAGAATCCAAATATGCTGCAAATTGTCAAGAAGTAGAGTCTTTAAGGGCGAATAATTAAAATCACAACTCAGAAGAGAATTCTTTTACTTCATCATGATATGGCCATATTCATAATCGTCGTCATCCAAAATTTTCTTTAATGGATTTCACATGTTTTGAGTGATACTCAGTTGAATCATGCGATAATGAACAGGTGTTGCCGCCGACAGCGTCCGAATGGCGTAAATGTTTGAGGAGAATAAGTGCGGCAGTTCCGCCGTGGCACAAATGGATGAAAGACGAGAGCGAGAATCAATCCCTCTTGTCTTTATGTGGACTAAGATTAAACTAATGGCGACCTTTTCACTGCATATGAATTACCCTGCTTTTGTCTGGCTTGGTGTAGGTTGTATGTCAATGGGAGAGAAAAATGTAAAGTTTGATTTTATGTACTTCATTGTACACCAAAACTTATCCTGAGAAGATTTAACGATCAAGATAGAAGAAAGTATGATGAATGAGGAACAAAAGATCATGAGATGTATTTATATGATCGAATGTATCCGTCCGAGCCAAAAACAAAAGCCGACCAATCCATTAGAAAGAGAAAAGGGCGACCAATATATTGATCAATTGAAAGCATCTGAGCCAACCATTACAAGGAACTGGACCGAGGGCAGCAACCTACTTTCTGGTAGATTCGAACTCATGATAGTCCCAGTTCCTCAATATCACTAGACATCCTATGGATGCCCCGAGGCTCCTCATCAAGGATCAAGAATTGACAACACACTAATGTCTTATAGTCATCCCACGTGCTCTCTTCTTTGAAGATCGAGCACTTATATGGTTACAGTGATACACTCTCTGCTTGATAATCTAGTCTCGCTCTGCTGACTGAAGCACCTCATCTAGGAATTGAGGGTCGACATTTAGACTATGTTAACCAATCTGCAAAGCCTAGCCTGAATCGATCATATTGATCTGAAGTCAATCAAGCTCAGTTAATCAATAATGCCGACCAATCACTATCAATAATAATTTTAAAGAGAATGGTATGCATGGGATAGTTAAACCAATTAAAAATCGAATTACAAAAACTCTCATATAATGAGTTGCCCAAAAACTAGGATTATAATAGGAAAACAAATGACTAGAAGAAGTGACATGAAAAAATTAAATAAGCCCTAATCTTATAAGCCACTTTAACAAGATCTTTCTACATTGTATAAGCAGAGGAGCATAATTATACCAAATGGAACCATATTGGTTATTACACCACCTATTGAAAAGGAAACTAGAGTTATAAATTCTTTAAATTGTAATAGCCTTGCATGTAGTATTAGTAGATTCGAAGAAGGGGAGATCAAGGCATTTGTTGTGTTTTGGCAAGTTAATAGTATTCCAAGCGAAGATGTGCATCTTCTTATGTTTATCATTATGATGCAAAAAATTGGTAAATAAGAAAGAAATTTTCTTCCCAACACCTTAAGGCAAAATGATAGAATGAAACCAATAATACAAATAACTCTAAATAGTATTCTTAATGAGTTTAAGTCTTTCTATAGAGGATAAAAACTTTTTCTTATAATTAGCCAATCACTTCTAAAGTCTATCAGGGAGCTTAGTGCAATCAATAACATTGAGCTTACTAGTTTTATTAATAACACCTAAATAGACCTAAGGAAAAGGCTTAAGAGAGAAACTATAGATTTGTGATATATTATTTTAAATAGAAGTATTCACATATTTAGAATAGAAAATAACCGACTTAAGAAAATTAACATGAAGAATAGAAGTCTTGCAAAAATTATTAAGAATGAGATTTAAATAGTAAATAGAAGAAATATCAGCCTTATCAAAAATAAGAAAATCGTTAACATAGATTAAATGAGAAGGATTATCAATTTCATGTAAATAATTATTCACATTAATAATATGAGTATGAGAGTCTAAGAGATATGATAATGCATCCATAACAATAGCAAAGAGGTAAGGAGAGAGAGGACAAAGGCATTAAACCAAAAGAAGATGGGAAATAACACTTCATTTCACCAATAAGTATAACTAAAGAAAAGAAAACTGTTCATTAAACAAGAAAAAAAAAAGAGAAATAACATTTCATTTCATTAATAATGCTAACTAAGAAATAAACATTAGTAGTACAAGCCTTAATCCAATTAGTAAAGGTAGGAGGAAATCTCATATGCTTTATTCTATCGTAAAGAAATAAAATATTCACTTTAACAAATGCTTTCCTCAAATCAATTTTACAACAGATCTTCAATTTTTAAAATTAAAACTCAATTAAAGTTCATTAGCTAAAATGATATTACTAGCAATTTCATACCCTTTTATGAAAGCAAATTCAGAATGATGAATCTTATCAGGAAGAATGAGTTTAAGCCTATTATCAACAAGTATAGTAATTACTTTGTATATATTATTGCAAAAAGAAATAGGCATAAAATCATTAAGAGAATTAGCACAATATTTTTTAGGAATAACATTAATAGCAAAATGTTTGATCCTATGAGGTAACTTAGAAGTAAAAAAAATAATTAATAACATAAATATAGTTATTCACAATAATGTTTCAATTGTCTTCATTTTTTTTAATAAAACTATTAGGAATAAGACCAACATCAGAGCCATCATAATAAAAAACATTATTAATATCATAATCTAAGAAGTTAAGGATTAAATTATAACTCTCATAAGTAGAAATCTGACTATTAATGGAAAAAGTACTAGCCAAATAATTTAAATTAACAATATTATTATTTTGTAAATAAGATTAAAATTCTATAATTTCTCTAACAATATCATTCTAATGAAATATAATGTTGTTATTGACATTAATATCTTTAATAAAGTTATAACTATGTCTAATCTTAATTTTTGCTAAAGAAATCTAGTGTCATCTTCACCCTTAGTAAGCCAATTGCATTTAGCTCATTGATTATCCCATTTATAATTACAACTAATCGAATTTGATATCTTATTTTGACTCCTAAAGCAAGAGCAAGTAATTTGGTACTAGTAAAATTAGTTTCTAAATGACACATTAACACAGAGGTTATCTTTTAAATCATTGATACAACTATTAAGAAATTCTTAGGAATTCCACTTTCAATTTTTAAAAGTGATTTTATTATGCCTTTGTTTATTGGTATTAATAAAAAAAGAATGTCCTTTAATAGGAATATTCTAAGAAAAGCTAAAAATAGAAAGATATTCAAGGCATTTACTCTATAATTTTTATACATAAAATTATAATGCAACCTAACAGTATCATTTAAATAAATAGAAATTTAAGAATGATTTAAGAAATGTGATCCATAACTCTAAAAAAAATTTACAGAAAATAATCAAACAAATGGTAATTGAATAAAACTCTATTTAGTAAATATTAAATAAGATTATCAGCACATTCTTATACCAACTAAAGGAAATACTAAAATTTTGAAGTTCAAGTAAACTAGCCTCAAGAATATAATCATTTAAATCAATTCGCCTACTAGTAATATGTGGGATACCACTTGATTTCCCATCAAGCTCGAGAAAAAGAAAAAAACTAAAATCCCAAAAATGAATCCAAGAACCTAGAATATTTTAGCTAAGGAAATAATAAAATTTAATAAATATTTTCTAACCTGAGCATTGTTATCAACATAAGTGACTGTGATAAATAAATTAATAGAAGAAGAATAAGATATATCATGAGTGAACCGATTCTTAATACTTTTTTGATTCATTTTAATATACAGTCACCAGCTTGTCTAATCTTTATTTTATATTTCTCTTTTTCAAATAAAATTCTTTCTTGGACATTCAAAATGATTTTAGGAAGAAGAGAAAATATAAAGGGATAAAGATATAATGAACTTAGATTAAGAAAAAAAAAGAAAAAGAACATGAATAATTTTTATAACATAACCTTCAATATAGGGTAGAGGTGAATAGGGACATCCCAATACTTCAGTGCAATATCAAGCCACTAGGTAGAGGGTGAATCACTATATCTCAAATATGTGGCAGCCTACCAATAAACAGGGCTTATGAAATGACATCGACGATATATAAAGTGGAATGGGCCCAAAAGGGGTATATCAATAAATATGTGAGGAATTCATAGGTAGGTAGAGGTAGCTAGGTCAAGCTTTCATGAATCTATCACCCAAGATATTAAGAGTCTAAGTCTACTTGATCATAAAGGTATTTAATCCAACCCGACTTGAGATTCCTTGTAAATAACTTATGTTGCTAGAAATCCCAATATCCTGAAAGTTAATAGAAGGAAACATTTAATTTTGTTTGACCCTATTGAATAGAAATGATAACAATGAGTCTAAATCTTGCCAAGGAAATAACTAGAAGGCCTACAAAATGAGTAGAAAGGATAACCTGAAGATAAAGCTAAACCACCTCACAAAGGTCTTACTCCCTGCCATGGTTGGGAGAGCCTTTAACACCCTAATAATTTTGGAAAAACTTCTAAGCATATAAACATATGATTTGTTAGCCAATTTTGAAGAGCTAGAGTACTTTTCCGTAGGACATGTAAATATAATGCAATTATATAAAGATGTCCTTAATATCGAGGCCCTATTACTATGACTTTGTAAGAGCTCATGCAATGCAATCTTTTAAATTCAATACGTAGTCCATGCAAGAAAAGTAAGGTAGGGAATAAAATGCTCTTTTTAAAATGATATAATTTTAATCCTAAATTTTTATTAAGATAAATCTTTCATTATTATTATTATTATTATTATTATTATTATTATTATTATTATTATTATTATTATTATTATTATTATTATTATTATTATTATTATTATTATTTTGTAGAAATGATTTTTTTTCCTAAAAGGCTAAGTGACATTGTAAGAGTGCTCAAATAGTCCACAAACATAATTAAGCGAAAATTCAATATTTGGTATAAGTAAAAATAAACATACCACCTAATAAAATAAAAAAAAGAGGTCAGAGCTACTAGGTCAGAAACATATCCCAAAATAATAAAATGATTACGGTCAGACTTTACATATACATACTTAATCCTAATTTTAATACAATAACATGAACTCAAAATTAAGATATGATTCAAAAGTATGCTACTTCTAGTCATCTCCTTGTAGTTTTTACATTAAAAGCCTTTGGAATTCATGCTCTTACCATACATTCGATACAAAATCCAACCTACAGATTCTAAAAAAGAAGTACATATAAAAATTTTCATAAAAGACTCGAGAGTTAGCATAAGTTATTTCATGCAATATATAATAAATC
Organism: Papilionanthe hookeriana x Papilionanthe teres; assembly: GCA_022702705.1. Classification (NCBI taxonomy): domain Eukaryota; kingdom Viridiplantae; phylum Streptophyta; class Magnoliopsida; order Asparagales; family Orchidaceae; genus Papilionanthe; species Papilionanthe hookeriana x Papilionanthe teres. Next base: position 1,341,297 of record CM040435.1, read on the forward strand.
ATGTTTGGTAGGAGGAGAGCTACGTAATGCCTGTAGAAAAGAAGTTAATTTATATCATGATGCTCCTCTTTTTTGGACATGGCTTCCTACAAGAAAATCACCCCTAACATGAAAATGTACAAATCATACACCTAGTAAACACATCAAAAGATGAACATAAAATTTTTGGCTAGATGCAGACCAAATAATAATTGACATACTTATGAAAACCTTAACTACAAATTACCTTATTCAAAGCCAACATCTAAAAGGAATGTGCCCTAAGGACATGCACCTAAGTGTGTGCAAAATGTATGTGGCTGGGGCTATGTGTATGATTTCAATGGGGTCTCTCAGACTGTACCTATCATAAAGATCTAAGAAAGTTAAAACATGTTACTTAGAAATGACAATTTTAAGCAAAATAAAGCTTAAGGATTGACCTTACTTATGATCAAAATAATAGAAGTTCAATTTTAAAATATATTTGAAATATGATGGTATATTATATTAATATAAAAAATACTTTTTAAATTTTAAAATATAACCTTACATATAGTCTAGATAACTAAAGTGACATATTTTAGATCTCTTGGATCCCTAGAATAATCATACAAGTATTGATTGTAATGCAATAATTTGCATTGCTCGCTAAGATATACTCACACACAATGATCATTAAAGTATTCCAACCAATATCAGGTTACTCATCTAAAAGGTGATTTACCATCAAAATGACAACTCTCCTAAAGCTATATGTGAGTTATGTGCAAGGTGAGAATGATGTAGATGGTGTGCTAGGTATGAGTGAAACCAAATGAAAGGAAATTTACTAAATTAGAATGCTCAAGCTATGTGTCAGCAATCATAGCATGGATAAATGATGTTCAAAGTATGAACACTATACTAGCTACGAGTGCTCAAATTAGTCTTAGGATATATATATATATATATATATATATATATATATATATATATATATATATATGTATATATATATATAAGTATATACATATACATGTATATATGTATATGCATATACATGTATATATGTATATGCATATACATGTATATATGTATATGGATATACATGTATATATGTATATACATATACATGTATATATGTATATACATATACATGTATATATGTATATACATATAGAGATATATATAGATATACATATAGAGATATATATAGATATACATATAGAGATATATATATACAATTTGCTTGCTAGGCATGATAGTGCAAGCTAAAATGACTATATATGAAAAAAAAAATTTATTAAATGTACAATCATGTTAGATGAGATGACTGTGTTGAAATATACTTTGATATGCTTTGACAATGCGAAGAAAAGTCATATATGCTTAGTAATATGACATGTTATGCTAGTTGAAGTCATATATGCTAGGCGATATTACAATGTTAGATGCAAATTTCATATGATTGGTGAAGTCAAATATGTTAGGTTCTTTGAGAAAACTCAAGTTCTTTTGTAACACATCTATTTTCTTCTCCAACTCTAGGATCTCTAAGCCATTTTATTGTGATACAATGCTAGTTGATATGAATACTACCATACCATCCTTCAAACCACTTGATAAAAATAAAAGTACGCATGAGCTACTTCATTGAGTTCTTTATCTAATAATCAAAAGGATATGCCACCTCATTGAACTCATACCAAACTGATTTATTATACTTAAATGACTATCCAATTACTATTCAAATACATCATCTTATTCCTTTTATTCAATGAACTATCTCCAATGTATGGGATGACTTTCTTCTTTCTTATTAGGAGGCTTGTATTGTTCAAGGGCATCAACAATCACTTTGTCTTTCCTCTGGCAAGCTACTCTCTCTTTTTGTCTACACCCTCTACTTCTCTTTTTGAAACATCTTCATCTTCTTCTACTCAGAGCTTGATCTCTACCTAAAAATTAATACCGAAAAACTATAACTTTCTTATGACTATTGCAAGCTCATTAGTACCCCTATTCTAGAGGATTACTTCTCTATTAACTATAGAAAATAAGTAAGTTCTCATACTAGTCAATGTTTCAACTAGTAGAGGGAAACTTTATTAACATATTCTTCAACTTCATCATCCTAAATGATAGGAACAAAAAACAAATTAGAAAAATCCCTTCAAGTGGAAAAATCAAATATCATTGACGAGCTTTTATTAGGACCCTCTTTGACTCACATATCAACTCCAGTCTGAGTTCCTTCAACCACAACTATAAAGGTGACAACCTCTTTCACAAAGGATTGTCATATAAATGAGATTTTAAAATTAAATAACTGAGTAAAAAATAATAAACACATAGGGAACTTAGCCTAAGATTAAGGTGGATTACAAATTCTAAGAAACAAAAAAGCAACGAAACATTTGTGTGAGCATCATCCCCACAAAGTTGTGGTCGGGAAAAACTTTTACCTTAAGGTTCAACTTTTTCAAGGCTAAGAAAAATTTATCCTCTTCAATACATAGAGGGAAAACCAATACTTTATCAGTTATGAAGGGCTAATGTTGGGTACCAATTTGCCATCTACCTAAGAACAAGGCATGATAATACCTCATCTTCTAATTTTTTATTTCTCACTTCAAATCAAACAACCTAATATAGGTACTGAAGAATAGGATAAATTCATTTTTATACACTTCACAATAAATAAAGAGTAGAATAACTTCATTGAGCAGTGAACTTCATGCTTTCCAAAGTATTATACCATTGCTATTATTATTGTAAATGAGTTCAACATCAGTTGCATTGAGATAATATTGTAAAATTCAAAGATATCAACCAACTCACTATAAAGAGAGAAAGTTTAAACTCTATTTTAAAATGTTCATTATCTAACAAAAGCTCATTTTCATATGTCATATTCAATAATTTTATTTTATTCATAATGTGAGTTTGTATCTGCATTTGAAAAATTAGACTGACCAGTGAACTCAAACACTATAAATTCCTAACTACTATTGAAGAAAATGAACACATTCTTGGTGAAGAAACTTTGAATAAAGTGAAGATGTAAGATGGAAATAGTAAAGAATGATAGGGTTTCTTGAGGAAGATGAATATTTTAAAAATTTAATATTTAACAGTCTTATTTAAATAAAAAAATAATTATCATGGAAGCAATATAGTAAAAACTAGAGTTATCAACTATTATTATTGAGTACCACACTTAAACAAAGGCATCACATCTAAATTAGAAAGAACATCATTATAATTGGATGTAGTACAACAACTCATCTTATTCACTAAGGATGACTCTATTTATTTATAAAAGAAATATACAGAAAAACTACATACATGAGGTAGAAGCGACTTTCAATGGAACTCGACCATTCATTATTAAATGCTTCATCATGAATTCACCATCTACCATGATTTGATTCCAGTAAGTTGATTCTATTTATATTTGGAATTTTGATATCATATCACCCATTTCGATCATTTCTCAACTCAACTCACCACATAATATTTTCAAATCGGATAGTTCTTCTCATAATTCAATTAACCATAGTAGTAGTTTGCCATTGTTCTTATTAAAGAGTGAATTCAATGCCAAATAGAGCTTATCAATTCTTCCCAAACTTTCCTCATTCACACTCATTTGAGGAGGCACTAAAATTTATCTGTATACCTCTTAAACCACCCCCTCACCAGAGAGGTGACAAATTATTGACCTCAGTAGTGTGCATTTTAGGAAACCTCATGTTCATCATAAAGAATATTTATTGGCAATCAAACGTGATTACTTGTATCTTAGTTAAATTGTAATAAGAGACATATAAAAATCCTATAACTTTGAGAGTTGAATCATCTGTCGTATTCCCAAGAGCCCTCACCTATGGTACTTCAAAAAGAGGAATATCAACTTTTTCAGGAGTATGTCTCTTAAACTCTTTCTCCTCAAAGATGAATTATTCTTCTTGAAGAATGCTTGCTTCATTCAGATTTAGTTCATCAACTGCAATCAATTGGGCCATTGATCAAAAGATTACTCTTAATTCATCAGTTTGCTAAATCTAAACTAGACTACTTGAAAGATCCAAACTTGTTTACACTTCTTACAAAACTTATCTCATAAAGCAAAAATCAGATATTACCCTCTACTTTGAATTAAAATTGAGCAGTAATTGATAGGTTGCTCATTCTTTTAGATAAGAATGCCACTAGATTGGGTGGTGAGAATTTTCAATGGTTAACAAAATCTTAACCTGTTAAGGTGCCTAAGAAAATGGGCAATCAACAACTAGAAGAACAATGGAAGCGGCATTTAAAAAAAAACCTAGTCACCTTCTTTTATATCCTCATCTTCTTCTTTTTAATATTGATTCTCCTTCTATTTTATGTTTCCTGAACTAATAACTTTGGCTTTAGAAAATATAAGATTAACTTCAAGAGCCCTTCAATATCTCATCTACAAGTAAAATGGAAAAAAGTTACTGGTAAAAAGAGAAAATCTCTATAATGACGGGATTTCCACTTATCAAAGAAAGAAAAGTGACACAAATCATTGAGAACTCATAACATTATAAATAAACTTGTTCAATGCATTTATCATCAAATTAAATATATACTATTACTTTCTTATGCATTTAACACAATACTTGTTAAACAAATAATAGAATATGTATAGCCAAAATTTCTTAAATTGGGTGTGGCTTCAATTATAGTTTGGCGAACTAGATTGATTAGCCAATTCAACATGATAGCTTGACCGGATAGACTGATCACACAATTCAACCACTCAACTTGGTCAAGCATATCTACATGTCCATTCAGCTAGTTGTCCATAGTATATTCAAGGGTGTGTTCACCTTGTTAAGTTAGATTGACTTCATTTGTACCTCTAAGGATCACATATGTTAAAAAGATACACGGGGTATACTTTTGACCACTTTGTTTTGTAATTTATTCCTAGTGTTTTATGGAGTACTTTTTGTTTCTTGGGTAGCATTGTATATAATGAAGTTTGGGCAGTTCAACCTATAAATAGTGGTGATCTTTATCATGATCCAAACTTGTTCACACTCCTTACAAAACTTATCTTATAAAGCAAAATCACATATTACCCTCTACTCTGAATTCAATTTGAGCACTAATTGATAGGTCGCTCATTCTTTTAGATAGGTTTGACATTAGATTGGGTGGTGAGAATTTTCAATGGTTAACAAACTCTCAACCTGTTAAGGTACCTAAAAAATGGGCAATCAACAACAAAAGAACAAAAGAAGCTGCATTTAAAAAAAAACCTAGTCCCCTATTTTTTCATCCTCGCCTTCTTCTTCTTCTTTAATATTGATTCTCCTTCTATTTTATGTTTCCTGAACTAATATGTTTGGCTTTAGAAGCTACAACATTAACTTCAAGAGCCCCTTCAACATCTCATCTACAAGTAAAGTGGAAACAAGCAACAAGTAAAAAGAGAAAATCTCAATAATGATGGCGTCATGAAACTTTCCAACTTCCACTTATCAAAGCAAAACAAGTGACACAAATCATTGGGAACTCATAACATTATAAATAAACTTTTTCAATGCATTTATCATCAAATTAAATATATACTATTACTTTCCCATGCATTTAGCACAATACTTGTTAAACAAATAATTGAATATGTATAGCCAAAAATTCCTAAATTGGGTGTGGCTTCAACTATAGGTCAGCGAACTAGATTGATTAACCAATTCACCATAGCTTGGTCGGATAGACTAATCACTCAATTCAACCATTCAGTTTGGTCAAGCATATCTACATGTCCATTCAACTAGTTGTCCATAGTATATTCAAGTGCGTGTTCACCTTGGTAAGTTAGATTGACTTCATCTGTACCTCTAAAGACCACATATGTTATAAAGATACATGAGGCATACATTTGACTAATTTGTTTTGTAATACGTTTTATGGAGTACTTTTTATTTCTTGTGTAGCATTGTATATAATGAAGTTCGGACCAATTCAACCTATAAATGTCTTGATCTTCATGAGTTACATGTGTCTTTTCAATGAGAATTATTTTGAAAAGGCTTCTTTGGAAGAGTCAAAACCCCTATCATTATCTTTCCATTAAGAGCAATAAATATCAAATGATAGTTTTTTCTCTTTCTCTTCCAATCTCTATATCTTCACCAAGTTTTCCTTTTCACATGAACATTTCCTAGGCATCATAGCCCACAAACATCTATGGATAAAACAATTACATATATTAAGAAGAACATTATTAAATATCATTAATAATGAAGTGATCAAATAATAGTTTTAACATATGAACTCAACAGAGAGAAATTATTTGTATTTTTTTTTTTTGTAATTATTTTTATTAGCTTATTTTTCATAATTTTCTATTAAAATTTTAATATTATTTTCTTAAACACTCCAATGTCAATCTAAAAGTCAAACAAAAAGATTATGAATTTTTATGAAATTATTAATTTGGGACTCAACTAGGGAAAATTTTTGCATCAGGACTCCGCACGTAGAGCTACGTGTTGAGTCCAGTAACATCGCGTCACGTGACGCGTGTCGGAAGAAAAAAAAAATAGAATAACACAGAGAATATTCCCCCCGTGTTATTCATGTGTTATGCATGTGTTATTGTGTGTTATTAATGTATTATTGTGTTATTATAACACCGGGAATATTCTAGGAGTAGAATAACACCTGAATAATACACAATAACACCTGAATAACACACAATAACACATGAATAATACGAAGAATATTAGTGTGTTATTACTGCCAAATGCTTATTTTTTTGCTAAGTACGCGTACGTAGCGCATGATTTCTGAGCCTCCACACGAAGCTCTACGTGCGGAGTCCTGATGTAAAATTTTTCCTTCGCTTGATATAGCAACTTGACTTGACTTGAAAAAAAATTAGTTTTGACATTACCTGAGTCCAAAGCCCCATCATGTTTAATTATTTGGGTCAAGTTCGGGTTGACCTTCCAACATGAAATTGACATAAATTTGACCGGCTAATTGGAATTTGACTGAAGCTTTACTCAAAATTAACCTAAATTTACCCTAAATAAGTATTATGTATATATTAAATAGATTATGCAAGCTGGGCTCGAGTCAACTGTGTTGAAGGAGGGTTACGTTTTGGTGAGACTGTCAGACTCATATAATATTCAGGTCGGGTTCAAATTAACTTGATCGAGCTAATTTTGAGTTAGACTCGAATTTGACTCGTGAATCCCATTTGACATGGTATGATTACATGCAAACCACCTGAAACATTGATATTTACAAATTGACCCGATTCGTTGCATTTACCCGCACCACGATCAAAATATTGAGAATTTGATAAAAATGAAAAATGAGAGTAGGGGTTTTACCATGAAATTTGACATTTTAGTGAGAAATTTGAAAATTGGATGAAAGAGGGGTCAATTTGTAAATAGTAAGTTTCGGGTGATTTTTATGTAATTGCCCCAGTGATAATTAAATATTTACAAATTAACCATCTATGATTGTTTTTTGAAATAATGAACCGATTTTAATAAAAATAAAAAATATGGGTGGGATGTTACCATAAACTTTGATATTTTAGAAAAATTGATGAAAGAGAGTTATTGAAATGCAAATAGTAAGTTTCTAAATGCCTCTTTTTTTTGGGATAATTACATAGAGGCCACAAGAAACATTGATATTTACAAATTAATCACTTAAAGTGATATTTCTAACTACCAAATTGATATATTTATACGTGTCACAATTAAAATATTGATAATAAAAATAAAAATTATTGGCAGGTTTTACCATGAATTTTGATATTTTAATGAAACTTTGAAAAATGAATGAGAAATAGAAAAATTATTGCATCAGGAGTCCTTATTACGGTTTTTGTATCAAGACTGCAATCAAGACCTGCTTTGTATACAGACAGACACTCTACTAATTTCTAAATTGTGGCCGACTTGCAATAGGGGTGTAAACGAACCGAACACGAACGAACAAAGCTAGTGTTCGTGTTCGAAATGTTCGAACACATCACTGTTCGTGTTTGATTTGTTTAACAAACCGAACGAAAAAAATTTGTTCATGTTCGTCTCGTTTGCTTATCGAACGAATCGAACACAAACTTCCTGGAGAACTGAACATGAACTGTTCACGAACAACATGTTTTTTTACAGCCCTAGCTTTGATAGCATAGAAGCAAATTAATCAAGTATTTCGTACACATCAGGTAATCCATACTTTATCAAAATGAAGCAATCCGCATAAGACGTTTAGAGTTTTGTTTAGGATTTTATTTTAATATATAGTATAATATATTAATTATAATATTATAGTATTATTAATATAATTAATACTATAATATTATTATTGTTATTAATAATTTATCATATATTATAATTTATAAAAATTTAATTATTTACAATATGATAAATTTTTTTAATATATAATTATTTTTTAAAAAAACATAAATTTTTTATATATAATTAATTTAAATTATTTTATATTTCGAACAATAACGAACTGAACACGAACGAACATATCACTGTTCGTGTTTGGTTCATTTAACAAACCGAACGAAAAAAATGTTCTTGTTCGTCTCGTTTGCTTATCAAACGAACCGAACACGAATTTCTTGGTGAACCAAACACGAATTGTTTGCGAACAACGAGCTTTTTTTGACAGCCTTGCTTGCATATAAATTGCCCTATTTTCATGCTGCCAACATCCAAACAAAAAAGACATGTCTAATAGGACCTTACATCGTACCAAAGAATGCGACCCACCTACGATCTCGTCTGATTTGAAACGAACGTCTGCGATTTAACACACGTGTCGCCGCCTGCCTAGCCTTTCACAGGGACGCTAGGCAGAAGCAGGAACGGCATGAAGTGGCATCCTTGTAAATATTTCAAACTCTAAGACTAATCTCTTACTGAATAAATACCCCGCCTCACTCCCGGTCACTTTCTTACCACCGACGACAATGCCCGGTCACCGGCAACTGACTCCAGCCGATTGGAAGCCATGAACTACCGTAGTCTATCTTAACCGCCCGGTCACTATAACAGTCACCATTGCCCCCTCGGTTTAAAATCTCCCGCACTCCGCCTCCATTGCCATAGCCCAGCCAGAGAGAGTGAGAGATTGTTGAGGACAAGAGGGGGAATGCTTTTGGTGAGTCGATCTCTGAACTGCTTCTCTTAGATGCGCTTTTTCACTTCGAGCTTTTGTCACGATGTTCTTGCCTTTTTAGATTCTTGGAGGAATTGGACAATTTTGTATATCTCCATCTATCAGGTTTAAGAAAAATTTTTAATCGCATTTTGTGGTTGATTGATGGTTTTCGAGGTTAATGTTTTCGATCCCGAATGTCTGGATTTTATGATTTGGTGAAGGAGATTAGCATGTATTTGTTGATAAGATGACGAATCTTGACCGGTTTTTTCGGTTCTTCTTTCAACTGTTGATTTTGCAGTTTTATTTTTATGTTTGATCTGGTGATTTGTTATTTTTTTTGTTTAGGAAATATGGAAATTCAGTGTGATTGTTTTGGTTCTGAAATTTGAAATAGCATTTGCCGTGATGTCATTAGAGTTTCGTTCAACATCCCTTTTCAGTTTCTTGACGCATTCAAAACTAGAAGGCTTTGATTTTTTTTTTTTTTTTTTTTCCGAGCATGAAAGCCTGAAATATGCTCTCTGTGATTCATTTCCTTCTGCGTTTTGAGGATGAGATCCATAAGAGCTTTATTTTAATATATGTTGCGAGTGTCTGACCCAGGAATTTAGAGACGGTTAGATAGAGCCATGGAAAGTCAAATTTTAGTGGGACAATTAATATAAAACGTAAGACGTGCATAGCGTTGCATTTTAAGAAGAAAGTTAGAAGTAATCTGTCTTGCGTATTTCCCGTTGAATTTATGTTTAGTTCTTTGAAAGGATGCTGTTATGATCACCTTAAATGTCATATTTTTGTTTCTGCGACATTCTCTGCACTGAATTCGCTGGCAATTTTGTGACGTGTTGGATCGTAATTATAATTAAACAGGGATCAAACTTTCATTATTTATATAGGAGATGCATTTATGGCTAAGCTCTTGTGATCTTCTTAGAGTTACATGTTTTCTTTATTATTTTGCATTGCCATTTTATTTTTGTGTTAGGAACCTTCTGCGCTGGCGTACTTGTGGATTTATGGGTCAGGTGTGGCCCCCTGGACTAAAATATGTAGCATTATTGGGGTGAGGACTTCAATTTAATTGATTTTCTGACGAGTTCTGAAATTCCAACTTGTTGATAGCTGGACATGTACCCCCAAAACTAACAAAATTGCTGCCACTTCTTCTCTTCTTATATTCTATCATCAAAAATCTAGGATCTTTATTTTCTTCTCTATTTATCTTAAGCAGCAGTGGAGTGACATGGGTTATATGTGGACACAAATTCCTTATAGTATTAATATCAGGGGCCTTTACATAAATACCACACAATTCTTGTGTGTTTACATATCTAACACCTAAACATTCATATTTACATGCATACCACTTGACACATTCCAAGTGCTGTGAAGCACTGGTGGCTCACGCAAGTACATATGATGTATCGGTAGTACCGGTTTTAGTTCCGGCTATTGATCCCATGGGGAACGAGATAAACCCAATTTCAAAGAAATTCTAGTTTACTAATCTTGGTCATAGCTTGAAAAGTTTATTTAATAAGTTTAAATGAGTTTCTATCCTTATTCCTAGAAAGTAAGAGAGGTTAGCAAGAGAGGTTCTTAAAGATGTTCAAGGGATGAGAGATTTCTTCCTTGAATCAATCAAGTGGTTAACATCAGTGTCATTCAAGAGCAATTTCTTCTTTATCCCCTTTCGGTGGTCTAAGAAAGATCAACAGTCACAAGTTTAGTTCTCTAAAATTCTTGATATGCTACTAGAAAATATCTCCCAAAAATTGTATAAATTCATCGGCAATAATCATATTCCAATGAGGTTATCTGGTTAACTCTTTTGTTCCACAAAGAATCCTTTCAGATCTCGGTGTTCACAAAATATTTTAACAAATCCACTGGCCAAATAAAATGTAAATTAAGTTTGCAAGTTAACACAACACTTTAAGATCATTTCAATGCAAATCATCTACAAATCCTTGATTCTATCCATCCACCCTCCCAATTCATGGAAAAAATAAAAAGAACTACTCACTACTCATGAAAAAAACATCAACATAAACTTAGATAAAAGAAAACCAATCATGCTTCAAGTTTAAACAAAGAAATCCAAGGTAAAATAACACTTGATTGTACTTATATCCTTCCCAAATAAGCAATATGATGAAGTCACAAATAACAAGGTTTACACACTCTCAATTCTCCCAAAACACTCACCTTCACCTTTCCAGGACTCCTTGCAAGTTGATTTGACCGTATTCTCAAGTGCTCCACACTCCAAGTTGCATAAGAAATGAAGAAACCCTCAAAACTTCATTTCCATCGTTTATATAGTTTCTCGTGGTGAAACGACCAATCTGAATGCTGAAATCGTCAATTTGCATGTTGGCGCCTAGGCATCCATGGTTGGCGCCTAGGCGCCGTATATGTTGAGTTGATAGCAACACCTAGGTGCTAGTGTTGCGGCACCTAGGTGCTAGTGTTGCGGCACCTAGGTGCTAGTGTTGCGACACCTAGGCACTAGTGTTGCGGCACCTAGGCACTGCACTGTTGTGCCTAAGCATTACAATTATAGCACCTATATCTGGAGCACTCAGAAATTTGCTAAAATTTCCTCCTTATTCTGGAGCCTAGGCGCCCGTCTTGTGGTGCCTGCTTTCCAGGCTCTCTGTTTTCTGCACTTTACCGGGCTGGTTTTAGCGCCTAGGTGGCCAGTCCTGGCGCTTAAGTGCTAGAACACCATTTGCTCTGATTCGCTATGTTGTGAAGTCCGTTTGTTCACTTACCTGAATCCTGATATACAACATCAAAATGTTCCTTAAAACATAATATAAAACCTACAAAAAGACATAATTAAGATACTAAAGACGCACAATTTATCAACATTTCACCACTTATATCTTTAACTTCACATCAAAAATAAAAATACAATCATCAATGCATTTTTAAAAGTGAATACATATCTTCTTGTGTAGGTTTATGATACCAAAGTGTTATAAGAATAAATATCAAACTTTGGGTGTTAAATATGTAAATAAATAAGAATTTTGTGGTATGTATCTCTTCTATATTAATGTTCGTATCTTAAATCACTCCAATAATAACAAGGCTGTGAATAGAAAATTAATACGACTACAAGAAGCCTTTATCCCACAGCGTGGAGTCGGCTACATGAATCCTTTTTCTCCATTGTGTCTTATGGAGAGCCATATTTTCATTTAAATCTAGTAAATTAAGATCATTTTTTATACAATAAGCCCCAGTCCTTATAGGTCTGCTTCTATCTTTCTTATCATAAGTTGATCTAAAACATCCACTCTCCTAACCAGATTATGGTGGTCGACGTTTAATGTGACTAAACCATCTAAGACGACTCTCTCTATTCTTGTTTGCCACTACTCTTTCATGGATACAAATGGTAATTTAGAGTAATTTAATATCTTTTCAAAGAGACGACATGCCATTACATGAGATAGTATTTATTGTATATTCCATAAATATTTTATATGTTTTTCCCTATTGATAATAAAAGGGTAAACTACGCCATATAATTAAAGATGTTGAATAACGGGGAAAAATAATCAGAGAAGTATGATCAACAGCACAAAATTCTACGTTTTTATGCAAAAGAAATTGTCATTAATATTTTTCATTCTTGTATTGTAGATAGAAAATGGGCATTGTACTCCATTGTCCCGTTGCCGATATTGTTGTTCTATTCTATAAACGTATTGTTTATTAAGTCACTCTGTATTATTAACATTTTAGCAAGTTAGGAAATTGATTAAATTTATGTATCAATTAAGGGAATTGGATATTATGCCAGAAGCTTAAGCTGAAAGATAAAGCATTTAGCTGAAAATTATAAACAAACCATGTAGCGTAAACATTTTTCTTTTAAATAATTCTAGTAGATACTTGATTATTACTTTTTAATTTCTTAAGCATACTAGTTTGACTTCCAAAAGGTTTTTAATACTGCAATTCGAAATTGATAGTATGTGGGATGCAAGATATTGTTTCCTCCCATAGAATTTTGATTAGGTACAAAATTATTATTTATGTGGGTCCATTTTTATTTTTAAAATGGTTTAGTACCAATACCGCTAATGCATATCATTCTTTTTCGTGTTGGTTGTAATTAATTCCTTTATTTTGGTCAACTCTTTTGGTACTTGTTTATATCTTCTCAAATATAATTTTATGTTAAGGTTAGCTTGTTAATTTTTCTTCCCTTTTTTTTAGATATTATTTAAAATAATTAAATTATAAGTGCTTAATGTTAAAACTGAAAATAAAATAAAATCACAAAAAGATATAGCGTGGCTTGAAAATTAGTCCTATTACATTTATTATTGCAAGGAAATCACTATTTTGTTCGAGCTATAATTGCTAGAGACTGTACTTTTAATTAAACACTCACATTCTCCATACGTTTGAACTCAATTTAATGCAAATATTTTACAATTCATCATGTAAAAAAATGTTGAAGCTTCTGCCGACAATAATTCTAAATTAACTCTTAAGATTTTCTTTTTTCATGAACATGACCACCACTATGACTTTAAAGGTACTAGAAATTGAATGCATATAATGAGTTGCGACATAGAGCTATTGACTTCGGGCTCCTTTGGGAATATTTTTTTATTTTGTTTTTGATCTTTTCACAAAATTTTGAAATATAATTGTTTAATATATTTTTCTTAAGCTATTATTTTTTATTTTAAAAATAAATTAATTTATTTTTAGAAACACTCAAAACAACTAAAAGTTAAATGTTTTAAAAATTAGTTTATTTATTTTTGGCATGTCAAGTATTTTTCATTTTAAATCAAGAAAAACAAAACAAAATAAATATACAACCTAGAAAAGTAATAAAAAAACAAAAAAGGTCCCAAATGGCCCCTTATAAAAATTAAAACCTTATAATTTCAATAGAAACTTTCATTGAAGCCATAAGGACACATCCTATTATTTTGTTTTGTCCTTGCTTCTCATTTCTAAAGTATAAATTCATGTACTCACCAAACTATTTTCATTTTACTGCATAGTTCCATTTTTGCAATTATCTTTATGTTATTATGCATTGTTTTGTGCTTTAAAAAATGTTTACTATATTATATAATTATCAAGTAGTGCAAATGTTTATTATATTATATAATTAGTAGTGCAAATTTTCTATGTAACACCTGAAACTTGGCTATTTGAAAGGAAAAAAGAAAAATACTGAAATAACTCCATTTGCAATACTACGTCTAAAATCTCGAAGAGCACAAGGCCACTGTACTTTTGGGTTTCATTAAATTCTCAATAAGTCAGGCTTGGCACCTGCAACGGCTCTATTTTTTTATTTTTTTATTTTTTTATTTTTCTTATTGGGTGGGGTGGGGTGGGGTGTGATCTTCTAAATTGTCGAGTTTTGGGTTCTCTGTCATAATTTTCTCTAATTTTGTATTAAAATTTTGGTTTAGATTGTTGTTTATATTGTTGACAAGTTTTTTTGGCTCTGTTTATGCAGGATTTTCTGCATAGGTTTCAGTGTACATGGAAAGCTTCTATTTCTAAATTATAATGCGGCGTGATTGCTCTACGTTTGATACAATTAGCCACCCAAGTTTCTTAATTACTATGGCTATACTCTAATAGTTGGACAGTCATTTTTGCTGATTTTCAGGCGTGTTAGAAAGCTTTACTTTCATTCAAGTTTCTTGGCTATTAGTTTATGAAGCATCATCAAATTGAATAATATATGGAGTTATTCAGAGCATGTACCGGATCATTGATCATTGCCTGAGATACTCTGAAGCCCTTCAGATTATGGTCTTACTGAAAGCATGCTAAAGATGATTTTATATTTCTTCCAAAGGATTTGGACTTGTCAGTAGTCGTAGTCAGTGTTAGTGCTGCAATGGGTGCCAAACAGAATAATGTGGGGAGACTAGACCGTTCCGCTGACTTTGACAAGGTAAATAAACATGGAAATGATGAAAAGTCAGATTACGAGCCAGCAAAAGACTCATTTTCATCACACAGTAGCGAATACTCCAGCACGATAAAAATAAATTCAAGAGCTCCAAAAAAAATTACTAAGAAAGAATCAAGTGCAAGCTATCCTCGCCCGTCAAAAATTAGTATCAGCCGCCAAGATCAGAAGAACCAAGAGCAGAAGAACCTGCAATTGAAGGCATCAATCAATGAGTTTAAGAAATCTCATAAACCCAATAAAGTTGCTCCTTCCCCAATAAATCTTGACATTACCTCAGTGAATACTATAGTTCCTCTAAAACCTTCATTTGAATCAGTTGAGGGAACAAATGGTAAGAGCATTGAAGAGGTCAAGGAGATAGACATTTTTGATGAGGCCCCAATTTGTGATCAAAGTGTTGGAACGGATGATTCAGTGGCAGATGCAGAAGAGAAAAATCTCGATGATGTCCACTCAAGTGTCTATCGAAAGGTTGAGGAGATGGAACTCAGGATTGAGAAACTTGAAGAGGAGCTCAGGGAAGTTGCTGCTCTTGAGATTTCCCTTTATTCTTTTGTACCAGAGCACGGAAGCTCAGCACATAAGGTCCATACCCCTGCTCGGCGTCTTGCTAGACTATATATTCATGCCTGCAAGCATTGGAGTCAGGATAAGTTGGCAACTGTCACCAAGAACACAATTTCAGGACTTGCTCTTATTGCCAAATCATGTGGTAACGATGTCCCAAGGTAATCATGTTGTTTTTACCTCAAGTTTATGGTTATTACTGTCTTCTTTCTCTTTAGAGTAGTCAAGAATTCCCTCCATGTTGCAGGTTGACTTTTTGGTTATCAAATACTGTTGTATTAAGAGAGATTATTTGCCAAACATACGTCAGTTTACCTCCATCAAGTGTGATTATGAGGCCTGTAGAATTAAACTGCCATGCTATGAAGTCTGGCAGTGGGTTGCAGAAGTTTAAAAACATCTGTGAAGGTAAACTAGGAAAGATGCTTGGATTTGTTGAAGTAGATGACTGGCACGAGGCCAGCACATTTATTGCTGCACTAGAGAAACTCGAGTCTTGGATTTTCTCCAGGGCAGTTGAATCAGTTTGGTGGCAGGTAAAATGCATTTATATAGCATTTGCTTTTCTCAAGTTTGTTTTTCACATGGGGGATGAGCGTTTTATCAGATAATCTTTATCATCTTGTGGTTGATTTAAGAAACTTGTGATTTTTGTTAATGCGTGGTGTAACCTACTAACCAATCTCATTTCTAAACTGGACTACGAGTTCATTATTTATTTATTTATTTCATATCATCTGCGGTTGCATTTCCAGGCCTTGACTCCATACATGCAGTCTCCGGTTGAGGACCTATACAAATCCAAAAGCATTGGCAAACTGTTTGGACCTTCCTTGGGTGATCCTAAACAGCGAAGTTTTTCAGTGAACCTATGGATAAGTGCTTTTCATGATGCATTTTCCAGGCTCTGCCCAGTTCTAGCAGGAGGACATGAGTGCGGTTGCTTGCCGATGTTGGCAAGAAAGGTATGAGCTCCGAAAACTCTTTCTTCTGTTTTTTTTTTTCAATCTTTGTTTTCATATGCTTTCATACATATCCTAATTTTTGTTCACTATTTTATTTTTAAATATCTAAACAGTGCAACACACTATACTTGCTTACATGCATTAGTAGTGTGATCTATCTTCTGGCTCGATGGATATTTGAACCCCAGCATATCATGCTCTTTCCATTGTTATTTGGCATTAAGAATGAAAATGTTTTATTGTGTTCTGGCATTTCTTTGTTTAATTTTTTATATTATTTGCTTGAGATCATTCATTAATATGACTGCTTAATCCATGTAACCGACACCATGCACATGAATTAGCGGCTGAAGAATTAGCAGCACCGATTATTTCTTTGAAATCTGCTTTATTTTATTTTTATTTTTTTTTATTTAGTTGGTTACACTAATCATTCTCCTAACATTTCAATCAGGTTATGGAGCAATGTGTGTGCAGATTAGATGTTGCAATGTTTAATGCCATTTTGAGGGAATCAGCAAATGAGATACCTACTGATCCTATCTTAGATCCTATTGTTGATTCAAAGGTACTTCCAATACCAGCGGGAAATTTGAGCTTTGGTTCTGGTGCTCAGCTTAAAAATGCGGTAAGTTATCTCTAATTTGATAAGCATGTAAAACTGAACATGGATATAGTTTGGCAATTTTCATGAATCTTGAAACTCTACAAATTACAAGAAAAATCTTTTAAAAGTTTCTACTTTACTTTCCTACAATATTATATAGATATATTGAATTGTAAGGTGATACTAATCAGATTTTAATAATATCTTCCTTAAAAGTCTTGAAAGTGTAATTTTCAATTTAAGCAGTTGGCACCTCCATATGTGCCCACAGTAGACAACTCTATGTGCAACCCTAGAATGGAGACGGGTTGAGACATATCAGCTTCTTTTTCTTCATATTCTCTAATGATGCATGTTCTATGTTAGTATATCTAGTTAGAAGTTTGGAAAGTGGATTCCTCATATTTATTGATCAGTTGGTTCTTCCATGTGAACCCACAATGCTCCACACGAGGTGCAACCCCAATTTGCAGATGGGTTGAGGACTATTACCTTCCTGTCTAGCATAATCTCTGAGGGTGTCAGATTGTGCCACTTCATGACATCCCGCATGATGTTGGTCTTGAAGTTCAAGCAATATCATCATGTTCCCAGGAGGCTTTATTAGGTGTAGAATTTCTCTATTATAGGAATTGCTGTTGTCTGTCGATATTCTAAGCTCATGTGTGCATATAATTTAGTATGATTATTCAATAATATTTTATTAAACTTCTTTTATGCGGATTGAATTTTGAATTTTTGGATTTTAGAGCTTGAATGGTTTGCCCTTTCAACAGACTGGGAGCTGGGCTAGATGGTTGGAAGAGTTGTTAGGCATGAATTTTGACAATTCTGGAAGTGAAAACGCTTATAAAGATGATACTGGCTTTAAATGCTTTCGTCTTCTGAATGAGTTGAGCGACCTTCTTATGCTTCCTAAAGAAATGCTCCTTGAGAAGTCTATCAGAAATGAGGTATCTTTTTGGAAACACATTGTGGTATGGTTTTTAGCGTGATCTGTATCCGCTTGCTTTATAGCAGTTCTCAAATAATAAGCATAGAAAGATAAATGATGATGATCCTCTTCTATTTTTGTTCAGGCTTAATATTTTTATTTGTCTTATTTTTTAAGGTGTGCCCCTCTATTCGGTTGACTTTAATAACACGGATTTTGTGCAATTTTACACCTGATGAGTTCTGTCCAGAGTCTGTTCCAAGCGCTATCCTGGAAGAGTTGAATTCTGAGGTATGGTTCAACTGGATCCATCTGTTACATACTGTATACCAAAATTGATAGTAAATAATGATACTTATTCCAGATTTAAGTGTTTTAATTTTAACTAATGCTCCACTTAATTTGTACAGTCATGGATGTCATCATGAATCGAACTGTAATCAAATTGTCTCTTGCAAACTTTATATTAATTTCATTACCTCCGGTGTTCTTAATCCATGCTTGAAAAGTGCTGAAAACTTCGATTTTAATTCTTGTCTTGGACCATTACAAAATGAATAAATCCTATGCTATTCAAATTGCAAGAAAATGGTGAAGGCCCATCTATCATCAAGTGAAAAGTTGGAAAATTTTATTATAGTCTCCTTTTTTGGAGATAATCTTACATGCGGTATTTGCATATGTGGATTGATGATATTTTGATGGTAATGTGGTAGCATTGTGGCGAATAACCACCATAGCACCACAGTACCATCAAATTCACATCAATCCACACCTATTTCATGTAATATTTATTTCTTTTCTTGCTGGAGATACTGCTCGTGACAAGCATCTCGTTTCCATTGCAGAGTCTCATTGAGCGCAGGCTATCAGAAAATGAGCAGATGTACACTTTCCCACGCAGTTCATCTCAAGTTGTGTACACTCCCGTATCTCTTCCTGATTTTATTGAGGAATTGGTAGAGGCAGAGAGCAAATCACCAAAACTAAAGGGAAAGGCATCAACGGTAATGAGAAGGGGCTACACCAGTGACGAGGACTTGGACGATCTTGTTGATCCCATTGCCTCGTTTATTGACCGAACTCCTCCGGTCTCGCCGGCAATAGCAGGAGAAAGATTATTGCATAAGCAGATCTCAGTATCGAACTTGAGGTACAGTCTCCTTCGCCAGGTGTGGTGCGATTGAGCATCTTTCATTCTGGCGTTTGTATGTATATATATACACACAAGGCATGCATTTCATTCAAGCCATTCTGTTCAGGTAAGATTTCATAAAAAAGGCAAGAAATTTAAATTACTCGGAGACTGCTCTTTTCTTTTAATTGAGTAGGAATTTATACACGTATCATGGCATGTTGGGATTTGCTTCAAATATTCAAGCCAAAAAAGTGAAGTTTTAAGCTGTTAAATTTGTCTGTAATGTTTTGAGGACTGTAGACGAATCTATAAAACCAAAATTTACTTGTATGTTTACTTTGTGAAGCAATTGACATTTAAATTCTGCAGGCTGCAGCTGCAGGGTTTATGTTTGCCGCACAATATGTTTGTGAATGAAAATAAAATTGAAGCATTTGGGGCTGCTACGTAGCAAATAGGATGGCTTCAGGCAAAATTAATAGTTAGACATTTAAATTATTCTTCTGCTTTTGTGGCCCATTCTCGGATAACAAAAACAACAAGTCTTTATTTCACTAAGTGGGGTCGGCTACATGAATTCTTTTTCGCTATTGTGTCCTATTTAGTGTCATATTTTTATTTAATTATAATAGATTAAGATCATGTTTATACAATATGGCCAAGTCTTTCTATGTTTACCTTTGCCTTTTCTTAGCATAACTCGGATTTAAAACATGCACCCTCTAAGTCGTGTCATCAGATGGTCAACGTTTAATGTGACCAAACCATCTAGTTTTGCTTGCCACTTGAGCTACACCAAGCCTTTCAGGCATATATTCATTTTGCATTCTATCTTTTAAGTGTCAAGCCACTCATCCTCCTAAGCATTCTCGTCTCAGTAACACTTAACTTTGTTTTATGCTTCTCTTTTGGAGGCCAACATTTTGTGCCATAATGCATTGCGAGTGCGACAAACATCTTATAATTTTTTTGTCTAAGTGGTACTTTTTTACCACACAATAAACCCGATGCTTTCCTCTACTTCAATCAACCAATTTGAATTCTACTAATAACATCCTCATATCTAAAACGTTCAAACCTTTTAATTATTTGATCACCCATAGTTACAACTTCGCCACTAGAGCCACTACTACAAAATTACATTCAATGTATTCAAATTTAAATATCCTCAAACGGAGCCTTTTAAACTCCAATGTAAATTTCCATAATTCAAGTTTTTCTTGAACTCTTTTTCTGGTCTTGTCCACAAGAAGGATATCATTGGTGAAAATCATACACAAGGTATATATATATATATATTTATTGAATTAAATATAAGTCAAATTACACCTTTTTTGTAGAACTCTTCAAAGGACTTCTCTTATTACCTTCTCGTATGCATTTTCTAAATTAATAAAAAATCATATGTTGATCATTCTTATATTCTTTTTTGTATTTATTTTCCTTCAAACATCTCAATAAATGTATAGATTTCACAGTAGACTTGTCTGGTATAAATCCAAACTGATTATGAGAAATCTTTGTACTGTCTAAAACTATGTTCAATTACTCCCTCCCATAATTTTAAAATATGATACTTTAACTTAATTCCTATATAATCTGCACACTCTTATGCATCCTCTTTATTCTTAATAATAGGGACCAAAATACTATACCCCCGCTCCGCAGACATCTTTTTAGTTTTTAAAATAATATTAAGAGTTTAGTAAGCTAAGTAACTCCTAATTCTGGCACCTAAATCCGTCAAATAACCCCCTGGTTAGTGTTGAAACCGCCTCAGACAGTTCTGGCACCTAAGCGCCCAGTCTGCAACGCCTAGGTGTCGCCTTCTTGGTTTGCTGGGAGGACCCTGGCACCTAGGAGGCCAATCTACGGCTCCAAGGCGCTATGGGGCAGCAGCTTGGCGCCCAAAAAGTGGCACCTTGGTGCCACTCTGCTGGCAGTTCATTTGCTCCAATTACTTCCGTTTTGCTATGTTTTTGCTCTAATTCACTCCAATTGTCCTACCTATTATATCTGCAACGAAAACATGAAAATACATTTCTTGAAAGTGCAATTTCATTCAAAAAATAAGTGCAAAAAGTAAAGAAAATTAAGCATGCTAAAAGACATATCACCTCTCCACTGGTCATCTTATATTTTCTCAGTTTTCTAAGTTTTTATTTTTAACCAATTTTTATAGCACAACATAATTTATTTTATCTTTTTGCATATTATTATTCCACCACAAATTATTTTTATTTATAAATTTTTTTTCTTTCAGATTCTTTAAGTACGTCTTTTGCCACTTGTTTGATAATGTTTGTTACTTAATCCAGCATAGAATTAACTTCTTCATGAACATCCTAAATTTTAAAATCTTGAAGTTTACTCTTAAAAATAAATTTTTTTGTGTTTTTAAAATGACTACATCTAATTATATGATAATGTTTCATTGTATTATTTATCTTAACACCTCATCTTAAAATCTATAACTAATAATTGATGCTGAGTACTTCAAATTTTACTCGAATGACCTTATAATCTTTATATTTTCAACGATCTCTTTTTCTCATAAAAAATCAATAAATTTGTGTTATATTAGATCCATTTTTATAAATAATAATGTGCTCTTTTCTTTTCTTAAATGAAATATTAGCAATAACAAAATCATATGCTAAAACAAAATTTAATATGGGTATACCTTCTTCATTAATCACTTCAAAATCTTAAACACCATGAATATTTTTCTAAAATTTTCTGCCTCTTTACTAATATGTCCATTTAAATCTCTTATAATAATTTTTTTTTCAAGATGTATCATTTATATTAGTTCTTCTAGGTTCTTTTAAAATTTATCTTTTGAATATATATCTAAACCTACTTAAGAAGTACAAACACATGTAACATTAAAAATTTAGCATCACTAACAATCTTTTAGGGCTAAAATTTTATTTCCAATTCTATTAATTTTTACAGCATTATCTTTAAAACCCTTATTTATAATTATACCTACATCATTTCTAGTGCAACTTCTACTTGAATACCAAAGTATAAAACCTAAATTATCAATCTCCTTAGCATTTTCTCCAACCCATTTAGTTTCTTGAATGCATAAGATATTTAACTTTCTATGAACCATAATATGTATTAATTTCATTAATTTATTAATTTATATATATTTCAAGATCATATCTCGATATTAACTTCATGGGTTAACTTCTTTGTCGGCATCCACCGATAATATGGAACCCTTGCTTATTTGATAGTGCATCCGCATGCCGATGTAACAACCCTTCATTGTATTCAGGTCATACGTGTCGTTTTACATAATGATTTAAAGGATTAATGTGAAGATTTTTCGACGAAAAATATATATTGGATGTCGACTAATGAACACAATCATTCACTTTTCGTATTCGGGCCTTGAGACCCGACAATGATAGTGTTTAAAATGCTGGCAGCAATTCGATAACCTACTAAGCTTGTGGAGCGGTGATGCCTTATAGTTTGAATTTGTTTCAGGGAGGTTTATGTATTTTAGCTTTTACTTTTAGATAATACCATATTCTTCCGAAATAATTTTAAATATAAGCAAAACGTTTTTTTAAGGACTTTGAAAAACTATCGTACACATTTCTTTTTATGAAAAACTATTATGTCCGCGTCCAGACTCCAATAAAATAACGACATGTCATGTGTCGGCTCCACCCTCAAAAAAAAAAAAGTTAATTTAATCCTGCGGCCCGGCTCGATTTTATTGGAATATTCTTCGGTTTTATTACGGTAGTATTTCTGTATTATTGTAGGGTTTTCCGGAATTATTTCAGATAGAGATTCTTTTGTTATATTGAGGTATTATTATGATATTATTTTGGATGCAAATAAATCTGTGGTTGTATAAGAATATTTCGCGGTGTTATTAGAATATTCCACGGTTTTATTTTGGTAGTTTTCCGGAATTATTTCAGATAGAGTAAATAATGCCACAGTTGTATTCGAATATTCCGCGACTTTATTGGAATATTCTCCGGTTTTATTATGGTAGTATTCTGTCCGGTATTACTGCAGAATACCACCATAATAAAACCAGAGAATATTCCAATAAAACCGTGGAATATTCGAATATAACCACTGTTTTATTTTCGTTGAAAAAACTGAGTCGAACCAGGCCACGTGATTAAATCAACTTTTTTTTTTTTTTGTTTTAAGAGTGGGGTCGACACATGACATGTGTCGTTATTTTATTGGAGTCCGGACGCAGAGCTGCATCCGGACTCCGGACAGAATAATTTTTCTCTTTTTAGAGGCATTTACATGCATAACACGCAATTTATCCGAATTTATATATCAAAATCCTAAAATTTGATTTTTATATTTATAACAGTCTTCTGAATGTGAAAATTTAAACTTTGGTGTTAGATATGTAAATACATAAGAAATGTGCGGCACGTATGTAACATAAATAAGATGTTTTTTATTTTAATCTATATATTAAAATTCTTATTATTTGTGATATGTTTAATAAATAACTAGTTTCAAGTAATATTGAATGTTAAATGTTTATAAACCAACATTTATGATCTTAGAAGTTTGATCAGTAATTAAACTCGCATTTTACATTAAAAATTGCTGATATTAATTACAGAATGTTGTGATCGATGTGGTGTTATCGGAGAAATATTAATATACGGACTCCAGACATATTTTTATTGGAAAAATATTTACGTACGGACTCCTGACGCTAAAATGTGTCGAGTCCAATGGCAGGGCATCACATGACAAGTGGGTCTCATTTTAATATACTGGGCATGGTCAGAGTTAAAATTTGTGGGGCTCACTTGCCACATGGCACCCCACTATTGTACTTCGGATGTAAAATTTTTGCGTATTATCGAGTTATATGAAAATTTTTAATTTTCATATCATTATGTATTTTAAAACATTTTTCCCTTTATAATTTAAAATCTTAATTTTCTCCTAAAACATCAATAAAATAGAAGAATATATAGATTGCGAAATAAAATCATTTGCAGAATTTTTTATGCATGCTATTTATAGAATCTACAAAATGTTATCTTGAGAACTATTCTATTAAGAAAAGAACAAAGAGGTGGCTTAAAATGCATTTGAAATTTATATATTTGCATACTTTAGTTAAAAATCACAAAGTGGTAGCTTGTAAATCTATAGAGATGCTCAAGAGCTATATAGTCAGCAAAATCCTTATCTTTAAATGATGAAACAACAAAAATAAAAGTAGATAGACTACATATAATAATACAATTGTAAGTTAGGAAAATATTATTAAGCATAAAGAATCATCATCTACAAGTCAGGCATGTTTGACTACTAGTTTGTAGTCAATGTCAAATAATAATATACATTAGATGCCTATTTGGGTAAACTGCGTTTTGACAGCTTATGCGTTTTAAAACACTGAAAACAGCGTTTTCACACCGCACCTATATAGATGCAGTGGCAGCTTTCTAGCTGCGGTATTGTTTATCCAAAAAAATAAAATTTGTTATAGCCACCGCACCTAGCTTATCAACAGATTATTCAATAAGCTGCAGTTGCCCCAAATAGACCCCTAGATCTTCAATGTGAAAAAAAAAGGATAGATCTAATAGTTATCCACTAGCCAATGTCGCTTTATTTACCATTTTCTGGTCTTATAACTTACATAATTTTCTAGATTTAGAAAGACAGAAGTAATAAATTTGCAATCAATATTATGAAGTTTCTTATGTCTGCACCCTAACATAAGCAATGAGAAGGTGTAGTCTCTTAGTCATCTTATGAGGATGACTAAGACTTTCTTATAATATTTGTAATAAAGTAATCTCAAGAGAAAGGAACTCAGAGTCAATATGGCTATTCTAATAAGCTCCATAGCATAAGAACAAGTAAAGAAGAGATGTTGACAAGTTTATGAGATTTATAGTAAAGATGTATCATCATAAATTATTCTCCTTTTATTAAGCATTGTTGCACTTTTGAGATACGGATGAGATATTGACAAGAAAAGTTGAGGTCATGACTTTTAAACCAAACAAAGAGAGCACAATTTTTCTTCGGCAGGGAAGGGAGTGGAGCATTACAAGCCTAAGAAAAAATAACTAAATTCCTTCCAACAGAACCTTCCAATTGCCCCCTGTTATTAGGACTTAGCTTGAGGTCTAAAAAACATAAAAGGACAGCATTTCCCTCAAGTGAGATGCCACATACCATTAAAAATTAGAAAGTTAGATTTAGCATTTTCAAGGAGGTTGAGCATAAATCTCATTTTATGATAAATTATTGAAAAAAAATTACAAATAAAATTTAATGATTAGGAGATTCATTTTGCTCATTAAAATAGAAAATGATAACGATTATTTTATTCTTTAGACATGATATCAATTTTTTTTTATAAATAACAAAATTAAAAATGTTTCTATTCCAAACCAAGTCATAACGAGTGTTGCACCATAAACAATAGTAATTATAGGTCAAATAAAGTCACAAGATGATCTTGACCTTGCATATAGCATTAAAAGTTGATAAAATATGTTCCAATGAATCCTTTGTCCATAAGCATAGTAGTTACATTTTAAGATATAAATATAAATTCTTATGATATGACTAGTGACATCAATCCTATAATTTTTATTATTTTCTCTTCAATTCATAATAAATATAAAAAACCCAATAAGTTGAAATCCCATTTGGAATGGAACCTTCTTGAGCCTTTTATTTACTTATTGTATTTATTTTTGCTTTTTTTTTTTTTGCTTAAATATAAAATTTAAGGATGTGGGCTACTAAGATATGGTCATGAATATAATAAAATTTATTAATATAGGTATTTCTAGGTAATGATTTCATTTAATTATTTTTATTCACTTATTAAACTTGGTGTATAATTATTCATATATAATCACATTACAAAAGGCTTAAAAAATATTATATTTTACATTTCTAAATCTTCATCACTTATTTTTCCTTTTCTTGTTAGTAAATTAATAAATTATCAATTAAAGTTAACAAAAGGTTTAATTATAAAAAGCACTTGTCAAATCAATTTGAAGAAAAATGCAACCATTTGAAAATATAAACCAATGTATGAAAGTGTGTATTTTATTTTTAAAAAGTTAGTAATAGTGATATTTTTGATATAGTGTTAAAAATTGGAGTGTTATGTATGTCAATACTAAAGTTTCATTGCTTTCACTTTCATATTCGTACTATATTTTTTCTACCATGTTCTATGATGTCAAAATTTTGAATGAAAAAAATGAGATTAATTTAAATTGATTATAATTATTTAAATTTTAAAGTAATTAAATTGTATGATTTGACCCTGCTATATGATATGTCTTTTCTTTGTCAATACTTGATATACAGTCATGATTTATACACTATAATTCAGTGCTAAAGATACCTCAATAAAATAGAATAGCTGAAATAAAAATAAAAAATTAGTCGAAGTTTCTCAAGCTATACTTAAATTTAAACCTACATAATTTTGGGCAAACTATTTAATAAAACATGCAATATGTTAAATTGAATGAGCTACTTAAGATAAGACACTAGACCTTCTATCACACTTCCATGTGTTTGGATACAAATATCTTATATTAAACAATGAAAAACCAAACATTAAAGGATTTGATGAAAAATCTACTTAGGCTATTTTTGTTTCGATGTTCATCTACTCAAATTTTTTTTTATTATTTTTCACAAAAAGAGTTTGTAAATCTAGCTCACATCAACTCAATCCTAACCTAAGTCTAATTCAAGGCTAAATATATGTGTTATTTCATATTTCATTTCATGTGTAGTCTCAAAAAGTATAACAAAAATAATAAAAAAATACATAAAACAAAAAAGGATGAAAACCTCTCTCAAGATGATTTTCTCCACAAATATCAAAATCAAATCCTAAACAAAATAAACTCAAAAACATAAGAAAACTTTGATTTATCACCACAACTAATAAACATAGGAATTCAAACAAAATATTGAATATAAAATAGCATTTAAAATACATCAACATGAAGAACAAGAACAAAACCTAGGTAGATCTGACATAAACCTTAGGTTGGCTAACTTAGATATGATACTGAAGAGCATACACTTACCTCAGTTAGTCTGATATAAAAACTTAGGCCAGTTGTAGGTACCCAAGTTAGTGCTAAGGATAAACCTAACCCCAAAGACTAGAGAGAATACCTTAGAATGATGTAACCCATGGTTACAAACGAAGGTATTTTAGACTAGTTTGAAACTTTAAATCTCCCATGCTACGACATTCAGGGGCATTCTTGGTTATAAGTTTGGTTATATTTGACAGATATCAATGTTCTGGAACAACGGAAAGCCATGAAAATCCTGACTGGGGACAATATTCTCAAAATCTAGGTTAGCCCACCCCTTAGAATTCCTTATAGAGACTAGTGTTTCATTCTCATCTAGAAATCCCTCTCACTTGACTCTGTCCTTAGCTTAAGGTTTTAATCATTTTTGTTAGTCAAATCAAGTGTTATTGATTCATCTTTTGACTTCACCAAATCAATTCAAACTCATTATCAGTCTTTTTCAAACTTTTAAACCAACACACTTTAGATATATACCTCCTCTATTAGATGGTTGATCCCTTCATTTAGGCCTTACCCATGACATGTTATCATCAGACTGCAAGTCTCAATCCTTTGAGCTAAACTCTTTCGATCCTCTATTTAACTTCTTCAATCATGAAAGTCCTATCTCTGTGATTTGACTCATTACATTAATCGAGAATTTTCAATAAGGCTCACAGCTTTAAAGATGTAACAGACTACTAAGGCTTGCCCTTATAAGGAACGAGACTACAAAATTAAAATAAACATTAACTTACATTTGTAAAGTAAGGAAAAAACTATGGTTTCGTCGACTATTGAAGACTTTCATCATACAAATGGTCAGACCCATTTTTAAGCTTTTAAGCTAGTATTTTCTTCCTTTGAGAAGATAAATTTTCTTCCTTTGAGAAGATAAATTATTTTTCAAAATATCTTGCCTAATCATATAGAAATAAGTCTTCCAAAAGTTCTATGGTGTGTGGCAACACACAAAAATATCCTGCCACCTCTCCCTCTCCCTCTCAGTTAGCTCTCCCTCTCCCTTTCCCTCCTCTCTTCCTTCAACCATCAAACTGAGAATCATTCCTCTCTCTTCTTACCCTTTCCCTCACAAAACTGCAGAGATCAAGGCAAAAAAGAAACAAGGACGCCAAGGAAAGAAAGAAGTAAGGCATATTTAAAGCATGCAAACAAAGAACAACATCTCATCCAAGAAAGGAAGGTATACCTTCGCACATTCTTCGTTTCTATCTAAATTTTTGCATGATTTAGTCATTAAGAAAAAATAATCCTTTCTTGTCTTCTTTTTTACAACTAAAATTACTCATCTCTTCCCTCGACTCTTCTTTTCACCCTAATCCAAGCCTCATTCACAAAATCCCTCAATTCACCCTTATAAATTCTACCAACATAAATCTAACATTCACCACTTACCCAAAACTATATCAACCAACATCCCTCAATTCACTCCCTACCCAAAATTCTACCAACCTAAAACCAATATTCAACACTTACTCGAAATTCTACTAACTGAAATCCCTCAATTCACCCCTTACCTTAGATTCTACCAACCTAATACTTTCCTTCCCCACTTACCCAAAACTTACTCACTCCCTCACTTACCCACAAAACCAAAACCTACACACATATCCCCTCACCAAACCCTAACTCTTTACACAATCTGAAAGCACATCCTACTCGCCCACTATACACTAACCCTAGATAGTCTAAACCTAAACTGTAATCAACCTAAACACACATAAACTTAACTTAACACTGCCAAACATAAAACTCAACCTAACACTCACAAACACAAAACCCAGCCAACCTAGCCATAAGACACCCAAAACCAAAGTCTAACACACCCTAACCCTAATTGATCGGGCCCTAACAAACCCAAACCCTAGTTGACTGAACCCTGACACACCCAAAACCTAGCCTATCGAGCCTATCTGACCCTAGTCCGCTTTAAATCAAGCATAAGCCTAACTTAAACTATTGCCAAAAACTTTTATACAAAATATGGAGGGTGGGGTGGGTGGGGTGGCGAGAGAGAGAGAGAGAGAGAGAGAGAGAGAGAGAGAGAGAGAGAGAGAGAGAGATTAACTTATGTTTAACTTATATTAATGTGAATATATGACTTGTGATTATTTTATGTTGAGGGAGATATGTAATTTGTGATATTAACATGAATGTGTATGTGTCTAACTTGCGTTAATGTCAATATGAGTGTGAGTGTAATTTAAGCTGATATGAATGGGTATGTTAGTGTAATTTGTGTGCATGTGGGGGTGTATATGTGCAAACATTGAGGTATATAGGTCTATGTGCTTAAGTGTTAATTCTCATGCAAATGTGTTATTATGTGGTGTTTAATATTATTCGTTATATGTCTATGTAATGTTTTCGTACCTTTCCATGTTTCAATGGTTTACCTTATGCAAAATCCATCCGATGCTAGAGTATATTTCTATGTTAG
Organism: Papilionanthe hookeriana x Papilionanthe teres; assembly: GCA_022702705.1. NCBI lineage: Eukaryota > Viridiplantae > Streptophyta > Magnoliopsida > Asparagales > Orchidaceae > Papilionanthe > Papilionanthe hookeriana x Papilionanthe teres. The sequence goes on from CM040435.1 coordinate 1,371,195, forward strand.
CAAAATTTTTATGTGTTAAGTTATTCCTACCATGTTCAAACCATATATCCTATGTTAGTCTCATGTCAAACGTACATGTTATGTGTTTGCACCATGCAAAACTCAAATTTATGTACTTACATCATGCAAGAACCTATGTATTATGTGTCTGCCATGCAAAATTCATGTGTTGGATATTTATCGTGCAAAGACCTATATGTCAGATGTTTAGCACGGTTATTCATGTAGGATATCACATACTTAATCTATAAAAGCCTATGTAAGTTGGATGTTGTTCTTCTTAAATCCTATACAAGTTGGATTTGTTTTATGGCCTACGCAAGATGGATATTATTCTTCTTAAGGCCTACAAAAGTTGAATGTTATTTTTTTAACGCATAAGTAAGTTGAAAGTTATTTTTCTTAAAGCCTATGCCAGATGGATGTCTGTACTTGCTCATGTTAGTTATGACCTTAGGATCACCTGGAATTTTTTATTGATGTTTATATAAAAGAAAGACCTTAATTCCTTATAATAAGTGAGAGAGAGCCCAACAAAGCTTATATGCCAAAATTTTCAAAAATGAAAATAAAAAGAAAGAGAAAGTGAATAGTTTTATGAAATTATTTATAAACTCAAAGTTCACTAAGTTCTATCTTCTTCAAAAAAAAATGAGAGTATGCAAATCCAAAGAATATAATTTTTTACATCAACTAAGTGTGCACCAAATTTAGTAGATTTTAAAGTTCAAGCTTAAGAGAGCTTTATTTTAAGGATTTTAAAATAACTTTGAATAAAATTTAACAACCCTCTTTAAATAAAAATTAAAAACTCTTTCTTTAAAAATTAAAATTGAATAACATCTTTTTTAAAAATTAAAACAAAATCTCTTGTTAAAAATGAAGCTTAAAACAAACAATTTTTTTAATAAAGCTTAACTCAAGAGTAATCTTCTTGAATGGTAAATCCAAAATTAAGATAAATTAAATAAATTAACAAAAATCCTTTTGAAAACTCGAAACAAAATAAATAAAATCTTTTTTTTTTTGGCGAAATTAACAAAACAAACCCTCTTTATAAAAGCCTACACTCTAAGATAAATTTTAAAATCTTCAACCTAAAACTCTTAAAAATTAAAAGAAAAACTTAAACATGTAACAGATTTTAAACAACCTAAGCCAAACCTTTTAAGAACCCTAAACTAAAACTTTTCCAAATAGATCAAAAATTCAAATTTTTGTAACGAAAAAGAAATCATTTAAAAGAAGTCATTTTCAAATGAGCTTACCAATCAAAATATTAAAACTAAATAAGCTTTGCACAGCCCTCATGGAAAAACTTAGTCTATGCAAGGCTTACATATTCATGAGTATAATTTTCTTGAATGAACTTGGTCATTCACAAAAGCATATGATTCATAAGTATAGTCCTTAAGCATATAAGTTTTGGGTCATTTTAAGCATATAAATTCCATATATACATTTTACATGCAAGTAAGTTCACATCGCCAACAATCTTTAAATGAAAAAATCTTTTATAAATTCCATATATACATTTTACATGCAAGTAAGTTCACATCGCCAACAATCTTTAAATGACAAAATCTTTTATAAAATTCATTTTTTTCATGTGTGTGTGTGTGTGTGTGTGTGTGTATTCTTAATCTTTGTGAATAAAGAGTATCAGTCCCTTGTTGTCAACTTTAATTTTGATGTTTATGGGAAGAATATAGAGGATTCACACGATCCTCATCAAAGGAACATGCTAGTCACACTAGAATTTGCATTTTTGTAACTTTAGATTTTACTTTAATAAAATTAGTAGTAAGAGACTTTTAAAATTCCCAACCTTTTAACCCTTTAAACTAAACTTAAGATTAATAAATTGACATGTGCATGTAATGTGCTTTTTTTACCTTAATTTTATACTTTTTATACTTTTTATATTATGCTTTGGGGAAGGTTTTTAGTGTTGTGTTGCAGGATTTAGGAAAGGAGATCGAACAAAGCTTGAAACATAGCAAATGGAGTTAGGTGGTGTTCTGGCACATAGGAGCCAGATACAGGTTAAGTTCAAGCAGCAAATAGAGTGGGTGGAAAGTAGGCGTCGTGATAGTGCCTGAGTGTTGGCCCCTTGGCCTTTAAGCGTTCGTTCACCTAAGATCTTATCCTACAAACCCGAGAGCCTAGAAAGTAGTCACCATGTCTGCAGCACGTAAGCGCCACACTGCTAGCATCTAGGCACCATGACCTGGGCTGCTAAGCGCTCGAAGTTCTATATTAGAAACTGTGTTTAGCACTTAGACGCCAATTACAATAAAAAGACAGTTTCTGTAGTTGGGTTGCATCTTTTTATCTGGTATAAACATTTGATACAAATGAAATGGGGTCTTTTCTATCATTTTGTAGCAAGAAACACGAAAGGAGAAGACTAATGAAGATTTGCAAAGTATTTTTGAGACGAGAAATAGGGGTGTTGAGAGGATCAAAGGGTGTAAAAATTGCTTTTTTTTTCATTTCAGCACTTCTGCTTTGATAGGGAAGAAGATAATTACACTTCAGTTTGAGTTTTTACTGGGATTTCCGTAAAAGACATTGTTTTTTTTTTACTTAAATTAAAGTTTGTTTTGTTGAAGTTTTGCATTAGGTTGTGAGTAATTCAATTGTTTCTTCCTTGAATTGGAAATGTGGTGGGATAGAATTGAGCTTTTCTTTATGATCTGCACTTCAACTTTCTTAATTGTGTTGTGTTAACCTTTAAATTTAATTTACATTCCACATGAACAATAAAATAGTTAAACCATTCGTGAAATCTGAGATCTGTAAGGAAACTTAGTGGAATGAAAAGTTTAACCACATAAACTCATTGGAATAGAGATATTGTCTTTGAGTTTATGCAATCTTATGGGGAGATATTATTTGCTTGGACTGGTCATGAAATTTAGGGAACTAAACTCATGACAACCACTCTTTTTTTAACTTTTAGAAGAGGATAAGAAATAAATTTTCCTTGATTGACTTTGAGCTTTGATCCTTTCCTCAATTATAATCACCACTAGGCAAATTCAAGGGAGAAATCTCTCAAGTCTTGAATCTCTTAAGAACTTTTTTTTAATTGCTAAGGTAGATCTATTTTCTAAAAGGATTTACGGTAGAAACTTTATTGAACTTTGAGAGCTTAAACAGTTCAGGCTAGGAACAACATTTCTACACTAGAACTTTTTAAAATTTATATTAATCTTGTTCCTTGTAGGAATGACACCCGGAACTCAATTACGCATACTACTGATACACCACTATACTTGTGTGAGTCTCCAGTGCTTCGCCGCACTTGGAGCATGTTAAGTTTTTTGTGTCATTGTCGGTGAAGGACGGTGAAATCAAAGTAGAAAAATTTTAGTTGAACTTAAAGGATCTATATTTGAAAACAATTGTGTTAATCTATAACTTGTTTAGTTTATTGTTTATTGTTTCTTATACAATAAAAATCCAAAAATATCCTATTAGTTCTCTATAAATCTATGCACTTGTACTTATTGCAATATTCTTGTTTCCTCTTTGTTATTCGACTTTGAATTTGAGTTGTTTAGTGCTTATTTTGTTACAGTGTACTTTCATTTGTACTGTGTGGATTTACTTTTAGCTTACGGTCACCTAACTAGTTTAACTTATTTGGTGTATGTATAGTTCTGAATCTTCAGACCTCGAGCCTTTTGACTTTGAGTTAGAAGGAATTGTTAAAAAAATTAAAAAAACTAAAAAAAGTAATCAAAGAGAATTAAGAGAGATGAGGCACATTCCTCAACAGAAACCCAATGCCTACTGACCCAATGACATGCCTAGACCTCTTTGGAAATTTACAAACCTTACGACGGACGAAATCTACTTAAGTATCAATACTCCTTCCATAGAAGCTAACCCTTTTGAATTGAAACTCATCATCATTCAGATTGTACACAATAATCAGTTTGAGGGGACACCATTAGAAGACCCTAATTTATACTTAGGAAAGTTTTTAGAAATGTGTGTCATATTTCGCTATAACGATGTCTCCAATGATGTTGTTAGGCTAAGGCCTATTCCTTTTATCTCTAAGGAATAAAACCAAAATGTGGCTTGATTTCCTAGCTCCTGGGTCTATCACAACTTGAAATGAACTAGCCCGGAGATTTTTAGTGAAGTGTTTTCGACAATAAAAAACAGCTAAACTTAGGAATGATGTTATCTCATTTAGCTAGTACGATGGAGAATCAATTCATGAAGATTGGAAAATGTTTAAGGAGCTCCTTAGAAAGTGTCACAACCAAGCACTACGAACATTCAAAAATTTTATAATGATTTGGTAGGATCCCTTATATTGATCATAGATGTTGTAACAGGAGGTTCCCATATGTCTACACCTTATGATGAGCTTATTTATTAATTAAGGAGATGATAACGTATAATTTTCAATGGCCCTCAGATAGAGTGAACCTTAGGAAGGTAGCCAATGTTCACGACACAAAAGTTTTAATAATTTTGACATCACAAGTAGCAGTTATATCTCAGAAATTAGACCAATTAGGATTGAATATGACAAGGATCTTCAGTTATAAAAGAGAATATGGACAACAGGTTGATCCTAGTACATCACCCATTGAAGCCGTGAATACCATTAACAATACATTTAACAACCTATACTGCAATACCTATAACCCTGGTTGGAAGAATCGCCCAAACTTTATCTAGAACAATAATAGCCCAGGTGTAGGAACCTAACATTGGGGAAATAGTTAAGCCAATCATGTAGGAAATTGGAGTAATCAGAGCACTAACAACTCAAGACAAACTTACCCTCCTGGATTTAACTCAAACCCTCAATTTAAGGATAAGAAACTTTCATTGAAAGAAATAATAATGCAGATGGGGAATAAACTGTAGAGTCAAGTTGCAGCTATTAGGAACATAGAAAACCAATTAGGCCAGATAACACATTATTTAAGTAATAAGCCTCATGGAACTCTTCCTAGCAACACCAAAGTTAACCTCAAGGATAAAACAAATGAGCAGATGAAGAATTCAATCCTGAGCCCGAAAGACCTAGTGTCCATAGTTGAAGAATTCAATCATGAGCCCGAAAGAAGTGAGAAACCTTCTTTGGATTTAAGAAGACCAACCTCACCTCCTATGATGAACATAGAAAGACCAACTTCACTATTTCCTCAAAGGTTTCAAAAACACAAGTTAGATAAAAAATTCTCTAGATTTTTAGAAGTGTTATGAAACTTACGATTAATATTTCATTTCCTGATGCTTTAGAACAAATGTCTTGCTACGTGAAATTCATGAAGGAGATTTTAAATAAGAAACGAAAACTAAGAGATATTGACACTGTAGCACTTACTAGGGAGTGTACTGCTATCACCCACAAGAAGCTTCCTTAAAAACATAAAGAACACTGATAGTTTTACCATCCCTTGTGCCATAGGAGAGAAATTTTTTGGGAAGAGCCTATACCATCTAGCCGTTAGTATTAATCTTATGCCCTTGTCTGCCTTTATGATATTAGGATTAGGAGAATTCCACCCATCACTGTGGCCCTTCATTGGCTGATCATTCACTAACTTATCCTAGAGGGCTATAAAGGAGGTCATGGTGAAGGTGGAAAAGCTTAACTTTCGGTGAACTTTATCTTATTAGACGTGGGTGAGGATAAAGAGATCCCAATCATTCTTGGTAGACTTTCCCCAACAACTGGTAGGGCTATGATGGATGTTCAAAAGGCAAAACAAATTATGAGGGTAATGATCAGGAGGTAACCTTTGATGTTTTAAAGTCTATTAAATATCCTTCTAATTCGAGAGATAAATCTTGCTTTAAGTTAGATCTGGTGGATGAGCTAATTAGAAGCCAAATTCAAGAGACTTCAGAAGCTGGCCCTGTAGAGCAAAGTTTAATTGAGTAGGGAAATATTTGATCATTTGGACACTACTAGCTATTCCAAGCCCTAGTGTCATCCATAGAGGAGACCCCTAAACTAGAACTGAAAGTCTTACCCAACACTTAAAATATGCCTATTTAGAAAAGCCATCCATCTTACCTGTGATTATTTCTTCAGAACATTTAAGTTGCAGGAAGAAAAGTTGTCGCGAGTTCTGAGGACGTTTAGAAAAGCCTTTGGTTGGACGATAAAAAATATAAAGGGGATTAGTCCTTTCTTGTGTATGCATATGATCCTTATGAAAGAGGACCACAAACCCAAGGTTGACCTTCAAAGAAGACTTGACCCTTTGATGACAGAAGACATTAAGAAGGAGAATGTGAAGTAGCTTGATGCAAGCATTATCTATCATATTTCTGATAGTATATGGGTTAGTCTTATCCATTGTGTACCCAAAAAGGGAAGGATGACTATTGTGGAGAACGAGCTGAATAAGTTGATACCGACAGGACATGTCATAGGGTGACATACTTGTATTGATTATATGATGTTAAACACACCACTAGCAAAGATCATTTCCCCCTTTCCTTCCAATACCAAATGCTAGATATATTAGCTGCCCACCCATTTTTCTATTTCTTAAATGGATATTCAAGATACAATCAAATTCTCATAGCTTTGAAGGATCGAGACAAGACTATATTTACGAGCCCATATGAGACTTCCACATTTAGGAGGATATCTTTTAGACTCTACAATGCATCTGCCACTTTCCAGCATTGCATAATGCTCCTATTTTATGATTTGATAGAGAGAGAAAGAGGTAGTTATGGATGATTTATTAAAGTTTTATGAGAAAAAGTAGTTAAGTTAGCCCCGTTAGTCTGCATGAGTGTCGAAATGATATCATTGGTGTTCCTTTAAAATGTTACTCTATTTTCAAAGTAACATATTTTGGAAGTTCTTCTATTTTTGCTCAAACTGTCAAGTAGTAGTAATTGCGACAATAATAATAAGAAGAATTGTAACAACAATAATAACACTTTAATGACATGACTGACAATAGTAACAAAGTTCCAATATGAATTAAGTGGTAGCTAAGCTTAGCAATCTTCATTTCAATTAAAATCATACATCCATAATCCAAGAGCTTTTATGAGCAATTTTTGGAAAGTAGAGAGATTATCTATTGAATAAAAAATGCCTGACCTACTAAGAAGAATATATTCAATCCAGTAGAAGCACAAAAGCTTACTAAGTTGAACAACGAAAACAATTAGAACATTGATAACTACTCACCCTTAGCAGAAAATGATGAGAGAAAGGACAAATATACAAACAATATGACCTGCATTTACCAGAATCAGAAGAAAAATTTGTTAAAAGTTATTCATAGCTACACAAGACCCTGCACTTCAAAACCTTATCATGCACATAAAATCCTGGCATCACCATGATTTTTACTTGCACTAAAGAATGTGTCCGGTGTTGCTTGCCTTTAAGAACATCTTCCATGTACAGTGGATCAAAACTTCGGTTCTCACCAACCCTCAAAAGCAACAAAGGGGGATTAAAGGAGAATGCGAGTAAATGAAGCAGCCACATGCATTTAGCAGCGATGAAAAATGACTGCAGAAGCAGCTCAGGCCACGGCGTCGACCAATTCAATATAGAAATAATGCCGCTCATCTTCTGATCACAGAAGTAGCTGAAATCATCGCTGTAATACTTAGTCCCCTTCCTCAAAACTTCATTCCAGCTCAAATTCCGAAGAGAGACGAAAGATGAGAAGTTCTCCAAGCAATCTTGATGAGGGTCAAGAAGCTTTGGTGATCCATTTTTCTGGAACACACAGTTCTCAAAATCTTGGTGCATTGACTGATTTATGAGAGCTTCTAAATGATAGAGAACAGCTTTTGGGTACTTTTTGTCCAAAGTTAATGGATTTGGATGCACAAGCATGCTTAATTTTTCCAGTAAACTGCTGTCAGTTTTATCGATATTGTCAATGAGAGCCTTGCAGAAGTGCTTGACGGAGAGTCTTGCTTCAGAAACTACCTGCAGGAAGCCCTCGACCATTACTTCATGGCTAACAGGCATGGAGTTTTCATTACAGCCGTGGTTACTATTAATCGGCTTAGTTCTCTTTAATGTATTGAGAACTTGTTTTCCTTGTTCTTGAACTGCCAGCTTAAGGGACCTCCTCAGCTCTTCACAATAGGACTCTAAGGTTTCTAGCTTTTGTTGAAGCTCACCAAGAGCAGCCCTCGTCTTTGCGACTTCAGCCAATGCTGCATCTTTTCGTTCATTGGCCTCAAACAACTCCCTTTTCAATGTTTCAAGTGACAAAGTTCCCCAATCAGTTAAAATCTGGCGCATATTTTCTGATTCATTTGCATTTGGAGACATTTCTAGTTTGTTTTTCTTCTTTGTTTTATGAAACAACCATGAAAAGGTAGTTCCTTTGCTCTTTGATTGAGGTGGAAGTGGAGTACGGGTATCAACTGAAGGAGTTACGTTATTAACACTTTTGAGGTTGTTCTGCTCAGCATCAGACTCCATACTCATTGTTGCCGGGTTGCTTGTGGTGTTAAATGTCACTGATTTTAGTTCTCCTGTGGTACTTCTCCTACTTAAAGACTTGTAGACGTCAACTCCTGGAGCAGTTTGCATGATAGGATTTTGGTGGTTTGCGCAAAAAGTTTTGTTGGATAAATATTCATTTGTTAAAAAAGCCAGCTGATCATCTTTCAGAGAAGAAAACTTATTCACAGAATTTGTGTCAGACAGAACGTTCTCATTATCTCTGGGTTCTCCTTCCAGCCTGATTTCACTCCAGTTTTCTGAAAGGCTTCTATCTGGGCGGATGAACTGGTACCCAGGCAACGCCTTATCTTCGTAAGTCTGACTCTAACCATCATAGATCAGAATCTTAAAAGAAATCAGGCTCCGAAAAATTAAACGTAGTCTGGAAGTCATCATACTGACTGAAAAATGACAGAAAGAAATAGACGTACTTTTCGGGTGAAAATTTGACAAACGGTTCCATGAATAAAGGCATTTACCAAAATTTTAGGGTGGCAACCTCCATGATTAAGTAATTTTGAGCTTGATAACTTGGAATGATAGAGTCATGAAATGTTAATTAAGTTATTTCCACCTATTCATAGATTTTTACTCTAACCCATCAGTCTTTTAGTACATTATACTCATTTAGAGTTTTTAATGATTAAATGATTGTTATTACATAGACTTTCGATATTTTTGTGTCGGAAGATTTGCAGTAGAATGATAATTTAATGTCTATTTGCGGTGGTAGACTGATAATTTAATGTCTATTTGCGGCGGTAGACTAGTAATTTAATGTCTTAATAACACACGAAGATCCAACACACACGCAAACAACTGAAAAAGAAAAAAACCAAGGGGCATAGCCCGGTCAAAGTAATCCACTATAAGTTCATAAATACAAATATAGATTATTGCCCCATAACTGGGAAAGACAAGTTACAATGCTACACCGAGTATAATACGTGTCCTTACAGAATATATAGAAAAAGTTAGGAGTAACAAGAAAACCACCGTATTCCGAATATCATGGTCGTAAGCAATTGCCGCCAAGAGTTATCACTTGGTCTTCAATACAACGTGTTTGGGATATGCCATTGCTATGTATCAGTGATACTTTGTTACACCATATTCATGCTACTTCATTATCTCGTACTAGAGATACTTCATTATACTGTATTTAGGATATTTCATTACACATTATTCAGAATACATTGTTAAACAACAGATTTCACTGACAGCAGCAAGGTGAGGCGGCTGGCTGTTGTCAATGATGGCTGGTAAACGGTGGTCGAGAGCTATGGAAACATGAAGCTATTGTCGGGTCTTCAGTCCATAATAACATTGGAATTTGACTACCCTCCCCAAATAAAGAGAGGAGGTCTATTTATTGTCCCGGGGAAGGGGAAGGGGAAGGGGAAGGGGAAGGGGAAGGGGAAGGGGCACTTTGGTCATTTGGCGAACAACATCAGTAAGCACCCGATTGAATGACCCATAGTAATTCCCCTTGATCATAAGGAATATTTTGATGATTTGAAGATCTTAAGGTCTTCATAATTGGTTAATCTTGGCTGGGTTCGTTGGATTCCAATCATCGAGAAACTCGAATGACATTTTAAATTTAGAATTCATTTGACGCTACAATTAATTATCCAAAACTTTCACATGTGACTTAATGGCTTGATCCGGGCTCGATCGGACTCGGATTGGACCAATTTTAGCATCATTGGATTCATCTTGTTGAGACTGTCAGTTTGAATTAAATTTACTGAAATCGGAGCTCTGAATGATCTTTGATTTGAATCAGAATGTATTTTGATAAAAAAAATGCCTCGAAATTCGTGTCAAATAATAAAATTTCTTTATGAAGCATCAGATATAAAGAGATAGCTATCTCATTTGTTAAGTTGATTCAACATCTATCTTATGGTCTATATAATTTCAAAGTGTAAACTATCATATTAGGATAATGATCTTTAAATCATAGTCTTTCATAATGTTTGACTAAGCAAAATTTTAGCAATAATCTGAGTCCAATGCAACAGCTTTCAAATATCTAGACATGGAGAAAAAGGAACTAATATTGTAATTAAATCCCACTAACAGAAAAAGACAACTGAATTAAAATAGTATTAGGTAGCGAAGGCAGTATTTTATAAGCTGCAACTTTCAATACCTAGATGATAAATTGAGATGTACCCACTCCATCAAATCACTTGTTTTATATCCTTGTCAGACCGTGTGCACAGTGGGTTGAATCAGCTGGACATTCTTAGTAATCTAGTATATTGCACTCGAAGAGATTAGTTGAAGGGGAAAATTTTAATTAGTTTGGAGTGATGACAAACATGTTGGAGCGTCAAGTATCCACTGTTCAAAGAAAATATTAATCTAAAGAATATGATAAATTTGGATCATCGGCACATTACAGTCAAATACAAAATACCAAGCTGAAACTGTAGATTATGACAACAACGCCACATACTTCAGTCTAATTAATAATATTGGATCTAAAGAAGCACCCAAATGCAGAAAAGAGATTTCCTCTTTTTCTTCAAAAATTTGACGCCATCATTCAGCATTTCTCAAGCAGTAAAAAGATGTGCAAATATAATATGTTTTCATATATAAGATGTTTGAACAAGATAAAAAATTTTAATAGATATAAGATATTTTTTATTCAATATAAAGTGTTTCACTCATATATAAGAACTACGGTTAAGATACAAGCATTTATCATAAGGTCATTCCCTGAAAGATAAGATGTTATTATCTAGAAGATTTCTTATTCAAATATAAGATCATTTAACCAAAATAAAATAATTCTAACCAACCATGAGATCTTATGAGATACAAAACCTTTTAATTTTTTATTTTATAATAAAATCCGTGACATATAATGGGTATTTTTAGAGTTACAAAAAGGATACAATTGGCAGGAAATATATTTGGTATCAAATTTATTAAGCAAGAAATATATTTGGAAGCAAGTATATTTGGTAGGAAATATCATATATATATTTGGTATCAAATATATTAAACAACAAATATATTTGGTGTAAAAAATCACATATATTTGATAAGCAAAGATATTAAGTAAAAAATATATTTAGAAACAATTATATTTGATAAAAAATTTCAAGGCACTATTTTACAAAACTCCACATTGCCTTGAAATTATGCCAAAAGTGAAACTCCTCCTTACATTCCTATCTACAAATCCCTTTGAGCTCATCTGCATTGAACACCGATCAAGTCCAAGCAATTCTTGAACTTTGTTGATTATCATCTAATGTGTCATCTTGCATCAAATGGCCTTATTTTCCTTTAGAACAAGTTTGGTTTTATGTAATGACTCTATCTCCTCTATCACAACTGCGAGACACTTTACAGTGTCCAAATTGGAGACTGCATCATCATAAGAGTATGACTCCACAAGAATCTCTTCTGCAATAGTTAATGCGTGTGCAACTAGCACTATATCACTTAGGCAGGCAAATCACCCTTCTCTTTCTTTCCCTAACCAAGGAATAAGAAAGTACAAAAGTAAAAGTCTCTTCATCAACACTAGTCTAATGAGAAAAATTATAGAAATAGAGTGTTCTTTGATATAGCTGACTCATCTCTATCATGGCTAGATGGTGTATGTCATTCAGTGTAGTAGAGACATTTCATCAAACACAGCATATCTACTTATGAAGATTCTAGAATCTTTAATACACCATAAATTGTAACACTTTATGCCATTTTGTATGTCATGTCCCTAGAATATAAATTTTTTTGATCGGGGATCCAAATTTCCATCCAGGACAGGCATAAGTAGGATAGTAAAAAATCTTCAAGTCAAAATAATCAAGAGGACACTTCAAGTCGATAGCAACATGAGAAGATTGGTTCATCAGAAGCAAGCAGTAGAGATACCTTCAGCCCAAAGACCCTTAATTCAAAATGGTTGAAATAAACATGATATTCTCTCTTGATACGATTGTACCTCCCAGCAGCAATATTTTGTTGTGGCATCATAGCAAATGTGTGGTGGCCTATGATGTGCTCTGAACGACAAAAATTATCAAATTGACATGACCAAAACTCTAATCCATTATCCATCCAGAGATAACTAATTTCTGGCCTAGTCTGCTTTTTTATCATAATCTTCAACAGCTTGAAGACTCCAAATACATCAGTATTATAAATATATATATATAAAGAATGATCAAATATATATTGACTAAAAATCATCAATAACGGTCAACATGTATCTTACACTGCCATGAGATGGCTCTCTTAATGGTATCATTAGCTCGGAGTGGATATAATCAAGTAGTCATTTGATTTTTGGACCACGCTAATGAATGAGACCCTTTTTGCTTTTCCAAAACACAGAACTAGCAGAATTCTAAAGCACCAGTTTGTTGAGATTAGAGTAGGTCTTGCTTGCCTAACATTTTAAGGCTTTTTTCACCCATATGGCCTAACCTCAAGTGCCACAACCTAGTGACATCAGTGTTAGACATGGCAGTTGAAACAACTGTTGAATCTTCAACGATGGAACCTTACAAAGCGTAGATATTTCCTTTGATCTTTCAACCTTTCATCACCAAGAGTGCTCATTTAAAAACAATCATGGCTCCACCTTCACCATTGTACTGTAAAACCTTATCATCAAAGTATTGAGAGAGATCAAAATTTTCTTTTGCTTAGGAATATGCCTCACCTTAGTGAGTGTCTTGACAATACAATTGTAAGACCACGTCAATCATAGGACATGAAGAATTATTCTCCATCAACACAACTCCACCTTCAATAGACAGATAAATGAAGAAATACTTCCTGTTAGGAGTAATGTGAAATGTGCAGTCGAAGTTCATTATCTTTAGATGAAGACCTTAGTTGGTCCTTAGATACTAGGAAGATGTTGTTTTCATCATCTTCTACTACGATACATATTTGATTTTATTGTTTTGGCTTGTTATGATCACAATTCTCTAAAGATCCTTTATATTTCATTCTTGGGTAATCAACTTTGCAATGCTTCTTTCTTTTGTCATAAAAGTAATATCATTCCCACTGGACTTTGATCTTGCAGAAGACATTGATCTTGCATGAGACTTTGACTGATTGCTTTCTTTTCAGATCTTTATCTGGCAAGCAAGCAATCTTCACTACTAATGAAGTAAATGACTAGTTGTTCTCAAATAATTCTCTGGATAGCAAGGCTTTGTTGACAACTTCTAGACAAATCCCCCTTTCATATAACAAGGAGTCACAAAAATTCTATTACAAAAGGTGAAAGAGACAATAAAAATTACAAAGCCAAGTTCTCATTATTGTACTTCACATCGATCATCTACAGGTCCGACCCTTCAACCATGTGGTGAGATTATAACTTTTGCTTTAAGTACAAGTTTGTTGTGAGACTCTTACCAATACATAGACTCCAGTTTCCTCCATAGATCAGTAATTATGTCCTCAATAGTCCTGAAGGATCTCATTCGATGGATGTAGATGAATCTGAGCTCTTCTTTTACATCTGCATATTCTCTTCAGCTAATAAATTTTTCAACACGTGTTTAATGTCGAGCAAGGTGTCTTCTATAACTTATCGAACCAATATATCTCTCATTTTGATTTTCCACAAAACAAAATGAGTATACAAATCTATCTTCTCGATGTTGTACTTCATTGAGGGCATCAACGAGAAAAAAGAGATCATACAACGATGGATTCACAAATGAAATCCATGATGAACAATATTGATCTTAAAAGTGATGATTGTGACATAAGCGAAAAAAGAAATCATCTACTCTGATACCTCTTATTAGGAACAACTCTAATCATCATTAAGTAAGTTCAATCATACAACCCAAAAGAACACATGATTTACATGAAAAAATCATAAAATGAGAAAAATCCGTAGGAGAATCGGAGCGATAACTTCACTAAAAAAATAAAGTGATCAGCAATAAATTCAAATACAAAATCTCTTAGTATCCTGCTTAATTTCTCACCCTCTCTCAACTCATGAGATACCATGGCTATTTATAGAACTACAAAACAAATATATTTGGTAAGAAATATATTTAGTATCAAATATATTAAGCAAAAAATATATTTGAAATCAAGAAATGAACTTAGAAACAAAAATATTTGATAAAAAATATCACATATATTTGAAAGCAAATATATTAAGAAAAAAATATTTTTGGTAAGGAATTTCAAGAAATTATTTTACATATACATTTGAACATGCTTATAATTTAAATTACCAAAGAGGAAAGTTAATTCGAAATAAATATGCCTTGACAACAAAAAGACGAAAGAAAGGATAAAGAATAAGGGGCATCTACATACATACCACCCAATTCCTTTAGAACAACATGCCTAACACCTAAACTAGGAAAAGTAACGTGATTGTTTGTATATTTCACTGTCTTTTACACATCAATCTTCATTTTGCTTATAAAATTTTTCCCACAGCTTATACTGTAACTTACTCAAGAAATTGGACATTATGAAACTTAGCACATGGTTCTCCTAAACTTAAATGGATGTCCTCCCATTGCTTGCTTTGACATCCAATCAAATTTCTTAACAAAACGTGTTGAGAAGTGCATCATCAAAAATAAACAACTAAAATTCAAAATTGTTTTAAACCTTAAATCCATTATCCAACAGACCCAAAAAAAAACAGAAGACAGCCTCGAAGAAATGCTCATTAAAGATACTAAAAGCTCACCGGCCATATCAGAAGCTCGTCAACTGGATCTGAATCACCTTAATCAATAAGCAAACCCTACCATACTTAATCCTTCATCAATACCCAGAACGCATTTCCCGAAATCGCATCAGGGATTAGAAAAATAAAAAATACCAAACAAAATATCTTCTCCAACACAACATTCCACCGATTCCAAAAAATCTCACAAATACATCCAAATTAAAAACCGAGTACAGATTCTACCCATTCAGGAACCCAGAAAATCGTGAGGAAGAATTAAACAAGAAAAAAGGGGGAAAGAAAAGGGAAAGCTCACCGGAGTAAATACAGGATAGTCATCAGCTGCGTTGTTGGAGAATCTGGAAAAAGGAGAAGAGCCGGCGGGAATCCTCACCGCCGCCGGGCTACTACCGCTTCCATGCAGCAGAGCAGCATGAATAGCCCTGAGCTCCACGGCCTTCGCCATTGCTGCCTGGACTTCCTTCCTCTGCATCCCTTCGATCTGCAAGTGAGCTGCCGAAGAAGCCATGGTTAAGCACAGTAAAAATCGAAGGAATCCCTTCGCTCATATCCAGGAAAAGAGAAGGAATATCATGCGCCAAAATATTCCATTATTGTGAACTGTATTAGTGTATATATAGTGCGTTTCGTATGCTAGTGACGTTTTAACTGACGGCTCTGCGGGTCGGCTGTAAGAGCTAATTAAGAATATAATCTCGATTTTTAATTGAGTTTTATATGAGATGTTTTGGTGATTATAGTTAATTAAGATTAATTTGAGTGACTTAGAGCTTTAAATGAAGTCAAAACATGGACTAAATGACTTGAGGAAGGACAAATAAATTTAACAATAAATAAATTAATAAATAAATAATTGTACCTTTTGACTGTGTTTAGGAATTATTGACTTTGATGTCTTTGTTGAGTTTGACACCTTAACATTAAAATGTGGCTAGTCAATTTCTTCCATTAAAGTGAGTGTTATCAAACAAATATTCTATTATTGTAGAAATGTTTTCTCTTGTTGAATTCGGATGTGTCATGTGAATTATACTCATGAAATATAGCGTAAATAAGGAGAAGGATAAAAGAATGGAAGGGAGTGCATAGTAATGAATAGTAGAATCAGAGAATTTGTGTAACATTTTAATCATGAAATGATCTATATTTATAGCAAAAAGGGATACAATATGTGAAGTTATATTTATGTCTCTACTTGAGTAGGAACTGTAGTGTTTTTTCTAAGTATTTCAGGCTTGTGGGCCCAAGGGTGCTCTCTAGCTTGTACGATTAGACTTGATAGGACTTAAACAAGCCTTAATGGTCAATTAGATTTGACGCATGGCTCAATATCTATGGGTCAGTAGGACTAACCCAATCGGTGGAATTCTACTGATCGGTTGGTAAGATCTGATCGTCAACCCCAAATCTCTACTAAGGAGCTCTTGTTGATAGAGTGGAGCTAGGTCATTGGGCAGAGGGTAAATCATTAAAATTTGATGGGTAGCCTTCCCTTAGACAAGAGAATCTTGACTTAGTCTTTGAGACTTATTGTATTCTCTTGATGGTATTGGGGAGATGGCTAAGTGATCCCAACATGACAGAGTCCTCTCATGGATTGGCTTCATCTTGTTGGCAAGCTTGGATGACTCTTTCTTGTGCATGAATGAGCCGCTCTGGCTCATAACACTTCGACTGTCGTCATGACTTAAGTAGTCTCAGGTTTGCTACATTTGATCGGATATCTGCTGCATTGATCAAGCTTTTGATGGGTCCTCTTGGTATTAAAGCTTCTTCTCATAAAAGTTAGATCTCCTCGAGATTTGTGCACATTTTTCTGTATACATAATTAGTTCATTGATTCTCTTTCTTTTTAAAAGTTGTGTGATGATAAGAACAAGAGAATTTAATGTGCAAAAATAATCATAATTTATGATTATTTAATGATTAAATAATTGTACTACATATATTTTTCTGTCACTCAATCCCTATAAATAGAGCGTAAAGGCTTAGCTTTTTTCATCCTCTCTGTCGCTTCATCTCTCAGCTCGTTTGAATTTAGCTTGTCGCCATGGTGAACGAATCAGCTTCAAAATATGATCTTTATGGGAATAATGCTTACCCTATGGCCCTTAGAGATAAGAGAGAGGATGGTCCGCCTGAGGGTGAAAAGAAGAAGTTGGCTGTGAGAAAGCTAGGCCACTTTATTGGTCCATCCCACAGAGAAAGGGGTATTGCCTATTGCTCGAAACATTCAAGGGACTGGCAATTTTTCAGGCAGCCTGAGTAGCAGTGAGCATGAATCTCCAGAAGATCTAATGGTCTAAAAGAAAATAGCTTAATGCCAAAAGGACCCACCAAAAGCTTGATTGATGAACCAGAAATTCGATCAGATGTAGCAAATTAGAGGCTGCCTAAGTCATGAGAGTAGTTGAAGTGTTATTAGCCTGAGTGACTCATTCATGCAATGGAAAAGGGTTCATCCAAGCCTGCCAACACGATGAAGGCAATCCAAGGAGAAGGACTGTTACCAGGATCACTTCGTCTTCCTCAATACCATCAAGAGGATACGATAGGTTTCAACCATCTCACCAGGATCCTCTCATCTAATGGATGGCTACTCATCAGATGATGATTTTCCCTTTGCCAGATTTCCTAGCTTCATCAAATCGATAGGAGCTCCTTAGTGGAAATCAAAGGTCAAGACTAGACCTTACCTCACGATTGATAGAATTTTACTGATCAAACTAGTCCTGCTAACTCGCAGCTTTTGAGCTGACCAACAAGCTTAGATCTATTTGTCCAATAGAAGTGTCAGATCTAGATAACCGAAAAGGCTCACCTAAGCCCTATCAAATCCAACAAACTAAGCCAAAGATCAACAAGGCCCTGAGCTCACAAGGGTGAAATGCCTAGAATAATCTGTATAGTTCATACTCAAGTAGGGACATAAATGTAATTTCACATATTGTACCCTCTTTATTTATAAATATAGGATCATTTTATGAATAAAAAGTTACACAAGTTCCCTTATTCTACTGTTCATTATGGTGCACTATCTTAATCTCTTTTCGCTCTCTCTCCTATTCTACGCTCTTGAATTCTATCATAAAAATCATATTGTTTGATGGAGATATCAAAAAATTTAGAGATGTGAGACATATCCCTAATCTAAAAATGTATTTAATTCCTTAATGTACTCTTAGTACTAAAGGTCGTAGGTACATTAGCAAAGGTAAAGTTTTGGAGGTTGGTAACAACTCTCTTGTTATGATGAATGGATAGAAGAATGATGTTAAAGTATATGGCTTATAAGACTCTATAGTAGTGGGTGATATAGTAGTTATTACTTCTTTTATATAAATGATAAAACAATTAGAATTTATCACATATATCTTCGGCATATGGGTGAGAATGGGATGACATAACTGAGAAAAGGGAGACACTTTAATGGCCATATCATTACTGAGTCGGAGTTTTATAAGTGTTGCATGTTTGAATAACAAAAGAGAGCAATCTTCATTAAATGTATTCATAATATTGATGGGATGTTGAACTATATAAATATACATACTACTCTTTAGGGACCATCCACAGTGTCGTCTAAGAATGGTGCTAGATGTATGTTATTTATTATTAATAAAGAGTTTGGGTTTTCTTCTTAAAATAACATAATAGTGCATTTGTTACAAAAGAGTAAAAAAAATTATGACTAAGAATTAAAATAGAAAGTTGATAAAACATCTTTATATTGATAATGACTTAGAATTTTATTTAAGAGAATCTAATGACTTTTACAAATTAGAATGAAACTTGAGAGACTTTATAGTTTGATATACTCAACAATATAAATTAAAAAACATATAGTATAGAAGGTATGATGCATACTCTTTTGATGGGCTTCCTATACTATTTTGGGTTAGAGCCACCTCTACATCTTGCTACTTGGTGAATTGCTCAACTTTAATTCTTATATGCAAGAAGAATTCAAAGGATATTTGGCCAAGTACTCACTGATTACTCTAATTTAATTTTTTTTTTTTTTTTTTTTTTGTGTATGGTCATGTTGATAAGGAAAAATTAGAGCATGGATTTACGAAGTGTGTATTCTTGACTATAAAATTAAAGTTAAGGGCTACAAGTTATGTTGACCAAATATTAAGAAAATTATATTTAATAGCAATGCTTTAACTAATGTGTCTATTATATTACTTACAATACATACTATGATCTAATGATAATGATCATGGGGATCCAGTAGACAAAGTTAAAATTCAAATTGAGACACATACATCTTCTCACATGACTTCTAAGTTAAGTTCAGATTGTCATACTGATGTTACTTTCCCATCACCACAACAACTAATACCTCTCTATTGTTTATCAATAATAAAACATGAAGATAAATTAAACAACAATAGAGGTATGATGAGTTTGAATTGGCTTGTTATGCCGCCCTTAAGGGACAAAAGTATATAATGTAGTGGAGAATCCTGTAGTTATACTGATATAATTAACATATTTATATCTAGTAAATGAATGATTATTGTATATGAGGAGATGGAATCCTTAAACAATAATAGCACACATGATTTAGTTAAGCTATCTGAATAGAAGAAAGCTATCAATTGCAAATACGTGTTTAAGAAGAAAAAAATTCGTCATAACTTGAAGATCCTATAGATAAGGTTAAACTAGTTCTAATGAGATTCAATCCAATATTAGGAGTATATTTTATATTTTAATCTCTCTAGTGGTTAGCTATAGCTTAATTTGAGCTTTACTGGATGTTATAGCTAATTATGAACTTGTGCTACAACAGTTGTATGTAAATGTTTTATTTTTGCATGGAAATCTTAAGGAGAATATTTATATGCAACAATTTGAGGGCTTTATAGTTACAAGAAAAGAAGATTATTTATTCTTATTAAAGAAGAATTTATTGGTTCGAAATAGTCTCCTAAGTAATGATATAAGAAATTGACTTATTTATAATCACTCATGAGTTTAATAGGAGTACCTATGATAGTTCTATCTATTTCAAAAGACTTGATGATCTGTCCTTTGTTTACTTTCTCTTATATGTTGATGATATATTGATGGGTTTTAAAAATAACCAAAAAAGCAAAAATTTGAAGGCTCAAATGATTAGTGAATTTAAGATCAAATATTTGAGAGTTATAAAGATGTTATTTTGCATAGAAAATCATAGAGATAAAAAGATAGGAAAATTCTTTTCAAGTCAAAAGGGGTACATCGAGAAAGTTCTACAGGTGCTTAACATGTGGAATGTCAAATCTGTTAGTTGTGTATTTCAAAATTTCATCAGCTTTGTGTCCATGGTAAGATGATCAGATCAAGTATATTTCTATATTTTCATATTCCAGTATAGTGTATCTCTTTTGTTTTTTTTTTTTTTTTTGGATATATTTTCTTATAGATTTATCATAAAAATTCACTGCAATCAGTATATACATTCATAATTTAAGTAATGAGCATTGAGAAATAATTCAGCAATTTCATTAGTACTTATCTGGAATTAAAGTGGTTTGTTTATAATTTAAAAAGACTATAAACATAGTCATCGACTATGTTAACTCAAAGTTTGCTACAAATCTTAATAAGTAAGACCACTGATTGGATTTTATTTATCATTGGTGGCCATGTGATTAGCTAAAAGAACACTTTATAATCCACAATGACATTATTTTTTTAGTGAAGTTGAGTACATGATAATTATTGAAGTTTGCAAGGAAACTCTTTAGTTGAAAGGTTTATATAAAGAGCTTAGAAGATATTAAGAGATTACTATACTGATGAGTTATTGTAAGAGTTATCTCACTAATGATCTTCTATTTTATGAGAGAATTAAATTTATTAATGTTCAATGTCACTTTATTCATGAAGTTATTGCTCCTCATGATACTCTTGTTAGAAAAATTAATACCCATGATAATCATATCAATATTATGACTAAGATACTCTTAACTACCAAATTTGAGCAATCCTTAGACTTGGTCAGTATTCATTGTTGGTCCTTAGTGTTTTTATGGAAGAGACTGAGAATGATTAATCAATGATTGAATATTTATTCTATATACATTTAGAAATTTGTGTCAGGGTGGAGATTGTTATAGTTGTGGATTACACTCGCCTTAATAAAAACTTATGAGCACATAAAATGAAGGTTTCTATCATATTATTAATCTTTTAAGAACCTTAAAATATATCTTCTCTTTGTCCAAGAAATAACCAAATTTCTTTAGTTCAGTCTTATGTGAGCCAACACTCTCCATTAAACATTATTTCTTTGATATAGGCAGTTATCCTCCTTACATATGATTTTTTCCAATCTTGGGATTTCGACATAAAATATATGCTTCTGATTTTTTTTTTGTTCATCAAATTGATTTATAAGTATAGATTTTGACTAATATTTAAACTTGGAAATACTACGAGGAAACGGTAAATGACCTTGAAAAGATGATTTATTACATGATAATGATGTAAGGATAAAATATTTGCAAGAAATCACATGACATGTATTGATGTGTTGAAGATAAAAGGTTGAAGATATGTGAGCGTTGTCCTTGTATGTATAGTTTTTTTGTTAAGAGATAAAAGAAGAGGCCTAATGAGGTTAGGTCAATAACGGTTATCTAAACATCTGAATTACTTATGAAATTTTTTATCATTAATAACAATTCAACAAAATAGAGAGTTTTGATCGACCAGTCCATCAAAAGGAATAGGCTCTGTAAAATTATTATACTCAAAAACAACTTCAAGATATACTTCAAAAAAAAATGAAAATTACGTATATTTTGCTTTGTTTGGGATAATTTCAAAGAAATTTATGGTTCAAAGAATATAATGTTACTAAAATAGTACATATTTAAAAAAGGACATCAATAAAGTAAAAAAAGAAAGAAAAAAATAGAAGATTCATAGATGAGCTATTTCTAGGTGAGATATTGGAAATATATAAAATATAAAATCCTTAATAGTATAAAGGCCATAGATGGAAAATGTAATGAGAAAGTCATGTTTAAGACTACTAAACAAAAATTATAATCATAAATAAGTTAGGACTACCAATACTTACTGTGACAGAACTCTTACAGATATTAATTAAAATTATGCTTATAAAATCTTTATTTTAAAAAAATATGATATGTAATGTTAGTTATCAAAGCTTAAGTGAGAAAACATCTTTATGAATGAAAATATAGTCATGTTATGAATATGTACCAACATATAAGGATTTTGATCATTAATATCTTATCTATAGAATATAAATAGAATACTTTCAATTTGGAAGTTGGTTCAGAAAGATATGATTAAAAAACTATTTCTTAAAATCACTAAAACATTTAATAAGTTGCAATAAGATAGGTTCTGATTGACCATTGAACTTAGACAATAAGGTTGCCAATTATCCAAAGTTACTTAGCCACTAATTTAGGATCTGTTTGGGGCGAACATTTGACTTCAATTGCTCGAAAAATAATCTGAGATTGCAAAAAACTATGGTGGCTATTACTGATTTTTTTTTTGAAAAATTCAGATCATAGCTAGAAAGCTGCCACCGCACCTAGCTAGGACTGCTAGGACCGATGGGAAAACGCTGATTTCAGCAACAGTTATTTAAAAAGGCTGTCAAAATGCAGTTTATCCGAACGGGCAAAACTGCAGTGCGGTGCGGTGCCGCACTGCCACCGCACCGCTGCCACAAACAGAGTCTTCGAATTAACTCACTAGAAAAAATCACTAACGTAATTAGCTAACATGTATAAAGAGTACTCCACAATAGAAATTGACCCATTAAATTTGTCTTCAATATAAAACTTTATAGAATTGGCCAATCACATGGAAAACTATGTTAGACAACAATATTTTTTAATTATGTAACAAGTATTATTGAGTCTTACTATATAAATGTTTTTTGTATTGTTTAATTTTAGTCATATTATCAACTGAAGTCTGAAGTTCAAAGTCTTCCATTGTTATTTCATATAATAATAATCTTAGCATACTAAATAAAAAAATGTGATGCCTTTCTACATAACAACTCACTTTAATTATTGTTTAATCTCATTTATTTTCTTAAATCTCAACAACTCCTCATTTTTATATGGCAAAACGAGGTCCCAGACACAACAGAAATAATAAAGGAAGGTTTGCATACAGACCACTCAATTCAGTTGTATTTGCGTATCTAAAAAATTTTACATACGGAGTGCTGACGTAGCTTTGCGTGCGGACTCCAATAATATGACGTCACGTGTGTTACATCGGGAGGAGGCTATTGGGGGTTGTTTCGAAGTTATTGGGTTATTATTTCGGTGTTATTGAGGTATGAACTCCTATAATGCCGCAATAACCCACGTTAACCTCCCAATAACCTCCGCGGTTCCACTTCAATAACCACCGCAGAATAATTCCATTGACCGCTTCAATAATGTCGCAATAACCCCCCAATAACCTCTACAGTTCCACTTCAATAACCCCCGCAGAACAATTGCAATAACCTCTTCAATAACGCGGCAATAACCCCCAATAACCTCCGCAGTTCCACTTCAATAACCCCTCAATAATTTTCTCTCGGTCTAGCACAGGTGGCGATATATTACTGAAGCCCACACGCAGAGCTACGTCAAATTTTTCGTGAAATGTTGTATTTTACTTTTGAAGGGTAGAATAGTACTACAATTAATGTGGTAGGAAAGACTTCAGTGGTATAAATATAAAAGCAAATTTTAAGTGCCAGATATGTAAATATATAAAAAATAGGTGTTTTGTATGTAAATGCCGGTATGTGAAGTCTTCCTAGGTCTACCTCTGCCTTTCTTAACATAAGTCGAATCTAAAACATCCGCTCTTCTAATCGAATCATCAGATGGTCTACGTTTAATGTGACCAAACCATCTAAGACGACTCTCTCTAATTTCATCAGTCACTGGAGCTACACTAATCCTATCACGAATATATTCATTTCTCGTGTAATTTATATCATATATATCTTAATTTTATCTTCAATTTTTTTAATATCATCCCAGCTAACAATTATGTGGCTTGCACTGACTTCCAGAATATATAAATGGAACCTCTTTGATTGTTGCTTATAGATGCCGATATGTTATGGTCTCTTATTTTATTTTATTAGAAATTGGTTGAATCATTTAATAGAATGAAGGCATTGGTATAAGGGAATTATATGCTTGCCATGTGGCAATTTGTAACATGACCCAATGCATAAGAAAAATAAGGGAATATATTGGCATATCATTGCAAAATAATACTATGTTATTTCATTCATATCTAAATATAAATTATGTGACACTTGTTGTGGCTCTTTGGTTGATATCTGCGAAGTTAGTTCTAAGTCTTTGGGGTTAGGTGTTCGAGCCCCTCTGAGTGCATTTGTCTTACAGCGCGGGATCGAGTGGTTAGACACATGAGAGTGGCTGGGGTTCATATCATAGCCTCTGACTGTCTTTAAAAAAAAATCTAAATATAGATTAGTAGTATATTAATATTAATAAGTTGTTGAGAAAAAATTGAATGTGATATATAATAACATAAAATTATACTTGTTTTTTTCCTAAAGTTTCTTTTAGTGTTAATAGAACACATATTAAAAAAATCATTTATGAGTATTTTTTTTATTACTAAAATACTGTTTACAATGGTTACATTGATATAAACTTCCATGTCATGTAATAGAAGATGATCATTGTAGCCGGAGTCTGGACGCAGAGCTGCGTCCGGACGATGGTTGTGATACAGCCGAGGTCGGAGATCACAGTATCAGGCTCGTATCACTGGTAGCCTCAGTATATCACAGCATGTCGCCTGACGCTGAGCTTCGCATCCAGAACTACTGGACGGAATAATTGTTTTAGTATTAGGGTTTCTTATCAAGTGAAGGAGTTGAGTGAAGTTTTTCTATTTTGGGGCTTTTGTTCTTTATCTTAATCAAGAATGCATCTTATTTTCCTCCTCTCCCTAATTCTTTTGGCCAATCTATTCTTGGACAAGTTGCATTTCTAAGTTGGAAAGTGCTTCTTGCCTCGAGTCTTTCTAAGTCTTCTTCTAAGTATTCCCATTTTTGCATATCTTCTGAGGATGAACATGTCTCTTTCTCAAATCAAGAAGTGGAAGATCGTTCTAAGCCTTAGAATATTGCATTGGTTGGTTATTCACTGTGCAAATCACGACAGGAATGTCGTCCGTTTCTGACATCTTAATTTCGTCAATTATCGATAGAAAAACTGAGAGTTGTAATATTTTTGACGACTAATCAACTGTTTTAAGATCGTAGCAAAATCGTTTGACGGTAATTTTTAAACCGACTGATACACCGATGGTATTAAATTACCGAAGTATAACCGACAACATTTGATCATCGCTTTTTGAGTAATTCAGAAGGCACAATAAACCGTCAACTTTCATTGTTTTAGTTAACCGACGATATCTTCGTTAACAATGAGCAGCTGGTGCAATGTCAGAAAAGTGTCGCAGGCGTCATTTTTTTATAGCACAGGTGTTCCGTCGGTGCAATGTCGATGAGGTGTTGGTTTTGATAGCCGAAGACATCATCGTCGGTAATTAGTGACCGTTACACCGTTGGAAAAGTGTCGTGGCCGCCATTTTAATGACATATGTGTTCCGTCGGTCCGATGAAGAGGATGTGTTGGTTTATTAATCAACAAGACAGCTATTAACTAGCCATCAGTTATAGCTACTAATATGTAAATAGTCATCTCAACACCAACAAGTAGTATCAACAAAGAAAAACAAATCATCTGTTTGATATTTACATTACCAAAACTGTAATCACAATATTTAATGAACCATTTCAGGCTTTAACAGACTTAAATTGCATTTGAATAGTAAATTATTCAATCAGATAACTAAATAAATGAAATGCATTTAATCAAACATAAATACATCACTATTCAAAGAAAAAATATCTGCTCAAATGTTCAATATATTCATATAAAAAAAATGAAAAATATCCCCACTAATCCTCATCTATTTCCTCATCTTCATCGTCCTGCGCCTCTTCCTCCTCCTCCTCCTCTAATACCTCCTAGCCACGATGCCTTGTCCGCTGCTGGAACACAGCTAACGCAGCTTTCAACTTGGCCTCCATGTTCGCCTCTAGCTCCAACATCATTTGAGTGAAGCAGGCCTCCATCTCAACAACAAATGCAGCAACACCCATGGAGACTTCCTCTTCCTATTTAGTAGATGCAGAAGCTGCAGATGCACTGGTGGAGGAGTGAGCGTCGTAGGCAAACGCCTGTAACTCGAGCCTGTATGATTGATCCTTCTTCTTCCCTCCAATAGCCTCTCTTCATAGGACTTACTCGGAGGAATCACGATACTGGATCGAGATACAACCCAATGCTTGGGATCGACTCTTCTTTAGCTACTATAATTTCTCTTATAAAAAAATTAGTTACACACAACTAGAACTAGTCTGCATTAACATCAAATTAGTTTAGCTCGTGAATTACCTGGGTTGCATTGGATCTGTCATCAATCCACGACTGCTCAGACTATCTCTTGTGGGTGCACTCATATACATTGGAAGTGGTAGGCTCTCGACTCAATGTCACAATCTGTCCATATAACTTAATAATTAGCATATATTTTCGATCTATATATATTTGTGTGTGTGTATATATTTTGATTAAATTTGCTCAAAAATATTTTTTTAATAATAATATAATAACAATTAACCGTTTTCTCCAACCAAATCTCACACTAACCTAAGAAAAGCTGTCTTTATTACCCCATCAGTGTTGTTTCTTCTTCAGTTTATCTGCGACTGGTCCCAATGGCCAAAGTACTGAAGTTAAAGTTGGGTGGAATAGAGGAATCAAGGGGTCACCAACATTTAGCCTTTTGTGGCTTTGGCCCAGTTTTAGCTATTTGTCTGTGCGAGAGAGTGAGAGAGACAGGGAAGTGATACTTTTAATCATTAGGCTGCTAATAGATATCATATACACATTCAACATGTATAGGTAAAATTTATAAAGTAATTGCAGTGGTAATTGGGCCATTGAACAACAACAAGCTTTACCCCCACTAAGTCGGGTCGACTACATGAATCTGTTTTATCCATTTCGTCCTACTAAGTGTCGTATTTTTAGGTCTTACTTTATCTTTCTTAACATAAGTCAAATCTAAAAAATCGACTTTTCTAACCGGATCATCAGATGATCGACGTTTAATGTGATCAAACCATCTAAGACAACTCTCTGTAACCTTGTTTGTCACATGAGCTACACCAACCCTTTCCCATATTCATTCTTTTTGCATTTTATCTCTAGGTGTCAAGCCACTCAATCACATAATCATTCTCATCTTAGCTAAACTTAGCTTAGTTTTATTTTACTTTTAAAGCGCAACATTCTACGATATAAAGCATTGTAGATCTCACCGCAATCATATAAAATTTTTCATTAAGTCTAAGCAGTACTATTCTATCGCACAATCAGCCCTATTCATTCCTCCACTTCGACCAACCAGTCTGATTCTACTAATAACATCCTCATCTATATCGCCATCACTTTGAACAATAGACCCGAGATATCTATAACATTCACACCTTTTAATGATTCGATCGCTCGTAGTTATAACTCTGCCACTAGATCAACTACTACAGTTAAATTCCATGTATTCAGCTTTGTATGTACTCGACCTTTAGATTCTAACATTGACCTCCATAGTTCAGAAGTTATCATGAACAATATATTATATAAATTATTATTTATACAGAACATATTTTTTGATAAGACTTAAGATAAGGGAAAATTTAACAAACCATTATTAAAAAGAATATTTTTTAAATAAAATAATTTAACAAACCATTATTAAAAAGAATATTTTTTTTTAATGCGCATTTAATTATTCTAATTTTAAAGCTCATTTTTTTAATGCGCATTTAATCTTATAGTAAGGGAAAATTTATTGTATGAAATGATTAGTTAATGATTAACTGTTAAGACAATATAATTGGTGGAGGAGCTGGATTGAGACGTAGCAGGAAGGGTCTTAGGCTCATGATTGCTCTTGTTATTATTATTATTATTATTTTTTGTAGTCTTAATCGGTGAGATATTATTTGTGAAACAGATCCGCTTCGTTGTTGAATCTTGATCGTCATTTTAAGTCGTCCTCCATATGCGTGCAGCTTGCTCCGAATTCATTGTCGTGGTAGTCTCAGGTTTAGGGTTTGTATTTAAGCATATAATTATTATTAAGTCTCAGGATCTGCCGTAGGGTTCCTCATAAACATATGGCCTAATGTTGTTTACCCTAGGGGCCTTTGCAAACATATGCAAATAAAAACATGATGTATACTACAATAAAAAGCGTGCAGTAAAAGAAAAGTAACAGTGCGCACCTGCTGCCTCTAATACTACTGCAAAAAGGTTAGTACCATTAACATAGTATAACATTATGTGAGAAAAATTAAACAAGTCATGAGGGAACATGAACAATTGTATGCATGAGAAGGTTAGTTGTCACGTATATGAAAGATCGAAGTTAGCTATAAGCATTCAAATTAAGGTTAGGCTCAGACTCATAACCCTCAAGAGACATTCGTAGGCAACCATAAGCAATTTGTGTGCTTTGTCCCATCAAATCTCGGGTAGAAACCACCAACAAAATAATCCAAGGAGAGCAACTCATAGCTTCAAGTGGATTTATATAAGCAACATCCAAAATTCTAAATTTGTCAGACTTTAAATATTTATATTTTTACTTAGCACTTTAACGATGTTGTAATTAAGTGATCTCAAGCTCGTGAGTTCATCTCGTCGTGATACTCGATTTGACTATAAACTTAATCTTATTATAATTTTAAGTGTTTGATTTGACCTTACTTAGACTCGGATTAAACTATATTTGACTTCCACTAGCTTATCTTATCAAGATGCTTCATTTAATCTTAAATCAGAGTAATATTTCTGTAGCTTTGCAAATCCTTTCTGCTCAGAGATGCGTTTGTTTTAAGCGATCAACAACTTCACAATGAAGGAAATTGCTCATTGCTTATTTTTAATTTACAAATCTGGACAAGTTAAAGCCTAATCCTGACTTTATGGCAAAGCAAAGAGAGACTAGTGCAATTTCAAGTGTTAATTCTACTGGTTTTATAAGGCGTTGACCGAATTTTGTGGAACATACACATGGTAGCCCCCACTTTCTTTTTCATTGAGCGCCAGAGGGCTGACAGGTGGCTACGGGTTCACGGTGGACGGCAAAGGGCTCATTTTAAAAATTTAATTTTTTATACACAGAAAATTCTTTATTAAAAATTAGGGCGGCTATCGTAATGGCTCGTTGTTCGTGGGCAGCTCGTGTTTGGCTCGTTAAGAAGCTTGTGTTCAGCTCGTTCATTAAATTAATGAATCTAACACGAACAAAGATTTGTTCATTCGTGTTCAGCACGTTTTGGCTCGAAATATTACTCATTTGTATATATATATTTCTTTATAATAAGTATTATTTTTAAAAAATTTACTTGACTACAATGCTACAATGATTTATAATCAATTAAAAGTATTAATTAAAAAAATAGATTAAAAAATATTAAATTAGATTTCAAATGATGTTTTAATATAAACAATAATTTATAAATCTTGCCCCAATCCTTAAAATCTTATGGGTACGTGATTAGGGTTGTCAAAACAACTCTTTGTTTGTGAGCGGCTCTTGTTTGGCTTGTGTTCGGCTCACTAAGCAAACAAGCGGAACACGGATACACTTTTCAAGCTCGAAATGTAAACGAGCCGAACACAAGCTGAGCCTGGCTCACTCATGTTCGGCTAGTTTACACCCCGAACACGAGCTGAGTCTGGCTCACTCGTGATCTGCTCGTTTACACCTTTAATTAAAATAATGTAATTTTTAAGAAGGAACTTTCTATGTATAATATTGCTACCACCAAATAATAAAATAAAGTATACTGTCTAGAGTTGAACTTGAATAGGAGTGGCTGGTCCATTAAGTCAGGAAATGGAAAATTAAAGGAATCTGGGAGCCGAAATATATTAAGTTTACTGTTGAGATAAGCATTGGGAGGCCACTGGTAGAAAAGATTCCACTAATGATGTTTTAAGTTACTGATTTGTAATATCAGAGATATTGCCAAGGCCAATGCCTCCCATAGAATTAAGAATATCATTAGACATCACAAGTCACAATTTTTTACAATTTTGGAACCTTTGGTAGCAGCTCAGATCAACCTCAAATATCATCGGCTACCACATGTTAAAACATTAAGGGTCTGTTTGGGCAGTTGCAGTTTACATTGGAGTTACATTGCTTGAGAAGTTCTTAAGGAAGCTTGGTGATTGTTTTATTAATGAGTTTTGAAGTCTTTGTCGAGGCAAATATATTTGATTTGGGTTTCATGAGGAGCCCTTTTACTTGGTCTAGAAGCAAAGTATTTGAAAATTGGGCAGGACAGTGGCAAATTGCCATTAGATATGCACAATTTTAACACTATAGAGTGCAACACATCTTCCAGAATAGCACTAACCATGCTTCTCTTCTTCTTTCTGTTCTTTTCACTACTAATCCACAGAAGCCCATGTTCAGATTCCTTAATATGTGGAATCTCTAGTCTTCATTCAACAGCCAGTGAAAGATCAATATAAGCGCGAATCGAGACAGATGCTTGACTCATATTATGTAAAGTCTTGAAGAATATGGTTAAGATTTTCAAAAAATGGAATTGAAAAGTGTTTGGAAACTTTAACAGAATTGTGCATAATGTTGAAACTAGAGTTAATCAATTGGAGGAAGATAACTGTAATGACCTTATTGACTACAGTATGCTATTATCAGGCTAGGAGGAGTTGGATCAGGCTATCAACGTGGAGGAAATATTCTATTATAAAAAAAACTGTTGGACATCAATTTGTTTATGAGGACATGAACACAGCTTATTGCCATGCATTCATTAGGAGAAGAAGACATGTTAATGTTTTTTTGAAAATAAAAAACTTGAATTGGGGATGGATTCATGATATGGAGGGAATCACTGATAGTGAAATTAGTTTTTTCAAAAATCTGCTCACCCAAGGCCCTGTCAACCTTATTGATATCAGTTGTTCAGTTTTCCTGGATACCACTACTTGCCAAAATGAAACTAAATATTTCCATTATTTGCCAAAACGAAATTCTCTGGTCATGCTAAAATTTATTGGAATAATACATTAGCTAAGGAATGGAGGTTTGGGAGGAACACTCTCACTTGGATTGAATTGAAACAGTTGTAGGAACTAAATATTGTCCTAGACATCATGATAAAAATTACATGGGCTATTATTGACGTTAAAGCACGGTAGTGTTTCCATGACTGAATACATGAATGCATTTGAAGACCTCATTGACAGGCCCGACAACATTGACAACGATTGGCAATTGGCCAATAAATTTGTCATTGGCCTTAGGATGGACATTAAAAATGAAGTTGATTTATTTGATCCTCGAACTCTAGAAGAAACCTTCCATTATGCTTTGTTAGTAGAAAATCAAAGGAAATCTACCTTTAGGTCAAAATTAAAAGGACAAACACTCCCCCCCAACTTCATCACATAAACTAGTTGTTAGAGCCACTTATCATATTAACCAAACCCAACATCCCAATACTCCTGCTGATGGTAGTTTAAGAAATAATAAAGATATAATGTTTTTTAAATCCTTTAAAACGGGCCATATGCAAAACCAACGTAAAGCCCAATTTCTTTTCATGGACAATATTGAAAATCCTATTGATGAAGACATGGAAGAAGCTTGTGATGACACACCTCTATGGATGACATAAAATTATTTAATGACCATCTAATAACTGTATTGAGATGTTTAAGTGTTACCAAAATGAAACTGAGGATTGGAGGACAAAGAATGTTTTCAATACACTTGTTGTTTGTAACAAGAGAAAATGTAGGTTAGTTATTGATAAAGAAAGTGCAATGAATGCCATCTCAACCCATTCC
The DNA here is from genome assembly GCA_022702705.1 of Papilionanthe hookeriana x Papilionanthe teres. NCBI lineage: Eukaryota > Viridiplantae > Streptophyta > Magnoliopsida > Asparagales > Orchidaceae > Papilionanthe > Papilionanthe hookeriana x Papilionanthe teres. The sequence goes on from CM040435.1 coordinate 1,403,407, forward strand.
ATTGATAAAACAAATACTAAAATTTAACCGCATCCTAAACCTTTTCATTGAGTTTGTAGTTTTACAGTACAAACCCAATTTATATGGAATTTGTTGAGAAATTTAGGGCAAAGCAAACAAGAATCGACACAATCCAGAAGAACGCAGAGAGATTTAACGAGGTTCGGCAAAGATGCCTACGTCCTCGGGAGCAGAGCGGCGACTTTCTTTTCACTAATCAGAAAAGAGTACAGAATACAGAATTCAGCATTCAGCATAAGTCCTAGGGTTACAACAGGACCTATTTATAATCATAGAGTACAATATGTAATTACCAAATTACCCCTATACTGAACCGCGGGGCGTTGCCCCTGCACCCCCAACCCACATAATAAACTCCCCGATTCGCTCGCTCCGCTCCAACATTTATTCCTTATTAGGTATATGAGTCATACCTAACAAATCTCCACCTTGGCGAATATCCAGCCCCTTAGGAGATAAATACCTGGGAGTTCCTCATGCGTCAATGTGGGTTGGGCCACCATGCTTCTCTAGCAACTGTGAATATTCAACAAGTCCAAGCAATGCAAGAACTTGTTGATAATGAATCGGCTTGGTCAACATATCGCTGCATTCTCATCGGTATGAACCTTCATGTAACGATATCTCACCGAAGTAATCAATTCTACGATCTTGTGATACTCGACATCAATATGCTTGGTCCTCGCATGGTACACCCGGTTCTTAGCCAAGTAAATAGCACTCGACTATCACAATGCAACCGAACTCCACCTTGCTCAACGCCCGGTTCCTTCACTAGCCCGGTAAGCCATAAAGCTTCTTTAGCGACTTCGACCACTGCCATATACTACGCTTCGATTGTAGATAATGCCACGATAGGTCGAACCGTCGATTTTCGGCATATAGGCCCTCCACCAAGAGTAAACACATACCCGGTTGTGGACCTTCTACCATCCAAATCACCCGCATAGTCCGAATCAACGTACCCCACGACCGAAGGATCATTCTGTCGACCGCAAAGATAATTCCATGTCCTACAGTGCCCTTCGGATACCGAAAATCCACTCGACCGCTTCCCAATGTCGTCTTCCGGTTTAGACATGTATTTGCGGACTTGACTAACATGCATGAGCCAAATCGGGACGAGTACATACCATTGCATACATCAAGCGACCAACTGCACTCGGCATAAGGAACCTTTGCCATATCTTTGATTTCCTCATCCGTCTTCGGCACTCGTTCGAAGAAAGCTTGAAATGATTTGCCAATGGAGTGCTTACAGGGCTTAGCATTGCTCATCTCAAACCTCGTCTAAGCACTTTCTCAACATAGCCTCGTTGAGATAGTACTACGATCGTCTTGAGCCTCTATCCCGCTGAATCTCCATTCCGAGAATCTTCTTTGTAGGACCCAAATCTTTCATGTCAAATTCTTGGCTTAACAAAGCTTTCAAACCACGGACATCATTCATATTCTTTGCAGCAATCGAATATCATCAACATACGATAGCAGAAAAATAAATGTACCATCATCGAGGCTCTTAACATAAACACAACAATCATACTCACATCGCTCGTAGCCAATCCGAATCATGTAGGAGTCGAACCGCTTGTACCATTGTCTCGGAGACCGCTTCAACCCATACGAGCGATTTCTTTAACTCGCAAACCGGATGCTCCCGTCCGGGTTGAGTGAACCCTTCGGTCGCTCCATGTAAATCTGCTCCTCCAAATCACCATGTAAGAAAGCGGTTTTAACATCCATCCGCTCCGGATGCGGATCCCAAATAGCTACCAATGCAAGCATCGCCCGATTGAAGTATGTCGACTACGGGGAGAAGATTTCATCACAATCTATCCCCTTCTGCCGAGAAAATCCCTTTCGCTACCAATCGAGCCTTGAACTTTTCCCCTTCTTTTTCGATACTGCTCGGCTTCCTTTTATGAACCCACTTGCACCCAATAGCCTTCTTTCCCTCGGAAGCCGAACTAGCTCCCGAGTGTGATTCTTCGCAAAGACTCCATCTCCTCAACCATTGCACCCATCCACTTCTCTTTCTCCTAGGCTAGTAATAGCTCCTTGAAAAGTGGTTGGATCGTCATTCGTCGGCGAGAAGTGCAAAAGAGACCAAGTCTTCGTAGCCCAATCTACTAGGAGGCCTTATGCCGGTGCGTCTCTGTCTCATCTGCGGCTAGATTGTAGTCGCGGATCATCCGGAATGGAATCACCGGGTGTCGGATCCGAACCTTCGACTCTCTCGGCATGCTATCGAACGTCGTTCTAGATCCATCCGCATCGTCTACGAACTCGGAACGGTTCCCTGGCACCTTGTTTTGATTCTGCTGCAACATGGATTGCTCGTCAAAGACTGCATCTCTGCTGATCACCGCCTTCTTTGCAATAGGATCCCAAAACTTGAATCCTTTCACACCTTTCTTATAGCCCAGAAAGATGCACTTCTTGGATTTTGGATCAAGTTTTGATCTTTCATCTTCGTGTACATGCACATAGGCGGGACAACCAAAAATTCGTAAGTGATCAAACTTAACTCGGATTACTCGTCCATACCTCTTCCGCAACCTTGCCACCTAATGAAGCCCGAGGTGATCTATTAATGAGATAGCATGTCATATTCACAACCTGCGCCGGAAGCTTTTAGGAAGCCCTGCATTCAGTCTCAAGCATCTTGCCCTTTCAGCTAAGGACTCGTTCATCTTTTACTCGCAACACCATTCCGCTGCGGTGTCTTCGAACCGAAAAATGCCTCTGAATCCCATGCTCCTCGCAAAACTTCTTAAAGTGAGAATCTGTGTACTCTGTGCCATTATCAGATCTCAGATACTTGATCTTTCTACCAGTTTGGTTCTCCACCTCAGCTTTCCACAGATTGAATTTAGAGAAAACTTCAGATTTCTGCTTCAAGAAATACACCCAAACTTTCCTAGAAAAATCATCGATAAAGGTAACATAATACCGAGATCCTCCCATCGATGCTTCCCCGGTAGGGCCCCATACATCGAATGCACATAATCAAGAATCCCTTTAGTTTTATGCTCTCCAGGTCATAAAACTCACTCTGTCCGTTTTCCAAGAATACGGAACTTACGAATTCCGACTTGCGAGCTTTTCACACCATGCAACAAATTCCTTTTATGCAATTCCGCCATCCCACGTTCATCGAGATGACCCAAACACATATGCCATAGCTTTGTACTTATCATCATCCGACTCAACGAATGAACTCCACCTACAATTGTACTCCCCAACGGTTTGTAGATATTACCTGCAGTTAACTTTCCTTTCATCACGAGTCGGTGCACCCTTCACGATCTCGATGGTTTCCTATCCTCATCCGCCTTAGGAATAAAACCATTTCGATGTAGAGTGCCCAGAAATCGATTCTTCTTCAAATCGGAATATGCTCGACATCACATAAAGTTCTAATCGTGCCATCATACATCTTTATTCTAACTTCTCCAATACCGAGTAATATTGCAGGCATCTATCATCACCAAGATAAACCGAGCCGAATTAGTTGACTTGTATGCGATAAACCACTCCACGTTAGGTGTTATGTGATAAGAGCATCCCGAATCAAGAATCCATGCATCCGTTAACCGAGTTGATGATATCGAAAGCATATCACCATCAACGGCATCCGAATTTTCACCCCGCACCACATTCACGGACTTCGATGATACATCACCTTTCTCATCGATCCGTTTCTTCGACTTTGGACAATCCCGCTTTATATGACCTGACTCCTTGCACATGTAGCAACGAATCGTCTTCTTGCCTTTGGACTTTGATCTGGAATTTCGCCTTCCAGATCCCTCCTTCTCTTTCTTCCTTCCACGATCCTCGTTTACCCTTAACATATAAACTGTCGCCATGAGAATTTTCACTCGCATTCGCTTCCACTGGTTGTGAGCGAACAACAGCTGCAAGTAATCTCATCAACTTTAATAGTTTCTTTCCCATATGTCGGAGTAGTCACCGGGTGTTCATAGAAAGAAGGTAACGAACACAACAAAATCATCGCTCGGTCTTCATCCTCAATATTCACATCAAGCCTTGATAAATCCATGATTATTTGATTGAAGCCATTAACGTGTTGCGTCAGATCAAAACCTTCCTGCATCTTCAGCCCATACAGTTTTTGTTTCAGATACAATTTATTCGTCAGGGATTTCGCCATAAATTGAGCTTCCAATTTCTTCCAAACCTCCCCTGGAGATTTCAGATTCATCACATGGTACATAACTTCATCTGCCAGACATAATCGTATGGTTGCTGCCGCTCGTTGTTGCAATTCTTCCCAATCTTCATCCTCCATGGCATCTGGTTTCGTTGCTCGCAAAGCCTTCAGGATCCTCGTTGTGCCAACAAATCCTTCACCGTGTTCTGCCACAATCCGAAGTTACCAGTTCCATTGAACTTCACCACCTCGAATTTCGCACCAGAAATCGCCATCTAAAAATTGATCCTGCAACAAAAATTTTCCTGCAAGAAAGAAAATTGCAACGAACCCTTTTTTTTTTTTTTTTTGGCTAAGAATCTTTTCAAACCGTTAATTAAGTTTCCCTTAATTAAGAGAAATTAATTAACCTTCCCAGACTAGCAAAGGAATTAATTAAACTCCCTTAATCAATTCTTTATTTTCCAGAAATGTGCCAAAGCAATTATTCCTTAATTAGACTTTCCTTGATTAAGATTTCCTTAATCAAAATTCCCAGAATAAATTGCCTCCGTTCGCCCAGGAAGAATTCAGAGAGAATATTCCCTCTAAGAGAAATCAAAGATTCCCAGATTTATTCTTTCCTTCTCCAGGTTACCTTCCAAATCTTCCTTGCCTCGTCCAGGAAATTTCCTTTTTTTTTTATTTCCCTTCCTGTTCTGCCGAAGCCTGTCGCAAAACACCCTGTTTCAGAATCGCCGAAGCCTGTCGCAACTCCCCGTTATTCTGCGTCACGGGAAGCCACCTGCTCTCGAAGCTTCTTGTGCCGCAACAGCAAGGAACCTGCGCAACCCCACTCCTTTTCCCTGTTGCGTGTGAAACCTTCCGCAGACCGCGAACTCCCGCTCCGCTTCGTTGCGAGAAGCTTGCTCCGAAACCTAGCGGAACACCTCCACGAAATCGCCGAGCCCCGGCCGCCAAATCTCCCTCTTCCTCGCGCCGAAATCTTCTATGCCCTCGAACCAGGCTCTGATACCACTTGTTGAGAAATTTAGGGCAAAACGAACAAGAATCGACACAATCCAGAAGAACACAGAGAGATTTAACGAGGTTCGGCAAAGATGCCTACGTCCTCGGGAGCAGAGCGGCGACTTTCTTTCACTAATCGGAAAGAAGTACGAATACGTGATCGAGCATTCAGCGATAAGTCCTAGAGTTACAACGGGACCTATTTATAATCATAGAGTATAATATGTAATTACCAAATTACCCTCTATTAACCATGGGCGTTGGCCCCGCACCCCCAACCCACATAATAAACTCCCCAGATTCGCTCGCTCCGCTCCAACATTAATACCATATTAGGTATATGAGCCATACCTAACAGAATTTGACTTACTCTAAAAGATGCAAAGTTCATGCTTCTCAATGTTCAACCTCATTATAAGCCATATGGGCCGACTTCCTTACCTTCAGACAAATTGGTTGAATCTCCTCTTCACTAGTGTAGCTTACGACTATTTACCAAAAAGGTACCGAAAAGATTTTTATTCTTCTGTTGATAAATTATTGTCGACTAGTTCTAATAAATCGACTCGAGTCCTCAAACATTGCAAGCCAAATATATAACAAAAATATCCTTCCATTAATCCTCCAGTGAGTGCAACATGTGCGGTAATGGATTCATGGTCTTTGACTTGCAACGCCTCCCTCTAAAACGAGTGATGAAGGCTCTCAATGATTCTTCTAGCATTTGTTGAATTTGTAACTATGCTAGCAAGCTCATTTGTTGTTTCTAAGCACTAGTGAATTTCACTAGAAATATGCATTTGAATTTGATAATGGATGTTATGACGCACAGTGGCAAGTTACTCAATTATCATAGTGTTGATTTTGTAATGATCATTAATAACAAAAAAAAAAAAGAAAAAGCTTCAAAGCATAATTTATTCTAAGATAGAAGACAACTAATATGGATGGAGTGACAGGGTTAGCAGAGTTAGATCTACTCGTTTAAGTTTATCGAAAATGAATCTAGAACATTTTGAGGGAGGCATTCTCTAGCGGAGGCTACCTTATAGCCTTGACTTCCTTTCTCTCCCATCAATAATCTCAAGGGAAAGACATTGCACTATAACAATAATATGTTAATCAAGGCACGTGCTCTAGGTAATTAGTGTCATCATTTGTACTTCTAGTTTGTTAATTTTCTTTACTACAAACTTGTTAGTGAATTTCATCTTATTAGAGAGTTCCTTATCATGTGATTTTGCTCTACATGTGATTTTGCTCATGGTAACTTTTAGGATGTTATATTCTAATTATTTTGTAGATTTATACCACTGAGAGAGAGAGAGAGAGAGAGGTAGCAGAGTAGAAAAAAAGAAAAAAAAATTATTTGAAAGATTAAGAAAGCTAATTATTCAGTGAATTGGATCCTCCAGTCTTCATTGCAGAAAGCTTGTTATATCTGTTTGGGAATAGCGCCCATGAGCTGCAGCTGCAACTGTTTATCATTATGATTCCAAGCATGCAAAGAAGTTTGTCTCTTTGCTCGTCATTGTTCATATGGTGTCTCTTTGTGGTTGTATTATGACCACCACTACGATTGCGTGCAAAGAACAATTTTTATTTTTCATTCATAGAATGATCAATCGAGATTCTCCTTTTTTTTTTTTTCAAAGATTGATCTACAGTCGAAGACCGTCGATCAACTCCTATAGGTTGAACTGACCGAGGAGCGGACTCCCATTTCAATCCGGTGTGCTATTCGAATCCTCCCGTCATGGGTGGAATTTGAACCCTTGACCCGAGGGACTTACACCAAAGGCCGCAACCAATGAGCCAAGGTTTTCGCACAATCAAGATTCTCCTATTTAGTTCAATTAATTTGCTTATCAGTTGGATGATTGCAAAGAAAGTTCTAGGCTTCATTAGAAGTTGTCATTGTTCAACAATTTACTAGTGGAGACGGTTTAAAATTGTGAAAAATTATCGTTCTTGTCAAAGAACTCCTGGAGATACTCTTCTCCCATCTCAACAAAAATTTTTAGTAACATTCACTCCAGCTGAATGGAACTTCACGGCTTTTGAAAAGAGCAATTTAGTTCAATGAACAAGCTCATGGGGCCAGCTTTTATGGTGTCCATGTATTCCACTATAGGATATGATTTCGTTATTCAGATTCCAATCTGACAATTATTTTGCAAATGTAAACCATAGTACAAAACTCAGTTTTAATTGTTTTAACAAAGTAATAACCTTTCAGAAACATCAAGTTCGCTGCAGAATTTTTATAAAATTATTTTATTTTATGTTATTTATTTATTTATTTTCAACTTTAATGCGCAAGTATAATACTGTGTACATCATAAATACTTAAGTAAGAATCTCGAGAAAATCCAATTGAATAAAAGAGGAAAGTAAACCAGTAGGAACAGCAAATTAAATGACCAAAAGTCTCATCACCGGAAGATAAATAATTTATTCGCCCAAGTGCATATCACATTGATCATGAACTGAAGCTGACGGAATATAGATAATCGTCCGAATCAAAGAGTATGATATGTTAAGCCGAGAGAAGGCATCACCCCAACTCTCGCTCCAACATTGTCAGCCATCACATAAAAGCCTCTGAGACTTTTCATCAGGAGGTTGAGTGTATTATCACGATATAATCCACAAACATGTCAAAAATCTTTATCGAGTTGTGAGCTATAAGTTAGATTATAGCGATTCACCCTGTGCCCGATAGTCTACTCTAATCATGACAACAGATGTTGATAGTCAACAGTCATACCAAGCAACCGATTGGCAAAATCAAGCCAATTGATTCAAGTCCAACCAAACCAAAGATCAACTGAAGCCTACCAGCAGCCCCAACTCAGCATAGTCGGATGAAAGAGCCTTACCAAACCAATACACGATAATCTTAACTAACCAAGTAATAAGGTAGACAAGTCATAGGCTAATTTATATAAATACCTAAAATACTTTGTAATAACCCATTAAAGCATGGGTAAGCATGTAATTATACACATTGTACACCTCTCTCTTATAAATATAGGACCATTTCTTCTGCAAAAGCTAATAAGAAAATTCATTCTAAATTCATTACCACCATTCTTAAATTAAGCCATAGTTCAATAAAAAGGCTTGTGGAAAGTTTTGCTAAAAATCAACCTATATAGGGAGACATTCCTATTGAGCAATAATAAGCAATTTTATATGCCCAAAGTGCATCATCCACCCAACCCTTCCAACTTTAGTTGATTATTTTTCTAATATTCATTTGAACTCTTTATTCGAGCTACAAGTAAACCACTTGTCTGTTGATGGTATGCAATGATAAATTTATGTTCCTTTTATAATTTTGCTACTCATATCTCTATTCATTTATGGCAAAGTGGCTCCCTCCATCACTTCTACTAATTCTAGGTGCTCAAATCTACAAAAAATAAATTTATATAAAAATTTTTTGACACTTTGTGAATTACATCATGGTAAAGCTACATTCTTAATCTATTTTCAAACATAGTCCACTACAATCAAAACATATTAATTTTTTAATGATGATGCAAATTATCCCATTAAATTTATTCCCCATACAAAAAATATTTTAAATTCTAGAATATAATTTAATGACATTTTATTCTTCTTAAAAATAGTAACTACCTATTGACATTTATCATATAGTTTAATATATTCATTGATTACGAAAGGTTTTTTTATGGATATCCACCATATATATCTTGAAATGAATCGGTCAAGTTGCCATTATTCCGTCCTCCCATGGTCAATTGGGTTTATGGTATGATTAGTCATGAGTGACCGGAAGATACTTTGTTAGCAGTCATGGGTTGCCTCCTTCAAAGTTCCTTCTCAAATCAGGTTGTGTTTTATAGTTGAAGTTTAAGTTTTAGTGTGTACTTTATGTTGTGTCTTTTATGTTTATTACAAATTTTGTACTTCAGCCCATATAATCTCCAGAATGTGTTTTTACGTCAAGTGTATTTTTAATTTTTTTTTTTTTGAAAGGTCATACATTCCATAAATTGGTTTGTTATCAATTTTTGAGTTTAGTTCAGGTTAACCTAGGCTAGCCCAAATTAGTTTAAGTTGAGTTGGACTAGCCTAAGTTTGATTTATGTTGATTTAGGCTAGCTAGATTGGTTTAAGTTTAATTTTTGTTTGCCAGGTCAACCCAGGTTTGTTTAAGTTTGATTTAGGTTGGCCAAGCTTAGGCTGGGTTGACCCAGATTTGTTTGAGTTTGATTTGGGTTAGCCTAGGTTAGGTTGGGTTGATCCAGGTTTGTTTAATTTTGATTTTTGTTAGCCCATGTTATAATGGGTTGGCCTAGGTTGGATTTAAGTTAATTTATGTTGACCCAGGTTTGATTTAAGTTGATTTAGGCTAGCCCAAGTTAGGTTGGGTTGACCCAAGTTTGTTTAAGTTTGATTTGGGTTAGCCTAGATTAGGTTGGGTTGACCCAGGTTTGTTTAACTTTGATTTAGGTTAGCCTAGGATAGGCCGTGTTGACTCGGGTTTGTTTAAGTTTGATTTGGATTAGCTTAGGTTAGGTTGCATTGACCCATGTTGAATTTATGTTGATTTAGGTTAGCCCAAGTTTGATTTAAGTTGATTTAGGTTAGCCTAGGTTAGGTTGGGTTGACCAAGATTTGTTTAAGTTTGATTCAGGTTAGCGCTGGTAGGTTGGGTTGACCTAAGTTGGATTTAAGTTGATTTGGGTAGCCCAAGTTAGGACCTAGGTTGAATTTAAGTTCATGTGGGGTTAACACAGGTTTAGCTGGATTGAACCAAGTTTGTTTAAGTTTAAATTTAGGTTGGTCTTTAGCTAAGTTTCAAATTTGGTTGGGTTAAGCCTAAGTTGGGTTAGGCTTTAAATAAGTTTTAGGTTAAGTTTAAGATTTGGTTTAATCAAGCCTAAGTTGGGTTAAACTTTAGTTAATTTTTAAAGTTTGAGTTGAGTTAGGCCTATTTTGTGTTAGACTTTAGTTAAGTTTAGGATTTGGTTAAGTCAAGCCTAAGTTGGGTTAGACTTAAGTCAATTTTTAAAGTTTGATTTGAGTGTCTAAGTTATATTAAACTTGAGCTATGTTTTAGATTAAGTTTAGGATTTGGTTAAGTCAACCCTAAGTTGGGTTAGACTTGAGTTAATTTTAGAGTTTGAGTTTAGTTTTTGGTCAAGTCAAGTCTAAATTGTGTTAGATTTGAGTTAAGTTTAAAATTTGAGTTGAGTTCAGTCTAAGTGGAATTAGACCTAAGTAAAAATTAAAGTTTAAGTTGAGTTAGGTCTAAGTTATGTTAGACGCAAGCTAAGTTTGAATTTGAGTTAAGTTGGGTTAGAGCTACGTTAAGTTTAAAGTCAATTAGAATGAGTTAGGTCTAAATTGGGTTAGAACTAAGTTGAATTTAGAATTTGAATTGAGTTAGGTCCAAATTGGGTTAGATCTATGTTAAGTTTTAAAATTGGAATTAAGTCGGGACTAAATTAGGTTAGACCGAAATTAAATTTTAGGATAAATTTAGGTTGGCTTAAGTCTATATGATTGGTTAGACTATTTTAAGTTTTTTTATTAATGTAATTTCATAATTAAAGGAATAATTATGAAATGGACCTTATTTAATTAAAATTTTGATTTAATGTTTTCATTTGGGGGTAATTCTAAGATTTTCTAAGTTAATTTTTATGTTTAATTAAGTTTGGGATACAATTTGGGCTAAATATGCAAAATTTTACAAGTTTACCCTTAATATGTTAATTTCATTTTTTTAATTTTCAAAGAAGAAAATTATAATTTTAGTGTGTGGGTTCACTGTCCTAACCTTCCTTGTTAGTTTTCATTTTAAAAGATATTTTTTTTATAATTATTTCTCAAAATAATTATAATTTTGATAGCAAAATAATAATTTTAGCATTAGGAGGACCTTTATCCTTGAAAAAATTTGTGGAAATTCCCAAGGATAAATGGAATGATCCCTCAAATTTGCATAATTTTAGGTCTTATATTTAGTTCTTAATAATTAAAAAACTCTCTGTGAAATTTAATTAATTTAAAACTAAATATAAGTTAACTAATCTCATTTTTATTTTTATTATTTTCTCATATGTTCACTGAGTTCAAATATATTTTTATTTTATTTTAAGACTATTATTTGTTAAGTTATGAATTTTTAAAGTTTTTATTTATTTTCTGGATTTAATTAATTAGGAAAAATCGGATTTTCCCACTTACCCCAGTCAGCACTGTGTAATCCTCGGAGCCGTAAAACATTCATGGGTCAGTCTGTCATTCAATCCGCTTTCCATGCAAGCAGTTGAGGTTGCCTCAATCCAGTGCACTTTTCTTCGCAATTCCACCATTTAGATTGATCTCCATAGTCCGTTCCTATATACAGAAACGGATGACATCCGATCATCATCCCCATATGATAGAGAATAGAGAGCCATCCATATTCAAACCCTAAGATCTCATGCTAGGGTTAACCAAATCGCTTAGGGTTTGACCCTATAGCTTAATCTAACCGAGGTGAACCTATCGATGAGGCTAAGTGGGCATGCATTGTTGTTTTGCTTCACAAAAGACCAACCCAAGGGAAAAAAAATGAGGAACTCAATCCATTACCTTATCCCAAGGGGCAAGGCCTCAATTGGGCTTGATGGAAATGATCGCCTTGGATGTGCACCACCTCCTTGCTCCAATTTGCTCAAAATTGAATGTTATGCCAAATGGGGACTTGAGTTAGTATTGAGCTACATTAGAGGGTGCAAGAAGGAGGGATTTTGATTAGGAATGATGTTTTAGGATCTTGTGAAGCTAATGGAAGGGTTGAAATGGATTTTTGGCGAGTTTGATGTCAAGGACATAAAAAGCCGTGGGTTTTAGAGGTGAAATTATGGTTAAAGAGGTGGCTGAGGTGACTTGGAAATGCTGGGAGGTGGCCTCTAGAGTCCGTGGGAATAAACTTGGTGTTGGAGGTATAGAGTTTTAGCGAGAGCTTAAGGAGTTTTTGTGTGTTCTAAGGCACTCGTATTGGGGCTCTAAATAGCTATGGGAGGCCATGAAAGAGGCCTTGGCGTGCACGGAAGGCTCTAGTGTCTCATCAACGAATGAGCAGAGGGATTTCAGAGACTTTGGGTAGTGGGAGAAAGCTTTCTCCATGCTTTGGTGTGCTTGACCATGGAGGCTCCAATGGGAAAGGAGGAAGCATGGAAAGGCTTTGGGAGGATTGGGACAAGCTTGTTTTGGGTGGCTTAACTCTATTTTAACCTGAGTTTGACCCCTATAAGGATTAGAATTGGGTGGGTTAGACTTGGGTGTCATGTGTTGGCTTTCATAGTTAAGTGTATAAAATTTGTCTCTTTGCGTTTGGCTTGAGTTTAATTTGATTATTTTTTTTATTGGATTGTTGTGTCAGGGTGGGTAACTTTAGGTTTTTCGGGTCCTTTTTGGGTTCCAAGCTTTGGGCTTGGGTCATAGGTCTTAGGCTTTTGTGTTTAGGTCATGAATTGTGGGCTTGCCTTTGGGTGGTTGGCCTACCATTTAAATCTCATAGGATTAACTAATCTAACTAATTAGATTTATTATTTCATTTGTTATAATTAAGTTTAATCTAAATTCAACTTGATGGTCCTAGTGCTTTTGGTATGAGCTTAAGTTGACTAGTGGTTTTTGGTAGTCTTTGGTGGTTTGATGTTTAATAAATTTATTTTATTTTGGTTTTGTATCAACTATGTTTAATTTTAATTTCCTTTATGGGTATTGAGTATTTTATGTTTAGGGTTAAATTTAGTGTATTCAAGTGGTTATTTGTTCATAGGGTATCTTTAAGTTTGGTGAGGGCAGTTTCCGTAGATTCCAAGTCCAGTTGTGGAGACCCAACCCCTTTTTTGGTTTAAAATTTGTTTTTTTAGTCTTCTCTTTATCTTAATTTATGATTTTGGTCTAAGAGTGATCCTTTCTTTAATTTAGAATTTGCCTCATACCCAATGAGCTCCTTCCAGACCAAAGAGGATGTAGGGGTGGTCAAAAAGTCATCACAGGGATTTCTAGGACTCACTCTCATGGGTTTCCTAAGGTCTCCTCCACATGTAGAAATTTAGCTTGGGCTTCTATCAGTTTCAAACCTCATTATCTCAACTAGTAGTTAAGGATTTAGGTTTAACCTCATGAAACCCTAAGTGAATATAGAATTGTTTTGAAGTTCTATGTAGATGAGTTCCATCTCTAGACATCTAAGGATGTCACTAAGAAACCCTAATGCTAGATCCTAGGCTTCTATAGGGAGAAGAATGGTCCTCACAAAAGTGAGGTCAACAAACACATAACCATACTTAAAATACATAAACATGAGCACCAAAGCTACCTGCATAAAATCAAAGCCATTGATTTCAACTTTCTCTAATCCATATGACCATTATTAATTTCAATTTCTTGACTTGTGACTTAAGTTAGTGCTCAACTCATTCCTCTTTGCATTCAAATCTTATATATCATGTGCCACATCATGTGTGTGTATGCATGTGTATTTTTGTGAGTGCGTGTGTGTTCCTCTATTCATAACTAATTAATTACATGGCTGAGCATTATGGCATCATAAACTATGTTAAATTATATTATACTTTTGAATTAAAACTTGACAAAGTAGCAAAATATGTGATGCGAGAGACGTAGGAATGTTATGTTCTTCTTTCCACAACACTTTTCATTATAACTAAGCAATCTTTTATGTGATTTATATGTCAATTTTACTCCCAAAAATAGTATCATGCCTTTACCGGAAAGTGAGGATTTAAAAAAAAATTACATTAATGTTACAAAAAGAGTTTGGGACGCAATTTGCTCTCACTCCATTTAAAAGCCTATTCTTAATTAGCCAAATGGAATACACGCTTTTGTAATGAAGTATATAACGATTAACATTTCCCTTTCATCTATACATCTAAGTAAAATACATCGACCGCTAAACCAACCACATATTAATGCAATCACTATATATTGTAAATACTATCCTTTATGGTGTGGATCGTATCATGCCATTTGTTAGACGGCGCGATACGATGCACGCCATAGTCTGAACATCTGTTATCTGGACGTAATTTTTTATGTTTCTTTCATGATCCATATATGCATTAGTCATGCCTTGGGCGAGAAAGCCAAAGAGAACTTAGAGCTCGGAGACGATGGAAATATTCAGAGATGGCCAAGAAGCACTTTGCACTCTGGCGTGCCGTTAATATTTCACAGAGACGGTGAAGTGTTTGCAGCCTTAGGTTGTCAGCCTGTAATCACACATTCAAGTTATAATGTAAATCTAAGCATATATATATATAGTCATGGTCTAAAAATATGTAAGAGAAAATTAATAAACACGAATAACAAAAGGGTTTTCACAGTACTTTATACATGTAATCATAGCGATAAAACTCTATTATTTTCATTGCAGCGGATTTTAAATCGCTGCAATTGTCAGCTCTGCAAAGACTTTTAGTAACAGTTTTAAATATTTTGATGCTCTTTTTTTAATATTTTCAATAGTATTTCTTAAATGTGTCTTTAAATAAGAGCTGAGAAAACTTTTTTTTAGTAGTTGAATTAAGAATATTTTTTTAAATTACTAAAATTTTACTTTGTCTATGTTCTTCTCCAAAATGTCAATATAAGCTCTTTTTTTTGCCTTTTTTTGTTAAATTTTCATCTAGCATATTATATTCTTATGTCTTCTAAGAGGACTTGTTCTCTAATTATAATACTTTGATTTATCCCAAGTCAAAAGAATTGGAGAAAATAATATGAGTAGTTTATCTAACAAATCTACACAAATTCAAGCTTTTACCATCTTGTGGCCTTATCAACATTGTTTAGTTTTAAATTAGAGCAGGAATATTAGCTGAATGCGAAGACATGGTAAGCACAAATATGTATACTCATCTTTGTATATTGCAAATAAGTAGTTGGTAAAGTTCTTAAACTTATATAATATGCAAAGCGCCAACTTTTGTTGTCAAAAGTCATCTACCACATAACCAATCTATTATACTATTATATATATATATATATTTTGTGATAACAACTCTAATAACTATAGATAACCAATCTATCACAGTTTTCTATATGTTTGAAGAGATTTTTAAATAAGCATGCATTTTTATTTTCTTTCTTCTTTCTTCCTTTTCCTTTTTTCTGTAAGCAAGTCTGTATCACAGGTCAGATTTCAACCAATATAAACAATTAATGTTGAGGGAAAAGTTTTGTGATTGTGCATATGATTGTATTGATTGCGTTCAATGATTAAGCTAAATAATGATCTTATTTTATTAAAATTTAATCATTTATCTAAATATGTTAATATTACGTGTGAAGTCTGCATATGCGGATTTGTAATATTTGATTGTAGTATGATAGTATTGCACCATGATTTTGTTTAATACCACCCAATCCACACCTTTTCACATCTATCTTGTCCAGTTAAACTACAATTATTGGATTCAGCCTAATCACTAGATATAATTATTGAGCTTGGTAAGGGTGTGTTTGGGACAACTTATCCGAAAGCACTATTGATGTTTGAGCAGATGTTTTACACTAAACGTGAAACACGGATCGAATCATGCGGTCCACATTTCAAGGTAAGCGGCTTATCTGGATAAACACAAGCTGCCCCAAATGCACTCTTAAGTAAAGAAGTGATGTGTGATTAGGGAAGAATTGAAAAATTAAAACATACTTGTCTAACAAAGCCTTCAAGTGTAGAGAGCTTATTCATAGCTATGGCCATCTGACCCATGTAATTGGCCATGTTGGATGTGAAGCTGAAAGAGCTGGAGACAATGGTATCAGCCAGAGATTGATAAAGGGCTTCAAGTGCTTGGCTAAGTGCCTCTTCGCTCTCCTGTACAGTGTGCTGTAATTTGCTTATTCCCAGTAGCTGTAGTTCTGTCAAGGGCTCGATATGGCACACAACAACCTAATAATAGTTACAAAATAACAAAACATCAACACAGTGTGAAGTATTGATGTTTAAATATGCATATATTTAAATTAACAAGGAGAAAAATTAGGAAAAAATAGAATAAATTTTCTATTGAAAGTATGATATGTTTTGTAATGGTTTTTATAATGAATAATTATAACCTTAATCCTCAAAAACAAACATTATATGGTGCTTCCTCTCTTGATAAAGAAAATCATGAATGATGAAAATATAATTAAAATTGTTACTGATTTAGTAAAATAATTAAGATTGAATATCATTCTATATCTATCACCAAATCCAGTTTAGAAAGGCAGCCATCACTCCTTCCAAACTATTCAGCGACCCCATGGTAGAAACCAACCCATCAGAGTTTGTCTGGGACAGTTTTCTGATTGCTTTGTTTTTCAAACCGCTACCATATTTGTGTTTTCGTAGTTGTTTTCTTGTTGCTTTCTAAGATTCTTATTACAGTAGGAAATCATTATTTTTTAAACCTAATACGTAGAAGTGTAATGACTGCCAGAAAGCTGCGACTTAACTTTTTAAAATTAAAATATATTTATAATAACTAACAAAATTTTTTGAATAATAATTTCTCCTGCGAAATACAACTCCATAATTGCTTCTTTAAACAGTTGCAGTTCCCAAATAAATCCGAAATATACGTAGTTTTTTTTTCACGAGAAAAAAAAAACTCCACAACTTAACAAATACCAACTATTATTTTGTACATAAAAAAAATTAGGTCAGATAAAGTATATAGAAAAGCCACAATTAGCACAAAAATTAAAATTCCCTTCATATTTCCAAAGTATTAAATGCCTGCACGGTAAATTTTTCTCTTTTCTATTGCATCCACAAAGCCAGTCTACTTTATTCAACAAAAGAAGCAATCTCTTTACTTAGCTTTTTCTAGCTATCAAGACCACCTATGCCCATACTTGCACCAAATTCTGTCTTATGTATATGGCTTGCTTGCTACTGCTCTTGAAAACTGGGGCTAACTAAGTCAAATCTTTCTAGTAGATAAAATGACAGATAAGGAAGCAAACGTTGCACTAATCTTGATTCGAAAGCGACAAACATATCTATAAGTCTTCTGTAGAATTGACATTATCATTAAAAGCAAATTAACAATTTTACTTAGCTTCCAACCTATTGATTGCTCTAAGTGTAGTAGTTTTAAACTCTATTACGCTAATTAATTAAGTGCCATTGTAAGATAATGAAAGCATGTGAGCTCTATATAATATTCTGAAATCTAATAATGTAAATGATGAAGATTAATAGTTTTTCAGTGAGGATATATAGAATATTTAAACCAAAAGTGATATATAATGAATCTCTTAAACTAGTATTAAAATTTATGTGAAATATTTATCCAATATGTGCTCAAAGTCTGCCAACAAGCCATTAGATAAAATTTTAAAGGGCATTATTAAGTTTTTTTAATGAAAATTTAAGTCATTTCTAACAACACAGCTAATCTTATAAACCTAGACAACAAGGTTGGGGTTTGAAAGTTCATGAGAGAGGCCATGCATACCTTAGGAGCCTAGTAACCTATATATATATATATATATATATATATCAACTAATAAAAAACGAGCAAAATTATCGATCTAACTCTTAAAAATTTTAAAATTTATTTTCGCTATTAAACTTATTTAGAAAAAAGATTATATATTTTATAAGTATGGATGAGAAGATCACAACATTATAATTTCACTTAAATATGATATGATATTCTCATCCATCATTATCTGCACATACTTAGAATGTAATCATTTCTTATTTAACAGACCTTGATGAGCTCGGAAGGGCAGAATCCTCCAATCCAAATGAAGCAACGTTCCACAGGCGTCTTCCACATTCCTGAGATAATATGAAACACGTCTGCTTTGATTGCCATGCTCTTCAAATTCATCAATGTATTATAATGCGCGACACAACTGCCCACATATATATGAAGCTCGTTTTCCTCTACTCGCTCCTGCATCACTGTCCGAAGCTCCATCATTAGGCGGTGGTGTTCTTCTAGCCATCTTGCATACTCTAGGTCGAAAGCCGCAGCACCTAAATTAATTTATGTAAAGTATTGTTAGATAAGTTATGAGAAATCTTATGAAATTTGATAATGAGGAGGAGAAAATATTAGATGCGAGCCAATATATAGGAGGAGAGAGAGGGGGGAGAGAGAGCGCTCTCTCCCTCCCCTCTCTCTCTCTTCTATAAGTGCTACGCACCTAGTATTTTCTCAATGAAGAAGAAAAAGAGCAAGTAGTCACATGCCTGAGCTGAGGCAATCGGAGCTTGTAGCTAAACCTTGTTCTCCTAAAATGCCAATTCCATGGAGGACGCCCTAATTTTGAAAATTTAAATGAAATGTTTAAGAGTAAGTGATTAATATATTAAATTCGATATTCTCCAATCTGACGGGTTGGTTATACACAAAAGAAGAGAGATATGTTCATTGACAGAGGACCGAATATTATATATTTATTTAGTATGTGCGGACAAATGTGAATGAAAAGGTCTCATCATATCAAAGTGATATTATAATGACCTGAACTTTTCCATCCATCAGTGTTCGCACGTACTTATAGAGTATGTAATATTTTCTCATGATGAAGGGGTAGCATGAGAGTTTTTCATAATAGTGTGCAAAGAAGAAGTTAAGAAATACCTAACGACTTAATGTATGAGAAAACTGTTTTTCTTCTTGTAGGTAATTACCTGTGTCCGTGCCCTTTGAATCTCTTGCTCTAGCTGATTAAGCTTCATCTTACACGACTCTAGTTGTTGGACATATGCCTTTTGTCAAAATTCCAAGCATAAGAAATCAAGGCAAACGAAAATTGAAACTCAGAAAACTTTCTTTAATCAAAGGTCTATATATATATATATATATACATATATATATATTAATTTCACTGTAGGATAAGGAAGCAGTTCATATAAATTATAATCACTAGATAAATACTTATAATTTACAAAAGAAAAAAAATAATAAAATAGAAATTTCTCTTCTTAGACAGAAGTACTATCAACGATAGCTCCTGAGTTAAATGAAGTCAACCTGGTTATTCCTCTACAAAATATACCTTCTTTCTCAGTCTGCTCTTCCTTGCTGCCTCTCTATTTTGAGCAAGCCGTCTTAATGTCTGGTCATAATAACAAGGAGGAGGAGATTCAGGTTTCTTTAATGGAGAAATTGGTAAAAATCTGAACTTTTTTGTAAAATGCATTCCCTTTGAGTCAAATAAAATTAATTAGATAAACCTTTGCATCTGGTGTTTTTGGCCCTTCATGATCTGAGCATGATGTTGTAGCCTTGCTGCTTCCTTCTTTCTGGTAAAAAATAAGACCATCTTAATAAATACTGAATTTGTAAGTTCTTCAGTCATAATTTGATTCTTCACTTTTCACCTTCACTGGTAATTTGTCACTCTTTGCAAGATTATGAGGATGAGCTGCAGCTGTAGTCTTTCTGTTGCTTAACTCCATGTTAGGTTCCTGTGCTTTCTTAGAAGAACTCTTCACTGCTGGGTGGTCTAAGCTCATACCATACTGTAAATTATCATTCAAAGGCTACAGCGAATGCAAATAGTAGCTTAAAATACAGGAAAATAAGGGGAAAGTAAATCATGAAAGTAATAAACTTTCCTTATAATTAATTCATCATACCTTAGAAGATGGCTCTACATGCATTGGCTCTGAAGGGAAAATATTTAGTGTTTCTGCATACATGAATTCCTGCAAGCATTAAATCACCTAAAGGTGCCACTCATTCATATATAACCTATATTCATAGAGAACTTATAAGCTGTTTATATAGAGAATATATATATGCATACATACATACATACATATATATATATATATATATATATATATATATATATATATATATATGAATTGAAACCCACCATTAATTAAAGTTTTTGAGGCAGTTGCAAAAAAGTGATAAATTCTAAGTAGAAGAAAACATGTCTGACAAAATATTGTTTTGAAAGAATTAATCACTTGAGAAATAGTCTGATATCTTACAATAAAAGTTATACAGAAACTTTTGAAATTAACATATAGTTTGCATCAGATGATTGACCTCACCTTTTTGTTCTAGTGTTTGTATGTGTTCCTGTGCATCAAGATACATAAAGAAAGCTTGATCAAAATCCCCCATCTCATAACCCCCAGCAGCCTCCTGCCTTCTGCTTACATGCAACAAATCATTCACTTGTATACATGCATATAATCTCATCAAAAATGAAACAAGCAAAATAAAAATACAAAAATTTAGAAAGAAATGATCTAGCTATGAATTTAAGTAATCAGATAAAGAAATACATGTAGTTTGCATGCGTGGAAGCTGATGGCTGGATCATGCCAAAAGATATCTGCTGCTGCTCTTTTGACATCCTGAATTCTGATTTCAATTTCTTCTTCTCTTTTTCAAGCACCTGTGCTCATGGCTTAATAGTTCTGCAACCAAATGAATACATCTGCAGCTCTTCTTCTGTAGTCCTCTTCTTCTTCTTCTGCTTACCGAAAGCTGTGGGAGGAAGACCTGGGCATTGAAACGGCTACCAGACAAGGTGGATGCAGAAATTCTGTATGAATTTCTCTTAGAAATAGGTATTCTTTATATTCACCGCCCTTTATTTCTTCTAGAGACTTGTGTTATATTTATATGAATATGTTATATGTATGTATGTATATAATGAATGATTAATATTGTGAGGAGATATTTCAAGGGTGTTTGGTTGCGATCTGAATTTATGTAAAATAAGATTTATCAAACTCAGTAAATCTGAATGTTAGTGCGATAGAGATTCTTTAATGGGTCTCACTATCTGATTTACTAAATTTGGATTTTCGTTCTAAAAGAGACGAACTGCTGAAGAGTTTTCTCACAAAAAATAATTTTGGAAGGATCCTTCAAATTAGAATAACTCGAAAGTTTGCTGGACATTCGATCGACATTTATTGTACTGTTTCATTTCAATTTGATATTAGATAGAGTATTATATCATAAACTATCTTTTTTCAATTATTTAACTAAATTACAAAAATGAATTGATTCATCTTTTATATTTGGGTGGTGGGTGATGTTACCGCTCGTCGATGTGGACGCGCACAAGATGGGCGATGGGCTTTTTGAAAGCTGCGTCTGAGGGATGTGGGCACCGCTCCCCTGTAGACGAAAGCGGTTACCAGACTCTTCTAATTAATAACAAATAACAAATTAAGTAATTCTTCTAGCTTGAGTGTTTGACCTGAAGACATGGTATTAATGAAACAGCCTCTGGACCTCTGACTTCTAATAACATATCGTAGTTATTTTAATATTGATAATCTTTAATGTTACCTTGAAACACGGCTTATGATACATGGGGAAAGAAGGAGGAGATAAAATTTTCTTATCTTTGTATCCAACACAAGGGGTGTAAGTGAGTCAAGTCGATTCGTGAGCTGGCTCGAGCTAGGCTTGATAAGTGGTTTGTGAACTGAGCTCGATGAGCTAAGAAGCCAAGCTCAAGCTAGCTCTGGCTTGGCTAGTTAGCTCGTGAGCTGGCTTATATGAAAATATTAGTATAAAATATATTCAAAATATATTGAATTTTAAGATTTTGACTTTAAAAGTATTAAAAATGTTAAAAAAATAATATTTTCTATTTTATATTATGCATTTCTTTTTATTTATATCAAATTTGCTCATTCTATATGTCATTCTATTATAATATCATCTTAAATTAATATTATTTTTCTCTCTTTTATGATAAACAAGCCAGCTCCTGAGCTAGCACGAACTCGTAGACTTAAGCTCAAGCTCGAGCTTGAGCTCTATAAAATTAATCAAGCTCGAGCTCGACTCTCTCGTTTACACCCCTATCCAACACTCAAACTTTATCATTTATATATATCAAATCCAAAAGTAATTTAGCACATCAAAATTGGCAGTATTTTTTTCTTCCCCTCTATCTTAAGTGACACCAGACATAATGTCACTATCAATGATCATTATTTGGGAATTGAACTTGCAACTCAATAGTATCGTTAGGGGTATGAAGAATGTTGATGAGCATAGAGAATATTGAGATTGGTGTTTTGATATGGAAGATGCCAATAGTCATTACTTGGCTGCTTGGATCTCGTCTTACATTGGTCGTCACCTCTCCCCCCGATATAATAATTAGTATGTTATATTCAATGTCCAAGACACTCTTCCCTTCCCATAGGGTTAGCGATCAGAGGTTTAAAGATGTACTTAAAACCTCAATTCTAACACTACATATTTTGAGATGTATTTGTGAAGATAAACTATCAAACATGATTAAATTATTGAATAGTTTGAGCTAGTGTCCCACTTCTAATAATCTCAAAAATGATTTGCCCTACTATACCCACTGTTTTCTACATAGTTACAATTGCTTCATTGGCATGATAAATCTAGGAAATATTGGGTGGATAGCATCTGCATAAGAAATCAAAATTTGTATATATTGGATAACATAAGAAAAAAAAGGGTAGCTCAGAAAGTCAACATAGAAAAATTAAATGTAGAAACCCAGTATCTTCTAATTTCAAACAAATGAGTGCATTCATCACTTTTATTTGAAGATTTGCCATGGTGAGATTGTTTTCTAATGGAGGAAGGTTAGGTGGATAGTAATAATTGTCATGAAGATGAGATGGCATGCATGGAGGATTGGCACCATAGCCTAAACCAACCTTTGGAAGGCTCTACAGTTGGCCTCGGAGCTGTAGTGTTAGCATGTTGAGTTCCATATTAAAGAGAAATCCATGAAATTCACATTGTATTTTAAGAATTATTGTAAAAAAATTAATTAATTAAGTTACGAAGGTAAGGCTAGCTCAAATTATTTTAAAGGATATTATTCTTATCAAGGCAACAAGAGCAGGCATGCTAGGACAATATATTTTAAAGGTTATAAATCTTGAAATGTGGTAATAACTGAAGTGTTGAACTTTGATTTTGCAAAATGTGAGCCACCTTGCCGATTAGTTAGGTTTGACATAGTTGAATCTTGCTTAGACAATTTAAATTTATTGTTCATAGAGTCTAAGGTTTTTGCTCATTGGTCATTGCTAAACTATTCCATATGGGTGGCAACCCTCATTTTTGCTTTTCATAGCTAGCCGTGTTCGGCTATTTCACACAAATGCGTCTCTAACATTTATAAGTTAGGGACTTTGGGATTATATCCCGAGCCATTATTACACTCATTTGTATGAGTAGTTGTTCTTCAGTTTGAATACTGACATAGTTATTATAAGTCCATTTTGCATCTTTTATTTCACACTTACCCTTTTAGACCTCCCTATGAGGTGTGTAAGAAGCTCGTTGAAGCCTTGCCACTACTTAGGAGTAGTTGTATGCATATAGAATTCTAAAGTGTCAGCACAATCATTGAACTCATCCAAGGATCGAAGGAACTAGTGCCCAGTTACCACACTCTGAAAAACTTGGTGTAAGCCTTTGCACCTCTGGATTATAGGGACTACTCTATAGTCGTGTCTTTGTGACATTACAATGCCATTCTTTCAATCTGGCTTTTGCAACTACTCGAATTCTATATTTGCATACATATGTATGCAAGTTTGGGAACATTTCTGATTTTGCCTTATGCAAGCCACTTTACATATGTTGTGTTGCATACCTAATGCACATTTATTCCATTTTGTGTGATTTTTCACCACTATAACTTACGATACATTGGTTGACACCTAAGCATTGCCTTAGTGGCGCAACAACGTCAACCTCATTCCTTTATAGGACAAAAGATCAGTACCCTGGGATCATTTATACGACCTCGTGTTGCTACCCTTATGATTCAGTGTCAAATTATAATGCATTGTATGACCCATTATATGTTTGATTGTGAGTCTGTATTTATTGCATCCATCTCTTGTTTGATGCATTTGTTGGATCGTGATGCCTTTACAACATCTTTCATATCATAATGACTATTGATTCAAGTTTTCAAGCCACACAAATTATGACTTTTTATGCACTAGTATTTTTCTTTATTTAAGTAAAACACTTTTTCTTTTCATAAGTATAAATTACATGAATCAACATGTTAGTGGTGATAATAAGAAAATGAGCATTACCTACTTGTTTAAAAGATTTTATCCTTAGATTGACTTGAGATGATAATAAGAAAATGAGCATTACCTGATAGCTTATATAGTTAAGCAATATGAATTATTCTATTACTACAAAATCATGTAAGATATTTATAAGCACAACCTTAGGTTAACATTCGTCATTTATTATGATGAGTGTTAGCTTACTTAAATGCTTGAAATGGGGGCATCTTGATGAACCCATTGTGATCCTACAAGAAATTGTTTAGTCTCAGCACTATATGATCATTAATCACATATATGTGTAGGCAATACCCTGTACATGCCTATTTAGAACTATGGTTAGGGTGTTGCTGGGATTTTATAAGCATGGTTATTCTTTAATGTATTAGCAAGACATAATGCTTTCAATGATATTTTAATGTGTATATCGAGTTTAAGATGTGTGCTCCACTATGTTCAGGAAAATTTAGGGGGCCATGTCCAATAGTGAGGAGTCTAAGTTATAAGTTAAATTAATACTTTTTTTATAAGCATTCTTTAGCTCTCCTCCCACCGGATTTAGCTCATTATATGTTGTGTGCGCTAACATTTACTTTATATATTGGGTTTTTCTCTCGACTTACTTATACTTTTAAAGTCCTAAGAGTGTCAGCAGTGGAAATAGGGTAGAACATGAGTTTTTTTTGTATTGAACATTCAAGCTCATGTGGTGAGGACTATGAGCTATTTACTCAAGCCTCATATCTTAATCACAAGTCTATTTACTGTATTGACTGAAGATCAGACATTTATTATGCAAAGCACAACCACTATTTTATTTTTTTGGGGTTATTGACAACCCAATGACATTAAACCATTTATTATTTATTTAGTGTGTTTTTTATTCATCAATGGGTGTTTCTGACCCGACTCGCAATTACACAGAAAATTAAGTTCCCAATAGATGGCCAAAAACTTGACCCAATTTATAAATTGCGGCTAGGGTGCAAAATCAAAATGTTTTAAAATTTAAAAAATAGTTTACACACTAAGGGTATTACACAAGTATACGTATCGTTTCAAGTAATATAAGACTTTCTTTTAAAACCGTTGTATCGATTTAACAGAGAAGCGAGGTAAAAAATCCTTTAGGCAAATTCAAGTCTAATACTATCATGCCTTAGTTTGGAATGTTGATTAAAGTGATTTTTTTATAATTATTACTAAATGAAAATTTAAATATATAGATAATTTATTTGGATAAATTGATTTGGAGAATTTTAAGATATTAAAAACTACCCTTCTCATGCAATGACCTAGATAATGCGTAGGAATGAAATGCTTACTATTTAATGTTGTAGTGATAAATAGAAATATACTTATTCTTTACCCCATGGTCAAGGTATAAAGAACATTAGCTAATCTAAAGGTTGGTGTAGAAGTGTTATTAGTAGTGTTGGGTAGGTTCTAGTCTCTCACTTCTAGATTACCCACTATGCCCTCTCTATAAGACCTACCAGTGAACCTTTTTCCTTCCTTTAGAACAAATTGATCAATCTAGCAATTCCTCTTGAAATATTCCATTTTACTCCCATCAAATCTTATCTCCCTATCTATTTGCACTCCCCCTCGGACGATTATGTTTGATCTTCCAAAGTGAAATTTTGTACTCACTAGTTAAGAAATCTTAGCCCACGGTCAGGTCTATAAGATTTCTCCACAAATTTTAACAATACAGGTGATCAGTTTACAAAGTACATTAAGAGTCAGTTAAAATACCATCAAATTAAAAATAAGAGAATATCTAAGCAAATCTAGATTCCTAAACATGCATCTATTTCACTGCAAACGAAAAGTAAAATGAAAATAATGACATAAGAAGTAAAACAATTGATAGAATTATGTAATAAATTAAGTGCCAATAAGGAATATATGAATTTAGTATTCTATTAGTTTATGCAACTATCTGTCACCTAGAAGCATCTAATAGAAACAGATTATTAAATTATATTTCCTTAAAAATTGCATTGCCGCCAAACTATCTTACAAGCCAACGGGTCAATATGAGTGCACTCAAATTGCGAGATCACTACTCTCCCGAGTCTTAGTTTCACTTACAACATATTTTAACATAACCTATTACCACCTAACTCAAGTCGATAAAACAAAAGAGATATTACTCATCACATGAAATTAAAAATAATTCTATCATAAAAATAATTTTCCTATACATGTTATTACTTCATATTAAAAGAAAAGAGTAAAGGAAATTACTTATGAAGCATGGATAAAACACAACGGAAAACTTCTAAATCAAAGAAAATTTACAAGAAAGTGTTTACAACATTTACAAGATAATGAAAAACACAATACTTACCTTTTTCCCTCTGAAAGAAAGAAACAAATTTCTCCACCAAAGTCTCCTGCCAATCCATGCACCGCTTGTACAATCCTTACATATATCTCTCAGAATCCCTCGCCAATCTCTCCAGAAAATGTAGAATTCTACATCTTCTACTCACACACACACTCACACTTTATGGAACTTATCTAAAATGACTCTAGAATGACCACAAAACGACTCTCCTAGGCTGTAGAATTAATCCATATTTGTAAAGCTTCGAAAAAGACCAGAGGTTGCTTCAGGCACCTCTTTAAAATTCAGTCACATTCAACGAATCTTGTAGAAAATAACTATGGCGCCTAGGCACCGGTTATTTTACTCCAAGAGACACATCTCTTCATTCAAATGAGTCTAGATTCATTGAATACCTAATTGGGGTGTGGATTTCCATCTAGGACCTTACAGAACATCATGGAACCACCAAAAACCATCCAAAAATGTCCCCAACTGTTTATGGGGCCTAAGCGCCATTTTCTCTTCGTCACTGGAGCTTAAGCGCCAGTTTGGGCACCTAGGAACCACCCTGCGGGCAGATTCACTGTTTTGCTCCGTTTGGCTCCAATTCGACTCCGTTTCTCCCTGTTTCAGTTGTGTTTTGCTCCTAACTTTTAAACCTAAAAAATAAACATGAAAATAACATTTCTTTAAAGTATAATTTCATCCAAAAATATGTGAGAATGTAAATGAAATTAAGCATAGAAAGACATATCGATATGTGTTAGATCAAAATATTCTTCCTTGCTTATTCTAGCTCCAAATTGCACAGTTTTTGCTTCATTTTCTCCAATCGTCCTTTTCTAGCACTTGAAATTAAAAACATGCAAAATACCTTTCTTTAAAGTGTAATATCATTAAAAAATATGCACATAAAATGATCATGAAATATAAACTAAAAACAAATAATTTTTAGGTGGATCAGTTATATTTTTTTTAGTTTGTATTGCTATGAGCATGATTAACCTCTCTATTATAAAATTTTTTAATAAAATCTTAATTTTAAGAATATTTACTCTAATAAAATTCATGATTAAAAATTTCAAGATTTTAAAATCAATAATTTTATTTCCTATAATTTCTTTCTTTACACGACCTTCAGGCTAGATTCAAAATGATCATACATATATGAATATATCTTTTTGCATAGTAATATAGCCTCCGAGCTTAGGAAATCATACATAATTGCATACATTCTACATGTCATAAAGGAAGTACTCTTACTTTCTAGTTTGATTGGCCTAGCATGTGAATTATATGTTTTGGGGGTTATTTAGTGCATATAGGATGTTAGATGCTCCTCAACCAAGTTTGGGCATACGTCCTTTATGGGGGTAATTTTGTTTTGTAGCCAAATCATTTGTTTTTTCTCTTTTTAAAGGCATTATTTTCGTATCCATGGCTTCATATACGTTACATTTCTACTACTAATACCATACAATGGACATAAGAGCTTGAGGTTTCTTTTCTCTTAAATCTAGAGCTATTAAGGTCTCTTTTGACAACACAACACATTGGTTACTGAAAAGGAAGTCTTCATTCGAGTTAAGTCTACTACCTCCATGACCACGTAGAGTTAATGCATTAATGGCTTGAGGTGAAGGATTCATGAAATCCTAACTAGGTTATCTTTGCTTGATTAATATTTCCTACCCTCCTTTGAGTACCTCTTTTGGGAAATTTTTTTCTGCTTTATTAAGTCTTTGTGGGTATGATCTTTAGGCACGCTTAGCTCAGTAGCATCTACCTAATAGGTTACAACATTCCATCCTCTATCTGGTGGCCTTGTTCTGCCCTGATAGCAAGAGAACTTCCCCCTATAAGGACCACCAAAATTTCATTAGTTGCCTATTTTTGTGACTATGTTTGAAAACATAACACTTTTATCATGAATTTTCTTAGGCAATCCCCAAGTTGTAATTAATCATGAGGATATGCAATCATGGGAGAACTCTTAAAAATCATAACAAAAATTTTTTTTTGAGTTCACATTCTACTTTGGTTACAAAGTTTTTTTATAGGATCTCTCTCGTAAATTCTCTTAGGTAGAGCATTGTATGATTTTTTTTTTGGAATGCTTTTCTTTGATTTATATTATGAGAATTTTTCTTTATAAATATATTCATAGCTACTCTTTTTATTTCTTCTTAGTCTTTGTCCAATTTTTCCATTTTCTTTTCTTCCTTTGCTTTTTCTAAGCAACAGTAACCAATAAAAGGGGCTTTTGAAAAGGAATGACACTATGACATCTATCCAATGAGAACAACTCAAATAAATCTAAAATAAAGATCACTTGATATTGGGATTTGGGTAAGTTTTTAGGAGGATTAGGTTAGAAAAAAAATATGATGACATTAAGAGATGGAGAGATAAGAATCTAACTTTAAGAACTTGCTTTTCTTTATCAAGAACAAAAAAATTACAAAATAATTAAATTTTTTTCCAATTACAGTAATAGTGCTGTGAAAGATCACCAAATCTCCATCTCCGTATCCGGCCAAGTTTCTAATTCTAGAACAAATGTATTTTTTTTTACAATCAATATTTTTTTGTTATTTAGCATAATAACAATTAAATAGTCTTTTATAGAACATAAAAATTTTTAAGTCGAGAGTGACAAAAATGGAATAAATGACACCAATTATTTCTAATGTAGCATAGAAGGGGTGGCCCTGAAAAATCTTAAAAATCATGGAAATGTTTAGTAAGTAGTGCAAGCATACTATTAATTGTTTCCCACACTAATTTTTGCATATTTTTTACTCAATTTAAAATTTCAATAAAAAAATTTTCAAATAAATACATAAATGCATTATGCAACTTAAGAAAACCAAATAACTAGTTTCAAGTTGGAGTAATCATCATTGTTTTGTTCCTTGGAGTAACTAAAATGATTGGGAAGCAACCTACATATATTGGCCTTCTGAGTGGTTGACTGCTAAAATATCACTATTTTTACAATTTAACAGATTATTTTGGTGTTGCGACTTGTGAGTCCATCCATAGAAATCGACTAAGTAATGAATTGCTAATAATATACAACTGAGAGATATTCTAACTACTTCCTATGCACAAGCTCCTTAATGCTTCAGTGGCTGACAAATAAATTGTTAATAATATACAACTGAAAGATGGAACCAAGGTTCTAAAACTAGTGTGGTAGCATTAAAAATCACAAACTAGCGCTTAGACTCTAAATCATTTGTGATTCATTTCCAATGACATTTAACGAGGAGAAAAGTTTAAATTTTAGCCAAATGAATTATATGTACTTGCTAAAATTAATACAAAGTTGACTTGCATGTAGCATCCAAGCATTACATTTAGCAACACTGTGGAGCTACCTTGCAAATTAATAATTGGACTTATGAATTAAACTATATGCCTTGAAATAATTACTTTTTAAAGCAATGTAGGAGAAAAAAAAGGAGAAAAAAAAACCTATGCATTAAAAAGGTTTTGTTGTGGCATTGAGGGGAGCATTTTAAGAAATATTTGACAGAGGAGGAGCTTCCTTGACTGATTTCTACTTTGTGCTTGCTAAGGAGTTACCCATGGTAGCAATAATCAAGCAAATTGGCATCCAGAGCTTTGTAGATAAAGAACTATCAATCGCAAAGGCATTGGTCTTTCAAACCATCATTCCCAAGTGCAAGATCTGAGCTACGCAATCAAAGGAAGGCGTCATTTCATTCATCATAAGTATAAGAAAATATAACTCTAACAAAAATAAATCTTTGCTTCTCTCATACTTATGAAGATTCATTGGTACAAAATTATGAGAAGAGGTCACTAAAGTAAAATTGAACATGTGATCTGGTGATATTACGAGATGATCAATGAGCACCACACAACAAATGAATCAACAAGCTAAAAGAAGAGTTAGATGATAACATACACTACAAGACAAGACTTGTTATGAAGAAGTTTCAGTAGAAGAAATATGTGGAGTACACAGAGTTCTTTTCCCTTATAGTAATGACGAAAACTATTAGAGTTGTGCTCAGCTTAGTAGTAGAATAAGATCTACTTATGGAGAAGATGAATCTAAAAGAAGCCTTCTTATATTGAGATATGGAAGAGGAGTTATATATGGTGGAACTGCAGGGTTATTAGATTCCAGAGAAAGATGATTTGGTCTATAAATTGAAGAATAGCCACTATGGCTTGAAGCGGACCCCATGACAGTGGTACAAGAGGTTTTGGCAGGTTCATGTCTGACAGTAGTTACATGAAGTGTCAGGCAGACTAGTCTATTGCATTATCAAAATTTTTGGTAATTGTTATATCTTTTTGATTGCATGAATAAGAAAAGTATGGACTTAAAGGAAATATTATGTTAAAAATATTAGAGGAAGGATTTCGGTCAAACCAAGAAGATCATCTAGATGAGAATCATAGAGATAAGAGTGCAAGCACACTGAAGTTTCCTCTGGTTGAGTATGTTGACAAGGTCCTACAACAATTTAACATGAGTGAGATAAAACCAAATTGCACACCTTATGTAGTCACTTTAAGCTATCTAAGATACTACCACCTAAGTCTGAAGTAGGGCAACCACAAATAGGGAAAATTTTGTATGCTTTAGTATTTGGAGTTCTAATGTATGTTATGAATGTAAAAGACTAGATATTGTAGATGAAGTGGTTGATTTGGAAGTTTGAGGATAAATTCTCAAAGATTCATAGATTTAGACCAGGCCACATAAATGGTAGAAGTAAATAAGTAATATCTCTATTGGGAATTTTATATATGCAGACACTTAAATAATGATATTTACCTATAAAGGCTTCCAAAGATTAAATTTACGCCTAGATGTCACTTTTACGAAGTCATTCCAATTTTCTCATTCTTCAGCAACCATAATTGGCCAAGCCTAATAGAAGGCATAGGGATAGCCGAGTACACACTTCCATGACCGTCAAGCCTCTACTCGCCATCACGTTCTTCTTCCTCATCCTCCCCTTCTCATCCCCCTTCTTTAGCCCCATGTTCCTCTCTTCCGAACCTTCCTCCTCCATTAACTTCACCAGCGACACTCCCCCTTGCATCTTCACTCTTGGCGGAAAAATCCTTCTATCCTTCTCCAACTCCAAAATAGACTCCTTTTCTGCTTCCTCAATCTCCCCCTCTACTTCACCACTCACCTCTTCATCACCATTTCTTCTTATATCTTAAAAGTCTACGCCAATGCTTTCTACATCCTCTGTCCCCACTTCTTCCCCTTCAAGCCCTTTTCCAAAGCCCAATTCATGAATTATGGGGTAGGAATCCAACGGAGTGGGCGACTTTGAGATGGAGGCAGAGGGAGTCAGGGACGTTGTAACAGTGACCTTTATGCATAAATATAATCTTTGGAAGCCTTTATAGGTAAATAAAATTATTTGAAATCCTCATCTTTATTTTGCAGAAAATATCATTGAGTTGGATTTTTAGATTGCAGAAGATTGTTGTATTATCAACTACTTAAGCCAAATACATTGTTATCATCAAGGCTAATAATGAGATGATTTGGCTGCATGGCTTTATGATAGAGCTGAGGAACAAGCAGGGGATTGGAAAGCTTTATAGTGATAGTATGAATGTTAGTCATCTTAAAAAGAATGCAACTGTTCATGTTAGGATGAAACATAGCTGTGATATTATTTTATTTGTTCTCTCCTAGAAGATGGACAATTATTGCTGGATAAAATACACATAGTCAAAATCCTGCATATATATTGATTAAGGTGGTGAATATTGAGAAACTAAAACTATGCTTGGCTTCATTTAAAGTTCAAGAAGGTTGAAATTAGAGGCAAGCCACATTATTATACAGGACTATGAAAACGATATTGAAGAAGGTGCAATTCTAGAGGAGGAGAGGTGTTGCGATGCAATCGGTCTCCAAGTGAAAGATTGGTGAGTGTGGAGTCTGCTTGCATAGTCATCATAGCCCACATGCATTCTGACACTTTTCCTTGCGCTAGGAGTGGTGTTGGCGTGCTAGAGGCAGTTTCTCAAGTTATGAGGATTTTAAATCATTCGTTTTCATGAAGGGTATGTTTCTTGCTTGTTATGTGTAGAACTCTAATGTGTGAGGAACTCTAGCATGGGAGTTCTCTCGATGATGCTTTTGCTTGGAGCGGTGAAGTACAAAGAAGGATTTTGATAATTTCTCTCCTGTGATTGAGAGAGAGAAGCATCCCTAAGAGTAGAGAATTGATCTGAGTGTAAAATTTTGTACATTTCTCTTGATTTTTTTAGCTGAAGTTTAGAGTGGTGTGGCTCCGTAGTGTTTTTCTCATTCTCATTTTTTTCAGCATTAAATCTTGGCGTGGTCTATATATACTTTATTGTTAATTCTATTCAAATTTTGTTCCAAATCTTTCGAATCGGTGTGCTTTTTTCATGCCTTGATTTTGGTTGTTAATTAATCAAATCCCTAGTTTAACCTTAGCCATCAACAATAAACCTTGAGCCTTTATTCATAAATGTCCATTAAATATTTGAATTTATTTGATGTTATAACCATGTGTATCAATGATATATGCACATAAATATATGTGAAATCATACTAACATTTTAAATAAAATCATTCTAACATTTTAAATAAAAAATTTAGATTTCTACCAAATTTTACTAAACATCAATAAATTAAGGTCACAAACCTCCTTCGCGCATGCATAGCCATTAGTTTAATTACTAGTCGTTCATAAATTAGAATACCATGACGAATGAAGGAGATACTTGTTCACAATATAGCAATTGAACTAAACAATGCTTGTATCATAGGGTCATTTTTTATTGTTTATTCGGTTGTCAACATCCTACATATTAGATAATCATTAGTTTAAAATAGACTCATTAACATTCATATGGTTGAACATATATACATCGGACGCTATGAAGCGGAGATAAAAAAAGAAAAAAGAAAAGAAAAAAGTTGTTGGGACCCCTTGCATCTGCGTCGTCGTTGAACATTCGTACGTTCAATGCACTTAATATTTGCTCCATTACTGCATGTTTCTCTCGGCGTAAAATTAACTATAATTGTGTACCTAAGAAGCGCTAGAGAGAAGAAAAAAATGGAATAAACTTGCATTTTTGGGGTAAATTGTCGATTTATGAGTATTTAATTGTTGTTTGGCTTTATTTGAAACTAAACGAGTTTGATTTTTTTTATTTATGTTATACTCGTTAATATAAAGTCAAGTTTAATCTTATAAATATGTATATGAAAAACATGTCAGCGAGATTCTCTAGAAAAATGAACAGCTCGAGAGGAAGGAACGACCGATCATACTTGCTTGTTGACGGACAATAGATTTGGTGCTAGAGAAGAAGATGCCTGGATCGAGTGACTGGAAGAACGTGCCAAAGGATTCCCCACAAGGCAACGATCGGCTCTCAGGCGAATTGGCAGATTACGTAACTTCAGATCAAGTATCGACGGGTCAATGTGGGGCAAGCAACTGGTGAACCTCTTATCGACTGAATCAATCCGTCATTCCTATCATATTCAAATATCAATGAAATTACTAAAAGGTCCCTCTAAAGGCTAATGATTAGGGGACCAATTTGTAATTTTGTAAGGTTGAGACCTATTGCTATGAAGAGGGGGTCCAAATTATGAATAAAGGATATGCATTCTTACATAACTCTACTGTATTTTCTCTATCTTTCCATGCAAAGCGTTTTATACCTGTGGTGTGTTACCTGGACACTCTTGGATTCAACATCCTTCAAGTTATGGTGAGCATGGAAACATGCTATCAATAAGGAGAGGAGCTTAGCAACAACAACATGGAGGATCCAGCCAGAGGAATGTGGTAGAAGCAGCATGCACTAAAGAATTCATGAAGGAATTCATCCATTATGGCTTGCAAGGCTTGAGGACCCAAATCACCAATCACATGTTGGGACAGTTTGCAGAGGTACTCAGAGCTATAATTGCGCTAACGACGAACCTTAGTTCCAAGAAAAGAACTGGATCCCCCCCCACCCTGAGGAGAGGAGTCGGCAAGCGCGGACCGAGGTACCATGGCAACTGGAGATGCCTTCCCATTGCAAATCTAGGGAGCTGAACCCCAGGAGAAATTTAAGATGCCTCTCCTAGATTCATACAAAGAACGGTCAGACCCCAACGACCACCTTGCGTTGTTTGAATCCTCCTTATGCCCGCTAAAATTCTAATGCCCTGAAGTGCAAGTTGTTCTTCACAATACTAAGTTCATCTACGCTAGGATTGTTTGACTTGTTGCCCACGAGAGTGATCACCAGTTTTGCAAAATTTAAGATGTTCTTTTATCCTAGTTTGCAAGCACTCGAAGACCCAAGAATAGCGCTCGATCCTTATGTCAACTAAAAAAAGAGTTGTCAGAGCTTGCCATCATTTATTGCATGATTTTAGAGTGAGACGTTGGATGTGAAAGACTTCAAACCTGACATGGTCCAGACCGCACTGACATAAGGGGTAAGGTTGAAGAGATTCTGCTTCGACATTGACCTTGCTGAGCCACAGAGCCTGGCCAAGCTATTAGAGATGGTCAATAAGTACATAGATGTCTATGAAAACGATCCCGAACTCACCAAAAAAAAACATCGAAAGAAGCTCCCTAAAACAGCAAGGGGCAACCAAGGTGGAATGAGTGACCGATCATCCACCTACGCTATGAAAACCACCCTAGCAACCACTAGACCCATCGTTGTGAGGATTAAAGGAGAAAAACAAAGGCTTAGCACCACCGAGCGCCCCATTATCATGAGAAATCTAGTTACAACTAAAGAGTCCCCCACAAAATTCTACTGATGGTGTCCATGGCATAAATAGTAGATGCCCTTTAGGATAAGGAATTCTTTAGGAAAGCACCACCAATGAGAAGCAGAGCCTTTCTCTAAGATAGCAGAAAATACTGCAAGTATCACAAGGATCATGCATACGATACAGAGGAATGCAGAAACCTCCAAAGCTTGATTGAAGAGTTGATAAAAGAGGGGAAGTTGAAATAATTTGTCGCCCCTGGAACTGTAACATAGTGGCAGGGCAAAGCTCCTGCTGGGGGAACGGCTGAACCGATTAGTTCCAACGACATCCACATCATGGGATACGTTTGTTGACCTCAAGTTTGTGGGGACTCACCCCCACCAAGTTATATATGAGCCTAAACCAAGGTTGTGCTTTCTTGGGCAGCACTAGTGCAAGCTCCAACCCCAACCCTTAGTTGACTGGATTTATGATTTTTACTAGGTGAAAACAAAAAACTAAATATTATGGCCTAGACATGCCCTAGGTCACCCAAATAATACACAAAACCTTAAGTGCTTGCCTATCAGTTTGACCACCAAATCCACCATGGGAGAGGGATCTACAAAAACTAATCTCTAGCCTCGCCAAAGGCATCCCAAGCTCTATTAAACCCTAAAAATTAGACCTAAACCCGAATACACCCTTTTGACCCCGAACTTTGGCAGCACCGCGGGGTGTTCAAATCCAATTGGGTCAACCCTAATTTTGGTCCAATCTTGACCAATTAAACATTTTCTCATCCAATTTGAATTCACCCAACATAGTCATGAAACCACACCATGTGATGAACGCAATTGGTACCATCTCTTAAATTCACTTAATTAATTATTAATTAATTAACTAAGGTGATTATTTAATTTCGTTTAAGCCAAAGCTTTGGGCTAAGTCCAATCCAATTGAACCCCATCCAAGAGGTTAACACACTAAACCACCCATGAGGTCAAAATTGATATTATGGGCTCAACCCTTATAATTCACCAAATTATTTAATTAGGTTAATTATGATGGCCCATTAGGATCTAAACTATTGAATTAGCCTAAGCATTTTAGGTTAGCCCAAATAATAAAGATCCAACCCATTATGAAAGAGCCTTAGCCCAAACCCTAAATTCAAATACCAAACCCATGACCTAAGCCCATGACCCATCCTTCATGGGTCATCCGTGACCTAAGTCAACCCATCAGGATAATGGAGGACATATAAAATATATTAATATAATTTCAAATAAATTCAATTCAAAAGGGAGAAAAGGGGATCACACCTAGTCTTGCTCTCTACACTTGGCATTCAAGTCCACTCCACCCAAATCCTTTCATGTTTGGGTTAAGCTAGATCACTGTTGAGCCCCAACAACCACACCTAAACTCCCTTAAATGCCATCATGCCATGATATTCACTCCCTCCACCATTGGAACCTCCATGGTCAAAGCATCCAAAAATGGGAAAGGGCAGCACTAAATCATTCTAAATCACCCTAAGCTTCCCTAAGACCTTCCATGGCTACTTAAGAAGCAAAATCAAGAACCCTAAATTCACATTGAACTCCCTAGACAACCCACAAATATTCTTTCTCTTAACAACAGGAATGTTCCCCTTGAACTAGGCATTCGACTCCCCAACTCCTTAGGCCACCAAGTCCACTAGAAAACCCTAATTTTTTAACTTTAAGCCAGAACAACTTTCAACCTCTATACGTACTTGTCCAAAAATTAAACTTGTACCTTCAAAAAGCTTTCTAGGGCCTCAACGTCTCTTCCCCAATCAAAATTAGGGTTTCTTGAGATCTCCATCCCATACCAATACCAACCCGAGCCACCATCTGGCCTAGCTTATAGTTAGGGCCAATTTCGGTTCAAATTGATACAAGGAGAAACTTCGTGGTGCTAAGGGATCGTTTCTATCAAGCCCAATCAAGGCTACACCTCGTGGGATAAGGTATGGATCCAAATACCTAAAGTTTGTCTCAGGTTTTGGCCGTTTGTGAAACAAATGAATACATCATGCTTCTTAAGCTGTATGGATGTGTTTGCCTAGCATAGATGAAGATATAGGAATAAATTGCTAGTTATTTGGTTGAGGATCGAGAGAGATCATAAGGTTTGACTGTGAAGGATTCTCAATTCTTTGTCCAGTGGGGACGATGAACCGATGTCGTCTATTTCTGTGTATTTGAAATGGATGGCACGGTTTAACTTTGATCACCAGACTGCGGAGAGGAGAGCACTGGAACACGAGACAGTGTGGCGCCTGTGAGGAAAGCACACCAAATCAGAAGAAGCCGCGTTGAGTTTCGACGCCGCCGAGGATGACATGTCTATCGGGTGGATAAGTTGGAAAATCTTAATTTTATTTTTAGATAAATCCAGAAAATGCCTAATAATTTTAAAAATTCATACCATTGTGTAGAAAAATCATAAAAATAAAATAAAATACCTCTGAACTAAGCAAACAGTGGGGAAATTAAAAATAATTAGATTTTATTTAATATCTAATTAATTAAATGCTCCAAAGAGTATTTTAATTATTAAAAATTAAATATAAACCCAAAAAATCTAAAAAGTTTCAAGGATTGTCCCCCCAACGCGGGGATGATTTTCCTAGGCTAGTACTTTCCCTAAGTATTTTAAAAAATAATTATAAAAATCAGAAAATTAGAAATTAAAATGGGAATTGACCTGAAAATTTAGGGTAATAAAATTAACACTAAAATGCCAATTTTCATCCTTTAAAAACTTAAAATGAAAGTTTAGGAACCTAGGGTCAAAATTGTAAAATTGAAAATTTACACTTTAGCCCAAATTGTTCCCACATTTGGTTTAAAATTTTAAGCCAACCGTAGGACCTTGGTTTTAGGAAATTAAAATATAGTTACCGATTTGGCCATGAGGTTACTTCTATTAACCTGGGGTTAGTCCGATTTAAATTTAAACCTGGTTTAGATTTAACCTAACTTAAAACTCGCCCACTAGGTTCATAATTAGACTTGATCTAATTAGGCTGAAGTCTAAGGCCTAATCAGGTCTAGACAAAATCTCAGTTCTGGGTCTAACCCACTTTAGACCCAATCTTAACCCTAGGTTCAACTCAAATTGAATCTAACCCTAAACTTCAGGTCTAACCCACATTAGACCCAATCCCAAATACAAGTTCAAAACAAATTGAAGCCAATCTTAAACTCTGGTTTCATTGTGAAATATAAATTGAAATTAAATTAACCTAAATTAATAATTTAATTGGTAAATAGTTTTTCATTACAACTTTCATTTATTGAAATATAATGAAATCCATTTAATTTATTATTATTATTATTATTCATGGAACATAGATTTTCTTTCACTAATTCCAAGGTGCTTTGTATCAATTATCAATAATCATAATAACACCAACATAAAGCTTATTTTCTCCACCTAATTATTATAAATATTTAATTTTGTTTCATTTATGAGGTCAACAGTCAGCTTTATTTTAACTTAATGTATAAAAAATAGGGGTGTAAACGTGTCAAACACGAGCTGAGCTTTATATTTTGAGCCCAGAAAGTGTGTTCGTGTTCAGCTCGTTTACTTAGCGAGTCGAACACGAGCTGTTCACAAACAAAGAGTCGTTTTGACTACCCTAATAATGTAACCATAAGATATTAAGGGTTGGGGCAAGTTTTAAAAATTATTGTTTACATTAATCATTTGAATCTAATTTAATAATTTTTATTCTATTTACTTAATTAATAATTTTATTTGATTATAAATCTTTTAAATTTTTTAAAAATACTGCTCATCAATATATATATATATATATATATATATATATATATATATATATATATATATATATATATATATATATCTAATTGTTGAATACTATTTCGAGCCAAAAGGAGCCGAACCCGAACGAAAAAATCTTTGTTCGTGTTCGGCTCGTTAAAGCTTGTTAACTTAGCGAACGAGCTGAACATGAGCTTCTTCAAGAGCCGAACACGAGCTGTTCACGAACAACGAGCCGTTCTAACAGCCCTAATAAAAAATAGTAAATTCTCAAGATTTTTTATTTTATATGCTATTCAATGTGCTACCTATTCAAGCACAAAAATTTGACTTATACATTAAAAAAGAACTATTAAGAAAAGAAAACAAATTATGAGTCGTAACTAGACTAAATTTTAAAAGGGAAAATTACATATATATATATAGCACCCAATTCTTAATTTTAAAAGGGAAAATTACATACAAATTATGATGTTTATAATTATGAATGTTTTGGTGTGAGATAGGTAAATATGAAAATTTTGAGTGGTATGAATGTAAAAACTCTAATTTTAAAATATTTTTTTATATAATAATCAATAAAAAATTATGTTACGCTTAATCCGAAACAAATTCAACTTAGAAATTCATTTTTAATTATGCCCTGATTTGAATGCTCTCCCGTAATATTATTTAGAAGCAGAGAAAGTGTGAAAATGAGAAAACACATTTTAGAGGCAAAGAAATCTTGTGCGCATTGAATGCTTGTCATCAATGAACATGATTCCCCAAATAATTAGATGGTTCAGAGGAAGGGGGGATAGATTGAATGAACGATCGTCCATAGCTATCAACGATGGATAGTCTCCAGATGAGAGACGTATTAGATGCTAACGAGCATTTCAAAGGATTTCACCCCTCGGAACTGCGATCAGTTTCAATCGGACCAATCACCAAGTGATTGTACCTAGGATTAAGTATCGATGTAGTAACTGCAGAATGGATGATCGGCAAGGTTCCCACTGACCAGACGAGTCTAGCTATCTTATTGTATTCAATGTTCTTGTAACTTACTAAAAGACCCCTCTGAAAAAAGTAATGATGATGGGCTGATCTATAATTTTATAAGACCAAGATCCTATGTCTATAAATAAAAGGTCTTCATAATAAAGAGTTAACACTCTCTTTACCATTTCTCCTTTGATCTTCCTTGTCAATTCTATTCCATGGGTGTGTTTTTATGATACTTTTGGATTCTACATTCATTTTGGTGCAGTAAGCGTGAAGATGTGTCGTCAACTACAAGAGGAGCCCAACATCAGCAACAAGGAAGGACCAGTCAGAGAAACTTGGTGGAAGGAGTTTGCACTAGAGAATTCATGGAGGAATTCATCCAGCAAGGACTGCAAGGCCTGAGGATTCAGATCACCAAGCATATGTCACAACAGTTAGCAGAAGCACTCGAAGCAGTTGCGACCTTGGGAGGAGCCCTAGTCCCGGGAGGGGAACAGGTTCAGCTGGAAGCACGCCATTTCAACAGGAAGAACCGCCAGCGCTTAATGGAAGGAGAACAAATCATTTATAAAAGAGGGTTGAGGTTGTGAAATATCAAGACAGCACAGGATCGAACACTATGGTAGAAAAGTGACAGCTTGTGCGGACCAAAGTGATACGGCAGCTGGAGAATGCTTTCTACCCACAGGTCTCTGAAGTTGAGCCACCACAGAAATTCAAATTGCCCGCTCTTGAGTCATAAAAGGGACAGTCAGATCCCAACGACCACCTCGCGTATTTTGAATCTTCAATGTGCTTACTCAACATCTCTGATGCCTCCAAATGCAAATTGATCTTTACAACGTTGAGATTATCCGCTCTAAGGTGGTTCGACGTGTTACTAGTGGGGGTAATCACCTGCTATTTAGAGTTTAGAAGACTTTTACTAACGCAATTTTCCAGTGCACTAAGTCCCAAAAAGAGCACCTGATTTTTGTGGCAGCTGAAGGACTAAATGAGAGCTTGTGCTCATTCATTGCACGTTCCCAGAGAGAAACACTAGAAATGAAGGATTTGAAGCCTGATATGGCTCAGGCCGCATTAGACTAAATGAGAAGCCTAACTCGCTCGTGTTCGGCTCGTTAACACCCCTACCTGAGGATGTCTCAATTGTAGAGATAATATACACAATTCAAGACAAGGAGTTTTTTTTTTTTTAAAGGCCCCACCAATGAGAACCAGAGCATTCCTCCAAGATAGTGGAAAAAAATTGAAGTACCACAAGGACCGCAGTCACAACATGAAAGAGTGCAAGCACCTTCAGAACCATATCAAGGAGCTGATAAAAAGATAGAAAATTGAAAGAATTTGTCGCCCTCAGAGCCACGACTCAGAGGCAAGGAAAAGCCTCGACGGATGGAGCTTCTGATAGAC
This sequence comes from Papilionanthe hookeriana x Papilionanthe teres, assembly GCA_022702705.1. Lineage (NCBI taxonomy): Eukaryota > Viridiplantae > Streptophyta > Magnoliopsida > Asparagales > Orchidaceae > Papilionanthe > Papilionanthe hookeriana x Papilionanthe teres. The sequence goes on from CM040435.1 coordinate 1,445,033, forward strand.
CTATCAGCACAATTGCTATCCATTTCACACGGTTCTTTGATGCCATACTCGGAGGAACCGAACCACCCAGATGAGTGGGCCAGAAGAGGCAATAAATAGGAGAACTCTGCGTTGCAGCTTTTGGTCCGAAATCCAAAAACCATCCGCCCATCTACTTCACCGATGAAGATTTGTATTCAAAGGAAAACCTCCAAATAACACCATAGTAATAATGGCCATAATCAATAACTATCAAGTGGAAAGCATCCTCATTGATATATAGAGCTCTGTGAATGTACTGTTCAAACATGTTTTTGATAAGTTAAGTCTTACTGCCAACCGAATGACTGATCCAAATGGACCATTGTATGGATTTTCTAAAGAAATGAAGGAAGCGTTGATGGTAACCAGACTCCCAGTTAGTTGGGGAGAGAACTTGAAGCTCTTTACTTCAACAATGGATATCCTCATAGTGAATTCTCCCCCAACATAAAACATCATTTTTGGCCAACCGCTCCTGAATGATGTTAGAGCGGTGGTCTCTACCTACCATATCACAGTCAAATTTCCTAGAGACGGTGAAATCATCACAATTCGAGAGAACCTGGATTGGTCTTGGGTTTGCTCCCTGCAGGCCAAATGTAGCATAGAACTGGAACCCCTGGATATCCATAACATTATAGGAGGTAGCCTCAAGACAAACAAAGCCACCCTCTAAATCCTAGCTCACGAAGGGTAACCGGGTAAATCTTCTCTTATTAGTGAAGGTTTTGATGAAGGGCACAGAGAGTGGCTCATCAAAATTCTCTAGGAGAAGTAAGATGTTTTTCTGTGGACGGCGGTCAAGATGCCTGGAGTGTCGATTGACGTAGCTTTCCACTGATTAAATGTGGACCCATCAGCACGACCATTGAAGCAAAAAATTAGAGGTTTAGCTATAGTTTTGACAGGGCCCTCCTGGGAGGAGGAGCAAAAGCTGAAAGACGTTAGCCACATCATGGGGGTACAATACCCCCACCTAGAACTCCAACGTCGTAATGGTACAAAAGACGAACGATAAGTGGAGAATGTGCGTAGACTTCACTAACCTGAATCCAGCCTACTTGAAGGGTGCCTACCCAATGCCGATGATCGATGATCGACGCACTGGTGGATTAGCGATCAACCATTTAGTCCTTAACTTTATTGAATTATTATTTGGATACCTCCAGATATAGATGCACCTCGCCGATGCTAAGAAGACTTCTTTTATTACTACGAGGCATTTTATTGTTACAATGTAATGCCTTCTGGGGTTAAGAATGCTGAGGTGACCTACTAACACCTCTTGGATATAATTTTTTTCTATTCAGAAGTGAAAAAACATTGAGGTGTATGTTGATGCTTTGTTAGTCAGAAACCGGTCGACCGCACATCATTTAAAGGATCTAAATGAAACCTTTCAAAAACAAAAAAAAAAAAATAATATGAAGTTAAACCCATTAAAGTGTACATTCGAAGCATTGACAGGCAAGTTCGTGTGATATCTACTAACACTGGAAGGTATAAAAGCGAACATTTAAAAACTTGTGCTTTCCATCTAGGAATCCAAGGAACCCATTGTCTATGAAGACCATAAAACTTGCGCTTTCCATAAAGGGTAATTCTCAACATTCAATTGGGTTTGAGTGAGGTTCTTGATATTGGACATTAGGAATTTAAGTGAGGGAGGAATGTTTGCAGCTCTTATCGATTCTGCAGATGAAGTATCCTGCATTTCAGACATATGCAAAATTGGCATATTCCACAGGTGAGATAAGTGTATGTAGTGGAAGAACAGGGAGCTTTGCTGGAAGTCCGAACGAGCTTGACTTTCTGCTCTGATAACATAAAGACAAGCTAGAACAAAGAAAAAATGTAAGGCAATAAACTATTTATTCACTTCCAAAGGCATTTAGTGAGCACCTTAAATAGTGTTTTGAGAAGGTTCTAGTAAAAGTAAATTACGTCTCGGCCTAAGGTGGTTATTGGCAAGTGGCCCCAGTGGATAGGAGGTTATTATAAGAGTAGTGTAGACCTTCCGTTTGGGGCGGCTTATCCTTATCCAGTTTATTCAGAAGTAAGCTGTTTATCAAACTTATTCACATACGTCGTCGATAAACCGAACCGTGAGTTCCTGACGTGATCAGCTCTTTAAAGAATTTAAAACTGGCTTATTAAATAAGCAGTTGAAACGCACAAACTAAACGGTACGGCGGCGTTTTGAAAAACGCCGCCGCACTTATAAGCCGCCCCAAACGGGATAGACAAAAATAAAAAATACGGGTTGGGATTTTAATCTTGTAACATAAAATTTGATATTTGAGTGAGAATTTGACAAATGGATGAAAGAGGGTGGTTGACTATAAATACTAATGTTTCGAGCGATCTATATATAATTAATTTTTTTTTTGGAGGTTGAGTTTTAGTAGTAATTATGTCAAAATTAATAGTTAATAATTAATATATACTTTAACAAACCCTGCAGAAATGCTTAACAACTTGTGCTATGAGATTATTCTCGGCAGTCAATCATTGTAAAAGGACAAAAAATTATATTATCATTCATTGAATTTATGAAAATTTCACCTAATTCGTAACACATATTTCTCTTTACAAATATAGCCCCAAGACCTTATTAAATTGTTTATTCGAGACAAGAGCATGCTATACAAGACAATAGTTGTTAAATTTTTTGTATGTAAAAATAAAACAATTAACATTAAAAAATTATAGCAATTGTTTTGCTTAAGAATATTAATATTAGTGTTTAAATTTAATTAATAAATCTGATACATTTAATCAATTTAAGATCTTTTTATGTAATTAACTATGAGATTAGTAACTGGGGTCTGTTTTGGGAGGCGGTGCGACTACACCACACTGCTGTTTTCTCAGTTTGGGTTAACTACGTTCTGACTGTTTTTTCAAAAAGCTGCTGCTGAAATCTATGTGTTCCCAGCGGTATAAGTAGGTGCGGTGATCGTTTTCTAGCTTTAGTTTGACTTTTTCAAAAAAAAAAAAAAAAACTAGAATAGTCAAGTCAGTTTTTTGAACATCAGATTATTCTTCAGCAGCTGGCCCAAACAGACCCTAAGTATCTTTCTTATTTAAGATGTCAACTAAATTTGCAACAATGAGTGCGAAGATTGGAGCAAAATCACATTTTGCGACATTGCTTAATTCAAATTTTACTAAGCTAACCTTCTCAAACGTGCTAAAATTGTTTTTCTAAGAGTATAAAAATATAGGAAGTAGCTTTCTGAAGTTGTTGATTAGCTGATGATGATTTAATTAAAGGAGATTAATTAATATGATGATCGTAGGTTTTAGGCACATCATGACTATAAAGAGCCTGATTTTTTTTCAATGGAGAGATCTCATTCATCTCCCCTTAACCACTCCTCAAGAGTTTGCAGAAACCAAATGACAGTGATTGAATGCATTTATGTCAAATAAATAAATAAATGAAGTGTTTATTAGAGTACAAGTGGACGAGCTACCTCATTAGATTTTTTACATATATTTAGCTTTAAGCACTCATCTTTAGGTACAAAAATTATATATATATATATATATACAGAGAGAGAGAGAGAGGGGTGCCACCAGTCATGACTTTTTTGGTAGAGCAGCCTCTTTGAAGGTAAGGTCGTAAGTCCCCTCAGATCAGGGGTTTGAATCCCCCTCTGGCCAGTTTGCCGATAGTGAAGGCGGTCCTCGAATAGTTAGACACATGAGAGTAGTTAGAGGCTTGTATAATAGCCTCGGGCCATTCTTTTTAATATATATATATATAAAGAGAGAGAGAAAGAGAGAGAGAGGGAGATGGTATCAAATTAGCCGACTCAAACCCAAAACAAAATCACGAGTTTGAGGTTGACACAATAATCATTTGTTCCATGTTCGAGTTTTGCTATTTGATCCAAATTTATTCACGACGGCACTTAAATTTTTTGGGACTCATGAGATCTTGATGAGAGGAAATAAGACATAATCACATAGAGAAAAAATATGGCATACCTTTATTGTTTTGCAAGAAAATTTGATGTTGAAGTTGTTGTTTCTTAAGTGATTTTCTAACCCTATCTTAATAATATTATTTAGACTTATATGAGAGGTCATATTTTAATCTACATAATAAATACTTGACCATTCATCATAGGAGCTTGTCATATGAATCAACATAAATGTAGATTGTTACGTTGATAAGTGTATTTGAGGCCTTGCCAATTAAGGATGGCACCACTCCTAAGTTAGTGGGTCTCATATAAATTCTCTAAAGTACCTTTGCAGTAGGCGAGTGCCTTTTAAACTGGGCAACTGACCTTGCGCTTGAGCCCAAGATCTAGATGAGTCTTTTCTATGCTCGAGTCCTTATATTTGGGTGAGTGCCATCTAAGTCCGATTCATCTGATTTGGGCACTCTTAAAACGGACGAGTGAATTGGAAAGATTGGATCCCTTCAACTAATCGAGTTGTCTAAGCTGGCCTCCGATAAGCTAGGTGAGTGACTTTGAGCTTGAGCCATTTGAATTAGGTGAATTAGCGTACCATATTCCTTGGCTCTTAATGAGTTCACAATGTCTCATTGCCTTTACTCTAAACAATATATTTTACATTTAACTTCCCAATAACCTTATATTTTTAAAGTGTAACTTGTGAAAAGAATAGGTAAATCACTAGAAACATTTATTGATATAATTATTGTCATGGCTCAATAAAAAGTATAATGTAAATATGATTATCATGTCACTTATTGTATTATGAATAACCTTCCCTTTTACCACGTTGAGAATGCAAATGCTGTGAATTTCCATTACGTTAGCAGTTGTAGCCATCTATAAATATAAATAGGCTTCTTTCTCTTGTCTTCTTCCTATATTGCAGAGTAGTCGTGAGTAGGGCTGTCAAAAAAGCTCGTTGTTCGTGAACAGTTCGTGTTCGGTTTGACAAGAAGTTCATGTTCTATTCGTTCGATAAGCAAACGAGACGAATACGAATAATTTTTTTCGTTCGGCTTGTTAAACGAACCAAACACAAACAGTGACGTGTTCGTTCGTGTTCGTTCGTGTTTGGTTCGTTATTGTTCGAAATATAAAATAATTTAAAATAATTATATATAAAAAATTTAAGATATTTTAAAAATAATTATTTATTATAAAAATTTAACATATTTTAAATAATTAAACTTCTATAAATTATAATATATGATAAATTATTAATTACAATAATAATATTATAATATTAATTATAATAATATAAATATTATACTATTATAATTAATATATTATATTATATATTAAGATAAAAACCCGAAACAAAACCCTAAACGCCTTATTTAGTTTGCTTCATTTTGAGGAAGCATGGATAACCTGATGTGTACGGAATACCTGATCAATTTGCTTCATTTTGAGGAAGTATGCTGTCAAAGCTAGGGCTGTCAAAAAAGCTCGTTGTTCGTAAATAGTTCGTGTTCGGTTCGTCAGGAAGTTCGTGTTCGATTCGTTCGATAAGCAAACGAGATGAACATGAACATTTTTTTTTCGTTCAGTTTGTTAAACGAACCAAACACGAACAGTGATGTATTCGAACATTTCAAACACGAACACTAGCTCTGTTCATTCGTGTTCGGTTCGTTTACACCCCTAGTCGTGAGTCACTTCTATAGGTAAGGCTAGTCAATTTACCTTTGTGAGTAGTACGTTAGCCACTTTTAGTGGAACCATGATTCATCAAACCTTGAGTATGCTTTTAGGTTAAAGTATATTGGATTCAAAGGTTTTAGCTCTCACTATTTTGTTACTTAATTTCTATCATTGGGTGTCAGTGTTATTTTAGGATCGGGTCATCTGAAAATCATACATATTCGAAAATTTTGTTGTATAAATTGTCAAACGTGATATCAAAAATAATTTATTATCTCACAATATAGAAATACCACTTTACGACTGATTCAATTACTTAAATGAAGAAATTTTGGATATTTCCAACATCTACATTTAAAACAAACAAATTTTTCTTCTATCTAATCTGAAGGCTAGATAGCGTTTAGATTTATATGAGGTAGGTGCAAGACTCTATAGTTAATTACTTCTTACACAAAAAATTTATTTATAAAAAATCTTGATTAAGGTTGCGTTTTTTTTATTCAAGAAATTTCGAAGTTTAGTTTACACGATTGACTAATAAAAATATTAAAAAGGAAAGGCCCAAATGTGAAACATTTGTTTACGAAACCCAATGGAAGAAGAATAGGAGATGTCAAATGTACTGAAAATACTCAGTGACATCTCAACTACCCTATTGTTTGACTTTAAAGATTTTGAATGAAATTTAGTTAATGCTCAAGTTGACATTTTATCAGAAATTTAGGACTTAGATCACACGATACATGATCATGAGAAAGCCTAAAATGTAAGGATTTGTATTGTGACTACACGAATGACCTTAGAATCCTATGACTAATATGAGGTTCACTGAATGAAGTGAAACCTTGGAAAACCTAGTCTAAAAGGAGAGAAAAACCAAAACAAAATGCAATAGACTTACAACCTTACTTGGACATGATTGTCATCTAAACCACCTAATTGCAAAAAAGTCATGCATGATCATTCTAAATGAATATAATATAAGTCATGTTGTTATTTATTTAGATAGATATGTTTACAACTTGATCGTAAATCAAGCTGCTTAAATATGATTGATATACATAATGTCTTACAACTAGTGCAAATATATTTTTATAATTTTAAATTTTAAATTTTAATAGCTCACCACACTCAAATATTTTATTATTTGGTTAATTCTTAATGCCAAGTGAATAAAACAGACCGTGTATAGGTATGCACATCCTTAAAGATAAATGTTTAAAAGTTCTGTTTATAATAATAAATTGTATGCAGAGGCAGAACTCACTTTATAAGATAATGACACTCAAAATGCAAGTCACCATTTTTGTGCAATGAGTGAGAGATTGAAAGTAGGGAATAGCTGCAATATAATATGCATATGCCAAAGGTGACCATTTTGTCGCTATTCTTAAATATAAAAATGTTTCAACTCAATTTTATTTAATTATCATTTTGGTTAATTTATATGCATGTTGTTTTATATATAAGGAGTGAATGTTGTGATTTCTTTAATTTTGTTTTGATTATAAGTTTTTTTTTTAATTGAAAAATTAATTTGAAATTATTTTAATTTTGCGATAAAAAATGTAGTTTTTAATGAGCCTACCTAATACCTAGGCAAAAGAACAAAATAAAGAAATCGTCCAAAATACGATTAGACCTATCGAGTACAAATAACAAAGACAATAAAGACAATGAGAGGGTGCTACGTCAAACTAGTCGGTCAAAGGTATCATCTGAATATCGTTATTGGTTTATTTGAGGTTCATGTTTCGCTTTATGTTCATCTTCTTTAGATAGTTTGGATGCCAATGATAGACCAACCATAACAAACACCCTAACACTAGAAAAGAAAGACAGAGAAAGCTATAATAAACCTACTTTTACTGCAAGTGCCTAATTCAATTAAAACTGTCATATAAAACAAAGTTGTCTTATCTAAGCTTTACTATGACAATTAGAAACAATTAAAGAAAATTTATGCAATAAAAAAAGATTATTTACTTGTTCTAACAAATGTTTAGAGAGAAAATAACACGACAGAACAACCTCACCCAATTAAATAAAAAAAGTAGGGTTAGTTTCTTATGACATCTAAAGGTAGGGGTGTTGAATGAGAGGAGAATGACGATGAATCCCAGTCATGATGCTCGTGGTTTTCAATCATCCCGGGTCGTTATAGTTCATGATCTATTCAGTCAAAAAAACTATTTAGCCCAATTTGACAGGAAGATTCCTGTCAGCAATCATGGATTGCATCATCTAAGAAATCTGCATAGATCCAGAGTGCAAGTTTGTTCAGTTAGGTTTAAATTTAAGTTTTAGTGAGTTTGATGGTTCACTTTAAGTCTTAATGAGTTTTACATTTTCTGGATTTTATGAATTTAATTTGATTTTTTAAATATGATTGTCTTTTAATTTTAATTTATGACGACCCTATCAAGATCCCATAGTTTCATTATCTCGAAATCATTAGTATTTTTAGTCTGCTTAGTTAAGAATAACCAGAGTATTCATTATTGACAATGATAGATTACCTCCTCCAATGATACCTCCTGGACTAGATTGTTTATTTGCTTAATTAAAGGTATACTTTAACTATTAAGGATTATGAATTTTATTAGATTTTTTTTTTATTTAGGTTCACTTTTTATGACTCTTAGAGTTTTGAATAATTTAATTTAAGTGGGTTCAACTTATTTTAAAATTTTATTAATGGAAGTTGTTTTCATTGAGTTCAAATAATCTATAGATATGCTCTAAACCCTAAACTCTAAACCCTAAACCCTAAACCCTAAATTGAATTCTAAACAACCTCCATGATTTCTCAATCGTTCTAATATCCGCTTGATATCCTTATGAGTTATTACACGTGTTTGATGAGTTAATTATTTAAATATTGTTTAAAATTTACTTGATAAAGGATTTTTTTTAATACTTTGATTATTCTTTATTTGCTCATTCTATTGGCAAAGTTTTCATTTAATTTAGAGTTTTCTGGACGAAGTTATGATAATTTTAGTTTGTAGAGGTATATTTGTAAAATTACAAGTTTTGACTTAAACCACTTTATCATAAGTTGAAAGTTAATTACTATGTTATATCTTATCTTAATAAGTAATTTGAATTGCTTGGTTAAGATTTCCAATTTTAATAATTTCAATTGTCAAGTTTGACATGGAAAGAGTATATTTGTAATTTCTAGAAAAGTTGCTAAACATACCCAAATTTACTTTCAATAATGATTTCAACTATGTTTAACCATGTTTAAGGATTGTGAATTTCATTTTCGAGATTTGAAAAGCAAACAAGGGTATATTTATAATTTAAGAAAATGTACTTGTAAAAATAGAAATGTTTAGGTGCTGTGGGTAAATATGTAAAAAAAATGAATGATTAGTATGTGAATATTAAGGCTTAGATGTTATGCATGTAAATATCAAAGTTTTGGTATTGAATATGTGAATACATAAGAATTAGGGGGCATGCATGCAAAATCTTCCATACATGAATATTTCTATATTCTACATTTGGAAGGATGGCGTGAAGAGAAGCTTACCATCCCGATGGTTTCTGGTAGGAGCGGAGCGAAAGGATGAGAAAGATGGGAGTATCGCTGGTCTTTATATGTCGTGATTGTATCGCTGGTCATGACTGTATTGCGAGCTTCCATTCACGAAGGCGATGGTTTTGGGCGAAACTAGGAGAATGGGAGTGATGTAGGCGAGGCTTCGGCCTGCGACGAAGAGTGAAACGATGTGCTACAAAACGCACCGCACATGCCCAAATCAAACACCTCCATCTAAGTTATCAAAATGCACCACAACAAATAAGCTGCGCCAAACGGCCTAAACTTTGATGTGGCATATCGAAAACATAGTCATCTAATTTTTAAGTGGGGAAGCACGTCTCTTCGTACGTAGGTAAAGTGGTATGTATATAAATATCGAAGAATATGTATCAGATACAAAGATACGTAAAAACTACGTGGTATGCATGTAGATATTAAGTTTAGGTGGTTTAGGTGCTGAGCAAGTAAATACAAAAGAGTTGCATGTCACGTATATATAAAGTTCAAGTGTTCAGGATGTAAATACACTAATTGAGTGGCGTATATGCAAATATGAAGTTCAAAGTTTAGCATGCAAATACACGAGAATTGTATGGTATGTTTGTAAATTTAATTTTTCTTATATTTTTTAAGTGTTATGTATGCAAATACAGAAGAGTTGCAAGGTGTGCATGTAATTTAACTATTACTTTTTAAGTGGTTTGTATGTAATGACGAAAGAATTGCATTCCATGCGAAGGAAAAAATTTCTATCCAGATGTAGAGTTATGTCCGAAGTCCTATTAAATATTGTCATCTGTCATACACCAGACCCACTTCATAATAGATCTGCGGAGGTTATTAAAGGGTTATTTGGGGTTAAACCGCCGAGGGTATTGGGGGGTTTTTGCGGGGTTATGGGTGGGTTATTGTTGGGGGGTTATTCGGGGTTATTGGGAGGTTATTTCTGGGTTATTGCGGGGTTATTGGAGTTAATACACCAATAAAACCGAAATACCCCCCAATAACCTCCGCGGTTCAAAAATCTATGCGGTTCTATTATGAAATAGGCCCTATATAAGCCACGTGGCAATATTTGATAGGATTTCTAACGTAGAGCTACGTCTGGAGTCCGGACAGAAAATTTTCTAGCACGTGTATGAATTGAAATCTTGGTGTTGAATATGTAAATGCGTAAGAATTAAGTGGCATGTGCATCTTAAATGTGTAGGCGTTAAAAATGTAATTACTTACGATAGAGTACGTGGTATGCATGTAGATTTTTAAAAAAAAAGTTTAATTGTAGGTGTTAGATATGAAATACATGTGAATTGCATGGTAAGCATGTAAATTTGAGTGCTTAGGTGTTTAATATGTAAAATACGTAAGAATTACATCCAAAAAGATAAATAAATAAGTAACTAGTGGTGTTTAATAGGAGGAAAAAAATAAAAAATAAAAGAAAATTAAAAATATACAAAACGTATGTTGGATTCACCATCTTGGTGTAATATCTTCAGTTCGAGCTCAAGTCTCCCTTTTGGATTTCTCCTCTGTGATCGATGCTCCTTCTCTCTTTCTTCAAGTAGGGTTTGACTATAGGAGAAATTAGGTTTTATATTAATGATGTAGTATGGTTCAATGCCTTAGTTACAGTTTGTTAATTTTACAAGTATGCCACTGTGTTATCCATTTAAATAGACTTGTATTGTTCTGTGGTTGTATTAAAGGAAAGATAAATAAGACGAAGTTTTGTCTTATATATTGAGCCTAGTTCTTCTTTCTCTGTTTTCCTCTCCTGTTACTTTTTCTTTCTTCGTTCAGAGTATCAAAGTCTTTCTGCTTCACGACATAATGAATTCCAGCCCTTCCAGCCCCACTCAAAAGGTTAGCAATCTTAGATGACTTACAATGAATTCAATGAGATAAGTATCTCTTCTGCATTAAAGTTCTTGACGTCTCATATCAAGAATGTAAATAGGAAATGTTTAACTTAAGGTAATTACCCTGTGTGAAGAGCACAAATATCAAAACTACTTGCTGCAAATGGTTTTGATACTTTTCATGATAATCAAACACATCATCCCCAAGGCACATTACTGATGCACATGGCGAATTATTAGAAAATCAAGATTACATAATATGGCGAATTGTGGATAGAAATCTAGCTGCAATAATGTTTCTACAATTTCCCCATCCATCTTGCCATACAATTTGCATCTCAACACCACTGCCCCGAGATCTGACAGACTCTAGAAACAAGATTCAATGCATCTAATAGAACTTTAGTTATTCAATTAAATAATGAACTCCATAATATAACTATGGGATCATGCAACATGGCACAGTATCTCATAAAAGTCAAAAGTCTAGTTGATAACATTGTTGCAGTGGGGTCAAAATTGGACATTGAAGATATTATACTCTACATTTTGAATGGTCTACTATCAAGTTACAAAGAGTTCAAAACAGTGATACACACAAATTTACAAGCTCTACTTTGTGAAGATTTTTATGCTCTTATTTAGAGCGAAGAATGCAACATTGCTAATGAAACAACAAGAATGAATCAACAAACAACTCTTCTTACCTTAAAAAACAAAGGAGGTTATAACACCAAAAATTTCAACAAGAATAAAAAAAACAAGAAGATTATTTCCAATGGTAGCTCGGCAAAAACAAGATCTGCCACTATATGTCAAATATACCAAAAGAGAAGGCAGTTGACTAGTCAATGTTGGCATAGAGAACAAATTCAAAATATAAAGCTTCTCCCAACCCAGCTGTTGTTTTCTTAGCAACTCATGTCTCCCCTCAACAATAATAAGACCAGACGCCATGCTACAGCTCGTCTCAACCCACTATGGAAAGGGTGCAATTAGCATAGCCCTGTAAAGGCTCAAAACAAGTAACAGTCGGTAATGGACAAAGTTTAAAAATAACACACGTGAGTAATGGTATTTTCCCGCAATTGGGCATATGCTAAAACTTTCTTCTTTATTTAGAATACCAAATGTATCTCACAATTTAATTTTTGTTAACAAACTTGCAAAAGATAATAATTGCATCATCATTTTTTATGCTCATCAGGCTCAAATTTAGTACTTAATTACCAAGACTCCTCTTCTAACTAGACGGGCTAATCAAGGGCTTTATCCCATTACAACACTTCATGTTACCACAAACTCAACTCCTTGACATCAATGAATAGGACACCCCAATGATGCGACTTTTTTATATGTAAGAATTTATGACCTCAAATTTATATTTATAATGATTTTATAAAGTCACAATTTCAAACGCAAGTATACGTATCGTATCAAGTAATACAGGACTCTAATGGAGTCCCCTTTATCGATCCGACAGGGAAGCGACGAAAGAGGTTCTTAGTTAAATTCTAGTCTACTACTAATAGCCTTAGTTTGGAAGGGTGATATAAGTGGTGTTTCTAACAACTACTCCTAAATGTAGACGATTATATGTAAGAATAATAACTACTCCTAAATGCAAATATTACTTCTAAAGATAACCCTTTATGGGGAAATTGGTTTGGTAAATTTTGAGATAATAAAATCTACTATTCTTATATAATGAATTGGATAAAGTTTAGGAATGAGATGCATTAAATATTATATGTGTCAAATAGGAGCAATCATATTCTTTACCCTCAAAAGAGTACCCCTCTTCCAAGTATGTAAAGAACATTGACATATCCTAAGTTCAGTCACTAAATCTAAGGCTAGGCTGAGAGGATACCGGCTGTCACTACGGAGTTCCAACTCACCCTTCACCTGAAGGCTAACCTTAGACTTTAGTTACCAATCTTAGGACCAATTGGGGATCTCAGTCTGTCACCCTGAAATCTCCAATTCGACGCCTATGAAACCATATTTCTCTATTTATTTGCACTCAATCCCCTTGAACAACGCAATTCATTCACGGACATTGAATGTGGTTCCACTTTGTTGAGAATTACACAACCCTTTTGGGATAATGCAATTATAACGAATTTTAACAATACAACGGGCTCTTTTTTATAATGTAAATGAAGTACAAGTAAAAATCATCACATGTATAATTAAAACTTCTTTTAGTAAGAATCTCAATATCCTAAACATGAGTCCTACTCATTGCAAAAGAAAAGTAAAGTGAAAACAATGGAATAAACTTCTTATGCCACTATTTCCAAATAAGAAAAAAGAGTAAGAGAAAGACATCACAAAGCACGAAAGAAAACACAACGAAAAACTTCTTTTCAAAGCAAATCCACAAAATAAGTGTTTACAAAATCATAAGATAATGAAGAACACAATACTTTGCTTTTTTCCCTTTGAAAGAAAGATAAAAATCTCTCCAATAAAGTCTCCCGCCGATCCATGCAATGCTAGAACATTCCCTTACAGATTCTCTCAAAATCCCCTCACCAATCTCTCCAAAAAGGTAGAAATCTATATTTCTCTCCTATTCTAAGATCGCTAAGCATTCTCCACGTTTTTCCTAACATCTCCTCTTCTCCTCTCTATTTTTGGCTTCAAATTAGGTTTAAAATAGAGTAGAGATGAATTTCATAAGATGAAAAAACCCTCCAAAAAGCGTCCAGATTCGATGTATATGACCAAAAACCGTCCAATATCGCATCCCAGCCGTCCGAAGTACTGTCGGCGTTGAATAGGGGGCTGCCGGCGCCCAAAAATTGTGCCCTCGGGATTCTGGTTCCGCCGGCGCCCATTTTGCGCAGCTTCACCATTTTGCTCCGTTTAGCTCCGTTTCAGCTCTGATTCGCCCTATTTCAGTTGCGTTGTGTTCCTAACAGATAGTCCTACAAACTAAATATAAAAACAACATTTCTTTAAAGTGTAATCTCATTCAAAAATATGTAAGAAGTGTAAATTAGATTAAAAATAGAAAGACTTATCGAAAGGTGTCAAGCCAAAATTTGCTTTCTTACTCATTTTTGCTCCAAATTGCACCATTTTTGCTTCATTTTGCTTCAATCACCATTTCTTGTACCTAAAACCAAAAAAACATACAAAATATCTTTTTTTTGAAAAGTGTAATATCATCAAAAATGAGTAAAATAATATAGCAAAAACCGTATATATTTTTGGTGCATCACCCAACAATAAAGCTTTGTCTATGATAGCTAATGCATACTCTCCACTTCATATTACTTCAAACAATTTTCAGTATGTTGATTGTTATGAAAATAAGTGTCACAAACTTGTTTTTAAAAATAACAATACTACTTACTGCAAATTCGAAATAATTCTCTTGGATACTTGGGCACCTTTTCCTCATGCTTCTCTTAAAGAATATAAATATTACATTACATTTATCGATGCTTTCTCTTGCTATTATTCGTGTATACTACTTAGTCACAAATCTCAAACAACCTTTCATTTTATTGCCTTAGATAACTTGATATAAAATTAGTTTAACATCAATATAATATGCTTAAGAACAAATGGTATTTTGCTTCAATTAAATATACTTCAAATGAATTAAAAATTTATCTCCAAAAAATGGTATTTTGCCTCAATTCAGTTGTCCTTATACACCGGAATAAAATGATATAGTTAAAAAGAAACATCGTCATATAAATGAAACTGCTAGGACTCTTTTTAAGGCTTCTAAAATACCCATAATTCTCTGGATTGAAGCTGTCCTCATTGCTACATACCTCATAAACTGAATTCCAACTCCTAAAAAAAACAACCTCTCCCCCTTTCAGCTTTTACATGAGAAACCACCTGAACATCAACACTTGAAAACTTTTGGATGCCTCTGTTTTCCCTTGCAATATCACAATGTTCATCACAAGCTCTCTCTCAAGGCACCAAAATCCATCTTTTTAGGGTACATCTTGCAAGCCAAATGTTACAAGTGTTATGATATTCAAAAAAGAAAATTTATAATTTCTCGCCATGTGAAATTTATTGAAACATTTTACCTTGTCAAGTTACTACTACCACACTTTCCTCATTTGCTCACTCTTCTCCTATACATTATCCACCATCTTTACTAATTCCAACTTCGCTGTACCATCAACCCAATTTGTGCCCACAACTAAGTCTACTACTGATCTCATACTTTCTCTTACACATTCCAACAACCATGTACCACTCCCACATCCCTCGTCTCATTCAGCTTTCCCTTATCTATTAGATATACTTGCTTCAACTCCCACAACACATGAATCTGCTACAATTCTTCAGCCACCATCTAATCCAGCTCTAAAAAAACACCACATGATAACTCGACCACAAACTAGAAGTTTAAAACCAAAGAAAAATTTTAATTTACTGCTTTATATTAACAATCATGATGAACCCCCCACTTGCAGCCAAGTTGTCAAACTCCCTCAATGGCGTGAAGCTATGTCTGAGGAATTTATTGCTTGCAACAACAAGGCGCGTGGGAATTAGTTTTGCCTCCTAAAAATATTAATATGTTGGGATGTAAGCGAACTTTCAAAAATAAATATAATACAGACGGTAAACTAGATAAACATAAAGCACGACTTGTAGCTCAAAGCTTCTCTCAACAATATGGAATTGACTACCATGAGACATTCAGTCCTATGGCAAAATTCTTCACAATTTGTCTCTTTATTTTGCTTCCTGTAAACAAAAATTGGTTTATTCATCAACTTGATGTTTATGATGCTTTTCTACATGGTAAGCTTGATAACAAAGTTTATATGTGGCAACCCGCTGGTTTTGCAGGTACTCATTGTCCCCACTATGTTTGTAAAGCTAGTTAGGGACTCAAATAGGCACCACGTCAATTGTATTCTACAATCTCTACTATTTTTATGTCAACATAATTTCACATTAAGTAAAGCTGGTCCTTCTTTCCTGATTTATAAATACAATACCATACGTATTTACTTATTGATTTGTGTAGATGATATACTTATCACAGGAAATTGCACTCATATTAATTCAAAGCTAATTGAAAAATTACAAGTCCAATTCAATTAAAAAAAAGAACTTGGCACTCTATCACACTTTATCAACTTGCATTATAAATCTAATCTAAAAGGATATTTTCTTACATAGGCATAATATATACAAGATCTTTTAAATAAATTAAATATGCAACAAGCAAAACCTGTTTAAACTCCTATGTCTATCATATTTTATAAATTCACGGAATTCTCCACCCTTATGTAGGATCCTAATTTGTATAGACAGTTTATAGAATCTCTCTGATATTTAACTGTTACACGACCAGATATCACATTCACGGTTAATTATCTCAACCAACATACGCATAATTCTACAGAAATTAATTTTCAAGCGAACCACCTTCTTATGTATTTAAAACAGACTACTAATTATGGTCTTCCTGTATCAGCGGGTGATGTTTCTTTAACTACTTATGCATATTCCAACTGGCTCAATGATCAACAGGATAGAAAATCACAACTAGCTTTTGTGTCTATTTAGAACCGAACCTACTCTCATGGTCGGAGAAAAACAAACCAGAATTGCTAGGTCTTCTACAATAGAAAAATATAGAGCATTAGGAAATACCACTACAGAAATACTCTGGCTTCAACATTTGCTTCATCATGAAATAATTGATAAATCACTTTCTCCAACACCTGTCTACATTGATAGCACATCAACTATTGTATTAGCCCACAATTCCATTTTTCATGGTAGAACCAAGCATATAGAAGTGGATTACCACTTTATTAGAGATCTTCTTAAGAAAGATCACATAACTCTTTACCAAATTATGACCAAGGATCAACAAGCGGATATACTCACAAAACCTTTACATGTTGCTTCTCATACTAGTTTTATCAGCAGGTTGACGATCTCTACTCCTGATCCTCGCCTTGAAAGGGGCTAATAAGAGAAGCCTTTACTCTGATGTTGGATTCATCGTCTTCGTGTAATATCTTCGGTTCGAGCTCGAGTCTCCATTATGGATTTTTCCTCTGCGATCGGTGCTCCGTTCTCTCCTTCTCTAGGCTAGGGTTCAACCGTAGAGAAAACAAGTTGTTATATTAATTATGTAATATGGTTAAATGTCTTAGTTACACTTCGTTAATTTTATAAGTATGCCACAGTGTTGTCTATTTAAAAAGACTTGTAGTTTTTTGTGGATTTATCATAGAAAGGATAAGTAAAATGAAGTTTTGTCAAATCTAACGAGCCCATTTTGCTTTATCTGTTTTCCTCTCCTCTTAGTTTTTTTTTCTTCATTTAGTATGCATGTATATTTAAGTGAAGGAGAGGGAAGAAGGAGGATACCTTCCTTAATGATTTCAAATAGGAGTAGTTGAAGTGAGGTTGCCTCGATGTGATGGCTTGCTGTGTGTATCCCATTCAGGGAGGACAAAAAATTTGGTGTGAATGACCCATTTACGGACAACGACTGCGATCCACTAGAAGTCGCATTTCTTTTTCTTTCCTCCGCTCAATGCTATCGATGTACGTAACCTAATATTTTTTCCTAGGGGAGAGGTAGTATGAGATGGCTTGTTTATCTCGGTTTGCAAGGCAAAATTGAGAGAGAGAGAGAGAGAGAGAAAGAGACGCACACACATGGTGAAGTAGGGAGTTTTGATTCTCTGTATGCCGCAATCCAGTTGTTGTCTTGGTATGCTCTAGAGTTGGAGTGGGAAAACGAGAGAGAAAATTAGGAGGGGAGGAGAACTAAAGCGTGTTTTAGTACATAAGCAAATGACGAGCAATATGAAAAAGCATGCAAGAATGAGTGTGAATATTACGTACAGATTAGTTGTATTTGATGGTATTATGATGATACGGATCGATGATATTTGATGGCATTGTGATAGTATTTTATCACAATATTACTGCAACACAACCGAATACCACCAAATCCATATCTATTTTATTTGCATGTAATATTATTTTCAGAAATGGGATCTTCATTTGGTGAATGTGAGCCATTGGGTGAGGCAGGGAAGTATGGGGTGAGCGTTTGGCTTGCTGGAGACATGGATGAGGAAGGAGGGTGGGTTGCTGTATTGAGGATGTGAAATGGGAGAGGAGGCGGTGAGTAACAACCAAGAAGAAAAAATGGGAGAGATTTCTGCAGCGGGAGAGGGATTTTTTTCTTTCATTAGCAAACAACAACTCAATTTTTATTTCTTTTTTATTTCTTAAGGGCATTTCTTCCTTTTTTTTTTAGTTTTTATTTTATTTCATTTTTTTTCACTAAAGAAGATATTGAAAATAACTTCTAATATTTGCATTTGATTATTTCAATGCAAATATGAGCGTCGGTTTTGCGTTTGAAATGAGGCTGAAAATAAATTTTGATATTGCGGCGGATTTTACGTCTATTTTGCTTCCAATAATTTGACGCAATTGACATACTCAAAACGGCAAAACCTAAAGTCGAATTACGAAGGATTTTGCTTGACTTTGCATCTAAAAATTTGACTCAAATACATAACTTGAAAGCGATAAACTATGCCTAATGCAAATACGAAGAAAAGTACAACGCAAGTAACAAGTTTTCCGCTTTTTTTTTGCGTCAAATATGTTCCACGTAAATGCAACGGAGATCCAACACAAATACCCTAAAATTCATATCTCACATGTGACTAAGCTTATTTCTCTTTTCCTTCGCGCCTCTCCTCTCACTACACAAAACTCTCGCACCTCCCTCTCTACCGAACCCCTCGCCCCTAACTTTTCTACCTCCTCCTCCTGGTTTCGCTCAAAACCATCACCTTCACGAATGAACCTTCGCGATACAATTGCAAATGCAACTAGTTGGGAAGGCAACGACCAAAATGCGGCTTACAGAGACCACCACAACTCCCATATTTCTCATCCTATTCTTCCTCATTTTAACTTTTAAATATGACATATGTCTTTTCATCCATAGTTGAGGTGGTATGCATGTAAAAAATGAAGTTTAGGTGCTAGTTATGTATATACATAAGAATTGAGTGCTATGTATAAAAAACTTCCTAAAAATTTAGGTGTTAGGTATTTACATACATAAGAATTGTGTTTGAGAGGGGGAACTAGCAAATGAAAACGATTTTGTCTTTTAGTTTTTCATGTCGATACAGTTGGTTTGGTCAGTGGTCGATCTCATTTTTCATTATTAACTATGATTGTTTTGGCTTAATTGGTGTTGCTATTGTTTGAGTATCACGTTTTTTATTCTATTAAATGTTGGGTATTGCAAATGTTGATTTGTTATGTAGTAACTTCTTATTGATGTTTTGTTGCTACTCTATCGAACTTTCATCTTATGTTAGTTTTGAGGATTTCATGCTTTCTTATTTTGATGATATTGATGGTGTTAGAAGCCCTTAGTTATTGGTGCTGGATTTTAAGATCTTTCTTGTTTCACTCTATTATCAGATGGTGATTCTTGCTTAGTTGTGCTATTGTGGTCTTCCAGATGCTGGTTTTGTTATCTTAGATGTTGGTGTTGTTGTAAGCCCATAGCTATTGGTGTTATATTTGAAGAACTTTAAAGTTTCAATCCAATAATTTTACTTTTGCAAAATAATGTGTAACAACCACAAATAAATTTTAAGTGTAGATATTTATATACTAATAGACTAACTCAAGCTGAGTAGTATAACTAGTTAGTTGACATTTAATCAGTAAACATTTTTAAATATCATACTCAGCTTTAGAACATGACTCGCCTCTCAACAACTATCTTATATTGAAGGTAAGAACATTAAAGTCATTTTCATGATAACAGTGGTCATCCATTTAGCCTTGTTTTAGCTAATCTTTTTTATGCATTAGATCAATAAAAAATTTATAAATGAGAATATTGGCCAAAAGAACATGAGAAACTCTATCTTTGAGTTGACGTGCTACTTCACCAGATGAAGCGTGTTACTTCAAGAAGGTTCCTAGAGTTTTTTTCTTGAATGAGAATTTGCTCCAACATACCACTGAGCATAATCATCCACGATCCAACTTTGAGTTGACGTAGACATGTTTACCATTAATGACAAAAATGCAATTCTGCAACAAAATGTTAAATATTTATGCAAATTGATGGGCGTACAACTTTTATTTTTTGTAATAGTTATACTGATCTTTATATAATATCTATGTTGCAGATGAATATTTAAAATTTGAGATCTTGGATGTATAATAGATTATATCCAAGATAAAAAGGACTCACATATGAGTTCTTGAATGGTGTTGTGGAATTTGTGCACTTGACATCACAGCTGCCCATTTACTATTTAGAAGGCAAGTATTGATGCCTTTGAGTGAAGCATAAAAATCAAGCGTATCTACGACTCAAAAAGGTTAAGTTGGAACTTTTTCGCAAGTGATTTAAACACAAATATTTGTACTGGACTATAGGTAATTACTAAAAAGAGTGTTGCAAGAGGAGGGGCTTAGAACTTCAAGAGACAAATGCAGGTAATTAATAAAACCCAAAGCAACATACTATCTCACATTAGATTAGCAGAGAACAATATTTGAGTGGGGGCATTCTTCGAAATTTTCTATTGGATGTGTGACACGCCTAAAATATATACGATTTTTGCTATATCATTTTACTCATTTTTGATGATACTACACTTTAAATGAAAGTATTTTGTATGTTTTTTGGTTTTAGGTACAATAAATGGTGATTGGAGCAAAAGAAAAAAAAACGGTGCAATTTGGAGCAAAAAAGAGCAAGAAATGAAATTCTGCCCTGACACCTTTCGATAAGTTTTTTGATGCTTAATCTCTTTTACAATTCTTGCATATTTTTGAATGAGATTACACTTTAAAGAAAGGTTGCTTTTATGTTTATTTTGTAGGGCTATCTGTTACGAACGCAACGCAACTGAAACGGGGCGAATCGAAGCTAAAACGGAGCCAAACGGTGGAGCTGCGCAGAGTCATCTCGCCGACGGCGGCCTCGATCTCGCCGACGGTGAGATTTTCCCGAGACAGCCGGAAAATGGCCAAAAAGGCCACCGACAGTAGCCTGGACGGCCATGAACCTACTTTTGGCGGTTTTGGGCCGAAATTCGACGTATTTGGACGCTATTTCGAAGGGGTGCTTAAGGAGACTCTTGAAAATTCGTCCACACTCTTTAAAAATGGCAAATTTATGTTAGAAAAAGGTGAGAAACAATAGAGAAAAGGAGAGAAAAACTTAGAGGAATGTTTAGGATTCTTAGATTAAAAATAGAAATGTAGATTTCTACCCTTTTGGAAAGATTGGAGAGGAGATTTTGAGAGAATTTGTAAGGGAATTCGCTAGCATTGCATGAATCGCTGGGAGAATTTATGGGAGAGAACTTTGTCTTAATTTCAAAGGGAAAAAGCTAAGTGACCCACAATTTTATATTATGATATTTTTAATTTAATTGCAACAACACCAAAAACTTGACCCCGCTATTTATATGTATAGAATTGTAATTGTTTATGTTGTGGATGCTACGCAAGTATACGTATCGTATCAAGAAATACAGGGCTCTAGTGGAGTCCTGATTATCGATCCCACAGGGAAAGAGAAATTAAATAACAACTAATTTAAAATAATAATAATAATTTTTAATATAGTATACGAAAATTTGGAATTTTAAATTTGAGCGCAATAAAGTAAACTAAGTATTTTAATTAGGTAACTTAACTAAGTAGAAAATTAATACGTATTGAAAGTGCGGGAAATTAAACTAATTGCTAAATAAGTCTTAACTATTCGGAAAAAGTATCTTTCCTCTTGTTTAGAAATTTAAGTGATTGATGAATTTAAATAGATAATTTTAAGGTATTGTGACAAATAGGAGCATTCCTATTCTTTACCCTTTAGTCCAGTGTAAAGAATATCGACTAATCCTATGTTTGATTACTCAATCTGCGGCTAGTTGGGAGGATACCGACCGCCACTCGGAGCTCCCACGTTCCCTCGCCCGAGGGCTAACATCTACACTTCGGCTCTCAAACAATAGGACCGAATTGAATATTTTAGTACTGTCACACTAAAATGCTCAATTCTACGCCCGACGATATTATTTCCCTATTTATTTGCACCCTCCTTCCAAGGCTTTTGAATTCCCGAATATCAGATGTAATTTTTACTATAGTTGATAATCAACATATTTTAACAAATCAAATGGTCAGTTTGAAAGTAAATTAAGTTTTAAGTAAAAATTATCACAATTTATTAATATATATAAGTATCTCTATTTTAATTTCATCAAGTCACTTAATTTCATAAACGGGGAGAAAGACTAATAAACTACTCGAATGCATGGGAACTAAACTAAGCATGGATTTCATTTAAAGTTAAAACAATAAATACAAATACTTATCTCGATTTATCCCCAAACGGACTCCTCGTAGTTCCTTCGACTCTTCCTTCCAAGTACAAAGACGACTCACTAATTACTCACTAAACTCACTAAAGACACACAACTGCACAAAAATTAACAAAAGACTAAAAGATTGCACCCTTAGAACTCACACAAGACACAACTGCACAAAAATTAACACTCAAGAGACTGAATTTCGGCCTCTATATATAGAGGTAAGCAAAGGTCCAAGAGGTGTGTAAGCATCTCTTCGAAAAGTGTCCAGTGTTCAATGTATCCGTGTCATTTGAACTAGCTCGCCGTCGGCGACGAACTACCTCGCCGCTCGGCGAGGCTTCTGAAGATCTTCAAACCGCGCCATCTCGCCGTCGGCGGGCTCGGGCTCGTTGTCGCCGAGACAGCTTATAAATCCTTCGAAATGTCTCCTCGTAACCTCGCCGTCGGCGGCTCGATCTCGCCGTCGGCGACTCAAGACAAATTGTATTATTTTCTTCCTTTTTGCTCCAAATCCGCTCCTTTTTATGATTTTTGCTTTTATCACCTAAATTCTCCATTCCTACGATAAAATAAAGAAAATACCCTTCTTTAAAGTGCAATTTCATCAAAAATAGGTATGAATTTCTTAATAAATTTTTCGAGTGATCAAAATCCTCCAAACTTACTTATTACTTGTCCTCAAGTAATTTTAGTATTACATAAAAATAATGAGTTCTATAATAAGATTTTTCAATTTAAATAAACTATGAATTATATTAATTAATATCATAATAAAGTTAAATAAAAATAATTCATGTAATTTAATTAATTTTATAGAAATAAATTATTTAGTTATCAGGTCTAAGATTTCTAGCTTACTATTCATTTCGAGAATGACTATATTTAAAAGAATAACTACTTAAGATATTCATATGATAATAAATTCAAGAAAACACTATTAGGTAAAATTTTAATCCATAAACATAAGTTTGGAAATATCTAAGTTTTTCCCTTAGGTTAATTCAAATGAAGCCAATTTTTTATAAGGCATCTCTTCAAGCTTCTCCTCATTTTTCTTTTTCTTTTTTCTTTTTTTTCTTTTTCTTTTGAGGATTATCGTATCCTGAGAGCGCTGTTAATAATTTTGAACTTCATTTTCATCTTCCTAAATTTGAAACTTAGGAATATTTCTTTGCTTATATATACTTCGTAGTTTTTACTTTATTGATTTTCAATCTTTTCTTTTTCACATGAATACTTAAGAATTTTAATTTTAGAATATAGTTTTCCTTACCAAAAATAGTTTACTATATTCTTATTCCCTTTAACCAAATATTTTATTCTATTTAATTAATTAAAGTACTAGAAATAATTCATTTAACCTTTTATATATAATAATAAAATAATTCATATTAATTAAATTGAAAATTTTGTTATAAAAATCATTTTATACTAATTTGAAAATAGAAATTGAGAACAAGTTAATAACTAAATTTGTATTTTACTCTCCCCCAAACTAAAATTTTTATATCTACTCTAAATAATGAAAAAGGGAAAGTAAATAAATCATACCTTTGAAGTTTAGGTATTTCTTTTTCTTTGAAATTTTTACAGGTTTTTTTTTTTCATTTTTCATTGAACCTGTACTGTTAGTATTCTCCATATATATATAACAATTTAAAGAAAATATAGGGATAAATCTAAGATAAGTATTAACTATAACAATTAAAATTAACTCTACACTACACATATGAATTACTAACATATTAAAAACATTTTAACTAACAGATTAACAATTTTACAATTTAAAACAATACAGAATAAAAAACATACTAAAGAAAACTAACATCCTATTTAACATAAAAAAAATGTAATTAACTAACACAAAAACAAAAACTAAACTACTACAACAATTCAAGCAAATAATCTAACAAACATCCAATGTCTCAAAACATAAAGTACTGAATATTACAAATATATAAAGTCTTTAAAATAACTTAACATCAAACAAACAAAACAAATAAAGTCCTAATCTTCAGCATCAAAGTCCCAGGCTATATCATCTCCTCCCCGATCCGTAGGCCGAGAAGACCGAGCAGGATGATACCGTGAATATCGGGGCACTCGGGAAAGACAACATCTAAATCACCACTCCTATAACGACGTTCGGCTTCATAGTATGCAATCTCGTATTCCGAATGTCGCTGGAGATATTCGCTATCATAATCATGTCTCCTCTCCGGATTATCAATTCTTTGATCAAAATGATCAAATCTTCTCCCATTGTATCTCCAACCGCTCAAAACTTCTTCTATGCGGCGTCGATTCATTCATCGGATCTTGTAGGGTAGGGGTGGTAGGCTCGGGAGGTTCATGGCTAGTAGAGGGTATATCTCTACTGACCGAGTGAAATAACTTCTTACTCCTGCTCTCCACCCTTCATGAGATTCATACTTCTTAATATTGGCAGCTGTGAGTGGTTTCATTGGTTCTACCCATTCTTCATTATCTCTAGCCTCAACTCCAGAGAGTTGGCAGAGTGAAAAAATTAATCCAGGGTGTCCCAATCCAGCTCCACTCTCATTTCGAGGAGTGTCCAGGATGTTTCGATAAATAATTCTCCCGATGTTGATGCTTCTATTATTCTGAATACAGAAATTCGAATTGCTCTATCTCGTGTTACCTCAGCTGTGGTGATAGGTGGGTAACGAGTAGAACAAATAAAGTAATGCCGGGCTTTGAGACTGCATTTAATTTAGAAAGAGGAAAATTCACTCTTTCCTGTCGCTTAATTTTCCAAACTCCGGTCCCATCGGTGAGAAAGTTAATGACTTCCTCCAGTGGTCCTTCCATCGTTCCAAAGTTTCATACTCGCTAAAGGGCGAGTCATGAACTTTATAAAACGTGTTTATTCTTGCGACATTGAATTCTACAAAAACCCTCGTACCTTTATCGGTGCATCTTCAGCGGCGATTAAATTGGCATAAAATTCTTTAACCACTTCCACAATTGCTTCTATATCGAACGTAATGGAAATTCTCCCAACCTCGTTCCTTAATAATCTGCTCTACTTCTCCTCCCGGATTTTTGAAAACCCGATCTGCAATGCACTTTCTTCCTTGAATATTTTCAAAATATTTAGTCTGTGCTCGTGCATTGATGAACCGGTCTTCGTCGAATTCTACTCGACGTTTTTGTCGTGGAGCCATTTTTCGATCTGTGAAATTTACAAAATTTTAACTAAACTCCAAAATATTACTAATAAGGCTTCCCACAACAACTAAAATCCATTTAAATCGATTTCTATGAAATTCTTCCAAGTATTTTCTTCACATTTCAAAATTTTTCAAAATATCCCAATGTAGAAGAAATCAATGGTGAAAATCAAAAATTTTTGCATAGGAGTGAAGCTCTTACCAAGGGGAGATGAAATCCGGTGTCAAAAAGTGTTGAAATCGCTTCAAATCCAAGATCTCTCAAGCCCTAGGTCGGTTTTTTCGAAAATTTTAGGAAGGGGATGATGAATAGTGTCGGTTGACCGGTCAAATATAGGTCTTTTCGCGTTCTCGCTGTCAGCGAGATTTTTCTCGCCGTCAGCGAGCTAATTAATTCCATAAGGCAAAAGTTTCGGAAAAAATCCGCCGTCGGCGAAAAATTCTTCGCTGTCAGCGAGATCGATCTTGCTGTCGGCGGGATTTTTCTCGCCGTTAGCGAGCTCCTAAAAATTTCAATTTTTGAATTTCGTCAATCATTTTCAACCTCGATTTGCCTTATATTATATTTCCGATCATATCATTTATTAATTTAATATGAAGATTAGCTACTTATACACAAACAAATTCACACAACACAACAAATTAACTTTAATATTGAAATCCATGAGACATACAAACTAACATAATTTAAAACTCTATAATCAAACTTCAAACTTCAATCCTTACTACCAATCGAGCATCGCAAACCAATCCACGACACACTAAATGCTGATACAAAACTATGACGCATATCTCAACTAAGTTTGAGATATTCAAATCATCACTCCACACATAATAAAATCTAAATCAAATCAAATAACATAAATACAAACATACTATGAAAATCTTTACTACTACTCTTCAAGGTCGAATCTTCATCTTCTCGATATTTCCTATATGACGATGATGTACAAATAAGTTATAGAAAGGCCCGAAGGAAATTCCGAAGCGATTCTTCGGTGATCCAACCCTTCGTCTCGGTAAATGAAGAAAGCTAGCTTCCAAGTGTCCGGAATGATCGAAGTGTTCATTCATCCTCCAGATCAATGTGATCGAATAAATCGGATATATTGTCGATTAAATCTCTCACATTCTGTAGTTCTTTCTCCATTCCATTAATTTTCTTCATAAGTAACTCCGTTTTATCCGAAATAGGCCTTGCTATAGGATTATTCCGTGAAGCTCTATCGAGAGATAAATGTAATGTCTTCATTATTGTCAAAGTAGGGAACATATCCGTAGGATCAAGCGGCTTCCAAGGTAACGAACCTTTTCCCAAGCTTCATAAGAAACCCGCAGTCGATCGCATAATGCAAAAATAGTAGATGGGTGTCCTAGTCACGTGAACCGACCCATGCACGATTAAACCCGATGCGGACTTAACAATTATCGATCCAACATCGATAGGCAATCCACTTTGAATACAATAATTCAATATAGCGCATTCCTTCGAAACCTTGTTTACCCTCATTGTAGGTAACAATTTAGATGAGATGAAAAAGTGCCAGTGCTTTGAGACAAGATTCAAAAGTGATGCAGAGAAACTAACATACCCGTCTTCACGCATTTCCCAATCTTCCGGTTCATCAGTCAGATATCGAAATATCTCATTCATATTATATCGAGAAGGCACAAAATTTGAATAGTGACATACCGGGGTGTTTTATATAGAGAATAATTCATTTACTCTTGATGGAGTAAACGTCACCCATCTTCCTCGGACGTAGATATTCCCATTGTTGATCGCATGTAAGTTAGAGTAGAACTCTTTCACAACTGGAATAACAACAGCAGACGTTGTGTAACAAAATACCTCCCAGTGCCGCTGTGCGATCGTTTCTTCTATCTTAGTAGTGGAATTCTCTAATCCTCGATTGACAAATCCCCGTTCCTTGATAACTCTTTTCTTTACCAAAACCTTGTTGAAGATCCGCTGCGCTTCCGCACTCACAAATTTTCTCCGGTTAAACACCCCAGATTTAGAGGAATCTAAGAATTTGGAGGCCATTATGGTGAATGGAATGAATTCTAGTGAAGAAGGCAGACTTAGAGTGGTTTAAGAATGAGTTTTCACAACGGAATTGGTGTTGAAACCGTCCAGATCAGCATTTAAAGTGTATATAACTCATTTTTATAACTTCCTCGCTGTCAGCGAGGACGTTTCTCGCCGTCAGCGACTTAGTTATAAAAACTGTCTTTCCGGTTCTCGCTGTTGGCGAGGACGTTTCTCGCTGTCAGCGAGCTCGATAAATAAACTGAATCTAATTTAGGCGCGAACCTCGCTGTCGGCGAGTATCGACCTCGCCGTCGGCGAGATTCCAAAATAATGTCCAATTTCGCTTTAAATTAAATAATTTCTTTTCTCATCATAATGGTTCGAATATGTGATGATTCTTAATAATAATTGAGTAGTAAAGTTTCAATAATATAAATTAACTATTAAGATATAATAAAAAATAGATAACTAATATGGGTTGCCTCCCATAAAGCGCTTGGTTTAACGTCGTCGTACCGACCTAATTTCAATTATTAATCGAGTCGACTAAGCATTAAAACCTCTTTATAGTTAGGTCTTATACCTTCGAAATATGGTTTTAATCTATGTCCATTAACTTTAAATTTATGTCCAGTTTTTGGATCTTCGATTTCTATAGTTCCGTATGAAAATATTTGAGTTATGGTGAAAGGTCCTAACCATCGAGACTTCGATTTTCCGGAAATAATTTCAATCTAGTATTATATAGCAAAACTTCCTGTCTCGGTTCAAAATTTCTACGATTAATCTTCCGATCATGCCATAATTTCATCTTTTCTTTATAAATCCGATCATTATCATACGATTCATTTCTTAATTCTTCCAATTCATTTAATTGCAACAATCTTTTCTCACCAGCTTCTTTCATATTATAATTAAATTCTTTAATCGCCCAATATGCTTTATGTTCTAATTCAACTGGTAAGTGGCATGTTTTTCCATATATAAGCTCGTAAGGAGTCATTCCAATCGGAGTTTTATAAGCAGATCCTATAAGCCCATAATGCGATTGTCTAATCTAATAGACCAATCTAACCTATTTGGGTTTACAGATTTTTCTAAAATACGTTTAATCTCACGATTAGATACTTCGATTAATCCGCTAGTCCGTGGATGATAAGCGAGTGGATATCTTATGAGTAATATTGTATTTTTCTACTAGTTTGTGAATGTATTTATTTCTAAAATGAGTTCCTCACGTCAGTGATAATCACTCTCGGCATTCCAAATCTAGTAAAAATATTTTTCATCAGAAATTTTGAAACACTCTTAGCATCACACCTAGGTAAAGCTTGTGCCTCAATCCATTTGTAAACATAATCAACAGCTACTAATATATATGAGTTTCCAAATGAAGGAATAAAAGGTCCCATAAAATCTAATCCCCAAACATCAAAAATTTCAACTTCTATTATAAAGTTTAGAGGCATTTCGTTTCTTCTAGATATATTTCCTACTCTTTGGCATTTATCGCAAGTTTTAATATATCTATATACATCTCTAAATAGAGTAGGCCAGTAAAATCCAGTTGTAGAATCTTATAAGCGAGTTTTATTAGTCCCAAAATGTCCTCCAAAATTAGAATCATGACATTTTTGAATAATTGGTTCGATTTCTTCATAAGGTACACATCTTCTAATAATTAAATCCTTACATTGCTTATATAAATATGGTTCATCCCAAAAATAAGTTTTCGTATCATGGATGAATTTTTTACGTTGTTGCAAAGTTAGCATAGGTGGAAAAATATTACTAACTATATAGTTTACTATATCAAGCATACCATGGTATTTTCCACTCATTGATATTATATAGTTGTTCATCGGGAAAGCGTCTATAATTTCATTTTCAATATCGGATAATTCATGATTTTCTAATCTTGATAAATGATCCGTAATTTGATTATCGAGTTCCTTTCTTATTAACGATCTCAAAATCGAATTCTTGCATTAATAGCATCCATCTAATTAATCTTGGTTTGGAATCTTTCTTTTGCATTAAATATTTAATAGCGAGAATGATCGGTATGCACGATACATTTTGTTCCAATCGGATAAGGTACTGAATTTATTAAAACCATATACTACTGCTAATAGTTCTCTTTCACGTAACTCGTATAATTTATTTCGACATCATTTAGAGTTTTACTTAGCATAGTATATAACTTTAAAAATCTTTTCATATCTTTGCCCAAGAAATGCTCCTACGAGCATAATCACTAGCATCGCACATAAGCTCGAATGGTTTCTCCGAGTTAGGTGAAACTATTATAGGTCTTGTAATTAATTTTTCTTTTAAGAGTTCAAAAGCATTCGGAATTCGATTGTAAATTCAAATTTCTTGTCCTTTTC
This sequence comes from Papilionanthe hookeriana x Papilionanthe teres, assembly GCA_022702705.1. Lineage (NCBI taxonomy): Eukaryota > Viridiplantae > Streptophyta > Magnoliopsida > Asparagales > Orchidaceae > Papilionanthe > Papilionanthe hookeriana x Papilionanthe teres. The sequence goes on from CM040435.1 coordinate 1,475,117, forward strand.
GAGAAGTTGGCATAGAGGTTTAGTAATTTTTGAAAAATCTTTTATATAGCGTACGTAGAGTCCGAGCATGTCCAAGAAAACTTCTTACGCCTTTTACCATAGTTGGAGGTGGTAATTTAGCTATAACTTGAATTTTTGCGAGGTCCACTTCCATGCCTTTTTCCGAAATTTTATGCCCTAATACAATGCCGCCCGCAACCATCAATTGACATTTCTCCCGATTTAGAACTAAATTTGTTTTCTCACATACTTCTAATACTTTTCAAGATGAGTTAAGCATGTGTCGAATGATGTTCCAAATACGGAGAAATCATCCATAAATACTTCTATTCCATTGTCGATTAACTTACTAAATATAGACATCATACATCTCCGGAATGTTCTTGGTGCATTACATAATCCAAAAGGCATTCTTCGAAAAGCGAAAGTTCCATAAGGACTAGTAAATGTAGTTTTCTCTTGATCCTTAGGAGCAATTTGTATTTGATGATAACCGGTGTATCCATCTAGAAAACAAAAATACTTATGTCCAATTAATCTATCTAACATCCGATGTCAGAAATGGTAAGGGGAAGTGATCTTTCCCGGTGGCGGTATTTAATTTCCTATAATCAATACATATACGCCAACCGTAACTTGTCTTATAGGAATAAGATCGTTATTTTCATTAGCGTGATGGTCACTCTTCCCTTCTTAGGAACGAGTGAATTGAGGCTTACCGAAGCATCTGTCGGAAATAGGATATATAATACCATTATCTAACCATTTTAAAATTTATTTCTTAACTACTTCTTTCATTATCGGGTTTAATCTCCTTTGGGGATCTGCTTTAGGTTTATGTTCATCATCTAAAATAATTCTATGCATACAGATTGAAGGACTAATTCCTTTAATATCTGCTAAAGTCCGACCAAAAGTTTTTTTATATTTTTTTAAAGTTTCTAAAAGTTTTTGTTCTTGAGATTCGTTTAATGCGGATGAAATAATAAGCTGGTAAAGTTGAAGAATTACCTAAATAAGCATATTTCAAATGATCGGGTAATATTTTTAGCTCAATTTCGGGAGGTTTAATAATTGATGGAACTATATTCTTATCGGTATTTTCGGTATTATCCAAAAATTCAAATCTTTCCTGAATAAAATCTAGTTCTTCATGATTATCTTCAATTAATTCGAGTGTTTTCTTTTTCTAATTTATCCTCGTAATATTCCTTAAAATGTTCTTGTTGTAAATATTCAAGTATTTCCATCCGAAAACATTCATCATCTTTTTCTAGCGCGAGGATATTTCATTGATTTTGCAATATTAAATGTAACTTTTTGGTCATTTACTCTCATAGTTAATTCTCCTTTCGAACATCAATCATAGCTTTTCCAAGTAGCTAAAAATGGTCTTCCTAAAATGATAGGAATTTCTTTATCTTCCTCCATATCTAAAACAATAAAATCTACTGGGAAGATAAATTTATCCACCTTTACTAACACATCTTCAATAACTCCCTTAGGATAGGTAACCGAACGATCGGCTAATTGAAGGGTTACTTGAAGTAGGTGTAATTTTTCCTAATCCAAATCTCTTAAAAATCGATAGAGGCATTAGATTGATGCTTGCTCCTAAGTCACACAAAGCTTTTCCATAAAAATTTTCTCCTATAGCGCGAGGTATAGTGAAACTACCGGGATCTTTCAATTTTTCGGAAGCTTCTTCGAATAATAGCACTACACTCTTCACTAAGTGCGACTGTTTCATTATCGGTGAATTTTCTTTTCTTATTTAGAATATCTTTCATAAATTTTACATAATTTGGCATCCGATCTAAAGCTTGACAAAAGGTATATTAATTGTTAATTTCTTTAATATTTCAAGGAATTTAGCAAATTGTTTATCTTTTTTATGTTGAGCTAGTCGTTGAGGAAATGGTGGTGGAGGTTTTTCAACGAAATTTTCATAGGTATTAAAGGATGTTCCAAGTTTGAATCTTGTTGAATTGTTTCCTTTTCAATTTCCACTTCCTCTTTTTGGCTTTCAAGTTCTTTTTGAATTTGAGGTTCTAATTCTTTTCCACTCCTTAGTTGTATTGCTTTAATTTGTTCTTTTCCTTGATCTTTAGGATTTATTTCCACATTACTAGGAAAAGTTCCGAGTATTCTATTATTTAGCGCGATAGTAATATGTCCAAGTTGAGTTTCGATATTTTTAATAGATGTTCCTTGAATTTGTAATTGATTTCCTTGAATTTGTAGTTGATTTCCTTGATTTTGTAGTCGATGACCCATATTCAAAATTAATTCATCCATGGATAATTTCTTATCCTTGAATTGAGGGTTATTGTTTTTAAATCCAGGTGGGTAATTAGGTTTATAGTTTGGATTTGCTTGATTAGGTTGATTCATCCATTGTTGATTAGATGTGTTATTCCAATTAAAATTTGGATGAGTTTTCCAACCGAGATTATAATAGTTTGAATAAGGGTTATTAGTTCTATTATTAATAACATTTAAAGTTTCATAATTAGTTTGAGATTCTATGATTTGTCCGGATGAGTTTTCTTCAAAATAGGAGAGTAGTTCATTCCAAAATGATCTAATTTCTTAGATATAGCAGACAATTTGAGAAGCTAACATAGATATTGCATCGTTTTCATGAATGCTAGCTATCTTTTTAGGATTTACTCTATCAGTGAGGCCATTGGAAATTATTTGTTGCCATTTCTTCGATTAGTGCATAAGCTTCATCAAATGGTTTAGACATTAATGAACCTCCAAGTAGCAGCATCGATGATTGATCTTAAAGATCCTACTAATCCATTATAAAAGGTTTGAATAATCAGCCGATACGGTAGCGCATGATGTGGGCATTTCCTAAGAAGTTCCTTAAATCTCTCCCAAGCTTCATATATTGATTCTCCATCTAACCGACAAAAGAAGTTATATCATTTCTAAACTTAGCGAGTTTTAGATGGTGGAAAATATTTGGATAGAAATTTTTGTGATAATTCTCCCCAAGTTTTAATAGATCCAAGTGCTAACGAATTCAACCACATTTTAGCTTTATCCCTTAATGAAAAAGGAAAAAGTCTAAGTCTTATAAGCATCGTCGGATACTCCTTGATATTTAAAAGTAGCACGAAAGTTCTAGAAAACTAGCATGATGTAAGTTAGGATCTTCGGTAGGTGAACCACTAAATTGATTGTTTTGTACCATTTGGATAATTGCAGGTTTAAGTTCGAATGAATTAGCAGCTACATCAGGGTTTTGAATAGTTAAATGAATTTCATCCGATGTAGGGTTGGCATAATCTCTTAATGGTCTTTGTTGGTTCATATTTTGAATTTCAGGAATATTCGCCATTTGTGTTAAATTTATAATTTGTTTTTTTTATTTTCTAATTCTTTTAATTGTACGCTCTAATTCAGAATCGTAAGGTATTAAATTTTCGTTTCCAAATTTGCGCATACAATTTCAGAATAGATATTAATTTATTTATTATGATTATTTTAAAATAGTCCGTTACTTTAGTAAATTTTTCTTACTCTCTCCGGCAACGGCGCCAAAAACTTGGCGCACACTTTTGTATTATGATATTTTTAATTTAATTGCAACGACGCTAAAAACTTGACCCCGCTATTTATATGTATAGAATTGTAATTGTTTATGTTGTGGATGCTACGCAAGTATACGTATCGTATCAAGTAATACGGGGCTCTAGTGAGTCCCAGTTATCGATCCCACGAGGAAAGAGAAAATTAAATAACAACTAATTTAAAATAATAATAATAATTTTTAAAATAGTATACGAAAATTTGGAATTTTAAATTTGAGCGCAATAAAGTAAACTAAGTATTTTAATTAGGTAACTTAACTAAGTAGAAAATTAATACGTATTGAAAGTGCAGAAATTAAACTAATTGCTAAATAAGTCTTAACTATTCGGAAAAGTATATTTCCCCTTGTTTAGAAATTTAAGTGATTGATGAATTTAGATAGATAATTTTAAGGTATTGTGACAAATAGGAGCATTCCTATTCTTTACCCTTTAGTCAGGTGTAAAGAATATTGACTAATCCTATGTTTGATTCATCGAATCCGTGGCTAAGTCTGGGAGGATACCGATCGCCACTCGGAGCTCCCACGTTCCCTCGCTCGAGGGCTAACATCTACACTTCGACTCTCGAATAATAGGACCGAATTGAATATTTTAGTCCGTCACACTAAAATGCTCAATTCTACGCCCGATGATATTATTTCCCTATTTATTTGCACCCTCCTTCCAAGGCTTTTGAATTCCCGAATATCGGATGTAATTTTTACTATAGTTGATAATCAACATATTTTAACAAATCAAATGGCCAGTTTAAAGTAAATTAAGTTTTAAGTAAAAATTATCACAATTTATTAATATATATAAGTATCTCTATTTTAATTTCATCAAGTCACTTAATTTCATAAACGGGGAGAAAGACTAATAAACTACTCGGAATGCATGGGAACTAAACTAAGCATGGATTTCATTTAAAGTTAAAAACAATAAATACAAATACTTATCTCGATTTATCCCCAAACAGACTCCTCGTAGTTCCTTTGACTCTTCCTTCCAGTACAGCACGACTCACTAATTACTCACTAAACTCACTAAAGACACACAACTGCACAAAAATTAACAAAAGACTAAAAGATTGCACCCTTAGAACTCACACAAGACACAACTGCACAAAAATTAACACTCGAGAGATCGAATTTCGGCCTCTATATATAGAGGTAAGCAAAGGTCCAAGATGTGTGTAAGCATCTCTTCAAAAGTGTCCGGGTTCAATGTATCCGTGCCATTTGAACTAGCTCGCCGTCGGCGACGAACTACCTCGCTGTCGGCGAGGTTTCTAGAAGATCTTCGAACCGCGCTATCTCGCTGTCAGCGGGCTCGGGCTCGTTGTCGGTGAGACGAGTTATAAATCCTTCGAAATGTCTCCTCGTAACCTCGCCGTCGGCGAGCTCGATCTCGCGCGTCGGCTACTCGGCACAAATTGCATTATTTTCTTCCTTTTTGCTCCAAATCCGCTCCTTTTTATGATTTTTGCTTTTATCACCTAAATTCTCCATTCCTGCAATAAAATACAGAAAATACCCTTCTTTAAAGTGCAATTTCATCAAAAATAGGTATGAATTTCTTAATAAATTTTTCAGTGATCACTAAGTGTTGTTCTTCGTTATCTTATGATTTTGTAAACATTAGCGTAGTGGATTTGCTTTGGTTAAATGAAGTTTCCTTTGTATTTTCTTTATGCTTTGTGACGTATCTCTTTTACTCTTTATTCTTCTTTGAAAATAGTGACATAAGAAGATTATGCCATTGATTTCCTTTTAATTTTCTTTTGCAATGAGTAGAAATCATGTTTAAGATTTTGTGATGCATGGTAGAAGTAAATTTAATTATAAATATGATGGTTTTTACTTGCACTTAATTTACATTGCAATAAGGGCCCATTGTAGTGTTAAAATTTGTTGTAATTGTATTGACTCGAAAGGGCGGTGTAATTCTCAACAAAGTGGAACCACATTCAAATTTCATGGATGTTGAAGTTCATGGGGATTGAATGCAAATAAATAGTGAAATATAATTATCGTGCGTAGAATTGGAGATTTTAGAATGACATGCTAAAATCCTCAATTCGGTCCTATCCTTTGGGTGTTGAAGTGTATATTGTTAGCCCTCAGGTGAGGGGAACGTGGGAGCTCCGAAGTGAGAGCCGGTATCCTCCTAGCCTAGCCGCAGATTCAGTAACCAAGCATAGGATTAGTCAATATTCTTTATGCCAGGACCAAAGAGTAAATAATAGGATTGCTCTTATTTGGCATATACAATATTAAATGCATCTCATTCCTATACATTATCTATTTCATTACATAAGAACAGTAGTTTTTAATATCTCAAAATTATCCAAACCAACTCATCCAAAAAGGGTTATATTTAGAATTGTTATTTGCATTTAGATATAGTTACTATCTTACATTTAACACTTGCATTTAGGAATAGTTGCTAGATAAAACACAATTTTAATCGACATTCCAAACTAAAGACTATTAGTAGTAGACTAGAATTTGTTAAAGACTTCTTACTTCACTTCCTCATGGGATCGATACTGGGGTTTTTAAATAAAACTCTATATTACTTGAAGCGATACGTATACTTGCGTAGTACCCCTAGTGTGTATAATATTTTCTAATTTTTATATCATTTAAGATTTTGCACACTAGCCGCTATTTATAAATCGAAGTCGATTTTTTGGCCATCTTTTGGAAGTTAATTTCTTGCGTAATTGCGGGTCGGGTCAAGTTTTTGGCGCCGTTGTCGGGGAAGCTTCGATGAGAACTTTAGGAGAATTTTAGTTGAAGTAATTAGGCTTAGACTTGGAAAACTGCAGTGTAGTAAAAACTATTTTTGTGTGAAAAGTGTTTTTATATGAAAAAGATGTTGTTAAAAAAGAAAAAAAAATTATTTGTGTGAAAAATATAGTGTTCGTTAAAATTTTTGGTTGTGTTGAATATATTTCATCTATTATTTGTTTAATTATTAATGTATTGTTCGTTGTGTTACGCATGCGAAACAAAGGATCTGCAGGACTTGTACCTTATGATCTCGAGTTTGAAAAAAATAAAAATAAAAAATACAGAAAGGACTCGAAAAACTAGAAATGAAAATGGAAAACTTTCAAGATAATAATTTGGAAAATCATCATAAATCATTAAGGGATTACATAAATCCTACGACAGCTGAAATTCACTTAAGTATACAAAACCCTGTCGTAGAAGCTGACTCGTTTGAAATAAATCCTGAGATTATCCAACTGGTACAAAACAATCAATTTGGGGGAACTCCTTCGGAGGATCCCTATTTACATTTATCAAATTTTCTAGAACTTTGTGCTACATTTCATTATAATGGCATGTCAGACGATGTTGTTAGGCTAAGGCTTTTTCCTTTCTCACTAAGGGATAAGGCTAAAATGTAGTTATATTCATTAGCACCTGGCTCTATTAAAAATTGGCAGAAGTTAAAGTCAGAAATTCCTAGCAAAGTATTTTCCACCTTCAATGACTACTAAACTTAGAAACGCTATTATCTCATTTTGTCAATATGAAGGGGAATCAATATATGAAGCCTGAGAAAGATTTAAGGAACTCCTAAGAAAGTGTCCACACCATGATCTGCCCGATTGGTTAATCATTCAAACTTTTTATAATGGGTTAGTAGAATCCCTTAGGTCTATAATTGATGCTGCTGCTAGTGGATCATTAATGTCAAAATCATTTGATGAAGCGCATGAGTTAATTGAAAAAATGGCTATAAATGAATTTCAATGGCCCTCTGCAAGGGTAAATCATAAAAATGTAGCTAGTATTCATGATACAGATATGATTTCAATTCTTGCATCTCAGATTGCTGCAATATCAAGGAAATTGGACCAATTTGGAATGAACCAACCTCAATTTACTCCTGTAAGTGAGGAAAGTTCATTATGGCCTATAATTGATTCTCAATTATCAAATGAGACTTTAAATACCATAAATAACCCATATTCTAACTTTTACAACCCACTTTGGGAGAACCATCCTAAATTTAACTGAAATCATACTACTGATGGTGGAAACCAAAAATGGGAAAATAATCATGCAAATCCTAATAGAAGTTGGAATAATCAGAGGAACACAAACTATAGACCTTCATATCCACCAGACTCTAACAATGATCAACAATTTGAGAATAAGAAAATGTCTATGGAAGAAGTGGTATTGCAAATGGGAAACCAGTTGCAAAGTCAAAATGCTGCGATTAGAAACATAGAGAATCAACTGAGACAAATTGCTAATTCACTTAGCAATAGGCACCAAGGAACACTTTCTAGCAACAATGAGATCAACCCTAAAGAGAAGACTAATTAACAAATAGAAGCTGTCCAATTAAAAATTGGAAGAGATATAGAGGATGTGGTTATAAAAGAGAAAGATGTTGTGAGAGACACAAAGGAAACTAAAAGACCTGAAGAACATGTTTCTAAGGATCTGGAAAAATTAATATCTCCAACTAAAATCAGTTTGGAAAAACCACCACGTCCATTTCCTCAAAGACTTAGACAGCATGATGATAAAAAATTTTCAAAGTTCATGAAAATACTTAAGAAGTTAACGATAATTATTCCTTTTACTGAAGCTTTGGAACAAATGCCAAGTTATGCAAAGTTTATAAATGATATATTAAACAAGAAAAGGAAATTTGGGGATTATGAGACAGTTGCACTAAGTGAGGAGTGCGATGCACATACTTCGAGAAAAATTTTTCTCGGAAACTTAAATATCCTTGTAGCTTTACAATTCCTTGTGCGGTGGAGAAAAATTATGTGGAAAAGCTTTATGTGATTTAGGAGTGAGCATTAATGTGATGCCTCTATCTATATTTAGAAGATTAGGTTTAGTTGATATTTCTCCCACTACTTGTAGCCCATACATTAGGCGATCGATCTATCATTTATCCAAAAGGAGTTATAGAAGACGTGCTTATTAAAGTGGATAAATTTATCTTTCCTTTGGACTTTATTGTATTAGATATGGAGGAGGATAAAGAAATTCCAATTATTTTAGGGAGACATTTCCTTGTTACTGGACAAGCTATGATAGATGTGCAAAAGGGAGAGTTGACTATAAATATTAATGACCATGAAGTCACTTTTGATGTATATATCCAGCTGAGAGAAAAGATGATGAATGTTCTTGGATAGATGAAATTGATTATCTAAGTAAAGATCATTTCCAAGAAAGTTTTGAGAGTAAGTTAAAAGATGAGATTGAATAGATTTTCATGATGATTCGAAAACATTACTTAAAGAAGACTGTATGTATGTTCAGGAGAAGTGTGAAATGATGGACGCTACCAAAAATAGTAAACTTTTAATTACATCTGTTGAAAAATCTCATGAACATAAGATGGATGTACCCCATACAATTTTAAAACCTATCTATTTAGGGAATTCATCTACAAAATCAGTCTTTATATCTTTAGATACGACTCAATCACAAGAAAAACCTGAATTAAATGATGAACATGATAAAATTATTGAACTAGGACTTAGAAGACAATTTGAGGATAAATTTCAAAAGAACTTTGAGTTGAGAAAAGAGGATAAGGATATTGAAAGACCATTGAAAGAAATTCCTAGGGAATTAGGAAAACTATTTCCTCAACTAAGATAGATCCTCAATCATTTAATAATTATAAAGGGGAAGAATTGGAAGATAACTTGAATCATAAGAGTGACATAGAAGAATTTGATCCAGAATCTGAATTATCTAGAGAGAATCTAATTCAAAATTTGGGAGATATTGAAGTACCTTATATAGATCCATTTCTAATAAATTTCAAGGATGATATTAATATGCAAATTCAGAAAATCAATAAAAGAATATTGGCTCTAGAAAGAAATACGAGGAATTATGATATAAATCCATCTGAAAAATGAAGAGCTAAATGAAAATTTACAATTTGAGGATTTTAAAGGAATCCCTGGATCTGAAAATGATTAGGTGATTGATCAAGGATTACTTAATTGGAATTTTGATCCAGGTAGAATCATTTGTCGGGCTAATGAGGTTAAACCAAGCGCTTTATGGGAGGCAACCCATATTTATCAGTGTGCTTTGATTTAGTTTGCTTTGATTTAGTGTGCTTGAGAGTCATGATTGTTAGTGATCTATTGTATTTGCTTTATAGTGGATTGATCAGTTTGATTGATGATTTGTAGATGTCTGGATTATTAGTAGTTTGATTTGATCTTTGTGTGTCTTGAGGGAGGTGATTCCTTAACTTCTTATTATGGCTAGACTTGATGTCTTGTGGTAGTTGGATTAACGAGTCCACTGTGACTTGGGTCTCACCCATACTTGAGTTTTACAAGAGAAATCATGAATTTCGAACAATGATAGTTCCATCTTAATTTGTTACTTCCTTTCTGCAACTTTATTTTCATTCGGAAGGAGTCGCGAACCTATTTGATGAATACCATTAGGATGATCTTACACTATCTTTATAACTGTTAGAGGTGCTTAATTACAGGGACTAGATGATGCCTGAGATTGGTGTCCGGAAACCAATTTATTAGGGATAATCTTATCCTTGGGATTATAATCTATAAAATCATTTTAAAGTACCTAATTTACTAGTGTAGTGATTCCGTTAGAAATTGAAAGTAACGTAGTGAGATTGGTTGAGTTAAAGGATGAATTAACCTCATTTATCATATGTGTGTTTATGTTTGTGTTACAACTTTATTTAGGTATTGAAGAACATTTTTATATTCCCTTTCTGATACCTGCTACGCTAGTTAGACTTTGGTTTAGGTAATTTCATTCTGGCATGATTAGTTTAGATTTACTTTCTGCTGCATATTGTTCTGTCCTAATGAATACTTGTAAATAGTTTTGATAGACATTTGTGGTAGATAGAATTTCTAAATTGTTTTCTTCCTGCTTATATTTTCTGTACTGAATGTTATATATGTTAAAAATTAAGTTTGGGGGTATGAAGAAAAATAAAATTTTATTGTGAAAATACTTTCTTTTAGTGTAATTTTATTACAAGCATGTTTTAGGTTAGCTTTAATTTCTCCTACAGTCATTCTATCCTGACTATGCATGTATATGAATTTGATAGGATGTTGTAGTAGTAAGTAAATTCAACCTTTACTTTTTCTTCCTGCTATATTTTATGGAATTAATTGCAAAATACTTTTGAAATTTAAGTTTGGGGGGAAGAAAAATATTAACTCTTATTTGTTCTCAATTATTATATTTTCAAAAATTATTAGCATAACTTCTGGCAATTGAACTTCGCTTGAGATAACTAAAACTTTTTATTCTAGACGAATATTATGGAAGGATTGGATGAAAGTTTTTAGTAATAAAAGTTAATTTTATAAGGATAAGATATTTGGTATGAAAGAATTTGATTATAGTTAACTATTTATAGTAAAGAAAACTGTATTTTTAAAATGTTAAGAGACTTAAAGTATTGTGTGTTAAGAAGAGATTGTGACTTTATGATGAATAATAAGGCTCATACCTAATTATAAAGTAAGGATGTGTTTCAAGTTTGAACTTTAGAAAGAGGAGAGTGAAGTTCAAAATCATTACAAGCTCTCCAGATATAGTAATCCTCATTAAAAAAAAAGAGAGAAAAAAAAAGAAGAGAAAAAGAAAAAAAAAAGAAGAAAAGAAAAAGGAAAAAAAAATATTTATGAGGAGAAGCTTGAGGAGATGCCTAATAAAAATTGGTTTCACTTGAGTCACCCTAAAGGAAGAACTTGATTTCATTTCTGAATTTATATTTAAATTATTGGCCTACATTCTAATAAAGTTTGCATGAACTTCTTTTTCACATAATCTTTCAAGGTATTCTTAATGTGACAAATTATGGTTTATCTTGAAATAAATAGAAGACTAGAAACCCTTAGACTTAATTGCTGAATATTCTTATACTTGTAGTGTTAACCTGAGTTACTGAATTTCTTTCTAAAAATCTAACCAAAATATTCTTTTGAATGAAAAATTTTAGTGTATTACAGGTGAAAAGTACATTGCCCTGAGTTATATTTTTATGTAGTAAAAGTGTTACTTGAGGACAAGTAACAGTTAAGTTTGGGGGATTTTGACACACTTAAAATATATACGCTTTTTGCTATATCATTTTACTCATTTTTGATGATATTACACTTTAAAGGAAGGTATTTTGTATGTTTTTTAGTTTTAGGTACAAGAAATGGTGATTGGAGCAAAAGGAAACAAAAATGGTGCAATTTGGAGCAAAAACGAGCAAGAAATGAAATTCTGCCCTGACACCATTCGATAAGTCTTTTGATGCTTAATCTCTTTTACACTTCTTGCATATTTTTGAATGAGATTATACTTTAAAGAAAGGTTGTTTTTATTTTTATTTTGTAGGGCTATCTGTTACGAATGCAACGCAACTGAAACGGGGCGAATCAGAGCTAAAAAGGAGCCACACAGAGCGAAACGGTGGAGCTGCGCAGAGTCATCTCGCCGACGGCGGCCTCGATCTCGTCGACGGCGGCCTCGATCTCGCCGACGGTGAGATTTTCCTGAGACAGCCGGAAAATGGCCAAAAAGGCCACCGACAGCGGCCTCGAACCCGCCGACAGCGGCCCGGACGACCATGAACCGACTTTTGGCGGTTTTGGGCCGAAATTCGACGTATTTGGACGCTTTTTCAAAGGGGTGCTTAAGGAGACTCTTGGAAATTCGTCCACACTCTTTAAAAATGGCGAATTTATGTTAGAAAAAGGTGAGAAACAATAGAGAAAAGGAGAGAAAAACTTAGAGGAATGTTTAGGATTCTTATATTAAGAGTAGAAATGTAGATTTCTACCCTTTTGGAAAGATTGGAGAGGAGATTTTGAGAGAATTTGTAAAAGATTTCGCTAGCATTGCATGGATCGCCGGGAGACTTTATGGGAGAGATCTTCGTCTTACTTTCAAAGGGAAAAAGCTAAGTATTATTCTTCATTATCTTATGATTTTGTAAACATTAGCGTAGTGGATTTGCTTTGGTTAAATGAAGTTTCATTTGTGTTTTCTTCATGTTTTGTGACGTATCTCTCTTACCCTTTCTTCTTCTTTGAAAATAGTGACATAAGAAGATTATGTCATTGTTTTCCTTTTACTTTTCTTTTGCAATGAGTAGAAATCATGTTTAGGATTTTGTGATGCATGGTAGAAGTAAATTTAATTATAAATGTGATGGTTTTTACTTGCACTTAATTTACATTGCAATAAGGGCCCATTGTAGTATTAAAATTCGTTGTAAATTGTATTGACCCGAAAGGGCGGTGTAATCCTCAACAAAGTGGAACCACATTCAAACTCCATGGATGGTGAAGTTCATGAGGATTGAATGCAAATAAATAGGGAAATATAATTATTGGGTGTAGAATTGGAGATTTTAGAGTGACAGGCTAAAATCCTCAATTCGGTCCTATCGTTTGGGTGCTGAAGTGTAGATTGTTAGCCCTCAGGTGAGGGGAATGTGGGAGCTCCGAAGTGAAAGCCGGTATCCTCCTAGCTTAGCCGCAGATTCAGTAACCAAGCATAGGATTAGTCAATATTCTTTATGCCTGGACCAAAGGGTAAAGAATAGGATTGCTCCTATTTGGCACATACAATATTAAATGCATCTCATTCCTATAAATTATCTATTTCATTACATAAGAATAGTAGTTTTTAATATCTTAAAATTCTCCAAACCAACTCATCCAAAAAGGGTTATATTTAGAATTGTTATTTGTATTTAGATATAGTTACTATCTTACATTTAACACTTGCATTTAGTAATAGTTGCTAGATAAAACACAATTTTAATCGACATTTCAAACTAAAGACTATTAGTAGTAGACTAGAATTTGATTAAAGATTTCTTACTTCACTTCCTCGTGGGATCGATACTGGGTGTTTTTTAAAGAAAACTCTATTTTATTTGAAGCGATACGTATACTTGCGTAGTACCCCTAGTGTGTAAAATATTTTCTAATTTTTATATCATTTAAGATTTTGCACACTAGCCGCTATTTATAAATCAGGTCAAGTTTTTGGCCATCTTTTGGAAGTTAATTTACTGCGTAATTGCGGGTCGGGTCAATGTGTCTCAAATTTGAGCCACTGTTTTGACTTGGGGACAAGAAATATATTCGACATGAAGAGTCACGACTGCCACATATTTTTGTAATGCTTGCTACCTGTTGCTTTTAAAGCACTACCCAAGCTGTTGCTTGATCCATTGATCGAAATAAGTATATTCATCAGGGAAGTGTGTAGGGACTCTGAATGTTGATTCATTAAGAAATCTTGATTCAATTATTCTCTTATTATTATGCAAGCTCGAGCATATGTTTTCTACTGGTTTGTTTGACTCTATAAAGCATCTGCCCATACATCTATGTCATGAGGCTACACATGGGGGACCAGTAAAGTACTGATAGATGTCTCCCTTGTAGATCCCTTGGAGAGGTATGTCTTCTTGATGTATACAATCGTGATTTCTACTTTTTTCATACTAAACTACTACCATATTTAATAAAAAAATATCTCAATGTTGTAGAATTTTAAATAAAATAAAAAAAATTGTTAAGAATAAAGTACTTTCATAAGGATTGATATGCGAAGCATACCTGCTACAAGAGACAATTACTTTCTATTCTTATTGTTTTGAGCAAGGATATCAAGTTGGTCATACTATAAGTGACATACCTTCACAACCATAATTATATATTTTTTAGAAATTAGGAGAGCCGTCAGGGATGGTGCACAGTATCAAAGCAATAATGTTATTCGAGTAGCTACATTATATGTTCTAATGAACTGCGACGAAGTCCAGCCTTTTATACAGAAGATTTATAGTGTTCAGAAATAAATTTGTTCATTTGTTATTTGGAAAGTTATACTAATTAATTTGAACATACAAATAACAATGATGTGAGCAAGTTATTTATTGACAGTTTGAACATGAAGGATGACTCTCTAACAAGTAAGAAGATTGAAGACGGATTTCTGACATGGTTCAAATTATACGTACGCTGCACCAGCTCGTAAATTCACAGGTACAAAATGTAATTGTCACGTTCAAGGCTTGACTAATTATACTTTGGAAATTGATATAGGTCCATATAGGCAACAAAATTATGGATAAGAGATTATTAGAACTTGTTAAGGAGCCTAATCACAATGTTACTACATGACAGATATTCAATATAAATGGTTATAAATTTCACATGAGTTCCTGGTATGAAGGAAAGAGGATGTATAATTGTGTTATTTGTGTTAGAGGAACACACACACATATATCGAGATTAGTTGGCATACTTGAAGAAGCACTTCAGTTGAAATATCCAGAAAATGATGGACACATTATCTAATTGTGTGGTCCTATTTCAAATTGAGGAACACAACATTTACCCCTTATTATATCACCAAAGTCAAAATGAACAGAACATAAGTGAAGCTTGATCAATATGTTTTAGCATGTCAAGCTGCTTAGGTTTATTATCTTCGATATCTTGGTATAGCAAGGAATAAAGATGATTGTGTAGTGTTTATGAAGAATAAACCAAGAAAAACTATTGGGATGTAAAGTATTACTGAACCCATTCACCAAGAGCAAGGTATGTCAGATTTTCGCATTTAGACTAGTATAAACAAAGAACTGTTTACCCAAGAGTATAATGTGGGGATTTATTAAGAAGTTCCTCATAACATGGATGACATTGATGATGAAACTAAATAAGAATTGGAAATTTATCATCAACGACAAGCTTGTCAAATGGAATATAATTAAAATGGCTTGTAAGTTTGGATTAGTGCTTTCTTGGTTTATTTATGTTTTATTATTATTATACATAGCTGTGACATGTATCTTACTTTGATTTTGCACCTTCCTATGTTTAATTTTGCTACTTATGTCATACTTCTCCTACTAGTTCTTTTTTTATATGTCTTAGCCATACATTTTTTTTGTTTTGATTCTGCACTTCCACCTTTTACTTGTGTATACTCATGATTATTTGTTTTGTTAGTACTTATTTTATTATTGTCTTCTTCTTGTTACAGATGGACACAGGTGGTAGTGGTGGTTAGCCATCTGAGAGGCCCTATGTTTTGGGCACTTTACAAACCACCTATAGTAGAACGAAGAAGGGAATTGTTTTCTTCTGCACCTGCTCCCACACCGGATGTTGTAACTGCTGCCACAATTGTTGTCCCTGCTGCTGCTAAACCTACTGCAACACCCATTGCCACTCCTACTGCTACTGTCATACATGAGTATTGATTACTAATTATAGCTTCGCTTATTACAGTAACACCTACTACACCCACTTTTGCACTATCTCTAACTCGGACTCCAGCTTCCTCCTCCGATGAGCCTGGCTCCTTGACTCCCAACCCTATGAGAATACATATTTTGCTAGAGGGAGACACGTAAGTTCCCTTTCACATTAGATTATGTTCCTTGTCTATTCTAAATATTTTTTGGTGTAACTAAATTTTCTTCTTCATATTCATCCTCCATAAGGTGCCTGTGACATGCATCATTGAGACCATCCGAAATAGATATAATAATCTGTATATCTTCTGAAAGAAAATCCTTAATGCCACTCTGGACATGTGGTTCTAGGAGTTCAAGATAAGACAATTTAATTTGAATTACAACTGTAATTCTAATTTGTTGTATTATAATTATCAAAATTGCTTATTCTTCACATTACAGAGGTCCTTCCTTCAATTGACTGTCTGAGCATCACTTCCAGATTTTCCGAATCATTAACATTCATGGCAGACATCGGTTGGGTGACATGTTCACCACAACCCATAGAAAGGGGGAGTGGCTGATGTGTAAAAAAACATGCTTAATTTCCTTTATATTTTGCAAATTTTTATGGATGAAATTGCACTTAAAAGAAGTGTATTTTTTATATTTTTCTTGCAGATACAATAGGTAGTAGAAGTGGAACGAAGTGGAGAATAAATAGAGCGAAGTGGAGAAGAAATGGAGCGAAGTGGAGCGCAAGGGACGGGCGCCTTGGCAACTTCCATTGGGCACTAAGGCACTCCTACCAAGTGTCATGGCTCCAACTACATTGGAGCCTAGGCGCCAGTGCTTACCTGACCAGGCCTAGGTGTCAGCTACTGCTGGTCAGTTTTTTGCAGTTTTTCCTCCACAACTTGGGGCATTATGGAGAAAATATAGGGGGTTCCTTAGTGTATGTTGAGTACTTCTGAACACTTAGGAAGTCCATGTAAAGTCTAAAGTCAGAGTCTTGTAGTAGGATAATATAGTTTGCATTTTATTGAGAGTTTGGTGAGGAATTTGAGTGATATTGTAAAGAGGATATTCAGCAATGCAACAAGGATTAGGAGATACTTTAGGGAGGAATTTACAGCACTTTGTAAAGGGGAAATGTTAACTATTGTGTACTCTTTTGTATTGTAATTTTCTATAAATGCAATTCTAGTGGATTTATTTTGTTTCAAAGATGTTTTATGGCATTTTTTCATGCTTAATGATTAGTAACTTTTACCTTTCCCCTAGTGATGAATAAGTAAGTTGTGTAGGGATATTAGAATGCTATAAAATTGGTTTTTACTTTTTAATGTGATGAGTATTCTTCAAAGCCTCATTTACTTTTTATTCTGGACAATTGATTAGTTAATATATGTTATCATCCATAATGACTTGGGAGAGCTATGGAAGAACAATAAAAATACGATGCCTTTTTTTTTCTGAAGTCTCTTCAAAAAACCTAGAATGTACAATACATATTACTTGAGGCACTTCCTTTTATCCCAAGGTCTTCTAAGTGTTGATGATTAAAATAAGATGCCTCATTAGGTGTAGAGGGTATTGGATAGGCTTTTTGGTTAGAGAGAGAAATGAAGCTGATGTAGTGGTGAGGTATGGGTTTTTTTTTTTTTTGGTACGATGGAGAGAGGGAGAGGGTGTAATGGTGGGATAGAATTTTTGAGCAGGAGAGGAGAAGGTGTAGTGGGTGAGAGCATGGTTTGGGGTAAGAGAGAGAGAGAGAGAAGGGAAAAAGAAGAGTGGAGAGGGTTAATCTTGGGTCTTGGTTATGAGAAAAGAGGGTAAGGATGTGTGAGTGATGGTATGGTTTCAAGTAAGAAGAAGAGGGGATGTGTGTGTGAGTGATTGTATGTCATTCGGGTATGATAGAGTGAGGGGGAAGGGTGAGGGTCTCCTAGTTGGCTACGATTTCAGACAATAGAAAAGAAGGAGAGGGAGAGGGACAAAGGCTAGGGTTTAGGCCAATGGAAGAAGAAAGAAAGCGAGAGAGAGAAAGGTAATGACTTTTGGTCATAGAGAAAGAGGGGCAAGGAGGAAGAGGAAGGCTATCAATTTTTACCATAGAGATAGAGGGGCATGGATGAAGAGGAAGGTCATGAGTTTTGTCCATGGAGAAAGAGGGGAAGGGAGGAAGAGTGTTCACATCACAATCTCACGATTATTATTTCATGCAAACTTTAAAATGAGTAAGGGAAAGTGATTTATACCTTTGCTTGGAAAACTTCTTGACTTCCTTGCTTAGATGAGAGGAGATTATTGCCTTCTTTACTTGGGTTAAGGGAAATTCTTGTCTTCCATGAAAGAAAGGGGAGGAAAGCTTGTGGGATTTTTTGCCTTGGTGTGAGAAGGTGAGGGTGCTTGTAATCTTTCAACTAAGTGAGGAGATGACAAGTGGAAAGTGGGTTCTTGAAGAGGATGAGAAGGGTGTTTCAGGTTAGAGTGGGGAGGTGTTGAATTTGAGGCAATCGAGAAATGAGAGGGAGAGGTTGTATTTGGAGTTTAAGTGAGGAGTAAAATAGAGGGAATGGTTAAGTGAGGGAGAGGAGGGAAATTTAAAATTTTGGAGGGAAATTTTGAATTCGAGGAGTTGGTTATAGGTGGCTATGGCCAAAGTCGTTATTAAGCTCATCTGAATGAGACAATTTTAAGTAAAGTAATGGTGCAATTGGTTTTGGTTTAAGTGGTCTCAACTTCAAGATATTTCACTTCAAAACGCAGAGGCGGTTTTGCCCAAAATTTTGATTTTGATTTTGGTGCATTTGGTTCAGAAAAATTAGTAGTACACCTTGGTGTCAAGTGAACTTTATCTCAATATATTTCTAGTCAAAGTGTGAGGCCCTATCTAAGAGGGAAAAACCTTGGTTGATTTTGAATGAAAATTCTCAGTGGGTTTTGAACGGATAAATTAAATGTTTTTACTTCACATTTAATTTTGATAAAGTTTGGTTCTATATTGAGTTTTATTTATTGTATTATTAAATATTTATTTTATTATTAAAATTATCATCCAAGTTATCGCAGACTTAAGGAGGCCCCAAAACAAAGTCTAATGTGGACAAAGAGAAGTACATCTGAAAGTTTTGATAATCTGGATGTACTTACACAGTTCATTTTAAAAAAATATTTGGTTGTAAAATTTTATGTGGAGCTATTTTTAATGGATGAAAACCCATACAAAAAAATTTTATATAAATAGTGTTACTGATCATCATTAAACTGGTTTGCTTGTTTCTCATATGTGATCATTGGAATTCTTTATGGAGAAAAAAATTATTTTGGGGTGGTAGGAGCACTATTCATGCATGAAAACTTAAAGTGAAAAGCTTTATGTAAAACTATGTGGTATAATCATAAAAAATATTTGCATTATCTTTATATACACAAATAAATATCATGCAACTTTTGGAATGAAGTTTCAAATTCTATGATGTTCTGTAAAGAAAATAATAATTTTAATGTTTTTTTTTATTAAAGCTAATTATTAGTTCAATTTTAGAGTTTAGCTGAAGTTGGTTATGTGTAGTTTTATTTTATTTTAGTTGATTATACTTTCTATCTAGTTAGATATTAATTTTATTTAAATTAGGGTTAGCTTAAGTTTTGGTTTATGTAGGGTTCAAGTTACAGCTTGTTTGATTTCAATTAAATCATTTGGTGACACTAGAAGAGATATGCTACATCCTAATGAGATTGGATATAAGCCAAGAAAAAGGTTTGACCAAATAGTATCGTAAAAAATCCTTAGCATTAGGATCCATCACCAATTATAGTGAATTAGCTCAAAAACACTTGGCCAAATACTTCCCTTCATCCAAGACTACCAAACATAGAAATGACATCACATCCTTCACTCAATTAGGTGGAGAGTCGATTTACAAAGATTGAGAGAGATTCAAAGAACTACTTAAGAAGTACTCACACAACACCTTACATGATTAGCTGATTATACAAACTTTATATAATGGGTTGTTGGAATCCTTAAGGTCTACCATAAATACTGGAGTTGAGAATCACTTATGTAAAAACCCTTTGAAGAAATCTATGATTTGATTGTGGAAATGACCATGAATAACTTCCAATGGTCATTTGATAAAATCAACTGAAAGAAGGTGGCTAGTGTGCGCAAGATCGATGCTTTGACTATCCTAGCCTTATATTGCCTTCATACCTCAAAAGTTAGATAATTTTGGGATGCGTTGTTGTGTCAATATCTCAACTAAGTGATGCAATATCTCAAATAAGTGATGAGTTAATTTATGAACCAGTAGGAGATTTGAGCAATACTGCCTTAGAGACTGCGGTTGTAATAAAAAACCAGTTCAACAATTCTTATTGCAATACCTACAACTCAAACTGAAAAAACCACCCAAATTTAAATTGGATTAACAACAATTCAAGGAAAGGAATCCAGTAGTAAGGAAACTCCTAAACAAAACTTGTAGAAAATTAGAACCATCAAGGTGATAGTTTTAAATATTTAAAAGAAATATACTCAACTAGATATATTAATTCTCAGTAAAATTAAAAGTGATTTTGGGCCTAACAAGAAGAGCGAACTAAATCAAAAAGAAAAATTAAACAAAAAAGAAGTGCCTAATAATTAGAAGAAGCGTGACGTAGAGCATGAAAAATAGAAAGTTTGTGCATAAACCCATCCTTATTAAAAAAACAAAAAAAACTTCAAAGTTTTTTAATGGAATTCTTAAATATTATATTCAGAAAATGTTATGTAAGTTTGAGTTATTTGATCAAAATTTAATTGATTTAAAATATCCTTAATAAATAAAAATATTCACTTATACTAAATAGAGAGTTTTTAGATTTATTTAAGTTCAGAAAGAGGGGAATTAAAGAGAAGGGTTGAGTTATTGGAGTTTGACAATAATTCTACCTTGAAGTGATATTTGCATCTCTTTTATTCCACTTACAAAATCTTGTAAGAAAAAATGAAGTTTTCTTTGAAAGCTACCCACACCACTTATTCCTAATTTAGATATGAGATTATTTGACGACAGGTAATAAATAAGTTTGGGGGAAATGATAGACTCAAATTTATGATATTTTCCTACTTAAAAATCATATGTTATTTTTTATTCATTAAAACTTTATGCTTGTGGAAGGTATTTTAGTAGTATTTTGTAGGTTACATATTTTCAATGCATGTTGCGAAACAAAAACACGAGCATGGTCTTAGATACATCAAGCCTTTGTGTAGCTACTTCGGCCTATAGTGTAATTATAAATGGCATGGTTGTAGCAACACCGCTGAAAGGCGAAGGCTTATTTTAGCAAAGTTATTCATGGCAGTATGGCTCTTTCTCTATAAAGAGAGCTTGGGCACGATGTAGATGGGGATTGGCTAGCTTGAGGCTTTCTTTTGGTAGTTTTAGTGTTTCTTCATCAAGTAATATGGTTTCACTTTCTCTCTCTTTGGGGAGAATCTCCTAGGGCAACTTTTACTTTGACTTTAGAGAGATTTTTTTGTGTGAGAGAGAATTAGATTGAGGTTGTGTATGAGGGAGATTGTGGAGCTTTTTCTTTGTATGTTGAGGATTCAATATATTGCAGAGAGCACAGCTTAGTTGTGAGTTTGTATACACTTACTTATTAATATCTTCAATGTGATTAATGAAAGTTTCTATGTTTTTTATACCTCATGTCTAGTAGCTGGTAGTCTTTCATGCTTCTGTGAGTTAACGATAATATTATTCTAGTTATTTTCATCATTAGTTTTTTCTTTTAAACCTTGGTTGTGCTTTCGAATTTCACATTTTAATATGTTAACCATTTGATCAAATATTACTCTTGACTTGACTAATTAAGAAGTTGAAAACCATTGTGATTTAGGACTTCTAGCTATCATCTAGTGAAACAAGTAGGATAACATACAATAACCTAGTGTAATAGATATGTTATTATTAGAAAATTACAACCTATATAAGGTGCTAGAGGATTTCCGTGAAATGCTGCATAGTTAAGTCACCTTAAATGTAATAAAGTTTCCAATGCTTCTTATGACCCAAAAATAAGCTTAGGAGGATTTGCCAATGTTTTTTAACTATCATGTGGGAAACTCAAAGGAAAAAAATGTCGAGGAATCACTAGACTAGTGTCACAAGAGCATGAGCCTTAAAACCACTGAAAAACCTCAAAGAATTGTGTGTTACTTTTTATTTCAAAATTAGAGCGACAAACCTTTTACTTTTTCAAAGTTGAACCTTCAAACTGAACTTTAAGATGTAGTAAACTAGAACTTAGCCTACTATAAAGGTTGACAAATTTTCTCATGGGAACAATATGCGTACTCTTATTTTGTATATTACTTGATTGACACATATACTTACGTGATTGACTGATAGCTTCACAAAACTTTTGATCATCATGATCCCAAGTTATAGCATTTATTATAGAACTTGAAAAACCCATCAGTCCATTATATTAGGTTTGGATAAAAGCCAATTATATAGGACATAGTGCTGACATATTCTCAATAACTCCTTAAACCTCTCCCACTATTCATAAATGAAGCATTGTGTAAATGAATTAAAGTCATTAATGTCTAAGCTTAATAGTTTTAGAAAGAAAAAGGCTAAGAAATTTTAGGCTAGGTCATTCTAGGCCCTAGGGAAAATTAATTCAACTATTTTTTTCTTTATCTCTAAAAAAAGAAATAAACATAGCTTAAAGTACTGTTAAAAACACCATATAAGTAAAGGTTAAACATATTTCTAAGAAATTGATAATGTAAAAACTCCAAACTATGAGTATCAGATCATTTAGGTAACATACTATAATTTTAAAATTGTTAGCTTGAAATATAGGTCCACTGATGCTCTGAGATACCCCATCTTCCACTGTATTGGCAAAATACCAAAGTGGATTAGGTTGGGTATTTTTTACTAGTGGGTTTACCATGTCTTCTATGTGATTTTTGACATCACTTGCATAGGAATAATGTAATAGTGGTTTTGAATGCCAATCAATTGTACTAGTAGAGATTCACACTCCCAACTGGAATAGATCATAATAGAGTAGGAGCTCATCATCTTAGATCTTTTTCAAGAGTCATGGTGTGTAGGGAGTGGAATTGGATATTTAGATTAAAACATTATTTAACTATTTAATGTTCTTATCTTAAAATATACGACTCCAAAATTTATGAAAAAATAGTTAATAAATAGAAAATCAAGTCTATAACACATTGATGAAAATAGTTCGCAAAAGGATATCAGATGATTCTCAAAAACACGCATTTACTAGAATGTAGTCAATCCTTATGAAAGACAAATCCGACCAAAAACTTTCTATTTCCTCACATATAATGCTCATAAGAACTGGTAAAAATATGCCTAAATAAGAATTAAGTGTGCTCTATGATCTGGTGTAAGTAGGGGTGTAAGGCTCAGCTCGTGTTCGGCTCATTTATATTTTGAACCTATAAAGTGTGTTCCTGTTCGGCTTGTTTGTTTAGCGAGCCGAACACGAGCTGTTCACGAACAAAGAGTCGTTTTGACAACCCTAATCATGTAACCATAAGATGTTAAGGGTTGGGGCAAGATTTAAGAATTATTGTTTACATTAAAACTTCATTTGAATTTAATCTAATAATTTTTATTCTATTTACTTAATTAATAATTTTAATTGATTATAAATCTTTTAAATTTTTTAAAAATACAGCTCATCAATATATATATATATATATATATATATATATATATATATATATATATATATATATATAATGTATATTTATAATTGATGAATACTATTTCGAGCCAAAACGAGCTGAACACGAGCTGTTTGCGAACAACAAGCCGTTTTGACAACCCTGGGTGTAAGCAATCGGTAAATCAGACATAAAATAAAATCAAATAGATTATTCTAGTACACTAAGGTCGATTTTCATAAGTCAATTCTAAAACTATATAAAGAAATAACGAATAAACTAGGCATAAAATCAATTCTAAAAACAACGAAAAAATCAGTAAACATAAAATAAACAAACAAGACTTACCGAATCACGACATGTTTCCCAGTATATTATAGTAGCAGTCATCATAATTTCGCCAGAAGTAATAAATAAATAAATATTTAAACATAAGAATTTGAAGGTTTAATCCAACTTAATCCTGTTCTAATTCAGCCAACTAAAATTTATTATAATTAAAAGAAGGTCTCTAGTCAGTTTAAAGCAGCTTTTTTTTATTATTTTTTAGACTAATATTATATGCTCATTTGATTATTACTATTTTTTTGGTTACTTTTTTAAAATTCTTCAGTAGAAGAAACAATTCTTCTACAATTTTTTTAAACATATAAAAAAATATTCACAATAATTTTAAAAGTGTTGCCTTATATTTTTTTATAGTTCTTCAACCTTTTATATATATATATATATATATATATATATATATATATATATATATATATATATATATATATATATATATATATATAATTAATTAATTATAAAAATTTGATTGACTGGCAGAACCTTCAATCTACCCTTAATGTGCTAACTCCCATCAAATCCTGGAGCTAGGGTATGCAAATAAATTCGAAGTACCACTTCGATTTAAGGAGACACTGCACCAACAGAGTGATTCAAACCCAAAATTTGAAGGAACTTACGATTTTCAAAGAGATTGCTATACTAATAGGCCACAAAACACGCACAACCATATATATATATATATATATATATATATATATATATATATATATATATATATATATATATATATATATATATCAAAGAAAATGAGGAAAAATTTTTACATCGAACTCCGCACATAGAACTACGTGCGGGGCTCGTAAAATCTTGTCACGTGGCGCGCGTGGCAAAAAAATAGTATTCGGCCAGAATAACACAGAGAATATTCTCTCCGTGTTATTCATGTGTTATTGTGTGTTATTTAGGTGTTATTCTGCTCATAGAATATTTCTGGTGTTATAATAACACAATAACACATGAAAATACATGAATAACACAGAATAACACATGAATAACACGGGGGGTGTTATTCTGCTCCTAGAATATTTCCGGTGTTATAATAACACAATAACACATGAAAATACATGAATAACACAGAATAACACATAAATAACACGGGGGGAATATTTCTTGTACTATTCTTTTTTTTTTTTCTGACATGCGTCACGTGGTGCGATGTTAATAATCCGCTGATGACAAATATAATAATTAATGCTTTCAAATATATGTAATAGGTAATAATAAGCAACTAGTGTATACAAATATAATTTTATTGAAAATATTTTACACACTACGTAGTACTTCGCAAGTATACGTATCGTATCAACTAATATAGGGCTTTGAAACAAAGACCCTAGTATCGATCCCACGAGGAGTGAGTTATGGATTTTTAAATATTTTAATTTTATTTTTATGTATTTCTTTTATAGTTTAAAAATTTTATATTTTTAATTTACTAGATGCAATAATAAAACAGTAATGAAAGATGCAATAATAAAGCAGTAATGAAATGATTGGTGTAAATAGCAATAAGAACACAACTTTTTTCCTTTCAATTAATCCAAGATTTTTAAAGATAATGATAGTATTCGTGAAGAATATAAATTTATGGTATTGTGCCAAATAGAAGCATTCATATTCTTTACCCTTTGATCCAAGTGTAACGAAAATTGGCTAGCCTATAGATCAGGTTCGGATGTATTGTTAGTAGAATGGGTTAATCTAGGCTCACACTACTAGATGTCCAAGGGTAGCTATGGTCGGCCCTACTAGTGACCATTTCCTTTTCTATAAACCAAATCACAAGAATTTAGTCTGTCACTCTAAAACCTTATTAATTCTACGCCCATTATATAATATCTACCTATTTATTTGCACTTCACCTTAAATAACCCGCACAAGGCCTTCGACTACCCAAGGATTCATGTGATATCTACTAGTTAAGAATTCATCTCCTTCTAGGTATCAAAACTCTTCAACAGATTTTAACAATACAAGTGATCAATTTGTAAAGTAAATGAAGATCCGGTATTAATATCATCACAATGTTTTAAAATATAAATAGTTTTAAATTTTCCATCGAATTTTATATTATCTTATTTATCTTTTCATAATTCAAAGGAGAAAGTAAGCTAACTACTCATAACACATTGAATTTAAACAATAAAACATGATAATAAAACTTTGAATAAAATTACAAATACTTATCTCAAATGTTTCTCCTACTGAACCTCTGAATTTTTCTGACTCCAAAGCAAATAAACTTCAAAAGCACCAACTCTTTAAACTCTCAATACACACTCTAAATAAACTCACTAATTAATAAAAGTAGCCCTAAAGTATTTCTCTTATTATCCCTCTAAATGGGGCTCTATATAGGGGGATGTATGGGGGCCTTTTCTCTGAAGGAGTACCCTCCTATTTATAGGCTTCAAGGGTTGCCTCGAGGCACCTCTTCAAAATGTGTCCACATTCAATGAATCTTCTAGAAGGTGTGTATGGCGCCTAGGCACCGGAATCTCGCGCCTAGGCACCAGACTCTGCGTCCAGTTCTTCGCACCTCTTCACTTTGGATCGCACCTCTTCGCGATTAAAACCGTTTCCAAGCGTCCAAATACATTGTATCACATGTCCTATAAATCGTGAGCAACCGTCGGTCTTCTAGAAGGTCCAATAACCGCTAACACCGTCAAAATAACCGTCCAAAAGTCGTCAAAAATCTTGACAGATCCCGTATCGACCTGGCGCTTAGGCACCGGATTCTGGCGCCTAGGCGCCAGACCAATAATTTTGATAATTTTGTATTTTGGCTCCATTTTTGCCCCTTTTTGCTTCTTTTTCACTTTTTTTTCTTCTTGAACATTTTTCCATCACCTATATTCAAAAAGACAAAAATACATTTCATTAAAGCATAATATCATTAAAAATTTGATAAAAATCAAGGCATAAAAATGAGTATTTTTTTCATGGATCATTTACCCACACCATCTGCATGCATCCCCTGCCAGATTAGAAGGATGATGATGATGATGCTAAGGACTAAGTATAGGGAACCACAGTTTGTATTTTTTGTATTTTGATGTTGTAGGTAGTTCTTTTATTGGTTAATTATTTTGTTATGATGTACTTTATGTTGAGATTTTAGGACTTTGATGTGTGAGCTTTACATTGATATTGTGTTATACTGTGAACACATAATTAGTTCATGATATACACTCTTATTGTGAGCTGTACATTTGATGCAGTTAAGTGACGATGTCTTACATTTGGTTTGCATACTATATAATACTGATCTTTTCTTGAGATTATGTGATGCACTCGCTAGATTTTTTTTGTGATCCATTATAAGGTGTTACTTCATGTTTATCATTACTAGAACTGTTAACATATTATGATCTGTTATTTCCTATTATTATATGCTCTCTTCTTTTCATTCTTGCATTTTCTCTTAGATGGCGTATATAGGTTAAAAAATAATTTCTAGGAACGGAGTTATGCATGTAGAGTAATTCATGTATTTAAGATATTGAATAGTAGTGAGACTGATGTGAAGCAAATATATTTTCTAAATTAGATAATATGTCTATTAGAAATGCAAAAATTCATTAATTAGAATATATTTTCTAATAACTAAGTCTTTCACTTTAATTACTTTTATATGAATCCTAAAAAGCCTCAGAACAATTAAAAAGATGTAGTTTAAATAGGAGCAATTAATAAAGAAAAATTATGCCTTTAATTTTTTTGCTCAAATAATTTAATTGTTGAAAACTTTGAATTAATTATAACTTTTTGGAGTTCACATTAAGAAAAAATTGAGCATGATCAATTAAGAAAGGACTGATAGTTTAAAATATTTAAAAGAAATATACTCAACTAGATATATTAATTCTCAGTAAAATTAAAAGTAATTTTGGGCCTAACAGGAAGAGGGAACTAAATCAAAAAGAAAACTAAAAAGAAAAAGAAGTGCACAATAATTAGAAGAAACTTGACGTAGAGCATGAAAAATAAAAAGTTTGGGCATAAACCCATCCTTATTAAAAAAAAAACTTTAAATTATCCTCAATAAATAAAAATATTCAATTATACTAAATAAAGAGTTTTTAAATTTATTTAAGCTCAGAAATAGGGGAATTAAAGAGAAGGTTGAGTTATTGGAGTTTGACAATAATTCTACCTTGAAGTGATATTTGCATCTCTTTTATTCCACTTACGAAATCTTGTAAAAAAAATGAAGTTTTCTTTGAAAGCTGCCCACACCACTTACTTCCAATTTTGATATAAGATTATTTGACGGCAGGTAATAAATAAGTTTGGGGGAATTGATAGACTCAAATTTATGATATTTTCCTACTTAAATATCATATGTTATTTTTTATTCATTATAATTTTATGCATGTGGAAGGTATTTTAGTAGTATTTTGTAGGTTATATATTTTCAATGCATGTTGTGCAACAAAAACACGAGCATGGTCGTAGATACATCAAGCCTTTGTGTAGCTACATCAGCCTATAGTGTAATTATAAATGGCATGGTTGTAGCTACACCGCTGAAAGGCGAAGGCTTATTTTAGCAAAGCTATTCATGGCAGTATGGCTTTTTCTCTATAAAGAGAGCTTGGGCACGATGTAGAGGGGATTGGCTAGCTTGAGACTTTCTTTTGGTAGTTTTAGTGTTTCTTCATCAAGTAATATGGTTTCACTTTCTTCTCTTTGGGGACAATCTCCTAGGGCTACTTTTACTTTGATTTTAGAGAGATTTTTTGTGTGTGAGAGAATGAGATTAAGGTTGTGTATGAGGGAGATTATGGAGCTCTTTCATTGTATGTTGAGGATTCAATGTATTGCAGAGAGCACATCTTAGTTGTGAGTTTGTATACATTTACTTATTAATATCTTCAATGTGATTAATGAAAGTTTCTATGCTTTTATACCTCATGTATAGTAGTTGGTAGTCTTTCATTCTTCTGTGAATTAACAATAATATTATTCTCGTTATTTTCATCATGAGTTTTTTCTTTTAAACCTTGGTTGTGCTTTCGAATTTCTCATGTTATTATGTTAACCATTTGATCAAATATTACTCCTAACTTGACTAATTAAGAAGCTGAAAACCATAGTGATTTAGGACTTCTAGTTATCATCTAGTGAAACAAGTAGGATAACATACAATAACCTAGTGTAATAGATATATTATTATAGAAAATTACAACCTATATAAGGTGTTAGAGGATTTCTATGAAATGTTGTATAGTTAAGTCACCTTAACTGTAATAAAGTTTCCAATGCTTCTTATGACCTAAAAATAAGCTTAAGAGGATTTATCACTAGTTTTTAACTATCATATGGGAAACTCGAAGGAAAAATGTCGAGGAATCAGTAGATTGGTGTCACAAGAACATGAGCCTTATAACCACAAAAAAACTTAAAAGATTTGAGTGCTATTTTTTATTTTAAAAGTAGATCGTCAAACCTTTTACTTTTTCAAAGTTGAACCTTCAGACTAAACTTAACGGTGTAGTAAACTAGAACTTCACTTATTAGAAAAGTTGACAAATTTTCTCGTGGGATTGATATGCGGGCTCTTATTTTGTATATTACTTGATTGACACATATACTTACGTGATTGACTGATGGCTTCACAAAACTTTTGATCATCATGATCCCAAGTTATAGCATTTATTATAGAACTTGAAAAACCCATCAGTCCATTATATTAGGTTTGGATAAAAGCCAATTATATAGGACATAGTGCTGACATATTCTCAATAACTCCTTAAACCTCTCCCACTATTCATAAATGAAGCATTGTGTAAAAGAATGAAAGTCATTAATGTCTAAGCTTAATAGTTTTAGAAAGAGAAAGCTAAGAAATTTTAGGCTAGATCATTCTAGGCGGTAATAGTGGTTATGAATGCCAATCAATTGTGCGAGTAGAGATTCACAATTTCAACTGGACGGCGCCAAACTGATGCGTGCTAGAAAATTCGCGGCGGTAAAGTAACAAATTATCATCTTAGCGTTGTACGAGAATTCAGCACGCACACAGATAAAAGGGAACAAGCGATGACTCCAGAAGTTTTTACGTGGAAAACCCGTAAAGGGAAAACTACGGGCTCGGCCTGACTGCGAAAATCCACTATCGATCGACGTTTACAGAAATCCCTCTTCCCACAGAGGGGAAAGGGTAATTATATGATGTAGATTACAACGTCGACTGACGGTATATGGATGATGGTGGTTGACGACAATCGACGGTGGTCCACGGCGATCGACGGTGTTCCACGACCATCAGCGATGGTCAACGGCTATCGGCGGTGATCGACGACAGTCGGCGATGATGCAAAGCTGCTTCTTCTCCTCAAGACTTCAAACTCTCTCCTTTGGCTTCCCATCTCATGTGAGAGTTGGGGTCTATTTATAGGGTTCTGGGTGCAATTAATGCAGCCATTTCGATCGGACGGTTCAGAAGGCTTCCCTCGATCAGACGGCGTTTAAGGGGCATTTGATGGCCTTAACGATGTCAGAATTGAGTGATCTTGGGCTCGTTGGATTCCTCTTGTCGAGGCGCTCGATTCAAGTATGGGCTTGCTAGTGTCGGCATCCATTTGACCTTCCAATATGTCTGAAAAGCTTCCAAAAGTGATTTAATGACTTGATCCAGGCTTGATTTGACTCGGATTAGTTTAGTTTTTATATCATTAGGTCCGTCTCATTGAGTCTGTCAGTTTTACTATAAGTTTGCCGAAATCGGAGCTCTGGATGACTTTTTATCAATATTTGAATGTTTTTGCTCAAAAGATTGCATCGAGATCCGTGCCATGCTTTGAGATCCATGTCAGATGATGAAAATTTGTTGATGTCGTATCAATACTAGAGTAGGAGCTCATCATCTTAGATCTTTTTCAAGAATCATGGTGTGTAGGGAGTGGAATTTGATATTTAGATTAAAACATTATTTAACTATTTAATGTTCTTATCTTAAAAAGTACGAGTCCAAATTTTATGAAAAGATAGTTAATAAATAGAAAATTAAGTCTATAACACATTGATGAAAATAGTTCGTAAAAGTATATCAGATGATTCTCAAAAACACGCTTGTACAAGAATGTTCTCAATCCTTATGAAAGACAAATTCGACCTAAAATTTCTATTCCTCACATATAATGTTCATAAGAACTGGTAAAAATATACCTAAATTAGAATTAAGTGTGCTCTATGATCTGGTGTAAGTAAGGGTCGTGTTCGGCCCGTTTATATTGCGAGCCTAGAAAGTGTGTTCATGTTCGGCCCGTTTGCTTACTGAGCCGAACACAAGCTGTTCACGAACAAAGAGTCGTTTTGACAACCCTAATCATGTAATCATAAGATGTTAAGGGTTGGGGTAAGATTTAATAATTATTGTTTACATTAAAACATCATTTGAATCTAATCTAATAATTTTTATTCTATTTACTTAATTAATAATTTTAATTGATTATAAATCTTTTAAATTTTTTAAAAATACTGCTCATCAATATATATATATATATATATATATATATATATATATATATATATATATATATATATATATACATATATATATATATATATATATATATGTCTGTATGTCTGTATGTATATTTACAATTGATGAATACTATTTCGAGCCAGAATGAGCCGAACACGAATGAACAAATCTTTGTTCGTGTTCGGCTCGTTAAGACTTGTTAACATAGCTTCACGAGCCGAACACGAGCTTCTTCACGAGCCGAACGCGAGTTGTTCGCGAACAACGAGCCATTTTGATAGCCCTAGGTGTAAACAATTGGTAACTCAGACATAAAATAAAATCAAATAGATTATTCGAGTACACTACGGTCGATTTTCGTAAGTCAAAATTTTATGTAAATCAAAACTATATAAAGAAATAACGAATAAACTAGGCCTAAAATCAATTCTAAAAACAACAAAAAAAAATCAGTAAACATAAAATAAACAAACAAGACTTACCGAATCACGACATGTTTCCCAGTATATTATAGTAGCAGTCATCGTAATTTCGCCAGAAGTTAAAAATAAATAAATATTTAAACATAAGAATTTGAAGGTTTAATCCAACTTAATCCTGTTCTAATTCAGCCAACTAAAATTTATTATAATCAAAAGAAGGTCTCTAGTCTGTTTAAAGCAGCTTTTTTTTTATTATTTTTTAGACCAATATTATATGCTCATTTGATTATTACTATTTTTTTTGGTTACTTTTTTAAAATTCTTCAGTAGAAGAAACAATTCTTCTACAATTTTTTGAAATATATAAAAAAATATTCACAATAATTTTAAAAGTGTTGCCTTATATTTTTTTATAGTTCTTCAACCTTTATATATATATATATATATATAAAATTAATTATAAAAAATTGATCGACTGACAGAACCTTCAATCTACCCTTAATGTGCTAACTCCCATCAAATCCTGGAGCTGGGTATGCAAATAAATTCGAGCATCACTTCGATTTAAGGAGACACTGCACCAAGCAAGTGATTCAAACCCAAAATTTGAAGGAACTTACGATTTTCAAAGAGATTGTTATACTAATAGAGCCACGAAACACGCACAACCATATATATATATATATATATATATATATATATATATATATATATATATATATATATATCAAAGAAAATGAGGAAAAATTTTTACATCGAACTCCGCACATAGAACTACGTGCGGAGGCCTGTAAAATCACGCCACATGGTGCGCATAGCAAAAAAATAGTATTCGGCCAGAATAACACAGAGAATATTCTCTCCGTGTTATTCATGCGTTATTGTGTGTTATTTAAGTGTTATTCGCTTCATGAATATTTCTGCGTTATAATAACACAATAACACATGAAAATACATGAATAACACGAATAACACATGAATAACACGGGGGTGTTATTCTGCTCCTAGAATATTTCCGGTGTTATAATAACACAATAACACATGAAAATACATGAATAACACAGAATAACACATAAATAACACGGGGGGAATATTTCCTGTACTATTCTATTTTTTTTCCGACATGCGTCATGGTGCGATGTTACTGGACTCCGTATGTATCTCTACGTGCGGAGACCTGATGTAAAAAATTTTCGAAAATGAGTACTCTAATTGAATATTTTAAATTTCTTGTTACTTTGTTTCTAGCACTGTATTTAGTGTGAGGAAGACAAAAATCGTAAAGAAATGGTTTACAGTGAGCTCCCCGGCCAAAAAGCTATTTGCCTCCGTGAAATAAGTTTTTTGGTATAAAAAAATAAAAACTTTGATCCAATGAACATTATCCTGCGGTTTCATCGCCCAACTTGGACCCGCAACCTAAAAAGGAAGCTGCTTTGGCTGTTTTTATTTTCCAAAATTACAGTGATATTTATTAATTTAGCAAATTGGATCGAGGCTCCGTTGAATCTGTTCCCGACCTTCCCGTTCCTCTTAGGTTTCACCCCTCCAACCAAAACAGAAGAAATCTATTTACAGAGATTGAAGGTGAAGAGGTGGAATGGAGGAGATGAAATTGCGGCGGTTCGACAGCTGGTAAGAAGTTGTTTATTACGCAAGATTTGAGCTTTAAGGGGTTTATTAGGGTTCACGGTTTATTCCTTAGTTGATTCTACTTAGGGTTCTTAGTTTTCCCCCAAGGGTTTGATTCGGATTTGGGGTAAAAATTGGATTTTTCTTTTTCTTTTTCTGTGAATTAGGAGCCATGACGTATGAACAGATTGATGTCGATGTTTTTGGTTTGATTTCATCTGATATTCTTATGCTCAGATTGCGTTTTATGCTTAGTTGTTTTGTTTATGTCCCTGTCCTGGATTCTTAGATTGCTGTAATTTTATGCTTAGATTGTGTTTTATGGGTTGTTGATTATGAACTATTGATTTGTCTAATTAGCCGGTAGTTGTCATTTTTATGCTGTTGTATAGAAGCTAATTGGTGTTGATTCTAGCAATAACATTTGGAGTTCTTGCTTATTGTTGTGTGTGAACCGGCTAATGTTTATATGTTTAGAACTTGTTGAAATGTGAAATGGGAATTCGGAGGCGGCAGAATTAGTATTAAATTTTTAGAATTTAGAAATGTTGAGCTCTATTTGATGCAAATTTATGGATAAAATGTTGAGCTTTATTCATTTTCTTTTTATTTGGCAGATCTTCATCAGTTTCTGAACTCTATTGGGTGATGCAGAGTAGTGGCATTTCATAGTTGAACAGAAGGAGGTTTTGATATTTGACACCAATGAACAATTTTGTGATGGTTGATGGTTTAGAGTTTGAGGGGGATGATGTGCGGTGCGAAAATCTTACGGAAAATGATGTTAGCGATGAAGAAATTGATGAGGAAGCCTTGTCGAGAAGAATGTGGAAGGACAGAATTAAGCTTAAACGGATCAGAGAGAACCTGAGGCTTGCTGAACTACAAGCTTCTCAGAAACCGAAAGCCAAGCAGCCCTCAGACCAGGCTCTTAGAAAAAAGATGTCTCGAGCCCAAGATGGCATTCTCAAGTACATGCTGAAGTTGGTGGAAGTATGCAATGCTAGGGGCTTCGTTTATGGGATAGTTCCTGACAAGGGGAAGCCAGTAAGTGGTGCCTCAGATAATTTAAGAGCTTGGTGGAAAGAAAAGGTAAAGTTTGATAAGAATGGTCCTTCAGCTATAATAGTTTATGAAGAGGAGATTTCTGCTATTAGGAATAAGGACAATTCTAACAAGAACTGTCATAGCCTTATGGATCTTCAAGATGCTACCTTGGGATCTCTCTTATCTTCATTGATGCAACACTGTGATCCCCCACAACGGAAGTATCCACTAGAAAAGGGTCATCCACCCCCTTGGTGGCCTTCTGGGAATGAAGATTGGTGGATGAATTTGGGATTGCCAAAGGGCCAAATCCCTCCTTATAAGAAGCCTCATGATCTGAAAAAGATTTGGAAAGTTGGAGTGCTCACTGGTGTTATCAAGCACATGTCTCCAAATATTGACAAGATCAGAACCCATATCAGGAAATCAAAGTGTTTGCAGGATAAGATGAGTGCCAAGGAGAGCGCGATATGGTTAGGGGTGTTGAGTAGGGAGGAAATGACTGCGCAACAACTCAGCAGTGATAATGTAATGTCTGAAGTAACAGAAAATCAGCAGAGCCTTCAAGAAGAAAGGCAGGATGATACTAACAGTAGCAGTGAATATGATGTTAATGATTTAGCTGATGCTCTTGGTTCTGCATCTTCAATGGGTGCTGGAAAAACTCAGCATATGCAGAATCAACCTTCCCTGGAAATCATTGTTTCAACAGCAAAGGAGCAGGAAAATTCGAGTCATGATGTTCGAAAGAAAGATCAAGTTAATGAACGACAGAGACATAAAAGGCCTCGCCTTGATTCAAACCCCTCACATCAGTCCACTGGTGAACATCAGAATCGAGATCTTGTTTTAAAAGCAGAAAATGGTTTTTGTTCAATGAATTTGATGGACCTTCCATTAGCGAAAGATCAGGCTAATGGTCTCATGCAGGCTAATGGTCTCATGGAAGTGTACAGCACAGATGGATTGTTTGCAACTCAAACAAATCAAGTTGGAAATCAATACCCGTTCTCTCAACCCATGACAAATAGAATGTTTCATCCCTCTTCTGTAAATGTTGGTGCGCAAAACATGATTGTTGCTGGACAACCATTACTGTATACAGGAAGACAATATGAAGAATTCACTGCACCTTTAGTAGATCATAATGTCAATCCCATTAGTGTTGCATTTCCTACCATTAATCCTGTTAATAGGGATTCATTGCCACTGAATGGAGGTTCAAACTCAGCTCCCAGGGACATGCAACCATTCATAGAGCAGACATATCCTATTGATTCAGATAAATTTATTGGTCAATTTGATAGTTCGGTTGAGTTTCCCATGGATCCTTTTGCTCTTAGTAGTCCACTTATTGACATCGATAACTTCCAGATAGATGATGAAGCCTTAATGGAATACTTGGGAGCATAAGTGAGTTGAATCAATGCTTTCTTCTTTCTCTTCACCAAATTTCACCAAATTTTCTTGTTATATTTGCTTACTCCTGCTTTTATGGTATTAGTTTCACAGCAAATGTAGTCAGCAACTTGCATTAATTATTTCAAGGAGATTTTCATTCAGACTGACCGAGTGGTGCTTTCTGGTAAGATAACCAAATGGTTATCTGCTGGGCATATTTTCTTTCATAATCAAACTGCTGCAATAGGATGGATTCTTAACTATGATGAGAGTCCCATTTGTACAAACAGTTCTCTGATTTGAGGTATCAAGGAAAGCTTCGTTACTTTGTAAAACAATTTTTTCTTATCCTATGTTTTGTGATGACCAAAAGCAAAGCTCTTGTGGACTAATTTTGTTGCATTCATTGCTGTTTTTTATCTGATATGACTGATAGTGTACCACAATTCTGCATATAATTATGAGAGCAAATGATTATTAATGGTGAAGGAGATTGTTATGCATATTTTGTTTTCAAACTACTCAGCTTACGAAGAACGACATGTTCTAAGGTCATTCTTCAATGATTTATCAAAATTATGCATGTTGGTTTGTTCTTTTCTTTTACTTTCTCTTGTCTTATTAATTGGTTTTAATAGAATTTTAATGGTTATTGTTGCAGGATTTCTTTATGCATAGTTGAAAGCTTTTTCAGAATGAGATGTTTGACGTAATGCCTGGCATTTTCATTTAGGCTAATGCTAATTGTACTTTGGAGTTTATTATATTATTACTATTATTTATTTTCTTTTATGGCTGAAGTGAGCGATCCGAAAATGACGACAACAACAACAATAAGCTTTTATCCTAATAAGACGGGTTTGCTACATGAATCATTTTCCTCCATTGTCTTATTGAGTATCTTATTTTCATTTTATTCTAATAAATAAAAATCATTTTTTATACAACATGCGCTAGTCTTCTTAACTGAATCTACTCTCATAACTGGATCATCAAATGATTGGCGTTTAATGTGACCAAACCATATAAGATGACTCTCTCTAATCTTGTCTGTCACTGAAGCCAACCCAACCCTTTAACGTATACATTCGTTTTGCATTTTGTCTCGGAGTGTCAAGCCACCCATCCAACTAAGCCATTCTCATCTCAGCAACACTTTAACATTCTGCGTTATAAAGCATTGCAAGTCTCACCACCATCTTATAAGCGCAATGTATTTCTTCACTTCAACTTTCTAAATTGAATTTTACTAATAGCATCCCCATCTATAATCACCATCACTTTGAACAATGGATCCACGATATCTAAAATAATCACACATTTTTAATGATATAATCACCCTTTGGTACAACTCTGTCACTAAATCTACTACTAATAAAATTACATTCCATGTATTCGGTTTTAGATGTACTCAAGTGAAGGCCTTTGGAAGATAGAATTGAATTGAAATATAGTACTCAAGTGAAGGCCTTTGGAATACATTTAGGTTGAAATGTACATGTTAATAATTACATTTAGTAGAGTAAACATTAAGTATAGTTTATAAAAGTTCAGAATGTAAGATATTAAAAATCATTAATTGATATTATTAGAAGATAGAATTGAATTGAAATATAATATATGGAGTTAATTGGTTAGATATGAAATAAATATAAATGCTCAGATTTTATATTTGATTCGAAGGAAAATGGAATTAATACAGAATCTTGTGATGGTCAGATATGAAATAAATAATATATGGAGTTAATTGGTTAGATATGAAATAAATATAAATGCTCAGATTTCACATTAATAAAAAATAATGTGAAATCTGACTGGTGTTTAGGCACTTGAGGCGCCAGGGGCTAGCTCAATGGTGCCCCAGAATAGCACAATGGCTTACTTCTTTTTGTTTTCTTAACTTAAGGGTATCACCACAATATCGTATTGTCACGTCCTGATTTTAGGAGATTTTCTATCATTTCTCCCACCTTTCAGCCAGAACTGGAGCATGCAAATGGATGATTGGTCCAATAGAATTGAAGATAATCCTAGCCTTTTGAGCAAGAAAATAGGAGGATTTGGGACGGATATTTTATATAATTTTATAAAGACATTTTGAGAAATCGATGCTAAATTTAAGCAACACTTTGAGGGGTTTTGAAGAAGACCTTTGTGGAATTTTTCTTTAGGGGCAAGCTAGTGAAAAAGACCTGAAGCTTCTCGAGAAGAATGAAGTTCTAGAGCTTTCAGAAGAAATCTCAAGAGATTCCTTATGAAAGAGAGCTTAAGTTGAAAAAACTTTCAATTTTCTTTATAGCTTTGGAAAAAGGCTTGGAGGAGAAGTGCTACCAAACTTTAAATCTATGTTTGTGTGCAAAATAACGTGGAGATATTGAGAATGATCTAACTTGCGTTAGTTAGCCTCTAAAATCTTGATGATCTCTCCATCCCTCTTGAGCTCTATGTTTCTCTGTAAAGCTTTAGGCTTAGGCTAATGTTAAAGAAGGCCAATTGGTTAAGAGACCTTCCCTAAACCTCTTCTTCTATATATCAAATTCAAATTCATGTCCCTTCTTCCCATTTGGGATTGGCCTTTAATAACATAGTTTTGATATTGTGGTTCTATCCACTTTAATAATTGCTTGGTCACTAAAATATGTTGATGGACTTGATGAATTTTTTAAATATGAAGGCCTAGACTTGGGAATTCCCTTCCCTTGACCATGAAGTTATGCACCATCACGATGTGATCAGATTGATTGATCTCAAACCAATCAACGTTGGATATGCAGGTCAATCGTTTGGGTTAGTAAGTATGAGTTAAGATAAGTCCTCGATAATTCCTTCTCTCAGTGAAACTCATCCCACTCTGAAGAATGATATTTTCCTTAAGCTCGTCAGTTTTTGTTGGTCTACTTCGGCCTCAGCAAGAACTAGCGTCTTGGCTGTGTAAAGCTAAGGTATGGTTATGGTTTTTTTAACCACTCCTTAGAGTCAGTCATTGCACATCAAGTCAGGAATGCCATACCTAGTTTAACATGGCCTAAACTTGTAACGGTCAACAAGGATAGTTGATTTTAGCTGGATTTTTTAGTCCAATCAATTCAATACTTCAGACTAGTAAATCTAGGATTAATCCACGGGCACCATTCCAATCATATAATCTATTAAATGCTTATTTATGATAATATTTACCTTTCTCGGGTTCGTACACCTGGAGTTAACCATGGTTGACTATGAGGGTATGTGCCTTGGCTGAGTAAATTTAGAGTATGGTCAGTACAACTATTTTCTAGTACAATCATAGGGTTAGGGAGGTTAGAATTGGTCTAGCTTTGTCCTTTCCACTGCCTTAGCTTAGGTTCCATCAAAAGTTGGAGTATGCCCTCCATGGCACCATCATGATGTGACCAGTTTCATTATTCGTGCAACTATCGTTGCTGTTGATGTGGGTTAATACTTGGAGCTAGTAATTATGAGTTAAGGTAAGTCCCTTAATGCTTCCATTTCTTATTTTAACTCATCACAAACCAATGAAAAGACATTTTATCCCTTCCAGGTTCATAATTTTAGTGTGTTGCTAAGTAAATCTTGAACGGGTTATATTGTACCCATTCCATACCCTAGAGTTAGAACTAATATGTCTGTCTGTTGGGTAATGTGGAGACCCGGTCCACCACATGTGAATTAACTTCCTAATTAAGAGGGCTACCTACCGTTCACCTACCATATCCCACCTACCGCTCACCTACCTCCCACCTACAACTCACCTATCTTCCACCTACCACTCTCCTCGATTCTATAAATAGCCTCTTTTAGGCCATTGGATAACGTATGAGCGAGTTCTCCAAGAGAGAAAAAGAGGAAGAGAGAGAGGAAGGGAGAGAAGAAAAATAGAGTTTTTTCTTGTATACGTCGAGGTGCTCGACGGTATAATTCCTCGAAGTAATAAATTCCTCTGCAGCTCCGTGGACGTAGGCAAATTTGCCGAACCACGTAAATCTGTGTGTCGCTCTAGTGTTTTTCTGCGTGCAATTTTTTCGTTCAAATTTTACTTTATTGTCATCATTTTTTCACAACAATTGGTATCAGAGCTCCGGTTCGAATCTGAGGAAGAATGATGGCCGGAGACGAAGTGAAGGTTTCGGGGATCGAGAAATTTGACGACACAGATTTTGGTTACTGGAGAATGCAGATAGAGGACTACCTCTATGGGAAGAAACTTCATCTTCCGTTACTGGGCAAGCGACCGGAGAAGATGGACGAGGCCGATTGGAATATGTTGGATCGACAGATTCTGGGGGTTATTCGATTGACCCTTTCGAGATCAGTTGCACACAACGTTATCAAGGAGAGGACCACTGCGGATCTCATGGCGGCTTTGTCAGGTATGTATGAAAAGCGTCGTCAAGAATAACGAGGTGCATTCGATGAAAAAGTTATTCGATTTGAAGATGGCGGAAGGTACGTCCGTTGTACAACATCCGAATGACTTTAATCACTATCACAAATCAATCGTCGTCCGTCGAAATTGAATTTGATGATGAGATACGGCGCCGATATTATTGGCTTCATTCATAAATAATTGTAAGACTATGAGGATGACAGATTAAGCAATTCTGCGAGTAAATCTAAGTCTAAAATATGACGATATTCGTGATTTAATTTTGGCTGAGGAGGCTGCGCAGGAAAGATTCCAGCGAGACTTCGTGTTCGAGTTCGACGATCGAATGTTGATTTCGAGAGGAGATCACGTGACAAGAACTCAAACAAATGAAGATCAAAATCATAAGTACGGAGGCAGGAGCAAGTCAAAGCTCAGTCAACAAAGCAACTTCGCTGGAACCGTGGCAAAATCGGCACATAAAGAAGAACTGCGAAGTCCTAAAAGACGGAGAACATCT
Source organism: Papilionanthe hookeriana x Papilionanthe teres (assembly GCA_022702705.1). Lineage (NCBI taxonomy): Eukaryota > Viridiplantae > Streptophyta > Magnoliopsida > Asparagales > Orchidaceae > Papilionanthe > Papilionanthe hookeriana x Papilionanthe teres. Next base: position 1,515,925 of record CM040435.1, read on the forward strand.
AGTGCTAATGTTATGAATCGAAGAAACTCAGGATGCGCTGTTGCTTGCAGTTCACAGCTCCATTGATGACTGGATACTGGACTCTGGGTCTTCTTTCCATACATCTTCCCATAAAGAGTTAATGCAAAACTATGTTGCAGGTGACTTTTGGAAAGTATATCTCGCAGATGGAGAAGTTTTGAATGTGGTTGGAATGAGAGATATCGACATTGCACTTCCAAACAATAACAGGTTGACACTGCAAAAGATCAGACACATTCCTGAACTAAAAAAGAACCTCATTTACGATAGGCGACTTGATGAGTGTGGACATTCGATAGTATTCTCGGATGGCACTGGAAGGTTACTAAAGGAGCACTTCATGGCTCAGGGTAAGAAAACATGTACGCTATATATGAATACTTATTTAATTAATAGTGTTGACACTATCGTTGCAGAGAGCACAACAGAGTTGTGGCATTGTAGACTTGGCCACATGAGTCTGAGGGGTATGAAGGAACTTCGATCCGGAGGCAAGCTACCGGAGCGAAGTCGATTGATCTCGGCATATGTGAGAGTTGCAGTTATGGGAAACGAGAGGAATGTCGGTTTCTTGAAAAGTGGCAGGACGCCAAATGCAGGAAAGCTGGATCTTGTACACACAGATGTGTGGGGATCTTCCCCAGTGACATCTCTTGGAGGCTCTCACTACTACGTCACATTCATAGACGATCACAGCAGAAAGGTATGGGTCTACTTCCTGAAGTATAAATCTGATGTATTTAATGTGTTCAGGACTTGAAAGTCTATGGTTGAGACAGAGACGGGCTTAAAGTTGAAATGTTCGAGGTCGATAATGGTGGTGAGTACATTGATGGTGGATTCGAGAGTATTGTGCAGCTCAGGGCATCAGAATGGAGAAGACCATTCCAGGGACACCACAACAAAATGGTGTTGCAGAGCACATGAACAGGACCATTAATGAGAGGGCTAGAAGCATGAGATTGCACGCCGGACTACCACCTACTTTCACGGCGAGGCGGTTAAGATCGGCAGTTTATTTGATCAACAGGGGTCCATCTGTTCCATTAAACAGTGAATTACCTGAGGACGTCTGGAGTGGGAAAGAGGTCAGATTTTCTCACCTTAAGACTTTTGGTTGTCTTTCATATGTTCTTATTAATCGAGATGCTCGAAGTAAGCTTGAAGCTAAGTCAAAGAAGTGTTACTTCATTGGCATGGAGATGATGCATTTGAGTATCGTTTACAGGATGATCGGGATCGGAAGATCATACGGAGCAAAGAGTGTGATCTTCGATGAGAAGATGATGTACAAGACGAAGCTCAAGTCAGCTTTCGAAACAACACCTGCGAAATGCGAGTTGGTAAAACTTGATGATTTACCGGAGGTTACTAATTCGACAGCAAAGATGAAGGTGATGAAGAGAGTGGGTCCGAGGCACCCATTCCTATTGTTCCGCGGTCGGTTTCGGAGCGATCTACCCCCGTAGTTGCGGTTCGCAGGTCGAAAGGGCTGGACGTTCTCCACGAGAGGTATTCTCCTACTTTAAACTACATTCTGCTAACAGATTGTGGAGAACCTCAGAGTTATGAGGAAACCTTGCAACATGGAAATTCGAGTAAGTGGGACTGCAGCCATGAAGGAGGAGATAGATTCTCCGTTAGAAAATCGGACTTGGAGCTAACGGATCTTCCACTGTGGAAGAAGACATTACACAACAAGTGGGTGTATCGGGTGAAGACTGAGCATGATGGCAGTAAAAGGTACAAGGCAAGACTTGTTGTAAAATGTTTTCAGTAGAAGCATAATATTGATTATTCCGAGATTTTCTCTCTTGTGGTGAAGCTTACAACCATCGAATGGTAGTCGTCACATGGTGGCTACCGAAAATCTCTTCCTTAAGCGAGTTAGATGTGAAGACGAGCTTTTCTTCATGGAGACCTCGAATAAGATATCTACATGCACCAACCCGAAGGGTTCGTGGTACGGGAAAGGAAGACTCGGTTGCAGATTGAAAAATAACTAGTATGGCTCGAAGCAAGCTCCTGAGACAGATGGTACAAGAAGTTTGATAAATTCATGCTCGATGTAGAGTACAGCAGATGTCGGACGGATCATTCGTTCGCTATGTCGGATATTTTGACAATTCATATATCATCCTACTTCTTGTATGTGGATGATATGCTTATCTGCAGGGCTAACATTTATGAGATCAATAATCCGAAGAAGCGTATGTCAAAACACTTTCGAATGAAAGATTTGGGAGCGCAAAGCAAATTCTTGGCATGAAGATTATCGTAGACAGAGTCGAAGGTACGTTAAGACTTTCACAGTCGAATATGTGAAAAAGTTGCTTAACGGGTTCAATAGGGACAAGCAAACCAGTTAGCACACACTTTGGGCGATCATTTCAGACTCAGCAAGAGTCAGTCACCCACGTCAGAGAAGGAACAAGACTACATGGGTAAGGTTCCTTACGCTTCAGCTATTGGTTCACTTATGTATGCTATGGTCTGCACTAGACCAGATATTGCCTATGCAGTGGGAGTTGTGAGCAGATACATGAGTAATCCAGGGAAAGAACATTGGAAGGTCGTGAAGTGGATCTTCGGATACCTGAGGGGCTCTTCGGAAACCCGCTTGTGTTTCTCGGAAAGAGCCCGAAGGTACAAGGCTATGTTGATGCAGATTTAGTCGGAGATATCGACGAGTAGGAAGAGTACTACAAGTTATGTTTATACTCTTGGTAGATGCTGCAGTTGTCATGAGGCTCAAATCTGCGGAAGACGATTTTTTATCCACTACTGAGTTCGAGTATGTTGCGGTATCGAGTACGCAAAGGAGATGATATGGTCGCAAAGTTTCTTGGAAGAATTGGATAAGGAGGTTCGGAAGGTATTCTCTACGGTGATAGTTAGAGCGCTATATTCGCTCGCCGAGAATCCTGCATTTCAATCCAGGACCAAACACATTCAGATCAGGTATCACTTCATACGATCATTATTAAATGACGAACGGTTGCTACTTGAGAAAGTTTGTGGAAGCAAGAATCCTACTGATATGTTGATAAAAGGGTGTTACTATTGAGAAACTGAAGTTGTGCGCAACTTCAGTTGGTCTTTAGCTTGAAGACAAAGGCTTTGAGTTGCAGAGGTGAAGAATATCATGTTTAAGGAAAAGTTTGGTACAGCCGCAGATGTTGCAGCCTGTAGGTGGTGCAGTGAGTGTCCCAGTATCCAAGTGGGAGAATTGTTGGGTAATGTAGAGACCCGGTCCACCACATGTGAATTAGATTCCTAATTAAGAGGGCTACCTACCGCTCACCTACCATATCCCACCTACCGCTCACCTACCTCCCACCTATCGCTCACTTACCTCCCACCTACCTCTCTCCTTGATTCTATAAATAGCCTCTTTTGGCTATTGGATAATGTACAAGCCAGGTTCTCCAAGAGAGAAAGAGAGGAAGAGAGAAAGAGAGGAAGGAGAGAAGAAAAATAGTAGTTTTTCTTCGTATACGTCGAGGCGCTCGACGGTGTAATTCCTCGTAGTAATAAATTCTTCTGCAGCTCCGTGGACGTAGGCAAATTTGTCGAACCACGTAAATCTGTGCGTCGCTCTAGTGTTTTTCTGCGTGCAATTTTCTCATTCTATTTTTTGCTTTATTGTCGTCATTTTTCACAACACTATCTAGTGTGGACTACAAGAAAATAGGCTGGCATGGTTCTTTGTTGTTTAAACAAGGCCCCTGCATGAAGCAACCTGTGTTCGCTAAGTTTACTATATTTATGGGTGCAGTGGAACAATGTCGTGATTAATAAGAACTAAATTAGGATAAAACAAAATCCTTGTCGAGAACCTTTATTGTTTATCCATTGAACATCTAATAAAATGAAACTACGAAAAGAAATAATGATATTCTCTTTTTCACAGTTCATTGACTTTGATCTTGACGATGGATTCGATAAATCAATGTATTGACTAAGTAAAGTCCAGTAGAGACTTTGTGCGACTACTCTCTAGTATTAGTCATTACACACTGCAGAAGAAACTATTGAAGCCTAAAGCCCAGCGGTTCACTTCTATGACATATGGGTTATCTCTTAGGATGGATGCAAGTCCCTAAATTTTCTACCTTAAGCTGAAAACTTGATTAGCTTTTTGTTTAGATATGAATTCCCATACTTTCTATTCTAATTTAGTCACCCCGTGCACCTCTCTGATTAAAAGTGAGTTCCTGCGTTTTTTTTCTAATGTGTTCAGATGTACGATATGACCAAAACGATGTGACATAATATGACAAAAAAATGACAAAGTGATGTAATATGGAATGATATAAATTTATATGACATGAAATGATGTAATATGAAATGAAACGAAACAAAACAAATCAAATCAACTATTCCTTTGATTATTAGCTTTCAGGTTAGATGTAAGCTTGGATGATTTTCTATCATGATATAATCACCTTGTTTACCCTTTTGCTGGATCTGAATATGTATGTTTTTTCATCCTAATATTTTCAGGTACATCAATTTCTTCAGCAAAATCAACCATTTCTTCGATTTGTTAAGCCTGCAAGATTTTCTATCCTAATATAATACCTTCTTTACCCCCTTAGTTGGAATTTGTTTTGGTAAATCAGTTTCCCAACAGAATTAACCATTCCTTCAATTATCTCTCGGGATAGATGTGAAACCCCATTTATTTCTATTATTATCTAGTTGTCATGTTCACAATCTGTATGGTCTTTCATCCCATTATTTTCTGGTCAGCGCACCCGCACCTTCAGTGATCTGGCACATCCGCGTCATAGTCTGGGCGCACCCATGCGATCTCTCACTGGACCCGCACCCGAAAATAGAGAAATCACTGAACCTGTATCGTTGTCAGGGGCACCCGCCCCCTTAGTTTTAGGGCGCGCAGTGAAACTAGCACTGCATTATTAGCGTGCCCACACCCTATCAGTTGAAATGCAGTGTTGCTGCCCCACAATTGCGGTGCAGACGCTTTAACCATGATGCACCCGCATCGTGACCTCAGCGCACCCACGCCAAAACAAAATCTTCTATGGTTTTGCTGCCCAAAATTACCAGAAGTAGGGACCTTTAGTCTCTTAAATCACGCCAATAGGAGTGTAACTTGGGGATTAAAGGCTTATTACATAATTATTATGCTAAAATGTCATCAAGCAAAGGTCCATTAGTCCCTTAGGTAATATGCCCAAAAATAGCAAAGAGGGGAACTTAATCCAAAACCCTTTAGGGAAAGGAGGGGAGAGGCTGCCATATTGAATTTTTAGTTGAGAAGGAGCTTTTGGGCTGGGGTGGAGAGCTATAGAAGAAAAAGAAAGTCTCACCTTATTCCCTTCTTCAAGCTTCATCTTCTTCCTTCTTAATTCTTCTTCCTTCTTAATTCTTCTTCCTCTTACCCATATCCTTCCTCTTTCTCCATTAACTTGCTAAGAAGAGTGTGAGGGAGCATTTTGGAAGAGCTTCTTGGAGGAAAAAGCTTGTCATTTCCTTGGAGGAAGAAAGCTTCATTTTTACTTTGGGGAAGAAGGAAGCCAGTGTCGCCAATACGTAGAAGGAGCAAGGATCAAGCCCAGAGAATGCATCATCAACCTTCACGTAGGTGAATTCTCTATAACTCATGTATTTTTTATTCTCAGAGCACCTTAGGTCTGGATGATACAAATTTAAAAACTTAGGTTATGTGTTAGAGAAAACTACTTAGTTATGGGGCTTTTTCGTCGACTTTCCCTTCGTGAATCCTTGAGCGTCTCCATCTAAACACTAGCATTTTAACCTAATCGTCCAAAAAATTAGCAGCTTCATCTCTTGATGAATGGGTTGAAGCCACTCTGATCAAGAGAATGAGAAAACCCTTTGTTTCTCATTCCCTAGTTCACAAACAATACATCTGCAAGGAAAACTCCACTTTTGTGAAGGTTTTCTTTTTCACGGAAAGGTCTCTTCGTATTTTCATCAGATAATTAGAACTAGGTTTTTTGTTATGTTGTGTAATGGAGGGTAACTATGACTTCATCGTAACCCTAGATCATATGTGAGGTCGATAGGATGAGTCGATGTGCCATCGAGTGCATTGGGTTGCATCACTTGCATGCTTTTGTGATATGTTGCATATTGCATGTTGATCGTGTGATCACTTATATATGATTGCCGTCCTGGTCAGATCGACAGATTACTTTCGTTCGACCGGTCGTGCCGATCTGATCAATTGATCACTTGGGGATGATCAGACATCCCGATCTAATCGGCCGTCCCGATTCAATCGACCGATCATTTGGGTTCGATCGGCTACCCAGGCTTGATCAACCAATCACTTCAGCCCGGTTGGCCATTTTTGGTCAATTTTCTTTGCTCGATGCACACCTGTATGCATTTTTTCATCACGTTGCACATCGAGTTTGCTTTCGCATCCATCTGCATGTGTATGGAAATCATTTTGTCCTTGTGCATATAATACATTTCATTGCATGTAAAACTAATGTATTTTCCTTGTATGTTGTTTAGCATTTTGCTTGATTGGTTGTCTCTTTGAGCACCCACACCTATAATTATCTCTCTAACAAACGTAAATGTAAGCATGTGGATAGATGCTTGCACCCTCTGTGAGTGGGTAGCCCATATGTAACGTGACCCGTTGCACAATTCTCTTGCAGGAGATTCATGCTACCTCGCTCCCTATGACACTGTCGTGGAATGTAGTCGGTATCTCACATTGTGCTTAGAACGAGTCATGCTTTATAGCTACTGAACTCGTACAATGCACAATGTCTATCCACCTAGGTGCATGATTCTCACTTGCCACAAATCACACCTTGTGTATTTAGCACTTAGCATGTTTTGTATGCTTGTCTTTCTTTGTCTGTGTATTGCTTAAATGATTGCATGTTTGCATGTGCTCGGTTAAGAGGCTCTTGTGTATGGAGTAATTCATTTATAGGTATCCTACACCCACTGCAAGCTCATTCGTAGCATTTACCTGCTTGTTGCATGACATCTGGTTCCCGGCCGCGTAATTTCTCTTATATGTAGTTATTGTCCGGCCGGTGTATCTTGTCTGTGTGTTTGTCATGTGCATGTGGCACTATTGCAGTTGCATTTGCATGATGTGTTGCTCGCATTTTGGCATTCATTGTGATTGTTCGTGCTTCAGTCGAATAATAAAAATGTGTTGGGTTTCTTGCATTGGTGTGCTTTCCCGGTTGCCTTGACGACAAATCCTACTCATTATAATGAGTGACCCATTTATTGGTCGTAATACTTAAATAAGCATTGCTTACGAAGATAACTCGGCGAGCAATACGAGTTTTTGTATTATAATCAACTTGTGTATGACTGTGCTAAGACTCTAAGGACTCTAAGGTACGTCACTTGCATGTTATGAACCCGTTTTTATTTGTCTTATATTTTAAAATATAAAATTGATGTTTTTTTATCATGCATTAGCTGCGCTATTTTAAAAGTACATAAGTTAGGTCATATGTGAGACCTCTTATTTAAAATATCATTTCTAGCGACATATTCTGGATCCCTTAGTTCTTAAGCATGGGGATGGGGTTGGCGACCCCATCGAAATGATACACCTAGACCTTACCCTGCACTGTGCACACACTTAGATGCTATGACTATGACACTGTGGTAGATGGTGTGATGGACTAGGACTAGGGTGCTTTGGTAGACTTTTTTATGTCCTGGCTATGGTTATCTATTGTTTGGTTGCCCTAATCAGACATCTTTTGTGTGTTGCATTTTGCGTGTTACTGGAGTTTGAGACGTGCGCAATAGTATATTAGTGGCAACCTTCTTGCGGGGAGTCTTACTTATGGTGGAGGACCTCAATGATTTAAAGCTATCATTTTGCTTGCAGGTGTTGTTTAGCTCTCCTCTCACTGGATATGATTCAATACATTGGATGCAGATATTTTTATGCTAACTTGATAAATTGAGTCTTTTTTTATATTCGTACATGTACTTTCTAGAGTCCTTAGGGGAGTCTGTAGTGGAAATAAAATACAGGCACGGGTTCTGAGGCGCTTGAGGCGTGGAACCACGTGGCAGAGACGAGGAGCAAATGCTTGTGTCCCGTATCTTAATTCTGCAATTTGATATTGTTGTCTAGTATTTAGGACCAAGTGTGTACATGCCGAGCATGACCACCCTTTTGCTTTTCTGGGATATGTTGTCGACCAAGAGACATCTGGTTTTTTTTAATTTTATATTTGGCTTATTTTATTTTGTTCAATGTGTTTGCCAATCACTCTTTTTCTTATTGTGTTTTGTCCGGGAATATTGCGATATAATTTAGGCCCTTTAAGAACATAAAATAATTTTTTTTATATAAAAATTCTAATAAAAGATTAAGATTAATCAAAATTTAGGATTAAATTATTCAACTATTTAAACCTGCATTTTACTTTTCTACATTGCCTTCAGGCCAGTTTTAAAATAGTTTGCATAGCATGGATCTCTCCCAATCATATAAAAGAGCCTTCATGCTTAGGACTAAAGATAATTGCTTCATATTTCATGTCCCGAGGAGAAGTCCCCCTGTTTCTTCAACCCGACTGACCCAGCATAGATTTCTAATTAGTGGTTGTCCATCACGCTAGAGTATTAGAAGCTTCCCCAACCTAAATATAAGTTCTTTGTGGGAGTGTTTTCAGCTTTGTAGCTAGACCTCTCTTTTCTCTTCTATTCGGCAAGTATAAGTCCCACCTCTTTGAGCTTTACTTCTATAAGGTCATGGAATTTAGAGTTTCCTTTTTTTTACCACAGGGCTATCAAGATTTCTTTGGACGAAGCAATTCATAGATTACTGACAATGAGTTTCTAGTTGTATTAGTTCGACTATCTTTCACAACTAGGTAAACTTAAGGTCCTAATAACTTAGGATGGCGAATCCATGGTATCCTGTCCTGCTATCTTTACCTGATTAGGATCACTCTACCTCTCTTATGTTGAGCCCTTTTAAGCCATCTCGTCCATTTGTGGATTTTTTAGTGTCATCTCGTAGGTCTCGATTGTGGATAGACCACTGCCCATTTGAAATAAGGTGATTCATCCTCTGCCCTTATGACCCGATTAGATTTTGGAAGCATAATTTGGATCCTATGAATCGACTTGGTTATTTTGTGTGCCTCTTATGTCGATGAGCTGCTACCAATTTGGGATGTGAGAGATTTACCTCTACTCTGCGGCTTAATGAGAGCATTGAAAGAATCGAGATGTTCCTGTGAAATAACCATCCTTTTGGTGACATATTTACCGGTTATCATGATAATGTAAACAAGCTCCTTTTATCGAGAGTATTATTTGGTATCCTCTAAGATGTAATTAACCAAAGATATACGTTCATTTGAGAGTGTTCTTGACCCCAGAACAAAAATTTTCTTTGGTTCTTTGGTTATGGGTGGGTTATGTAAGTATTTTCATCGTGGATACCGTGTTTCAAGGTATTTTGATCTCATCTTGTTCGGACGTATACCCTCAACCTATCACACGAGAATTACCATACATAAGTCCTCCATGTTTCTTTCTAAGATTTGTTTGTTTATTTTCATCATATATCCCATCTTTTTCAATTCCGTTCATCTTCCAATCAGTCATACAATCAGTGAGGGAGATTTATTTGGAAAGGAGAATCATATGAAGACGAAATATAAATGGACAAGCTGACGAGTCCGAGTATTTAAGAAGAACCAAAAATAATATCGTTGGATCCTTTAACTAATATCCCATAGTTTCCAACCACACTTCAACACTTAATATAAGCTCCTTTATACTCACATTGGAACATTTTTTCATTCTTGTCTAGAGATTTAGTTCAATTATAAGTTTGTTAAGATTTAAGTTTGAATGATTTTGAATTTGATTTTGAAAGTTTTTAATTTAAATATTACATCAACTTGTGTGCTTAATCAATTGAATTTTATAATGATGTATTTATCACTCATGAATCACATAAATTGGGCAATGCAAAAACACATGATCCAACTTTGGTTGACCCTTCCTATCACATGCTATTAAGAGTTATATTTGATTTGCTTAGAGCAATCATTACCAAACAGTTGAATATCACTATCAATTTGACAATTGAAAAATTGATTTGTCACCATCAACATTTCAATACATAGATATGTAAAACAATATATATATATATATATATATATATATATATATATATATATATATATATATATATATATATATAGTTATTTGTGATTAATAATACAATTGAATACCACTAAACATTTTTTAATTATTTAAATAAGACCAATCCAAGTGCACAAATTAAGTTATCTTAAGTACTGCATCATCCAATCACAATTTGGTGGAGAGGATATGGGATGGACCATTCATTATTTGTAATTACTATGAATATTTAAAATAAGAATCTAAATACTACTCATAAAATTATAAACATAACCCAGTCTAACTCAATTTATAGGTTTTCTATTGGATGAAATCAACATTTGAAAAGTCCTAGTTAATGCTTGCTTATTGTTTATAATGATTTGGTCATTACAACAATAATGTTATTCTTATCATTTATAATAATGATAAGAGTGCCACCATAGTCACCTAGAGACTACACAACACTACACTCTCATGTATGGATGTCCTCATATTACAACTTTGGTATTAAACATGAAGCTTATGATAATGGTACAAGCATTGCCCACAAACACCAAGGATTGGATGACTTCCTTCACAAATATGATTGTCCTACAATCCCAATAATGATGTCAACCCTGTTATCTAAGTTGATTATAAAAGCATTGTCTGTCAACATCTCGAGATAAAATAGCACCCATCACATATCAATAGTTGTCCTACCATGATCATAGCAACATCATCCATCCATAATTGTCCTACTCCAATGTTAAGTAGCTAGGAAATGCCTCTTATAATAGCCTTGATGCAATCAATCTTCATAAGAAGAATGATAATGCTCAAACAACCTAAGATAACATTCACTAATGTCTCGAACCTCATCCATAGGACCCAGTGTTATAACATTCACTTGTATAAAACTAATATCTTGGTAAGATGTCACCATAATATGTAATAAACCTATTACAAGCATCTCCCTTAAAACTAGGGCGGTCAAAAAAGCTCATTGTTCGTGAACGGTTCATGTTCGGTTCGCCAAGAAATTCGTGTTCGATTCGTTCGATAAACAAACGAGACGAACACGAACAATTTTTTTTGTTCGGTTTGTTAAACGAACCAAACACGAACACTGATGTGTTCGGTCGTATTCAGTTTGTTATTGTTTGAAATATAAAATAATTTAAAATAATTATATATAAAAAATTTATGATATTTTAAAAATAATTATATATTATAAAATTTTAATCATATTTTAAATAATTAAACTTCTATAAATTATAATATATGATAAATTATTAATAACAATAATAATATTATAGTATTAATTATATTAGTATAGATATTATAATATTATAATTAATATACTATACTATATATTAAAATAAAACCCTAAAAAAAACCCAAAACACCTTATTCAGTTTGCCTTATTTTGAGGATATATGGATTATCTGATGTGTACGAAATACCTGATCAATTTGCTTCATTTTGAGGAAGTTTAGGGCTGTCAAAAAAGCTCGTTGTTCGCGAACAGTTCGTGTTCGGTTCACCAGGAATTTCGTGTTCGATTCGTTAGTTAAACAAACGAGACGAACACGAACAAATTTTTTTCGTTCGGTTTGTTAAACGAACCAAACACAAACAGTGATGTGTTCAAACATTTCAAACACGAACACTAGCTCTGTTCGTTCGTGTTCGGTTCTTTTACACCCCTAATTAAAACAAACATTTTAATCGACTTCTACAATATCTACAACACATTCAACTCCTTAAACCCACATTATACTTGAATGTAAGAGTAGGAGCTAGTTAATTAGTGCTTTACATTCAAGAAGAGCGAAAAGTATTGCCGAAATAACTCCGCACCCAGTAAGACAATTTAACCATTTTGCTAAGAAGAATAAAAAGAATAATAACATTCTTGATAGACCATACATTTGCAAGTGAATTAGAAGGGTGTAGATTGCTCAATAACTTAAAACCATAGTATAACATTTTCTTCTCCTTTCCAAATGTTGATGAGAAATAGCTTGAACAACATATAAGCACAAGCAATGCTGAGGCTATACATAGTGATGAATACACAATGTAGGATAAAGTACAAATAAATACTCCATAACATTAATATACTTATAATAAAAAAATAAATAACTGCAGCATAGGATGTGTAAATCACTTAAACAAAGGCATGTGATTCTAGCCTCTAGGTAGCACTCCATTAATCAAATGCTTTAGTATTCTTCTCTGTACTTTCACCAGCAGGCCATTCCTTCGATGTTGTACCAATTCGAATTTCAGGATCCGTTCAAAGAGGGCTCCTTGAAATAGAATATCATGTTTCATGATGGGACTGAATCCGAATTAAAAATGCAAAATTTCTCATGCAGAAAAATCATCCTCAATCTTTCAATTCCTTACAGTGTCGACATTATTGAAGAAGAATTGCACATACATTCGGGAATTGGATAAGCCGTCACATCCCTGTCAATCTTGTCTGTCCTGAATTCCGGCTGCCCTAGAGATCCCTGGTGTAATTCCTTCACAATCTTATTAAACTCAGTTTCAGGAAGTGAGTTATTCAGGAAGTATGGAAGCATAAGCCGCTTGTTTGGTGTAATGAACTTCTTTTGCCCAGCAAAAGCCCTATGCCCCTTCATCAACACCAACTAAAGTTACTAACACTTCATATTTCAGCACAGCTTGTGATAAAGAAAGAATACACATGGACATAGTTTGAAAAGAAAGCAGAGTTACCTGAATCATATGGCCCATATTTCCTCCATGAGAAGGCATGAAGACATCGCTTTTCTCACAGACTATGTAATCAATGGCTGCAAGAAGTGAGGCTTTTTTGTTAAATGGCTCCAGTTCTCCACGCATGGAGAGATTCTCTTTGTTGTACAAGAGAGGAAATTCTTTCTTCAGAGGCTCCAAGGAAGCCATCCCGCCAAGCGGTTCCCCTCCAGCCCAGTATATCATTGTATTTCTTGGAACATCAAGTGCTTTGAGTAGCCTGAAAAGTAGAATCAGAAATACTGTAAGGAAGGTGGAGCAATAGGTCTCAAGTTACTTCAATAAATTAGTATCTGGAAACTCAACCACCCAACAACCTATACAAAAGGTTCAAGCCCACCATTTTATATTTGGAATTCAGCTCGTTTTAATTTCAACGTAGGATTAACTTTTATTTTTACTCACATATGGATCTTAAGAAATACCTGGTCACTTCCAAAGCATTCAAGGGACAGAGACCAGCCAGCTTGCGCTCCTCATTGGTCATGTTTGATTTTGCAGTGAGAAGCTCCGGTCTTTGTTTCCTCTCACTATGAATAAACGCATCATACTCATTGCTCGGCTCAGGAAGACAGCCAGTTCGCACCCATACATCCTTCTCCATTCGAAGATGGAGCGCAAGATACGGAAGGCCTTTGCTTCTCATCCTCTCTGCTAACTTGTTTCCTAACTCGACAATTGGGGTAGCAAATCTCAAAGCATGAAAAGCAACCTACAAGCAACTCAAAAGAGGATATCAATTAACATGTCATGACTGACACATTTAAAAACTGCAAGGGATGCAAACGAGAGCAGAATTATTACCTTGCAGCGTAACTTCTGTAGATCAGGTGGAAGATCCTTTGAAAGCCTGGAATCCAATCCTCTTAGTAGTAAAACCCCTTCTCTATTAAGCTAAAGAAAAAAAAAAAAAAGACAAATGCATGAACAAAAGATGGCAGATATAATATCAATTACATGCAATACAACTGAAACCTTAAGAAATATTTACTATGTGAGATATGTACTCTTATGCTAGGATCGATCATCAAGTCAACATAAATGTTTAAACTGGATTCAACAAATCAAAAATAATATAGGAGCTTGGCACTTGGTAATAATTAAGAATTTGTGAAGCTCGAATTCATCAAGAAGAAAGATTCCATTAAAGAAGAAATATTAGGTGTGGTGACCACAACTACGGCCACCCAATCAGAGAGGTGAGAGGGGCTCCTCTGACCTGCGACCACGTCACCGAATATTTCCTCTCTATTTAGACCTCGATATTCGGCAGTTAACTAATGCTACTTGTCCCACATTAGTCATCTACAACTAGAACTAGATGTTCTTTTCAGAAAAACTCATCAAAGGTACTTGACGTTAACTAAGAATTCAGTAGAAATTCTTGCCTATTGTAAGTCCAACTCACCCATTATTTAACCCGTTACTCTAGAGATTAAGTGTACCTGTTCTTATGATTCTTTGTGCAGGCCTTCATGTACCACCAATCTCAATGTCCACTTACAAATAAAACCTCATTGGTCATACAAATGGGTGCAAAATATGCCGAACTGCTAAAACGCTTATGAAATGCTGTACTTTTGGGTAAAAGTATTGTTTCTATAAAATTTCTCTAGATTCACTGATAGAGTGTCTCCCTTGGCAAAGTTAGACTCACCATGTGTTTGTTTAAGGGTCAACCAAGTCGCTTGCAATCCTAAAATCAGTAAAGAGAATCTTAAAACTTAACGCTTAAGCGGTGTTTGGTAGCAGTGTTTAAATAAGATTTAGGCATCGATTTAAGATAAATCCTGCCAAACAACAAAAAAATACAAATTAAATTTGACGTTTTGTTAAATTAAAATTTCACGCATTCCGTCTCCAATTATCACTTTCCGTCCCTAAATTCAGATTTACTAAATCCAACTACAAGCCAGATTTAAAGATTTGCTCCTGTTGAGTATTGATGGAGCCCTGTCCACTTCTCACATTGGCAATTTCTTCTATATGGCAGTTATTTGATTTGTTGTTGCTTTAATTACTCTTATTCTTTCCTTGATTTTTGTTACCGCCATAACTGTGCCTTCTTATAAAGGATTCTGCCTCCTGGTCGTGAATTATCGGATCCCGCTCATCCGTTCGCGATAAAAAGGGGAGCTTCGCCTCCTGTCCGTGAGAAGCAAGCGAATTCGAGCAAGGAAGGTCACGGGTGAAAGAAAACTTGTGTGCGGCCTTTTTCGGTGTTCTGCTCAAGGGAAAAGGAGCTGTAAAGATCCGACTCTCCCTAGTTCTCTTCGGTGTGGCTTTCGGATAGATAAAGAGAGTTTTTCTTGTTAGTCGAAGTGATCGACGGTGTAATCATCAAAGCAATAAAATCCTTTGCAACTCCGTGGATATATTCAATTTGTCGAACCACGTAAATCTGTGTCTTTCTTCTGTTGTTTTGTGATTTTTCTTGTTCCAATTTTTCGCTTTATCTTTGTCGTTTTTCACAAAAATTAGTATCAGAAACAATGTTTGGATTTGAGGGAAAACGATGGACTGAGACGAAATGAAGGTATCGAGAATTGAGAAGTTTGATGAAATGGTTTTTGTTACTAAAGGATACAAATAGATGACTATATCTATAGGAAGAAACTTCATCTTCCGCTATTGGGAAAGAAACCAGAAAAGATGGATGAGGCTGAATGGAATATGTTGGATCGACAAGTTCTGGGACAATTTTTCGCTTTATCTTTGTCGTTAACTCTGTTGAGATCTATTGCACACAAAGTTATCAAGGAATGGACAATTGCAGATCTCATAACAACTTTGTCAGGTATGTATGAAAAGCTATGAGCGAATAATAAAATACATTTGATGAAAAAGTTATTCAACTTAAAAATGGTGAATGGTACGTCTGTTGCACACATCTGAATAATTTTAATACTATCGCAAATTAATTATCCTCTGTAGAAATTGAATTTGATGATGAGATACGTGCATTGATATTGTTGACTTCATTACCAAATAGCTGGGAAGTCATGAGAATGGTTGTTAGCAATTTTGTAGGTAAATCTAAGTTGAAATATGTTGATATTCGTGATTTAATATTGGCTAAGAAGGTGTACAGGAAAGACTGGTAAAATCTCGGGTTCAAGTTCAGCACTGAATGTTGATTCCAGATGAAAATCATAAGGCAGGAACTCAAACAGAGGAAGATCAAAATCAAGGCACAGAGGCAAGAGCAAGTCAAAGCCTCCAATAGATGAGGCGTAAAAAGTACACGGCTAGACTTGTGGTAAAAAACTTCCAGCAAAGGCATGATATTGATTATTTTGAGAACTTTTCTCCTGTTGTGAAGCTCACAACCATCAGTGGCAATGTCTATGGTAGCTAACGAAGATTTATTTCTTGAGCAGTTAGATGTAAAGACAGTTTCTTCATGGAGACCTTGAAGAAGACATCTACATGCACCAAAGGGTTAGTGGTATATAGAAAGAAAGATTCAATTTGCAGACTGAAGAAGAGCTTGTATGGCCTGAAGCAAGCTCCTAGAAAGTGGTACAAGAAATTTGATAATTTCATGCAAAATATAGGGTACACCAGATGTCAGGCAGATCATTGTTGCTATATCAGACATTTTGACAATTTTTATCTTATTATATTGTTGTACATAGATGACATGCTTATTGCAGGGGTCGGTATTGATGAGATAAATAATATGAAGAAACATATATCATACTTTGTAACGAAGTATTTGGGAGTTGCAAAGGAAATGCTTGGCATGAGGATTGTCAGAGATAGATTCAGAGGCACATTGAGACTCTCACAGGCAAGTATGTGAAAAAGGTACTCAACAGGTTCAATATAGACAAAGCCAAACTAGTTGACACACTTTTGGGCAGTCTCTTCAGACTCAGCAAGAATCAGTCACCCAAGTCAGAGGAAGAACGAAAATATGAGTAAGATTCTTTACATCTCAACTATTGATTCACTTATGTATGCTATGGGAGTTGTGAGCAGATACATGAATAACCCAAGAAAGGAACATTGGGAAGCTGAGAAGTGGGTCTTGAGATACTTAAAGGACTTTTCAGAAATCTGCTTGTGTTTTTCTAAAAAGAACCTAGAGGCACTGAGCTACGTTGAAGCTGATCTAGCTGGAGACATTGATAGCAGAATGAGTACTAAATGTTATGTTTATACTCCTGGTGGCACTGCAGTATCATGGGGCTCTAACATATAGAAAACAGTTTATTTGTCTATTACAGAAGCTGAGTATGTTGTAGCGTCAAAGTCTGACTGCAAAGGAGATGATATGGCTACAAGGTTTCTTGGATAAATTGGGTAAGAAGAATCAGAAGGACACTCTCTACAGTGATAGTCAGAGTGTCATATTCCTTGCCAGGAATCCAACATTTCAATCCAGGACTAAGCACATTCAAATCAGGTACTACTTCATACAATCATTGTTAAAGAATAGACAATTGTTACTTAAGAAAATTTGTGGAAGCAAGAACCCTGCTGATATGTTGACTAAGGGCGTTACACTTGAGAAACTGAAGTTGTATGCAACTTCAGTTGGTCTTCTAACATAAAGACAGGGGCTTTGAGTTGCAGAGGTGAAAAATATCACGATTGAGGAAAAGATCGATACAGCCAGCGGATGATGCAGAAAGTGTATCAGTTTATTAGTGAGAGATTTGTTGAGTATTGGTGCAGCCCATCCACTTCTCATATTGAAAATTTCTTCTACATGACAGTTATTTGATTTGATTTGTTCTTTCCTTCATTTTGGTTACCGCCACAACTGTGCCTTCCTATAGAGGATCCTGCCTCATTTTCGTGAATTGCCGGATCCTGCTCATCTGTTTGTGATAAAAAGGAGAGCTTCGCCTCTCCTGCCGTGAGAGGCAAGCAAATTCGAGCAAGGAAGGTCACGAGCGAAAGGAAGCGTGCGTGTAGCCTTTTTTGGTGTTCTGCTTACGGGAAGGAGCTGTAAAGATCCGGCTATCCTTGGCTCTCTTTGGCGTGGCTTACGGGTAGATAGAGGGAGGGAGAGGAGAGAGAGAGAAAGAGAAAGAAAGTTTTTCTTGTAAGTCGACGTGATCGACGGTATAATCCTCAAAGCAATAAAATCCTCTGCAACTCCTTGGATGTAGTAAATTTGTCGAACCATGTAAATCTTTGTGTATGTCTCCTGTTGTTTATGATTTTTCTCGTTCCAATTTTTCGCTTTGTCGCTGTCGTTTTCACAAAAGCTCCGTCATCAAGGCGACCATCTTCATCTAATAAATCTGAATTTTTACTGGATTTAAAAAATCTTAATAAATCCTACTTCACGTTAGTTCAAGGTGCAGTCAAACACCGCCTTACGCTTAATCTGCAATTATAATGTGAACTTGATACATTTTACAAACATTATTTTACACAACAACATAGATTCTATGAGCTCGGTAGTCGGTACAGCAAATAATCCAAATTTAGATGCGAATAAAAATCGTCACTACATC
Organism: Papilionanthe hookeriana x Papilionanthe teres; assembly: GCA_022702705.1. Taxonomy (NCBI): domain Eukaryota; kingdom Viridiplantae; phylum Streptophyta; class Magnoliopsida; order Asparagales; family Orchidaceae; genus Papilionanthe; species Papilionanthe hookeriana x Papilionanthe teres. The sequence goes on from CM040435.1 coordinate 1,534,332, forward strand.
TTATGTAAACTACATCAATATAAGCTTCAAAATCATTTCATTGCCCTAATCACAATATAAATTCAATGGATCAAAACATTTTTTCTACAAAAAAAATATGATTTTGCATGATAAATTTGATTTAAAATAAACTCTAATGATCCGTATCATAACACGGAAGATAGAAGGAATACAACGCCTACCCGCCGTAGATACCTCGATCGAATCCACTGTGGAGAAACATGGAGGGGAGTCCTCTTCTCCACTACAGGCCTCGTCATCAAATGGGTCGAAGGCAAAGAGGAGACAATCCTAACATCATCGGCCAGAGTTTTCTTCAAATGATCAAGATCAAAGATATCTGTGAACTCACTGTAAATTCAAAAGAAATTAAAAGAATCAAGAGTTCCTTCTTCGGAGGAGAGCATTAATCGAAAACAGCGACTGTGGTTACCTGTCGTCTCCCCAGACAACGTTAACCTGGAGAGTAGGAACGACTAGAGCAGCTCCTAGGATGCGAGCGATGACTACCGCATCGACAATCTGGTTCCTCTGCTGGTTGAGACCGCCGGAAACAACCACCATGAGGTACTTCCGGCGATGGTCACGGCGAACATCCTGGCTTGCACGGAGATACTCCCCGCTGAAATCCAAACATGGCCGGTAACCCATCCCATCAGGTTGCTTCCAAAACCCATATTCCTGATGCCCCATTGCTATCGTCGCCGTCTCAGCCGGGTGAGAGGTTTTCGAGCTCCCATCTTGCCCGGAGGTGGCACAGGAGAGTGGGGAGAAGTGCAGGCGGATAACTATAGCAATAAATCCAAACAGGGAGAAAGTAAAGAGAAAGGCGAGAATGATGGTCCAAGGGTTTTTAGCAGCGGGGAGAAGGCAGCACAGCTGCTTCGGCCGCGATGACTTCTTCGGCGAAAGAAGAAGTCCTTGGAAAGAAGAGGAGGAAAAGGGATGAATGATCTGCGAAGGGACCGTAATGAAGGAGAGCTGTTTCGCTTTCGATCTCCCCATTAGCGAAGCCCGCGAGCTCCCACACTCTTCTCTGTAGATGCAGAGAAGAAGGAGCTCAGATGTCGCGGGAACACGCAATGGCCCATATACAATCGGTGCTATACGGAATACTGCAGAATAACACCCAGGCTGCTCTTATTGGAGGACTCGGTTAATTACTTTATTGCCCTTAAACCATTGAATCCGAAAACCCCATCATTAATGGTTGAAAAAAACTTTACATCACGAGTCCTAATACAAAATTATATCAGGATTCCAATTACAATACGTCATGTATATGATCTGACTCCACAGAATATAAAAAACTAAATAGTTTAATGTATACCGTAAATGTGGCGTATTGTGATTGGAGTATTGATGCAGTTTGATGCAGTTTTGCATCAGGACTCCTGATGTAATATTTTTTTCCATCTTTTCGAGCGAATATAATTATAACTATGTGGGCATGTTTTGTGGATATTTCAGTGTCTTATTATTGTATTCTTGTGGTCATTCAAAGTTCCTTTCTCCTTAGTCCTTTTATCAAAATTAATAAAAGAAAAAGGGAAATAGAGAAATGGAACTTTAATTATAAGGTAATAAGGAATTTATAGAGTGCTCTTCATCAAATGGATTGGAGATACTAGTTGAAGCATACTTTGGGCTAATTTACTCCATAACATTTTTGAAAAAACCTATAAATACTTATTCCCTATATATAAAGTATTATAATTTATTAAGAGTTCATTTTGTAATAGCTCATGATATGTGTAAAATAAGCATAATAATAATAGTACAAAATTTAGCATAAAAAAGAAGAATATGTATATAAAGTGAAAATGATGACAAGTTATCTTAAATTATTAGTCACAAGTTATAGGTAAAGTTGCTCTATCAGAAATCACCCGTGTGTAGAATTGCAATATTTTTTTATCAGAAATCACCCATGTACAAAAATGATTTGATTCATTACTTTTAGAAAGTATTACATAACTGTTAAATTAGAAACAATTAGATATATAGTAAAAAATCATTGAATCTCCATAAAATTATATTTTCAACTAATACTTCCTAAGCTTTTGAAAAATTAAAAAGAAAAGGAATGTGGTGTGTTTGATTTAAAAAGGGGATAGGGGAAATTAAAACTACAAGGCTAAACTTGATATTGTAATCGTCATAAAGTATATTTAAGGATGAAAGGATTCATCCTAAAGCAAGAGAAAAATAGTATAAAAGAAAATATAAAGTGAGGAGAAGCTTGAAGGGAAGTATTATCAAAAATTGGTTTCACTAAATTCTTATTAAACTTGAAGTTTCAATACATTCCTACGCTTACTTATGTTTATGAAGTATTAGAAATTTTTTTAAAAATGAGTGTTTATATTCTATATACATACCATCTAATGTACCTTATTTAACATGTGATAATTTCTTTTTGGAAGTAAAAGGAAATCAATTTTTTTTGGCTGGATGCAAGGTTTCTTATACCTTAGGGCTAGTCTAGTTTATTGGAGTTATTATATTTTCATTACTACGAATTTCCTGAAGCATAATTGTTGATAGTTCTTATGAAACCCATTTCCTCATATTAACTAATTTGGTATTCAAATTATAGTGTTACTTAAGGATAAATAACCTTTAATTTTAGGAGATTTTGATGTGTAGCAAAGAATGCTTAAATTCCTTTATGTTTGACATATGTTTATGGATGAAATTGCACTTTAAAGAAAGATATTTTCTTACTTTTCTTGCAAGTACAATGGATGTTGGATGTGGAGCAATGTGGAGGGGACTTGAAGCGAAGGAGGAAAATGGAGGACTGGAGCCTTGGCTCTAGACCCATGGGTACCTAGGCACCAATCCCTTACCCGACAAACTGAGAAGGCAGCACTTAGGCACCACACACTTGGCGCCAAAGCACCACGACACTAGCGTATAGGCGCAGTTCCCCTGGGCCTAGGGGCCCAAGCCTTGTTTTGCTGACAAAGTGACTGCCACTTAGCAACTGCTTGGGATAGTTTTGAGCAGTTTGACCCCTAATCGTGGGGAGTTGTGCAGACGATTGAGGGGGCCTTTTATGTTGTTGGAGAAGAGTTTATAAAGGAGGCATCTGATCTTATGATAAGAGGATGGAAATTTAGGGTTAGGTTAGGTCTTTTGGGGAGAATTGGGTGGCAAAGTAAGGAGGATGCTACATGTGTTGTAGAGTGTTTCTACTTTTTCTTGAGTTGAGACTAGGGAAAGACTGTAGGAGTAGCAGCAAAGGAAGCATTTGGTGGAGCATTTTCAAGTTGTTATGAAGGAGAGAAAGATAAGTGATTGTGTATCTATTACTTAGATTTCTTTAGACACATCATATAGTGAATTCTCTTATTTCCAATGAAGTTTTGTGGTTTGTTCTCCATGGTTTCTAAGTAGAACTTATTTACCTTACCTTTGGATTATCAAGTAGGAGGATTAGGAGTGTAAAATGTTTTCAATATTTTTTTTAATTACTTAATGTGATGAGTAACCTTCAGATCTTTATTTACTTTTTATTATGGTCAAGTGAAATATTAAAATGTGTTGTGAACCATAATGACTTGGGAGAGCTATAGTAGAATCTACTAGGTTAGTCACATTGAACTATGGGGTATGGTGCAATTATTTCGTAGGGGATGCACATGATAAGGAGATATTATTTGATGGGTTGAAAATGAGATTAAGGAATTAAAACTATTTTAACCAATCTTCTTTATGCACTCGGGAGAGGGTAAAGAAGAGAGTTTCATATATTTGTCACTAACTGCATTTACAATTTGTATTTACATTTCTTATACTCCACTCACATCATTACAAGAGAGGGCGTCTTTAGAACTTGATTTTCATCAATTCAACCTAAGTAATTAGAACTAGTTATATAAGATTTGAACTTATAATTGCTTTTGATATTGTAGGATCACTTGTTGGACTTTAAACGCAATTTAGATTCCATGCTAGAAATTAAATTAGTAGGCTAGAACTTTTCCTAAGCTTAAATTCTCTCATTCCCTGTGGGATCAACATTTCAGACTCAAAAATATGATATTACCAATACAACATATGCACTTGCGTGAGCCCCCAATGAGTGGTTGTACTTGGAAGCGGTATCACATGTCGACTAAGTATCATTACTGATCAAACTCTAGACAAGAGTGATGAAATAAACACAATCGACTTGTCGACAAAAAATAACCACAACATGGAGAAGGAGCCACAAAATTAAATTAAGAGTAAAGCGAAAGAATTTAGAAAGTAAAAAAATATATATTCATTCTAATTGAGATACAAAAAAATTCTGACTGACAAACATACCAGGTACGCCCTTTTATATCTTTTGACTGAGACAATACATTCAGAAGAGCGAAGGCCCTATCTAGGCTGCTACAAGCTTGACTATTTTAAATAACATTATTCGAAGAAAAAAAACCCTAGTAACCACCATCAGGAAGACGAGAAGAATGTTTGGTCTTCACGACCAGTGAGAAAAGAACATTGCAAGTTCATCTCTCTAGGCAGCGGATCGTCGGGTGGACATGATCCTCTCTAGGAATATATTGGACCCATGCTTCACCCACAGGCCATTAAATCCTCCGTAAAGGGGGACCCGCAACTTAAAATCTGGCAGAAAGTCAATTGACTTCTACTCTTTAATAATTCCAGCTTCGTTTCGCGTTCTCATCACTCGACCTCATTCCAATCTCTTTTGCATCCATGAGCTTCCCAAGTATGAATTGGAAGTAGAATGCAACTATAGCAAAAATGGTTGGGGGCCCTCGCCCATCTCCTACTCACTTTTGATCTTCTCCTGTAATGAGGAGCAATTGGAGACAGAAACAAGAGAAACCATTAATGCCAGAGTTTTCATGCCCTACTCCTAGAACACTACATTCAGGGACCCACAAACCTTTGAACATTTGGCAGCAATGGTAGAAAATGTGTATTGACCTCCTTGAAAAGTGGCCTTACTTCCACCATTCCCCAATTCCCACTACATCTGTCTACGAGAATGATCTCCTGTCAGGTGTCCACCATGATTCGGGCAACGTTCGACACATGGCTCAGAAAATCCCTCCATTTGACACACGACTTGAAGAAAAAAAAACTAAAGAGGATTGGCCCTCAAAGATACATCAGCACCCATCAACAGAAGATTACCCCCGCTCCTAGCTGAATGGAAAGTAGGACAATCTCGTCAAATTTTCAGTACACTAATACACATGATGGGAAGGTAAGGACAAAGAGAATTTCTTCCCCCTTTAAATAAGAAGAAGAATCAGTAGCATTAAACGGGCCGGCTCCCTGAAATGCTTAAGGAGGGTCAACTTAAAGATAATAGCTTAGCACATTGAAGCAATGTCTTGATGGTCGATTTCCTGAAAAAGAAAAAAAAAGCGTCGCATTCAAACAAGCTTTTAAGACACCCCTTACCAGAGGAAGCACTAATTCCATGGGCCCATTCTCGATACTCAGGAGACTGAGCTCAACAACTTATGTTTTCAAACCCTTGCATGACACTCAAGGAACTCAGATTGGCCAAAAGGTGGCCTGCTGACTGTATTGCAAGACAATCCAAAAAATCCATCTCTTAGCAAAAACGCCCTCGTAACACTTATGGGCCAAAGCATCTGGGGTGTTTTCCCAGCTAATTATTGACAATATCTACGAAGAGTAATTGGGATCCCTGTTCTAGTGGATGCAACCCCAATGGTGATGACAAAACCCATAGCTGGCGAGTAATGAAGGGGTAAAGGCTCATACGCTCAGGCAAGTCCCCGGGAGGCTCTAAAAGAAGCCACAAAAAATCTTAAAGACCCACACGATTAGGTAAGACAAGATATGTCCCTGAGTGGTCTAAGTGTCCACGCAAATGGCCAAAAGCCCATTGGTTCGAAGGGACCCAACCAACAAGCCAATCACCCATAGTACATGGCTGATTAGCTCTGACTTGAGAACCAAGTGAAAACCAAAACATCCCTCAATCGTGAACCGATGTGAATCCTGAACAATGAGGTCTCTAGGGGTAGCCTTTTGTGCCCAAGCCACAAGATCAGCATAAAAGAATAGCGAGGGCCTCCGAAAATCTTGGCGGCCACTCTCAGGTAGCGACAAGATCCACACTAAAAGGCAAGACTGGTCAGAACCGATGCTCACTAGACCGGACGACGCATCGCGAGCGCTTGGAAGGAACAAATGAAAATTAAAGATGGGTTAGCCTTCGAGAATCCATGTGCTGGCTTGAGACAACTCTAAGGGCCAAATTCCTAGATAAAATAAGAAATTATGCAAGCATAAGTAGTAAAAGTAACCGCGAAAAGGAAAAAAAAATCATTTCATTAATATGTAAGGAATTACAAGTCTTTTTCGTATTAAACTAAAAAATTTTAAGGATAAGCAATAAAAAAGAACAAGAAAAAAAAGTACTCTTTCAATCGCAGGACCTTCAATCGGTAGCCGACACCTCCCAATCATTAGGGCTTCCCTCTCCTTTGCGGGCTTCATCTGATTTATTGGGGATCAAGTTAGAGAACTCATTTACATTGGATTACTTGGGGTCTATCAGGGAGTGATGAATGTATCATTGGATGGCATAGTCCACACCGCACCTAAACTCGCCCGCCAAATAATCCTCGTACTCCTCCCTAAAGACTGATGAGGCAACCTTCTCCTCCAGCTCGTGTGACACCTTGTGTAGCCCACCTTAGAGGGAGATGAGCTTAGTCACGTGAATCACTACTTCAACATCCAGGCGAGCAGAAAGCTCCTGTACATGATCTGTCGCCAAACCCCCGGCGAGTCCCTTGAAAGGTCGACCGGCCCCGCTAAAGGTTCGGTCTTGCTTGCCCATTACTCTATGATCTTGAGGGATTACACTCACCTCGACAGTCCCCCCCCCGTCAGAAATCTTTCATAGAAGATGGGTTGGGTGGCTGATGAATTACCTGGGCAGGCAACAGTGGTAGCCCCACATTTCCAACCAACATAATGACCACCACAGTAAGGGCAGACTAAGCATCATTCTTTAACAACCCCTTGTCCTAGTGTTCTTTTGACCTATCCAATTCATCTATAAATCTCTCCATGGAGGAGACAATCTTAAAGGTCTCCTCTCCATCTGGTGCCGAGGCACCCCCACTTTTCTGTGGAAGCGACTGCGGGAGGATCATGACGACCACTCTCTCGGCTCCTTACCATTCGGCTTGGTCGAATGGACTCGCTCGGCCCTTAACACGCATGCTCGAACCAGACTCCAAGGCCTCTCGGTGAGGCCGCTTCAGTGACTGACCTTCCGCATTGTCAAATGGGTTGACTATGTCGACCATGTCAAATTCAGGCATCAATTGATTTTCCTTCGTCTCCACTTTCATCTTCTTTACAAAAGAAGGAATCCAAAAGCCCGCCCACACAAGCCTCTCAGGATCCACAATGATCCGATTCGATTTGTCGACCATAAAACACCTTAGTTGTAAAAAGAGAAACTGACGACAAATGATAAAAGACTCAGTTATTGTATGTTGACAGGGTAGACATGACATGGAATTCTAAGGGAAGTCATGTGTTCAATCAATTCACAAATTTATTGCTAACAATTATTTAATAATTTTCCTGTTCTTATCATAGTTTTTGCTATCAAGGAGTAAGAAATCTAGGGGAGCTAGTATATACACACCAAAAATACTAGCATGATTCTCAAAGAGAATGAAAAACCAAGATGAAAGAGCCTCCATTTGAGGTAACCAATCAAGTGACGATTAAAGGCTAAGCATGAAGCCACGTCTCCAAACTTGAGATAGGTTCAAGCTCTGGAGATGGTTCCCTGCTCGGTAGTGGCAAGGCTCGTCGAAAATGAAACTTAAATCATCCTAATAGCGACTCTTGTTAGTTACCCCACATAGGCTGTGATAAGATCCACATAAGACCCTGCAAGATTGGGAGATTCGACTAACACGACGAACCAACCAAGCAGGTGAGACACGAGTCTTTTAAGACTCGAGCCGAACGGAAAATGAGTCGCAACTCACTTAACGAAAAAGCAGATCAATCACGTTCGACCGACCAACTCCGCGTTCGAACCTAACGATTACCTCACAACCGACCGCTCTGGTCGAACGTGCCAAAAAACACTGAGCAAGATTGTCATGCGAATGAACAATTTTACCGACCAACACGTACTTCAAAGGACACAGATGTCACTCAGTCTATCGCCTCAGTCGACTGACTTCAAGCTTGTCAATCGGCCAATTACTATAACTATTCAAATTTAAATTGTAATACAAATATGTGATAAAATCTATACAATCAATTAGAGCTTTAATAGAATTAAGAACGGTTTCAATTACCGTTCCCTCCTTTCTTTAATTGTACAAAAACACATCTATAAGGACGAAACAAAAATACGAATAAAGGGTCCTCTCTCCTCGATTCTCTCTACAAAAGCTTAAGATTTATTCTAGTTTCTCTTCCTTCTCTCCTTCACTAGCCTCTAACTCTCATTCACAAATGACAAATTAGGATCCAGCACTTTGCAGTCATGTATGATAACATTTTATATTATTGCAAGATGAACTTTCCCTTGATTGTTAGATGATATCTTCTAAAAGATTACTACTTAATTACAAGCCTAATTATCTAAGCGCTCTATATGGGTGTAAACGAACCGAACACGAACTAATAGAGCTTGTGTTCGTGTTCGGTTCGTTTGAAATTTAGTTTGTTTGAAATAAGCTCGTGTTCGAAATTGTTCGTGAAGTCACTGTTCGTGTCTGTTAACGAACGAGTCGAACACGATCTATTCGCGAACGACGAGCCAGTTTGATAACCCTAATATTAATATATATAAATAATATATTATATTAATTATATAACTTATATTATATAAATATGTAATATCTATATTAGTATATTACTAATATAGTATATTAATATATTATTATTATTAATTTATTATATATTATAATTTATAAAACTTAATTTTTAAACTATCATAAATTTTTTATATATAATTATTTTAAACTATTTTATATTTCAAATAATAACGATTCGAACACGAACGAACACATCACTGTTCGTGTTTGTTTCGTTTAACTAACCGAACAAAAAAAAAATATACATGTTCGTCTTGATTACTTATCGAACGAATCGAACACGAACTCTTTGATGAACCGAATACAAACTGTTCGTGAACAATGAGCTTTTTTGACAGCCTTATATATATATTTATATAGTTGAGATGCAGTCCCCCTCTACAAATATAATAATAAATATATTATGTAGTAATAATGACTTGGCGAATAAAGGAAATTTAAGGCAAACAGTGGGAACGTGGAGGAAAGAAGCTTATGTGAGTACTGTTTTAGGTGATCATAATATTTTTTTAGGGCGTACGTACATACTTTGTCAAAAATGTTTGGTGAAGTGGGATTGTTTTGTCCTAATTTATAAATAAGAAATTGAGTGAGGTTGATGGGCACTTTTTTTTAGTCCGCCAACCTCGGCCATGCACGTTCTCCTATTAGTTGACCTTAACTTATTATTATTATTATTATTATTATTATGAAAAATTGTCATATGTGATCAAAAAAAAAAATATAAAATGTTTTTTTTTTATAGTTTTCCTGCTTCGATAATCGTCCGAACTACCGACAAATTAAATTGGACAGAGGAGGATTCGAACCCGTGACCTGAGAGAGGATTACAATCTTGAAAGAGACTTCTACCAATAGTTCACGACTGGCCAGTTTTCTTAGGAAAGAATTTCAGGAGAGTTTTATTTCCCTCTGCTTCCCCAAATAGAAAATTTTATGCATGCATCTGTGTTCACTCCAACTGAATGGAATTTTAACGCCTTCTCAAACGAAGCCTTATTAATGTATTATAATTTTTTTTTGAGTTGTGCGGGTCTAAATTAGTTGTACATGAGTACGTCTGATGTATGTTAGTATTCAGGTAATTAGAGATTTATTTTGATGAGATTTGGCTCTTACCCATGAATATCACGTGTTTAATTCATTCAAACTTAAGGCTCGTTTGAGACCCCATTTTTGCAGCTTTTATATTGTGGAACCGGAGAAGTCATGTTTGAGAACCCTTTTATTTGGCACCTGGTCGGGGGCCGCATCAGGTCGAATGTCGAAATGGAGGGGGGAAAGGGCATTTTGTGGCTGGAGCTCTGTTACGAGTTGTCTTTGACGTCACAGCCACTTCGAATTTTTGATAATCTCACTCCCTGTCCTCGCATATACCCTCACCATTGTCCTCTTCGTCACCCATATCACTAAGGCTGAAACTTGGTTCCGCTCCTCTCCCTCCGCTCGGCGCAGTCAATTTGATGCAACCTTCCAGTGAAGCTTTCTTCTTTATGCGATTTTTATTTTGTAGTTCATTTGTTGCCTACCTCTATCTTTCTAATTTCTTCTATGAAAATTTTTGAGTCCTTGATCTGCATATGTATCCTTTGATGTTTGATGGTCGAAGAGCTTGCTCTTTCCCATGCATATATGTAGATGAACATTTTATGGGGAGATTTCTGAGCACCTATTTGTTTTTTCTTCTCGTATTGCATATTCATTGGTGTAAAATTGAAGTTTGCAAGATAGATTAGTTAGCAACATCTATACTAAACCTAATCAAGCAGCAGAAGCTATGAAATTGAAAATATATAAGCACTGTACATCTCTTTTTAAGATTTTTTTTTTGACTTGTTCTACATATGTTTGCATTCATGTTTGTGATCGATTTGCTTGCACTTGCCTTCTATAGAGAGTTGATTAACATTTTGGGAAAAGAATGTTGAGCAATGCTTTCCTTTTTAAATATATGAAATAGTTTTATCAATGAGATTACATATGCATTGTTGAAAATTTAAAGCTTGCATGATAGACAATTTAGCATCATCTTTAACTATCTCGATGACCCACTTGAAGATATGAAATTAGATATATGTGAGTTTTCTTTATCTGTTTCTTTAAGAAAACTTTTTTTTAGTATATGCAAGAGTTTACAAATGGAATATCTTATGCTTTCATGCAAAGTTGTAAGTTTGCATGATAGATAAGCTAGCAGTATCTATACCAATCTGGATAAACTAATAGAAGATACAGAATGAAATATATACAAGCTTTGTTCATCTATTATTTAAAGATTTATTATATTAAATACCTTGAGTGTGGAGTAACATTTTGAGGGAGGGGGAGAATATTAAACACTGCTTATTTTTTTAGATTATTCTGTTGAATCTCTTGTAAATAAAATTGTATAGTTTTGCTAAACATTTGAAGTTTACATGATAGTTAAGTTAACAGCATCCTTACAAGTTCTAATCAATCAACAAAAACAAAGAGATAAAATATATATGAGCAATGCTCATATGTTTATTTCAGTATTTTTTATTAGTTTATTTACTTTAGATAGATATATGAGTATTAGTTTTTAGTTAGTTCGACAAATTTTATGGTTGAATTGTTTGCCCTTACTTCCTTTTCAGTGTTGAGTAATATTTTAGGGGGAGAATGTTGAGCACTACTCCACTTTTTTTAGTTTTCTTCTGTTGAGACTTTTATAAATATAATTGCATATGTTTTGCTGTACATTTTAAATTTACATTATAGATAAGTAAGGAACATTTTTACATGCTCTGGTCCATCTGTAGAAGCAATGAGATGAAATATATATACATAATGTTCATATATTTATTTCAGTTTTTTTTTCTTTAGATAGATATATAAGCACTGATTTTTAGTTTGTCTGACAAATTTTACTAGGTGAAATAATTTGCTCTTCTGTACTCCTTAGTGAGGAGTAACATTTTGGAATGAGAAAGCTGATCACTGCTTCCTTTTTTTAATTTTCTCTTGCTGAGTCTTTTATAAATAGATTTGTATATACTTTGTTGCACAGTTTAAGTTTGCATGATAAATAAGTTAACAACATTCTTTCCTGTTCCAATCAATTAGTAGAAGCAATGGGATGAGATATATATGAGCAATTCTCATCTATTTATTTCAGTTTTTTTGTTGATTTATTTTTTATAAATAGATATGGGCACTGATTTTCAGTATATCTGACAAATTTTGTTGGTCTTATTGTTTGCTCTTGTCTCTTTTTTAGTGTAGAGTAACATTTTAGGGGGATAATGTTGATTACTTCTTCCTTTTTTTAGTTTTCTTCTGTTGGGACTTTTATAAATAGAAATACATATGCTTTGGCACACATTTAAGGTTTGCATGATAGATAAGTTAGCAGCATCCTTAGCTATTATGATCAATCAGTAGAAGTAATGAGATAAAATATATATGAGCAAGGCTCATCTATTTATTTTAATTTTTTTAGTTTTTATTTATTTAGATAGATATATGAGCATTGGTCTTCAGTTTTTCTAACAAATTTTGCTGGTCGGATTGTTTGCTCTTACCTCCTTCTCAGTGTGGATTAACATTTTGAGGGGAAAAAGTTGAGCACAGCTTCCTTCTTTTAGTTTTCTTCTATTGACATTTTTTATTAAAAAAAATTAGATATGTTTTGCTACACATTTGAAGTTTGTATAATAGATAAGTTAGTAGCATCAAAAATTGTTATGGAAGCTATGGAATGAAATGCATTTCAACATTGAATGCTGAGCACTAATTAAATAGTGGAAGTTATGAAATGAAGTACATTTTAGCATTGTTAATTTGTTTCTTTCAAAATCTTATGTGTACTTACCATGCATATGCAATCACCAAGGGGATATGTCGAATAAGATATTAAATGGGGGATGTCAATCAAATGTTATTTAGAGCAATGATGGAAAATAACTATCAAATGGCTCAACTGATCACCATTTGCCAATTTTAAATTGACAAGCTTTTTTCCCACAATTACTACTTATAGCAAGTGAACATGTTCAAGTGCTTATTCGATTTGGGAAAACAGTGATTATGGATGAATTCATCTTTTGGTTAGAGATCTCATTGAGTTTAATTATTATCTCGAGGACCTCATTTGGATAGCGCAAAAGAAACAAAAAGTTGGTTATGTGAATCTTATCTGGCATGTAATTTGAGAGTTCGCATTAATACATTGATATCTATAACATGTACTAAAAAATTGAAATAAACAAATGAGCAATGCTCATATATTGTTTCTACTGATTGATTATGATAGGTAAGGATGCTGCTAACTTATCTATTATGCAAACATCAAATGTGTAGCAAAACATATGCAACCTATTAATAAAAGTCTCAGCAGAATAAAACTAAAAAAACTAAGCAGTGCTCAACATTATCCCCCAAATTATTACTCTACATTGAGGAGGAGGCAAGAGCAAGCAATTCTACCAGCAAGGTTTTTCAGAGAAACTGAAAATCATTGCTAATGTATCTATCTAAAGAGATATATGTTGAGGTGGAGTGGATGTTGTTAACTTATCAAAAATGGTTCTCAAGATTCATAAGTTCTTATTGCTTCGGATATTTTGTAGACCTGTTGGTTGCTTGGTTTCCATTTACGGTGATGCTTTTGGAATGTGATTTGGTGGGCACATTTCAAATTTCTTGTAAAATATTTAGTAGAGCGATGATGGAATAAACAAGACAAAATGCTCAGCTGATTACCAATTTAGAATATGAAAGAAATGGCTATGCTAATTTCGCACGAATACTGCATGGTCTTTATTCTTGGATAACACAACTCGTGATCCTGGAGGGAGCTATTTTTCTTGTACTTTTTATTTTTCATATTCTTGTTTTAGGTTCATGTATTGTTGTTTTATAAGTGAAATTATGTTGATGCATTTCTCTTTAATTTAGATATCAAATGGGTAAACCAAAAGAAGGTGGGATGTCCGTTATTTGGGATAGGGAGACAAAGATAATTTTCTGTGATTTAAACTTGAGAGAGGTAAAAAAGGGCAATCGACTAACTACACATTTCCATAAGGAAGGTTAACAAAATATAAGGAAACTCTTTCAATAAAGAACTAGTAAACTGGAAATGGGATCAACTTAAGGATTAGAAATTGTGGAAGGAGCTAAAGAATGAGGCCCCTGGGAATGAAACCCAATTATAAAAAATATTTGATGCACCTAAGAAATTGTGGCAAGAGAAGATTTCAGTAAGTAGAACATCTTACATTCAATATTACTTACTTTAAAATTTTGCATCTTAGAAGATGAGTTTATCAATTGTAGGTTTTACCAAATGCAAAGAAATTTAGACATGTTGATATTGACCCAGAGCTGGAGGAGAGGCTAGATACTATTTTCGGGAGGGGGGGGGGGGCGGGCAACGTCTGAGCTACAACATAAGAGCCACCCTTAATTTGGATGAACCCGAATGTGCTCATTCCACCGAGATCTACGAGGAATAGTCGGAAGAAAGAGAGCGAGAAGAGTCCATTCACTTCGAGTGACTTGCACCTTCAACACAAAAAGGAAAAGAAAAGTAAAAGTTTGGGCAGCTTATTTATCTTAACAGATAACACAATTGGTGACAAACTGCTCCAATATTACTTCAAGTTCATGCACTGCTCACCTTGCATTACCAACAATGAAAGATGTTGTCAGGCTACTCAACTCAGTTCCAAAATTTTTTTAGGACATGCCCCTCTACTTATTTATCGTAAAAGTTCTAGAGGATAAAAAATGTTGAGTAGCTTTCTTCACATTGCTCCCTGAATGGAGATTTTTTATCTCCATTATTTTTAGAGAGTTAGACTAGTTAAATGTCCTGTACATTTTTTTTTAGTTATTGCTACCATAGCAGAGTGATTATTTATAGTATTTGACATTTCTATTTTAAACCATGGCTTGTGTGTACTATTTCTGACATTTGATTATTTAAGATTTTTCGTAGTTAAAATTCTTTCATAGCATGCAATTTAAGCATTTACTTGCATTGAGAATGACATGTTCTTTTGAAATAAGCTTAACATTATTATTTCAGACAAATAGAGTTATCAAATGAGGAGGAGATTATAGAGATAGTTGAGCATGCGACAATCATTACTAGCACAGTTTGTCTGATTCATGAGTACTACCAGAGACATATTTGTAAGTCACATTGTGTCTCATCATCATCTGTGGGTGACAAATGGATTGGTGAACTAATGGATGCTTATCCATGTCAGATTCACAGAATGTCCTGGATTTTAGAAGCTTTTTTTTGCAATTTAATAGATGAATTACAATCTGAATATTGCATGGATCTTCGAGATTTACATCCTAAGAAGTCCTAGTTATTGATATGTCTTGTAGCATGCTAAATTTCATTCATATTTAACACTTGCTTTTAAATGAAATTACACTTTAAAGAATGATATTTCCATATTTTGTTGCAGGTATAACTAGTAAGACAATTGGAGAAATTGGAGCGGAAACAGAGCGAAACGGAGGCAATTGGAGTGAATGGGGTTGCCACTAGATTGGCTACTAGGCACCACTTTCTGGGCACCAAGGTGCTGCCCTAAAGCGCCTTGGCTCCTCATACAGGAGGCTAGGTGCCAGAAATCTCCCAGCAACCCAAGAAGCTGGGGCAGTTTCTGCAATTGGTTATGTACGAATTTGGAAGTTAAGAAGCGGGAGAAGAGGTTTAAAAAGAGAGAGGATCATATGGGAAGTCTTGAAGAAAGCCTAAGGGTGCAGAAAAACGAGAGTTTAGAGTTAGGTTTTACATTTTTCTACATTTCCTTATAAAGATTTAAGAGAATATTGTAAGTAATTGCTGTTAGCAGTTCAAGGAATATTCGGAGATCACTTGGGGAGAATTTTTCACTTCTTTTCTCAGGAAGAAACTAAGTATTTTATTATATATTGTCTTGTACTAGTTGTGAACTCATTTTGTATGAATTTGCTTTATTATAAGATGATAAATTGTAATATTTTCTTCATACACTATGAGTAGATCATTTATTTATTTCTCTTGTGATGAATTAGTAATATGTGTAGGTTATTTTGTTACATTTATAATTAATTTTTATTCATTAAAGTGATGGTTTTAGTTTATACTTAGGGTCTGTTTAGGGCAGCTGCATTATCCAGCTTATTCAGATAATCAGTTTATCCTGATAAGTTGCTTATCAGCAGTTGATCCGGATAAGCTGCCTAATTGTTTGGTTTGAGCATTTGGAAAACAACTGATTTGCAGCTGTTTGTAAGTAAATGACCATTCTGTCCCCGAACTGAATAAGTTATTAATCTGTTTGGTTTCTACAGTTTGAAAACAGCTGATTTGCAGTAAACATTACATTTTTTTGTGTAAGATATATAAATGCATATGAATTTACTTTCTCAGTCCTATCTATAAATCATCTCAGTGGCTAGCAACAATAAAATGAAATAAACCACTTCGTTTACATCCAACCAAATACAATGTGTAATTACGTTTGTTGTTTAGAAGCAATCAAATGGGGCATGTAAAAGAATTTGTAATAGTTACCTACAAAGCAAATAAATACTAGGAGAGCCTCGTCCAAGTTAATCACATTTACAAAAAAAATATCAATGTTTGGTGACAATAAATACACCAATTGGAAGTTAAAACTTTCCAGACATACAACTGATAATCAACTGCCTGCTATTCAAAACGATTTGCCTCATGGAGGTATTCCTTCCGAAACATGGCATGGAGTATCAAGTAGTCTGGCAAAAGAAGCTTATGCTGCTCCTTTCCAGAATTCTGTAAAAGAGAACAAAGAAAAAAAATGAAAAGAGAAAGGTTCATGACACCTCTTCTTCAAGCTCTTCCCTTCTCCGCTTCCCACTTCCTGCCTTCATTCTCTGTAAGAAATAATATCTTTACTCCTAACTTGACAAAAATCACAAACTTTACCATTTTCTAAAGAATGAAGAGAAGAGAGAGAGAGAGAGAGAGAGAGAGAGAGAGACAGAGAGAGAAAGAGATACTTGGAATGAAAAAAAGGCTGAAATCGGAAATGGCTGCCATGGTAGGAAGCGAAAGAAAGTGAAGAAAATCAATAAGAAGAAGGAATGTTGCGAATGGAGTTGGATTTGGAAGCTTTTAGGAGAAGGGGGGAGGGCGCCAACGGAGAAAAATTTGTTCTTTTCTGGAGGGTGCGAGGTCGGCAAACCACCATGGAGTTCGAGTGGAGGAGGGGAGGAGGTTTGACTGGCTTTCCGCTGTGGGCTTTCGGAGCGAGAGGGGTAGAAGCGTATAGGAGCGATCGCAGCTGCGGGCGAACACGGAAGCCAGCAGAGGAGAGGATCGACACGAGATGAGGGGATGCACGAGGGCACGGAGGGTAGAGGCGTAAAGCCTCTTCTCCGAACGCAGTCCAAACCCGCAGCCGGCGTTCACTACAAAATTAAAACGGATTATCGCGAAACTAACTACGGGCACGAAAAACAAACACCAGTGAACTGTGTTGACCTCATTTTTGGTGAGGTCTGATCTTCCCCTTAGTGCTTAGGATTTAGCCATGGGACTTCTCCTTGACTATCCTAGAGGACTAGAGTTGGTACCCACCCTTTAGAAATTTTCAGCCACTCCTTTACTCCTCTTAGAACCCCACTTGGATGGTTACAAACCTCTAAATCACCTTGGAAGGTTAAAACCACCATATGGAAAACCAATAGTGAGTTCCCATAGGAATGTTTGGACTTAGGGCAACCTTGGGTAACTTGAGCTTCTCTTGCACACTCACACACACCCCTAAGCCATTCAACCCAAACCTTTAAACCCCTAAGCCATGATTGAAACAAAGCCACTAGTTTTTTATTAAGATGGCTAGGGTCAATATGTGAAGGGTCATAAAGTGGTTACCATTTAGCTAGACTTGGTCCCAAAGTGGTTGGACTTGGCTATGTCCATGGTTCATACTTCTAAACCCTAATTCCATTCCAAATCACTTTTACTCAATCTTGACCCCACTAAAATGATCCCATTCTTCCTCATTTGAAGCCCACTTCATTTTCCCAAAATTTCAAGTTTTGACATTGGGTCCCTTAACTTACCCAAAATTACCTAAATTGCCCCTACAACCACCAAATCATCCAAAATTTCCCAAAAATTACCCAAAATTCCCAAAATTTCTAAAGATCATTTTAAAACAATTCCTACCTCTTAAATCCACCAAAATACTCCAATACACTCCAAGTAACCTCCATATACCCTAAATACCTTTTTTTGCCCAAAATTCCAAAAATTCCCAAAAAATTCCAGAATATCTCAAAAATTCCCAATTTCATTTTGTTCAACTACACCATAACCCAATTTTGCCAAATTAACCCACTTCAACCCAAAATCCCAACTTGGCTCACTTAGCCCAAATGGACCCAATGTCAAACCAAATCAACCCAATTGACCCCAATTTTGATCAAATTCAATTCTAAACTTCAATTCAACATCCCCAATACCAATTTCAATCAAAAACAAGCCCAATTTGGTTCACATTTGAGTTCAATTTCAACTTTAATCCAAAAGCCCTAATTTGGCCCATTCACCCCAAAATGACCCAAAGCCACTCAATTTTTCCTCAAACCAAATTCCAAACTCTTCCTAACACATTCCTATACTAAACACAACAATTATTTGGCCAAAATTTGATTGAAATCCCATAAAAACTCATTTACAACCAAAATCCCCAAATTTACCCTAAAGTGGTCACATGGCCTAAACCCTCCAAATTGAATCCCCTAAACCTAAAATTTCCACCAAATTTCTATCCTAAACCTTTCATGGAAATCACTTGCATCATTTTGAACCATTAATTGAGCCCTAACCAAGCTCTAACCTAACCTAAACCCAAGCTTAACTCATGGTGACCCAAATTGACCAAATCACCAAAATCCATTAAATCCACTTCCCAAATCAATTCAAATTCATTCCAAACCTTTTCCACAAGCTTTGGGACAACCATTTTGACCATTTTGATCAATCAATTTGATCCAATTCAAACCCAAACCTAACCTAGCCCAATCCAAACCCAAACCAACACATGTGAACATGTGATCCAAATTGAACCAAATTTGATCAAGCCAACCCCATGGCAGCCAACCCTAGACCTCCTAGGGTGGGTTTGACCTGACCCAACCCATGCTCATGAGCCATGGACCAATGGTCCACCACTTGGGACCAATGGGTTTAGCAATTTGCTAAGGCTAAGTCACATCCATTAAACTTCCCTTAAGCAAGCTCCCTGCCCCAATTAATTGCTTTGAACTCCTTCTCCACTCCTCCTCCACTCCTCCTCAGGCCTGCCCATCCTTGCAACCCGCCCCAGTGACCCGACACGCAATTAGGCAGTAAGTTAACTTCCAAAAGATGGAAAAAAACTTAACCCGATTCATAAATAGCGGCTAGTGTGCAAAATCTTAAATGATATAAAAATTGGAAAATATTTTACACACTAGGGGTACTACGCAAGTATACGTATCGTTTTAAGTAACATAGTGTTTTCTTTAAAAACCCCAATATCGATCCCACGAGGAAGTGAAGTAAGAAGTCTTTAATCAAATTCTAGTCTACTACTAAGAGTCCTTAGTTTGGAATGTCGATTAAAATTGTGTTTTATCTAGCAACTATTCCTAAATGCAAGTGTTAAATATAAAGATAGTAACTATATCTAAATGCAAATAAAAATTCTAAATATAACCCTTTTTGGATGAATTAGTTTGGAGAATTTTGAGATATTAAAAACTACTATTCTTATGTAATGAAATAGATAATGTATAGGATTGAGATGCATTAAATATTGTATGTGCCAAATAGAAGCAATCCTATTCTTTACCCTTTGGTCCAGGCATAAAGAACATTGACTAATCCTATGCTTGGTTACTGAATCTGCGGCTAAGCTGGGAGGATACCAACTCTCACTTCGAAGCTCCCACGTTCCCCTCGCCTGAGGGCTAACAATCTACACTTCAGCACCCAAATGATAGGACCAAATTGGGGATTTTAGTCTCTCACTCTAAATCTCCAATTATATGCCCAATAATTATATTTCCCTATTTATTTGCATTCAATTCCCATGAACTTCACCATCCATGGAATTTGAATGTGGTTCCACTTTTTTTTTTTGAGAATTACATATGCCCTTTTGGGACTTAACGCAATTACAACGAATTTTAACACTACAATGGGCCCTTATTGCAATGTAAATGAAGTGCAAGTAAAAACCATCACATTTATAATTAAAACATCTTTTAACAAGCATCCCAATATCCTAATCATGAATCCTACTCATTGCAAAAGAAAAGTAAAATGAAAAGAATGGCATAATCTTCTCATGCCACTATTTTCTAAGAAGAAGAAAAAGTAAGAGAGATATGTCACAAAGCGCGAAGAAAACACAACAGAAACTTCATGTAACCAAAGTAAATCCACTAAATAAATGTTTACAAAATTATAAGATAATGAAGAACAATACTTAGCTTTTTCCTCTTGAAAGAAAGACGAAGATCTCTCCCATAAAGTCTCCCGGCAATCCATGCAATGCTAGCAAAATCCCTTACAAATTCTCTCAAAATCTCCTCTCCAATCTTTTCAAAAGGGTAGAAATCTACATTTCTACTCTTAATCTAAGAATCCTAACATTCTCCAAGTTTTCTCCATTTTTCTCCTCTATTTTTCTCTCCAATCTCTCTTATTTTTCTCTCAAATTCGTCCTTTTTAAAGAGGTAGAAAAATTCCCAAAGGTTGCTTAAGCACCTCTTCAAAAGGCTTCCAGATTCGATGAATTTGTGCTTGAACCGACCTTCTCGCCGTCGGCGGGCTCGTTCTCGTCGTCGGTGGGCTTCTAGAACATGGGCTAACTCCTAAGGCTCGCTGTCGGCGGGCTCGAGGGCACTGTCGGCAAGCCTTTCGGTCATATTTTGGCCTTCTCAGGAAAATCCCACCGTTGGCGGGCTCGAGGCCGCCGTCGGCGAGCTTCCTGCGCAGCTCCACCGTTTAGCTCCGTTTCAGCTCCGTTTCGCCCCATTTCAGTTGCGTTCCGTTCGTAACAGATAGCCCTATAAAATAAGCATAAAAACAACCTCTCTTTAAAGTGTAATCTCATTCAAAAATATGCAAGAAGTGTAAAAGAGATTAAGATCAAAAGACTTATCGAAAGGTGTCAGGGCAGAATTTCATTTCTTGCTCGTTTTTGCTCCAAATTGCACCGTTTTTGCTTCATTTTGCTCCAACCACCATTTCTTATACCTAAAACCAAAAAACATACAAAATACCTTCCTTTAAAGTGTAATATCATAAAAAATGAGTAAAATGATATAGCAAAAAGTGTATATATTTTAGGCGTGTCAAAATCCCCCAAACTTAACTGTTACTTGTCCTCAAGTAATTCTTTTACTACATAAAAATATAACTCAAGACAATGTACTTTTCACCTGTAATACACTAAAATTTTTCATTCAATAGAATATATTGGTTAGACTTTTAGAAAGAAATTCAGTAACTCAGGTTAACACTACAAGTATAAGAATATTCAACAATCAAGTCAAAGGGTTCTAGTCTTCTATTTATTTCAAGATAAACCATAATTTGTTACATTAAGAATGCCTTGAAAGATTATGTGAAAATGAGTTCATGCAAACATCATCAGAATGTAGGCCAATACTTTAAATATAAATTCAGAAATGAAATCAAGTTCTCCCTTTAGGGTGACTCAAGTGAAGCCAATTTTTTATTAGGCATGTCCTCAAGCTTCTCCTCATAAATATTTTTCTTTCCTTTTTTTTTCTTTTCTTTCGGGATCATTTTCAATCCTCTTTTTTTTCTCTTTTCTTTTTCTCTTTTTTTTTTCTTCTTTTTTTTTAATGAGGATTACTATATCTGGAGAGCATGTAATGATTTTGAACTTCACTCTCCTCTTTATAAAGTTCAAACTTGAAACACATCCTTACTTTATAATTAGGTATGAGCTTTATTATTCATCATAAAGTCGCAATCTTTTCTTAACACAATTCTTTAAGTCTCTTAACATTTCAAAAATACAGTTTTCTTTACTTTAAATAGTTAACTATAATCAAATTCTTTCATATCAAATATCTTACCCTTATAAAATTATCCTTTATTACTAAAAACTTTCATCCAATTCTTCCATAATATTCAACTAAAATAAAAAGTTTTAGTTATCTCAAGCGAGTTTCAATTGCCGAAGTTATGCTTAATAATTTTTGAAAATATAATAATTGAGAACAAATAAGAGTTAATATATTTCTTCCCCCCAAACTTAAATTTTAAAATATTTTGCAACTAATTCCATAAAATATAGCATGAAGAAAAAGTAAAGGTTGAATCTACTTGCTACTACATCATCCTATCAAATTCATATCATGCATAATCAAGATAAAATGACTGTAGGAGAAAGTAAATTTAACATAAAACATGTTTGTAATAAAATTACACTAAAAGGAAGTATTTTCACATTAAAATTTTATTTTTCTTCCTACCTCCAAACTTCATTTTTAACATATATAGCATTTAGTACAGAAATTATAAGAAGAAAGAAAACAATTTAGAAATTCTATCTACCATAAATGTCTATCAAAATCATTTGTAAGTATTCATTAGGATAGAACAATATGTAGCAGAAAGTAAATCTAAACTAATCATGCCAGAATGAAATTAACTAAACCAAAGTCTAACTAGCATTGTAGGTATCAGTAAGGGAATATAAAAATGTTCTTCAATACCTAAATAAAGTTGTAACACAAACATAAACACACAATTTAAATACAATCACAAATGATAAATGAGGTTAATTCATCCTTTAACTCAACGCATCTCACTAATTTACTTTCAATTTCTAACGGAATCACTACACTAGTAAATTAGGTACTTTAAAATGATTTTATAGATTATAATCCCAAAGATAAGATTATTCCTGGTAAATTGGTTTCCGGACACCAATCTCAGGCATCACCTAATCTTTTTAATTAAGCACCTCTAACTGTTATAAAAAATAGTGTGAGATCATCCTAATGGTATTCATCAAATAGGTTCGTAACTCCTACCTAATGAAAATAAAGTTGTAGAAAGGAAGTAACAAATTAAGATGAAACTATCAATGTTCGAAATTCATGATTTCTCTTGTAAAACTCAAGTCTGGATGAGACACAAGTCACAATGGACTCGATAATCCAACTACTACTAGAGATCAAGTCTAGCCATAATAAGAAGTTAAGGAATCACCTCCCTCATGACACACAAAGATCAAATCAAACTACTAATAATACAAACATCTATCAATCATCAATCAAATTGATCAATCCACTATAAAGCAAATACAATAGATCACTAACAATCATGACTCTCAAGCACACTAAATCAAAGCACACTGATAACTATGGGTTGCCTCCCATAAAGCGCTTGGTTTAACATCGTTAGCCTGAAAAATGATTCCACCTAGATAAAAATTCCAATTTAGTAATCCTTGATCAATCGCCCAATCATTTCCAAATCTAGGGATTCCTGCAAAATCCTCAAATTTTAATTTTTCATTCAGCTCTTCATTTTCAAATGGATTTATATCATTGTTCCTTATATTTCTTTCTAGATCCAAAATTCTTCTATTAATTTTCACAATCTGCATATTAATATTATCCTTGAAATTTATAAGAAATGGATCTTTATAAGATACCTCAATATCTCCCAAATTTTGGATCGGATTCTCTTTAGATAATTCAGATTCTAGATCAAATTCTTCTATGTCACTCTTACGTTTCAAATTATCTTCCAATTCTTCCCCTTTATAATTATTAAATGATTGAGGATCTATCTTAGTTGAGGAAATATGTTTTTCTATTTCCCTAGGAATTTCTTCCAATGGTCTTCCAATATCCTTATCCTCATTTCTCAACTCAAAGTTCTTTTGAAATTTATCCTCAAATTCTCTTCTAAGTCCTAGTTCAATAATTTTATCATGCTCATCATTTAATTCAGGTTTTTCTTGTGATTGAGCCGTATCTAAAGATATAAAGACTGGTTGTGTAGATGAATTCTCTAAATAGATAGGCTTTAAAATTGTATGGGGTACATCCACCTTAAGTTCATGAGATTTTTCAACAAATGGAATTAAAAGTTTACTACTTTTAGTAGCATCCATCATTTCACACCTCTCCTGAACATACATACAGTCTTCTTTAAATAACCTTTCTGAATCATCATGAAAATCCATTTCAATGTCATCTGCTAGCTTACTCTCAAAACTTTCTTGGAAATGGTCTTTACTTAGATAATCAATTTCATCCATCCAAAAACAATCATCATCTTTTCTCTCAGCTGGATATTTCATAGTCTTTAATACATCAAAAGTGACTATCTGGTCATTAATATTCATAGCCAACTCTCCTTTTTGCACATCTATCATAGCTTGTCCGGTAACAAGGAAAGGTCTCCCTAAAATAATTGAAATTTATTTATCTTCCTCCATATCTAATACAATAAAGTCCAAAGGAAAGATAAATTTATCAACTTTAACAAGCACGTCTTCTATAACTCCTTTTGGATAAATGATAGATCAATCAGCTAACAGAAGGGTTACAGTAGTAGGAGAAATATCAACTAAACCTAACCTTCTAAATATAGATAGAGGCATCACATTAATGCTCACTCCTAAATCACATAAAGCTTTTCCACATAATTTTTTTCCAATTGCACAAGGAATTGTAAAGCTACAAGGATCTTTAAGTTTCCGAGGAAAATTTTTCTGAAGTATGGTACTGCACTCCTCACTTAGTGCAACTGTCTCATAATCCCCAAATTTCCTTTTCTTGTTTAATATATCCTTTATAAACTTTGCATAATTTGGCATCCGTTCCAAAGCTTCGATTGAAAGGAATATTTATCGTTAACTTCTTAAGTACTTTCATGAACTTTGAAAATTTTTTATCCAACTCATGTTGTCTAAGTCTTTGAGGAAATGGAGGTGGTGGTTTTTTCCAAACTGATTTTAGTTGGAGATATTAACTTTTCCAGATCCTTAGAAACATGTTCTTCAGGTCTTTTAGTTTCATTTGTTTCTCTCACAACATCTTTCTCTTTTCTAACCACATCCTCTATATCTCTTCCAATTTTTAATTGGACAGCTTCTATTTGTTCATTAGTGTTCTCTTTAGGATTGATCTCAATGTTGCTAGGAAGTGCTCCTTGGTGTCTATTGCTAAGTGAATTAGTAATTTGTCCTAATTGATTCTCTATGTTTCTAATTGCAGCATTTTGACTTTGTAACTGGTTTCCCATTTGCAATAACACTTCTTCCATAGACATTTTCTTATCTTTAAATTTTTGATCATTATTAGAGTCCAGTGGATATGAAGGTCTATAGTTTATGTTCCCTTGATTATTCCAACTTCCATTAGGATTTGCATGATTATTTTCCCATTTTAGGTTTCCACCATTAGTAGTATGATTCCAGTTAAATTTAGGATGGTTCTCCCAATCTGGGTTGTAAAAGTTAGAGTACGGGTTGTTTATGGTATTTAAAGTCTCATATGATAAGTTAGAATCAATTATATGCCATAATGATATTTCCTCATTTACAGAAGAGGTTGGTTCATTCCAAAATGGTCCAACTTCCTTGATATTGCAGCAACCTGAGATACAAGAATTGCAATCACATCCGTATCATGAACACTAGCTACATTTTTATGATTTACCCATGCAGAGGGCCATTGAAATTCATTTGTAGCTATTTTTTCAATTAATGCATACGCTTCATCAAATGATTTTGACATTAATGATCTACCAGCGACAGCATCAATTATAGACCTAAGGGATTCAACTAACCCATTATAAAAAGTTTGAATGATTAACCAATCGGGCAGAGCATGGTGTGGAAACTTTCTTAAGAGTTCCTTAAATCTTTCTCAGGCTTCGTATATTGATTCCCCTTCATATTGACAAAATGAGATAATATCGTTTCTAAGTTTAGTAGTCCTTGAAGGTGGAAAATACTTAGCTAGGAATTTCTGACTTAACTCCTCCCAATTTTTAATAGAGTCAGGTGCTAATGAGTATAACCACATTTTAGCCTTACCCTTAGTGAGAAAGGAAAAAGCCTTAGTCTAATAGCATTGTCTGACATGCCATTATAACGAAATGTAGCACAAAGTTCTAGAAAATTTGATAAGTGTAAATAGGGATCCTCCGAAGGAGTTCCCCCAAACTGATTGTTCTGCACCAGTTGAATAATCTCAGAATTTATTTCAAACGAGTCAGCTTCTACGACAGGGTTTTGTATACTAGAGTGAATTTCATCTGTCGTAGGATTTACGTAATTCCTCAATGAAGTATGATGATTCTCAAGTTATTATCATGAAAGTTTTCATTTCCATTTCTAGTTTTTCGAGTCCTTTACGTACTTTTATTTTTTTTATTTTTTTCAAACTCAGGATCATAAGGTACAAGTCCTGCAGATCCTTTGTTTTGCATAATAACACAACAAACAATACATTAATAATTATATAAATTAAATGAAAAATATATTCAACACAACAAAACATTTTCACGAACACCTTATTTTTCATATAAACAATTTTTTCACAACATTTTTTCATATAAAAAAACACTTTTCACAATAAATAGTTTTTATGATACTACAGTTTTCCAAGTCTAGGCCTAATTACTTCAACTAAAATTCTCCTAAATTTTTTACTAAAGCTTCCCCGGCAACGGCGCCAAAAACTTGACCCGACCCGCAATTACGCAGTAAGTTAACTTCCAAAAGATGGCCAAAAACTTGACCCGATTTATAAATAGCGGCTAGTGTGCAAAATCTTAAATGATATAAAAATTGAAAAATATTTTACACACTAGGGGTACTACGCAAGTATACATATCGCTTCAAGTAATATAGAGTTTTCTTTAAAAACCCCAATATCAATCCCACAAGGAAGTGAAGTATGAAGTCTTTAATCAAATTCTAGTCTACTACTAATAGTCCTTAGTTTGGAATGTCGATTAAAATTATGTTTTATCTAGCAACTATTTCTAAATGCAAGTGTAAAATGTAAAGATAGTAACAATATCTAAATGCAAATAACAATTCTAAATATAACCCTTTTTGGATGAATTGGTTTGGAGAATTTTGAGATATTAAAAACTACTATTCTTATGTAATGAAATAGATAATGTATAGGATTGAGATGCATTAAACATTGTATGTGCCAAATAGGAGCAATTCTATTCTTTACCCTTTGAGTCAGGGCATAAAGAACATTGAGTAATCACTATGCTTGAGTTGCGGAATGCGGCTAGGTCGAGAGGATACCTACTCTCACTTCGGAGCTCCCATGTTCCCCTCGCCTGAGAGCTAACAATCTACACTTCAGCACCCAAACGATAGGACCGAATTGGGGATTTTAGTCTGTCACTCTAAAATCTCCAATTATATGCCCAATAATTATATTTCCTGTTGTTTGCATTCAATTCCCATGAACTTCACCATCCATGGAATTTGAATGTGGTTCCACTTTTTTGAGAATTACATATGCCCTTTCGGGACTTAACGCAATTACAACGAATTTTAATACTACAATGGGCCCTTATTGCAATGTAAATGAAGTGCAAGTAAAAACCATCACATTTATAATTAAAACATCTTTTAACAAGCATCCCAATATCATAATCATGAATCCTACTCATTGCAAAAGAAAAGTAAAATGAAAAGAATGACATAATCTTCTCATGCCACTATTTCCTAAGAAGAAGAAAAAGTAAGAGAGATACGTCACAAAGCGCGAAGAAAACACAACGGAAACTTCATGTAACCAAAGTAAATCCACTAAATAAATGTTTACAAAATTATAAGATAATGAAGAACAATACTTAGCTTTTTCACCTTGAAAGAAAGACGAAGATCTCTCCCATAAAGTATCCCGGCAATCCATGCAATGCTAGCGAAATCCCTTACAAATTCTCTCAAAATTTCCTCTCTAATCTTTCCAAAAGGGTAGAAATCTACATTTCTACTCTTAATCTAAGAATCCTAAGATTCTCCAATTTTTTCTCCACTTTTCTCCTCTATTTTTCTCTCCAATCTCTCTTATTTTTCTCTCAAATTCATCCCTTTTTAAAGAGGTAGAAAAATTCCCAAAGGTTGCTTAAGCACCTCTTCAAAATGCGTCTAGATTCGATGAATTTGTGCTTGAACCGACCCTCTCGCCGTCGGCGGGCTCGTTCTCACCGTCGGCGGGCTTCTAGAACAAGGGTAACTGCTAAGGCTCGCCGTCGGCGGGCTCGAGGGCGCTGTCGGCGAGCCTTTCAGTCATATTTTGGCCTTCTCGGGAAAATCCCGTTGTCGGCGAGCTCGAGGCCGCTGTCGGCGAGCTTCCTGCGCAGCTCCACCGTTTAGCTCCGTTTCACTCCGTTTCAGCTCCGTTTTGCCCCATTTCAGTTGCGTTGGGTCCGTAACAGATAGCCCTACAAAATAAGCATAAAAACAACCTTTCTTTAAAGTGTAATCTCATTCAAAAATATGCAAGAAGTGTAAAGGAGATTAAGTATCAAAAGACTTATCGAAAGGTGTTAGAGCAGAATTTCTTTTCTTTCTTGTTTTTGCTCCAAATTGCACCGTTTTTTGCTTCCTTTTGTTCCAATCACCATTTCTTGTACCTAAAACCAAAAAACATAAAAAATACCTTCCTTTAAAGTGAATATCATCAAAAATGAGTAAAATGATATAGCAAAAAGCGTATATATTTTAGGCGTGTTACCCAGCTGCCAGAACAGGCACGCCCGAGTGCCCCCCGTAGGCTTAAAATTCAAAATTGAGCCATGACAGTGAGCAATCCCCTCATTAGCCACCTGGCATGCTCAGCCCTCACCCTAAGCGGCCCAGGGCACTCATTGTCTGGCCCTGAGCTCCTCTCTCCGGCCATGGCTATAAAATCCTCCCCTCTCGGCCATCTTTCATGTGCTAAATTTTTCCTCACCAAACTCCCTCAAACTGCTCCCAGACCTCTTCCTAGCCCAGAGAAGAAGATCCCAATTGTCCTCCTGCTCTGAATCCCCCTAGCTGAGCTCAATTTCTCAGTTGAAATTCAGACTAGAAACATGACATCCCCAGAAACTCCACCAAAATCCAATTAACTACACCCACACCATCCCCACAATAAGAGAAGAAGTTCCCTAATGAAAGCCCCCTCACCAGGTGACCCACAATTTTATATTATGATATTTTTAATTTAATTACAACGACGCCAAAAACTTGACCCCGCTATATTATATGTGTAGAATTGTAATTGTTTATGTTGTGGATGCTACGCAAATATACGTATCGTATCAAGTAATACGGGGCTCTAGTGGAGTCTCAGTTATCGATCCCACGGGGAAATAGAAAATTAAATAACAACTAATTTTAAAATAATAATAATAATAATTTTAAAATAGTATACGAAAATTTGGAATTCTAAATTTAAGCGCAATAAAGTAAACTAAGTATTTTAACTAGGTAACTTAACTAAGTAGAAAACTAATATGTATTGAAAGTGCATGAAATTAAACTAATTGCTAAATAAGTTTTAACTATTCAGAAAAAGTATCTTTCCCCTTGTTTAGAAATTTAAGTGATTGATGAATTTAAATTGATAATTTTAAGGTATTGTGACAAATAGGAGCATTCCTATTCTTTACCCTTTGAGTCGGAGTGTAAAGAATATTGACTAATCATATGTTTGATTGCGAATCTGCGAGTAGAGCTGGGAGGATACCGACCGCCACTTCGAGCTCCCACGTTTCCGTCGCACGAGGGCTAACATCTACACTTCGGCTCTCGAACAATAGGATCGAATTGAATATTTTAGTCCGTCACACTAAAATGCTCGATTCTACGCCCGATGATATTATTTCCCTATTTATTTGCACCTTCCTTCCAAGAGCTTTTGAATTCCCGAATATCGGATGTAATTTTTACTATAGTTGATAATCGACATATTTTAACAAATCAAATGGCCGGTTTGAAAGTAAATTAAGTTTTAAGTAAAAATTATCACAATTTATTAATATATATAAAAGTACTTCGTTTAAAGTTCCTCAAGTCACTTAATTTCATAACGAGGAGAAAGACTAATAAACTACTCGGAATGCATGGGAACTAAACTAAGCATGGATTTCATTTAAAGTTAAAAACAATAAATACAAATACTTATCTTGATTTATCCCAGCGGACTCCTCGTAGTTCCTTTGACTCTTCCTTCCGATACTGACACGACTCACTAATTACTCACTAAACTCACTCATGACACAATTTGACACACAAGCGCACTTAAAGACTCGATAACACACACTAACTCCAAAACAACACACACTAACTCCAAAACAACACACTTAGAACACACAATAGAAGGCTGAATTTCGGCCTCATATATAGAGGTGAGCAAAGGTCCAAGAGGTGTGTAAGCATCTCTTCAAAAGGTGTCCGGGTTCGATGTATACGCGCCATTTGAACTATCTCGCCGTCGGCGACGAACTACCTCGGCTGTCGGTGAGGCTTCTAGAAGGTCTTCGAACCGCGCTATCTCGCTGTCGGCGGGCTCGGGCTCGGCTGTCGGCGAGACGGTTATAAATCCTTCGAATTTCTTCCTCATACCCTTGCAGTCGGCGAGCTCGATCTCGCCGTCGGCGACTCGGCCTAAATTGCATTATTTTCTTCCTTTTTGCTCCAAATCCGCTCCTTTTTATGATTTTTGCTTTTATCACCTAAATTCTCCATTCACTGCAACAAAATAAAGAAAATACCTTTCTTTAAAGTGCGATTTCATCAAAAATAGGTATGAATTTCTTAATAAAATTTTCGAGTGATCAAAATCCCCAAACTTACTTATTACTTGTCCTCAAGTAATTTTAGTACTACATAAAAATAATGAGTTCTATAATAAGATTTTTCAATTTAAATAACTATGAATTAGATTAATTAATATCATAATAAAGTTAAATAAAAATAATTCATGTAATTTAATTAATCTTATAGAAATAAATTATTTAGTTATCGAGTCTAAGATTTACTAGCTTACTTATTCATTTCGGGAATGACTATATTTAAAAGAATAACTACTTAAGATATTCATATGATAAGAAATTCAAGAAAACACTATTAGGTAAAATTCTAATCCATAAACATAAGTTTTGAAATATCTAAGTTTTTCCCTTTAGGTTAATTCAAATGAAACCAATTTTTGATAAGACATCTCCTCAAGCTTCTCCTCATTTTTCTTTTTGTTTTTTTTTTCTTTTTCTTTTCTTTTTCTTTTCTTTTTCTTTTTCTTTTTCTTTTTCTTTTTCAAATGAGGATTACTGTATCTGGAGAGCCTGTTAATAATTTTGAACTTCATTTTCATCTTCCTAAATTTGAAACTTAGAAATATTTCTTAGCTTATATATACTTCATAGCTTTTACTTCATTGATTTTCAATCTTTTCTTTTTCACTTGAATACTTAAGAATTTTAATTTTAGAATATAGTTTCCTTACTAAAAATAGTTTACTATATTCTTATTCCTTTAACCAAATATTTTATTCTATTTAATTAATTAAAGCACTAGAAATATTTCATTTAACCTTTTATAATAATTAATTAAAATAATTCATATTAATTAAATTGAAAAATTTGCTATAAAAATCATTTTATAATAATTTGAAAATAGAAATTGAGAATAAGTTAATAACTAAATTTGCATTTTACTCCCCCCAAACTTAAATTTTTATATCTACTCTAAATAATGAAAAAGGGAAAGTAAATAAATCATACCTTTGAAGTTTAGGTATTTCTTTTTCTTTGAAATTTTTGCGAGGCTTTTTCATTTTTCATTGAACTTGTCTTGTTAGTATTCTCCATATATATATATAACAATTTAAAGAAAATGTAGGGATAAAATACGAGATAAGTATTAAATACAACAATTAAAATTAACTCTACACTACACATATGAATTACTAACATATTAAAACAATTTAACTAACACATTAACAATTTTAAAAACTTAAAACAATACAGAATAAAATAAAAACATACTAAAGAAAACTAACATCCTATTTAATATAAAAACAAATGCAATTAACTAACACAAAAAACAATAACTAAACTATTATCACGATTAAGCAAATTAATCTAACTAACATCCAATGTCTCACAACATAAAGTACTGAATATTACAAACATATAAAAGTTTCTAAAATAACTTAACATCAAACAAACAAAACAAATAAAGTCCTAATCTTCAGCATCAAAGTCCCAGGCTATATCATCTCCTCCCTGATCTGTAGGCTGAGAAGACTGAGCAAGCTGGTACTGTGAATATCGGGGGCACTCAGGAAAGACAACATCTAAATCACCACTCCTATAACGACGTTCAGCTTCATAGTATGCAATCTCGTATTCCGAATGTCGTTGGAGATATTCGCTATCATAATCATGTCTCCTCTCCAGATTATCAATCCTTTGATCAAAATGATCAAATCTTCTCCCCATTGTCTCTCCAAACTGCTCAAAACTCCTCCTATGCAGTGTCAGCTCATTCATCAGATCTTGTAGGGTAGGGGGTAGGCTCAGGAGGTTCATAGCTAGTAGAGGGTTGATCGCTGAAAAATTTATTAAGAAATTCATACCTATTTTTGATGAAATTGCACTTTAAAGAATGGTATTTTCTTTATTTTATTGCAGGAATGAATAATTTAGGTGATAAAAGTAAAAATCATAAAAAGGAGCGAATTTGGAGCAAAATCATGCAATTTGTGCTGAGTCACCGACGGCGAGATCGAGCCCGCCGACGGCGAGGTTACGAGGAGACATTTCTGAAGGATTTATAACTGTCTCGGCGACAACGAGCCCGAGCCCGCCGACGGCGAGATAGAGCGGTTTGAAGATCTTCTAGAAGCCTCGCCGACGGCGAGAGTAGTTCGTCGCCGACGGCGAGGTAGTTCAAATGGCACAGATACATTGAACCTGGACACTTTTTGAAGAGATGCTTACACACCTCTTGGTCCTTTGCTCACCTCTATATATAGAGGCCGAAAATCAGTCTTTTGTGAGTTAGTTTTGTGCAGTCTTTTGTGTTCTAAGTGCAATCTTTTAGTCTTTTGTGAGTTCTAAGTGTAATTTGTGTGCAGTAGTGTGTCTTTAGTGAGTCTTTTAGTAAGTTTAGTGAGTAATTAGTGAGTCGTGCTGTATCTTGGAAGGAAGAGTCAAAGGAACTACGAGGAGTCCGTTTGGGGATAAATCGAGGTAAGTATTTGTATTTATTGTTTTTAACTTTAAATGAAATCCATGCTTAGTTTAGTTCCCATGCATTCCGAGTAGTTTATTAGTCTTTCTCCTCGTTTATGAAATTAAGTGACTTGATGAAATTAAAATAGAGATACTTATATATATTAATAAATTGTGATAATTTTTACTTAAAACTTAATTTACTTTCAAACTGGCCATTTGAATTGTTAAAATATGTTGGTTATCAACTATAGTAAAAATTACATCTGATATTCGTGGAATTCAAAAGCCTTGGAAGGAGGGTGCAAATAAATAGTGAAATAATATCACTGGGCGTAGAATTGAGTATTTTAGTGTGACAGACTAAAATATTCAATTCGGTCCTATTGTTTGAGAGCTGAAGTGTAGATGTTAGCCCTCAGGCGAGGGGAACGTGGGAGCTCTGAAGTGGCAGTCGGTATCCTCCCAGCCTAGCCGCAGATTCAGTAATCAAACATAGGATTAGTCAATATTTTTTACACCTGGACCAAAGGGTAAAGAATAGGAATGCTCCTATTTGTCACAATACCTTAAAATTATCTATTTAAATTCATTAATCACTTAAATTTCTAAACAAGGGGAAAGATACTTTTTCTGAATAGTTAAGACTTATTTAGCGATTAGTTTAATTTCCTGCACTTTCAATACGTATTAATTTTCTACTTAGTTAAGTTACCTAATTAAAATACTTAGTTTACTTTATTGCGCTCAAATTTAGAAGTCCAAATTTTCGTATACTATTTTAAAAATTATTATTATTATTTTAAATTAGTTGTTATTTAATTTTCTCTTTCCCTGTGGGATCGATAACCAGGACTCCACTAGAGCCCTGTATTACTTGATACGATACGTATACTTGCGTAGCATCCACAACATAAACAATTACAATTCTATAACATATAAATAGCGGGGTCAAGTTTTTGGCGTCGTTGCAATTAAATTAAAAATATCATAATATAAAATTGTGGGTTAAGGGTATATCTCTACTTGACTGAGTGAAATAACTTCTCACTCCTGATCTCCATCCTTCGTGGGATTCATATTTCTTTATATTAGCATCGAGTTAGGGGTTTCATAGGCTCTATCCATTCCTCATCATCTCTTGCCTCTACCCCGGATAATTGGCAAAGTGCATAGATAAGACCAGGGATGTCCTAGTCCTCCTCCACTTTCATTTCTAGCGAGTGGCTAATATATTTTATATATAACATTTCCCACATTAATACTCTTCGGTTCCGAATACGAAATTTAGAGCTGTCTACATCTCTTGTTACCTCACTATGGTGGTAGGTAGGTAACAAAGTAGAACAAATAAAATAATGCCAGGCTTTAGATGTTGCATTTAGCATAGAAAGAGGGAAGTTTACCCGTTCTCGCTGCTTTATCTTCCAGACTCCTTTCCCATCAGTGAGATAGTTAATCACTTCTTCTAATGGTCCTTCCATAGTTCCAAAAGTTTCATATTCGCTCCAGGTGTCTTGAACTTCATAATATGTGTTAATCCTAGCAGCGTTGAAATCGACAAAAATCCTCTAACCTTTACTCGGTGCATCTTCGACTCGTGTTAAATTTGCATAAAATTCTTTTACTACTTCCACAGCTGCTCTATTGGTAACGAAACAAAAGTTTTCCCATCCTCGCTCTTTTATAACTCGCTCTACTTCTCCTCCTGGATTCTTGAAAACTCGATCTTGTATGCACTTTATTGCTTGAATATTTTGAAAATATCGTGTTTGTGCTCTCGCATTAATGAATCGAGTTTCGTCAAAATCTAATCGTCGCTTTTGTCGTGGAGCCATTTCTCGATCTGTGAAATTTACAAAAAATTTTTAACTAAACTCCAAAATATTACTAAAAAGGCTTCCCACAACAACTAAAATCCATTTAAATCAATTTCTATGAAATTCTTCCAAGTATTTTCTTCACATTTTAAAATTTTTCAAAATATCCCAATGTAGAAGAAATCAATGGTGAAAATCAAAAATTTTTGCATAGGAGTGAAGCACTTACCAAGAGAAGATGAAATCTGGTGTTTTTTATTTATTTATTTTTTTTGAATGATGAAATCGCCTCTAAATCCGAAATTTTGTGACCCCTAGGGTACTTTTTGCGAAAATGAGAGGTTGGGGATGATGAATAGTGTTTTTGACCGGTCAATTAAAGTGTTTTTCGCGACCTCGCTGTCAGCGAGATTTTTCTCGCCGTCGGCGAGCTAATATTTTTCGGAACAAAAAATTCTCGGGAAAAATCCGCTGTCGGCGAGAAATTTTTCTCTATTCTTCGCTGTCACCGAGATCGATCTCGCTGTCGGCGGGATTTTTCTCGCCGTCGGCGAGATTCCAAAAATTTAAATTTCCGAAATTCGTCACTCATTTTCGTTCTTGATTTGCCTTATATTATATTTCCGATCACATCATTTATTAATTTAATATGAAGATTAGCTACTTATACACAAACAAATTCACACAACACAACAAATTAACTTTAATGTTGAAATCCATGAGATGTACAAACTAACATAATTTTAAACTCTATAATCAAACTTCAATTCTCCAATCCTTACTACTAATCAGCATCGCAAACCAATCCACGACACACTAGATGCTGATACAAAACTATGACGCATATCTCAACTAAGTTTGAGATATTCAAATCATCACTCCACACATAATAAAATCTAAATCAAATCAAATAACATAAATACAAACATACTATGGAAATCTTTACTACTACTCTTCAATGTCGAATCTTCATCTTCTCGATATTTCGATATGACGATGATGCACAAATAAGTTATAGAAAGGCCCGAAGGGAAACTCCGAGCGAATTCTTCGGTGATCCAACCCTTCGTCTCGGTAAATGAAGAAAGCTAGCTTCCGGGTGTCCGGAATGATCAAAGTGTTCCTTCATCCTCCAATCAATGTGATCAAATAAATCGGATATATTGTCGATTGAATCTCTCACTTTCTGCAGTTCTTTCTCCATTCCTTTAATTTTCTTCATAAGTAACTCCGTTTTATCCGAAATAGGCCTTGCTATAGGATTATTCGTGAAGCTCTATCGAGAGATAAATGTAATTTCATCATTATTGTCCAAAGTAGGGAACATATACGTAGGATCAAGCGGCTTCCAAGGTAACATAACCTTTTCCCAAGCTTCATAAGAAACCCGGTACTCGATCGCATAATGTAAAAATAGTAGATGGGTGTCCTAGTCCGTGAACCGACCCATGCACAATTAAACCCATACGGACTTAACAATTATTGATCCAACATCAATAGGCGATCCATTTTGAATACAATAATTCAATATAGTGCATTCCTTCGAAACCTTGTTTACCCTCATAGTAGGTAACAATTTAGATGAGATGAAAAAGTGTCGGTGCTTTGAGACGAGATTCAAAAGTGATGCAGAGAAACTAACATACCCGTCTTCACGCATTTCCCAATCTTCCGGTTCATCAGTGAGATATCGAAATATCTCATTCATATTATATCGAGAAGGCACAAAATTTGAATAGTGACATACCGGGGTGTTTTCTATAGAGAATAATTCATTTACTATTGATGGAGTAAACGTCACCCATCTTCCTCGGACGTAGACATTCCCGTTGTTGATCGCATGTAAGTTAGAGTAGAACTCTTTCACAACTGGAATAACAACAGCAGACGTAGTGTAACAAAATACCTCCCAGTACCGCTGCGCATTCGTTTCTTCTATCTTCGTAATGGAATTCTCTAATCCTGGATTGATAAATCCCCGTTCCTTGATAACTCTTTTCTTTACCAAAACCTTGTTGAAGATCCGCTGCGCTTCTGCACTCACAAATTTCCTCCGGTTAAACACTCCAGAATTAGAGGAATCTAAGAATTTGGAGGCCATTATGGTGAATGGAATGAATTCTAGTGAAGAAGGCGGATCTAGAATGATTTAAGAATGGGTTTTCACAAAGGAATTGGTGTTGAAACCGTCCAAATCGGCATTCAAATTATAAATAACTCATCTTTATAACTTTCTCGCCGTCGGCGAGAAGTTTCTCGCCGTCGGCGACTCGGTTATAAAACCGCCTCCCATGTTCTCGCCTGTCGGTGGGACGTTTCTCGCTGTCGGCGAGCTCGATAAATAAACTGAATTTAATTTAGGCGCGAACCTCGCTGTCGGCGAGTATCGACCTCGCCGTCGGCGAGATTCCAAAATAATGTTCAATTTCGCTCTAAATCGAATAATTTCTTTTCTCATCATAATGGTTCGAATATGTGATGTTTCTTCATAATAATTGAGTAGTAAAGTTTCAATAACATAGACTAACTATTAAGATACAATAAAAATAGATAACTAATATGGGTTGCCTCCCATAAAGCGCGTGGTTTAACGTCATCAGCCCAACCTAATTTCAATTATTAATCAGGTCGACTAAGCATTAAAACCTCTTTATAGTTAGGTCTTATACCTTCGAAATATGGTTTTAATCTATGTCCATTAACTTTAAATTTATGTCCAGTTTTTGGATCTTCGATTTCTATAGTTCCGTATGAAAATATTTGAGTTATGGTGAAAGGTCCTAACCATCGAGACTTCGATTTTCCAGGAAATAATTTCAATCTAAGTATTATATAGCAAAACTTCCCGTCTCGGTTCAAAATTTCTCCGATTAATCTTCCGATCATGCCATAATTTCATCTTTTCTTTATAAATCCGATCATTATCATATGATTCATTTCTTAATTCTTCCAATTCATTTAATTGCGGCAATCTTTTCTCACCAAACTTCCTTCATATTATAATTAAATTCTTTAATCGCCCAATATGCTTTATGTTCTAATTCAACTGGTAAGTGGCATGTTTTTCCATATATAAGCTTGTAAGGAGTCATTCCAATCGGAGTTTTATAAGCAGTCCTATAAGCCCATAATGCAGTGTCTAATCTAATAGACCAATCTAACCTATTTGGGTTTACATATTTTTCTAAAATACGTTTAATCTCACGATTAAATACTTCAGCTAATCCGCTAGTCTCGTGGATGATAAGCGATGGATATCTTATGAGTAATATTGTATTTTTCTACTAGTTTGTGAATGTATTTATTTCTAAAATGAGTTCCTCCGTCAGTGATAATCACTCTCGGCATTCCAAATCTAGTAAAAATATTTTTCATCAGAAATTTTGAAACACTCTTAGCATCACACCTAGGTAAAGCTTGTGCCTCAATCCATTTGGAAACATAATCAACATCTACTAATATATATGAGTTTCCAAATGAAGGAATAAAAGGTCCCATAAAATCTAATCCCCAAACATCAAAAATTTCAACTTCTAATATAAAATTCAGAGGCATTTCGTTTTTTCTAGATATATTTCCTTCTCTTTGACATTTATCGCAAGTTTTAATATATCCGTATACATCTCTAAATAGAGTAGGCCGAGTAAAATCCAGTTGTAGAATCTTATAAGCAGCTTTATCGATCCAAAATGTCCTCCAAAATCGGAATCATGACATTTTTGAATAATTGGTTCAGCTTTCTTCATAAGGTATACATCTTCTAATAATTAAATCCTTACATTGCTTATATAAATATGGTTCATCCCAAAAATAGGTTTTCGTATCATGGATGAATTTTTTACGTTGTTGCGAAAGTTAGCATAGGTGGTAAAATATTACTAACTATATAGTTTACTATATCAAGCATACCATGGTATTTTCCACTCATTGATATTATATAGTTGTTCATCGGAGAAAATCGTCTATAATTTCATTTTCAATATCAGATAATTCATGATTTTCTAATCTTGATAAATGATCCGCAATTTTATTATCAGTTCCTTTCTTATTAACGTTCTCAAAATCGAATTCTTGCATCAATAGCATCCATCTAATTAATCTTGATTTGGAATCTTTCTTTTGCATTAAATATTTGATAGCAGAATGATCGATATGCACGATACATTTTGTTCCAATCGGATAAGGTCTAAATTTATTAAAACCATATACTACCGCTAATAATTCTCTTTACAGTAATCGTATAATTTATTTCAGCGATAATTTAGAGTTTTACTTAGCATAGTATATAACTTTAAAAATCTTTTCATATCTTTGCCCAAGAAGCTGCTCCTACGAGCATAATCACTAGCATCACACATAAGCTCGAATGGTTTCTCCAGGTTAGGTGAAACTATTATAGGTGTTGTAATTAATTTTTCTTTTAAGAGTTCAAAAGCATTCAGACATTTGATTGTAAATTCAAATTTCTTGTCCTTTTCGAGAAGTTGGCATAGAGGTTTAGTAATTTTTGAAAAATCTTTTATATAGCGTCTGTAAAATCCAAGCATGTCCAAGAAAACTTCTTACCCCTTTTACCGTAGTTGGAGGTGGTAATTTAGCTATAACTTGAATTTTTGCGGGGTCCACTTCCATGCCTTTTTCCGAAATTTTATGCCCTAATAAAATGCCGCCCGCAACCATAAATTGACATTTCTCCCAATTTAGAACTAAATTTGTTTTCTCACATACTTCTAATACTTTTTCAAGATGAGTTAAGCATGTGTCAAATGATGTTCCAAATACGGAGAAATCATCCATAAATACTTCTATTCCATTGTCAATTAACTTACTAAATATAGACATCATACATCTCCGGAATGTTGCTTGGTGCATTAC
The DNA here is from genome assembly GCA_022702705.1 of Papilionanthe hookeriana x Papilionanthe teres. Lineage (NCBI taxonomy): Eukaryota > Viridiplantae > Streptophyta > Magnoliopsida > Asparagales > Orchidaceae > Papilionanthe > Papilionanthe hookeriana x Papilionanthe teres. The sequence continues at coordinate 1,574,162 of CM040435.1, forward strand.
ATAATCCAAAAGGCATTCTTCGAAAAGCGAAAGTTCCATAAGGACTAGTAAATGTAGTTTTCTCTTGATCCTCGGGAGCAATTTGTATTTGATGATAACCGGTGTATCCATCTAGAAAACAAAAATACTTATGTCCGGCTAATCTATCTAACATCTGGTCAAGAAATGGTAAAGGGAAGTGATCTTTCCTGGTGGCGGTATTTAATTTCCTATAATCAATACATATACGCCAACCAGTGACTTGTCTTATAGGAATAAGATCGTTATTTTCATTGGCAGTGACGGTCACTCCTCCCTTCTTAGGAATACGGTGAATTGAGCTTACCCAAGCACTGTCAGAAATAGGATATATAATACCATTATCTAACCATTTTAAAATTTCTTTCTTAACTACTTCTTTCATTATCGGGTTTAATCTCCTTTGGGGATCTGCTTTAGGTTTATGTTCATCATCTAAAATAATTCTATGCATACAGATTGAAGGACTAATTCCTTTAATATCTGCTAAAGTCCAACCAAAAGTTTTCTTATATTTTTTTAAAATTTCTAAAAGTTTTTGTTCTTGAGATTCGTTTAAGGCAGATGAAATAATAAGCTGGTAAAGTTGAAGAATTACCTAAATAAGCATATTTCAAATGATCGAGGTAATATTTTTAGCTCAAGTTCGGGAGGTTTAATAATTGATGGAACTATATTCTTGTCGGTGTTTTCGGTATTATCCAAAAATTCAAATCTTTCCTGAATATAATCTAGTTCTTCATTATTATCTTCGATTAATTCGGTGTTTTCTTTTTCTAATTTATCTTCGTAATATTCCTTAAAATGTTCTTGTTGTAAATGTTCGAAGTATTTCCATCCGAAAACATTCATCATCTTTTTCTAGCGCAGGATATTTCATTGATTTTGCAATATTAAATGTAACTTTTTGGTCATTTACTCTCATAGTTAATTCTCCTTTCTGAACATCAATCATAGCTTTTCGAGTAGCTAAAAATAGTCTTCCTAAAATGATAGGAATTTCTTTATCTTCCTCCATATCTAAAACAATAAAATCTACTTGGGAAGATAAATTTATCCACTTTTACTAACACATCTTCAATAACTCCCTTAGGATAGGTAACCGAACGATCGGCTAATTGAAGGGTTATCGAAGTAGGTGTAATTTTTCCTAATCCTAATCTCTTAAAAATCAATAGAGGCATTAGATTGATGCTTGCTCCTAAGTCACACAAAGCTTTTCCATAAAATTTTTCTCCTATAGCGCGGGGTATAGTGAAACTACCGGGATCTTTCAATTTTTCGGAAGCTTCTTCGAATAATAGCACTACACTCTTCACTAAGTGCGATTGTTTCATTATCAGTGAATTTTCTTTTCTTATTTAGAATATCTTTCATAAATTTTACATAATTTGGCATCTGATCTAAACCTTCGACAAAAGGTATATTGATTGTTAATTTCTTTAATATTTCGAGGAATTTAGCAAATTGTTTATCTTTTTTATGTTGAGCTAGTCGTTGAGGAAATGGTGGTGGAGGTTTTTCAACAGAAATTTTCATAGGTATTAAAGGATATTCTAAGTTTGAATCTTGTTGAAGTGTTTCCTTTTCAATTTCCACTTCCTCTTTTTGGCTTTCAAGTTCTTTTTGAATTTGAGGTTCTAATTCTTTTCCACTCCTTAGTTGTATTGCTTTAATTTGTTCTTTTCCTTGATCTTTAGGATTTATTTCCACATTACTAGGAAAAGTTCCGGGTATTCTATTATTTAGCGCGATAGTAATATGTCCAAGTTGAGTTTCGATATTTTTAATAGATGTTCCTTGAATTTGTAATTGATTTCCTTGAATTTGTAGTTGATTTCCTTGATTTTGTAGTTGATGACCCATATTCAAAATTAATTCATCCATAGATAATTTCTTATCTTTGAATTGAGGGTTATTGTTATTAAATCCGGGTGGGTAATTAGGTTTATAGTTTGGATTTGCTTGATTAGGTTGATTCATCCATTGTTGATTAGATGTGTTATTCCAATCAAAATTTGGATGAGTTTTCCAACCGAGATTATTATAGTTTGAATAAGGGTTATTAGTTCTAATAAGCATTTAAAGTTTCATAATTAGATTGAGATTCTATGATTTGTCCGAGATGAGTTTTCTTCTAAAGTAGGAGAGTAGTTCATTCCAAAATGATCTAATTTCTTAGATATAGCAGACAATTTGAGAAGCTAACATAGATATTGCATCGTTTTCATGAATGCCGGCTATCTTTTCGGATTTACTCTATCGACGAGGCCATTGGAAATTATTTGTTGTCATTTCTTCGATTAGTGCATAAGCTTCATCAAATGGTTTAGACATTAATGAACCTCCACAGATGAAGCATCGATGATTGATCTTAAAGATCCTACTAATCCATTATAAAAGGTTTGAATAATCGGCCAATCTGGTAGCGCATGATGTGGGCATTTCCTAAGAAGTTCCTTAAATCTCCCCCAAGCTTCATATATTGATTCTCCATCTAACTGACAAAAAGAAGTTATATCATTTCTAAACATAGCAGTTTTAGATGGTGGAAAATATTTGGATAGAAATTTTTGTGATAATTCTCCCCAAGTTTTAATAGATCCAAGTGCTTAACGAATTCAACCACATTTTAGCCTTATCCCTTAATGAAAAAGGAAAAAGTCTAAGTCTTATAAGCATCGTCGGATACTCCTTGATATTTAAAAGTAGCACAAAGTTCTAGAAAACTAGCAAGATGTAAGTTAGGATCTTCGATAGGTGAACCACTAAATTGATTGTTTTGTACCATTTGGATAATTACGGGTTTAAGTTCAAATGAATTAGCGACTACATCGGGGTTTTGAATAGTTAAATGAATTTCATCCGATGTAGGGTTGGCATAATCTCTTAATGGTCTTTGTTGGTTCATATTTTGAATTTTAGGAATATTCGCCATTTGTGTTAAATTTATAATTTGTTTCTTTTGTTTTCTAGTTCTTTTAATTGTACGCTCTAATTCAGAATCGTAAGATATTAAATTTTCGTTTCCAAATTTGCGCATACAATTTTAGAATAGATATTAATTTATTTATTATGATTATTTTAAAATAGTCCGTTACTCTAGTAAATTTTTCTTACTTTCCCGGCAACGGCGCCAAAAACTTGACCCACAATTTTATATTATGATATTTTTAATTTAATTGCAACGACGCCAAAACTTGACCCCGCTATATTATATGTATAGAATTGTAATTGTTTATGTTGTGGATGCTTACGCAAGTATACGTATCGTATCGAAGTAATACGGGGCTCTAGTGGAGTCCTGGTTATCGATCCCACGGGGAAATAGAAAATTAAATAACAACTAATTTTAAAATAATAATAATAATAATTTTAAAATAGTATACGAAAATTTGGAATTCTAAATTTAAGCGCAATAAAGTAAACTAAGTATTTTAATTAGGTAACTTAACTAAGTAGAAAATTAATACATATTGAAAGTGCAGGAAATTAAACTAATTGCTAAATAAGTCTTAACTATTCAGAAAAAGTATCTTTCCCCTTGTTTAGAAATTTAAGTGATTGATGAATTTAAATAGATAATTTTAAGGTATTGTGACAAATAGGAGCATTCCTATTCTTTACCCTTTAGTCCAGGTGTAAAGAATATTGACTAATCCTATGTTTGATTACCGAATGCATGGCTAGGTCGGGAGGATACCGACCGCCACTTCGAGCTCCCACGTTCCCTCGCCCGAGGGCTAACATCTACACTTCGGCTCTCGAAAAATAGGACCGAATTGAATATTTTAGTCCGTCACACTAAAATGCTCAATTCTACACCTAGTGATATTATTTCCCTATTTATTTGCACCTTCCTTCCAAGGCTTTTGAATTCCCCGAATATCAAATGTAATTTTTACTATAGTTGATAATCAACATATTTTAACAAATCAAATGGCCAGTTTGAAAGTAAATTAAATTTTAAGTAAAAATTATCACAATTTATTAATATATATAAAAGTACTTCTGTTTAAAGTTCCTCAAGTCACTTAATTTCATAACAAGGACAAAGACTAATAAACTACTCAGAATGCATGGGAACTAAACTAAGCATGGATTTCATTTAAAGTTAAAAACAATAAATACAAATACTTATCTTGATTTATCCCCAAGCAGACTCCTCGTAGTTCCTTTGACTCTTCCTTCCAGTACAACACGACTCTCTAATTACTCACTAAACTCACTCAAGACACAATTTGACACACAAAACTGCACTTAAAGACTCAATAACACACACTAACTCCGAAACAACACACACTAACTCCAAAACAACACACTTAGAACACACAATAGAAGCTGAATTTCGGCCTCTATATATAGAGGTGAGCAAAGGTCCAAGAGGTGTGTAAGCATCTCTTCAAAAGGTGTCCAGGTTCAATGTATCTGCGCCATTTGAACTATCTCGCCGTCGGTGACGAACTACCTCGCTGTCGGCGAGGCTTCTAGAAGGTCTTCGAACCGCGCTATCTCACTCGTCGGCGGGCTCGGGCTCGGCCGTCAGCGAGACAGTTATAAATCCTTCAGAATTTCTTCCTCATACCCTCGCCGTCGGCGGGCTCGATCTCGCCGTCGGTGACTCAACACAAATTGCATTATTTTCTTCCTTTTTGCTCCAAATCCGCTCCTTTTTATGATTTTTGCTTTTATCACCTAAATTCTCCATTCCTGCAACAAAATAAAGAAAATACATTTCTTTAAAGTGCAATTTCATCAAAAATAGGTATGAATTTCTTAATAAAATTTTCAGTGATCACCAGGCTACCCAGTTGTTCTGTCGGCCAGAGCTCCAAATCGGTTATGGTCACTTTCATATCTAGGCAATTCACCACAACCAGGGGCTCAATCCGTAAGCTTCTGAAACTGCAAAGAACGTGTCGAGCATCTCTGATCAAGGCCTCACCTCTCAGAGAAAAGTTATTGAACTTTCCTTTCCTCCCGAGCTTCCAGCGATTCCCCATTTTATTTGGCTTGATTTCAATACATGTTAGCCGTATGGATAGCTTCGTTTACGCTAGACGAGCATGTAGAGACAAACTGCACTCGATTTGGTTGAGTATAGCTCGAGATCTTAAGGTTTTAGTGTGGATGACTCTCGGGTTGAACCAGACGGAGACGATGACCAGCCACCGTTGGATCGAGCGTGTATCAAATGAACGGCGGAAATCGAGCCGGATAGAACCACGGAGCGAAAAGAGCACGCTGAATTAGATGGCGATGCTGAATGGGGAGACGACGCGTGGAACTTCGAAGCCGTCTAGGTTGAGGTGGCGTCGCGTCAGATAAGTAGGAAATTAGGTTATTTTATATTTATTTAAATGCCAGACTTTAAAAATGCATATCTTTGCGTAAAAAATCCAAAAATTAAAAGAAAAATACTTCTTGCTCAGTAAACAGAGGAGAATAATGTGGAAAAAGAATTAAGTTATTTTGTTGAGTCTTTAATTTTTAATTAATTAAACACTGTTCTGAGTATTTTAATTCTCCATTAGCATGCATAATTCACCATAGCATGAGACCATAGGGCTTTTGTAGCCTCTGATCTTGGGAACATTCGCTGAATTTTTCAAGGCTAGAGGCTATGTTTTTAGGAAGTTATCTATTTTCTAAGTTTAGAGTTATTTTCTTGAAAATTAATTATAAAAATTAGCATGTTTTTTCTAAAATTTTAGAAAAATTAGGGGAAGTATCTCTGGACTAGAGGACCCTAGGAAAATTATGGCTTGATCTAATTCATTAAGAATGACCTTAATTTGGCCAAATACTCAAAACTGAAATTAAATTAATTTGGAACAACCACACATCAAAATGACATGAAATCAATTATCCACTGATCTTTAGGGTCAGAGGAACCCCACATAAAAATTTCAAGTCAATTGAAAATGATTTAACCCACTAAATGGACTATCTAAATTACATGGCTATTTTTGAAATTAAAAAATTCATAAAACCCAAAATATAACTAAAAAATTCATCAAATCAATTTTGAGGTCTCTGTGGAGTTAGAGGAGTCTAAGAAAATTAAAATTGGAAATTTCCTAAAATTTTCATTTTTAACCCATTTTTGGGTATTTTAACGATTAAAAAATTATAAAAATCATAAAAATATTAAAATTCATAAAAATTTCATATTTGGTACTCTAATCACTTAAGAACCAACCAAATATTTTTCCTAAGTCTCTAAGTAAAGATATTGAATTTTAAAGGCTTAGGATAATTTTTAATATTAAAAAATGGATTTTTTTAACCCTTTTACTAAATAATTTTACAAATTCAAAGAAAAATCAGAAAAATATAAAATTTACTTCTCTAAGTTTTTTGACCTCAGAGAAATTTAATAAAAATATAAAACTTATTTTTCTACTTTAATTTTATTTTATAATTAATTAATACCCAAAAACTCAAAATAATTATAATAAATAAAATAAAATTCAAAAAATCACCAAAATTGGTCCAAGTGGTCCTCTAGTTAGTAGGAACCTCCCATAATTTTCTTAAGGACAGAAACTTCATCTTGGTCATGTTGTTGAATTTTCATTAAAAATCCCTATTTTTCATTAAAATAATTATATAAATTAAATTAAATATATAAAAATCACATTTTCTCCTCAATGTCTTAATCGACATGTAAGTAAGGTGACATAAAAATTTCAAATTCATTTGAGCTTGATTTAATGAAGTATGAGAAGAATAAGCCTAAGAGGGCATTAAAGTAATTAAAGGGCTTTAACCTTAATTAATATTTAAGCTTAACCAAAGGGAAGGGTAAACATTTGATCTTAATTTTCCTTTTGGATGATTGAAACTAATAGGAGTAAAGGGATAGAAACCCATTAATCGCCTTTAACATTAAAGAAGGAACCTCAATTAATTAAATCATTAAACTTTGGAAGATAATTAAGGCATGAATTATTAAGGTTAAGGTATCTTAATATAGGAAGATTCTAATGCTTTGAAATTGAATCTCTAATCAATGAATTGATCAAACATCACTTAATATTTACTAATGATGTTTGAAACTAAAAGAAATAATCTTGAAATCTTATAATTAAATTAAAAGCTTAAAATATTTAAGTTAATGTGAAATGATTTAAAATCAAATTAAGACAATTTAAAAAATTAAAACTAATTTGAAGTCACTCAAAACTAAAATTAAAACAAAATTGAAATATTAAGGTTAATTTAAAATAATTCATAATCAAAACATTAAAACTAAACTAATAAAAATTAATCTAAAATATTATGATTAAGTTAAAACAAACTTAAATCATTAAAACTTAAATGAATCAAATAATTCAAAACACTTTTTTAAACTTAAATAATTTAAAATGTCTGAAAGTCAACTTAAAAAATCTTTTATAACTAAATTGAATCACTTTTAAATCATCATTTTAACTTTAATTGAAATGGTTAAATCCTCTAATAAACTAATTTGCCCCTAAAGGCTATCACCTTTATAACTCTTAAATAAAGTATCAAATGAAATGTCACTTTACTCATAGGATAATCAAATATCCTAGTTCACTGAGCAAGAATCAAAACTTAACTAAATTCTTGGATGATCAATTCATCCATATAATTAAATTCATTTGGACTGAAAATAATCCCAAAAGCTTTGAAAAGATGTTCAGGACTCATCCTAAACACTTTCCCAACCTAATGGGATATTTTAGAAGAATAATTGAAATTCATTGTTCTTTGATGAAGAAAATCATCCACAAACACACCTTAGGGATTGACTAGTGATAGGACTAGGACTTGGTAGACAACCAGGACCTTCCCTTAGCTTTACTTAGGTGTTCCCTTTTAAAATATTGAAATGCCCTAACATGTGTTTCAAGTGCAGCTGGAAATGACAAGAAAACCCGCCAGGTACTCTTTTATTTTATTACAATTTACTTACCTGCGTTGTACTTACTTTCCTTTCCTGCAAGCTTGCACGTTAAACAACAATGTCACCCTGCATGAAAACTGAAACCTTTAGGATAGCCGCAAAACTGAACCAAAACTAAATTAAAATCAACACAAGATAAATTTCACCGCCACAATATTCAAAATATAAGAAAACTCAAAATCTAATCACAAACAAAACAACAAAACTACAATTACAACTAAATTAAATCGTCTCGTTGGATGATCGAGAATCTCTCGAATGATGTAATCCACGTGTTGCTAACGAGATTTCCCACGGTCTAAATGAAAGTGTGAAACTCATTCAGTTGAGTTTAAAAAATTCATTTGGACTAAGTGAATCTGATGAATATAGTGGTGCCGGAATGATGGAACCGTGGGATCTTAACCGGTTCTGCTTAATCAACTTTAAGATTTCCCTTAATAAAACTTAAGACATTAAATTTGAAAACTCAACCTCTAAACCATGACACTTCTCTCATCTCTTGATTGTCACCTTCTTAAACTAAACCTTCTGCAACAACAAGGAGCTCGGAGCAAGTGTGGTGGGCAGCACGGTCGACTTCGTCAGCTTTCCTTTCTTTAGTAATTAAATAACCAAGTCATAGGATTTCGAGGTAGTTTGCCTAGTACAACATAAATCCTCAACTTCTCTTTAGGCATTTGCATAATTATGTTATGCAATTTAAGCCCTAAACTCGTTTTAGGATTCCGAAGTTATCATTCGTCACGATGAAACCCTCACATCTTCCAGGCTATTTGTATGATTATATCATATGAATATAAGTCCTAATTAATTAAAATTGGCAGGACTGCAACATTAAATAATATCTCTCTAAATCAAAGCCAAATAATAGGATAGTTGAGAAATCATCGAAGTTCGCTTCGAATCCGTGGCATCCCCTACCTTTCTTCCATTGGATTCCCAAAATAAAATGTTGCAAATTTGATCCATTCCCTATTGAAATTTCCAAAATTCAATTCTTTGAAAACCCTAAACTTTGAAATTCTTGAAGGCAAAACTACTGATCTTTATCGAGAGTTTTCCTAAATGATTCCCGTCACTTAGGATGTAAGTAACTATAGGGGCTTGCCCTTATAGGGAATTTTAAAACCCAGCTTAATATAAACCCTATTTAGTTCTTTTGTATTAAATAGGGGAATTTGTCGGCAAATAAAAATGGTTCGCAGACCAAAGTGATGTCACAAATTTACTAGTTTATCTAACTGAATCCGATTATTAAACAACGCGTCTATTCCTCGGGATAAACTCATAGTTTACGGTGCGGCGTTCAATTATTTGAACTATTAAAGCTATGTGATCGGTTTGGTCTCGTATTTTCAAAATCAAATAATATTTTCCAAACTATTTAAAACTATTTATATATATATATATATATATATATATATATATATATATATATATACACACACACACACACACACACACTTAAATTTAAAAATAAAACCTAAAATGCAACGACAAGCTGTTTTCAAAACGCACAAGCGGCAAATAAGTTGCGCCAAACGCAGCCTTAATTTACTTATCATTCTAGCAAAGTGAATTGTTAAAACTTGTTGTAACCTATAAAGACTCGAGAGAGCTATGACTTCAATAACTAGGTGAAATCACATTGTACTATTGGGTGAATGAAAAGTTGTCCATAAAGTAATGCAAATAGATAGGGAAACACACTTCGTTGAGTTCAAATTGAGGTTTCTAAGGTGACATCCAAAAACACTAACCAAGTTTGAACTAAACTTCATCATGCACTCGAAAGAAGGTAAAAAACATGATTGCTCTTATTTGTCACTAACCCCGATCTAAATTCTAATTATTCTGTTCCTATACATATTATTTATTTCATTACAGGAGAAAATTATTTTTCATATCTTGATCTTTCTCTACTTAATATTTAAAGAGTAAAGTTTATAGGCACCAATAGACAAATTTTCAATAATATGTGCATGCACTCCAATCGACAAAATTTACTTCCTTTGATTGACCCAATTTTCAATTATTTTGACCACTACATTCTTCAAAATATTCTTCCCTAAACGACACTACAGTATAATATTAACATAATATTAAATTAATTTAATATTTTTTAAAAAAGTTAAATTAACGATGTAGAGATTAATGCTCTCTGCAGAACTTGTCCCCTTGTAGATGTTAATTTGCCACCATTAAACTCAGCCTAAGCGTTTGAACAATATTAATCAGTTCGAAATAAATAAGTCGAGTTATGAGTTAATGTTTTTGATTGAATTTTTACAAATCGATTTCGAGCCGACTCTAACTCAGCTCGAAATCAGATCGTTAACAATCCTAATGATGTTAAGGCTATGAATTTAATAAGTTTAGCTCAAGATTGTTAACTGCTCGAAAAGTAATTCGACCTTTGGCTCGAACATGATCGAATCGAAATAAATGAGCCGAACTATAGGAAAAATAAATGTTGAAAGGTCATAAATAGTATTTTATAAGATCATTGTAGATATTTTAATTATTTATTTATGACACACAAAATAAAGTTTGTGCATCACATAAAAAATATCACTAATATCAAATTGTACAAAATAGAATGCATCTTCTCTATATATACTGATGTGATTATAAATGACATCAAAATATTTTATTTTCTTGGCTAGTCGCAACCTTCTTGGATGTCTAGCTGTTGCGTGGTTGACCTCTCTGTGAATGGAAAAAATTTTCCGTACATCACCCGGACGCGACTACGTCCCGACGAATGATGTGATACAAGAACAACAACAACAACAACAACAAAGCCTTAATCCCACTAAGTGGGGCCGGCTACATGAATCCTTTTTCTCCATTGAGTCCTGTTTAGTGTCAAATTTTCGTTTAATTCTAATAAATTAAGATCATTTTTAATGCAGTAAGCCCAAGTTTTCATAGGTCTACCTCGCCTTTCTTAACATAAGTTGTATTTAAAACATCTACTCTCCTAATCGGATCATCAGGTGGTCGACGTTTTATGTGACCAAACCATCTAAGGCGACTCTCTCTAATTTTATCCGTCACTGGTGCAACACCAACCCTATGACGAATATATTCATTTCGCATTTTGTCTCTAAGTGTAAAGCCACTCATCCACCTAATCATTCTCATCTCGGCAACACTTAACTTAACATTATGCTTCTCTTTTAAAGGCCAACATTCAGCACCATAGAGCATTGAAGGTCTCACCACCATCTTATAAAATTTTCCTTTCAGTCTAAGCGGTTCTTTTCTATCCACTACGACGAAGGATGTGATACACCGGCGAAAAATAAAACACCTCACCAGTCTATCGTGTCCGTCGTTCGAACGTAGCTCATGTCCGGAAGACGAACAGAAAATTTCCTCCTATGAATGTGGCTCCATCTTAACCATTTAGAACCCCAAAACTCTTCTAAGTGATATATTTTGGTGAAAGTATATAAATAATCATCCAAATTATTATATAAATAATAATTTTTCTTCTCCTAGAATAAGAATGGAATACACCATTGTTATTTTCCTAATTTTACATTCCCAACAACAAAATCATTTAATTTTAAATTATGAGTACATAGACAACTATGATACCAAGTCATCAAACTTCTAAATCAAGTTTCAATTTGGACATTAATAAAGCTCATGGTCTGAAAATGAGGGAATTGAGACAATAAATATTAGGACTTTTAAAATAATGATCTTATTCATATGCTTGACTTTAGAAATTTTAAAAATATTCTCTCTATATACCACCATCACCAATATAGATCTAATTCATAAGAAGATTCAAGTTCATCGCAAAGCAAAGTTGAGTGTGTTTGAGGCAGCGGTATGATGGCGATTACATATCACACTGTACTTTTTTGTGTTTGGCAAATCTGTGTTATGACTATTTTTTCAAAAAAAAAATACAGTGGAAAGCTGTGTTTTGACCTGGCTAAGTATGGTGACTGATAGAAAGTTGATGTATAATTTTTTGAGAAAAATTAATTTATAATATTCACCGTAATTTTTTAAACAACTTATTCTACAACAGTATCATACTTGTAGCTTATTAAAAAGCAGCTTATTAAAAATAATTTGTAATATTCACTTAAAGGGTATGTCTGTGACAGCTGCAGCTTATTAAAAAACAGTTGTGAAACTGCTAAAAAAAATTGTTAAAAAAATTACGGTGGCTATTAGAATATATATATATATATATATATATATATATTGTAGAAGACAGGCCGCAACTAGAAAACTACCACCGCACCTAGCCAGAATCGATGGGAAAGCACAGATTCCAGTGGTAGTTTTTTGAAAAAATTATCAAAATGCAGTTTACCCCAATAAACAAAATTACGGTGCAATGTCGCACTGCCACCGTACCTCATCTCTGCCCCAAACAGACCCTTTGAAAAAGTTATCAAAACGTTGTTTACCCAAACAAATAAAATTACAGTGTGGTGCTGCACCGTCACTGCCGCACCACACCGCAGCCCCAAACAGACCCTTTATCAACATAAATCTAATTAATATATATTTTTTTCATTTTCAATTATTTATTATACATTTTCCTTCCATTCCATTACCACTAACATGATTAATAAAACATAGATGTATGCATTTCTCATGAATAGATAATATATCCCACTTGCAAATTGGTACATTAATTAATGACATTTCTTTCTATTTTAATCATTTGAGTATGGAAAGCATCTCAAAACATGGGCGGTTGATTCTTTACTTAACTCCATAGTTGTTGAGAAGTAAGCATCATGGGTTAGTTGCGTGCTTAACAATTTATGAAAAAGGAAGCAAATGAGGATGACTTTGGTGCTTAATTTATGAAGTGGCTATCAACTTCATGACTTTGGACATATATAATTATCAAGCACTAAAGTAATAGATTAGTTGGGAATTTTTCTATTTTCATTGTTGGTTGTCATGATGATCACTTATGAAATTAAAAAAGCTCTAAGAAAAGTTGCATGGCAATGAATTATGGAAGGGATGATTAAAGTTAGAATGAGAATTCAAGCATTCTATAGTTTGCTATTATTGATTGAATTCTTCAATGTAAGTAATTAGTTTTCATGTAGTTGGTTGAATATGGTCTTAATAGTCTTTTTCAATTTTTATTTGGGCCTTTTATTTTATTAAGAAAAAAATTGTTAGCATAACTTTTGCATGTGTTTGAAACATGTTTGATGGATTGTGATTATGGAGTTGTGTCATGTGTGCAGGAATATCTGATCACAATAGTAATGATACACCACCAAGAAATTTTTATTATCCAACATAAATCTCGAGGCATGACACGGATCTCGAGAAAATATTTTGAACAAAGGATGTTCAAATTTTGATAAAAAGTCATCTAGAGCTCTAATTTCAGCAAACTTATAGTCAAACTTACCGGCTCGATGAGACGAACCTAATGACATCAAAGTTAGTCAAATCTGAGTCAAATAAAGCCCGTATCAAGTCAATTAACCGCTTTTAGAAGATTCTCAGACACATTTGGATGATCAAATGGATGTTGAATCTGTAAAGTTCATAGTCGAGTCGAGCCTCTCGAAAAGACGAATCCAACGAGTTCAAGATCACTCAATTCTGATATCATTAAGACATCCAAATGCCTCTTAACGTCGATGATCGAAGGAAGCTCTCTAGACCGTGCAATTAAAATGGTTTATATTACTGCATTAAGTGCACTCAGAATACTATAAATAAACCCACACTCCTCTCATGAGGCAGAGCTAAGCCTAAGAAGAGTTTGAGGCCTTGAGTAGAAGCTGCAGCTCAGTGTCACCACCGATCGCCGTCGACCATCACCGACCGTCTTCGACCACTGCCGACCGCTGTCGACTACCGCCGACCTCCGTCGACCACCGCCGACCTCCGACCTCCATCGACTACCGCCTACCGTCGTCGACTACCATCAATCAGACGCTGTCAGTCGACACTGAAATTTAAAAAGTATAGATACCATTTTCCTTCTATGGGATAAGAGATTTCTGTAATCATCAATTAATAGTAGATTTTCTCAACTGAGCTAGGCTCCGTGGTTTTTCCCCCCTTTTAAGGGCTCTCCACATAAAAGTCAAGGTTTCACCTCCTTCATACTTCTCTTCTTTTATCTATGTGTGTTGAATTCTCGTGCAATGCTAAGACGATAATCCATTACTCTACCGTCATGAATTTTCTAGCACGCATCAAATAATCTAAAAGTTTTATGTTTTAGTTTCATACTAAGATTGCAAGCGCAGACATAAAAAAGAAATATTTATAAGAGATATCGAACTTTTGACATAAGAAATCCATATAATTTCTTTTTTTACATGATGGGGTCCATACGATCAGATAACTTTTAGTGTTTTTACATGATATTCAATAAGAAATCCATATAATTAATGAATTTTTATGGTTTCAAAATTTTTGTCCTAAAAAATTAGATTAGGTCTTTTTAAAAATATTGTGACATATGATTTTAGATTAAAATAAAGTTATGAGTGTAACCACTTACAAGGCACCGGTATAAATCTCTCTTAGGGTCATAAATGAAGTCAAACTTCTTCAATCTTACCAAATGTTATTACAATAATTAGAGGGCTATTTATTAAAAAAAATTATCTTTAAATCCTTCAAATCAATTTAATTCTCTCTTCATGAATAATCTTTAACCAATATAAAATCACATCCTTGATGTGATGACATGGAGATGTCATTATGGAGATTTTTTCAAAGATATAATAGTAATTTGTATGATAATCTATGCTTTTTTTAATTTTTGAATGGATTTCTTACATATTTTGGTGCTTTGCAATATATATATATTATACGTTTTGTTTTAGTTTGGAGGTCTATAATGAGATATACGACCTTAGGGATTCTTTTAGATGGCATGTATGTTGCTTTAGATTTTGACATGTATGAAATCGCCATCAAGGTCATCAAGATTCTCTTCTTTTCAGTCATATGATAGTTAGGGTTTTTCTGGATGGCCTTTGTGGTGATATGTTTCTATGACACATAAGAACTCAATATTATATGTTATAAAGGCAACCAAGATCCATTTTTTTAAAGGTCTTTTATCTTTTTGTAATGATTGTTTATTCTTTCTGCTCTGAGATTTCACAACTTTGTAATGCTTTAATACTGTATTTCAATTATTCTTATTACCTATTATTTTAACTAAGTGTTTGTGGTTTTAAACCTTCGTAAAATAGGAGTTCAAGTTCTTCCGGTGTCACTAGAATCTTATACTGCTAGTATGGATGTCAGTTTTTAGTTGTAATAATCGAATTTATGAGTTTTTTGGAATTCTGAATCTAATTTCTATTTTTAAGTATGAATTAGGCGACCTAAACTGGTTCTTTTATAAACAGTACAACAATACAAAGGCAGAAAAGTCTTTTTATCATAAACAGTTGCGGCACTACTATAAAACTACACAAAACAAACAGGTATACAACTTTCCCACAATAGCTTATGTGCAGCAGCTTCTTGGAACAACTGCTGCGCAGCAGTTTTTTTCAAAGCGTCAGCTGCCCTAAACAGAAAAATATTGTGTGAATGAGAAAGGTGTGGATCAGTGCGAAGCGATAATATTGGCGTAGTATTGACATGATAGTATTGAGGTGCAATACCACCCTAATACCACTATCCGCACAAATCCGTGTGCACACAATATTTTCTCGCCTTGAACAGACCTTTAGAGTTCAGCTTTTATAAGATTCACCATCAACACTTTATCTGACAATGTGATCATATAACTGATGCAATTTTGTTAAAATCATTAGATGAAATAGAGAGAGAAAACAATGGAGCTTAAAGAGGAAAGACTCTTGACGAGTGTTGACTGAACAGAAGGAAATAAACTAACACATACGCATCTACTGTGGCATTAGTTTATCTAAACAGATCAATATCCAACTATATATATATATATATACACTGTGTGTTGTATACAAAATAAAACTGAAAAATTTTCAAGAATGTCAGCACTGCTCTCTGTGTCCTATAGTTTTGACCTTTGCTTTAATGCACGACAAGAAACGACAGCATTTTAGTACGTTAAAGACATTTAGCAGACTTGTCATTGAAAGCTCTGTTGAAGATTGGGGAATCCGAAGCAGGTTGGGGTCCATGCATTCAAAGAACCAAATTTTGCAGAATTTAGCCACAGTATTATTAGCTAATTTGCAGAATTTTGCCAATACTCTAATAACTAATTAAATTGAGTCCGATTGATACGTAAAACTGGTCTCAAAATCTGAAATTTATCAGCTTTACAGCCATTGTTGGTCACATATCAGTGACAATGTCCTTCATCTGTATATGGTGATTGCAGCATTCTTAAATCTCTCAAAAAAGCTACAAACTATGTTACAAACTATGAGACTACAAAAGGCACAATAAAACATGCGAATATAGTTAACAAGAAGTGATTACAATGTTAAAAAAAAAACTTTAAAAATAAAAACAACAGCAAAACAGATAAATAGGGTTGTATCGTGATCGGCTCGTTCGATACTGGCTCGAGCTCGAACTCGGCTCTTGTTCGAAATGGCTCGTGAAATGTGTGTTCGTGTTCGGCTCGATTTAAATATTCTTGTTCGTATTCGGCTCGTGTTCGGCTCGAAATTGGCTCGTTAAAATTAATTGGAAAAAATATATGCATACATACGGATTCAAACCCTGACTAAAATGAATCGAAAACAAGACGCATAACCACGTTACCACACAAAGAATTATGATTTAAACTTAAATATAAATATATATAATATATTAATATATAAATAATATATATAATAAATTATTATATAAATAATTATATGATCATTTTTTTTTTATTTTGAGCTAAAACGAGCCGAACACGAGCGAACAAAAAGTTGTTTGTGTTCGGCTTGTTTGTAATTCGAGCTTAAAAAATTTGTTCGTGTTCGGCTCGTTTACTTAACGAACGAGCCGAACACAAGCTACTTCACGAGCCGAACACAAGCTGATCGCAAACAACGAGCTTTTTTGACTGCCTTACGGATAAAAACTAAAGCAAACGAAGCCTTGAATATCATTCAGAAGGAAAATTCTAGGAAGAAAAGCAATAATGAACATAAAATATTCAGATGAAAAGTGCCTAAATTAATCACAATGAAACATCTATATATGCACTGGGCCTTGATAATCCTGCTCTTTTTATTAGTCTCCTTCTTGTTTATTGCATGAGCCTTTATCCATGCCTGCTTCACTATAATAGAAAACACTCTGTCTAATGCAAATTATTATCTTTAATTGCTTCAAGAAGATTGTTTGTCTTCTATATTGGCACCATCTGTATCTCAAAGAGGCGGAAGGGTCTTTGCCATATACTAACATGGCTATCAAAATCATAGTAGAGTTTAGTAGTCCCCATCAAAGTATTCATAAATGCCTTATGATCAGAATCATACTTAGTGGCACCCTCTATCCATGCAAGGAAATCTTAGTCTGTACAAGTCCATGCACTATAAGCAATGTGTATCTACCTTAAATAATATATATATATATATATATATATATATATATATATATATATATATATATATATATATATATATTATAATATAATGCTGGTTAAATAAAAATATTTAAGTAGTTGACTTAATGTAATATTTAATTAAAGTATTTTAGGATGACTTCATAAATTTCCTTAATCAAGGATCTCAGTTTATACTTTTAGGAGCAATACTTGAGTTAGTTAACTTTTCTTCAAACATTATGTTCTATTCATTTTTGTCATTTCAGTTGTCTTTTATGTTTATATCAGACATAACCCTTTTCTTTAACCTAATTTGAAGATTTTAAGTATCAGTAATAAGCTTAATTCATTTCAGCACGATGTTGAGCAATTTCTACGTGCTTGCCTGCCATCCATTTTTTTATTATTTTTCAAGTATTAAATTTTTGAATCATTTAGCCTAATTGATGATGATATAATCTACATAATCCTTATATTTCCTTATTTATAGTGAAAACTAATTTGTCATTACTATTTAAGGATATATCAAAATATAAACATATGATCTACTTCAAGCCAAAATTTTTAAAACTACTTGATCCTTATCAATCTTTTTCGTGCTTCCTCAAATATTTATGTTTTTTTTATTAGTTAATTTATTTATTATGAATTAAGTATATGTATGTCGGCGTTATTTTGGGTGTGGAGTGCCAGTAGGAAGCTGTTGGTCGCCGGAATCGAAATCCCGTCGCCCACTTCGGAAGGACGTTTTAATTTACATATATATATAATTTTTGAAAAATATGAAATCAAACTGACCCCATATTTTTCATAGTTTAAATGAAAGAGCGCTACACCTCAAGACCAGTATTTATCCCGAAAGATAAACACAAGACTTGAGGGTGAGGCTCGATCAAATAAACTAAAAAATATATGACGTCCGTTTGATCTGCGAAACCATTTTATTTGCCGACAAATTCCCCTATTTAATATGAAGAATTAAATAGGGTTTATTTTAAACTGGGTTCGGAAAAACTTCCTATAAGGGTAAGCTCCTATAGTTAATTACATCTTAAATGATCGAGCTCACTTAAGAAAACTCTCGATAAAAATCAGGAAATATTATCTTCAAGGAGGTCAAAAGGATAGGACTCTTCAACGAAATCGGACAAAGAGGTGTGAAAGGGGATTGGCTCAAATTTGAAACATTTATTGTGGAATCCAAAGGAGGAAGAACTAGGGGATGTCACAGATCCTGAGGAGAACCTCGGTGACTTCCCAAGCTATCCTATGGTTTGGCTTAAATTTAGAAGAGAAATTATTTAAATGTTTCATCCTGCCAATTTTATTAAATTAGGGCTTACATTTGTGTGAAACAGTTACACAAATAGCCTAGAAGATGTGAGGATTTAGGTCGTAACGAACGACAACCTCGGAATCTTAAAACGAGTTGGGGCTTATATTGTACAGCAGAGCTATACAAAGGCCCAACAAGAGGTTGAGGATTTATGTCGCACTAGGCGAACAACCTCGAAATCCTATGGGTTGTTGTTTAATCACTAATGAATGGTTTAGCTGGTGAAGACATGTTTTACTGTTGAAAATGGCCGTGCTGCCCACCGCGCTAGCTCCAAGCTCTACGCCATAACGAGTTTAAATTTTATAGGGTGGCAAGTTATGATGTCAAATCAGGTGGCACTAAGGTTGTAGTTGTCCTAAATACCCTATAAAAGCATGTTTAAAGGTTGTACAATGTATAGCAGGTTATTTAGCACAGGAAGACAGTAATGCATGCAGTAGAGAGTATGGTACAACTTGCTAAAAAGAATAGTTGCAGGTACAAGAGTAACATGCTGTAAATATAAAAAAAATTGTATACCTGGTAGATTCGTTATTTTCTTAGATGTAGCAGATTGAAGTGCATCACACAAATGAAAGCCAAGCAGGAAAAAGAAATATCGTCCAGAAAACTCGAGAAAGAAAGGTGAATAACTCACGGTACAAAACACAGGAAAATAAATAAAAATTTAAATAAAATCATCAAAACCTCGAGAAAGTCCCGGAAAAAGGACCACAAGTGTTTCACCAAAATCATACGAAAAAACCGAAGAAAACCTCAAGCACTCGGGTCGGGGCTAGGCTCAGAAACTGTGTAGTTATACTCGAGGGTCGTCGAAGGCTACTCGGTCACCCGAATGTATAGAGCTCGCTACTCAACTAGAAGGGTGTCCTACTAAACCTAACTCAGGAGGGTGTTCCTTAACCCGGTACTGGTAATCAACAAGTGGACAACCAAGTTATATTATATTTTAAAAATTTATGTTTTTAGCATGCACGTGGATTTCAGGCATACAAAAGAGAGTTTAGATAGATGTTTTGATTGTAGTGAAAATATGTTTTATTGTAAATATTGTATATGTTTTTATCTGATCCGTTCTTATCAGTTTTTGAAAATTACGGTTGTCCACGAGTTGATCACTTCGTCGGGCGTAGGATCACTAACAACCTAAGAAAGTATGGGTGCCCCGCTAGTCTCTTAGCGGAGAATGATACCGTCATCCTACGGTTCACCGGGCCCCTAGAGTGGGTCCTGGTGTCGTAGGATGAAATATCATTCCACTCTACCACCGGTGTGCCTTTGTCATCAGCACCCTATGCCTCAAAACAAAACGAAAACCAAAACCAAGAAAAGCGAAAGAAAACAAACCAAAAGAGCAAAAGGGGAAGGAAATGAGACTAACCCACCTCCAAATCCGATTTAAAAAGGGAGGGGCCCAAACGGTAGGAGGGTTAGTCTAAAACACCCCTGAATATGGCTTGAGACATTTCCAAACCTCACAAAATAAACCAAATGGGAGTGATCCGGAAAAGACTCCTACTAGTATTTCCAAACCCCAAACATTGCAATTTTCCAACTCCCAATTTAATTCACAACTTAACATATCACATAAGTGTAAAAATTTCCCATAAATCCAAATAAAAGCTCTCGGCCAAGGTAGGGGGAAGGCCAAGGAGGCTCACGGCCAAAGCAGAAAGACAGGAGAGACATCCCAACATAAAGCTTTTAACACATAAGAAAGTGAATGGACAAGTTTACAAATCTCTCAACTTAGTTCCAATCCTCTCATGTGACATATAGGAAATGTTCATCAAAAGATAATTCTCAATCACCTCTCCCCATAAGCAAGCCAAGGGGAATCCAAACCATCACAAGGTATAAAAGTACTCATCACAAAGCCATAACTGCAGCCAAACACAAAACCATAGGATTGAATCACCATAGGGCTGAAACCGAGCCAACACAAAGACCAAGCCCGAACTACCATAACGCTGAAATCAAGTCAAGCATGAGGCTAGAACCGGCCCAACACAAAGCCAAAGAAGGAAGCCACAACAGGAGTAAAATCGAGACAGTACAAGGCCTAAACCCGAGCCACCACAAGGCTGGAATCAAGCCAACACCAAGCCAAAGAGAATGACCACAACAAGGCTAAAAATTGAGCTGGTACATGTTAACCTCATTTTTGGTGAGGTCTTCTCTCTCCTTAGTGTTTAGGATCTAGTCATAGGGCTTCTCCTTGACTATCTTAGAGGACTAGAAATGGGACCCATCACTTAGAAATTCAAACACTTCTTGGCTCCCTTCAAACCCCACAAGTTTGATTGTAAACCCCTAAGCCACTTGGATGGTTAAAATCAAATGTGTAGGTTTAAAGGATGAGTTTCCTATAGGACTCTTTGGCCTTAGGATTACCCTGGGTAGCCTGGTCTGGTGAGGGTTGACTTGCACACACCTCACTCCCACACACATATTTCAAGCCCTAAAACTACCTTTAACCAATTTGACTTCCCGACTCATATAGGTAATTCATATGGATGGTCCTTAACACCTAAGCCCCTGGCTAAGAGTGTTAGGAACAACATAGTGAATGTCTAAAATGAGTCCTCTTATAGCTTTTGTGAGCTTAACATGGCTTCATGGCTTCATGGCTTCATGGCTTCATGGCTCAATCAAATGGTTTCATTTCACTCACACTTGATCAACCTTCATTTTTCCAAAATTTCAATTTTTGACCCCCGGGGCCCTAAACCCACCAAATCTACCAAATGCCCTTGAAATTGCCCAAAATTTGCAAAATTGGCTAAATTACCCAAAATTTCTCAAAACCAATCCTAAACATTCCTCCCCACTCAAATTGATCATCAATGGCCAAATTTACCAAAAATTCCAAAAATACCCCCTTAATACCCTTCAAATACCCAAAATACCCTTTTAACCCAAAAATTCCAAAAATTCAGAACATTCCCAGAAAATTCCAAAAAATTCCAGAAAATCCCAATTTCATTTTGTTGAACTACACCATAGGCCAATTTTGTCAATTTAGGCCACTTTTATCAAAACCCCAAATTTGGCCGATCTTTAACCTAAGTGGACCCAATGTCCAACCATACCAACCCAATTAACCTCAATTTTGATCCAATTAAATTCTAAACTTCAATTCAATATCACCAATATCAATTTAGATCAAAGCCAAACCCAATTTCATCAACATGTAGATCCAATTTCAATTTGAAGCTTAAAGCCCAATTTTGGCCCACGACCTAAACTTAGCCCAAACCAACCCACCTTAACTCCAATTAACCCCAAATCTTTTCCTAAACCTTCCTAACATCCCCACAAACAAAACAATAACATGATTTGCCCCAAATTTGAAACCAAACTTTACCCAAACCTAACCCAAACCAAAAATCCCCAATTTAGCCTAAATCCATCATAAACCCAAATGAGCCCAAATCCCAAAATCAAAGCCCAACCAAAGTTTAAAACTCTTTGTCACACCCACATAAACATTTTTCAACATTAATTTTACATTAAAACCAACATTGGCCGAACTTTAACCCAAGTTAGCCCAATTTGGCCCATTTTGACCCCATTACTAAAAAGCCCAAATTGAACCTATTTCAACTCCAAATGGCATCAAATCTCTTCTAAAGTTCTTTTGAAACATCCCTAAACTAAACCCAAAATTTATTTGATACAAACCCTCACCAATTTTCCTCAATCAATTTATTTCAAAACCTAAAAGCCCACTTCCGTAAACCATTTTAAAAGCCCATCCAAAATGAATTCAAAAAGCCCAAAATTGGCTCCAAAGCCCACATGACAATTTCTTCTCATCATACCTTTAATTGATATCATCCCTAAGTTCTAAATCAATCATCAAATAAATCCAAGTCAAGCCTCATGCTAATTTCCCTTAAACTCATCAAAAATCCCAAAACCCATTTCTATGAAAATAAGCCAACCTTTTCCCAAGCCATGAGCAAGCCAAATGAAGCCATTCACAAGCCATATGAAGCCATGAGAGCTTTGACACCTCACCAAGCCATTAATGGCAAGAAGAGTGGGCTCTTTATTAAACCTTCATTAAGAATTTTTAACCTCATCCATGCTACTCTCTAAACTAAGATTAGCCACATCACCTTGGATGGGGACTTTCTCTTCAACCTAAACCAGTCTTGGGGAGGTGCACCTAACCTAAACCATGACTTGACCAAATTAAACCCAAAATGACCTCTTCCCCCATTCCACTTAAATCAAACTCCTTTACACATGTCAAGCCTCAATTGAGTTCACCAAACCCCAGCCCTGACCACACTGAGTCAGATGGTGACCTGACCCTGGCCGGCCAGCCACCACAGCCGCAGGAAAACACCAGGCCGAGAGCCTTATTTGGATTCAAAAAATTCAAACCCACTGGCTGAGTTGTCCCAACCCAAATGGACACCATATTTGTTCTTCTCCTCCCTTGAGCAGCTGATCCCAACCTCCAATTGCCCCTGGGAAGCCCTCCAGCCACCTCTATTTAAACACCACCACCTCTTGGCTAAAAGAGGTGTTGAACCAAACCTTACCAAAACTCTGCCAAAATCACTCCAGACCCTTCTCCAAACACAGAGCACTTGATCCCCACTAAAATCCAGCCCTAAAACCCCCTCTGTGAGCTCAATTTCTCAGCTCAAAATCCACCCAAAAAACAGGACACTTCACCACAATGAGCCAATCCCCAAATTGATTGACCCTACACCTTCACCAGACCAGGAGAAGAAGTTCCCCAGCAAAAGCCCCCTCTCCAGGCCAGCCATTTCTCCTATCGGCCAAGCTTTGAAATCGGGCTTGGTGGAAGTCTGGTCTAGACAATTCACCAGGGCCAGAGGCTTCATCCCTAGGCTCCTCTAGCTCCAACGAATGTGCCAAGCCCCTCTGATTGAAGCTTCACTTCTCAGAGCCAAGGTATGGAACTCCTCCTTCCCGAGAGCTTCCAGTGATTCTCCATTTCATTTGAGTTAATTTCAATGCATGTTAGCCATATGGATTTGTAGCTCTCGTTTAGATGAACACATAGGATCAAATTTCATGAAATTTGGTTAAGAAATGAGGGAGATATTAGGGTTTTAGTGTGGATGGCTCTCGGGACACACCAGTCGTAGATGATGACCATGAAACATCGGATCGCGCGTGTATCGAGTGGACGATCCAGATCGAGCCGGACGAGGAGATGGAACGAGACCGCGGGACGCGTGGCTGCTGACTCAGGTGGCAGCGTCGAATAGGAGCGCGCCACGTGGGGCTTCGGAGCTGCCGAGGTTGACGCGGCGCTGACTGGGTTAAGTAGATAAATAGGGTATTTTCTATTTATTTAAATACCAAAAACTTCAAAAACCCATATCTTTGTGTAGAAAAATCACAAAAATAAAATAAAAATACCCTCTTGCTCAGTGAACAGAGGAGACAATGTGGAAAAAGAATTAAGTTATTTTGATGAGTATTTTATTTTTAATTAATTATTTGCTGATTTCAGTATTTTAATTCTCCATGATTTATACAATTCATCATGGCATGAGACCATAGGGCTTTTGTAGCCTCTGTTCTTGGGAACATTCCCTGAATTTTCCAAGGCCAGAGGCCATCTCTTTGGCAAGATATTGATTTTCTAAATTTATGTGTCTGTTTTGCCATTTTAATTCCAGTAATTAGCATGTTGCTTAGAAAATTCTAGAAAAATTTAGGGAGGTATCTTATGACCAGAGTACCTTCGAAAAATTTTGGTTTGGTTTAATTCCTCAAGAATAACCTTAATTGGTCTAAACACCCAAAATTGAATTTTAATTAATTAGGACTAACCACACATCAAAATTACTTGAAAACTATTCTCCACTGATCTTTAGGGTCAGAGGAGTCTCACATAAAAATTTGAAATTAATTGAAAATGATTAGCCCTACTAAATGAATTATTTAAATGTTATGATCATTATTAAGTTTTAAAAATTCATAAAGCCCAAAATATATTTTAAAAATTCACCAAGTTGGTTTTGAGACCTCTCTGATATTAGAGGAGTCTAATAAAATTAAAATTTGAATTTTTCAAAAATTTTCATTTTTCACCATATTTTTAATATTTTAATAATTAAAAAAGAATAAAAATCACAAAAATATTAAAAATCATAAAATGTCATATTTTGCCTACTAATCACTTAGGAACAAACTAAATATTTTTCTCAAGTCTCTAGGTTAAGATATTGGATTTTAAAGGCTTAAGGCAATTTTTAATATTAAAAAATAAATTTCCCTACATTTGCACTAAATTAACTCTAATAAATCAAAGAAAAATCAAAAAAATATAAAATTTATTTCTCTGAACTCCTTGAGGTCAGAGGGACTTAATAAAAATATAAAATTTATTTTTCAACTTTAATTTTATTTTATAATTAATTAACACTCCAAAACTCAAAATAATTATAATAAATAAAATATAATTCAAAAAATCACCAAAATAGGTCTAAATGGTTCTCTAGTCAATAGGAACATCCCATAATTTTCCTAAGGATAGAAACCCCATCTTGGTCATGTTGTTTAATTTTTATTGAAAACCCCATATTTTTCATAAAAATAAATATATAAATTAAATTAAATTCAGAAAAATCACATTTTCTCCTCTAATGTCTTAATTGACATGTGAGTGAAGTGACATAAAAAATTTTAAGTTCATTTGAGCTTAATTTGATGAGTTAGGAAATGAACATGCTTAAAAGGACATAAAGGTAATTAAAGAATTTTAACCCTAATTAATATTTAGGTTTAATCAAGGGGAGGGTAAAATATCTGATTTTAAAATTTTTATTAGATGATTGAAACCTAGGGAATTAAGTGGTAGAAACCCATTAATTATCTTGAAAATATTTAAATTAAATTTTAATTAATTAAACAATTTGAATTTTAAAAGAATAAGTTCAAATTTGGATTATTAAGATTAGGGGTATGATTTAAGAAGATATCAATTCTTTAATTTAAAATCCCTAAATGAATCACTTTAATAATATTCAACTCTTAATCAAACTCAAAAATGATAATTGAAATTAATAATTAAATAATTAAAAGGAAAATAAACCTTAATTAAATTAAAAGCTTAAAACATTAAGTGATTTGATAATCAAATTGAAATAAATTTAAAACGTTAAAATTAATTTGAAATCACTTAAAAAAAACAAATCTAAAAAAATTTTGAAACATTAAAGAAAACCAACCTTAAGACAATTCATAATTAAAAAACATAAAAAATCAAACCAATTAAAATTGACTTCAAAGTGTTACAATTAAGTCAAATTAAATTTAAATCATTAAAAGTTTAATTAAATTGAATAATCTAAACACCTCTTTCAAATCAAACAATTTAAAACACTTACGAGAAAATCAACTTGAATTTTGAAACTAAATTAAATCATCCTAATTCATCAATTCAACTTTAATCAAAGCGGTTAAATTCTTTAACAAACTGATTTGCCCCCTAAAGGCTTTCATTATCATAACTCTTAAATGAAGCATTAAGTGAAATGTCACTTTACTCATCGAATAATCAAATGTCTAAGTTCACTGAGCAAGAAGCAAAACTTAACTAGATTCTTGGATGATTAATTCACCAGTACAAAAAAATTTATTTGGACTCAAAATAATCTCAGAAGTATTGAAAAGATGTTTAGGACTCGTCCTAAGCACTTTCTCAATATGATGAGGTGTTTTAGAAGAACAACTTAACTTAATTGTTCTTTGATGAAGAAAATCATCCTTAACAAAACACAAGAACCTAGACGTCATAGGAATTGACTAGCTATAGGATTAGGACTTTGGTAGACTACCAAAACCTTCCCTTAGCTTTACCTAGGTGTTTCTTGCAAATATATAAATGCTTTAACATGTGTTTTAAGTATATCTTGGAATGACGGGAAGACCCTTCATGTACGCTTTTATTTTATTGCAATTTACTTACATGTACTGCACTTTACTTTTCTTGCATGTTAAACAAGATTGACACCCTGCATGAAAACTAAAACCTTTAGGATAGCCACAAAACTGAAACCCAAAACTAAATTAAAAGTCACAACAAGATAAAATTCATCGCCACAACATTTCAAAATATAAAACAACTCAAAATTTAATCACAAACAAAATACAAAACTACAACTACAACTAAATTAAAATGTCTCGTTGGATGATCGGGAATACCTCGGATGATGTAACCTACGTGTTGCTAACGAGATTTCCCACTGTCTAAATGAAAGTGTGGAACTCATTCAGTTGAGTTTAGCAAATTCATTTGGACTAAGTGAATCCGATAAAAATAACTGTGTCGGAATGATGAAACCGTGGGATCTTAACCTAGTGTTGTTATAACCAACTTTAAGATTCCCCTAACAAAATGTTAAAACACCTGAACCTTAAGATTCTTCCAAACCAAAAGACTTTTCTAATATCCTAATTTTCATTTTCTAAAACTAAACCTCTGCAACAACAAGGAGCTTGAGCAAGCATAGTGAGCAAGCACGACCATCGTCGTCAATGAAAACTTGTGTCTACTTCAGCTAAACCTTTCTTAGCATTAAATAACAAAACCATAGGATTTCGAGGTAGTTTACCTAGTGCAACATAAATCCTCAACTTTTCGTTAGGCATTTGCATAATTTTGTTATGTAAATTATGTCATAACCGGTCTTAGGATTCCGAGGAAATTGTTCGGTATGACATAAACCCTCACATTTTCGAGGCTATTTGTATGATTATGTCATATAAATATAAGTCCTAATTAATTAAAATTGGCAGGATTTAAACATTAAATATACTCTTAAATTGAAGCCAAACAATGGATAGTTTGGGAAGTTGCCAAGATTCTTCTTGGATCCTTAACTTCTCCTACTTTTCTTCCTTTTGACTTCTGAAAATAACTGTTCCAAATTTGATCTATTCCCTATTGAAATCTCCAAAATTCAATCATTTAAAAACCTTAAACTTTGAAATTCTTGAGAGCAAAACCACTGATCATTATCCAGAGTTTTCTTGAGTGTCTTTGGACATTTAAGATGTAATTAACTATAGGGGCTTGCCCTTATAGGGAACTTTAAGAACCCAGGTTATATAAACGCTCGCTTAATTTCTCTATATTAAGCAGGGGAACTTGTCGGCTTATAAAATTGGTTCACAGACCAAACGGATGTCACAAATGTTCTAATTTATTTAATCGAGCCCCATCATCAAGCAGTGTGTTTATTCTTCGGGATAGATACACGGTTTGTGATGTGGTGCTCGTTTATATAAACTATTTGGGATGTGAGATCGGTTTGATTTCATATCTTAAAGTTTTCAAACTTAAAATTATTTTCAAAATCAAATGTTACTTTCCAAATTATATATATATTTAAATTTAATTTAAAATTCGCCGACAACTTCTGTAGGCGACCCCCTTTTCAAAACACACAACCTAAAAATATGTCGACAAGCAAGGCCTAAACCCGAGCCACAGTAAGGCTAAAATCAAGCCCAGCACAAAGCTAAAGAAATAAAACACAGCAGGGCTAAAACCGAGTCAGTACAAGTCCTAAACCTGAGCCACCACAAGGCTGGAATCAAGCCAACACAAAGCCAAAGCAAGCCCAATCACAAGGGCAAAAACTGCAGCTGTCATGGGCCAAAAATCAAGCCACCATAGGACTAGGATCGAGCCAAGTATAGGGTTAAGACAAGCTTAACACAAGGCTTAAATAGAAAACATCACAGAATTTAAACCGAGCCAATATAAGGCCCAAACCCAAGCCATAACGAAGCTGAAATCAAGCCTTGCACCAAGTTAAAACAAACTCTTTAAAACTTAATATATGAAATTTATATATTTGAAACAATCCTCCAACAAATATAACATGAAACCAAAGACCAAGCCTCCACAAAA
This sequence comes from Papilionanthe hookeriana x Papilionanthe teres, assembly GCA_022702705.1. NCBI lineage: Eukaryota > Viridiplantae > Streptophyta > Magnoliopsida > Asparagales > Orchidaceae > Papilionanthe > Papilionanthe hookeriana x Papilionanthe teres. The sequence continues at coordinate 1,602,891 of CM040435.1, forward strand.
CCAACACCCAAGCTTCCCTAAAGTGAAAACCGAGCCTTTCAAAGGCTAAAGAAAATTCTGGGAGCTCCTTAAATGCCACAACATAGAGCCATTATGTATTTTAAACAAGAGCAAATTTAGGCCCTCCTCCAACTTGACCATTTCAAATATGAAGCAATCCTCCAACAAATAGGTAAAGAGAAGAGCATTTTATGAAGAGCCAAACCAAGCTATCAAAATAAGCTACTGAGGCTTTCAATCTTACTAAAAATTTTCAAAATATGCTTTTATTAAGGCTAAGCTACAAGGAGCCCAAAACCGAGACTCCACATGCACATAAAAGAAACAAAAATGAGCTCCCCTATAATTCGTAACAAACAAGAGTGAATGGAGAGCCTCATGTTACACATCCCAATAGACTTGCAAGAGGAGCTAGCATGGTCCTAAAGCCACATTTCCAATATTTTGAACTTGCTTTAAACATAAAAAAGGAGGATTCAGTAACATGCTATTAAAACCGAATTCCCATATGCTCACATTTTCATATTTCACATGCTTTAAGTAATGAAACACTCCCTTAAATCTCAATATAACAACATACTAGCATGCCACTAGGGGGTGAAAAGAAGAAAACAATCATTTAAGCAAGTAAGTGAAATATTCCATGTCACATGAATGCTCAGCCGAGACACCAAGCAGAAAAATAAACAAGCCCACGATACAAACCACAACCACCTCACTCTACCTTCCATAATGTTGTTCAATCTTCTTGGCTGGAACCCTTTCCCTATACATTTAACAATCCTATTGTTAAATTGAAGATGCTACAAAAAAGATTAGCTATGAAGCTGCAGGATTGGAATTGGAAGGTGTTTGGCAACATTCATTCACAAGTTTTTGCTGCTGAGGAAATTGTGAATCAGTTAGAGCAGACTAACTTGGAAGGTAGTTTTAATGACAATGATTTAATGGTGGCTAATCAGCAGCTCTCGACATCTATAGATATTGAAGAACAATTCCTGAAACAGAAAGCTGCATGTCAGTGGTTTGCACAGGGGGACAGAAACTCTAAATATTACCATGCTGTCATAAATTATAAGAGGAAACTAAATGCAATAACAAAAATTAAAGGGGACGGGGGCGATTGGTCGATCGGTACCCAAGCTATCGCCACTTCGCCGTACAATTTGTTCATCAGTTGTTTAACCTTGGCCCTCCAATCGGTCCTCTACTTCAAACTGAGATCTTACCCAAACTGAAAACCAGTTTTGATGGTACTACTCTATCTGCTCCACCTAAGGAAGATGAAATCAAAAAGGCTCTTTTCTCCTTGGATCCATAAAAAACGGCTGGACCTGATGGATATACTGTTGGATTCTATCAGAAGGCTTGTGAGACTATCAAATTAGATCTTACTTTGGCTATTCAGTGTTTCTTCCATGGTACAGAATTACCCAAGTACTTCACTGCTACCACAATTATTCTCATTCCTAAGGAAAATAACAAATCTACATGGAAGGACTTTAGGCCAATCAGTCTAACCACAGTGTTTTTTAAGGTCATCAGTATAATTATTGTTTCCAGAATGCATCCTTTGCTGGATGATTTAATCTCGCCCAACCAGTCTGCTTTTGTCCAAGGGAGAAGCATTACTGACAATGTTCTATTGGCACATGAATTACTGTTGGAGATTGACAGGCCTTGTAGAGGATCTACTCTTATCATTAAATTGGACATTACTAAAGCATATGATACAATAAACTGGGATTTTGTTCTACAGACTCTTAAAGCTAGGAACTTCCCTGAGGATTTATGTTTACTTATCAAAAGGTGGCTTCATAATTCTCACTATAGCATTTTAATTAATGGAGAGTGTCATGGCTTCTTTATCGCTCATAGGGCATTAAGCAAGGGGATCCTTTGTCCCCTTACATTTTCATACTAGCTTTTGATTATCTCGTCAAGGTCGATTAACCATTCACAAACTCGCAATCACCCTATCTGAGATACCTGCACAAGTCAAACTGTATTGTCTCTCATCTTGCATATGCAGATGATGTCATTTTGTTCACTAATGGGAGCAAAACTGCTATTAGGAAAGTTATAAAATTGTTGGAATATTTCCAGAATGCTTCTGGACTTTCCTTCAATAAATCTAAATGCCAACTCCTTCCTAGCAACAAGCTGTCACCTAACTAGGTTAACTGGATTAAAGATCTCACTGGTTTCTCCTCTACTACTTATCCCCTCAAGTATTTAGGATTCTCTTTGATCAAGGGCAGGAGGAAGCAATCCCACTTTGATGAGGTGGTGAAAAAAGTGACCTCCAAGATCCAATGCTAGACCACCTCATTTCTGTCTAATGGGGGAAGATTGACCCTCCTCAAATCAGTTCTCACTACTTACCCCCTGTACATCCTTCAAATGATCAAGTTAAAAAATAACACTCAAAGAATGTTGGAAGTGTCGTTCAACAAGTACTTATGGGTTGGTTAACACAAAGAACATCACTGGACTTCTTGGAACAAGATCTGCCATCCTACTGCCTCTGGTGGACTGAGCTTTAAAAATTTAGCACACATGAGCCATATCTTCTACTGTAAGCAATGGGTTAGATTCAGCATAAGCAATGTTCTCTATAAGCAAGATTTATGAAAGGTAAATATTGTCCCATTTCTCATCCATCACTTGTGAATCCTAAATTGGGGGACTCTAGAAACTGTAAAGCTCTTCTCCAGGTTAAAGAGGCTGCTGAAGCTCTTTTCATTTGGGATGTGGGTGAAGGCCAAATCAATTTTTAGCGTGACAACTGGTTGAGAAATCATTCCTTGAAGGAATATCAACCTATTAACTCTAGTATAATTAATGTATCTAACTGCTAGGTACATGTTAAGTAGAACCTCTCCAAGATTAGTGAGGTTAATTCCCCCCACATTGTTAAAAGTATTTCGGATCTCCCTATCAATCCTTCTGGTCCTGATAGACTTATTACCAAAAATGGCTCCCATCAAAGTCTGTCCAAGTTTATTTATCACTCTCACTACCAATGGCAATATACTGACTGAAGAAAAAGTGTTTGGAAAGCTAACATAACCCCATCCATGTCCTTCTTCTGCTGGAGGTTGTTTAGAAAATTTCTTCCTACTGATGACATTTTAAAACTTAAAGGTATCAGAGGACCTTTCAGATGTCATCTATGCCACTCTACTGAGGAAAGCCTTATGCACCTAATGTTGCATTGTGAAGTCTCCAAAAGTGTTTGGGTCGTCGTACTTACGTGAGAACAACCGCTGGATCTTCTTACCAATTGGTCCAATCTTAATGACTCGCCGGATTCTTGGAAACATCATTCAAAAAAATATATTGCTTTCATTATCTTCTGGTTAATCTGGGTGGCCAAGAATGATGCCAAGTACCAAACCCTTCCTGTCAGCTCTCATAAGATAAGCTTACACTGCCAGTCCTTTATCAGAAAGTTGAATGGTTCATCTTTGATCACTGAAATATTTATTAAGAAATTCATACCTATTTTTGATGAAATTGCACTTTAAAGAAAGTATTTTCTTTATTTTGTTGCAGGAATGAAGAATTTAGGTGATAAAAGCAAAAATAATAAAAGGAGCGGATTTGGAGCAAAAAGGAAGAAAATAATGCAATTTGTGCTGAGTCGCCGACGGCGAGATCGAGCTCGCCGACGGCGAGGGTACGAGGAAGAAATTCTCGAAGGATTTATAATCGTCTCGCCGACAGCCGAGCCCGAGCCCGCCGACAAGCTGAGATAGCGCGGTTCGAAGACCTTCTAGAAGCCTCGCCGACAGCGAGGTAGTTCGTCGCCGACGGCGAGGTAGTTCAAATGGCGCGTATACATTGAACCCGGACACTTTTTGAAGGGATGCTTACACACCTCTTGGTCCTTTGCTCACCTCTATATATAGAGGCCGAAATTCAGCTTATAAGTGTGTGTTATAAGGGAGTGTTATAAGGGTGTGTTATAAGGGTGTGTTATAAGGGTGTGTTCTAAGTGTGTGTGTCAATTTGTGTCTTAAGAGTCTTTTATTTATGTGTGTGAGCAGTCTTTAGAGTCTTAATTAGTGTAATTAGTGAGTCTTTAGTGAGTTAGTGAGTTTTTAGTGAGTCTTGTCGCATCGGAAGGAAGAGTCAAAGAAACTCGCGAGGAGTCCGTCTGGGATAAATCGAGATAAGTATTTGTATTTATTGTTTTTAACTTTAAATGAAATTCATGCTTAGTTTAGTTCCTATGCATTCCGAGTAGTTTATTAGTCTTTCTCCCCGTTATGAAATTAAGTGACTCGATGAACTTAAAATGAAGTACTTTTATATATATTAATAAATTGTGATAATTTTTACTTAAAACTTAATTTACTTTCAAACCGGCCATTTGATTTGTTAAAATATGTTGAATATCAACTATAGTAAAAATTACATCGGATATTCGAGGAATTCAAAAGCCTTGGAAGGAAGGTGCAAATCAATAGGAAATAATATCACCGGGCGTAGAATCGAGCATTTTAGTGTGACGTACTAAAATATTCAATTCGATCCTATTGTTCGAGAGCTCGAAGTGTAGATGTTAGCCCTCGAGCGAGGGGAACGTGGGAGCTCAAGTGGCAGTCGGTATCCTCCCAACTCTAGCCGCAGATTCCGCAATTAAACATAGGATTAGTCAATATTCTTTACACTCTGACCAAAGGGTAAAGAATAGGAATGCTCCTATTTGTCACAATACCTTAAAATTATCTATTTAAATTCATCAATCACTTAAATTTCTAAACAAGGGGAAATATACTTTTTCCGAATAGTTAAGACTTATTTAGCAATTAGTTCAATTTCCCGCACTTTCAATTACGTATTAATTTTCTACTTAGTTAAGTTACCTAATTAAAATACTTAGTTTACTTTATTGCGCTTAAATTTAGAATTCCAAATTTTCGTATACTATTTTAAAATTATTATTATTATTATTTTAAAATTAGTTGTTATTTAATTTTCTATTTCCCCGTGGGATCGATATCCAGGACTCCACTAGAGCTCCGTATTACTTCGATACGATACGTATACTTACGTAGCATCCACAACATAAACAATTACAATTCTATACATATAATATAGCGGGTCAAGTTTTTGGCGTCGTTGCAATTAAATTAAAAATATCATAATATAAAATTTTTGGTCAAGTTTTTGGCGCCGTTGCCTGGGAAAGTAAGAAAAATTTATTGAGAGTAACTGTATTATTTTAAAATAATCATAATAAATAAATTAATATCTATTCTAAAATTGTATGCGCAAATTTGGAAACGAAAATTTAATACCTTATGATTCTGAATTAGAGCGTACAATTAAAAGAATTAGAAAACAAAAGAAACAAATTATAAATTTAACACAAATGGCGAATATTCCCGAAATTCAAAATATGAACCAACAAAGACCATTAAGAGATTATGCCAACCCTACATTAGATGAAATTTATTTAACTATTCAAAACCCCGATGTAGCCGCTAATTCATTCGAACTTAAACCTGCAATTATCCAAATGGTACAAAACAATCAATTTTGTGGTTCACCTACTGAAGATCCTAACTTACATCTTGCTAGTTTTCTAGAACTTTGTGCTACTTTTAAATATCAAGGAGTATCTGACGATGCTATAGGACTTAGACAATTTCCTTTTTCATTAAGGGATAGGGCTAAAATGTGGTCGAATTCGTTAGCACTCGGATCTATTAAAACTCGGGGAGAATTATCACAAAAATTTCTATCCAAATATTTTCCACCATCTAAAACTCGCTAAGTTTAGAAATGATATAACTTCTTTTTGTCAGCTAGATGGAGAATCAATATATGAAGCTTCGGAAGAGATTTAAGGAACTTCTTAGGAAATGCCCACATCATGCGCTACCAGTATCGGCCGATTATTCAAACCTTTTATAATGGATTAGTAGGATCTTTAAGATCAATCATCGATGCCGTCATCGTGAGGTTCATTAATGTCTAAACCATTCGATGAAGCCTATGCACTAATCGAAGAAATGGCAACAAATAATTTCCAATGGCCTCATTGATAGAGTAAATCCGAAAAAGATAGTCGCATTCATGAAAACGATGCAATATCTATTTTAGCTTCTCAAATTGTCGCTATATCTAAGAAATTAGATCATTTTGGAATGAACTACTCTCCTACTTTAAGAAAACTCATCTCGGACAAATCATAGAATCTCAATCTAATTATGAAACTTTAAATGCTATTAATAATAGAACTAATAACCCTTATTCAAACTATTATAATCCCGGTTGGAAAACTCATCCAAATTTTAATCGGAATAACACATCTAATCAACAATGGATGAATCAACCTAATCAAGCAAATCCAAACTATAAACCTAATTACCCACTCCGGATTTAATAACAATAACCCTCAATTCAAAGATAAGAAATTATCTATGGATGAATTAATATTCAATATGGGTCATCAACTACAAAATCAAGGAAATCAACTACAAATTCAAGGAAATCAATTACAAATTCAAGGAACATCTATTAAAAATATCGAAACTCAACTCTGACATATTGCTATCGCGCTAAATAATAGAATACTCGGAACTTTTCCTAGTAATGTGGAAATAAATCCTAAAGATCAAGGAAAAGAACAAATTAAAGCAATACAACTAAGGAGTGGAAAAGAATTAGAACCTCAAATTCAAAAAGAACTCGAAAGCCAAAAAGAGGAAGTGGAAATCGAAAAGGAAACACTTCAACAAGATTCAAACTTAGAACATCCTTTAATACCTATGAAAATTTCGTTGAAAAACCTCCACCACCATTTCCTCAACGACTAGCTCAACATAAAAAAGATAAACAATTTGCTAAATTCCTCGAAATATTAAGGAAATTAACAATCAATATACCTTTTGTCGAAGCTTTAGATCGTATGCCAAATTATGTAAAATTTATGAAAGATATTCTAAATAAGAAAAGAAAATTCACCGATAATGAAACAATCACACTTAGTGAAGAGTGTAATGCTATTATTCGAAGAAGCTTCCGAAAAATTGAAAGATCCCGATAGTTTCACTATACCCCGCGCTATAGGAGAAAAATTTTATGGAAAAACTTTGTGCGACTTAGGAGCAAGCATCAATCTAATGCCTCTATCGATTTTTAAGTGATTAGGATTAGGAAAAATTACACCTACTTCAAGAACCCTTCAATTAGCCGATCGTTCTGCTACCTATCCTAAGGGAGTTATCGAAGATGTGTTAGTAAAAGCGGATAAATTTATCTTCCCGAAGATTTTATTGTTTTAGATACTGAGGAAGATAAAGAAATTCCTATCATTTTAGGAAGACCATTTTTAGCTACCGGAAAAGCTATGATCGATGTTCGTAAAGGAGAATTAACTATGAGAGTAAATGACCAAAAAGTTACATTTAATATTGCAAAATCAATGAAATATCCCGCGCTAGAAAAAGATGATGAATGTTTTCGGATGGAAATACTTCGAACATTTACAACAAGAACATTTTAAGGAATATTACGAAGATAAATTAGAAAAAGAAAACACCGAATTAATCGAAGATAATAATGAAGAACTAGATTATATTCAGGAAAGATTTGAATTTTTGGATAATACCGAAAACACTAACAAGAATATAGTTCCATCAATTATTAAACCTCCCGAACTTCGAGCTAAAAATATTACATGATCATTCGAAATATGCTTATTTAGGTAATTCTTCAACTTTACTCAGCTTATTATTTCATCCGCATTAAACGAATCTCAAGAACAAAAACTTTTAGAAACTTTAAAAAAATATAAGAAAACTTTTGTCGGACTTTAGCAGTATATTAAAGGAATTAGTACCTTCAATCTGTTTGCATAGAATTATTTTAGATGATGAACATAAACCTAAAGCAGATCCCCAAAGGAGATTAAACCCGATAATGAAAGAAGTAGTTAAGAAAGAAATTTTAAAATGGTTAGATAATGGTATTATATATCCTATTTCGACGATGCTGTCTGGGTAAGCCCAATTCACTCGTGTTCCTAAGAAGGGAGGAGCGACCGTCACCGCTAATGAAAATAACGATCTTATTCCTATAAGACAAGTTACCGGTCGGCGTATATGTATCGATTATAGGAAATTAAATACCGCCACCAGGAAAGATCACTTCCCTTTACCATTTCTAGACTCGTATGTTAGATAGATTAATCGGACACAAGTATTTTTGTTTTCTAGATGGATACACCGATTATCATCAAATACAAATTGCTCCCGAGGATCAAGAGAAAACTACATTTACTACTCCTTATGGAACTTTCGCTTTTCAAAGAATGCCTTTTGGATTATGTAATGCACCAAAGAACATTCCGTAGATGTATGATGTCTATATTTAGTAAGTTAATCGACAATGGAATAGAAGTATTTATGGATGATTTCTCCGTATTTGGAACATCATTTGACACATGCTTAACTCATCTTGAAAAAGTATTAGAAATATGTGAGAAAACAAATTTAGTTCTAAATCGGGAGAAATGTCAATTTATGGTTGCGGGCGGCATTGTATTAGTAGGCATAAAATTTCGGAAAAGGCATGGAAGTGACCCCGCAAAAATTCAAGTTATAACTAAATTACCACCTCCAACTACTGTAAAAGGGGTAAGAAGTTTTCTGGACATGCCGGATTCTACAGTACGCTATATAAAAGATTTTTCAAAAATTACTAAACCTCTATGCCAACTTCTCGAAAAAGACAAGAAATTTGAATTTACAATCGAATGCCCGAATGCTTTTGAACTCTTAAAAGAAAAATTAATTACAAGACCTATAATAGTTTCACCTAACCTGGAGAAACCATTTGAGCTTATGTGTGATGCTAGTGATTATGCCATAGGAGCAGCTCTTGGGCAAAGATATGAAAAGATTTTAAAAGTTATATACTATGCTAGTAAAACTCAAAATGATGCCGAAATAAATTATACAAGCTTCGTAAAGAGAATTATTAGCGGTAGTATATGGTTTTAATAAATTTAGACCTTATCCGATCGGAACAAAATGTATCGTGCATACCGATCATTCGGCTATCAAATATTTAATGCAAAAGAAAGATTCCAAACCAAGATTAATTAGATGGATGCTATTAATGCAAGAATTCGATTTTGAGATCGTTAATAAGAAAGGAACTTATAATCAAATTGCGGATCATTTATCAAGATTAGAAAATCATGAATTATCTGATATTGAAAATGAAATTATGTACGCTTTCCCGATGAAAAACTATATAAAATCAATGAGTGGAAAATACCATGGTATGCCGATATAAGTAAACTATATAGTTAGTAATATTTTACCACCTATGCTAACTTTGCAAAAATGTAAAAAATTCATCCATGATACGAAAACCTATTTTTGGGATGAACCATATTTATATAAGCAATGTAAGGATTTAATTATTAGAAGATGTGTACCTTATGAAGAAACCGAACCAATTATTCAAAAATGTCATGATTCTGATTTTGGAGGACATTTTGGACCGATAAAACCGCTTATAAGATTCTACAACTCGGATTTTACCGGCCTACTCTATTTAGTAGATGTATACAGTATATATTAAAACTTGCGATAAATGTCAAAGAGTAGGAAATATATCTAGAAGAAACGAAATGCCTCCGAATTTTATATTAGAAGTCGAAATTTTCGATGTCTGGGGATTAGATTTTATGGGACCTTTTATTCCTTCATTCGGAAACTCATATATATTAGTAGTCGTTGATTATGTTTCCAAATGGATCGAGGCACAAGCTTTACCTAGGTGTGATGCTAAGAGTGTTTCAAAATTTCGATGAAAAATATTTTTACTAGATTTCGAATGCCGAGAGTGATTATCACCGACGGAGGAACTCATTTTAGAAATAAATACATTCATAAACTAGTAGGAAAATACAATATTACTCATAAGATATCCACTCGCTTATCATCCACGTACTAACGGATTAGCTCGAAGTATCTAATCGCGAGATTAAATGTATTTTAGAAAAATCCGTAAACCCAAATAAGTTAGATCGGTCTATTAGATTAGTACTAATCGCATTAGCGTTTATAGGATCGCTTATAAAACTCCGATCGGAATGACTCCTTACGTGCTTATATATGGAAAAACATGCCACTTACCAACTGAATTGTAACATAAAGCATATCGGCGATTAAAGAATTTAATTATAATATGAAGGAAGCTCAGTGAGAAAAGATTGTCGCAATTAAATGAAATGGAAGAATTAAGAAATGAATCATATGATAATGATCGGATTTATAAAGAAAAGATGAAATTATGGCATGATCGGAAGATTAATCGTAGAAATTTTGAACCATGACAAGTGAAGTTTTGTTATATAATACTAGATCGAAATTATTTCCCGGAAAATCAAGTCTCGATGGTTAGGACCTTTCACCATAACTCAAATATTTTCATACGGAACTATAGAAATCGAAGATCCAAAAACTGGACATAAATTTAAAGTTAATGGACATAGATTAAAACCATATTTCGAAGGTATAAGACCTAACTATAAAGAGGTTTTAATGCTTAGTCGATCCGATTAATAATCGAAATTAGGTCGGCCGACGACGTTAAACCAAGCGCTTTATGGGAGGCAACCCATATTAGTTATCTATTTTTATTGTATCTTAATAGTTAATCTATATTATTGAAACTTTACTACTCAATTATTATTAAGAATCATCACATATTCGAACCATTATGATGAGAAAAGAAATTATTCGATTTAGAGCGAAATTGGACATTATTTTGGAATCTCGCCGACGGCGAGGTCGATACTCGCCGACAACGAGGTTCGCGCCTAAATTAAATTCAGTTTTTATAACTGAGTCGCCGACGGCGAGAAACTTCTCGCCGACAGCGAGGAAGTTATAAAGATGAGTTATTTATAATTTGAATGCCGATTTGGACGGTTTCAACACCAATTCCTTTGTGAAAACCCATTCTTAAATCATTCTAGATTTGTCTTCTTCACTAGAATTCATTCCATTCACCATAATGGCCTCCAAATTCTTAGATTCCTCTAATTCTGGAGTATTTAACCGGAGGATATTTGTGAGTGCGGAAGCGCAGCGGATCTTCAACAAGGTTTTGGTAAAGAAAAAGTTATTAAGGAACGGGGATTCGTCAATCAAGGATTAGAGAATTCCACTACGAAGATAAGAAACGATCGCAGCAAATGCACTGGGTGGTATTTTGTTACACTACGTCCGCCGTTGTTATTCCAGCTTGTGAAAGAGTTCTACTCTAACTTACATGCGATCAACAATGGGAATGTCTACGTCCGAGGAAGATGGGTGACGTTTACTCCATCAAGAGTAAATGAATTATTCTCTATAGAAAACACCCCGTATGTCACTATTCAAATTTTGTGCCTTCTCGATATAATATGAATGAGATATTTCGATATCTAACCGATGAACCTGAAGATCGGGAAATGCGCGAAGACGGGTATGTTAGTTTCTCCGCATCACTTTTGAATCTCGTCTCAAAGCACCGGCACTTTTTCATCTCATCTAAATTGTTACCTACTACGAGGGTAAACAAGGTTTCGAAGGAATGCGCTATATTGAATTATTGTATTCAAAATGGAATGCCTATCGATGTTGGATCAATAATTGTTAAGTCCGCATCGGGTTTAATCGTGCATGGGTCAGCTCACTGACTAGGACACCCATCTACTATTTTTGCATTATGCAGCAAGACTGTGTTTCTTATGAAGCTCGGGAAAAGGTTCTGTTACCTTGAAGCCGCTCGATCCTACGTATATGTTCCCTACTTTGGACAATAATGATGAAATTACATTTATCTCTCGATAGAGCTTCACGGAATAATCCTATAAGCAAGGCCTATTTCGTATAAAACGGAGTTACTTATGAAGAAAATTAAAGGAATGGAGAAAGAACTGCGTAAAGTGAGAGATTCAATCGACAATATATCCGATTTATTCGATCACATCGACCGGAGGATGAAGGAACACTTCGATCATTCTCGGACACCCTGAAGCTAACTTTCTTCATTTACCGAGACGTAAGGGTCGGATCACCGAAGAATCCGCTTCGAGTTTCCCTTCAGTGCCTTTCTATAACTTATTTCGTGCATCATCGTCATATCGAAATATCGTAGAAGATGAAGATTCCGACATCAAGAGTAGTAGTAAAGATTTCCATAAGATGTTTCGTATTTATGTTATTCGATTCGATTTAGATTTTATTATGCGAGGAGTGATGATTCGAATATCTCAAACTTAATCGAGATATGCGTCATAGTTTTGTACGCATTTAGTGTGTCGTGGATTGGTTTGCGATGCCGATTAGTAGTAAGGATTGGAGAATCGAAGTTCGATTATAGAGTTTAAAATTATATTAGTTTGTACATCTCATGGATTTCAATATTAAAGTTAATTTATCGTGTTGTGTGAATTTGTTTCGTGTATAAGTAGCTAATCTTCTTATTAAATTAATAAATGATGTGATCGTAAATATAATATAAGGCAAATCAAGGACGAAAATGAGCGACGAATTTCGTAAATTAAATTTTTCGGAATCTCGCCGACGGCGAGAAAAATCCCGCCGACAACGAGATCGATCTCGCCGACAGCTGAAGGTTAGAGCAAAAATTTCTCGCCGACAGCGATTTTTCCCGAGAGTTTTTGGTTCCGAAAATATTAGCTCGCCGACGGCGAGAAAATCTCGCTGACAGCCGAGGTCGCGAAAAACACTTTAATCGACCGGTCAAAAACACTATTCATCATCCCCAACCTCTCATTTTCGCAAAAACTACCCTAGTGGCTCACGAAATTTCGGATTTAGAGGCGATTTCATCACTAAAAAAACACTGGATTTCATCTTCTCTTGGTAAGTGCTTCACTCCTATGGAAAAATTTTTGATTTTCACCATGTATTTTCTCCACACTGAAAAATTTTAAAAAAATCCTAAATGTGGAAGAATTACTTGGTAGAAATCCATAAAATTTGTTTTAATTTGATCTTAGATGTTGTAGGAAGCCTCCTTAGTAATATTAGGAAGTTTAGTGACGATTTTTGTGAATTTCATAGATCGATCGAAAAATGGCTCCGCGATAAAAAAGACGAGTAGATTACGATACTGACTGATTTGTCAATGCACGAGCACAAAATCGGTATTTTCAAAACATTCAAGCAAGAAAGTGCATTGTGAATCGAGTTTTTAAGAATCCGGGAGGCGAAGTCGAGCGGATCATTAAAGAACGAGGTCGGGAGAATCTCCGCTACATCACCAATCGTAGCCGCCGTGGAAGTAGTAAAGGAATTTTATTCTAACCCGATCGTCGTAGAGGACGCACCAAGCAAAGGTACGCGGATTTATGGTCGACTTCGCCGCTAGAATTAACGCCTTCTATGAAGCTCGGGACGGTCCAAATGAGTACGAAACATTTGGAACTATGCCGAAACCTCTGTAAGATGCGATAAATTTTCTTACCGACGGACCGGAGTTCGGAAGATAAAGCAACGGAAAGAGTGAATTTTCCTCTTTCTAAGTTAAATGCAAATTCTAAAGCATGGCACTATTTTATTTGTTCTACTTTGTTACCTACATACCACCACAAGCGAGGTAACAAGGGATAGAGCAGCTTCCGAATTTCGTATTCGTAACAATGAAGTATAAACATTGGAAGTGTCATCTATGTAAATATCTTAACCATCGCTCGGAAATGAAAGTGGAGGGGGATCGGGACATCCCGGGTCGATTTATGCAACCGCCAACTCTCCGGAGTTGAGGCAAGCAGATGATGAGGAGTGGATGGAACCCATGAATCCACTCACAACGGCCAATATTAAGAAATATGAGTCTCATGAAGGGTGGAGATCGTGAGTGAGAAGTTATTTCACTCGCCTAGCAGTAGATATACCCTCTACTAGCTATGAACCTCCCGAGCCTACCACCCCTACCCTACAAGATCCGATGAATGAGCCGACACCGCATAGGAGGAGTTTCGAGCAGCTCGAGAGACAACTGGGGAGAAGATTCGATCATTTCGATCAAAGGATCGATAATCTCGAGAGGAGACATGATTATGATAGTGAGTACCGCGAGACATTCGTAGTACGAGATAAGCATATCATGAAGCTCGAACGTCGCTACAGGAGTGGAGATTTAGATGTCATCTTTCCGCAGTGCCCGAGGTATACTCGCATCATCCCCGCTCGCCTTCTCACCTTACGTATCAAGGAGGGGATGATAATATAGTTCGGACTTCGATGTCGAAGATTAGGACTTTATTTGTTTTGTTTGTTCGATGTTAAGTTATTTTGAAGACTTTTATATGTTCGTAATATTCAAGCACTTTATGTTGTGAGACATCGGATGTTAGTTAGATTAATTTGCTTCAATTGTGATAATAGTTTAGTTATTGTTGTTGTGTTAGTTAATCGCATTTGTTTTTATGTTAAATAGGATGTTAGTTTTCTTTAGTATGTTTTTATTTTATTTTGTATTGTTTTAAGTTTTTAAAATTGTTAATCTGTTAGTTCAATGTTTTTAATATGTTAGTAATTCATATGTGTAGTGTAGAGTTAATTTTAATTGTTGTATTTAATACTTATCTCAAATTTTATCCCTGCATTTTCTTTAAATTGTTATATATATATGAAAAATACTAACAAGATAGTGCTCAATGAAAAATGAAAAACCTGCAAAAATTTCAAAGAAAAAAGAAATACCTAAACTTCAAAGTTATGATTTATTTACTTTCCCTTTTTCATTATTTAGAGTAGATATAAAAATTTAAGTTTGGGGGGGGGGAGTAAAATACAATTTTAGTTATTAACTTGTTCTCAATTTCTATTTTCAAATTATTATAAAATGATTTTTATAAGAAATTTTTCAATTTAATTAATATGAATTATTTTATTTAATTATTATAAAAGGTTAAATGAAATATTTCTAGTGCTTTAATTAATTAAATGAATAAAATATTTGGTTAAAGGGAATAAGAATATAATAAATTATTTTTAGTAAGGAAAACTATATTCTAAAATTAAAATTCTTAAGTATTCAAGTGAAATAGAAAAGATTGAAAATCAATGCAAGAAAAAACTATGAAGATATATAAGCTTAAGAAATATTTCTAAGTTTCAAATTTAGAAGCATGTAAAATGAAGCTTCAAAATTATTAACAGTGCTTCCGTATACAGTAATCCTCATTAAAAAAAAGGAAAAAGAAAAAGAAAAAGAAAAAGAAAAGAAAAAGAAAAATGAAAATGGAGAAGCTTCGAGGAGATGCCTTATCAAAAATCGCTTCATTTCAATTAACCTAAAGTGAAAAACTTAGATATTTCCAAACTTATGTTTATTGATTAGAATTTTACCTAATAGTGTTTTCTTGAATTTTTTATCATACGAATATCTTAAGTAGTTATTCTTTTAAATGTAAGTCATTCCCGAAATGAATAGTAAGCTGTAAATCTTAGATTCGATAACTAAATAACTTATTTCTATAAGATTAATTAAATTACATGAATTATTTTTATTTAACTTTATTATGATATTAATTAATCTAATTCATAGTTTATTTAAATTGAAAAATCTTATTATAGAACTCATTATTTTTATGTAGTACTAAAATTACTTCGAGGACAAGTAATAAGTAAGTCTGGGGATTTTGATCACTCGAAAAATTTATTAAGAAATTCATACCTATTTTTGATGAAATCGCACTTTAAAGAAAGGTATTTTCTTTATTTTGTTGCAGGAATGGAGAATTTAGGTGATAAAAGCAAAAATCATAAAAAGGAGCGGATTTGGAGCAAAAAGGAAGAAAATAATGCAATTTGTGCTAAGTCGCCAACGACGAGACCGAGCCCGCCGACGGCGAGGGTACGAGGAAGAAATTCTGAAGGATTTATAACTGTCTCGCTGACAGCGAGCTCCGAGCCCGCCGACAACGAGATAGCGCGGCTCGAAGACCTTCAGAGCTCTCGCCGACAACGAGGTAGTTCGTCGCCGACGGCGAGGTAGTTCAAATGGCGCGTATACATCGAACCCGGACACTTTTCGAAGGGATGCTTACACACCTCTTGGTCCTTTGCTCACCTCTATATATAGAGGCCGAAATTCAGCTTATAAGTGTGTGTTATAAGGGAGTGTTATAAGGGTGTGTTATAAGGGTGTGTTCTAAGTGTGTGTGTCAATTTGTGTCTTAAGAGTCTTTTAATTATGTGTGTGAGCAGTCTTTAGAGTCTTAATTATTGTAATTAGTGAGTCTTTAGTGAGTTAGTGAGTTTTAGTGAGTCTCATTGCATCGGAAGGAAGAGTCAAAGGAACCGCGAGGAGTCCGCTTGGGGATAAATCGAGATAAGTATTTGTATTTATTGTTTTTAACTTTAAATGAAATCCATGCTTAGTTTAGTTCCTATGCATTCCGAGTAGTTTATTAGCCTTTCTCCCCGTTATGAAATTAAGTGACTCGATGAACTTAAAACGTAAGTACTTTTATATATATTAATAAATTGTGATAATTTTTACTTAAAACTTAATTTACTTTCAAACCGGTCATTCGATTTGTTAAAATATGTCGAATATCAACTATAGTAAAAATTACATCTGATATTCGGGAATTCAAAAGCCTTGGATGGAAGGTGCAAATAAATAGGAAATAATATCATCGGGCGTAGAATCGAGCATTTTAGTGTGACGTACTAAAATATTCAATTTTGTCCTATTGTTCGAGAGTCGAAGTGTAGATGTTAGCCCTCGTGCGAGGGGAACGTGGAGCTCGAGTGGCAGCAGTATCCTCCCAGCCTAGCCGCAGATTCGCAATCAAACATAGGATTAGTCAATATTCTTTACACTCGACCAAAGGGTAAAGAATATGAATGCTCCTATTTGTCACAATACCTTAAAATTATCTATTTAAATTCATCAATCACTTAAATTTCTAAACAAGGGAAAGATACTTTTTCGAATAGTTAAGACTTATTTAAGCAATTAGTTTAATTTCCCGCACTTTCAATTACGTATTAATTTTCTACTTAGTTAAGTTACCTAATTAAAATACTTAGTTTACTTTATTGCGCTTAAATTTAGAATTCCAAATTTTTGTATACTATTTTAAAATTATTATTATTATTATTTTAAAATTAGTTGTTATTTAATTTTCTATTTCCCCGTGGATCGATAACCAGTGACTCCACTAGAGCCCCGTATTACTTCGATACGATACGTATACTTGCGTAGCATCCACAACATAAACAATTACAATTCTATACATATAATATAGCGGGGTCAAGTTTTTGGCGTCGTTGCAATTAAATTAAAAATATCATAATATAAAATTGTGGGTCAATCTTCTATTTCACCTTGGAGAGTAAACCTTCCTGTTGTCCAGTTAGTTTTTTGGAGGGCCCCTTCACAGCTGCCAGCATATTTTTAAAGTTATGTGTTGGATTTTAAAAGGGTCGCCTACGTAAATTGTTCGGCGAATTTTAAATTTAATTTAAATATATAATTTGAAAAGTAGTATTTGATTTTGAAAATAATTTTAAGTTTGAAAAATTTTAAGATATGAAATCAAACCGATCTCACATCCCAAATAGTTTATATAAACGAGCGTCGCATCACAAAACCGTGTATCTGTTCCGAGGAATAGACACACTGCTTGATGATGGGGCTCGATTAAATAAACTAGAAGATTTGTGACATCCATTTGGTATGGGAACCAGTTTTATAAGCCGACAAGTTCCCCTGCTTAATATAAAGGAATTAAACAGGGTTTATATTACCTGGGTTCTTAAAGTTCCCTATAAGGGCAAGCCCCTATAGTTAATTACATCTTAGATGACGGAATCATTTAAGAAAACTCTCGATAATGATCGATGGTTTTGCTCTCAAGAATTTCAAAGTTTAAGGTTTTCAAAGGATTGAATTTTGGAATTTTAAAAGGGATTAGCTCAAATTTGGAATGCTTTATCGTGGAGTCCAATGAAAGAGAGGTAGGAGAAGCTCGGAGATCCAAGAAGAATCTTGGCAACTTCCCAAACTATCCTATTGCTTCGCTTTAATTCGGGAGTTTATTTAATGTTTCAATCTAGCCAATTTTAATTAATTAGGACTTATGCTTGTATGATATAATCACACAAGTAGCCTCGAAGATGTGAGGGTTTATGTCGTACAGAACAACTACCTCGGAGTCCTAAGACCGGTTAGGGCTTAATTTTCATAACATGATCATGCAAATGCCTAACGAAAAGTTCAGGATTTATGTCGCACTAGGAAAACTACCTCGAAATCCTATGGCTTGGTTATTTAATTTTAAGAAAGATTTTGCTGATGTAGACCCGAGTTTTGCTGATGTCGATGGCTGTGCTGCCTACTATGCTGGAGCACCTTGTTGTTGCAGAGGTTTAGTTTTAGAAGTCATAAATCAAAGGATGAGAGAAGTGTTTTGGCTTAGAGAAATCTTAAAATCCAAATGTCTTTAATGTTTTATTAGGGAAATCTTAAAGTTGATTATAACAACACCGGTTAAGATCCGATGGTTCCATCCTTCCGCATCGTTATTTTTATCGGATTCACTTACCCGTATGAATTTGCTAAACTCAACTCGAATGAGTTCCACACTTTCATTTAGACCGTGGAAATCCCGTTAGCAACACGTAGGTTACATCATCCGAGGTATTCCCGATCATCCAACAAGACGTTTTAATTTAGTTAAAGTTGTAGTTTTGTTGTTTTGTTTGTGATTAAATTTCGAGTTGTTTTATATTTTGAATGTTGTGGCGGTGGATTTTATCTCGTAGTGACTTTTAATTTAGTTTTGGTTTCAGTTCAAGGACTATCCTAAAGGTTTTGGTTTTCATGCAACAGTCTTGTTTAACATGCAAGAAAAGTAAAGCGCATTGTAGGTAAAGAAAATGCAATAAAGTAAATTGCAATAACTTAAAAGCGTACCTGGAGGGTCTTCCCGTCATCATTAAAGCATTTAAATATTTCAACAAGTACCTAGGTAAAGACTAAAGGAAGTGTTTTGGTTGTCTACCAGAATCCTAATCCTATAGCTAGTCATTTCCTATGACGTCTAGGTTCTTGATTTTGGTTAAGGATGATTTTCTTCACCAAAGAACAATTAAGTTCAATTGTTCGTTAAAACTACTCATCGTATTGAGGAAGTGCTTAGAACAAATCCCAAACATCTTTTCAATACCTCTGGGACAGTTTTGAGTCCAAAAGAATTTAATTACACAGGTGAATTAATCATCCAAGGGTTTAGTTAAGTTTTGCTCTCGCTCAGTTGAACTAGATGTTCGAATATCCTATGAGTGAAATGACATTTCACTTATCGCTTCATTTAATAGTTATAATAATTTAAAGCTTTCAGCGGCAAGTTAATTTGTTAAAGATTTTAATGATTTGAAGTTAAAGTTGATGATTTACTTTAATGTGATTTAATTATGAAATTTTAATAATTGGTTTTAAGTTTGGAATGGTGTTTGATTCATTTAAGTTAAACCTTTTATAAATGATATCAATATTTTATGTTAATTTAATTTTTTAGATTAACTTAGGTCAAAAGAGGTGTTCAAATTATTTATTAAATTTTGATGATTTAATTTGGATTAATTATATTAATTAATTTAATTTTTACATTATGTTTTAAGGTAAGTTGTCTTAAAATTATTTAAAATTTGCAAATTTGATTTAAGTTTGTTTTGAAATGATTTTAAATTAGTTTCAAATATTTTAATTTACTTTTTAATTATTTAACATTTTAAGCTTTAATCAATTATTAAATTATTTAATGATGTAGGTTTTAATTAAATTAAGAATTATTTACTTTTAATCATTTAATTATTAATTACACTTATCCTCTTAAGTTTAAGAGTTAAATATTATTAAGTGATTTATTTAGGGGTTTTTAAATTAAAGAATCAGCGTTCTCTTAAATTATATCCCCATTTTTATAATCCAATTTTAATTAATCTTCCAAAATTTAAATTAATTCATTAATTAAAGTTTCATTTTTGGTTTATTAAAGTGATTAATGGGTTCCTACCCTTTGATTTCCCAAAGTTTCAATCATCTAAGAGAAAATTAAAATCTGATATTTTACCCCCATTTTGATTAAACCAAAAGTTTTAATTAGGGGTTAAAATCTTTTAATTACCTTTATGCCCCTTTAAGCTTATTTATTTTATCTCATTAAATTAAGCTTAAATGAACTTAAAATTTTTATGCAACTTCACTCACATGTCAATTAAGACATTAGAGGAGAAAATGTGATTTTTCTGAATTTAACGTATTTATATAATTATTTTTAATGGAAAATAGGGGTTTTCAAAGAAAATTCACCAACATGACCAAGGTAAAGTTTCTGTCCTTAAGAAAATTATGGCATATTTCTAATGACCAGAGGACCACTTTGACCAATTTTGGTGATTTTTTTAATTATATTTTATTTATTATAATTATTTTAAGTTTTGAAGTGTTAATTAATTAAAAAATAAAATAAAAGTTGAAAAATGAATTTTATATTTTTCATAAATCTCTCTAACCTCAAGAAGTTTAGAGAAACAAATTATATATTTTTATAATTTTTATTTGATTTATTAGAATTAATTTAGTGAAAATGTAAGGAAATTCATTTTTTAATTCAAAAATTGTTTTAAGGCTTTTAAATTAAATATCCTAACCTAGAGACTTAGGAAAAATATTTGATTGGTTCCTAAGTGATTAGGGGACTAAATATGACATTTTTATGATTTTTATTATTTTTGTGATTTTTATTATTTTTTAATTATTAAAAATATTAAAATATGCTTAAAAATGAAAATTTTTAGAAAATTTCAATTTTATTTTTCTTAGACTCCGCTGATATCAGAGAAGTCCCAAAATCTATTTGGTGAATTTTTGAAATGTATTTTTGGAATTATGAATTTTTAAAGTTTTATTTTGATTATGCGGCTTAATTGATCCATTTAATAGTGGTTAAACATTTCCAATCGACTTCAAATTTTTATGTGAGGTTCCCCGATCCTAAAGATTAGTGGAGAATTATTTTCAAGTCATTTTAATGTGTGATTAACTCTAATTAATTAAAGTTCAATTTAGAGTGATTAGGCCAATTAGGATTATCCTTTATGAATTAACTCAAATCATAACTATCCTAGGGTCCACTGGTCCTAAGAAACTTCACCAAATTTTTCTAGAATTTTCTAAAAACATACTAATTTTTGGAATTAAAATATTAAAAACAGTGTCAGGAACTTGAAAAATACATAACTTGTCATAGGGATGGCCTCTGACCTTGAAAAATTCAAGGAATGTTCCCCAAGTCAGAGGCTTCAAAAACCCTAGGGTCTCATGCCCCGGTGAAATGTCTATGCAAATGGAGAATTGAAATACCAAAATGAGTAAATAATTAATTAAAAATAAAATACTCATCAAATTAACTCAATTCTTTTTTTCACATTATTCTCCTCTGTTCACTAAGCAAGAGTGTATTTTTCTTTTATTTTTGTGATTTTTCTATGCAAAAATATGAATTTTTTAAGTTCTGACTATTTAATTAAATCAAAAAATCCTATTTTCCTACTTATCCACTCGGCGCCGCGTCAACCTACGGCGGATCGAACTCCACGCGTCGTCTTCTGGTTCGGCGCCGCCATCCGACTCAGCTGCCACGCGGTCCGCGGTTCACGTTCCATCCCCTCGTCCGACGCAATCTGAGCCGTTTAACCGATATACGCGCGATCGGACGGCGCCTGGTCATCGTCTACGACTGGTGTGCACCCCTGACCGTCCACACTAAAACTTTAAGAACTCTCTCATTTCTCAATGGATTTTCGAGTTCTTATGCTCTACGAATTTGTCTTGAGAAGACGAACACATCCATACGGGTAACATGCCATGAAATTAAGCCAAACTAAATGGAGAATTCACAGACGCTCGGGAGGAAGGAGATTCCATACCTTGGCTCTAAGAGGTGAAGCCTCAATCAGAGATGCTCGGCACGTTTGTTGGAGTCCAAGGAGGCTAGGGATGAAGCCTGGAGTCGTGGTAAAATGCCTATACTTCGATTTCCACCGAGCCCGATCACAAAGCTTCGGAGGCCGGAACAACCGGGTGGCCCGGAGAGGGGGCTTTCACCGGGGAACTCCTTCTCTACCTCTCGGTGAAGGTGTGAGAGGATTTAATTTGGATTTGGTGAAGAATTGGGGAGTGTCCCGTTTCGGCTCGATTTTTAGCCGAGAAATCGGGCTCACTTGGGAATTCAGTGGCAGACAGTAACAGTGGGATGAGCTTCTCTTGGCTAGGAGGACTTCTGGAGTGATTTTGGCAAAGTTTCCCTAAGGTTAGGTTCAGCCCTCTTCATGGCTGAGAGGTGTGGTGTTTAAATAGATGCAGTGCGGAGAGCTTTCCAGTGGTCAATTAAGGGCCGGGATCGACTCGCCTAGGGAGAAGAAGAAGAGCCATGGAGTCCAATTGGAAGGGGACAACTCAGCAAATTGATTTTGAATTTTTGAATCCACCTAAGCCTCTCGGCCTGGTGTTTTCCGGCGACTGGGATGGCTGGCCGGCCAAGGCCAGGTCAGGTAATAGTCAAGTGATGCCAGAGAGGTTGAGTGGTGGAATCAATTTGAGTATTTGATGGCTTTGGGGTGGAGATTTAGTGGATATTTGGAGTTTGGGTTAAATTGGCTAAACTTGGGTTAGCCCCTTGGTCCCTTGGCTATGTCTTTTCCCAAAGTGGTTTGAGCTGGTCTCAATGTCCTTCAGGAGGTTCGAGTGAGGCTTGGTGGCCGGTTCTGGGAGTCGGATTCGATGGTTTGGAAGAAGGGAAAATGGAAGTGAAAGGGGTGAAGGAGAGGTCACTTCCCCTTTCCAGATTTGGCAAATATTGACTTTGGCATGTCATGGAAGAGTCCATGGGTCATGCCATGCTATGTATGAGGCCATGAGATGGTTTCATGCAAAAGGAATTAATGTTTTTTTATGAATTTTGGAAATTATGCCATAATACTTAATTTAGGTAAAGAGTCATGTACATGTATGGAATGCTTCATGTAATGCCATGGTGTGATGATTAAAATGCCATGGGATGATATTAATAGGAAATTATGACATGTGGGCTCAATTTTGGGCTTTTAAAATTTGATTTCATGGGCTTTAAATATGCATATGGGGAATGGGCCTTTAATATGCATGTGAAGATTTGGAATTTTGAAATTAATTATGAAATGACCAAACTGAATTGGAATTGATTGAAATTGGATTTGGATATGTTGAAATTTGATTGAAAATTGGTTTGGAAATTTTCCAAGGGCCATAGGATTCAATTTGAAGAGGGTTTGGGCTTATGGGCCAAAATTGGGCTTTTTGGCCCAAGTGAATTTAAAAAGAGTTTTAGGCCAAAAGTTTGATCAAAGGAATGTTGGTTTTTGTATAGAGATGTGTTAGGCAAGTTTTGGAACGATTTTGAAGGAAATTTGAGTTGAATCGGATTGGATTTGGGTATGTTTGGGTTTATGGGTAATTTAGGGCAAAAGTTGGGATCTTGGGTATTGAATTCAAATGTGAACTAAATTGGGCTTAGTATTGGTTGAAATTGGTATTAGGAATATTTAATTTAAGTTTAGGATTGAATTTGATCAAAATTGGGATCAATTGGGCTAGTTTGGCTTGACATTGGGTCCATTTGGGTCAGGATTGGGTCAAACTGGGGATTTTGGCAAAAGTGGGCTAAATTGACAAAATTGGCCCATGGTGTAGTTGAACAAAATGAAATTGGGAATATTTGGGATTTTGTGGAATTTTCTGGGAATTTTTGGAATTTTGGGCCAATAGGGTATTTTAGGGTATCAAGAGGTTATTTGGAGGGTATTGGGGTTTTGGTGAATTTAAAAGGTGGGGGTTGTTTTGAAATGATTTTTAGGAATTTTGGGAATTTTGGGTAATTTTTGGAAGTTTTTTTGGAGAGTTTTGGGGTAGGCTCATGGCTATAGGGGTAGGCTTATGAATCTCAACCAAGTCTAACCACTTTGGGACCAAGCTTAGCCAAATGGTAACCACTTTATGATTCTTCACATATTGACCTTAGCCATTTTAATCAAATATCAGTTGCTTCAGTTCAATTATGTGAGTTTCTTAAAGGGTGAAAGGGGCAAAGTTCAAAGTTTAGGGTTAAAGGGTAAAATGGCTTAGGAGTGTGTGTGTGTGTGTGCAAGAGAAGCTCAGTGGCACCTGTGGTCACCCAAAATCCAAACAATCCTATAGGAACTCACTATTGATTGCCCATATGGTGATTTTAACCTTCCAAGGTGATTTAGAGGTTTGCAACCATCCAAGTGGGATCCCAAGAGGAGTCAAGAAGTAGCTGAATTCCTAAAGTGTGGGTCCAAATTCTAGTCCTCTAGGATAGTCAATAAGAAACCTTATGGCTAGATCCTAAGAAGCACTAAGGAGAGAAAAGACCTCACCAAAAATGAGGTCAACAAATGGACCCCCAATAGGTGTGGTGTGCTAACCAAGCACACCGCGCGTATCGAGCGCTGACCGAAGAGATCAACAAACCAACACAGACGTCTAAGTGACACACTTAGAACAAAGCATAGAACAGTTCCGTTGGGGAGTGTCGGGTAAATCTCCAAAACTGAAGATTCCCGAACTCTCGCTGGGGAAAAGGAGGTGGATTCCAAATCACAAGATCTGGAGAGACCGGATTTTAGATTCATTTCATTTTTATTTCAAATTTTAAGTTTCGAGTTTCAAATTGATTCGAGTTTCAATTTTAGTGAAAGTTCGATTTAAGATCGATTTCAAGGTGGATTTTGTCGAGATTCGAATTTGGAATGAGAATCGAACTTAGGTTCTAACCTCCGAATTTGAAAGAGAACTAGAATTTAGGCTCTAGTCTCGACGAAAAGAGTCGGAATTTAGTGCTCCAACCTCGGAAAGAAGATCGAATTTAGGCATCGATCGAAAGGGATGAGAACCGAAATTTAAGTACCAGCCTCGAAGACAGAATCGGCATTTAGGTACCGACCTCACAAAGGATGAGAATCAGAATTTAGGTACTGATATCAAAAGAGTGAGAATTGAAATTTAAGTATTGATCACTGAAAAATTTATTAAGAAATTCATACCTATTTTTGATGAAATTGCACTTTAAAGAAAGGTATTTTCTTTATTTTGTTGCAGGAATAGAGAATTTAGGTGATAAAAGCAAAAATTATAAAAAGGAGCGGATTTGGAGCAAAAAAGAAGAAAATAATGCAATTTGTGCTGAGCCGCCGAAGGCGAGATCGATCCCGCCGACGGCGAGGGTACGAGGAAGAAAATTTTGAAGGATTTATAACTGTCTCGCTGACAGCGAGCCCGAGCCCGCCGACAGCGAGATAGCGCGGTTCAAAGACTTTCTAGAAGCCTCGCCGACAAGCCGAGGTAGTTCGTCGCCGACGGCGAGCTAGTTCAAATGGCACAGTATACATCGAACCCGGACACCTTTTGAAGAGATGCTTACATACCTCTTGGACCTTTGCTTACCTCTATATATAGAGGCCGAAAATCAGTCTTTTGTGTGTCTTTTGTATGTTCTAAGTGTGTTATAAGTGTGTGAGCAGTCTTTAAAATCTTAATTAGTGTAATTAGTGAGTCTTTAGTGAGTTTAGTGAGTAATTAGTGAGTCGTGTCAGCATCGGAAGGAAGAGTCCAAGGAACTACGAGGAGTCCGCTTGGGATAAATCAAAATAAGTATTTGTATTTATTGTTTTTAACTTTAAATGAAATCCATGCTTAGTTTAGTTCCCATGCATTCCGAGTAGTTTATTTAGTCTTTCTCCTCGTTTATGAAATTAAGCTGACTTGATGAAATTAAAATGTAGATACTTTTATATATTAATAAATTGTGATAATTTTTACTTAAAACTTAATTTACTTTTCAAACCGGCCATTTGATTTGTTAAAATGTGTTGATTTACAACTATAGTAAAAATTACATCCGATATTCTGGGAA
Source organism: Papilionanthe hookeriana x Papilionanthe teres (assembly GCA_022702705.1). Classification (NCBI taxonomy): domain Eukaryota; kingdom Viridiplantae; phylum Streptophyta; class Magnoliopsida; order Asparagales; family Orchidaceae; genus Papilionanthe; species Papilionanthe hookeriana x Papilionanthe teres. The sequence goes on from CM040435.1 coordinate 1,628,932, forward strand.
TTCAAAAGCCCCGGAAGGAAGGTGCAAATAAATAGGAAATAATATCACCGGGCGTAGAATCGAGCATTTTAGTGCGACAGACTAAAATTTTCAATTTGGTCCTATTGTTCGAGAGCCGAAGTGTAGATGTTAGCCCTCAGCGAGGGGAACGTGGAGCTTCAAGTGGCAACTGGTATCCTCCCAACTCTAGCCGCAGATTCAGCAATTAAACATGAGATTAGTCAATATTCTTTACACCCTGACCAAAGGGTAAAGAATATGAATGCTCCTATTTGTCACAATACCTTAAAATTATCTATTTAAATTCATCAATCACTTAAATTTCTAAACAAGTGGAAAGATACTTTTTCTCGAATAGCTAAGACTTATTTAGCAATTAGCTAATTTCCGCACTTTCAATACGTATTAATTTTCTACTTAGTTAAGTTACCTAATTAAAATACTTAGTTTACTTTATCATGCGCTTAAATTTAGAATTCCAAATTTTCGTATACTATTTTAAAATTATTATTATTATTATTTTAAAATTAGTTGTTATTTAATTTTCTCTTTCCCCGTGGATCGATAACCGCGACTCCACTAGTAGCCCCGTATTACTTCGATACGATACGTATACTCGCGTAGCATCCACAACATAAATAATTACAATTCTATACATATAATATAGCGGGGTCAAGTTTTTGGCGTCGTTACAATTAAATTAAAAATATCATAATATAAAATTGTGGGTCAAGTATCAATCTCAAAAAGAGAGTCGGAATTTAGGTACCGACCTCGAAAGGAGAGAACTGAAATTTAGGTACCATTCTCGAAAGAGAATCGAAATTTAGGTATGAATCTCGAAAAGAGAGTCGGAATTTAGGTACCGACCTCGAAAGGAGAAAACTAGAATTTAGGTACCAGTCTCGCAAGAGAATCAAAATTTAGGTATCGATCTCGAAAAGAGAGTCGATATTTAGGTACCGACCTCAAAAGGAGAGAACTGGAATTTAGGTATCAGTCTCGAAAGAGAATCAAAATTTAGATATTGATCTCAAAAAGAGAGTCGGAATTTAGGTACCGACCTCGAAAGGAGAGAACTGGAATTTAGGTACTAGTCTCGAAAGGAGATGGGATTCAGAATTTAAGTACTGATCCCGAAGGGAGAGAGAGTCAGAATTTAGGTACTGACTTCAAAATGAGGACTGGAATTTTGGTACCAGCCTCGAAGGAAATGGGAATCAGAATTTAAGTACTGATCCCGAAGGGAGAGAGAGTCAGAATTTAGGTACTAACCTCAGAATGAGGACTGGAATTTAGGTACCAGCCTCGAAGGAAATGGGAATCAGAATTTAAGTACTGATCCCGAAGGGAGAGAGTCAGAATTTAGGTACTGGCCTCAGAATGAGGACTGGAATTTAGGTACCATCCTCAAAGGAAATGGGAATCAAAATTTAGGTACTGATCCCGAAAGGTAACGTTTGAATTGATTTCAAAAAAAAAACTATGCAGAAATTTAGTGTAACAGCAAGTTAGGATGGAATGTGAGAGTGCTTCACATCTCACAAGAGTTGATCAAAGTTTGATTGTTTGGCGAAGGATACGAATCCATGCCATCAGAACCAAATATAAAGTTTCGTGGCTCTGTGTCAGTAGATTCAGTGACCTTCTCAAAAGAGGAAAGAAATCGTGGGAAGGTGAAAAGATTTCGGGAGTAGCCGGAGGCTAGGCATATCGGATTCGGAACTTCGTTTTTATTGTTTCATTGCTTGATTTTTTAAGTTTCGTTTTCGATTGAAATTTCACTTTGATTCGGATTTTCATTGATTTACTTGGTTCACATCTTGAAGTTTTAAGTTGATCTATTTTGAGTTTTGGTTTGTGTTTTATTCAGACATTGAATTCAAATTTTATTTTGTTGTTATTATTACATTCAAATCGTTCTTCGTCCAACTTTCTTTTTAAACCGAGTTAAACTCAGATCTGGTGGCGTTTGCAGTAAATTGCACAAAACTAAAGGTAAAACACAAAGTTCATCTCCACTAAAATGTCGAAGATACATCAGGTGATTCCATCAAAACATTTCTGATGATATCCTTCTGAAAACAAACTTTTACAAAAGTTTATATATATATCTGAACATGGACTGCACTGATATCTCCGCGTACTCTGACAAAATTGTCTGTTCGATTCATCCATGTCTGAAGAGTAAAATACACAGGTAATAACATCACCTTCTAAGCCACTTTCCGGAGGAGAATCCCACGTAAGTGTATTTTAGAGGTGTGCTACTACTATGTAGCCTACAGCTCGTAGGGCTGCAAATTCTCTAGTTCTGGATCTGGCTGGACGTAGACCGGAATTTTAATCTCATCCATCCTTCTGAGGGTGATGGAGACTCGCTCGTAGGGAACTCCCGTATGCAAGGCTTCGCTACATCCGCACCATTTCCTTGTAGTACGAGAACAGAGCCTACCGATAGAGGTATCTCCACCGGCCCTCGGAATTCTCCGGGGCCAACTATCCGGAGTTCTGTCCCGAACATAATGTTGAATTGGTTGATGAAGGATATGGTACAAAAGGGCCTTACAAAATCATGATGATCTATGTGAGGTGGAATGCGCCTCCTCTCGCATAGATGTTGATAATACAACTGCTCGGTATGCAATCGCCGGGTAGGACTCGCCAAGCCACCATCCTTTTTATCATTTTCTTAATTAAAACCGGCATCGGATCCACTTCATCGTAGCGGAGTATCCCCGGCGGATTTCCTTTCTTGTCATCGGCGAAGTTGTAACAACATCCAAATCGAATAGTAATCCTCCCCTTACCTCTTTTCCATTTCTTTGGCTCGGAGTAGGTCCTGCTACGTAATCGTCCTGCACGACCTTGTTTCTTCAGCTCATTGACGTAGTCTACAATCTCACTCTACTCGTAGTGCAAGAAAACATATGTATGTAACTCTAGTCCTTCCAGGATGTTGACATATCTGCCTCTGATTCTTTGAAAGTATTCAAAATTCTGCTTCCGCACCCTCTGGATCATCTCCAATTCGTGCTCCGAAATTATCTGCAGCTGTCAAGGTCCAGTGACGTATTGTGGGATATATGGCTCCACACCGTCACGCTCTCCTGGGATCGTCACCATCTCAGGTGTAGGCTCTGTAGTAACCTTCTCCGAAACAACCTCTGCTTTGGTGCTCCTGAGGACTGGCCTCCTTGGGGCAACTGCTACGGCCGTCGGGGTTTCTTTCTTGTTCTGCTCTTCTGTTAATTTCTTCAGCATCTTGGCGATACGGCGATTCTTATTTCTTCTCTGAGTTGGGGTCAGGGTGGCTCTCCTCTCACCCTTCGTCTTGGTAGGAGCAGCACTGACAAGCTTTCCTCCTGCGAACGTTATCACTAATTTCATCTTGTTTTCCTCGATCATATTGATCTTCCTCTTCTTGTTTGCAGCTTGGGGAGCCTTCTTGTTGACCCTCATCACTGTCTTCCCACGGAACTGCTCGCGATCCACAGCAGTCCAAGCAGTTTCCTCATATTCCAACTGCAGCTGTGCAAGGTCCTAGCTAACCTCTATCACAAGATCGCCTTTCGACTCTTCTTTGTTAAGTGCAAGACTTACGCCATCCTTAAAGTTCAGAACATCGCCCGTTCGACATTTCCCTGAAAAGAAAATAAGGAAAGGATCAGGGGCTGTACTCAGGACGAGAAAAATAAAAAAATTTACTTATTAATGAAAAATTCTTATTTAATTATTTCGAATTTTATAAGAGTAAGAGAAGATAAGAAAATATCAGGAGTGAGCTTGTCTTGAAAGGAAGAATCAAAATTTTATTATTACTTCAATTGCATATGTTTTCCTTTAACACATTTTTTTAATGATTTTTATCATTCATTTTTCTTTTTCATTTTATTTCGGGTTCGGACCCAGTTATAAGTGATTACTCTACCCGTGCTTCTAGGAATGAAATTTCATTCTTCAAAACTTCAGGTTGCGTAATACTTCTTCAAATATCGTCCATTGATTGGAAGCATAAATCGTTCTCCACGGCAATTCACAAGCTGGTAAGAACCTCCTGAGTAGACTGTCTCAACCACGAACGACCCCTCCCAAGTCGGTTCAAATTTACCTCCTATCTTGCGGTGTGCAAGAATAGGCCTTCTGAGAACTAGGACCAAGTCACCGACTTTGAACTTCCTCAGGCGGACCAGTTTATCGTGGGCCTGGATCATCTTAGCTTGATACAGGCTCTGCATTCCGTTGCGCCGCAAGTCGTTTTCCTTCCAAGTTTTCTAGTTCTTCCACTCGTAATTTGGCATTTTCTTCCGTAGTGATCTTCTCCGCAACCGCAACTCCGAGTGATGGGAGCCGAACTTCCAAGGGTAGAACCGCCTCGGACCCGTACACTAGAGCGTAGGGCGTAGACTGAGTAGGAGTCCTGAAAGTCGTTCTGTAGGTCCATAAGGCTTCCAACAACTTCTCGTGCCAATTTCTTTTGTTGTCGTCTAATGTTTTCTTTAGAATTTGGACGAGAGTTTTATTAAAAGCCTCGGCCAAGCCGTTTTCTCTTGGGTAGTAGATTGTTGAATGACGCCAGCCGATCCCGTGCCTTCTGACAAAATTGTTGATCTTCGTACTTCTGAACGTGGACCCATTATCTGAAATGATTCTGCGCGGTACCCCGAAGCGGTAAATGACCTGGTTCTTGAAGAACTGTAGCACGTGATGTTCCTTCACTTCTCTAAGCGGTACTGCTTCTACCCACTTGGAAAAGTAGTCAGTGGCTGCAAGGATAAAACGATGTCCTCTTGAAGAAGGCGGTTCTATTAGACCCACAATATCTGTGCCCCAACATTCAAATGGCCACGACGCGATTGTCTGGATGTAGCACATTTGGAGGTTGATGTAGAACCACTCCATGCACTTGGCACTGGTGACAACTCTTGGCAACCTTCATGCAGTCGGTCATCATCGAGGGCCAGTAGTACCCTAGTCTTTTAATCTTCATTTTCATCTTCGGACCCGACTGATGAGCGCCACAAAGTCCCGAATGCACCTCTTTAACAATTTCACGAGCCTCGGACCCGCTCAGGCACCTTAGCCACATCTGATCGAAAGACCTTCTGTATAATGTATTGTTTATTAATATGTAAGACAGAGTTCTTTTCTTAATCTGATGGGCTAATAACTTATCGTCCGATAGGTTTCCTGTTTGCAAATAGTCTATTAAAGGTTGCCGCCAATTTCTCGCATTTTCGTTATCGCCGCAATCGATTCTTCTTCCTCTTCCGATCCGTGTATTGTATCCATGCCGAGCCGCGAGAGAACTCCGTCGTCCCTGAACTGACACTTCAACTGATTCATCCTGTAAGCAGGCAAACTCTTTTACGAGGCGGGCTAACGCATCTGCAAGAGCATTTTCTTTTCTGGGAATCTTGTAAATTGTTACATTCGGAATTTGCTCCAATAGTTTCATGGCATACTGGAAGTACTGCTCGAGCCTTGGTTTCAGAATTCTGTACTGTCCGGCAATCTGCTAAATAATCAACTGCGAATCTCCGTAGATGTTGATATCTGTTATACCCATCTGAATGATTAATTCTAATCCTGTTATGAGGGCTTCGTGTTCTGCTTCATTATTTGTACACGGTTCTGTTAGGTGGTAGGAGTATCTTAACATCCCCCGCTTCGGTGTTATAAAGATTAATCCAATTCATGCCTTACCGGGCACTATCGTTTGTGATTATCTGTCTTTCTGTGTTGAAGATGCTCCATCGAAGTACAATTCCCAACGCTGATCATCGGGATCTTGTAAGCTCATTATCCGCTCATCTTGCAAGTCGTCATCGAGAGGCGATTCTCGCCGCAAAGGATATGTCGCGAGGAAGTCCGCTAGGACTCGTCCTTTTACGGCACGAAGAGGAACGAAAGTTATATCGAATCGCAACAAGATCGGCGGCCATTAAATATTGCAACGTATTAACTTTCGAAATAAGGTTGACCTTATGAGAAAGCATGTAATGCCTGAGCTTTTGAGCGGCGAAGATCAGGGCCAAACAATGCTTCTCAATTGGAGGGTAATTTACTTCCGTCGGAATCAGACGACGACTTAAGTAGTAGAGTGCGTTTTCTTTACCCTCGTCATCGACTCGGCTAACTGTGGCTCCAAGGAGTCGTCTAAAGCCGCGGTATAAAGTATCAAAGGTCTACATGAGACTGGGGCTTCTAAGACAGGAGGTGTCATTAGATATTGCTTAATGTCTTCGAAGGCCCGTTGGCATTTCTCTTCCCAAACTAATTTGGCGTCCTTTTTAATTAATGCCGAGAAGGGCTGACACGTACCTGACAAATTCGAGATAAAGCGTCGAAGATATGCCAACTTCCCTTGAAAGGATCGTAGTTGTTTCAAAGTTTTAGGAGGCGACATTTCTAAGATAGCTCTAATCTTTTCCGGATCGATTTCAATTCCACAATGTCGGACAACAAATCCTAAGAATTTCCCAGAGGTGACACCGAAGGCGCATTTTAATGGATTCATCTTAAGATTAAATTGTCTTAATCGCTCGAAAACAATTCTCAAATCATACAGGTGATCTTCCTTCAGTTTGCTTTTGATGACCACATCATCCACATAGCACTCGACTTGGTTGTGAATGAGATCATCAAAAATCCTCTTCATTGCTCTTTGGTAAGTTGCTCCTGCGTTCTTCAATCCAAAAGGCATTACTGTGTAGCAATATATTCCAATCGGCGTTCTAAAGGCTGTGAGCTTCTCATCTTCTGGTGTCATCTTTATCTGGTTGTATCTTGAAGATCCATCCATGACTGAGAAGATTTCATGTGTTGAAGCGATGTCGATCATCAATTCTGGAATCGGTAGCGGAAACTCTTCCTTCGGGCATGCTTTATTCAAATCTCTGAAATCTACACAGATTCTGATCTGTCCATTCTTCTTTCTGACCGGTACCACATTGGCTAACCAAGCCGGATATTGTTCTTCACGGACAAATTTAGCATCTATTAGCTTCTTAACTTCAGCTATTACTTATTGTTCAATCTCTAGACGCATTCTTCTGGGAGCTTGTCTGAATGGAACGGCAGCTGGATCCACTCCTAGTCTATGAACTGCGACCTCTGGAGCTAATCCTGACATTTCCTCATAGCTTCTTAACTTCAGCTATTACTTCTGTTGAGTAAGGAGCTAACAAAGGTCGGCCTAGGCTCTTTGCTAGTACCTAAGTTAACTTCCATTAACTCTTCTATTGTAGATTTAATTTCTTCTTCAAATTCTGGCGGAGCGTCTCCGATTGGTAGATCTTCAAGATTATCTTAAGCTTCCAAGCAATCTTCATTAGGCTCACTAGCGACAACCAAGCAAAATTTTGAATCTTCAGCTGATGCTACTGTGCCGAACCCTAGACCATGTTTTGAATTGGGAGGCCGACTGACGTTGTTCCATAACTTTTCAAAGCGTTGTGATTGGCCTTTTCACCATTTCTTAGGCAAAATACCGCGCTGAATTAAATTTTGAACACAGGGAGAATACCACTCAAACAGCAATTCTATTAATTCAGAAGAAGTAACATCTTCAAATTGTACATCATTTTCAGCTTTGGAAGGAGAAGCACCACGGTAAAACTTAATTGGTTTAGTACCACCACCATGTACCTCTTTGACCACCATACCCTCGATCTTATTAGAATGGATCGGGGTCAGGGTCATAGTATGCACATAGTGGTTAATCTTCTCGTACATTGCTTTGTACTCTTCATTCTTTTCATCTTTGAAAGAGAACTTGAACTGTGGTTTCCTTTGGTTTACTGTTGTTGCTTCTTTCTTGATTTTTTTCTTCTTCTTCAGAGCTTTTCTCCCAATCAACATCAATGACCGGTTTCTTCTGTTCAACTGTTCCATCGTTTCTTCCTCGACCTCGTCCCCGGCCTCGACCTCGAGTGCGAGTTCTGGAGAAATCTTCACCATCTCGCCGTAAGGGAGTGGTGAGTAACTGTTAAACAAGAATTTCAGGTTCTTTGTCGTCTCGTGCTTCTTTTTCTTGATTTGGTATGAAATTTCTGGAGAAGACAGCTTTTCGGGGGTGCGTAGTAAGCTGCATCTTCGTGGATTCCGATTTCATGCACGGAGAATGGTTACAAATCACCTTTGATACACTGTTTTTGTCCTCCTTCATAGTACTTTATACACTGGTATAGAGACGACGGTACCATCCAGTTCTCATGGATCCATGGCCGGCCCAGTAAAGCGTTGAATGATGTCTCAGAATCAATTATGTGGAACTTTGCGGTTGTCTTGGCTTATTCACCGATCTTCATTAACAGTGTTATCGATCTAAGAACTCTTTCTCCTTTCTGGTTGAAGCCTCTTAGCATCATCTTGTCTGCCTCGAGATCACGGGCATCAATCTCTAAATAAGCTAGCATTCGAATGTTCATTATATTAATTGACGCTCCTGGATCAACTAGCACCCTAGAGAGTGTGAACTTTCCAATACTTACTGAAATGTGCAACGGTCAGTTGTGATCTGCTGTTCCAAGTAGTAAATCATCGTCCGTGAAGGTAACACCGCGCTGTTCTTTCAATGAGCAAACCTCGTCGAAGGAATTACTAGCTCATTCGAGCTAAGAAAATTTCCGGATCAAGCAAGGCCTCGACCGCAGATTCTCTCATCTCCTTTGACAGGATCGAGCGTCGTAGATGCTCGCTTGGTCGGTAGCTTCCTAAGATGGGCTAGCACATTATAGTCCACTTTGTTATCGGTCGTTCAATTTCTTCCCGAACGGGCAATTCTTCTGCTGGGGTTGGCTCTTCCTGAGCAACCACCTGCTTTCCCTTGTCCTTTGGACTCAATCTCGGAGGTAGGACCTTTCCGCTTCTCAGATTGACTTCGGTAATTTCCTCTAAATCTATCGGTGTCTCCTCTTGAATCGGAACAACTGGCTCTTCTGAAGTTGCATCGGCATCTGATAGTTCTAACTATATCGTGATCGGAGCTCCTCGGAATTCACAAATAGGCTCGTCACTTACTGAACTTTCGTAGCCATCGTTGTGAATGTCCTCCTCTTTGTCGTGATTATCTAGGTTTTGTATGATTTGAGAATCGTTATTCGTATCGAAATCGAGATTCTGATTAGGTTGGTTGTCATTAGTTACGTAATTGTTAAAAACAGTCAAAACGTAGCCAACACCATAACTCTTATCATTATAAGATCCCGCCGGGGAGAGCAAATAATCATACAGAGTCAGAGGTTCGAGGGATTTCTCCCCGAATCAGAAACAACCATCCTAGGATAAGCAGTCCCTAGTTTACCCTTTAAAGCCTCGGTCTTCTTCTCTCCTACGATCTTCTCCTCCTTTTGGGGCGGTTCTTCAATCGAAAGCGATAGTGCCGGCTTGACAGGTTTCAAACTTTGAGTTGAAGCGCGCACCGAAGCGGTCTGGATGTGATCCAAAATTTTCTTTAATGACTTCGTCCAAACTGTATTCCATCCATCGTTGGTCGTGTACAGATCGATCGGAACAATAGGCTCCGTCGAGATAACATTGACGGAACCTCCTTTTTGGGGTTCCTTCATGTATTCCTTTGGGATCGTTATGTTCCCTCTCCGAAGATTATCTTTCAGCCAATTCTTGAAAGTGAAGCAGTCTTCGATCTTATGTCTGAGCATCCTGTGGTAGGGTTAGTAGTTTGGATGATCCTTCTTGTCGACTTCCTCGGGCTTTCTGGGATCTGGCAACTGAAAGTTGTGCGTCTTCATCAAACTGTGAAACATCTTAGCCACTACCTCTGTCTTGAAGGGGTATTCTTTGTTCAAAAGTTCCTTCAGGGGACGGAGCGGAGGAGGCGGCGGCTGATCGTACCGCGGCGACTGATAACTAGGTCAAGGCTGAAAACTCGCCGAGGCCGATAACTCCGCCGAGGGTGTTGATAAGTCTATCGCGGTGGTTGATAACTCGGCCGGCAGCTACCTCGGCCGTATTTGCACCGGCCGTTTACTTTTTCCACTCGCCGCGACGGTCCCGCATTTCTTCTCGAAAGCTTTTACGTACTTCGCTTATCGATATTATCGATGAAACTCACCGTTTCGCTTCCTCCTGCAAGCTCCCGGCCTTGCTAAGCAACTTCTCAAAAGTCTTAATGGTGAATCCCTTAAGGAGAAGTGCTATCGGGCCATGGATACTCTTAAGCAAGATACCGACCGTATGCTGTTCATGAAGCTGTGGTTCACACTTCATGCTCAGGTTCCTCCATCGAAGTATGTAATCCACTAAAGTTTTGTTTGGTTTATGTCGCTCCACCACTAGATCACCAATAGTGATGTGGTGCTGAGTTCTGGCAAACCGCTTAACGAAGAGATTTTCCAACTCTGTAAAAGTCTTGACTGATCCATTCGGCAATTCTGCATACCAGTCAAAGGCGATCCCTGACAAACTGCTGACGAACTGTCGGAAAAGCAAGGCGTCGCTCCCGCCGGCATTGCAGCAACTGGCACGAAAATGAGCGACATGTTGTCGAGGGTTTCCCGTTCCATCGAAAGTCTTAAACAGAGGTGGTACAAAGCCCTTCGGCATTGGATCGCATCAAATTCTTCGTGGTAAGGTCTACCCGTCCGAATAGATGTTCCACTCTCGGACCGAGCTAAGGCTTCTCGCACCTACTGTTCTACCATGCTCTTAATATCCTTTTCGGGAATCATGTTATATGCAGAATCTTTCTTCAGCTGATCATCTCCGTTAACAGATGTTATCTCTTTTCCTCCATCTATAATATGGATGACCTCCGGGGGTATTTCTTTCGAGGCTCGGCTCGACTCGGAGAGTGGCTAAGGCGGCGTACCATCTCTTCCATCCTTTTCGCCACCCGGGAAATCGTATCATCTCTTTCCCGAAGTTGTGCTCTCATTAACTCGGCTCATCTCTTTCTAAAGCCGGCGGAACTCCCCGCGAAGCCGACTATGCTTTGTCTCAACCATGTCGACCTCAAGCATACTCTTCATCCATGAATTCTGACGAATCCACTTCGTCCCTTAATTCTTCTCCTCTTTCTCTTGCTAGCCATCGGATGTCCATTCTTAGTTGCCCTATGGCATCCTCAAGTGGCCTTTTCTGAACGATTTCATGGTTGTCAGGAGACGACTGTTGAACCTCTCTTTCAGGAGTTTCTTTTATTGCGGCACTTTCTTTAGATCTGGGATCTTCAGCGAGACTTCTCTTTCCAGAATGTTTTGTTGGTATTGGTTCGACAATAATAGGTCGCCACACCATCCTTCTTGTAGCAGAAGGCCTAGGACCGGCTGGTCTGTCGGCGGTGCGTAAGTAGGTGGTGTCCTCCCTAATATGTAGACCCGATACAACAACGGTGAGCCTCCTCGCTAGCTCGCACCTTTTCTTCGGTCTTTCAGTGACGCAGTGTGCTCTACTCGCGTACCTAGGCGGGACTTAATCGGCACTCGTCCCATTCTTCTCGTAATCTCCGATACAGGACATCCTTCTTTTCTGGCTAATTTCTCGATTACCGCACGCAATCGGGTAAGCGGTGTAGCCTTGCTCTTCTTCTTCTTGTTGTCACTGTAATATGCAGGCCGAGGTAACGCAGGGACGATCTTTCTGGCATCTACTTCATCAGATGCAGCAGAGAGAGGGTGGAATATATTTCCTTCCAACAGTGGTGAGTATTCTGGCAGTTCTTCCTATTTCTCTTCAGGGATTTCTTCAAGACAGACGGCTTTAGCTTCTCTGACCTTCCTGATCTTAGCAAACTTCCTATTTTTATTCCTCCTCTGTGTCTGGGTTAAGGGCCTATACATCGAACCGCACCCTATCTCGAAAATGTACGCGTATCGCAAATGAAGTCCGAACCCTCCACTGCGATGTGCTCATAACCGACTTGTACTTCCTTTCCTTTCGCTTGGCGGAACCGGGTAGGTGCAAGAATGACCGCACCGGTAGGGGTAGAGACGAAAGTTCCGGGGGTAGCGAATCAACCTCCCGCGAACGAGCAGTTGTTCCTTTCAACCGGGACCCTCTCGCAGGGAGGGAACTCTTGAGTCGACTTCAGTGTTAAACTCAATCATAGCTCCTCGCCTCGTGCACTTTGTTCATTAGTGCGAAAAGAGTAACATCGGCAAACTTAACGTCCGTGTTATCGAACCCTTGTCCAAAACGGATGATCCCATTGTCAGGCAGTTCATCCTTGTAGACGGCTACGTCAAGTCCATTGGTAAAGGAGAAAATCAGCTTCGGGTCAGACATCTTCTGCAAGGCAAGTTTCGATTATCAGTCCTGAATTATGCTTTCTTCGTTAGGACGAAAAGAAAGAAATTAAAAAGAGTCCGAACACAATTTATTTAAGTTTTATTTATGCATTTACGATTTAGAAAAGAGTTTGTTTGTTAGGAGGTTAGTTTATTCGTTAAAAACGAGAGGAGATTAGATAGGGTAAAGGACCCAATCCAGAGCTTAGAAAGGAAGGGAAAATCTTGTAGGATTTCTTAACTCGAAGGACCGCTCCTAAGCTAACACCTATTGGGGGTCTACCTCGCCTCTTCGAAGAGGTATCGAAAGGAGGATTTTGGAACCTCTCTATTTAGGAGTGTCTAAACAGTGGCTCCAAAATCCAAGAAGAGTTGATCATACTTTTTCAAGACAGAAATGAACAATATATGTCAACGGAAGAATGGTAGTTTGATCCACTAGGGGCATGGACTTACTACCGATTTATGAAAGCAAAACCATCCGATCAAAATGGAGAGAGGAACTAATCCCCGCCGGAGTCGCCGAAGTTGTCGCATATTTTTAGGTTATGTGTCGGATTTTAAAAAGGGGCCGCCTACGTAAATTGTCTCGTGAATTTTAAATTTAATTTAAATATATAATTTGAAAAGTAGTATTTCGATTTTGAAAATAATTTTCAATTAAAAATTTTAAGATATGAAATCAAACCAATCTCACATCCCAAATAGTTTATATGTACGAGCACCGCATCACAAACCGTGTATCCGTTCGAGGAATAGACGCACCGCTCGATGATGGGGCTCGATTAAATAAACTAGAAGATTTGTGACATCCGTTTGGTCCGCGAACCAATTTTATAAGCCAACAAGTTCCTCTCGCTTAATATAAAGGAATTAAACAGGGTTTATATTACCTGAGTTCTTAAAGTTCCCTATAAGGGCAAGCCCCTATAGTTAATTACATCTTAAATGATGGGAATCATTTAAGAAAATTCTCGATAATGATCAATGGTTTTGCTCTCAATAATTTCAAAGTTTAAGGTTTTCAAAGGATTGAATTTTGGAATTTCAAAAGGGTTAGCTCAAATTTGGAATGCAGCTTTATTTTGGAGTCCAATGGAAGAGAGGTAGGAGAAGCCGGAGATCCAAGAAGAATCTTGGCAACTTCCCAAACTATCCTATTGTTTCGCTTCAATTTGGGAGTTTATTTAATGTTTCAATCTCACCAATTTTAATTAATTAGGACTTATGCTTGTATGATATAATCACACAAGTAGCCTCGAAGATGTGAGGGTTTATGTCGTACCAAACGACTACCTCGGAGTCCTAAGACCAGTTAGGGCTTAATTTGCATAACATGATCATTCAAATGCCTAACGAAAAGTTGAGGATTTATGTTGCACTAGGCAAACTACCTCGAAATCCTATGGCTTGATTATTTAATTCTAAGAAAGGTTTTGCTGAAGTAGACCCGAGTTTTGCTGATGTCGATGGTCGTGCTGTCTACTATGCTCCAAGCTTCTTGTTGTTGCAGAGGTTTAGTTTTAGAAGTCATAAATCAAAGGATGAGAGAAGTGTTTTGGATTAGAAAAATCTTAAAAGCCAAATGTCTTTAATGTTTTATTAGGGAAATCTTAAAGTTGATTATAACAACACCGGTTAAGATCCTACTGCTCCATCCTTCCGCATCGTTATTTTTATCGGATTCACTTAGTCCGTATGAATTCGCTAAACTCAACCGAATGAGCTCCACACTTTCATTTAGACCGTGGGAAATCTCGTTAGCAACACGTAGGTTACATCATCCGAGGTATTCCCGATCATCCAACAAGACGTTTTAATTTAGTTAAAGTCGTAGTTTTGTTGTTCGTTTGCGATTAAATTTCGAGTTGTTTTATATTTTGAATTTTGTGGCAGTGGATTTTATCTTGTAGTGACTTTTAATTTAGTTTTGGTTTTAGTTCGATGGACTATCCTAAAGGTTTTGGTTTTCATGCAACAGACTTTGTTTAACATGCAAGAAAAGTAAAGCGCAGTGTAGGTAAAGAAAATGCAATAAAGTAAATTGCATTAACATAAAAGCATACCTGGAGGGTCTTCCAGTCATTCCAAGCTACACTTTAAAACACACATTAAAGCATTTAAATATTTCAACAAGTACCTAGGTAATGACTAAAGGAAGGGTTTTAGTTGTCTACTGAATCCTAATCCTATAAGCTAGTCATTTCCTATGACGTCTGTGTTCTTGATTTTGGTTAAGGATGATTTTCTTCACCAAAGAACAATTAAGTTCAATTGTTCTTTAACTACCCATCGTATCGAGGAAGTGCTTAGAACAAATCCTAAACATCTTTTCAATACCTCTGGGACAGTTTTGAGTTCAAGTGAATTTAATTACACAGGTGAATTAATCATCCAAGGGTTTAGTTAAGTTTTGTTCCTCGCTCGACTGAACTGATGATGTTTGATTATCCTATGAGTGAAATGACATTTCACTTAACGCTTCATTTAATAGTTATAATAATTTAAAGCTTTCGAGGGCAAGTTAATTTGTTAATGATTTTAATGATTTGAAGTTAAAGTTGATGATTTACTTTAATGTGATTTAATTATGAAATTTTAATCAATGATTTTATGTTTCGAATGGTGTTCGATTCATTTAAGTTAAACCTTTTATAAATGATATCAATATTTTATGTTAATTTAATTTTTTAGATTAACTTAGGTCAAAAGAGGTGTTCAAATTATTTATTAAATTTTGATGATTTAATTTGGATTAATTATATTAATTAATTTAATTTGTACATTATGTTTTAAGGTAAGTTGTCTTAAAATTATTTAAAATTTGCAAATTTGATTTAAGTTTGTTTTGAAATGATTTTAAATTAGTTTCAAATATTTTAATTTACTTTTTAATTATTTAACATTTTAGGCTTAATCAGTTATTAAATTATTTAATGATGTAGGTTTTAATTAAATTAAGAATTATTTACTTTTAATCATTTAATTATTAATTCCACTTATCCTCTTAAGTTTAAGAGTTAAATATTATTAAGTGATTTATTTAGGGGTTTTTATATTAAAGAATCACTGTCCTCTTAAATTATATCCCCATTTTAATAATCCAATTTTAATTAATCTTCCAAAATTTAAATTATTTAATTAATTAAATTTTCATTTTTGGTTTATTAAAGTGATTAATGGGTTCCTACCCTTTGATTTCCCAAAGTTTCAATCATCTAAGAGAAAATTAAAATCAGATATTTTACCCCCATTTTGATTAAACCAAAAGTTTTAATTAGGGGTTAACATCTTTTAATTACCTTTATGCCCCTTTAAGCTTATTTATTTTCTAACTCATTAAATTAAGCTTAAATGAACTTAAAATTTTTATGCCACTTCACTCACATGTCAATTAAGATATTAGAGGAGAAAATGTGATTTTTCTGAATTTAATTTGTTTATATATTTACTTTTAATGGAAAATAGGGGTTTTCAAAGAAAATTCACCAACATGACCAAGGTAAAGTTTCTGTCCTTAAGTAAATTATGGGATTTTTCTAATGACCAGAGGACCACTTGGACCAATTTTGGTGATTTTTTGAATTATATTTTATTTATTATAATTATTTTAAGTTTTGAAGTGTTAATTAATTATAAAATAAACTAAAAGTTGAAAAATGAATTTTATATTTTTCATAAATCTCTCTGACCTCAAAGAGTTCAGAGAAACAAATTTTATATTTTTCTGATTTTTATTTGATTTATTAGAATTAATTTAGTGAAAATGTAAGGAAATTCATTTTTTTAATTCAAAAATTGTTTTAAGGCTTTGAAATTAAATATCTTAACCTAGAGACTTAGGAAAATATTTGATTGATTCCTAAGTGATTAGGGGACCAAATATGACATTTTTATGATTTTTATTATTTTTTAATTATTAAAAATATTAAAATATGCTTAAAAATAAAAATTTTTAGAAAATTCCAATTTTATTTTTCTTAGACTCCTCTGATATCAGAGAAGTCCTAAAATAAATTTGGTGAATTTTTGAAATTTATTTTTGGAATTATGAATTTTTAAAGTTTAATTTTGATTATGTGGCTTAATTGATCCATTTAATAGGGTTAAACATTTCCAATTGACTTCAAATTTTTATGTGAGGTTCATGTGATCCTAAAGATTAGTGGAGAATTATTTTCAAGTCATTTTAATGTGTGGTTAACTCTAATTAATTAAAGTTCAATTTAGAGTGATTATGACAATTAGGATTATCCTTAATGAATTAACTCAAATCATAACTATCCTAGGGTCTTCTGGTCCTAAGAAACTTCACCAAATTTTTCTAGAGTTTTCTAAGCAACATGCTAATTTTTGGAATTAAAATATAAAAAACAGTGTCAGGAACTTGAAAAATACATAACTTGTCATAGGGATGGCCTCTGACCTTGAAAATCTGTGGAATGTTCCCCAAGTCGTAGGCTTCAAAAACCCTATTGCCTCATGCCCCGTGAAATGTCTATGCAAATGGAGAATTGAAATACCAAAATGAGTAAATAATTAATTAAAAATAAAATACTCATCAAATTAACTCAATTCTTTTTTCACATTATTCTCCTCTGTTCACTAAGCAAGAGGGTATTTTTCTTTTATTTTTGTGATTTTTCTATGCAAAAATATGAATTTTTTAAGTTCTGGCTATTTAATTAAAACAGAAAATCCTATTATCCTACTTATCCACGTCGGCGCCGCGTCAACCTACGGCGGATCGAACTCCACGCGTCATCTTCTGGTTCGGCGCTGCCATCCGACTCAGCTGCCACGCGGTCAGCGATTCACGTTCCATCTCCTCGTCTGACGCAATCTGAGCCGTTCAACCGATACACGCGTGATCGGACGGCGCCTGGTCATCGTCTACGACTGGTGTGCACCGCTGACCGTCCACACTAAAACCCTAAGAACTCTCTCATTTCTCAATGGATTTTCGAGTTCTTATGCTCTAGGAATTCATCTTGAGAAGACGAACACATCCATACGGGTAACATGTCATGAAATTAAGTCAAACTAAATGGAGAATTCACAGAAGCTCGAGAGGAAGGAAGATTTCATACCTTGGCTCTAAGAGGTGAAGCCTCAATCAGAGATGCTCATCACGTTTGTTGGAGTCCAAGGAGGCTAGGGATGAAGCCTGGAGCTGTGGTGAAATGCCTATACTTGATTTCCACCAAGCCCGATCACAAAGCTTGGAGGCTGGAACAACTGGGTGGCCTGTAGAGGGGGCTTTCACTGGGGAACTCCTTCTCTACCTCTGGTGAAGGTGTGAGAGGAGTTAATTTGGATTTGGTGAAGAATTAGGGAGTGTCTTTTTTCTGGCCTGATTTTTAGCTGAGAAATTGGGCTTAGCTGGGGGAATTCAGGGCAGGAGAACAGTGGGGATGAGCTTCTCTTGGCTAGAAGGAGTTCTAGAGTGATTTTGGCAAAGTTTCCTTAAGGTTAGGTTCAGCCCTCTTCATGGCCGAGAGGTGTGGTGTTTAAATAGACAGAGCTGGAGAGCTTTCCAGGGGCAATTAAGGGCCGGGATCACCGCCTGAGGAGAAGAAAAGAGCCATGGAGTCCAATTGAATGGGACGACTCAAGCAAATTGATTTTGAATTTTCGAATCCACCTAAGCCTCTCGGCTCGGTGTTTTCCGGCGACCGGGATGGCTGGCCGCCTAAGGTCGGTCGAGCAAAAGTCAAGTGATGCCGGAGAGGTTGAGTGGTGGAATCAATTTGAGTATTTAATGGCTTTGGGGTGGAGATTTAGTGGATATTTGGAGTTTGGGTTAAATGGGCTAAACTTGGGTTAGCCCCTTGGTCCCTTGGCTAAGTCTTTGCCCAAAGTGGTTCGAGCTCGGTCTCAAGGTCCTTAAGGAGGTTTGGGTGAGGTTTGGTGGCTGGTTTAGGAGTTTGGGAGTTGGATTTGATGGTTTGGAAGAAGGGAAAATGGAAGTGAAAGGGGTGAAGGAGAGGTCACTTCCCCTTGCCAAATTTGGCAAATATTGACTTTGGCATGTCATGGAAGAGTCCATGGGTCATGCCATGCTATGTATGAGGCCATGAGATGGTTTCATGCAAAAGGAATTAATGGTTTTTTATGAATTTTGGAAATTATGCCATAATACTTAATTTAGGTAAAGAGTCATGTACATGTATGGAATGCTTCATGTAATGCCATGGTGTGATGATTAAAATGCCATGGGATGATATTAATAGGAAATTATGACATGTAGGCTCAATTTTGGGCTTTTAAAATTTGAATTCATGGGCTTTAAATATGCATATGGGGAATGGGCCTTTAATATGCATGTGAAGATTTGGAATTTTGAAATTAATTATGGAATGACCAAATTGAATTGGAATTGAATGAAATTGGATTTGGATATGTTGAAATTTTATTGAAAATTGGTTTGGAAATTTTCCATGGGCCATAGGATTCAATTTGAAGAGGGTTTGGGCTTATGGGCAAAAATTGGGCATTTTGGCCCAAGTGAATTTAAAAAGGGTTTTAGGCAAAATTTTGATCAAATGAATGTTGGTTTTGGTATAGAGATGTGTTAGCCAAGTTTTGGAACAATTTTGAAGGAAATTTGAGTTAATCGATCGGATTTGGGTATGTTCGGGTTTATGGGTAATTTAGGGCAAAAGTCGGGATCTTGGGTATTGAATTCAAATGTGAACCAAATTGGGCTTGGTTTTGGTTGAAATTGGTATTAGGAATTTTGAATTGAAGTTTAGGATTGAATTTGATCAAAATTGGGATCAATTGGGCTAGTTTGGCTTGACATTGGGTTATTTGGGTTAGGATTAGGTCAAACTGGGGATTTTGAAAAAAGTGGGCTAAATTGATAAAATTGGCCCATAGTGTAGTTGAACAAAATGAAATTGAGAATATTTGGGAATTTCTGAAATTTTGGGCCAAAAGGGTATTTTAGGGTATCAAGAGGTTATTTGGAGGGTATTGGGGTATTTTGGTGAATTTAAAAGTTGGGGGTTGTTTTGAAATGATTTTTAGGAATTTTGGGAATTTTGGGTAATTTTTGGAAGTTTTTTTTGGAGAGTTTTGGGGTAGGCTCATGGCTATAGGGGTAGGCTCATGGATCTCAACCAAGTCTAACCACTTTGGGACCAAGTTTAGCCAAATGGTAACCACTTTATGATTCTTCACATATGGTCCTTAGCCATCTTAATCAAAGATCAGTGGCTTCAGTTCAATTATGTGAGTTTCTTAAAGGGTGAAAGAGGCAAAGTTCAAAGTTTAGGGTTAAAGGGTAAAATGGCTTAGGAGTGTGTGTGTGTGCAAGAGAAGCTCGTGGCACCTGTGGTCACCCTAAATCCAAACAATCCTATAGGAACTCACTATTGATTGCCCATATGGTGATTTTAACCTTCCAAGGTGATTTAGAGGTTTGCAACCATCCAAGCGGGATCCCAAGAGGAGTCAAGAAGTAGCTGAATTGCTAAAGGGTGGGTCCCAATTCTAGTCCTATAGGATAGTCAATGAGAAACCTTATGGCTAGATCCTAAGAAGCACTAAGGAGAGAAAAGACCTCACCAAAAATGAGTTCAACAGCAGCATTGAGTGAAACTAAACACTGATGGAAGTTACTCTAGTAGCAGGAATGACATTGGTGGCCTTTGCAAGAACTTTAAAGGGCATTGTTTATGGTACTTTGCTGCTCCTATTGAGGCTCTAAATGCTCTTGAAGCTGAAATTGGCTTTGGCTCTAAAGCTGAACAATATACATGTGGAACTGGATCGCTTACAACTCTTACACATCCTTTAACTGAAAACCTCCCCCTCATGGTATCTGATCTATTGGATGAAAAAAATTCAGCATCTGGCGGTTTTTACTCAGATCATCTGGTCTTATGTTCCTAGGGAAGGCAATAAACCTGTTCACCACCTCGTATACGAAGCCTTCTTCCTCTCTATTACTTACTTGTCATAATATACCATCCTCTTTTTTGTCTTTTTCATTGAATGAGGATTGTTTGGACATACCCCATCTTAGATGTAACCTTTTTTTTTATCAATGAAATTGCCCATTATTAATATATATATATATATATATATATACATATATATATATACATATATACATATATATATATATATATATATATATATATATATATATATATATATATATATAATGTAATATATTATGATGATAGTTAAATAAAAATATTTAAGTAGTTGACTTAATGTAATATTTAATTAAAGTATTTTAGGATGACTTCATAAATTACATTAATCAAGGATCTCAGTTTATACTTTTCGGAGCAATACTTGAGTTAGTTAACTTTTCTTCAAACATTATGTTCTATTTATTTTTGTCATTTCAGTTGTCTTTTATGTTTATATCAGACATAACCCTTTTCTTTAACCTAATTTGAAAATTTTAAGAATCGGTACTAAGTTTAATTCATTTCGGCACGATGTTGAGCAATTTCTACGTGCTTGCCTGCCATCTATTTTTTTTTAAATTTTTTAAGTATTAAGTTTTTGAATCATTTAGCCTAATTGATGATGATATAATCTACTTAATCCTTATTTTTCCTTATTTATAGTGAAAATTAATTTGTCATTACTATTTAAGGATATATCAAAATATAAACATATGATCTACTTCAAGCCAAAATTTTTAAAACTACTTGATCCTTATCAATCTTTTTCAAGACGATCTTAGATTCCTAGCAATGGGCCTACCTCATTTTAGAGTGTTTTAAGCCACTTTGTTACTCTTTTGGAGTCCCATACGAGATTTCGTACCTCTAGCTTATAGCAGGTTGGAATCGACGTCAGGAATTCAAATTGAGTCCCTATAGGACCAATGGACATTAGGACAGCCTCGTGCACATTTTGCACCACTGGACGCACAAATTTTCGTTTTGCGGTCTCGACGTCTTCAAGTTCTTCGCTACGAACCAGAAACTGAAGTCAGGATGCCAGGACGGTCGACGTCAAAATCAAAATTTCAAAAGGATCGGATTTGACGCACTTTCGACTCGACCGACGATGAAGTTTCCCGAACGATGCCGGATCACAAAATTGACTGCGCCGATGCGTCCGGAACGTTGAATTTACTAGGGAGGGACATATAGTTTGCTATGTTTCCGAGCGCGAGCAGACTACGCGAATTAAACACTTTTTTTTAATATAATAAAATATATATTTTAAATCTATTTTAAAACCTAAATCCATTAATCACCGGGCATATTGTCTTGCCCCCGCCATTTGCTCCCCTCCGCGGCTCGTCCCTCCTCCCTTCGACTC
Source organism: Papilionanthe hookeriana x Papilionanthe teres (assembly GCA_022702705.1). Classification (NCBI taxonomy): domain Eukaryota; kingdom Viridiplantae; phylum Streptophyta; class Magnoliopsida; order Asparagales; family Orchidaceae; genus Papilionanthe; species Papilionanthe hookeriana x Papilionanthe teres. Next base: position 1,650,480 of record CM040435.1, read on the forward strand.
GGGTGAAACCCTAAGGGTGGATTTGTCCCCCTCACGCCTCATTCAAGCCCCCGCGAGCCTTTCTCTCATGTGAGGTAGGGAGTTGACTTACCTGGCTCCTGCGCCGTGTGTTGTTCGAAGTTTTGGCTTCCCAAAGCCGCGCCAGGTTGAATGTTGCCCGTTCGAGCTTTCCTCTCTGCCGCTCTGCCTCTCTTAGCACAAATGGGGGAAGTTTCTCCACTTCTCCGTGCCTCTTCTCCCTTCTCGAGCCTTCGTTTGGCAGAACGAATGGGGGGGATTTTCTGTTTTGGGTTTGTCTTTTCTTTGGAGCGTTGAGCAGGAGGAAGGGGAGGTATTTCTTTTGTTTTCTTGACCGAGAGGCTCTGAGGAGGCTCTGCTCTCTATTCTGCAATCTCTCTTCTCTATTCTCCACATTCTACTTCTCTTCTCTTCCCCTCTCTACTGGGAGTCAACTCGGTGAAGGCTTGCGAGAGCAACACCTCCAGTTGGCTACTGTTTTGAGCTGACCGAGCCCTGCTGCCTCATATAATGGTGGACTTTGGCCTCTTGCTTGCTTCCTTTCTCGGTTCCCTGGGCTTGTTTGGCTGTTAGAACATTAAGGTATGAAATTTATGGGCTTTCTTGCCTTACGACACAATGCATTGATGTGCTTTGGAAATTATGATGGATATTTTGCACTTGGTTGAGCTTTTAACATCCCCCCCCCCCTCTCTATTTATTACAAGTTATACCATCTAAAAAAAAAGAGAAAGAGGCATTAATTGTGTTTGGAAGGGCTAGGTCTCACGTACTTTGCTTTATAAATACTAGTACCCTTCTTTTGTTATATTGTTTGCGTACTTGGAAATCTGAAATACATGTTAGAGGCCTCCCCTATACTTGAGAAATACTTGTTGTGGCTTGTCTTTATTTCATTTCATTGTTTTCTATGGCATACATGGGAGGTTTAATACTTGTGAAAAAATGCATTAAAGAAGAAAGGGGATATGTGGAGGTGGAGAAGCATTTGGGGAGCTCTTGTTTCTGTATTTTTGCTGCCTTATGCAGCTGCTCCTCTTTACATTACTTGGGAGCCTTGTTTCTTTGTTCTAAACGTTTCTATAGCTGCCTTTGAAGCTTAAACTTTTGCTGTTTTAATGAGGCCATGGCTGCTCCTCTTTATATCACTTGGGAGGCTTTTCTTTTCTGTTTCATTTATCTCTATGACTGTTCCATTGCACATAGGGGCTCGGTTTTGTTGTCTTTGCTGCCTGCAGCTACCCCATTGCACATGGGGGCTCGGTTTTGTTGTCTTTGCTGCCTTGCAGCTGCCCCATTGAACATAGGGGCTTGGTTTTTTTTCTATTTCTACTACCTTGCAGCTGCCCCATTACACATGGGGGCTCAATTTTGTTGTGCTTGTTGTTCCTGTAGCTGCCCTGTTGTTATAGTTTAGGCTTGGCTGCCCCATTGCACATGGGGGCTTTATTGTGCTTGTTGTTCCTGTAACTGCCCTGTTGTTATGGTTTGGGCTTGGCTGCCCCATTGCACATGGGGGCTCAGTTTTGTTGTTCTGGCTGTTCCTACAGCTGCCCTTGGCACCACCTGTGAGTGCCCGATTTTGTTGTTCTTGTCGTTCCTATAGCTGCCCTGTTGTTATGGGTTGGGCTTGGCTGCGCCCCCCCCCCTCCCCCATTTTGCGCCTGTGTTGGGGGTTCAGATTCTATATTTTGCTACCTTATGTGGGTGCCCTTTTTAGAGTGCAAGGGCTCGGTTTTGGTGTTTCCTCAGTCTTTGGATTAACCCTTTGGTAACTCATGTATGACTCGGGTTACCTGTGTTGGATACATGCTTCAGTTAATTTTTTTGGGACTTGAATGTTGGAGCTTGATTAAAGTTTTATATAGGCTTAAATTGTGGCATTCATTTGGGATGTTATTGATATATTTGGCTCAGATTTCAATTTTTTTTAGGCTCATTGCTGTGACATTTAGCGGAGCCGGATTGCGACGTTTATTGTATCACATAATGATTTTATATTCCGATGTACGTCGAATTTGTGAGTTTCGAGTCTAGTTTCTTTTAGCAAGTCTTTTGAGTCTGGTTTGGGGTTCAAGGGACCCCGAGTAGAGGTCTAAAGTTTAGGGGTCTTCCCTGCAGCTTTGTTTTATGTTTCTCTTTTCTTTGTCATTACTTGAGTGTCATGGGAATGGGTTCTGCACTGCTTAAGTGTTTAGTTCACTTCACGAGCGTGATGACACTTTTAGGTCTTTCCCTTTAGGACGAGTGAGGACTGTCGGGAGTCCAAGATGATTGACTTGAGTTGATTGATTTTGAGAATCAATTCACCTCGTTTTACGATTCTGTGTTAGGTGGACTGCTTTCTCCTCCCTCCTTTCATTGATCCCCAGTCCCTTGATTTTCCCTTGCTTCTTGGTTCAATGTTCGTACCTGCAGGGGACGTGTATGTGTGCACATATAGCCCTTTAGGCTATATGTGGGGCCATCATGCAAGGCTGTAAGTAGGGTGGTTAGGGTTGAGGACGATGATGATAGTGCTTATGTGTGCTTAAAAAAGAGGGACTATTAGAATAGTATCCCCTTGCCTTTGAGTAAAAATCTCCACTAGAGTCGAGGCTAGGGATCAACGATGCTATTTGCCATTTCTTGGTGAGACTGTTGCCACCAATACCCTTAAGTTGTTCATAAGCCTAGTTTGATTAGGGTGGTTGGCCTGTGGACTGTACTACTTTACAAAAATAAATACTTGTGAAGCAAAATTTCCTCTACAACAAAATTACTTTTTACCTATAAATTGTATATGCATGCAAACTAAAATGAATGAAAATTAATAAAGGTCCACGACTAATTACTCGAGTCGAGGTTAGGACTACCCTCTATAGGGTGTCGGTTTGGTAGCTCTTATCCAAGATTGGGATGCACACAGCCCAGCTCTGAGTCATCCCCGCCATCATGCTTACGGTCCTTTTCAGATGCCCTATAGCTTTCTTACGGTTCTCCGTGAGTTTAACGGGACATCTGTGAGTTTCTTCTTTTAGTGTTTTGTAGTTTTTGCTACGATCTTTTCGTGTTTGTTCATGATTTTCTTCGAGGTTTCCTACGAGACTTCTTTGCCTTCTTTCTTGATTTTCTTTGTTTTCTTTCGTCTTTCTTTTGGGTTTTTCTTCCTTTCGGTTTTCTTTTGGATTTACCCCCGGATTTCATACTTCGCCTTTCCTGCACATACAGTAGCACTCTCACTCGGGTTTTCCTTACTACGTCTACTCTGATTTTTTTTGTGCTAATCCATTTCTTGCAGGAAATAAAATGAAAATATAAATAGGTAGCAATATACTGCGGGTAATCAGCGCCTACGGTACACTTGTAGCACTGTTACTTCTTTTCTTTACCGCATTACATGCTTTACCTTTTTCAGTACATATACCTATTAGTATAACATGTTTTACTTTCTGCAGCATATACTCCTGCTTAGCATAACATGTTTACCGTAGCACACCTGTTTAGCATAACATGCCTGTGATACATGTCTCCTGCTGTTTACTATAGTATGTTTTACTTATTTTTTAGTACATACTCTTGTCAGTTTACTGCTTAGCGTAGCATATTCCTATTTTCCTGCTATCACTGTTTTTTTTATTGATATTGTGGTATACACTCACGTTTGCAATAAAATAATAATAAAAAAAGAAATAATAAAACGAAATAAAGCACAGACACAACAATTTGCATGTTCACTTTAAACTTTAAATCTAAACTGCAACACTGCTACGACGTAGAGTACGGAGCACAACTTCGAGGGCAGCACGATCATCTTCAACAGCAAAACTTATGTCTACATCAGCAAAACCATTCCTTAGTCTAAATAACGAGTCATAGTGACTTCGAGGTAGTCCGCTTAGTGCGACATAAATCCTCACTGTTCTTTTAGCCTTTGCATGACTATTGTCAGTGCAATATGTGCCCTAACTCGCTAAGATTCTGAGGTCGTCGTCCGATGCAGCGTAAATCCTCTTATCTTCCAGGTTATTTACATAATCAGGTGATTATGTAAATGTAATTCCTATAATTAATTGGCAGGATTGAAACTTAAATAACTTCATTTCCAAAGTTTAAAGCCCAACCATAAGTTAGTCTGGGAAGTCATCGAGGTTCTCCTCGAGATTTGTGGCACCTCCTACTCCTCTTTCATTTGGACTCCAGAAATAAACTGTTCCACATTGCGTATTTCACCTATTGGATTTCCTACTATCACACTACTTTGAAAACCCTACCATTGAATTTATGAAGATAGATACCCCTGATCTAAATCGAGAGTTCTTTCAGGTGACTTTGGTCGTTTGAGATGTAATTGACTATAGGGGCTTGCCTCTATAGGGAGTTTTATGAACCTAGGTAATATAAACCCTATTTAATTCTTTTGTATTGAATAGGAGAATTTGTCAGTCCACATAAAGGTTCGCAGAACCGAACGAATGTCATAAATTTTGTAGTTTATCTGATCGAGCGATATCGTCAAGTAGGGTATCTATTCCTCTAGATAGATGCGTTACTTACGGTACAATGCTCGTTCATTCAAACTGCTAAACGAATGAGATCCGTCCATTCTCATTTTTTCAAATTTGAAAATTTTTATTTTCAAAACTAATATATATTAAATTAAATCTTAAATCCCAAACAAAACAAAATAATAAATAAAATAAAATAAAATAAAATTTCAACGGCCGACAATCATACATAGTTGGAAGATCATAGCACATTGAAAGAGTGGAGCTCGATGAAGGACCAGCTTCAGAATAATTTTTTTGTTCAAATTTGTCAATTTGTCGTGTGAAGTCCAAAATTAATAATTTAGTTGAAATCCCTTTTTCTTTTAAGTATGTTCGATTCTTGTTTTTCGTGCATGATGCTACTTGTACGAAAGACAACGTGCATCAACATACAAACAGACGTGGGGTTACTATCATGCGGCCAAATAAATATAATGGACGTGTTGCCACAACAAGAAAACAGCAGCTTGGCAAGCTTCCTTTGTATTATCATATAACGTAGGATTATTTCTTGAATTAAATACATCAATTAACTCCATGTGTGAGAGAAAAATTACAAAGCAGGATTTGTTTGACTTGGATTCATTAAAATTCAATTTATTTAATCAGTTTAGCTAATTGGAGGACAAGCAGCACATGTAGAACATGCTAATTTAATGATAATTAAATGTATCCATAATATTTTTTGGGAGATCTGATAGCATTGAGATAGAGCGGTGCACCTATTGTTGCCTTTTTTTTTCTGTCATTTTTTCAAGTATGGTCGGTTGCCATTATACGAGCCCTCAACCACCCTCATGTGTCTAATTTTTCAAGGACCGCTATCACTACCAACAAACTGGCCAGAGAGGAATTCGAACCCGTGACCTAAGGGGACTTATGCAGAGCTGCTCTACCAACAAATCACGACTGTGGACATGGCTGGTGGCATATATATATATATGTGTGTGTGTGTGTGTGTGTGTGTGTGTGTGTCACGTTCCAAGATCAGTAGAGCATCGATTTTGTTTGTTATAAACCCCCTTTCGTCTAGGGTTTGAATCCCCCTCAGGCGACTCTGCTATACGAGGGTGGTATTTGAGTGGTTAGGCACATGGGTCCAACCCAGATCAGACGAGTTGCGAGCTAGAGGTGGTTGGCAGTTCTATCCGCCAACCATCTGTTATATATATATATATATATATATATATATATATATATATATATATATATATATATATATATATATATATATATATATAGTTATATTAATTTATTTAACTTTACAAGATATTAGAGGTATCAAAGGTGAAATTGTCTCTAATAAAGCCGTGTTTTTTTTTTCCTAAAATGACACTAAGAATCTTCCATTGCGATTTGTTTAAAATGTATGTTATTTAACATTTAATTTAGATTTCTAAAGCTGAACATAGGAGGATTTACATAAAAGCGTAGTTTAGGTGTTAGATATTTAAATACATAGAAATTGGGTGGTATGTGTGTAAATGATAAATATCATGCATTCAGATTTGTTTAAACGAAAAGACATGGGTGCTTTAAATGTAAAAAGTAGATTGTAGGTGTACATAGGAATTGGGTGGTATATATCTAAATGTGACCTCTTTGGCTATGTATTTTTCTTTTTTAAATAATGTTATAATCATTGTTATTGTTCTCATTGTTGGTAGTCACTCGTTGATATAATTTTTTGCAATTAAAACAAACAATAGAGCCAAAGTTACTTTTCAAAAGAACTTTCACCTATTTCTCAAAGTTCCTTCTGTCATTTTTTTTTTTTTTTTGATTTCGATAAGACTAGAGAAAGAGTTCAGAAAAAACTTAAATTATTGAGGGCTGCATTAGAGTCCAAAGGCCTTCGTTTGAGTAGATCTAAAATTGCATGCATGGAATGTAATTTTAATAGTGGTGGTAAATCTAGTGACAGAGTTGTAACTATCGGTGATCAAGCCATTAAAAGATGTGAACGTTTTAGATAACTTGGATCAAAGTGATGGTGATATAGATGGGGATGTTATTAGTAGAATTCAAGTTGGTTGGTTGAAGTGGAGGAATGTATCGAGCCTATTGTGTGATAGAAAAGTACCGCTCAGATTTAAAGCAAAAATTTATAAGATGGTGGTGAGACCTACAATGCTCTATGGCACAGAATGTTGACCTTTAAAAGAAAAGCATAAAACTAAGTTAAGTGTTGCTAATATGAGAATGCTTAGGTGGATGAATGGTTTAACAATAACATTCCTTTTAGCACGATAACTTAAGAGTGATTGAAATAAGGTAACTGAAACCAAGTATACTGTGAAAATAAAACAAGATACAAAACGATATATAATGGTTCCACTACCTTAAAAGCCTGCATCTACTCCCTGAGTTCTCTATAAATTTAGAACGATAGAAGAAGAAGAAGCCACTTAATAAAAGCTCGCTGACATGAATGAAGCAACCTGCTTCTCCTAGAACAAATTGTTAGGCCTCAAAATCCGAATTTTAAAACATTAAATCAGTCACTCCTAATACAAAAACCAAGATAATGTTCTATTGAAAAGTGAGATTTTCACATTATTTTTACAATAATCTTACTTACTCCCCCCTCTTAACTTGTGTCATTACTTTCAAGATAAACATCAAGTAAAATAGTTTATAGATGACATTAGAATTATGTATTAAACACTAAAAACCACTAAATTTGCTTGCCTCTCCTCAAGAAAGCTAAAGTCCCCATGATCATTGTTTGGTAACAACTCATTGTAACATTACCCCGCTCTTTTCTTGGCTCGCAGACACAATTATATGTGCTAAGCCATGAACTCAAGACCTTGAGGATGTAGAGTAAGCTAGCAGCATAATACTATTTAGCTCCTAAGAAGCCAAGAAGAGATCCATTTAGAGGTCAATAATTTCACCAATCCAAATCAAGCTTCTTAGCAAGGTGTAACAAAACATATTTGTTCATAGAACTTCAAGCATTGATTAGGGTTTTAAAAACCTCGTAATTTTTCATTATCACTTGCATTATACATCATAAAAAACATTCAATTTAACCAGTAGATCCAACAACTAAAAAAGTAATAATTGATGAATGAAACTAAGCAAGGTTTTACCCCTATTATATTAGACCCCTCACAATGCTGAGAGTAAGGCCACAGAATCTTCAAAACCATGTTTACTTTGTAATCAATGAGATAAGGACTCTTCAATTTCAAAGTGATATATTACTTCAAAGTTTTTTTAGTTAAATGCCAAGCAATCGATGAACCACCCAACAATATTATCAACTGATATATTTGGATTATAGCTAACAAGCCAAAAAATTTTAATCTCTGGGCATTTTATGAAATTCAATTAATAAAACAATAGAGTTAATACCTCTTATTTGGTGATTTATGTTCATTAGAAAATTAATTCACTGTACTATCACTTAAAGGTAAATCAAGATGATTAATTCATTATGTCGCCACTTGAATCTCTCAGTATCCATAAGCATTTCTGATAGGACCTAATTGGTCTACCAATTTATGAATTACACAAATCTTGTCATTCATGTTTATTAATTGGGTCTATGGCCATACATAGACGTTACTATAGATTTTTTTGATAATTAACAAGAATCCATCGCTTTTGTTCTAGGATACTATAATTATAGATTGTCAGTTTATTCATCTTCCATAGCTCTCTTGCTTCAACTCAAAAGGTTTCTATGAAAGTACTAAAATATCTTGTCATTCATGTCTGTCAATTGGGTCTATGTCCATACATAGAAGTTACTATAGATGTTTTCTTGATAATTAACAAGAATCCATCGCTTCTGTTCTAGGATACTATGATTATGGATTGTCACCTTACTCATCTTCTATAACTCTCATCCTTCAACTCAAAATGTTTCAATGAAAGTACTAAAATATAAACATTGAATTTTTGAAACAAAATGGAATAAGTAAAAGACACAAAAATTTAGAGTATTTTAGTTTGTATAATCTAGATCTGCAATTGAAAAGCTAGGAGCTCAATAGATTATATTTCTTAAAATATGAATTACAAGATTTTGCGGTAAGAAAAAAGGAATTGGGAGAAGATCCTTACAATTTCCATCAATGATTTTGTTTAACAGCATTTTCAAAGGGAATTAAGATACACTGATATTATCATTTTTTTTTAAATCATTATAACTATTAAAATTGCAAGTTCACAATTGCCATCAAATGGATACATTGAATGATCTCAGGAAAAAAAAAAAAATCATTTATGATGAATGGATACCTATTTTGTATTCGAGCAAATCTATGGTATGGTGGTGTACCTTTTAAGCTTCCACGCAAATCTTCGCCAAATAAATTATAATTTGCATTTCTAGCAAGATTTTGTAATGAATTTTAACACCTAGCACACAAATCTTTATAGCTTCAATGTTATACGTGTAATCTACCAACCACACTACGCATACAATTATAAACTTCAAACATCTTCAAGGGTAATTAATTCAATGCAATTACTTTACTCTGCTTACTTATAACAAAACAATCTAAATATATATAACAAAAAACTCATAACAATATTCTATTTATAATCTTTTAGCATTATCCTAACAATTAGCTTTTAAATTCTTCTTTCTTATATAATTATATCTTATTTGTAATCTATTTGCTTTGATAGATAATTTCATATCATAAAAGGGTTCATTTTGGTTGCATAAAATTTAAAATCATGGCTTGAAAAATGATTTAAGCTAAATCCATCATTTGTTAAATGTAATTAAACACCAACATTGATTTCAAACTTCTCTTAAATCATTCGAAAATAATGATTTTATTTTCACACTCAAAACTATTAAAAATGAAATTATTACTTTCTAAAACATGTTTTCTATTTACAAAATAACCAAATGACCTAATAATCAAATGCTATAACTCAATTTCAACTTCACGTATGCATAATGACTGAATGAATAATTTTCTCTCAAGTGCTGTCAACTAAAACCATTAGATGTGAGTTTAACATAATATGCATATAGTAGAAAAATGAAGCACCGTAAGATGCTAAGAATTTTAAGATAAGGATCAAGGCAAACAAAAACTGAATTCAAAGAATGGAGAATACAAAATTCCTAATAAAAAAACAATCAGCAACCTTACTTTTGCATCAAAATTAAAAAAAAAAAAAAGGATTCAAACCTGCAATTTTCATTCATTTGAAAATCATGCTTTCTTGAAACTTTCCCAGGCTTTAGGACCATCTGGGTGAAGGCTTACAAATCTCTTTACAAACAGCTTGTCCGAACAAGCTATTAAACTACCTAAAGCTAAAGCTGGTGTAACTTTTCCTCTTTCCTTCAGCCAATCATACATCAGATGCCTAAGTTTAATCCTCTCAGTTGTGTATGCAATGCACTGTGGGAACCTCACCACTGAACTCAAGGGATAACGCAAATTATTTATGATAAAACTTAGCTTCTCATCTAGGACATCTATCTTCTGGTTGAGAATATGTGGCGCCCTTTTCAACATTTCAAAAACATCGCCTGGATTCAATCCACTTTTAACAAAAAAATCGAACCGTTCTTGCAACTCATCGCCCTTTCCCCGAAATACTTCAAGAGCCAATTTCATCTTCTTTGAGTTCTCAACAAAGCCTAGACGAGATAAGAATTTCTTCTTCTCTATTATTGATTTTAAATCATCATCGCTACTTGGCAGAGGATAAACTTTCAATCCCATTGCATATTGCTGCAACTGGTGAGGATCTTCAATTATGATTTTACAGAGTCTTTTCTTACCGATACTCAGATTTGTCAAAATGCTAGTAGGTTTCTTCAATAAGATCAGTCCCAAACTGTCTTTATGATTGCGAATAAGCTTTCTTATATCCTCAAACTCCATTTCAATTTCAAGTAGAAACTGAAAGGCCCGTCGCAAATTTCTAGCAAAGCTTCCAACTTGAAGATGAGGAAATTCTGAAAACATAATGAAAATTTCCTTTCTTGAAACACCCATCTTAAGCAGAAGACAGGTCAATGAAAACACAGCTTCTCCTGAACCATCAAGTAAAAAACCAGGGTGTTTACTAATTAAAGTCCCAAGCTTTTTCTCATCAAATCCCATGTCCTTGAACAAATTCAAAAGCACCAACATTTTACCCCAGTAATAAGTATTTTTTTCAGACAAGGTCCCTCTAATCCAATCTCGTGGTAAGCCAATCTCCTCCAAATTCTTCAGCAACAGAACAAATTCCTTGTCAACATCACCTAACAAAAGAGTTGGGGTGGAAGCAACTAGTTTGATCACAGTATACTTCCTCAACCCAAGTTGTTCATAAGCTAGAAGCTTTGATTTTAACAAACCAGACTCATACATGAAAATGTCTTTAGCCTCCTTGTACATCTTTCCTATCTTATTGCGAGCAATACCATAATTACAAAGATCACGATAGTTACTAAGCATTTCTTCGATATCAGAAAGAAACATCAATTCTCGTGGAAGCAATGGATTATACTCTGAAGGCTTCAGGCCAATGCTTTCGAAGAATGGTTCAAACTCATTGATGGGATGGTAGCGAAGGTACCTAACCAATGCTCTTTCGATCTCCTCTTCATCTTCCACCTTTTCCAAGATCCTACGAACAAAAAAGGGACAGTTTTTACTAATGTGCTCGGCATCAGTGAAGTATATGCCTCTTGTGGAATGAAGATAATCAAGGAGAACGTCCTGAGCCTTCACAACGTTCCAATTGCTGACATGCAAAATTTGTCCATCTTCCGCCGTTCGAACGGAGCCAAAGCATCTGGAACCATTCAAATGTCGTTCTTTTACAGAGAAAGCTCTATAACTTGATGAGATATGAGGCCTCCAGTTGGCAAAGAATGATTCTAGGGCATTCAAAGTTCTTTGATAGCACAGACGCCGGATGGCAACAGGAGCATGGGAATGACTGCAAGTTTGAATTTTTGATGAATTCAAATCATTTTCAGGACGAATCCTAGAAATCCAATTGCGATTACATGGATTTGCGACTTTTTTGGTAATCATGGCAGAACAGCAGCATCTGAATGAATGTAAGGGCTCAAGGCACCATTAAATAGGACATGTGAAGAAACTTGTTACCTCAGATAGGAGAGAAGAGGTTCTTCTCTACTTCCTTCAACAGCAGAGTAATGCTCTATTCTTCGCTCAGCAATCCATCATCCTCTCAACTCACATAACTCCGCTGGATTTAATAATTAGGGCGAAATAATACCTTTGGCTTAAAGGAACCGTTGGATTTGTTCCACGTACAATCTGACGGATGACAACAATAAGGCAAAAGTCTCTAATAAAAATCCCACTTTTGAAGTAGGGAGAGAAATAAAACATTGTAGGGTTTTTCGAGCACCACGGGCATCATGGAGATAAGAGATTGATGCATCAAATTGCAGAGGTAAGCACAAAATCGTGGTTGGAGATTTTGTGGTAGACTGAAAACTCAGAAGTCAATTTGTGTGAAGAAATATGTGCAAAAGTTGATTTTTTTATTGAAATTTGCAGTCTTTCTATGCTTTTATAGCTTTCAAATCAATTATGTTAAGACGCTGGTTCTTACAAAGAAGTTCCTTCCTGAATATGCTCATCCAAACCAGTAGCACCTTCACTGTTCCTGCTGTTTCTGGTTGTCTTGTTGTTGTTGGGAAGAATCCGCGTGATTCCTCGTGGAAAAATTCAGTTTTTGATGCAAGGAAGTTGGTAGCCGTAGATGCAATATTCAGTGGAAGAAGCAATTCATCTTTTAGGATTCAGAATTATGTATGGAATTTGTGGAACCTTCAACGTAAACGTAGCTGTTGTTGCATCTCAAGCATGGCTGCAAAATCGGTGCCTGATGGAAATTATGGATCAAGGATGTCTAGAACTGAGAGAACAGATGCCCAGAATGCACTGTTCGACTATCTCCACTACACCAGGTGTTTGAACTTCACTGACGCCGAGCACATTAGCAAGAATTCGCCAGTATTCCTTCAGAGCCTCCTTGCGAAGGTCAATGATGGAGAAGAAGTTGGGAGGTCAGTCTCCAGGTTTCTTCGCTATACTCCCATCAATGAATTTGAACCATTCTTTGAGAGCTTAGGTTTGAAACCTTCTGAACTGTATCAACTTCTGCCTCACAATTTGATTTACCTTACAGATGATGATTTGTTAATAGAGAATTACCATATCCTCTGCAACTATGGAGTTCCTCGGAGTAAGATTGGGAAGATGTACAAAGAAGGGAGTGAGATGTTCAAGTATGATCATGGTGTCTTGAATGCAAAACTTCAGAGCTACGAGAGGCTTGGCTTGAGCAAACCCACTATCATCAAGTTGGTCAATTGTTGCCCGGCTCTTCTGATTGGTGACCTTAACATGGATTTTCTTCAAGTCCTGGAAAAGTTGAAGGCTTTAGGAGTTGAACTGGATTTGATCAGGGGATGTCTGTCAGATAACAGTGTATACCATTGGGATCGAATTCTGAAATTGCTGAACTTTTTGGATGGAATGGGCTGCAACCCGAAGGACCTGGAAACATTAATCAATCAGCATCCCAGATTTGTTTTTGATGATTCAGGGAAGAAGATTTACATCTTAGTTGCATTGTTGTTGAAACTGGGCATTAAAATGAGTGACATTATACTCTTATTTGTACAATATCCCCGAATTCTTGCCGGAAAATTTGTAAAAAACTTATGGCAGGGTATTTACTTCTTAGTTGATATTGGCATGAATGTGGAGGACATTAAAATGATTGTCAATACTCACCCTCATGTTCTCGGAGCATCTTCGTGTAAAAGTACTTATTCTGTCATGCAGAGATTGAAATTGTCGGAGGACCGGCTCTGCAACATCATAAAAGAAGATCCAAATCAGTTCACCTATCTGGTCACTAGTAAGAAGTCTAGTGCCATAAGCTTGCCAAAAGTTGAAGGCAGCTTCCTCAGGGAGAAGACTGATTTCTTGCTAAAATTAGGTTTTGTTGAGAATTCTGATGAAATGGCTAGAGTGCTGAAGAAGTTTAGAGGAAGAGGGGATCAACTGCAGGAAAGGTTTGATTTCCTTGTAGAAATTGGTCTGGACTGCCACACAGCTGCTGAAATGATCAAGTCAGTACCCCCAGTGTTAAACCAGTCCATTGATGTGCTTGACAAGAAGAGTGCTTACCTTTTGAATGATTTGGGCTATCCCTTAGAGGCACTTGCTGCCTTTCCAACATATTTATGCTACAACTTGGATAAGATAAAACTGAGATTTTCTATGTTCCAGTGGCTCAAGGAGAATGGAATTAGCTTCTCCACCAAAAATAGGAAATTGGTTAGTTCCACGGTTGCTTTGAGCACAGTTCTTGCATGCTCGGATGCACGATTTTTCAAATATTTTGTAAATCTGCATCCTAAGGGCCCTGAGGAATGGGAAAGGTTGAAAGGCTCTTTCTCTTCAAATTGAAGCCTTTTTTTTTCCCTTTTTCTGAATCTTGCATGAGATTGTTGTGCTCAGAATTTTTACAAAATTATTTTAGTACAGAAAGCTCTCTAAATTTCATTGCAGCTGAAGTGTGGAGGGAGGAAATGTACTTAATTAGTTCAAAAGAAACTTTGATTGGCACCTCTAAATATACTCAGAAGTCATGATTCCATGCATATATAAACAAGTTTATCTGTTCTACAACTCATGCAGAATGTATGAGGTCTTGAAAAACTCTCTTTTACATGGAAGTATTGAATCTTACTAAGCTTCAATACATGTCTTGAGAAACTTTGTTCTTCTAAACTTGAACGAACCATAATGTTTGTTGTACACTCAAATTCTCCTAGTTGAGATTGACAGTCATCATGCAGTGGATTGAGTTAGATCTTGTTGAGTCCTCAAAGTGGACCTACATGCCTACGCATCATGTTTAATTGTCTACAAATGTAGGCCATTAGTATGAAGTACTAGTAAAATATCTCATCTTTCCTCTCTTATATGTATCAAACTTTGTTTGATTCATCCTTCTTCTTTAAGGAGTATAGAAAGTATTGTGTAAACCATGAATTACTAAAGAGAACTTGGGTTCAAACTACAAATATAATAAGATTATGATACTCTTTACAAACAAAATTGAATCCAATTTTATTGAACTTTGGATGAGCATGAGAATAGCTAAAAATAAGAAATTACTATGTATAACATCTATAGAAAAGATCATTAGAGAATTATCCTCAGATTCATCATTCCAAGTTTTAATAACCTTGAACATGGAAGATCAATACATTAGAATGATCAAGATAATCTTTAAATATTGCCACAAGCAACTCCTCTAGTTCATTCCATTCAAGGGTATCAATAAACGGTTTCTCTAATACTCCATATATTAAAGGTAAGTACCATAAAAACCTCAATCTATCAATGTTTTCTCAATAGAAACTCTGAAGTCACAACTATTCTCGAGACTCGAAGATATTTTTCTTCATATAAATAAGGCTAGCCTAGATGACCACGTCTTACATAGAATACTTGTTATTAGTGATCAAGGAAGTGTCAGCTCCCTTTCACCATGTTTAATGTGACAAACCTATGATGCAAATGGTAGCCACATGAGCCATTGAATTTAATGATAACAAGCACATGGTTGGATGTTATAATATATTACATTCAATTCAAACATATCAACTCCTATGCAATCAGTCCTTGTCCTATGACTTTGTCAAAATGGCCAAACACATAAACTTAACTTGTCTCTTGAATTCATGGAAGGTAATACTCAACTCTTAGGCACCGAATGTGAATAACTTCAAATTAAACAATTAATATACTTATTTTCCTTAAAAAAAGAAGAGTAAATTCAATGTAATGCATACTTTTCTTTGAGCATTAGAAGAGTTAGGTGAAATAGAGAAATCAAAGGAGATTTATAATTGATGTTCATGTTAGAATAACTTTTGTTGACTGGCTACCTGATCAAACTACTCACTGAAGATTAATTCAAGACGAATGATTGTCAAATCTATCCTTTGTTGAATTATTCAAATGGCCAAAAGTTTCTATGTAGTTACAAGTTAACTATAAGATTTAGTAATATTGGGGGGGGGTTAGATGATGGTTGGTATGGTCAAATTTAGACCATAGTTGGGCATTGACATACATAACAGCTAACTCCTATGTATTTACATATCTAACACTTGACTTTTAAATTTTACATTTATAGCATCCAAATCTTTCGTATCACATAAAAAATACCACCAGTTTAATGTTTAAAAAGTATTTTTTTAATTATTTATTTTATTTTCTTTTTCATGCATATATAAGGTGGTATATAGATGTAAAAATTGAAGTTTTAGGTGTTAGATATGTAAATACGTAGGAATTAAGTGGTATGCATGTAAATCTTCCTATAAAAAAATATGTACTAAATATCCATAATGAATTATGATTATAATAATATCTGCAGGTTTAGGATGGGTTGGAACAGTCAAATTTAGACAATAGTTGACAAAGAATAATGTTTATTTAACAAAAATAAATAAATAAATAAATTTTCTAATGCCCACTGTTGGTTTCACATAAAAAAAAAATGCAACTAAATTTATAAATTTTATCAATTAACTATGTATCTTTCAATCAATTTTTGGATACTTGTTATAGTGTTTTATTGCAGCATTAAAAGCTATCATGTGAGAAAAATCCTAAGAGTGCATTTGAAACAGTTTTGTCGTTCAGTGAAGTTTTTCTCAAAGGCGCATTGGTGGAACTGAGAAGGTCCTCAGCGGTCTAAAATGACGAAAAATTGTCATTCTTGTAACAACTTTGTGAGACGCTCGACAGACACAGCTTCACTAAACAAAAACTTCCCAAGCATCGGCGTTCACTGCAACATTACATAAGTTTACCTTCTTCTCAAACGAAGCTTAAATCTCCTTGTCTGTGGGATCTTCATACAATCATAAATAGTTAGAACCCTTCTGACCTTCACGAATATTTTGATGTTATTTATAACAAAACATAATCCTCTTTCTATTAAACAACACCCAAAACCTCCTCAAATTATACTTCATCTCTGACCTTTTACTAGGAGGTTTGAAGAACTTACTAAGAAAATGGAATAAATTGGGTGCTATGGCTGGTTAAAGAGTTGCCACAAAAGAAGATTTTCTAGTTGTAACTTATTCACTATGTTCAATATTCATCAATAATTTCCGAATACAAAGAGCTCTTCCATCAAAGTCACTCTAACCCCGCCTAGCTAAATTATGATGGTAGTTTTCTCTGTGGAAATGACCTCGGACTTGATTTACTTTATTGCTCGAATGATACACATATTTGCATGAACAATGCGTTAGCTAGATCATCCACCAACTTGATTTTAACTCGCAACAAAAAATTTAATTAAAATTGATTCAGACATATGGTATGCCAATGTTAAATGAGTTATGCGTGTCTAGTACAAGCCAGTTGGGGTTAAAGAGGGTTCTTTTTTGAGATAGACTTTCTGATATGTTGAATATTTTGGTTGGGTTTAGGTCAAGTAGCTTTGGGTCGAGTAAGTTTTTAAAATCAAACATGTCCTGAAAACCTATTTTTTATATTGGTAATCATAGATCACTAAAAAAACTACGAAGGGTAAATTAAAGAGTCGGCGTAAAAGATGATTGCAATTTGGCAAAGCTTTAAGAAGAAGACTGAAGTAACACCAATGAATTTCAAAGAACAAAATGGCAATTAGAGAGTAAATTAAGTAGCTTAGAATATTTCTTGATGATAGGAGCTCTTAAAGAAAGAGCTATCATTTTATTTTATCCCTCTATGCAAGTTAGAGGAGGCCAAGAAGATTTTAAATGAAGAGATGGTGAGGTCAAGTTTGGAGTCCTCACAAGTGGCCAATATCTATGAGCACCTTGATTTTTTTGGTTTCAAAGATATGAGATTAGAAAGACATCGAAAAGAAATCATCTCTTAATAGAATGTGTTGACTAATCAAAATGTAATAATTTAGTTGTAGAAAAATATGAAATTTTTTATTTTTATTATTTATTATGAGTTCAGTAAGAAGAAGATATAAAAAAAAATTATTCGAACGTAAAGACTAGATAATATCCCTCAAAGGATGGCTCATGATAGTTTCGACTTGTAATATTTATGTTAACATGTTTATATTGTTGCCTTAGGAAAATGTATATTTCACATTCTATAAAGAAAATCCACTCCTCTAAATTTGAATCCTTTTATTTTACTTAGCTCCATGTTTAATTTAGAAGCAATTTGAATCATGAATGATTTGAAATACTTGATAATAATAGAAATAAACTTCAAAGATCTATGTAAAGATTATGATTGCAAAGAATAAAACATTTGAGAATCTATTGAATAAAATTTATCATGATTGTGCAAACTAGTTCTTATGTCATAATGTCTTACTAGACGTACTTCTCATCCTAACCTTAGTTATTTCATTAACTTAAATGGGACTTAGCTTTTGTAAAAAAAAATTCTTCAAAGAAATAATAATAATGATTAGCCAGTTAAATGAGATATAACTCATCATTAGAATATATTTAGTTACAAATGGGAGATTCTGAGTTCTACTACCTAATCTTATGTCAATTTGATATATAGAATTTTAATGCAACACCTATTAATTTTTAGAAAAGGCACTGCATTATCTAAGTAGTGTCTTGAGTAAGCATTAATTTTAAAAATTATATTTGCTTCATTTAGGGTATTTAAGGAAATCATTATTAACCTAAGCTTTATAAAAATAAAAAAAATTTAATCCTTACATGAAACTCGTGTTCAAATTTAAATGTTGGGGTTATTTTATTAAGTGTAGACCAATCATTTGACTTGATAACTTTCCTCTATAGTAAGGAGTAGTTTTGTAATTTTTGAAGTAGATCTCATGCTAGGATTGCTCTGATAAAAGTCACATCAATACTTTTTAATGATTTTTGTGTAAATAAGGTGTTACAAACACCAATTCTCATACTTCAAACATCTCTTGTTAAAAGGGGATGATAGAATCTCCAAGATAATCACTGAGCATTTGCATAAAGCTTGATATTTTTAATGGTTTTTGTGTAGCAAATTAATTTCTAAACATAGAAATGGAGGTAATGCTTGCGAGCAATAAATGAGAGTCATCTAAGTGGTTACTTTATGGAATAATCAACACCTCATAGGTTCTTCAAAACGTCTAATAATAAGGAGGTTGATTAAAAGAAGGTAGTTTGATCTATAGGGTCTAATTCTCCTCGATCTAAATTAGAGTATGAAAATTTTAATTTTGGTGGGGACTATGCCTTAAAAATCCATAAGAAGAAGTAATCATTAAATTTTTTCAGTGCTTCTTGGTGCTTCATAGTGCACGTCTTATTAGACTTTTTAGGTGGTAAGATGCATCAACTGTAGAAGTCATGGTTAGAATGCAACAACTTCATATCTATCAATGAATATGTGAATTTGTTGATTCATTATAAATATGTTAACTCAAACCATCATTGTGAGTTTTCCTCTATTTATGCGAGTTGTCTATTATTGATCAGTGACCATTGGATCTTCATTTCAACTTCATTCCAACTTATTCTTCTTCCTCTTATTATTTTATGCTTTGTGGCTCAAATGCTTAACTATTCTTTAGCAAGGATCTACAAACAACGCATCGTAGAAGGTGTTAGATTCACCTTTTCCTATGAGAATCATCTTGGGACTTTATAATAGGATTGCTTAAAAAAATTTGTGATCAAATGGAATGAACTAGAGGGGAATCCATAAAAATGATTTATGATTTTTTATTATTGATTTTCTATAACTGGTTGGTAGTTATGATGACAACTGCTTGTCGACTTAGGCTTCATTTGAAACAGTTTCTTCTTTCAATGAAGTTCGTTTGATAGGGTGTTGGCAGAATGAATGTCATTCGTGGTCCTAAACAATGAAAAAATTACCATTATTACCAACAACTTTGGAAGACACTCAACAGACCATGCTTTACTAAACAAATAAATTTGCAAGTGTTGACGTTCACTACAATGCAATCTTCTCAAACAAAGAGTTAATTGAATTTGAACATGTGTTAGTTGTTTTGCTTATGAAGGGCTTATTATAGTGAGTTTTAACTCAATGTAATATAGAACTTTTTGACTTGAATCATATTGATTTATGATATACAGAAAACCAAATTGCATTAACTAAAACATGCATTATAGTCATATTAAGATAATTCATTTTCCAATCGTTGAAGTCAAAACTTGCATATTACTTGTCTCGTTAAAATTATTTAAAAGCTAGTCGACCAATCTTATAATCATCATTAAAACTTACTTTACATTGATTTCAGCTGCTACATTGTCTTCTTCCTGCCATCATCAAAACTCTAGCAAGCTCATTCCCATTTCCTCATCCCTCACCATAGAATCACCTCCCTTCAACCACCTCTTCCTCGTAAGTTGACTGTTGATTTAAAATTCGGTGGTGGGCAACTGTTTGCAGTTATAATGTGTCTATTGTTTGTAGTTATGTTGTTTTTGATATCTCAGGCATATTTTAGAAGTTCGTGATCTAATTTTGGGTGTTTTATACCAATTGTTTTCAATGGTATTTCAGAATTATTGATTTTTTCAGATTTCTACTAATTTTCCCGGGTTGTCGGTTGAGCTAAGATGTTCTCCTACCATTGTATTAAAATTCAATCAAACTTGTAAATATTTTTGCTGCTAAAATATTTATAGTATTTCGAAATTATTTTACTATTTTTTTCATCAAGTACTGAGCTCAATATCTTTTCATTTTGAGTTTCTTCTTGTAGTTTTTTGTTTTTGAAGCCCTGTTACGGTATTGTTTTCTTTCATATTTTTTGGGTGATTATCTTGATTTATTTTACATAGTATTTGTTTGTTGGTTTATGCGCTTTGAGTTTCTTCGGTTATGATGAGTCATTTAGCCCAATGAGATCTTCCGAAAGACCTTCTTTAAGGGTCTACTGTTTTTTTGTATATGCAACTAAATTTGTTATTTATGTGCTATTATTTTTGTACATGATTGTTTTATAGAAAATAAGCTCGAGCACTTCAACAAGAGCTAGGTGGACCAAACATCGACCGATTTTCTTTGATTGCAATCTAAGCGACAATGTATGACTACAATTTTATAGATGTTCAAAGAATTTAACAAATATATATTGAAAATTCTTCTAATGGGTTGATGAACCTGGAGATGCACTACAAGAGCAAGCTAATGAGAGCATATAGACAGTTGATGAAATGGTGAAAAATAATGTTAGAGACTTGAAGTTTATTGTGAAGACCTAGTTTTGTTCGATTTTGTGATTGTTGCTTCTGTTGTTGTTATCGTTATACTGCATTATGTTTCTATTTTATAAGCAAACTTTTTATTTGGAACATTTGATACACCACAATTTCAACCTATTGTGTTAATATTGGAATCTATAATTTGATGATTGCTTATGATTCAGTCAATGTCAACGTTTATTTGCTCAATTGTGTTGTTCTGAGTGAAAAAAAACTTGATAAATTGTGACTGGATTTAACCCACATAGAGCACTTTCAAAAATTTGTATTACAAAGAATTTAAAATAGATTGTGTTTCTCTATTAAGGGCATTACAGTTATTATGTCAACAAAAAATGTTTATATAATTATGTTTTTCAAACAAAACAACAGTTTCAGCAAATTCTCAACAAGGGCTTCTGAAACCACCCTTCTTGATGTTGAATGTTCAAAAGATGTTGATTATGGCAAAGATCAAGGAAGCAGCAGAGTTGGATTAAAAGTAAGTGGCTTTTGATTTTTCTCAGATGCTTTCACATTTCTCATATTTGAATGAATGAATCAAATCAACATATTAGCTCCCATTACAAGCCTAGAACAGTAGTGAAAATCTAAAATTAAAAAAAAAAAAAAAAAGTCACCTTTACAACGCTATGATTTCAATTAATCTACATCAAAAGGTCTGAGACGATTATTAAACAAGAATCCATCACCTCTACTGATCATGATGATCATACTCCTCTTCAAGGAGACGGCGGCGCTGGAATAATCCCAACCACCCCTTCCAACATCTGCGTAACCTGCCCCATTGTTGGCCTCAAAGCCGGCTCTTCTTGTACACACCACAATGCCACCATTACAAACCTCTCCACCCTCCCCATATCTCCAATGGCCTCCTCATCTCCCTCAACAAGAGCATCAATCCTCCCATCATTATAGCAATCACTCGCCCAAAAAGTAAGCAAAGTCTTCTCCTCCTCCATCTCCTTCTCCACATTCCTCCTACAACACAAAATCTCCAAAATCATCACCCCAAAGCTGTAAACATCCACCTTTGCACTTATGCCGGAGTTCCTGAACCATTCAGGCGCAACATACCCTTTCGTTCCTCTTATGCCCGTGTTCGTTCTCGTCTGATCTGTTTTCAGAAGCTTTGCGAGCCCGAAATCTGAAACCCTCGGAACGAAGTTGTCGTCGAGGAGAACGTTCTGCGGCTTTATGTCACAGTGAATGATTTGCGAGCCACATTCCTCGTGAACATACCGAAGACCCCTCGCAATACCAATCACGATTTCCACTCTCTGTTTCCATGGCGGACGAATTCCGCTAAAGAGGTAGCTCGCGAGAGAGCCGTTGCTCATGTACTCGTAGACCAGAAGCCTCTTCGTGTCTTGGTTGCAGTAGCCAAGCAGACGGACGAGGTTCTTATGGTAAGTTTGTCCAATAGACTTCACCTCGTTGGCAAATTCCTTATCAATCTCCGGTTGTAAATCGCGTAGCTTCTTGACTGCTATGTTTGGGGTTCCGGTGAGTTCCGCACCAATATATCCTTTATAAACCGTGCCGCATGCTCCTCTTCCAAGCTCTTCATTGAAGCCATTGGTGGCCTCTTCAAGCTCTTCGTATGTGAATGCCTTAACATTTGGCCCCAAGATGCTGTCTTTAAGCTTCTTCCCCTGTTTCCTTCTGCTTGCCCGAAGAAACATAACAGTTAGAGTTAAAATAATGAAGTTTAGTGCAATGGAGCCGGCAATAGCTACATAAGCTGGAATGCTCAAAGTTCTCTTCGTGATAACAGAAAAGCTTGGAAGATTGCCATCGTTGCCCACTTTAATAAAAGCTGTTCTGTTAACATAGCTTCCCTTCCTCCCATTAGAAAAAGGCAGCTTCTTTTTCCAACAAGTGTTCTGGCCATCGTGAATCGAAGCCGCGCAGAAGCAATCATCCAAACACAGCTGCATACACTCAGCCTCATCCATTGGACTAAACTGATCATAATCCTGTCCCCAAAAGTCGAGTTTTTCAATTCTCACCATTTGAAACCCCTCGCTTGGCACACCGGAGATGCAGCTGGGCATGGTGAAGTTGGGTTTGCAACCCAAGTAGGTCCTGTTGGGATCTTGCCATGAATAGCCCGGAGGACAATGACAGGAGACCATCTGGGTGGTGTCGTAGCCGCAGTAGCTATTGAAGCCGCAAGCTCCGCTGCCGGGTGCTGCGAGGAGAGATTGGCAGATGTCGGGGGGCTTGAAATCCATGAGCAACCACTCGGGGGAGCCGCCAGAAATAGCGGAGGGCTTTGGGTAAACATAGTGGCGGAAGACGCCGTCGTAGTCGAGTGTCCCTCGGTGGTAGAAATCGGAAGTGGATTTCGTTGTTGCAGAGGTTAGAGTTGTTAGAACGGTTCCCGCAGGAGATATCACGTCGATGCTCCCGGAAAGGTTGAAGACGAGCCTACGGTCAGAGCTGGACCAGAAAAGGGAAATAATTAGGAAAGATATAATTACATACAGACGCCCCAAAACACCAGAATTTGAACTTTGTGTGCTAGATGAAACATTATACCTGGAGTTCGCCGCCGGGATATTAGTTGACCAATATGACTTGTACTGAAGTCCGGTGGGAACAGCGATCTGGTAGAAGACGAGATTGCCGTCGGGCTGCATCTCTAACTTAAACCGCCCCTCGCTGAAATCATCACTGCCCAACTTCGCCACAAGTTTCGAATCGGGTTTTAAGGTTTGTGTGGGCACAACCGTGTCCGTCGGATCTGAAAAGCTATCCCACAAAACAGAGCTATCGGAGCCCGCAAGAACGAAATCGCCCGTGTCAAGCATGGCGGCATAAGCGGCGGCAGGAGCTCCGGGGCTCCATACTTCGGTTCCGGCGGGATCTCGGAGCGAGAGCCGTCCGTCGGAGGTGAGGATGACGGATGAGTTGGGAGAAAGGGGTTTGTCTCGATTTGGGGTCCAGATGATGGTGCTTGTGGTGGAAGAGGGGAGATTGGAGAACCAGATGGCGAGGAGGAAGAGGGAGGAGTTGGCGGGGAGGGGGAGAAAACCGAAGGCGAAATCGCCGGAAGAGGATAGCCAGGAGAGGTTTCTATTGCCGGCGGTAGTGGTGGTGAGGAAGGAGGATAGGGTTATGTTCTTACTGGATTGGGACGCGGAGAGAGTGAAGATGGTGGTGGCGAGGAGGAGGATGAAAAGGGATCGAGAAGCCATTGAAGAGTTCGGAGTGGGTTGCTGATGGGATGTTGGAATTTTATTGGGTTTTGGTCGTCGCCGATGAGTTGACTTAGTAAAGAAAAGCTTACAGCTGTATGAGTTTACTTTTATATTTAGTTATTATTAGTATTCAAATTATAATCATGAAAGATATGTTGCCGGCCCAATCAATCAATAGGATTTGACCCCTGAAGATTTAGGAATGAAAGAGTAACTCGTATTTTGTTGCTCATGAAATATCAATTTTGTCCGTTCTAAAATATTATTTTATCTTTTATTATTCTAGTCTCTTCCACATTGGGTCTAAGGGGAGAGCTTCTCCTTTCAAAAAAGGGACTAGTTCCGCCGCTACAATCTGAAAATATTACATGCTGACGATTGTGTGGATTGCATCATGCCGTCAAATGTCTGCACGTCTGGATAACTGGACGTAATATTTTCACTGCTTAATAATTCATTCGACGTAAAGAAGGAACATAAAATAAATGTTTAATGGATTAAAAACATGATTATTAATTTTTTTAAGAATAAATGCTAATTATGTTCTTCTTTTTAAGATTTTAGTTGATCGAGTTTATTTTGTCAAGTAATCATTTTGTTTATTCCAATTTCGTTAGCAAAGTTGACTAAGAAAATAAATCTGTTAGATTAAGTCAATTTTCAGATGTGAAGTTGCTGTTGTCAATAAAATATTGAACATGAACTTGTCAATAAGGAATACCATTTTCAACATGCCAATCTTGAATATCTAAACATAAGTACTTGGATCGTATTTTCCAAGTATTAATTTTATGCTTATGAGATAAATAGGTGTATCTAGCTAGCCAATAGTTGATAGTTGTACATGATGATAACATTTAATAAAATTCATCTATATGTATGTAGGAGGACCTCCACCTATCGACATACATTGAATTAGAAAGATGCCTCGTGATTGATAATAGTAGTATGCAACTACTATATATGTAGTAATTCATTGTAACCCGAGCCTTTAGCACTAACCACAATATATTTCCATAAACTAGGGTTTGAAGCTCCAAGTTTAATACATACTAACAAGTTAAATAAGCATGAACTATTTTGTGACCTAAATCAAACAGAATTTTATAACATGTTTGTATGCATGCAACAATTCAATTTTAGCTATATGCTTGGTTGGCTATTCCTAAGCTCTTAAGTGCTTGTTTGTTGGTTTATGTTTTGAGTTTCTTCAGTTATGACGAGTCTCTTGACCGAATGATCTCTTCTTAATGACCTTTAAGAGTCCACTACTTTGTTGTACTTGCAATGAAATTTGTTATTTTTTTATAATCATTTTTGTACACGATTGTTTTATAGAAAATGACCTCAAGCACTTCAACAAGTGCAGGGGGGCCAAACATCAATCGGTTTTCTATGATTGCAATCTATTATGCGTCATTTTCACCGCTTAGAAAGGAGACAATGTAGGACTAAAATTTTACAAATGTTCAAAGAATGTAACAAATAGATATTGCAAATTCTTCCAGATGAGTTAATGAACCTAGAGATGCACCACAGGAGCAAGCTGACGAGAGGATATGCAGTTGATGACAAGATGAAAAATAATGTTAGTGACTTGAAGTTTCTTATGAAGACTTTAGTTTTGTTCGAATTTGTGATTGTAGCATTGCTTTTGTTGTTGTTATCATTGTATCTGTTCTGATTATGTACTTGTATTCTAGAAAACAAACTGTACTGCATTAGGTTTCTATTTTGTATGCAAACTTATTTTTTTGGACCATTTGATGTAGCATAATTTCTACTGATTGTGTTAAAGTTGGAATGTATAATTTGATGATTTTTATGATTCAGTCAATGTCGACATCCGTTTGCTCTACTATATTGTACCCATGATAAATTGTGATTGAATTTATCCCACAGACAGTACTTTCAAAACTGTATTTTTTTAAACAGTTTAAACTAAACTATGTTTCTATACTAAGGACATTACAATCATTATATCAACAAACAACGCTTACATAATTATATTTTTCAAATAGACCAACAACTTCTGAACATCACAATAGATTTTCAACAGCTGAAACCAACACTTTTACAACAACAGCTGAAACAAATACTTCTTGTTACTGGATGTTGGAAAGATACTAATTATGGCAGAGATCAAGGAATCCACACAGTTGGATTAAAAGTAATTGGCTTTTGTTTTCTCTGACATCTCTTCGCGTTTCCTATATTTGAATGAAAGATCAAATCAACATATTAGCTCCCGTTACAAGCAGAGAACAGTAGTCAGAATCTAAAATAAATAAAAAAAATGTCAACTTTACAATGCTATGATTTCAATTAATCTAAATCAAATGATCTGAAACGATTATTAAATAAAAATCCATCACCTCTACTGATAATGATGATCGTACTCCTCTTCAAAAAGATGGCGGCGTCGGAATAACCCCCACCACCCCCTCCAACATCTGCGTAACCTGCCCCATTGTTGGCCTCAAAGCCGGCTCTTCTTGTACACACCACAACGCCACCATTACAAACCTCTCCACCCTCCTCATATCTCCAATGGCCTCCTCATCTCCCTCAACAAGGGCATCAATCCTCCCATCCTTGTAGCAATCACTCACCCAAAAAGTAAGCAAAGCCTTCTCCTCCTCCATCTCCTTCACCACATTTCTCCTACAACACAAAATCTCCAAAATCATCACCCCAAAACTGTAAACATCCACCTTTGCACTTATGCCGGAGTTCCTGAACCATTCAGGCGCAACATACCCCTTCGTTCCTCTTATGCCCGTGTTCGTCTTCGTCTGATCTATTTTCAGAAGCTTTGCGAGCCCGAAATCTGAAATCCTCGGAATGAAGTTGTCGTCGAGGAGAACGTTCTGCGGCTTTATGTCGCAGTGAATGATTTGCGAGCCACATTCCTCATGAACATACCGAAGACCCCTCGCAATCCCAATCATGATTTCCACTCTCTGTTTCCATGGCGGCCGAATTTCGCTAAAAATGTAGCTCGCGAGAGAGCCGTTGCTCATGTACTCGTAGACCAGAAGCCTCTTTGTGTCTTGGTTGCAGTAGCCAAGCAGACGCACAAGGTTCTTATGGTAAGTTTGTCCGATAGACTTCACCTCATTGGCAAATTCCTTATCAATCTCCGGTTGTAAATCGCGTAGCTTCTTGACTGCTATGTTTGGCGTTCCAGTGAGTTCCGCGCCAATATATCCTTTATAAACCGTGCCGCATGCTCCTCTTCCAAGCTCTTCATTGAAGCCATTGGTGGCTTCTTCAAGCTCTCCGTATGAGAATGCCTTAACATTCAGCCCCAATAAGCTGTCTTTAAGCTTCTTCCCCCGTTTCCTTCTGCTTGCACGAAGAAACATAACAGTTAGAGTTAAAATAATGAAATTTAGTGCAACGGAGCCGGCGATAGCTACATAAGCTGGAATGCTCAAAGTTCTCTTCTTGGTAATAGAAAAGCTTGGAAGATTGCCATCGTTGCCCACTTTAATAAAAGCTGTTAGGTTAACATTGCTTCCCTTCCTCCCATTAGATAAAGGCAACTTCTTCTTATAACAATTGCTCTGGCTATCGTGAATCGAAGCTGCGCAGAAGCAATCATCCAAACACTGCTGCATACAGTCGCTCTCATCCATTGGGCTAAACTGATCATAATCCTGTTCCGGAAAGTCGAGTTGTTCGATTCTCACCATCTGAAACCCCTCGCTTGGCACACCGGAGATGCAGCTGGGCATGGTGAAGTTGGGCTTGCAACCCAAAGAGGTCATGTTGGGATCTCGCCATGAATAGCCCGGAGGGCACTGACAGGAGACCATCTGGTTGGTGTCGTAGCCGCAGTAGCTATTGAAGCCGCAAGCTCCGCTGCCGGTTGTTGTGAGGAGACGTTGGCAGATGTCTGTGGGCTGGAAATCCATGAGCATCCACACGGGGGTGCCGCCGGACATACCGGAGGGCTTTGGGTGAACATAGTGGCGGAAGACGCCGTCGTAGTCGAGGGTCCCTCGGTGGTAGAAATCGGAGGTGGGTTTCGTTCTTGCGGCGGTTAGAGTTGTTAGAACGGTCCCCGCAGAGGATATCAGGTCGATGCTCCCCGAAAGGTTGAAGACGAGTCTGTTGTTATAAAAAGAGCTGGTCCAGAAAATGGAAATAATTAAAAAAAAAAAAAGGTATAATTACAAAAAAAAACTTGATATTTATAAAATAGATAAACGGGGGGTAGATTTGTAAATATGAAGTCTCTGGTGGTATAAATCTAATTTTCCAAAAAAATAAAAAATAAATAAAATCAAAGAAGCTTTTATATATTTGACTCCTAAATATACTTATATAATACATTAAAAAAAATTAATAATAATGATATTATTGATGTAATATTAAAATTTTTAAGGGTTATATAAATAAATATTATAATTTAGGTAACCTGGAGTTCGTCGTGAAGGTCATGCTTGCCCAGTATGCACTGTACTGATATCCGGTGGGAACAGCGATCTCGTAGAAGACGAGATTGTTGTCGGCCTGCATCCTTAACTTGAACCGCCCCTCGCTGAAATCATCTTTGCTCAACTTCGCCACAAGATTCGATTCAGGCTTTAGGGTTTGGGTGGGCACAATAGTGTCCGTCGGATCTGAAAAGCTCTCCCACAAAACAGAGCTATCTGAGCCCGCAAGAACAAAATCGCCGCTGTCAAGCATGGCGGCATAAGCGGCGGCCGGAGCTCCGGGGTTCCATACTTCGGTTCCGGCGGGATCTCGGAGCGAGAGCTGTCCGTCGGAGGTGAGGATGACGGATGAGTTGGGAGAAAGGGGTTTGTCTCGATTTGCGGTCCAGATGATGGTGGTGTTGGTGGTGGAGGGGAGATTGGAGAACCAGATGGCGAGGAGGAAGAGGGAGGAGTTGGCTGGGAGGGGGAGGAAACCGAAGGCGAAATCGCCGGAAGGGGATAGCCAGGAGAGGTTTCTATCGCCGGCGGTGGTGGTGGTGAGGAAGGAGGTTAGGGTTATGTTCTTGCTGGATTGGGATGCGGAGAGAGTGAAGATGGTGGTGGTGAGGAGGAGGATGAGAAGGGATCGAGAATCCATTGAAGAGTTCAGATTGGGTTGCGGATGGGAAGTTGGAATTTTATTGTGGTTCAGTCTTCGTTGTCGATGACTTGATTTGAACTGACCGCTTATGAGTTTTCTCCCTCTCGTTAAATTCAGATTTTTATTTATAATGAAAGAGTAATTTAGTATTTTATTGCACCTGAAATATCAATTTTGCCCATTCTAAATATCACTTTATCTTTCATTGTTTTAACCTTTCTTCGCTGGGTCTTGGGTCTAGAGGATAGTTTCCCCCCTCAAAAAATAGGCTAGTATCGCCCCCTACAATCTGAAAATATTACGTGCTGACGATGATGGGGATTGCATCATGCCGTCGAATGTATGGCTTGATGTGATCAACAACATTGTGTGTACGTCCGGCTAACTAAACATAATTTTTTCACTACTTAATAATTCATTAGACTTAAAGAAGGAACATAAAATAAATGTTTAATGGATTAAGAACATAATTATTAAATATTTATTTTTTCAAGATAAATGCTATTTATGTTTCTTTTTATTAAGAGTCTAGTTGATTAAGTTTATTTTGTCAAGTAATCGTTAGGTTTATTCCAATTTCTTTACCAAACTTAACTAAGAAAATAAATTTACTAGATTAAGTCAGTCTTCAGATGTCATCAAGTTGCAGTTGCCAATAAAATATTGCACACGAACTTGTCAAAAAGGAATAAAATTTTAAACATGCCAACCATTGATATCCAACCATAAGTACTTGGATCTTATTTTCCAAGTATTACTTTTATGCTTTTGAGATGGATGGGTGTATCAAGCTAGCTAATAGTTGATAATTGTACCTGATGAGAACATTTAATAAAATTCAGCTATACGTGTGTAGGAGGACCTCCACCTATCGACATAAATTGAATTCAAAATATGCCACTGGATTGATAATTGTAGTATGCAACTACTATATATATGTAGTAATTTATTGTAACCCAAACCTTCAGCACTAACCACAATATAATTCCATAAAACAGGGTTTGAGGCTCCAAGTTTAATACATACTAACTTGTTAAATAAGCATGAACTATGTGGTGACCTAAATCAAATCGAATTTGTTTAGCATGTTTGCATGCATACAATGATTCAATTTAGGTATATGCATGGTTGGCTATTACTATGCTCTCAAGTGCTAGTCATTGTCTCAATTTAGTTATTTTATTCAATTTCAATAATACATAAAAACAAGTGATTAGGTTGGCAACTTATAATATGATTGACTACATTATGATGATATTTATTGATAAAAGTTATACAATTACGTATTATTTTATGTCATCACATCTTTTCTTAAGCTATTGAGTGTTGTTCTCACTTTTAATTAGATCAAATTCATTCAAACCTTTGAAATCTTTTCTAGGCTTAAGATACATTCCTATTGTTCCTTAGGCAGCATCCAAGCATTAATGTGGCTAACTAAATTTATCTTTTTTGGCTTCAAATAAGCTCTAATTAAACTCTAGCTCATCATATGTAGTTGGGAGTGCAATAGTATATTCACTTTAGAATTTAAGGGACTCAAATTCAATTTAAGCCTAAATTGGTTCGGTTTATAGGTACTTTGTACCACTTTGTACTTAATTGAACTAGAATCAATCCTAATTTAAACTTTATTAAAGCCCAAATCAATTAATTTCAATTTTATATATATATATATATATATATATATATATATATATATATATATATCTGTGTGTGTATGTGTGTGTGTGTGTAGTTTGACATTCTTAGATGAAATAAGCACGAGAAAGGAGTAACTCCATTCATCCCTTGGTTTGCTTAGCACTTTACAAATCAAGCTCAACTTATTTTTGATTCTACAGAAGACACCGTCTGCATTGAGGAAGCAAAAAAACAAATACACCCACCCAAGTCATCTCTAACCTCCCCACCATCCCCCGAAGAGCTTCGGGACCAACTAACATCAACATTGACTTTCATCCACAAGTTATAAGGTTTTTCCCACCATATTTGTTGTATTAATGCATTATTTTTTTATCCTCCTGTGTAAATGCAGTACTAAATCTTATACGAGTAAAAAATGAACTAAAATCACCATATTTAAAAATTTTAAAGATGTAAGCAGCTGCCTTGGCAGCCAAAGCAATAGAATTTTCCTTCCAATTCAAGTGTTTAGATGAAGTTTTAGCCATCCAAATAAACCATCAAATGATATAAGGAAGAAAATCAAAGAGAAGTTTGTACTTCATACTCCACAAAGATGCATTCCCCAAATTCCCACCACTAAGGCTAGCCCTGTCAATACCGAGATCATTGCATATAATATGTCATACTGATTTTGTAAAGGAGTAGCTGAAAGAAAGATAGTTAACATTTTCCTCCTGTTTACATAAAATGTATTGTGAAGGGAATATTACACATTTTAACGTAAGAATATCATCAAGGGGCAGCAGTTGAGAATATAATCTCCACAAAAAGAAGGACATGGGTAGAGATGAAATTTTATGCCAACTAGTTTTCTCCCGCTCAACTGATCTCCAGGAATATAGATTATAGTAAAAGTTCTTAGTTAAAGAAATGGTCATATTGAACTTGAAAACCATCTGATCTTCTCTTTTAGCATCCATGGGGATTTTGGAAATGGCAAAAACACAACTTTCCCAAAATGTCTCCTTCAGTAAAGCTAAGTTTTATTGATTATTACACCACCAATTAGCCACCAATTTATGACCTTTGTTTTCTCTGTTAACATGTGAAAAATCATCTAAGTACAAAACATCATGCCACAATGATATTTGTCCAACAGATTAACTCTTCAGCCTAATGACAGTCGCCAAATTAGAATTTGTCGGTCGCTAGAATGGGAATCACGTCGCCCACTTTAAATAAATATATTTAATTTAATATATACATATATAATTTAGAAAATATCATTTTAGTTTGAAAGTACGAGACCAAACCGATCTCATATCCTTAATAGTTTAAATAAATGCGGGTTAGTAAATGCAGTAAAGTAAAAGGAAAAGAGATTGCATTGCAAGAATGTAAATGTGTACCTGTCATCTTCTCGCGCTCCCGCTGAAATATTAGCACTTACAATATATATAATTTTTGTAGGAAAGTTAAATAAATTGCCATAAAGGAAAAAGAGGAAAAACAGTTTAAGGTGTGCCTATGACCCGATTTTTTGTATTTCCAAATACAAGGATTTGTTACCACTGCTAGAAAATTTAATTTCTGGCAAAGGCGCGAAACACTTGACCTGGAATAACTTGCTATATAGATGTGTACCAAATTTAAATTACGACAATAACATTAAATAAAACTTGATTGCTACTGAATGATAAGCCGTTAATATTTAATATTTTTTAAATATATGTTTATATAGCAGAATATAATTTAAAAAGAAAATATTTTATATACTTTTTATGTACTACGCAAGTATACGTATCGTTTCAGTAATATAGAGCTTTGAAACAAAGACCCAGATATCGATCCCACGGGAAAAAATATGGCAATAAATTTTTAAATATTGTATTTCAAAAATCTTTTTGTATTTTAATCTAACTATAAATTACTTTTAATTTACTAGATGCAGTTAAAAAAACAATAATAAAAAAATGATTTTGTGAAAACTATATAAAACAAACAACTTTCTTCCCTTCGATTAATCTAAGATTTTAAAGATAATTTAATATTCGTTGGAGAATTAGATTTATGGTATTGTGCTAAATAAGCATTCCTATTCTTTACCCTTTGATCCAGGCGCAAAGAACATTAGGCTAATTTACGGATCAAGTCCGGATGTATTGTTAAGTAGAATGGGTAAATCTAGACTCACACTACTTAGATGTCCAAGGTGGCATGGTCGACCCTACTAGTAACCATTTCCTTATCTATACATCAAATTATAAGAATTTAGTCTCTCACTCTAAAAACTTATCAATTCTACGCCGTTTAAATCTTATCTTCCTATTTATTTGCACATCACCTTGAATAGCCCGCACATGGCCTTCGAATACCCAAAGATTCATGTGACATTTACAAGTTAAGAGTTCTTCTCCTTCTAGGTCTCAAAACTTTTCAACAGGTTTTAACAATTTAAACGGCCAATTTAAAAAGTAAAGTAAGATCAGGTATTAATATCATCACAATTTTTTGAAAATATTTTGAATTTCAATTCTCCATCGAATCTTATATTATCTTATTTATCTCTTCATAATAGAAGGAAGAAAGTAAACTAACTACTCATAACACATTGAATATAAACAACAAAACGTAATAAATAAACTTTGAATCAAAAATAAAATACTTATCTCAAATATTCCTTCTATAGATCTTCTGATTCCTACTGACTCCACATTGTAATGAACTCCAGATGCAACAACTTGAAAATAAACTCACTAAACTAAAATAAAAGTGACCCTAAATTTCTCTCTCTAAGGATGAGAGATACTAAAGTGGCTAAGAGAAATGGGGGGCACGTTTTTCTGAAGAAATGAACTCCTATTTATAGGCTTCAAGGGTTGCCTTGAGGCACCTCTTGAAAACATGTCCACATTCAATGAATCTTCTAGAAGGTATGTCTGGCGCCTAGGCGCCGGACACTGCGTCTAGTTCTTCGTACCTCTTCACTTTGGCTCGCACCTCTTCGCGATTAAAACCGTTTTGGAGCGTCCAAATGCAATGTATCACATGTCCTATTATCAAGGAACAACTGTCAGTCTTCTAGAATGTTCAATAACCGCTCACTCCGTCAAAATAACCGTTCAAACGTTGTCAAAAACTTGACTGTTCTGTATCGAGTCTGGCGCTTAGGTGCCAACTTCTGGCGCCTAGGCGCCAGGCCATATTTTTTATAATTTTTGTATTTTGCTCCATTTTTGCTCATTTTTGCTCATTTTTGCTCCTTTTTCCTTTTTTGGACCTTTTTACATCACCTACATCCAAAAACACAAATATACCTTTCATTAAAGCATAATATCCTTAAAAATTGATAAGAATTAAGACATAAAAATAGGTATATTTTTTTATGGATCAAAATCCCCCAAACTTAAATGTTACTTGTCTTCAAGTAACTCTTTTTACTATATAAAATGTATAACCTTTGGAATAAAAGATAAATATTTAAGATTCATTATAATTTTTGATTTTATAAAGTCTTTAGTAAATTATTAACCCAATTTCACTAACTAGGTTTAATTTTAAGAATTTAAAGAATATTCAACTACCAAATCATAAGATTTCAAACTTTTCATCCATTTTGAAAATAATAGAAGTTTATTATATTAATATCTCATAAATTATTTACAAGAAAAAGATCTTCTTGAAAAATCTTTCCTAAATAAATATTCATGCATAGAAATTAAGTTAAATATGTAACTAGTTTCTTTTTATAAGATAATTCAAGTGAAGCCAATTTTTGATTAGGCATTTCCTCAAGCTTCTCCTCTCTTTCTCTTTTTCTTTTTCTTTTCTTCTTCTTCTTCTTTTTTTATTTATTTTTATTAATAAATAGAGAGGATTACTATATCTGGATAGCCTGTTAATGGTTTTGAACTTCACTATCCTTAACTTATTTTTTCAAAAATTATACATTTCCACTTAATTATTATAACATGAATAAGAATTCAAAAAGATTTTCAATCTTGTCTTTTTCAAGTGATAATTTTTTATTACTTAATATTTCTAAAATTCCATTATTTCTACCATGAATAGAAAAATTCCTTAATCTTATTCTTTTTTAAGTTAAATAATTCTATTCTTAAAATCAATCAAAGTTATTAAAATTTTGGTTAATTTTACTAAATTATTTATAATTTCAAAAATAAAAATGTTCTCAAATAAATTCTTCATTCCTTAAGTTATGTTAAAAAGTTTTTATTTTTAAGAAAATATTAGCTCTTTAAGGACAAATAAAATTTAAATTTGAATGTATTTTCCTTCCCCCAAACTTAAGTTTTGGTATACTATGACAATT
The DNA here is from genome assembly GCA_022702705.1 of Papilionanthe hookeriana x Papilionanthe teres. Classification (NCBI taxonomy): domain Eukaryota; kingdom Viridiplantae; phylum Streptophyta; class Magnoliopsida; order Asparagales; family Orchidaceae; genus Papilionanthe; species Papilionanthe hookeriana x Papilionanthe teres. Next base: position 1,685,556 of record CM040435.1, read on the forward strand.
TGAAAGTATGAGAGAAAGAAAATCATAATTTTAAAAAGGAAATTTTTATAAGTATGTAAAAACGATCTTAAAAAGAAAAATTTACTTCTACTCATGCTTTTATGAATAATAAAGATAAAATTGAAGCAGTATAAAAAGTAAGCAGGCTAATTTTTATGATTATACTAAATTTGAAACAAAATAAAAGTAAAGCAAAATTACTAATTACTAAACAATAGACTGAAACAAACATATCATAAATTAACTCTAATCTTAGTCTCAAACACAATATACTAAGAATATTCTAACAACAGAATCTTAACACTAATCAATCCACACAGGTACTTAAACAAATCAACATACATCAAACATAAAACTAAACAAACAAAACAAATCAACAAAGTAGCACAACATAGAGATCTGTAAACTACTAGTCACTGGTTGTAGCCTCATCATCATCATCGTCACCAAAGGAAAATTCTACATCCTTAGGATCAACAAATGGTGTGAAACTAGGAAAAGTAGGGAAACTAACATCATGTTCACCCTTCAAAAATCTGACTAGGGCTTCATTATACTCAACATCATAGCTACTCTTCCTCTGGGTATAGTCAGATAAATGATCAAGTTTCCTATCAATAGTATCAACTCGCGAGTGAGTTTGAAATAACTCCTGTCATCGCTCTATAAACCGATCATGCATTGACTCCAGAAACTTGATGGTGGCTCAGCAGAAGTGGAGGGTTGAGAAGTAGAAGGTCTACCTGGAGTAGGTACAGAGAAGAAGGAGCAGTCGATTTCTTCCCTCGAAGACGATCATAAATGCTAATGCTCCCCTGACCAATCGGCTTAGTAGTCTTCAACCTTTCCTCTGAAATAACTGCAGTGACTCTATTACTAATACATAATGAATAAATCAGAGATGGAAATCCCGGTCCAACAGATGTGCTGGATCTCACAGTAGAATCCACAGAATCAAAAATAATACTGCCAACATCAATAGGCTTCCTTTCCTGAATGCAGTAGTTTAAGATCGCTCGATCTCTAGTCACTTCACTCAGGTGGTTAGAAGGTAACAATCTTGCGAAATAAAATAGTGCCATGCTTTAGAAATACCATTTAATTTGGAGGATTTGAAGTTTACCCTTTTTCCGTTCCCGATCTTCCAATATCCAAGCATCGTCGATCAAATAAGCAATAATCATATCCAAATCTCCCTCGGATGGTGATAATCCGGAATAGTGGCACTCTATAGTCGGTGGCGAGCCATAAAATACATTGATTCTTTCGAGATTAAATCCTACTCCGACATCTCTGACAAAAACTTCATAATCTTCGGCATCCAGAAAATTTGCATAAAACTCTCGAACTATAGGGATAACATCAACAGCAGTGAAATAACAGAATCGTTGTCAATTGTGCGCAACGATAGTATTTTCAATCATTTCTCCCGGATGATAGAAACTTCGTTTTGAAATGAACTTCCTAGACGTCGCAAATTCGTGGAATCAAAAATGCGCAGCCGCAGTAGAAAATTTGCTGCTATCAAAGTTATCTCGTGCCTTCCCGCGTTTAGATTTCAGAGCCATCTAAACGTGAAAGAAAACAAGAACAAATTTAGGAATAAAAAATTTAAACTCTTTTTAAGTTTATAAAACTTAAAATAAGTTTAAAAATCCAAAGAAATCACTAAAAATCAAAATATTTTTTTTAAAATTTCGGTTCTTAGTAAAATTTAGGGAAATCTATGGTGAAAATCGAAAATAAATGGTTTAAAGTGTAGATCTGAACTTGAGACGAAGAAATCAAGTGATTTCGCGAAAATGGAGAAGATGATGAAGCTTAGGCGTCGATAATGGCTTTTGGGGGTATTTAAGGAAATTTTCGGGTACATGCCGAACTGGCGCTTAGGCACCGAATTCTGGCGCCAGACTCGCCTTTCACAAAAAATTATTTTTAAATTTAATTTTCCACCAAAATTCATAAATTCAACTTCCAATTACTCACATTAGAGTAGGGCTTCAATTTCTAACTTCCACAACATTTTTCAAAAATTTTAAAATATAAATATTAAATCCACCAATCAAACATAAAGTTTAAATTAAACTTCACTATATTCCATTTATAATCTTCAATATTGGCTCAATAAATTCCAGATAAGTATTATACTTGATTCAAGTTCCTAATATACACTCAAACACAACAATTCCTAAGCAAAAACAACTCACATTGAACATGAAAGCAAATGCACAAACAAACACAATCAATTCACTAAATCGATACAACGACTCAACAAACGAGATAATAACTATCTCTTTACCAGCATATTCTAATCTTCACAAGGGAAATTGTGTATTCCACTTGGAAAGAACATTAATGCTCTCGGGAAATCCGTAGCCGTCTTTTCGTCAATCCACTTGTTCTTTGCATACATTTCAACTTGAGCATCTTGATATGCCGCAAAATGATCAAATTAAAGTTTCATTTGCCATTCTAGATGTTCAATCTGATGAAACATCTCATGAAGGCGATCTCCAATGCTTTTAAAATCTACTTCAAACTTATCCAAATGACTAGAAATTTTCTCTAAATTTACCGCGATGAAACCATTGAAGTAGGGTAGAGGATCCTTTAAGACCTTGTCCCTAGCTTCTTCTCCATGATTTCTTCCTTCCATTTCTTCAAAAATTTCTCAAATCTCTCAAGAATGAAGTGTAATGGACGTAACTTTGATTGCTTGATGGTTAGGGAAGAAGATGGGTTGATTTAAAGGTGAAAATCGTGTGAAAAACGGAAAAATTTTTTGTTTTTGCACGACCCAGTAATCGTGGCGCTTAGGCACCGAATCTGGCACCTAGGCGCCGGACTTATTGATACATAGTTTGACTTTGGCGCTTAGGCGCCGATTTCTGGCGCCTAGGCGTTGGAACTATGTTCAACTCCTTTTCGCCTAATTGTTAAATTTCAAAGTTTTGTTCCCCAAGATAGGTAAATTAAACTGGTAAGAGTAATCTAGGCTCAATAACACACATTGTAAATAATTATAATGAAGGTTAACTTGATTTCCTTTTTACTCATATTTAGAATAGAGTGATCCAATTTTTAAATCTTACATACTTCAAAATAATCTTCAGCCCAAGTCAACAAAGACTTATAAGCATAAAAAAAATTTAAAGTAATATAAAATTAGTCAAGATCGAGGCATAACCTTACATTAAAACATAAAAACACTCATAACAAAAGATAATTATGGGTTGCCTCCCACAAAGCGCTTGGTTTAACGTCGTCAGCCCGACTTAAGTAAATTTTTAATCAGGTTGACTCAATTCATAAGTCTCTTTATAAATCATTTTAATATCTTCCAAATAAGGCTTCAATCTTAATCCATTTACTTTAAAAATTTTTCCTGTTTTGGGGTCTTTAATATCCACAGCTTCATAATGGTATACTTTCTCAACTATATAGGGTCAAATCCATTTAGATCTTAATTTTCCAGGAAAAAGTTTTAAACGAGAGTTAAACAGTAATACTTCTTGTCCAGGCTCAAAATTTTTCCTGAAATTTTCTTATCATGCAACATCTTCATTTTCTCTTAATAAATCCTTGCATTTTCATATGATTCATTTCTTATTTCTTTCATCTCATTCAATTGCAATAATCGCTTTTCTCCGCTTTATTCAAATTAAAATTAAACTCCTTTATCGCCCAATAAGCTTTATGTTCGAGTTCTACGGGTAAGTGACAATGTTTACCATAAATTAACCGGTAAGGTGACATTCCGATTGGTGTCTTATAAGCCGTTCTATAAGCTGTAATGCGGAATCGAGTCATCAACCCAATCAGTTCTTTTAGGATTAACGATTTCTCTAAAATTCTTTTAATTTCTCCGTTTGATACTTCGACCATTCCACTTGTTTGTGGGTGATAGCGATTTGCAATTCTATGTTTGATTCCAAATTTTTGTAGTAATGATTGAATTCTTATATTCCTAAAATGACTTCCACCATCAGTGATAATTACCTTAGGCATTCCAAATCTTAAAAATATCATTTTCTTTAAGAATTTAGAAACACTTTTGGAATCACAGTTTGGTAAAGCAACGACTTCAATCCACTTTGAAACATAATCAGCTTGCTTATAAAATATAAATTTTTCCGGATGATGGAACAAATGGTCCCATAAAGTCTAAACCTCATATATCAAAAATTTCAACTTCCAATATATAGTTTAAAGGAATTTCATTTTTCCTAGATATATTTCCTATCCTTTGACATCGATCATATGTTTTCACATAGTGTGTCACATCTTTAAATAAGGTAGGCCAATAAAATCCAGAATTTAAAATTTTAAATGTAGTTTTATCTATGCCAAAGTGTTCTCCAAAATCGGAATCATGACATTTTTGAATAATAGCAAAAGTTTCCTCATAAGGTACACATCTTCGAATCATAGAATCTCTTCCAATTTTAAATAAATGAGGATCTTCCCAAATATAAGATTTAGCATCATATTTAAATTTCTTAATTAATTTGTTATCTAATTCATAAGGCAAAATATTGCTAACTATATAATTAACAATATCAGCATACCAATGTGTTTTGCATCCTTGAATAACATATAAAGATTCATCAGTAAATTTCTCATTTATATTTTCTTCCGAAATAATATCATTTTTAATTCTAGACAAATGATCAACAATTTGGTTTTCAGTTCCTTTTCTATCTACTATTTGAAAATCAAATTCTTGTAGAAGTAAAACCCATCTTATAAGTCTAGGTTTAGAATCCTTCTTCGATAATAGATATCTAATAGCAGAATGATCAGTATGAACTATGTATTTAGTACCAAGAAGATAAGGTCTAAATTTATCAAAAGGCATATACTATAGCTAGAAGCTCCTTCTCGGTGATAGTGTAATTTTTTTATGTTTCGGTGAGAGTTTTACTTAGCATAATATACAACTTTGAAAATCTTCTCATATTTTTGTCCTAATACGGCTCCAATTGCAAAATCACTTGCATCACACATTAATTCAAAAGATTTATTCCAATTAGGTGCAACAATGATAGGTGCGATTATTAATTTTTCTTTTAGAATATTAAAAGCATTAATACATTCTTAGTTAAATTCAAATTTCGCATCTTTTTCCAATAAATGACAAAGAGGTTTAGCAATTTTAGAAAAATCCTTTATGTATCTTCTATAAAATCCAGCATGACCTAGAAAACTTCTCAAATCAGTAACAATAGTAGGTGGTTGCAATTCAGCAATAATTTTCACTTTTGCTTGATCTACTTCCATCCCTTTTTGTGACACTTTGTGACCAAGTACAATGCCTTCTGTGACCATGAATTGACATTTTTGCCAGTTTAGAACTAAGTTTGTTTCTTCACATCTTTTCAGAACTTTGGTTATGTTTTCCAAACAAGATTCAAAAGAAGTTCCAAAAACTGAAAAATCATCCATGAATATTTCAATTCCTTTGTCAATTAAATCATAAAATATTGACATCATACATCTTTGAAAAGTTGCAGGTGCATTACATAAACCAAAAGGCATTCTTCTAAAAGCAAATGTTCCATAAGGACTTGTAAATGTTGTTTTCTCTTGGTCCTCAGGAGCGATAAGTAATTGATGATAACCAGAATATCCATCCAGAAAACAAAAATATGAGTGTCCAACTAATTTGTCAAGCATTTGATCCAAGAAATGTAAAGGAAAATGATCCTTTCTAGTGGCGTCATTTAACTTCCGATAATCAATGCAAATTCACCATCAAGTAACTTGTATTGTAGGAATTAGTTCATTTTTATCATTGACAGTGATATTTACTCCTCCTTTCTTCAGAACACAATGAATAGGACTTACCCATTGGCTATCCGAAATAGGATAAATAATTCCAGCATCTAACCATTTTAAAATTTCTTTTTTAACAACCTCTTTCATGATAGGATTTAATCTTCTTTGTGGTTCAATAGTAGGTTTAAAATTTTCTTCCATTAAAATTCTATGCATACAAATGGAAGGGCTTATTCCTCTTATATCAGCAATAGTCCAACCAAAAGCTTCCTTATAATTCTTTAACACACCTAGAAGTTTTTCTTCTTGATCTTTACTTAATTCAGAAGAAATAATAACAGGTAAAGTTAACGAATTTCCAAGAAACGCATATTTTAAATGTGAAGGTAATATTTTTAATTCCAGTTCAGGGGCTTTTTTAATTGATGGTAAAAGTATATCATTTTGAGTTATGTCTAAAGTTTCCCAGTTATCTTTAATAAAATGAGTCTCTTCTTCTTCTACTTTTTCATTTTCATCGATTAAAAATTCAAAATTTTCTTCGAAATGACTTTACATTTTTCTTGATAATGTTTCTCAATTAAATAATCAATTATATCCATTCGATAACATTTCTCTTTATCGAGGTACTTCATTGATTTAAGAACATTGAATTTAATTTCTTGATCATTAACTCTCATGGTTAGTTCTCCTTTTGCACATCAATCATAGTTGGTCCGGTAGCTAGAAAAGGTCTCCCTAAAATAATAGGTATCTCTTTATCTTCTTCCATATCAAGTACGATGAAATCTACAGGGAAGATAAATTTATCCACTTTAACAAGGACATCCTCTATAACTCCTTTAGGATAAGTGATAGATCTATCGACTAACCGAAGAGTTACGAGTGGTGGGAGTAATATCTCCTAAATCCAATCTTCGAAAGATAGAAAATGGCACGAGATTAATACTTGCTCCTAAATCACATAAAGCTTTTCCACAAAATTTTTCTCCAATAGCACGGGGTATAGTGAAACTTCCAGGATCCTTAAGCTTTTCGGGTAATTTCTTTTGAATTATTGCGCTGCATTCTTCACTTAATGCAACGGTTTCAAAAGCTTCAAATTTTCATTTCTTGCTTAAAATATCCTTCATAAATTTTGCATAAGTTGGCATTTGTTCCAAAGCTTGACAAAAGGTATGTTAATAGTAAGTTTCTTAAAAATTTCAAAGAACTTAGAAAATTGATGATCAAGTTTCTGCTGTTTAAGTCTTTGAGGAAAAGGTGGTGGTGGTTTTTCAACTTCCACATTAATAAGTATAACAGTCTGATCTTGACTAGGAGAGAGAGTTTCTTTAGGTTTTTCAATCTCTTCAACCTTAATCTCCTTTTCAATTTCATTCTGCATTCTTTCTTTTAATTCCTCTCCACTTCTAAGTTGCACAGCCTTAACATATTCATGTTCTTTTCCAGTTTCCTTTGGATTAATTTCAACATTACTAGGAAGTGTTCCTACAGGTCAGTTATTAATTAAAGTAGCAATTTGCCCCCATTTGATTTTCAATATTACGAATAACAATATTTTGATTTTGTAATTGATTATTCATTTGTAAAATTAATTCGTCTATTGATAACTTTTTTTGTTGATTATTAAATCCAGAAGGTTTATAATTTGGATTAACTTGATTATTCCAATTTCCAGTGGGATGAGATTGATTATTACCCCATTGTTGTTGTGAATTATTCCAGTTAAAATTAGGATGATTTTTCCACTCAGGATTATAATAATTTGAATAAGGATTATTTTTACTTGCAATAGCTTGTAAAGTTTCAATAGTTTGAGAATCTTCAATATTAGCAGAGTTATTATGTGAAATATTAATTGCAAAATTATCTAATTTCTTAGACATTGCTGCTACTTGTGAAGCTAAGATAGAAAAGGCTTCATTATCGTGAATACTTGCCATCTTTTTAGGATTAATCCTTTCGGAAGGCCATTGAAAATTGTTATTAGCCATTTCTTCAATTAAAGTGTAAGCTTCTTCAAATGATTTATACATTAAAGAACCTCCAAGATGACAGCATCAATAATTGATTTTAAAGATCCAATTAATCCATTATAAAATGATTGAATAATTAACCAATCAGGTAAAGCATGATGAGGACATTTTCTTAATAGTTCTTTAAATCTTTCTCAAGTTTCATATATTGTCTCCCCGTCAAATTGACTAAACGAAGTAATATCATGTCTTAATTTAGCAGTTTTAGAAGGAGGAAATATTTAGCAAGGAATTTTTGTGCCATTTCAGCCCATGTTTTAATAGTTACAGTTGCTAATGAGTTTAATTAACCACATTTTTGTTTTATCTCTTAAAGAAAAAGGAAAGAATCTAAGTCTAATAGCATCATCGGAAACATTGTTATATTTAAAGGTAACACAAAGTTCTAAAAAACTAACAAGGTGTAAATTTGGATCCTCATTTGGTGTTCCACCAAATTGATTGTTTTGCACCATTTGAATAATATACGGCTTAAGTTTAAAAGAATTAGCATCTACAGTAGGTATTTGAATACTACTATGAAGTTCATCAACTGTAGGGTTAGCATAATCCCTTAATGGTTTATAAACATTTTGATCATTAAGTTCAATTGGATTTTGTAAAGTAGCCATTTCTTGAAATTTTTGAATTTGTTTTCCCTTTTTAATTTTTCTAATTATTCTTTCTAGTTTAGAATCTAAAGGTATTAGTCCTTCAGAACCGAAACTTCGCATAAAAAAATAAAACAAGGAATAAAATATTTATATTATTTTTTTTATTTTATATTATTAATTTATTTTTTTTTATGTTTTAGGAAATATAATATTTAAAAATCTATAACTATTTTTATTCCTTCCCTGGCAACGACGCCAAAAACTTGACCCGATTTTTTGTATTTCCAAATACAAGGATTTATTACCACTGCTAGAAAATTTAATTTTTGGCAAAGGCGCGAAACACTTGACCTCGAATAACTTGCTATATAGATGTGTACCAAATTTAAATTACGGTAATAACATTAAATAAAACTTGATTGCTACTGAATGCTAGGTCATTAATATTTAATATTTTTTTAAATATATGTTTATATAGCAGAATATAATTTAAAAAGAAAATATTTTATAAACTTTTTTGGTACTACGCAAGTATACGTATCGTTTCAATTCTCCATCGAATCTTATATTATCTTATTTATCTCTTCATAATTGAAGGAAGAAAGTAAACTAACTACTCAGAACACATTGAATATAAACAAAAAAATATAATAAATAAACTTTGAATCAAAAATAAAATACTTATCTCAAATATTCATTCTACAGATCTTCTGATTCCTATCGACTTCACGATGTAATGAACTCCAGATGCAACAACTTGAAAATAAACTCACTAAACTAAAATAAAAGTGGTCCTAAATTTCTCTCTCTATTTCTCTCTCTAAGGATGAGAGATCCTAAAGTGGCTAAGAGAAAGGGGTTGCAATGGGGGGTATGTTTTTCTGAAGAAATGGACTCCTATTTATAGGCTTCAAGGATTGCTTTGAGGCACCTCTTAAAAACATGTCCACATTTAATGAATCTTCTAGAAGGTCTGTCAGGCTCCTAGGCGCCGGACACCACGTCTAGTTCTTCGCACCTCTTCACTTTGACTCGCACCTCTTCGCTATTAAAACCGTTTTGGAGTGTCCAAATGCAATGTATCACATGCCCTATTATCAAGGAACAACTGTCAGTCTTCTAGAATGTCCAATAACCGCTCACTCTGTCAAAATAACCGTTCAAACATTGTCAAAAACTTGATAGTTCTGTATCGAGTCTGGCGCTTAGGCACCAACTTCTGGCGCCTAGGCGTCAAGCCATATTTTTTATAATTTTTGTATTTTGCTCCATTTTTGCTCATTTTTGCTCCTTTTTGCTCATTTTTCCTTTTTTGGACCTTTTTACATCACCTACATCCAAAAACACAAATATACCTTTCATTAAAGCATAATATCCTTAGAAATTGATAAGAATTAAGACATAAAAATAGGTATATTTTTTTATGGATCAGCCTACCGAGTCCTAAATCATAACTTGGAGGGTCCTTATTTCATTTGTTTTAAGGATGCTTTTCTTGAGAAAGACATAATAGGTTCAATTGTCCTCCAAGACACCCAAAAGACTATAAATGAGTGTGGGACATAACTCTGCACCTCTTTTAAGCCCTTTGAATCACCTCGAGTTCTTCTGAACTTATTATGTTGCTAAATCATTCATTCGCTATAAAGTTAATGTTCAATGGATATATTTCAAATTATGCTCAATGTAGCTTGATGTTTTAATCATCGCATGAGTAGGGTAACCATCACTTGATGTTTCACTTATGAATTATGTGAGTGAAGGCTCTTAAGGGCAAATTGATTTAATAAGGAACATAGCCATTTTAATTAATGTTTATCGGTCGTTTAAATTTCTTCTTTCTTCATTTGAAAAATATGTTTATGGGGTTTTGTTTTGAAAAGGGTTTTAATTTTATAAAATAGAAATTTGATTTAATTTAATGTATATATATATGGATTTTTGAAATTAATATTTTTTTTGTTTTGAAGAATATGAAATCAAACCGATCTCATACAAATCATAGTCTAGGTAATCAAGCATTTTGTCGCAAGACATGTATTTATCCTGTAGAATAAGTACAAGGTATGAGGTGAAACTTGATTAAATAAACTAAAGAATTTATGACATCCATTTGATCTGCAAACCATTTTGACCGACAAGTTCTCCTATCTAATATGAAGGAACTAGATAGGGTTTATATTAACCTTGGGTCTTTAAGTTTCCTATAAGGGCAAGCCCTATAGTTAATTACATCTTAAATAACTGAAGTCACCTAAAAAAACTCTTGATATAGATTAGAAAATATTTATATTCATGACTTCTAAAGGTAAGGTTTCCAAGAAAATGTGATGGTCGGAAGTTCAATAGGTGATTGACTCAAATTTTGGAACATTTCATTTTATCAGAATTCAAAGGAGTGAAGGCTCGGGGAAGGACATAGATTCAAGAAGAATCTTGATGTCTTCCCAAACTATCCTATTGTTGGGCTTTAAGTTTTGGATATGAATTTATTTAAATTTTAATCATGCCAATTAATTATAAGGATTACATTTGCATAATATCTGAATATGCAAACTACCTGGAAGATGAGAGGATTTATGTAGTATCAGACGATAACCTCGGAATCCTAAAGCGAATTAGGGCTTATATTGCACAGCAGAACTATACAAAGGCCTAAAGAAAAGGTGAGGATTTATGTTGCACTAGGAAAGCTACCTCGAAGTCCTATGGCTTGTTGTTTTAAACTAAGGAATGGTTTTCTTTGGTGTAGACAAGTTTTGTTGTTGAAGATGGCTGTGCTACCCACTATGCATGCTCCAAACTCCTTGTCGTAGTAGTTTTAGTTTAAAGAAGTGTCAATTGAAGAGAAGAGAGAAGTGTCATGTTTTAGAATAATTTAAAATCGAGTTGTCTTAATATTTTATTAAGGTAACATTAAAGTTGATTATAGCAACACCGGTTAAGATCCCACGGTTCCATCATCCCGGCATTGCTATTTTCATCGGGTTCACTTAGTCCAAATGAATTTACTAAACTCAACTTAATGAGTTCCATACTTTCATTTAGACAGTGGGAAAACCCTGTTAGCAACACGTTGGTTACCTCCTCCAAGGAATTCTCGATCATCCAACGAGATGCTTTAATTTAGTTGCAATTATAGTTTTTGTTCTGTTTGTGATTAAATTTTGAGTTGTTTTTATATTTTGAATGTTGTGGCGGTAAATTTTATCTTGTCTTGATTTTTAATTTAGTTTTGGTCTCAGTTTTGTGGCTATCCTAAAAGTTTCAGTTTTGATGCAGGGTGACATTGTTGTTTATCATGCAAATTGCAAAAAAAGTAAAGTGTAGTAAAGAAAACACGGGAAAAGAAAGCGCTGTAAACTTATAAAAGTGTACCTGGTGGGTCATCTCATTCCTCCACCTGAGACTTTAGTATTCTTTGCAATAAACATTTATATTTGCAAGGAAGTAACACCTTATGGATATGTTCGTCACAGGCCTACCAAGTTCTAGGTCACAACCCGGCGGGTCCTATTCATTTGTGAGATTTCTTTTTTTAATAAATATAATAAGTACAATGGTCTTACAAGGTGTCCAGAAGACTTGTGAAAGTCCAGTAGAAACCCAGATAATCCACAATACTTTTGAACTTCCCTGAGGTCTTTTGGATTTATTATAGTTATTAAACGATTTATCCCTTTCATACCCTTATGCTCAGTGAGTTGGTATTTTTTAATTAACCAAAGAGACAGGGTAATTATCATTTGTTATTTCATTTAGAGATTATGTGGGTGAAAACCCTTTTTTGCACAGTTAATTTGTTTGGGAAATTAGCCAATTAATTTCATTATTAGGCTTGTAGTGTTTTCAACTATTTAGAATTTAACGATGTTTGCTTTTTCTAAACTTCTTTTAGCAAGATTGATTAAGCCTAGCTCACTACCAAGTCCTTAAAATTTTGATTGATACTTTTGTAATTCTTTTTTGGAAAATATTAAATGAGTTTAATTAATTTTTATCAAAATATTGGGCTATCATTTAATATATCAAAGAGGGGTGTAAGTTAGTGGATTATTGACTTCCAAGATTAACCCCTAACCATAAGGATCATTTTGTTTAATTATCTTCTAAATTAAAATTAATTAGGAAAATCCAAACATTTAATTTTGATATGACAAAATTGAAGTTGGTTTCTACCATTTGTCCCTTTAATGTTTCAAACATCCAATCTTATCATTTAGGATCACTTATTACCCATTTTACCGTTTGATTAAGCCTAAATATTAATTAAGGCTAAAAACCCTTAAAATTACAACTTTGCCATTGGGGCCTTATCACCTCATAATTCCTTAAATTCAATTCAAATGACTTTGGAATTTTTATATTTCCTTACTAATGAGCTAATTAAAACTTCAGAGGAGAGAATGTGATTTTTCAAAATTTAATTTAATTTATATATTTATTTTAATGCAAAAATAAAGGTTTTTAATGAAAATTTAATAACTTGATCAAAACAAAATATTTTACTTTGAAATTTTTACTGGAGGTAAAGCTAGACCGAGAGGACCAAATTTCATGATTTTTGAAGTTTATTTTAATTATTAGAATTATTTTAATTTTTGGAGTTTTAATTAATTATAAAATATTTTAAAAGTTGAAAATTCAATTTTATATTTTTCAAAAATCTCTTTGAGGTCAGGAAACCCAGAGAAACAAATTTCATATTTTTCTGAGTTTTCTTTTAATTTTTAGAATTATTTTGGTGCAAAATAAAGGAAATTCATTTTTTAACCTTTTAAAAATTCATTTAAGCCTTTAAAAATTAATATCTTGGGCTAGAGACTTAGGAAAATTATGGGGATGGTTCTTAAGTGATTAGGAGACCAAATGTGACAATTTTATGATTTTTAACTTTTTTTTTAATTATTTAAATATTAAAACATATTCAAAAATGAAAATTTTATAAAAATTTCAATTTTATTTTTAGAAAATCCCTCTGATCACATAAAACTCCCAAAACCAATTTTATGAATTTTTTAGTTGTATTTTAATTATTAAAATTCATTTTAGTGACAAAAATGCCATTGAGCTTAAGAAAATCATTTAACTTATTAAATTAACTCCAAATGATTTCAAAATTTTTAGGGGAGTTCCTATGTCCCTGAAGCACATGTCGGCATATTTTTAGGTTGTGTTTTGAAAAGGGAGTCGCCTACAGAAATTGTCGGCAGATTTTAGATTTTAAATTTAATTTAAATGTATATATATATATAATTTGAAAAGTAGCGTTTGATTTGAAAATAATTTTAAATTTGAAAATTTTAAGATATGGAATCAAACCGATCTCACATCCCAAATAGTTTAATAAACGAGCATCACATCATAAACCGTGTATCTATCCCGAGGAATAGACACACTGCTTAATGATGGGGCTCGATTAAATAAACTAGAAGATTTGTGACATCCGTTTGGTCTGCGAACCAATTTTATAAGCCGATAAGTTCCCCTGCTTAATATAAAGAAATTAAACAGGGTTTATATTACCTGGGTTCTTAAAGTTCCCTATAAGGGCAAGCCCCTATAGTTAATTACATCTTAAATGACGAGAATCATTTAAGAAAACTCTCAATAATGATCAGTGGTTTTGCTCTCAAGAATTTCAAAGTTCAGGTTTTCAAAGGATTGGATTTTGGAAATTTCAATATGTAATGGATCAAATTCGGAACAGTTGTTTTGAGAATCCAATGGAAAGAAAAGTAGGAGAAGCTGAGGATCTAAAAGGAATCTTAGAAACTTCCCAAACTATCCTATTGTTTGGCTTTAATTTGAGAGTATTTATTTGATGTTTCATCCTGCCAATTTTATTTAATAGGACTTATATTTGCATGACATGATCATACAAATAGCCTCGAAGATGTGAGGGTTTATGTCGTACCAAATGACTACCTCGGAGTCTTAAGACCAGTTAGGGCTTTATTTGCATAACATGATTATGCAAATGCCTAACGAAAAGTTGAGGATTTATGCACTGGGCAAACTGCCTCGAAAGTCCTATGGCTTGTTGTTTAATTCTAAGAAAGGTTTAGTTAAAGTAGACACAAGTTTTGCTGATGAAGATGGTCGTGCTGCCCACTGTGCTCCAAGCTCTTTGTCGTTGCAGAGGTTTAGTTTTAGAAAATGACAATCAAGCGATGAGAGAAGTGTTTTGGTTTAGAGAATTCTTAAGGTTCAGATGTCTTAACATTCTGTTAGGGGAATCTTAAAGTTGATTATAACAACAGCGGTTAAGATCTCACGGTTCCATCATTCCGGCACCGTTATTTTCATCTGATTCACTCAGTCCAAATGAATTTGCTAAACTCAACTGAATGAGTTCCACACTTTCATTTAGACCATGAAAAATCTCGTTAGCAACACGTAGGTTACATCATCCGAGGTATTCCCGATCATCCAACGAGACGTTTTAATTTAGTTGCAGTTGTGGTTTTGTTGTTTTGTTTGTGATTAAATTTTGAGTTGTTTTATCTTTTGAATGTTGTGGCGGTGAATTTTATCTTATGTTGATTTTAATTTATTTTTGGGTTTCAGTTTTATGGTTACCCTAAAAGTTTCAGTTTTCATGCAGGGTGACATTGTTGTTTAACATGTGAGAAAAGTAAAATACAGTGCAGGTAAGTAAATTGTAAAAAAATAAAATCGTACCTGACGAGTCTTCTCGTCATTCCCGGCTGCACTTAAAACACATGTTAGAGCATTTATATAATTGCAAGAAATATCTAGGTAAAGCTAAGGGAAGGTTCTGGTTGTCTACCAAAATCCTAATCCTATCGCTAGTCAATTCCTATGACGTCTAGGTTCTTGTGTTTTGTTAAGGATGATTTTCTTCACCAAAGAACAATTAAATTCAATTGTTCTTCTAAAACATCTCATCATATTGAGAAAGTGCTTAGGACAAATCCTGAACATCTGAGATTGTTTCGAGTCCAGATGAATTATATTATACAGGTGAATTAATTGTCCAAGAATTTAGTTAAATTTTGTTTCTTGCTCAATGAACTTGGACATTTGATTATCCGATGAGTAAAGTGACACTTCACTTGATGCTTCATTTAAGAGTTATGATAATGAAAGCCTTTAGGGGCAAATCAGTTTGTTAAGGAATTTAACCGTTTTGATTAAGATTAAATTGATGATTTAGGATGATTTAATTTAATATCAAAATCCAGGTTGGTCTACTTTTAAGAGTTTTAAACTGTTTGAATTGAAAGGGGTGTTTAGATTATTCAATTTGATTAAACTTTAATGATTTATATTTGATTTGAATTAATTGAATTACTTTAGGTCAATTTTAATTGGTTTAATTTTTATATTTTTTAATTATGAATTGTTTTGAGATTGATTTTTAATGTTTCAAAATTGTTTTAAATTTGTTTTCAAGTGATTTCAAATTAATTTTTAATGTTTTAAATTTATTTCAATTTAATTATTAAACCATTTAATGTTTAATCTTTAATTTAATTAAGGATTATTTTTTTTAATTATTAATTTCAATTATCATCTTTGGTTTAATTAAGAGTTGAATATTATTAAAGTGATTCATTTAGGGATTTTAAATTAAAGAATTGATATCTTCTTAAGTCACATCTCTAATCCTAATAATCCAAATTCTAATTATTCTTCCGAAATTTAAATAATTTGATTAATTAAAGTTACATTTTGATATTTTCAAGGTGACTAATGAGTTTCTACCCCATAATTTCCCTAAGTTTCAATCATCCAAGAGAAAATTAAGATCAAATATTTTACCCTTCCTTTAATTAGGCCTAAGGTATTAATTATGTTTAAAGTCCTTAATTACCTTTATGCCCTTTTAAGTATATTCATTTCATAACTCACTAAATTGAACAAAAATGAACTTGCAATTTTTATGTCACCTTACTCACATGTCAATTAAGACATTAGAGGAGAAAATGTGATTTTTTCATTTTTAATTTAATTTATATAATTATTTTAATGAAAAATAAGGGTTTTCAATGAAAATTCAACAATATGACCAAGGTAAGGTTTCCATCCTTAGAAAAATTATGGGATGTTCCTACTAACCGAGGACCCCTTGGACTAATTTTGGTGATTTTTTGAATTATATTTTATTTATTATAATTATTTTGAGTTTTGTGGTATTAATTAATTATAAAATAAAATTAA
This sequence comes from Papilionanthe hookeriana x Papilionanthe teres, assembly GCA_022702705.1. Lineage (NCBI taxonomy): Eukaryota > Viridiplantae > Streptophyta > Magnoliopsida > Asparagales > Orchidaceae > Papilionanthe > Papilionanthe hookeriana x Papilionanthe teres. The sequence continues at coordinate 1,702,153 of CM040435.1, forward strand.
AGTTGAAAAATAGATTTTACATTTTTCTTAAATCCTTCTAATCCCAAGGAGCTCATAGAAATAAATTTTATATTTTTCTGATTTGTCTTTGATTTATTAGAATTATTTTATTGGGAATGTTTGAAAATTCATTTTTAACATTAAAAATTACATTATGTATTTAAAATTCAATATCTTAACCTAGAGACTTAGGAAAAAAATTTAGTTGGTTCCTAAGTGATAAAGCAAAATATGACATTTTTGTAATTTTTAATATTTTTGTGATTTTCTTAAAATTTTAATTATTAAAATATTAAAAATAGGATTAAAAATGAAATTTTTTTGAAAAATCCAATTTTAATTTTCTTAGACTCCTCTGATATCAGAGAGCCCACAAAACCAATTTGGTAAATTTTTGAAGTGTATTTTAGGTTTTATGAATTTTAAAAGTTTAAAAATGGCCATGCAACTTAAATAATTCATTTAGTAGGTTAAATCATGTTTAATTGACTTCAAATTTTTATGTGAGGTTCTTTGTATCCTAAGTGACAAAGTAGAATTGTTTTCAAGTGATTTTGATGTGTGGTTACTCCTAATTAATTAAAGTTCAATTTTAAGTTTTTGGGTTAATTAAGGTTATTCTTGAGGAATTAAACCAAATCATAATTTTCCTAGGGTCCTCTGGTCATAAGATACCCCCCCTAATTTTTCTAGAATTTTTCAATCAATATGCTAATTAATAGAATTAAAATACTAAAACAGACATATAAACTTGGAAAATCAACAACTTGCCATAGAGATGGCCTCTGGCCTTGGAAAATTCAGGGAATGTTCCCAAGAACAGAGGCTACAAAAGTCCTATGGTCTCATGTCATGGTGAATAGTATATACAAATGGAGAATTAAAACATCACAAAGAGCATTTAAATCATTAAAAATCATAGACTCAACAAATTAACTTAAATCTTTTTCCAAATTATTCTCCTCTGTTCACTGAGCAAGTGGGTATTTTTCTTTTGTTTTTATGATTTTTCTATGCAAAGATATGAATTTTCAAAGTTCTGGCTGTTTAAATAATTAAGAAAATCCCTAACTTCCTTCTTATCCACGCGGCGCCCCGTCAACCTCAGCAGCTCCGGACTTTCCACGCGGCGCGCCCTTATTCGATGCCGCCTTCCATCTTAGAGCCACGTAGCCCCGCGGTCTTGTACCGTATCATGATCCGGCGTAATCTGGATCGTCCATTCGATACACGCGCGAATGGACGGCATCCGTTCATCGTCCCCAAGTGTCCCTACCCGAGAACCGTCCACACTTAAACCTTAAGATCTTGAGCTATAGTAAACCAAATCACATGCGGTTTTCTCCTACATGCTCGTCTAGCCTAGAGCTACACATCCATACGGCTAACATGCATCCAAATCGACTCAAATTAGATGATGGATCATTGGAAGCTCGGGTTAAAGAGAAGTTCCCATACCTTGGTTCAGGAGGTGAAGCCTAGACTGAATGTGCTCGAAACATTCGTTGGAGCTGAAGGAGCCTAGGGATGGAGTCTCTGGCAGTGGTGAATTACCTAGACCTAATTTCCACCAAACCCGATTTCAAAGCTTGGCCGATAGGAAGAATGGCTGGCCTGGTGAAGAGACTTTTGCTGGGAAACTTCTTCTCTTGGTCTGGTGAAGGTGTAGAGTCAATCAATTTGAGGATTGGCTCACTGTGGTGAAGTGTCCTGGTTTTGGGCTTGAGATTGAACTCTGAAATTGACCTCAACCAGTGGGGATTAGGGCTGGATTTCAGTGGGGATCAAATCCTCTATGTTAGGAGAAGAGATCAGAATGATTTTGGCAGAGTTTTGGTAATATTTTTTTCAGCACCTCTTTTAGCCGTGGAGGTGGAGGGTTTAAATAGGCAGGGCTAGAGGGCTTCCCAGGGGCAATTGAGGACTGGGATCAGCTGCTCAGGGGAGGAGGAGAACAGCTGCAGTGACCATTTAGGTTGGGACAACTCAGCAAACAAGTTTTGAATTTTTTGGCTCACATGGAGCTTTCGGCCAAGGGGTTTTCCAGCGCCCCAGGTGGTGGTCCGGCCAGGGTCAGTTCACCATCTGACCAGTGAGTCCAGGGATTGAGTTTGGTGCAAGCAATGGGCATTGGCCATGTGTAAAGAGCTTGATTTAAAATGGAAAGGGGGAGGGTGTATTTTAGGTTCAAATGGGTCAAATGCATGGATTTGGTTTTGGTGCACCCACCAAGGAGACTTTGGGTGTTGTGGGGGTCAGGTAAGTTAGCTAGCTTAGTGGGGAGAAGTCACCATCTAAGTACAATTAGGTTTAATCAAGATTTAGAAGAGTCATGAAAAGGCTTAATCACCCTTAAGGGAATCATTAAAAAACTCCCTCCTCTTGCCATAAATGACATGGTGATGTGTAAAGTGACCCCCATGGCTTTCATATGGCTTGTGCATGGCTCCATGGCTCCATGTGGCTTGGGGCAAAGCTTGGTTAATTTCATGAAAAAGGGTTTTAGAAGTTTTGACACTTTAGGGATAATTTGGCATGAGGCTTGATTTAGCATGGTTTAATGATGATTTTCAAACTTAGGGATGATTTTATTAAATGGATGATGAAAAGAAAATGTCATGTGGGCTTTGGATTGGACATTTGGGCTTTTTAAATTTGATGAGAATGGGCTTTTTAAAATGCTTTAAGGGGATGGGCTTTTAGATTTTAAAATAAACTTTAGGACAAAAATTTTGTAAAATATTGTGTCAAATAAATGTTGCATTTAGTTTAGGTATGTGTCATGAAAATTTTAGCAAAGATTTGGTGTCATTTGGGATTGAATTGGGTTTCATTTGGGCTTCTTTAATAATAGGGTCAAAGTGGGTCAAACTGAGCTAACTTGGGCTAAGGTTGGGCTAATGTTGATTTTGATGTAATATTAATGTTTTGAAATGTTTGTGGAGGTGTGAAAAAGAGTTTTCAATTTTGTTTGAGTCTTGATTTTGGGGTTTGGGCTTGTTTGGGTTCATGATTGGTTTAGGCCAAATTGGGGTTTTTTTGGTTTGGGTTAGGTTTGGGTGAAGTTTGATTTCAAATTTGGGGCAAATTAATGTAGGGTTTGTTTGTGGAGATGTTAGGAAGATTTCAAAACAAATTTGAGGCAAATTGGGTGATATTTGGGTTGAATTTAAGATAGATTGGGTTGGTTGGTCATTTTGGGCCTTAAGGGCCCATTTGGAAGTTTTTGATAAAATTGGATTAAATTGATAAAATTGGGGTATGTGGCAGTTGAACAAAATGCAATTAAGAATAATTGGGATTTTATGGAATTTTTTGAGAATTTTTAGAATTTTTTGGATTTTTGGGCTAAAAAGGGTATTTTGGGTATTTGGAGGGTATTGGGGGGCATTTTTGGAAATTTTGGTATATTTGTCCATGGATGATCAATTTGAGTGGTGAGGAATTTTTAGGATTGATTTTGAGAAATTTTGGGTAATTTAGGCAATTTTTTAAAGTTTTGGGCAATTTCAAGGATATTTGGTAGGTTTGGTTGGTTTGGGACCCCGGGGGTCAAAAATTGAAATTTGGGAAAAATGAAGGTTAATTAGGTGTGAGTAAAATGGGGTTATTTTGGTTGAGCCATGAAGCCATATTAAGCTCACAAGGGTCATGAGAGGACTCATTTTAGGCACTCAATATGTTGTTTCTAACCCTCTTAGCCAGGGTCTTAGGGGTTAAGATCCATCCATATGAATTTTCTACATGAGTCAGGAAGTCAAGTTAGGTAAGAGTGGCTTTAGGGTTTGAAATGTGTGTGAGAGGGTGATGTGTGCAAGCTTGCCCTCACTAAGACCAGGCCACCCAGGGTAATCCTAAGGCCAAAGAATCCTATAGGAACCTCATCTTTTAAACCTCCACATATTAGTTTTAACCCTCCAAGTGTCCTGGGGGATTACAATCAAACATGTGGGGTTTGAAGGGAGTTAAAAAGGGTTTGAATTTCTAAGTGGTGGGTCCCATTTCTAGTCCTCTAGGATAGTCAAAGGGAAAACCTATGGCTATATCCTAAGCACTAAGAGGAAAGAAAAAACCTCACCAAAAATGAGGTCAACAGCACAGTGGAGAATCTTTTTTGGGTTATTTTGATTTTTATTTTATCTTAATTAATTAAGAGTTTGTTTTAGGTCAATTTGATGATTAGTGCATATCTTAATGATTTAACTCATGAAATAATTATCATAGGGTCCTCTGATCATAGGAGATCTAACAACATTTAGTTTGCATTTTTTTATTATTATTTTAATTATTATATTTTTTATACCAAAACAGTCACAATAAATTGAAAATTAGAGATCTTCTCACAGAGGTCCCCTGACTTTGGAAAAAATCAGGGAAGGTCCCTTATGACAGATAGAATAAGACCCCAAAGCTCAAGCCATGGCGAAATGTATGGGTCAATGGAGAATTAAATGACTAAAATCAGTATTTAAATTATTTAAAAAAAAATATGCATAAAAAATTCTTCAAACCATTTCTACATTGTTCTCCTTTGTTCACTGAGTAACAGGGTATTTTTCTTTTATTTTTCTGATTTTTCTAGGCCATGATATAGATTTTTAAAGTTCTGGCTATTTAAATAAATAAGAAAATAGAGATTTTTCTACTTAAATGACTCGGCGCCATCTCATCCTTAACGGCTTAGAAAGCACATGCATCGTCTCCCCATTCGACGCCGCCATCTAACTCATCACGTGCTTTATGCTCTGCGATTCTGTCCGGTGCAATCCTGGCCATCCAAGCATTACACGCTCGATCCAACGACGCTCCTTCATCGACTTCGACTGGTTCATCCCGAGGGTCATCTACCTTTTAGACCTAAGATCTCAAGCTAAACTCAACCAAATCGCATGGGGTTTGTTCCTAGAGTTCATCTAGCCTAGACGAATCTATCCATATGGTTTATACGGTATGAAATACAGTGTACAATTGTAGAGGACGAAGAAAAGCTCGGGAGGAAGAGTGAGTTCAATACATTTGTCTGAGAGGGGAGGCCTCAATCAGATGGTTATGGCAGCTTCGATTGGTCCCAACGAACCTCCAGATGGATCCTTTTGCCCTGGTGAATTGTCTAGGTATGAAAGTGACCAAGGCCGATTTTGAGCTTTGATGGAAGTCCGATGCAGAAGCCTTCTGTGATGGGTCTTTGATGGGGGAACTTCTTCTTTCACTGTTGTGAAGGTGTGGGTGCAGTTTATTTGGATTTGGTGTTGTGTATGGGTGTATCGGAAAGCGTCCTGGTTTCCGGTCAAACTTGAGCTCTGAAATTGAGCTCAGGCAGTGGGAACCAGAGGGGGAAAACGGCTGGAATGGTCTTAGGGAGGTCTGGAGGAGCTCTGGTGAGATTTTGGCAGGTCTTGGTTAAGAAATTTTCATCACTTAGATTTTGGCCATGATGGTGGAAATTTATAGCCATGGACAATTGACTGAGCTCAGGGCCTGGCTTTGGGTGCTTTAGGCCGCTTAGGTTGAGGACAGAGCAGTGTCGTTGATTAGTGAGGAGATCCCTCACTGACAAGACTCAATTTTAAATTTTGAGGGTATGGGGGAGCTCAGGCTAAGCTGTTCCGGCGGCTAGCGCGACCGGTAAGGACAGGGAAAGTGGCTGACAAGTGCAAGGGAGTGTAAGGAGTGCCACAGTGCATTTAATTAGGCATGATGGTTGCTTATTCAAGGGTTAAGGAGAGACATGAGCTAGCCATAAAGAGGAGGATCCATTGGTCCCTAGGTGAGGGACCTTTGGTCCATGGCTCAATGGACTAAGGCTAGGTCAGGTCAGACTAGTCCTAGGGGTCGTAAGGTTGGCTGCCATGGAGTTGGTTTGCTCGATTTGGTTCAATTGGTTTTAATTTAAGTGTCATTAGGTCGTAGGTTCAATTTAGGTCACATTGGGTTTAGGTTAGGCTAGCTTGGGTTTGAGTTTGAGTTGGACCAAATTTATTGAGCAGCATTGTGTATATGATTGTAATGAAGATTTTTTATGAAGACTTGGAGTGGTTTTGAGTTCATTTGGGGGTTCAATTTGGTGGATTTTGGGATTTTGGTCAATTTGGGACAAGTTAGGTCAACTTGTGTTTAGGTTGAGCTAGGGTTGGGTCCAAGGCCAATTGAAGGCTCAAAATGGTCTATGGGGATGTCATAAAGAGTTCCCAACATCAATTGGGTGGAAACTTTAGGGTTAGGCCAATCAATTTGGGAGATTTTGGGCATATGTTGAATATGAGTTAAAATTGGATAAACTTGGTTCAAGTGGATTTGGGTGAGACTTGGGCTCAAATTGGGGGCAATTGATGATTCAATCCAATTTAAAGGAGTTTTATGGAGGGTTTAGAATTGAAATTGGGGAGAAATTGATTGGTATTAGGTAAATTTGGGGATTTGGGTCACTTTGGCAAAATTGAGCTATTTGGGTTTTAAGTAAATTTGAACTCAAATGTGGGTCAATTTAGCTTGGATTTGGTTTAGATTGATATTTGAGATATTTAATTAAAGTGTGGAATTGAAATTGGGCAAGATTGGAGTCAATTGGGTAGACATTGGGTTTAATTTGGGTACTTTTGGGTTAAATGGGTCAAATTGGGGCTTTTGATTAAATTGGGCTAAATTGGCCAAATTGGGTCATATGGTAGTTGAGAGAAATGAAATTGGGAATATCTGGAAGGTTTTGGGAATTTATGGGAATTTTTGAAATTTTTGGAATTTTGGGCTAAAAGGAGCATTTTGGTCATTTTAGGGATTTTTGGGGAAATTTGGCAACTTTGGGTAATTTTGGTCAATTTGAGTGGTGGGGAGTATTTTGGAATGTTTTTGAAGAATTATGGGTAATTTTGGTGATTTTGAAAATTTTGGGGAAGTTTAGGGTTTTGGTGGCATTTTAGGTATTTAGGGTATTTTGGGGCAAAGGGTTTAGTCATTTGGAATGTTTAGGAAAATTGAGATTGGTTGAAGGTGAGTAGTATGGAATTGCTTAGATTGAGCCATGGACCAAGGGTCACCCTCATTTGGTCTTCTATGTTTTGGTACTAGCCAAACCCTAACATGAGGCTAAAAGCTTAGGAAAACCACTTACATGAGTTTCCAAAGAGTTAGTGGACCAAAGTGGGATGTGCTTTGTTTAGGGTTGTGAGTGTGTAGTGTAAGTGTGATGTGAGCTCCAGACCTCCCAGGGTAGATCCTATGGCCTGACCACCTGTAGGTGTCTTCCTCTGGGCTTCCTTATGGTTGGTCTCTTCCTCCAAAAACTGGAGGTTAGGCCTTAAGCATATGAAAACTCCCAATGAAGTAAGAAAAGTTTGAATTTCTATGGGGAAGGTTCCATGACTAATCTTCTAAGAAAGTCAACAGAAGAGTCCTATGGCTAAACTCTAGGCTATTCTAAAGAGAGACTAGACCTCAACCAAAAGTGAGGTCAACAATGTCAAGCTAGTAGTTTTTCAAAGTGTTTTATAATTAGTTATGTTTTTTTTTTAAATATCATTAAGAAAATTTGGATTAAGCCTAGTTCACTACTAAGCCCTTAAGATTTTATGGGTAGATTTGTAATTTCTTAAGAGTGTTAGGTTAAGTGGCATTTGATCTTTATCCATGATTGTATTATCATCAAACCATTAGCTAAGGGTCATGGATTAGTGGATTATAATCTTCCTAAACCAAACCCCTTCCTTAGGATCATTTAATTTAACTAACTTCCAAATTATGATAATTAAGGAAATTGCAATTATGCCCTTATTGAGGAAAAGTGAGGGATTGGCTTCTACCTCTTAATCCTCTGTGTTTCAATCATCTAGAAAAGTTAATTATGCTCATTCATTACCCATTTACCCTTTAACTTAGCCTAAATATTAATTAGAGCTTAAATTCCATAATTACCCTTTTACTCTTTAAGACTTTATAACTTCATAATTCTTTAAATTAAACTCAAATGACTTTGAAATTTTTATGTTACCTCACTTATGGGTCAATTAAAATATCAAAGGAGAAAATGTAATTTTTTTATTTTTTATTTTTAATTATTTTATTAAAAAATTTAGTAATTTCTAAATTGATTCATTTAATCTATCAAAAATATTTTATCTGCCCTTAGGAAAATTATTGGAAATTCACCAAGGTCAGAAGAACAACTAGGCTAATTTTCATGATTTTTTAGTTTTATTTTAATTGTTATAATTATTTATAGATTTAGAACTTTAATTAAATATAAAATATAATTTAATTCAAAAATTATTTTTTGTATTGTTCTTTAATTTCTCTAAGCTTAGGGAACTCAGAGAAGTAAATTTTATATTTTTATGATCTGTCTTTTAATTATTGTAATTATTTTAGTGTAAAATTATGGAAAATTCATTTTAAGCCTTTAAAAATTGATATTTATCTCTAGAAATTTAGGAAAAATATTCTAATTGCTCCTAGGTGATCAAGAGACAATTAGTGACATTTTCGTATATTTTTATATTTTTTGTATTTTTATTATTTTTTAATTATTTAAAAATTAGAAAATTGGTGGAAAATGAAGTTATTATTTAAAACATGATTTTATTTTTCTTGGGTGCCCTTGGTCGCAGAGAACGCTCCAGATCAATTTTCATAATTTTCTTTATTATATTTTAATTTTTATAATTATATTAATGCAAAAATATCATCTTACTTAGAAAATCAATTTTAGTGATCAAACTAATTAATATTGAACTCAGATTTTTATGGGATGTTTCCTTAACTGTTATTTTTAGCCTGGATTGATTGTTGTGATTTTTCTGTTCATATTTTAATTATTTAATTTTTCTTGCTTTTTAATGAGTTAAATACATAAAGTGGCACTTTGATTTACTTAAACTAGTTTTAGATTTTCCTAGGGTTCTCTAACCACAATGAACCTTCCAAACTTATTTTTCTAATGTTTTGATTTATATTTTAATTTTTATGATTTTTTTAATTAAAACAGAGGTGATTTACTTTGAAAATTAGGGCTTTCACCCTTAGAGGTGTTCTCTGACTTTAGAAAATTCAGAGAACACACCTAAGGATGAGAAGTTTAAACCCTCCAAATTTCTTGTCATGGTGATTAATATTTACTAAGTTATGGTTTAATGAAATTTTAAGGTATTTAATTAATTTAAAAATAAATATAAGTCAAACATTTTTTTTATTTTTATTCCATATTATTCTCCTCTGTTCACTGAGCAATAAAGTATTTTTCTTCTCTTTTTAGCATTTTTCTACACCAAGTTATTAAGTTAATTAAATTAAATAAATCATTAAATAACATATTTTCCTACTTATCCAGCTCAACCTACGACGGCTCTGAAAGACTACACGGTGCCATTTAATTCGCCACCGCCATCTGAGTCGGCGTCCAGTCAAAGCGCCTTTACCGCTTCAACTTCTCATTCGGCTTGATCCTCTCTTCCCGTTAGTGTTGCATGTGAAATTCTAATAAAGGCAACTGAGATCCTCTTTTCTTTTCAGTGCATCGGTTTACGAGGACCTACTGGATGGTTTTTTCTTATGATATGCACATGTGGCACAGGACGTTGGTTTCACATGGGTTAAAGGCAACCAAGAACTATTTTCTTACAAGGTCAACTATCTTCATGCAGTGACAGACTCGTTGGTTGGTGCAATTAGTTCTCTGAGACATCACACCTACATTTTTTTCCAATTTATGTTTTTTATTCGATATTGTTTTCGTTAATTTTCATTTTCTTGTTCATTTTTTTCTTTGGTTTAATTTTTTAAGCTAGCTAATGTTTCTCTCCTGCATCTTTCAAGGAACAAGAGCTCCAGGATTTCAAAGACCTCTTGATGTGTGTTATGTCACTGTGAACTACAGACTTCCTTACTTACGTCACATCAGGTGCAAGTTACAGGAGACAGTTCTACAGCTGCCTACGATGCATCACGGAGAGATGTACTTTCTTTCGGTGGGTGGATAATCCTCCATATTCTACTATCGATAACGATCGGGATTTGATGGTATACTAAGAGGACAGTGTATCTCATGATATACTCCGTCTCGATTTTAAAATTAATATTATCATAATTTTAATTGTAATTTTAATAAATTGTTTTTTTTTTATCAAGCTTGATACTCACTATTAAGTGATGAATGGTTCATCTTTTTTTTTATTGTTCTGTATTATTTTTTGCTTCTGCAATATTGAATATATTGTTAAGAAAGTTCTGTTACAAACATCATTACTTAACAGGGGCAGAATGATCATTTATCCATAAACAGCTGCAAATCAACTGTTTTTAAACATCTACCCCAAATAACAATCAACTTATCTGAATAAGCTGCTGATCAGCAACTTATCAGGATAAGCTGCTGATTAGCAGATTATTCAATAAGCTACAGCTGCCCCAAACAGACCCTTAGAAGCAAGTTGAATCATGAATGATTTGAAATACTTGATAATGATTGAAATAAACTTGAAAGATATATGTAAAGATTCTGATTGCAAAGAATAAAACATTTGAGAGTCTATTGAATAAAATTTATTAATGTCTTACTAAACATACTTCCCATCATAACCTTAAGTATGTCATTACCTTAAATGGGACTTAGGTTTTGTTAAAAAAAATTTCTTCAAATAAATAATAATAAATATTGGCCAGTTAAATGAGATATAACTCATTATTAGAATATATTTAGTTACAACTGCGAGATTCTGAATTCTACTACTTAATCTTTTGTCATTTTCATACATAGAATTTTAATGCAACACTTATTAGAAAAGGCATTGCATTATCTAAGTAATGTATTGAGTAAGCATTGAATTTTTTTAAATATTTGATTTCCTTCATTTAGGGTATTTAAGAAAATCATTATTAACCTAAGCTTTACAGAATTTTTTTATTCTTTTCATGAAACTCATGTTTAAATTTAAATGTTGGGGTGACTTTATTAAGTGTAGACTAAAAATCTGACTGGATACCTTTGATCTATAGTAGAGAGTAAGTTTTTAATTTTTAAAGTAGATCTCAGACTAGGATTGCTCTGATAAAAGTCACATCAATAATTTTTAATGATTTTGTGTAAATAAGATGCTACAAACATCAATTCTCATACTTCAAACATCTCTTGCTAAAAGGGGTGATAGAATCTCAAAGATAATCACTAGGCACTTGCATAAAGCTTGACATTTTTAATGGTTTTTGTGTAGTAAATTAATTATTAAACATAGAAATGGAGGTAATGCTTGTGAGCAAAAGATGAGAGTCATCTAATTGGTACTTCATGGAATAATCAACACCTTATAGGTTCTTTAGAGTTTAATAGTAAGGAGTTTGATTAAAAGAAGGTAATTTGATCCATTGGATTTATTTCTCTTCGATATAAATTAGAGTAAGAAATTTTTAATTTTGGTGGGGACTATGCCTTAGAAATCCATACGAAGAAGTATCATTAAGTTTTTCCAGTGCTTCTTGGTGCTTCGTAGTGCATGTATTATCATAATTTTCAGATGGTAAGATGCATCAACAGTAGAAGCCATGGATAGAAAGCAAGAACTTCATATCTAAAGATGAATATGTGAATTTATTGATTCATTATGAAAATATTAACTCAGGGATTCCCCATGTTGTCTACTCTGAGGTATCTCAAACCTCATTGTGAGTTTTCCTCTATTTAAACGAGCTGTTTATTGGTGATCAGTCACCATTGGATCTTCATTTGAAGTTCATTACAACTTATTCTTCTTTCTTTTATTATTTTATGTTTTGTAGCTCAAATGCTTTAACTATTCTTTAGCAAGGATGTACGAGAAGTGCATCTTAGAAGAAGTTAGATTCAACTTTTCATATGAGAATCATCTTGGAACTTTATAAAAAGATTGCTTAAGAAAATGAGAGATCATATGGACTGAACTAGAGGAGAATCCATAAAAAATGATTTATGATTTTTGTTATTGATTTTCTATATTAGGTTGGCAGTTATGATGACAACTGCTTGTCGACTTAGGCTTCATTTGAAGATGTTTCTTCATTCAGTGCACTTCATTTGAAATGGGTGTTGGTAGAACGAGGAAGGTCATTCATGGTCCTAAAAAAATGAAAAATTACCATTATTGCGAACAACTATGGGAGACACTCGGCAGACGCTACTTTACTAAACAAATACTTTTGCAAGTGTCAGCGTTCACTACAATGCAATCTTCTCAAATGAAGAATTAATTGAATTTGAACATGTGTTTGTTTTGATGCTTATGAATGGCTCATTATAGTGAGTTTTAACTCATTGTAATAGAGTGCTTTTTGACTTGAATCATATTGGTTTATGATATACAGAAAACCAAATTGCATCAATTAGAACATGCATTTTAGTCATATTAAAATAATCCATCTTAACAAAAAAATGATAAGAATACTTTAAATAAATCTTTATTCTTTTTATAGTCATTGAATTCAAAACTTGCATAATTCTTGTCTTGTAAAAGTTATTTAAAAGAAGTATTTTAGTCGATTAATACTTTTAATCATCATTAAAGCCTACTTTACACCGATTTCTGCTGCTACATTGTCATCTTCCTGCCATCATCAAAACTCCAGCGAGCTCATTCCCATTTCTCATCACTCACCATAGAATCACCTCCCTCCAACCTCCTCCTCTTCCTCCTCACAATCCTCACCTTCATCACCACCACAGCCCAATCCAGCAGTAACATTACCCTAAATTCATTCTTCCCCAATCCCATCGTTGTCGGCAGAAATTTGTACATGCCCTCCCCTTCTAACGACTTTCCCTCTAGTTTTCTCCCACTCCCCTCCAACTCCTCCCTCTTACTCCTCACCTTTTGGTATGTAGGGTCGAACCCACATAGAATATTTCTGCCCCCTTAAATTTAGATTTTTATTTATACGAAAGGACAATTTGGTCTTTTGCCCCTCATGAATTATCACTTTATTCTTTATTTCCCTAGCCTCTCTCACTTGAGAGAATATTACGTGCGGAGTCCGTGTATAACCATGTTGTACATGCGGACTATGCACCTAATATTTTGTCCTCTCACGTTAAGTCTAGGAAAATGTTTACACCCTCAAAATAAAAAAAAATAAAAAAATAAAAGTTGATATCGCCCCTGCACAGGCTAGTCTGCCTAATCCCACCACAATCAACTAGGAAAAAAGCTTGCATAAGTTGTCCAGACGCAGAGCTGCGTCCAGACAACTATCACGATGCACTGATCATGGCTTAGAAAAAATAACGTTGCGATCAGTGCATCACGGCAGCGTTCGGACAACGTATGCAAGTTTTTTTCCATCATCTCGAATTACAACAAACCCATTCCCCCCAATTCCTCCGACATCCTTACATCATATGGGTAGATCGCCAAACTTGCATATGTTGTCCGGACGTTGTTGCGTTCGAACAATGGCGACGATGCACTGATCGTGGTGGTTTTTTTTTCTCTCAGTGACCATCAGTGCATCACGGTCGTTGTCCGGACGCATTTTTGTGTTTGGACAATGTACACAAGTTTTTTTTTCCCGAAATTGAAGTCTGAAACTCTAGTGCTTTGACTGCCTTTTATGCCTTCATGCTCAACACCGACAACTTCATTCTTGTTGCCTCTGATGGCTCTGTTTTGTGGGAGAGCTTTTCTGATCCGACCAACACCACTCTCCCCACCCAAACCCTATGCCCTAATCCAAACTTGTGGTGAAGCTGAGCAATGCATATTTTAGCAAGGGACGGTTTAACCTTAGAGATGCAGCCCGGCGGCAATCTCGTCTTCTTGGGCTGCTATCACCAAAAATTATTATGTCAGGATGACAGTTTGGAAACAATGCAGGCTCGTCATTGCTTTATTGATATCTGAATATATAAAAATTGATTGGTTTATATTTTAAGCTCCTTATTTTTTGGCATTACTCGATTGCAAGGAGTTAACATTATAGCTCCTGGATGGCCTTATTTGTATTTGCTTGACATTGCTCTATTGGAAGGAATTTGATTGCGAGATAGAAAATCGATTGGTATTTTATTGGGATGAGATTCTCTGTTGTTCTTAGGATTTGGTGGGTTTTCTACTTTATATTCTAGTTTGTTCATTGTGAGTATCTTTCCAATCCAGCTAGGCATTGGTTTCGATTCAGGGTGGCTCGGCTTTATCGATATTGTATGCTAACTTAAGCCCTGCTTTGGGTATACTTTGGCTGCTTTATCATTTAGTTTTTCATGATTGAATTCTGAATTGGTCTTAAGCATGTAAGTGGCCCCTATTTAAAATGAAATTTGGTATTTACGTGGTGATTGTGGAAATGATCCATCTCATTTGAGCTCACACACTTGTTGCTTATATTTTAATATGTAAATACAAAAAAAATTTTTGGGGTATGTGTGAATGGGTTTAGGATGTTGATTTTGGACTTATGTGCTACAAAATATGAATAACGACATATTTAACACTTGTGGCTTTTTTTGTGCTGCAAATTGAAAATTGATTTTGTTTGCTGCAAATTAATAAGAGGTGTAGTGTGCTGATTTTTTATGTAGTGTGCATCTGTTTGCACCTCATAAGTAAGTTGATTGTTGATTTAGAATTCGGTGGAGGGCAGCTGTTTGCAGTTATAATATGTATATTATTTGTATTTATGTTGTTTTTGATATCTCAGATATATTTTACAAGTTCGTGAGCTAATGTTTGGTGCTTTATACCAATTGCTTCAATGCTATTTCAGATTTGCTGATTTTTTCAGATTTATACTAATCTTTCCATTCTGGCAGGGTTGTCGCTTGAGTTATAATATTCTTCAACCATTGCACTAAAATTCAATCATACTTATAAATATTTTTGGTGCTAAAACATTTATAGTATTTCGAAAGTATTTTAATGTCTTTTTCATCAGGTACCTGAGCTCAATATCTTTTTCTTTTTTTAGTTTCTTCTTGTGCTTCTTTTTTTTGAAGCCCTCCTATCGGTATTGTTTTCTTTTATGTTATTTGGTGGTTATTAATACACCTAAAATATATAGTATCTATATACACATTTGTATACTTATTTTTGAGGATATTGCACTTTAATGGAAGGTATTTGTACGTTTTTTCTTTCAGGTACGATTCAATGGATAAATGTGATGAAAGGAGTTAAAGAGAGTTATTAGCTATTGTTTATTCTTTTGAATAATTTAGGTCGTATTTAATTGGGACTAAATGTATAGTGTATACAGACCATTCTGCAATCAGGTATTTAATGCAAAAGAATGATGCGAACCAAGATTAATTCGATGGATAGTTCTAATGCAAGAATTTGACTTTGTGGTAGTAGATAGAAAGGAAACTGATAATCAAATAGCTAATCATTTATCTATATTGGAATAGAAAGAATTTTCTGATTTGAAAATGAAATTACGGAAACCTTTTCTGATGAACAACTATATATTATTAATAGATGGAATTTACCGTAGTATGTAGACATTGCAAAATATATTATGAGTGATATTTTACCAGTTGAACTAACGAAGAAACAACATAAGAAAATCATTTATGATGCAAAATTTTACTTTTGGGATGACCCATTTTTATATAAACATTATAAAGATCTAGTTATTAGGAGATGTGTGTCTTATGAAGAAACTGAACAAATTATTCAGAGATGTCATGATTCTGAATTTGGGGGTCATTTTAGAACTGATAAAACCGCACATAAGATTTTACAATCTAGATTTTTAAGTGATGTTAATTGTTATATTAAAACATGTGATCGATGTCAGCGAGTATGAAATATTTCTAATGGAAATGAGATCCCCTAAATTTTAAATTGTAAGTTGAAATTTTTTATGTTTGGGGATTAGATTTTATGGGACCATTTATTCCTTTATTTGGAAATTTATATATATTAATTGCAGTAGACTATTCATCAAAGTGGATTGAAGCAATAGCTTTACTCATATGTGATGCTCGGAGTATTTCAAAATTTTTAATAAAAAAATTTTTTACAAGATATGGAATACTGAGAGTATTCATTACTGATGGAAGATGTCATTTAGGAATAAAAGGATTCAGAAATTGGTATGTCGGTCGCCAATTTAGAATTTGTCGGTCGCCAAAATGTGAATCTCGTCGCCCGCTCTTAAAATATTTAATTATATATAAATTTAATTTTGTAAAATACTAGATCAAACCGACCTCATATCCCTTATAGTTTAAATAATCAAGCACTACACTATAAGCCACGCATCTATCCCAATGAATAAACACGTTGCTTAATAGTGCGACTTGAGTAAATAAACTATAAAATTTATGACATTTGTTTGACCTGTGGAAGTTGTATGTTGATCGACAGATTCCCCTATCTAATACAAGCGAATTAGATATGGTTTATATTAATACTGGGTTCGTTTACGTTTCGTATAAGGGCAAGCCCCTATAGTTAATTACATCTTAGATAACTGAAGTCACCTAAGAAAACTCTCGATTTAGATCAAGAAATATATTTTTATGACTTCCAAAAGGTAGGATTTTCCAAAGAAAGTGAAGTAAGGAATCTAATAGATGGTAGTTCAAGTTTGGGAACAGTTATTATCAGAATCCAAAGGAAGAGAGAGCTAGGGGATGTCACGGATACTAAGGCGAACCCCGACAAATTCTACCCTATGGTTTGGCTCTAATTTAGAGATATTATTTAATATTTTATCCTACCAATTTTAATTAATTAGGGTTTACATTCACTTGATACCAATCATGTGAATAGTCTGGAAGATAGGAGGATTTATGTCATATCAGACGACGACCTCAGAAACCTAAAACGAGTTAGGGCTTATATTGTACCAAGTGCAAAGGCTTAAAAGATGAGATGAGAATTTATGTTGCACTAGGAAAACTACCTCGAAGTCCTATGATTTGTTATTTATTTCTAAGGAATGAAGTTGATGTTGTAGATTTATTTGCTCTCTTGAACATGTCCTCCTGTAGACTTCTGTCATACTGTCCACGGTGTCTTGCTCCAAGCTCCTCGTCATATCAGGTCTAGTTTAAAGAAGTGTCAATTGTAAGAGGAGAGAGAAGTCTCATGTTCTAGAGATGTTTAAATTGAGGTGTCCTAATGTCTTAATTGGGGGGAGTTTAAGTTGATTATAGTGACACCGGTTAGGATCCCACGGTTCCCTTGTTCCGGTACCACTGTTTTCTTCATATTCACTTAGTACAAATGAATTTACTAAACTCAACTTAATGAGTTATGTACTATAATTTAGACTAAGGTAAATCTCGTTAGCAACTGTAGGTTACCCCCTCTGAGGAATTCTCAATTATCCAAAGAGACGTTTTAATTTAGTTATAATTGTAGTTTTGTTTTGTTTATGATTAAATTTTGAGTTGTCTTATATTTTAAATGTTGTGAGGTGACTTTGGTTTTGTTTTTGTTATTTTCACATGCAAGTTTTTTAAGTGGGGAAAGTAGTAGAGTAAATGCAGGCAAAGTAAAGTACGGAAAGTAAAGTATTGAAAAATTGTAAGAGCATACCCGTCGATTCTTCCCGTTCCTCCACTCGAGAGATTAGTCTTGCAATGCATATATATATATATATATATATATATATATATATATATATATATATATATATATATATATATATATATATATATATATATATATATATAATTTTGCGGGAATTAAAGCATGCTTGTAGGAAAGTAAAGAAAGCCTACGGATAGGTTCGTCATGGGCCTACCGAGTATTATGTCATAACTTGGTGGGTCCTATTTGTTTATGTGTGTAGATGATTCCTTAAGCAAGGCATAATAGGTCTAATCGTCATCCAAGATATCCAAAAAGATTATAAGAAGGGTCCAGGGCAGTTCCCGTACATCTCACAATCCTTTAAAAATTCTCGAGTTCATTCAAACTTATTATGTTGCTTTTAATGATTCATCCTCATTAATACCCTAAATGTTCAATGTAAGTTAATGTTTTGATTATCCCTAAGAGTGAGGTAATTATCACCGGACATTTCATTTGTAGATTATGTGGGTGAAGACTCTTAAGGGCAAATTGGTCCATTAAAGGACTTAGCTAATTTCAGTTTAGAGTTGGGCTTGTAGTGTTTAAAAATTTTTCAAATTAATTATATGTTATTTTATAGCCCTCATTAAACAAGATTTTGATTAAACTTAGTTCACTACTAAGCCCTTAAGGCTTAATGGATATATTTGCAATTTTTAGAAAAGTTAAGTTAAATGTCATTTAATCCTTATCAAATACTAAATCATCATTCAAACACCAACTAGGGGTATTAGATTAGTAAGTTGTTAACTTCCAAAGTCAAACCCCTAACTTTAGGATCACTTCATTTAATTGACTTCCAAATCATATTAATTTAGGAAATTGCAATTTTACCCATTTAGTGGAAAACGTGAGATTGGTTTCTTCCTCTTAATCACTTTGTGTTTCAATCATCTAGAGATGCTAATTTATGATCATTAATTGCTCAATTACCCTTTAATTAAACATAAATATTAATTAAGGCTTAAATCTTAAAATTACCATTTTTCCCTTAAGGCCTTAACACCTCATAATTCATTAAATTAAACTTAAATGACTTTAAAATTTTTATGTTGCCCAACCCATGATTTAATTAAGACATCAGAGGATAAAATGTGATTTTTCTAATTTTAATTTAATTTATATAATTATTTTCATGCAAAAGTGGAGATTTTCAAAGTTAATTTAATAATTTAAGCAAAACAAAGTTTCTGTTCTTAAGAAAATTATTAGAGGCTTACCTAAATTAGAGAACCATTTAGACCAAATTTCATAATTTTAAGAGTTTTAATTAAATTATCATAATTATTTTAAATTCTGAAGTATTAATTAAATATAAAATATTATTTAAAAGGAAAATTAAGTTTATATTTTTTTCTTAAATCTCTCTGAGGACAGGGAACTCAAAAAAATAAATTTTATAGCTTTTTGATTCATGTTTTAATTATTTGAATTATTTTAGTGGAAAATTAGGGAAAACCCATTTTAGCCTTTTAAAAATTAATTTAAGCCTTTAAAATTTTATATCTTCACTTAGAAAACTGGGAAAATTATTTTAATTGCTCCCAAGTGATTAGAAGTCAAATGTGACATTTTGGTAAATTTTAATATTTTTTGTGCTTTTTATGATTTTTAATTAATTTTTAATTATTTAAATATTTAAAAATAACTTGAAAATGAAAATTTTAATTTAATTTAATTTTTTTACCTTAGGTTCCTCTGATCACAGAGAACTCCCAAAACTAATTTGGTGATTTTTTTTAGTTGTATTTTAATTATCATAATTATTTTAATGCCAAAAATGTCATTTCACTTAGAAAATTCAATTTAGTGACCAAATTAAATTCAATTGACTTGAAATTTTAATAGGGAATTCCTCTGTCCCTAATGTACAGTGGAGAATGATTTTTGCTTTATTTCCATTTATATTTAAACCAATTTAATTTTCTTTCATTTTAGTGAGTTAATTACTATTAGAGAGATTTTTAATGAGTTAAACCAAGTTTATATTTTTTTATGGTCCTCTTGTCACATTGAACCTACCAAAATATGTCTTATATTTTTTTGACTAATATTCTAATTATTATAATTATTATACTAAAGTAGACATGATAAACTTGAAAAATAGAGTTCTCTGCCTAGGGATCTTCTCTAATCTTGGAAAAATCAGAGAAGATCCCACATGATAGACAGAACAAAAGTCCTAAAGCTCAAGCCTTGGTGAAATGTCTATGCAAATGTAGAATACAAATAAGAAATATTGCATTTAATTAATTAAAAATAAAATACACAACAAACAAACATGAAACTATTTTTACATTGTTCTCCTTCATTCACTTAGCAAGAGGGTATTACTATTTTATTCTTGTGAAATTTCTACACCAAGTTATACATTTTTAAAGTTTTCTAAATTAAATAAATACAAAATATAACCTATTTTCTCACTTAACCACGTCAACCTACGGCGCATCGAAGCCCCACGCAGCACTCTCTGGTTGCACGCCGCCATTTGACTCTGCAGCCATGCATCCCGCTATTCATGGAAGGAGTGTTCGTCAGGCACGATCGTAGCCGTCCCTCTGTTACATGCGCGATCCAACATCTGAGAGACTTCGTCCCCATCAGGTTCATCCCATAAGCTATCCATACTAAAACCCTAATTTCTCCCTCAATTCTCAACTAATTACATGGGGTTTGTTTCTATAGACGCGTTTAGACTAGGCAAACCTTTCTATAAGGCTAACCTAGCCTGAAATCAAGCCTACACAAATAGAGAATTGAAATAAGCTCGGGAAGGGGGGAGAGTTCAATTCCTTTGCCCAAGAGGTGTGGCCTCGATTAGGTGGTTCCTGAAGCTTGAGATGAGTCCACGAAGCTCCTAGATGAAGTCCCTTGCTATGGTGAATTTCTTAGGTATGATTTTCACCTTGGCCAATTTGGGGGGTATGCATATAGCTAGGTTAAAGGCTCTCTGTGATGGGGGTTTAATGGGGGATCTTCTTCGTATGCTCTAGTGATGGTGTGGGTGCAAATAATTTGAATTTGGTGCATTGTGGAGGTGTATTGAAACTTGGCCGGAATGTGCCCTGGTTTTGAGCTCTGAAATTGAGCTCAAGCAGGGAAAATTAGGGCTGGAAAATGGTGGGGATGAGCTTCTCTGGGTTGCATTTGGGTCTGGTGAGAATTTGATAGAGTTTTATTAGGCTTTGAACATCCTCTCCTTTGGTCGTGGAGGAGGTCGGTTTAAATAGAAGGGTAAGGAGTGGTCGGCATGGATGCTTGAGGTGGTTGGGAGGCCGCTTAAGTGGAGGGAAGAGAGGCTCCAATGGCCAATGGGATTGGGGCAGCTCAGCTGGGTCCAATTTTGGGTTTAGGCCATGTTTGACCTTTCGGGTTTGGGTTTTCTGGCAGCCAAGGTGACCGGCTGGCCAGGGTCAGGTCACCATCTAGTTCAGGGAAGTCAGGGTTTGATGTAGGTGAAGTCAATTGGGGTTGGCCATGTGTAATGGTGGTGAATTAAAATGGAATGGGGAAGGGTTATTTTGAGTCAATTTGGGTCAAGGCATGGGTTTGGGCTAGGTTCACCCACCAAGGAAGGTTTGGGTCAGCTGAAGTTGTGTGGATAAGTCTCCATCCAAGGGGATTTAGCTAAGCATGGGTTAGAGTGTGTCATTAAAGGGGTTAAAACCTTTAAGAGAGCTTGAAAGTAGCTCCTCCTTTTTGCCACTAATGGCATGGTGAGGTGGCAAAGGCTCATATGGCTTACATATGGCTTTGGGATGGCTTCATGGCTTGTCCTTAGCTTGGTCAATTTGCATGAGAATGGATTTTGAGATTTTTGATGAGTTTGGGAGAAATTGTCATGAGGCCAAATTTAGTTGGATCGTATTATGAAATTGGAACTTAGGGATGATTTTAATGAGAGGGATGATGAAGGAAAATTTATCATGTGGGCTTTTGATTGAATTTTGGGCTTATTGAATGACTTAAAGGCTTGGGCTTTTAAGATTGGGGATGAATTTAGGCTTGAGTTTGGGTTGGCTTGGATCAAAATTTGGGTCAATTAAATATTGGATTTGGTTTAGGGAGATGTCATGAAGAGTTTAGAAGAGGATTGGAGTGATTTTGAATTAAAGTGGAAGGTCAATTTAAGGAATTTGGACATATGGTCTATTTGGGGATTTTAGGTTAGACTTCGGTTTGGGTTAGGCTAGAGCATGGCTATGGTCCAATTGATGGTTCAATTTGATGTGGGTGATTGTCATGAAGTTTTTTGGATATAAATTGAGTGGAAATTTTGGGATTAAGGCATTCAAATTGATGACAGTTGGGCGCATGGCTAATTTAAGGCAAAATTGGGACTTTTTGGTTTAGGTTGAAATTAAGCTTGGAATTGGGTTAAATAGGGCTTGTATTTGGGTTCAATCAGGTTTGGACATGATTAATTTAAGTTTGTAATTGAAATTGGGTAGAATTAGAGTCAATTTGGTTGATATTGGGGCTAATTTGGGGAAATTGGGCCTTTATGGGCAATTTGGGGCTTTTGGTAAAATTGGACCAATTTGGTTAAATTGGGTTCATGGGAGTGGTCCAAATCAATTTTGGAAACATTTGGGATGATTTTGGAATTTTTGGGAATTTTCGGAATTTTTTTTGGATTTTTGGGTCATGATAGACATTTGGGTAATTTTGAGGATTTTGGGGCCATTTTGGAAATTTTAGTAAATTTGGAGTGTTTTGGTCAATTTGAGTAGTGGGGAACATTTTAAAATAATTTTTGGAGAAAATTTTGAGAATTTTCGTCAAAATTTGGGTTGTAGGAGTATTTTGGTGATTTGGTGGAAGTTTGGGCTAAAGTGAGCAAGCAAGCCATAAAGTCATTCCAAACTCATAAGAGTCATATGAGGACTCATTTTGGATGTTCAATATGATGGTCCTAACCCTCTTACCCAAGGGCTAAAGGTTTGGGTCCACTCATATGAGCTTTCCAAAAGGAGTCGGGAGACCAAATGAAGTGTTTCTGGGGGGTTTGGGGAATGTGAAAAAGTGTAGTGTGTGCAAACTAGCCTCACCAAGAATAGACCACCCAGGGTTAGTTCCAGGGCTTGACCATCCTATAGAGAACTCCTCTTTTGTTTCCTTATGTTTAGCCCCACCCTAAGGGTTGACATTGAGCATATGAAACTCCAAGTGAAGTAAAGAAGCATTTTGAATTTCTAAGAAGCTGGGGTTTAATCACTAGCCTTCTAAGATAGTCACCAGGAAGGTTCTATGGTTAGATCCTAGGCTGTCTAAAGAACGACTAGACCTTAACCAAAAGTGAGGTCAACATAGTTGAAAAATATAATATGATGCATAGATTTTCAACTGTTTATCATCCTTGGCTAGTGGTCTAGCAGAAGTATCTAATCGTGAAATTAAACAAATTTTAGAGAAAACTGTAAATCCCAACAAATTGGATTGGTCTACAAGATCAGATACTATGACAAATTATAAAATTCCTATAGGAATGTCCCCATATAGGCTAATTTTTTAAAAGACTTGCAATTGCTAGTAGAATTGGAACATAAAGCATATTGGGTTATTAAGGAATTATTGAAACTTAATAAAATTGTAGAAAATAGAAATTAATCATATGATAATGTTAAAATTTATAAAGATAAAATGAAAATATGGCATGATCGGAAGATAATAAGAATGAAATTTGAACCTGGACAAGAATTTTTTGTATATAGCACAAGATTGAAATTATTTCCTGGGAAATTTAAATCTAGGTGGTTAGGACCATTCATTGTTATAAAAGCCTATCAATATGGAGCTGTTGATATTTAAGATCAAAAAATTGAAAATATATTTAAAGTTAACGAGCATAGATTGAAACCTTATTTAAGGGGCATAGACCAAAATTTAAAGTGTTTTTAATGTTGAGTCATCCTGAGTGAAATTTGGGTATGTCGGGCTAACGACATTAAACAGAGTGCTTTGTGGGAGGCAAGCCATAGTTATCTTTGTTATTTGGTTTGTTTGAGTTGTTATTGTTGATATTATTATTAGTTAATTATACTTTTGAGGCCTATACACTCATAAATGTCATAAATCTTAGTAATTATTGGATTAGTTGGAAGGTTTGGAATTTATTTGGACTGTAGTGAAAAGGTGCAAAATTTTGCTTTGGTGCCGACAACGCAAAAATGGGCACCGACGGTGCCATTTGATAGAGCGTGGGAAACGACGACTCCCAATTTCAGCACCGGCAACGCTGCGGTTCTACTGACTGTTTGGAAGCTTCTATGAGCGAATTTTGGTTGTTTTGTACGGGTTTTTCGTTCTGGTAACTTCCAAACTCGTTTTTAAACTCATAAACGACAGTAGAATTTAAAGAATACCACCAAATTCAAATCCCATGGCTTCCAATTCCAAACGAACTTCAAAATTTACAGTTTTCAATAGAAGAAAGTTCATCAGTTTCGAGGAACAGAAACTTTACAATAAAGTTGTTGTGAAAAAGAGGTTAATCAAAGAAAGAGGCTTTTAGAATCGAGGTTTGAATACTCCAAGTACTCAACTGGAGGAGATTATTGTCCAAAGACGTTGGGAAGTGTTGTGATACACTACTGCTGCAGTAGTCGTTCTTGTGGTGAAAGAATTTTATGCAAATCTTCATGGAATTAACCAATGAATCATCTATGTTTGAGGCAGGTGAGTACCATTTACTCCTTCAAGGATTAATGACATGTTTATGATCGAAAACGTTCCAATTTTCCACTACACAAATTTTGCCCCTATTATAGAAACATGAATGAGATTTATCGATTCTTAACTGATGAAAGTAAAAATTATAAGATAAGAGACAACAGATATGTAAGTTTCTCTTCTTCACTCTTAAATCCTGCGTCGAAGTAATGGAATTTCTTTCAGCGAAACTACTCCCTACCATGAAAATTACCAAAGTGACAAAGAAAAGCGCTATCTTGAACTATTGTATTCAAATGTAAAGGTCTATTGATATTGGTGCCATAATTGTGAAATCTGTCTTGGGCTTGATTATACATGGATCTGCTTATGGGCTAGGGCTTCCTTCTACCATATTCCTTCTTTGAAGTCAGTCACAAATGTCTTAAGAAAGTTGGGAAAAAGTATTTCTTTTTTGGAAGCCCATGGACTCAGCTAATAGTTTTGAGTGCATAGGAATTTGGGAGGAGAATGATATGAACATTATCATGGATCAATCATCTCAAACTTCATCACCTATTCAGCCCTGATTTCCTTAAAGTTCACATGTAATTCTGAAGAAAATCAAGAAACTGGAGAAAGAGGTACAAAATATTATGAATGCAACTAACAATATTTCCAAATTATTTGATCACCTGGATTGGAGGATAAAGGAGCAATTTGATCATACGGGGCGTATAGAAGAAAGTATGATATGTATGTTTAAGAGAAATGCTTGGATTGAAGAAGATTCGATTGACGAATTTCAGTACCAACCTTTTTACAACTTATTTGTGCACCCCCACCAATCCATGGGAGATATCAGAGAAGAAGATAACACTGAAATTGATGAGGAGTAGTGCTCAGAAGTATGGGTATTTAGTATTTGAACTTATGTGTGATTATGTGTGTTAAGTGTTGGATTTGCTTTATTGTTTGATGTTAGACTCTCTATGCTTTGAATTTGTGTTTATTGTTTAGTTTTCAACATTAAGGCGTTGTGGTTTGATTTCGACGCTGAAAGTTTATGTGTTGTGCTTTGTATTACTTATGGGTTAGTGTGGTTGAAAATGTATGTTTGTAATTGTTGGATTTTATATATAAATGTCATTTTTTGTGTTGTTTGCAAAAATTTCTGTTAGTAGATCACTTAATTATGAAAATTTATGCTTAATAAGGCTAATTAGATGATGTCGTGACTTATAAATGACTGAATCCAAGAAAATTTTGAATTTTGAATTTTTTTGTCTGGCGTCGACGACGCCTGAAAACTAAAACTTCCCAGACTTCATAATTTCGCGAAAACTGCACGAACAAAACCATTTTTACTGCATTCAGTCATTTTCTTCCTCTAGTCAAGGCTGAAACATCAACTAGGGACTAAGTATACTCTGATTTTAAGCGTTTTCAAAGATATAAAGGCTTGGATCTCATCTTCTCTTAGTAAGAGCTCTACTTTAAACTAGAAATTTTTTATTTTCACCATGGAATTCTCCTAAATTATGGAGATCCAAAAATTTGAAGTTTTTAGAGAAAACTTTGAGAGAATTTATGGTGTAAAGTTCTTACCTATTAGATCGATTTTTGGAGTTTACCGCATGATATTTTGAATTTATTTGGATTTATTTTCACTTTTATAGAAATTTTAATGTCTCCAAGAATGAGTAAAGGGAAGAGAAAATTGGACTTCGATGATAGAAGATTTGTTAATATTAAAGCTCAGTACCACTTCAATACCCAACTTCGCACAAAAAAGTTAATTCATGATCGAGCGTTTCAAATTTTCGATGGAGTTGTTGAAAGATTGATCATTGCTCGGCAATGGGAAACCTTTTGCTACTTCACTGACGATGCAATTGCTAATATCATGTGGGAGTTCTACACAAACCTTAGAGAAACCTCAGAAGATCATGTGTTAGTGCGAGGCAAAATAGTAGAGTTTACCTCTGACCGGATCAATGCTTTCTATCGGTTAAGGAGTACACTTTTCTATGAGTATTCACCATTTGGTACTATTGATTCTGACTTGGACAAAGTTATTGCCTTTCTGACTGATGGAAAAGGAGTTTGGAAATTGAAGCATAATCACAAGGTAAATTTTTTCGCTTCAATGTTAAACGTACCATTACATGCCTGTCATTATTTCATTTCTACAAGATTATTACCTACTTATAATTATGGTGAAGTGATACGGGATTGAGCTATTTAAAATTTTTGTATTCAACAAATGAACATGATTGATTTCAGCTCTATTATTCATCAAAATATCCATACTATTGCTAAGGGAGAGACTACCAGAGGTTTAGGTCATTATGCCCTCATTTTCACATTATGTGAACAATCAAGAGTTGATTTTGATAAGGAAGAAGAATTGGTTCATCCTATGAAGCATATTAGTGAAACCAATATTCGTACTTATGAGTATCATGTTAGATGGAGAACTGGGAGTAGAAGTCGTGACATTCCTTCAATAAGTCGTGATATTCCTTCAACAAGTCGTGATTTTACAGATGTTATGGAACAGCTTATGATTTAACAAGCTGATATTGTGAGACTTCACAATCGAATTGGGGGTCTAGAATCCCAAAATGCTAGTAATGATGAATACATGAGGAGATTTGAGTTTGATATAGCATACCATGAAGCTTAGACTAGATTCATGAGGGGTGATCCAATGGTTTATTTCCCTACTTGCCCCAGCTTCACTCCGTATCAACCAAAAGAAGAAGAAGATGATGATGATGAAGAAGAAGAAGAAGAAGAGGAGGAGGAGGAGGTGGATGATGAGTAGTGCATTGTCCTTGTAGTTTGTTGTTATGTGTATTGTGATTGTAGTTTGATACTTATGTGATTGTAGCGTATTGTTGTTTGTGTTAATTGTAATTTGCTTTGTTTTGTTAGTTTAACCTTGTTAAAACTTAGATTTTATTTTGTGTAGGATGGATTGATGTGTGTTTACTTATTTGGATGGAGATTTGAATTGTTATATGTTTTTATGTTATTGTTGAATGTTTAAAGTTTATGTTTAATTTCCCTTACCCTGCAAATCTTTTGATATACTATGTTTAACAAATTTTCTAATTGTTAATTAATACCTACATAGCTTCAAAATCAAAAACTCGATACAAAATGTTAGTTTTCTTTCGGTGTTGTCTTTCTACCTATACTAATCTATTACCTGTTGAAAAACTTAAGTTTGGGGGAGAAAAGACTAAACTTTATTTGTCCTCAATAAATTATATATTTTAAAATAATTTTAATATTATTTTTTTTATTAGAGCATAACTGTAGATAGCTATATTTTTAACTTTATTTAAATATCATAGTAGACTTAAGTAAAAGTTTTAAATAATAAAATTTAACTCTAAGATATTTAGTATAAGAGTATTAGACTATAGTTGACTATTTAAAGTAAAGAAAAACTGTATTTTTGATATATTAAGAGTCTTAAGAATTTATACAAAAAGAAAATATTGAGACTCTATGATGAATCATTTAAAAAGCTAATCTAAATTTATAAAATAAAGGAATGTTACAAGTTCGAACTTTAAGAGGGGGATTGTGAAGTTCAAAATCATTAATGGCTATCCAGATATAGTAATCCTCACATACAAATAAAAGAAGGGATTGAAAAGCAATCCTTAAAGAAAGAAAAGAAAAGATTGAAAAACAATCCACATATAAAAAAAAAGAGAAGAAGAAAATATATGTGAGGAGAAGCTTGAGGAGATGTCGAACCAAAAATTAGCTTCACTTGAATGAACTAAAAAGAAAGGGCTTAACTATATTTCTGAATTTATATTTATGTCTTAGCATCCTTATTAATAAAGTTATCATGGACTTCTTTTTCATATGATTCTTTTAAGCACCCTTAATGTGACAAATTATAGTTATTCTTGACATGAATAAGAGACTATAACTCTAAGACTTGATTACTAAATATTCTTACACCTATAGTTTTAACCTAAGTCATTAAAAACCTTTCTAAAAAGTCTTACTATCATATTCATTAAAGCAAAAATTATAGTAATCTCTAAGTAAAGTTTACTACCATTAGTCATAATTTTTATGCAATAGAAGAATTACTTGATGACAAGTAATAGTTAAGTTTGGGGGATTTTGATGCACCAAAAATAAGTTTGATTTTTCATATATATGTTATACTCATTTTTTGTGATAATGCACTTTAAAGGAAGGTATTTTCATTTTTTGTTGCAGGTGTGTTGATTTTTGGCATTTGGAGCAAAAAGGAAGCAAAAAGGAATGAATTTGGAGTAAAATGAGGTATTTCCAGAAATTACTCTGGCACCGACGGTGCCAGCATCCAGAAAGGAGCCGAAGTCTATAAATTACTCTGGCTCTGTCGACGCCCTTTGACAGAGAGTTGGCACCGACGGTGCCAGAATTCGGCGCCATTGACGGTTAATTCTTATATTCATTGAATTGGGATGATTTTTGGAAGGTTCCTTAAAGCATCTCTTGAGAAATTCGTCCCTACACTATAATAGAGTGCTTGAATGCCAGAAAAAGTGTCTTTGATAGTCTTATAGAGTCTAGATTAGTCTTGTTTAATCTTAGGAATCTTGTCTTATGTTGAGAGTCTTGTGAGAGTCTTGTCTTGAGAGGATTTTCTCTAGATTTGTGGGAAGAGAAGGAAGGTGAGAGATTACTTCTTCCTTACTTTTCTAAGAGAGAATTAAATGTTGTTGTGAAGAGAGAAAGAGATTCAAAGGAACTTCAAGGAATTTGCTTGGGGAAAAGTTTGAGATAAGTTGTGTTTTTTACTTGTTGTTTGTACGAACTTCCTTTTATATATAAAATTTATGTTTTGTTGTATCTTCCTCATGAATTCTGAGTAGATTTCTTTATCTTTCTCCTTACAATGAGATATGGTGAAGTGAAGAGAAAGATTGGATGTGCAATATAAATTTTAAATAATTATGATGATTTAATACTTCAAAATTCATTTACTTTTCGATCTGACCAATTGAAATGTTAAAATTTGTTGTGAGACATACGATCCGAAAGGACTATGCGTTCTATAATAAAGTGAGAATCACATTCAATTTCATGGATAAGAAAGTAGTTCATAGGGTTAAGTGCCAATATATAAGGAAATATATTTTGATAGGAGTAGAATTAAAGATTTTAGGGTGACAAACTAAAATCCCCAATTTGGTCCTAGTATTTGGAAACTAAAGCGAGATGTTAGCCCTTAAGTGAGAGAACATGGGAGCTCTGGAGTGAGCCAGTATCCTCCCAGTCTAACCACAGATTTAGGGACTAAACCTAGGATTAACCAATGTTTTTTATCCACTCGGAAGAGGGTAAGGAACAAGAATGCTCCTATTTGGTATAATACAATCTTCAACAATCTAAATAGTTCACTAATCATAACCTCATTGTAAGGGGAAAGATACTTTCTCCAATTTGAACCTTTCCTTACAAAACTTAGTTTAGAGTTAGTAACTTTATTTTGAAGTTTAGATAGTAGTTTAGTAAACTTAGTTCCTTAACAACATTAAACATTATCAACTTGTGTTTTCTACTTAAGTTTTATATAGTTTGAATATTGTGCTTCTGTGCTACTATCATAAGATTTATCACCTTCCCTGTGGGATTGATACTCAGGACTCCACTAGAGCCCTGTGTTACTTGAGTGATACGTATACTTGCATTTAGATCCTCGTGACTATATAAAATTTGTTATATATCTTTAGTTCGCTAGGATTGGCGGCCTTGCTATTAAACTGATTATATTGACATGATTTTTATTGTGATTTAACTGAAAATATTTCTGCATTAGCTGCACCCCGATCACTAACCCATCTTCACGATTACTAAAGATTTAGATTAACTTATGTTCTTTATAGCATCTCTAGTAAGAGTAAGGAAAACTATTGCTTCTTCTTAGCACAACACGTGTTGGATACTTTCGCAACAGAATTCTAATACTTATTACTGATTCATGATAAGAAAAAAGATATTTTATTTGCATTTCTTTCTTCTTACAAAAATCTTGTTAAATTTAGTTAGTTGTTTACTTTATTTTCAATTATCAAAATTACCAAAAAGAATTAAACTTACATTCCTGTAATATTATCTATAGTTTGTGTAAGATTGTTTTTAAAGGTTGAGTTTGTTATCTAATTTCTTCAAGAAAAAAATTTTAAAGGCTCAATGTAGGTTCGATATCTCGAGGTTTAATCAGAAAGTCTTATCTTACTTGATAACGATACATATACTTGCGTCGAATCCTCAATTATAAATATAACATTTGAACTCTTATTTGCATCGGAGTCAAATTTTTAGCGCCATTGTAAAAAAAGAGAAATAATTAAAGGAAAATATAAAATTAAATCAATATATAAATCATAATATTAACGTAAGCATAAATATTTGGGATCAAGTTTTTGGCGCTGTTGTAGGGGAGTCAAAAAAAAAAGTTTAAAAAAAAAATCTAAGAAAAACAAAATTTTACTTTTTAAAATCTAATTTAAACTTTAAGATTTATTATAGGAAATCGTACTGTAGTTTTTATATATAAGTTCTTGTTTGTGTGATTTTATTTTATTTTGTTGTAATATATGCGTAGTTCAGGTTCCGCAGGGCTAGCGTCCTATGATTCTTAATTAGAAAGAACTATTAGAAAAATTAAAAAAAATAAAATATAGAAAAAGATAAAAATATTCAAGAAATGG
Source organism: Papilionanthe hookeriana x Papilionanthe teres (assembly GCA_022702705.1). NCBI lineage: Eukaryota > Viridiplantae > Streptophyta > Magnoliopsida > Asparagales > Orchidaceae > Papilionanthe > Papilionanthe hookeriana x Papilionanthe teres. Next base: position 1,733,081 of record CM040435.1, read on the forward strand.
CAAATCAAAATAATTAAAATGTTGAAATCCATCAAGAATTTAGACCTTTTAGAGATTATGCTAACCCTATAGTGGATGAACTTCGTCATAGTATTAAAAAACCTGTTGTAGCGGCTAATTCATTTAATCTTAAACCTGCTATTGTCTAAATGGTATCTAGTAATCAGTTTGGGGGAGCACTAAATGAATATCCAAATTTACATTTTGCCAATTTTCTAGAATTTTTTGCAACATTTAAATGTGATGGCGTTTTGGATGATGATATTAGACTTAGTCTTTTTTTATTCTTATTAAGGGATAAGACTAAGATATGGTTAAATTCATTAGCACCTAGATCTATCAGAACTTGGGGTGATTTAGCGCAGAAGTTTCTTACTAAATATTTCCACCATAAAAAACTATAAAGCTTAGAAATGATAGTACATCTTTTGTCAGTTGGAAGGGGAATCTATTTATGAATCGTGGGAATGATTTAAAGATCTCCTGAGAAAGTGTCAACACCATGCGATACCAGATTGGTTAAGAATTCAAATATTTTACAATGTATTAGTTGGATCTCTTAGATTTATTATCGATGTCGCTGCTGGTGGTTCATTGATGTCAATACCATTTCATAACGCTTATGCTTTGATTGAAGAGATGGTAATTAATAATTTTCAATGGCCTTCTGAGAGGGTAAATAGTAAGAAAGTAGCTAATATTCATGAATCTGATGTTTTTGCAATATCAGCAAATCAAGTTGCTGCAATTTCATGGAAGTTTGACCAATTTGGAATGAATATTTCTCAACCAAATTCAATGATTTAAGAGAATTCATTAGACTAAATGGTAGATTCTCAAACATCATTAGAAACTTTGAATGTCATAAATAAAAGCCAAAAAACCCATATTCAAATTATTATAACCCAGGTTGGAAAACCATCCTAACTTTAATTTGAATAATAATAATTCGGGTGGTAGTAATCAGCAATGGAGGAACAACCAAGTAAATTCATTAGGAAATTGGAACAACCAAGGTAATCATGTTATAGACCTACTTATCCTTTAGGTTTTAATAGTAATCACCAATTTAAGGAGAATAAGTTGATATAGAAGAAGTGGTGTTACAAATGGGAAATCAATTGTAAAGTCAATGAGCTATAATTAAAAATATTGAGAATCAATTGGGACAAATAGAAAATTCATTAAGTAATAAATCTCAAAGAATATTTCCAAGTAATACAGAGATAAATCCAAAAGACAAGCATAAATAGCAAGTAAAAGTCGTTCAACTAAGAAGTGAAAGAGAGTTGGAAGGTAGAGTTCAAAAAGAGATTGAAGTAGAGAAAGAAGAGATTGAAGAACCTAAAGAGGAGGCTCCAAAAGGTTTAGAAAGACCTATATCTCCACCAAAAATTCATTTAGAAAAGCTACCACCTCCATTTCCTTAGAGACTTCGTCAACAAAAGTTGGATAAACAATTGTTCAAAATTCTTGGAAATCTTTAAAAAGCTTACGATTAATATTCCATTTATTGAAGCCTTAAATAAATGTCAAGCTATGTAAAGTTTATGAATGATATTCTTAACAGAAAAAGGAAGTTTGAAGATAATGAGACTGTTGCACTTAGTGAGGAGTGCAGCGCTATAATTCAGAAAAATATTCCTGAAAAGCTCAAAGATACTGGTAGCTTCACAATTTCATGTGCAATATGAGATATTTTATGGGAAAGCTTTATGTGATTTAGGTGCAAGCATTAACCTTATGTCATTATCTATATTTAAAAGATTGGGATTAGGAGAAATATCCCCCACTATTGTAACTTTACAGTTAGCAGATCATTCAATAACATATCCTAAGGGAGTTATAGAAGATATTTTAGTGAAAGTGAATCATTTATCTTTCTTGTTGATTTCATTGTTCTAGATATGAAGGAAGATAAAGAGACACCTATCATTATGGGGAGACCTTTCTTAGCCATGAGAAGAGTAATGATAGAGAAAGGGGAATTAACTGTGCGCGTCAATGATCAAACTGTTACTTTAAATATTTCAAAATCAATGAAGTATCCTACAATTGGTAAAGATGATGAATGTTATAGGATGTATGTAATAAGATATTTGAGTGACTGTCATTTCAAAGCAACTTATAAAGAAAATTTTGAAATTGAAGAGTTGAAACACGAGCAAGAAGAGGAATTAAAACAAACTAAAGATTTTCATGAGGAATATTTAAATTATGTTTGAGAAAGTTTTTAAGTTTTCAACATGACAAAAAAGGTGAATCTTTTAGTCCATCAATTAAAAACCCTCCTGAATTGAAGTTACTACCTAGACATTTAAAAAATGCCTTTTTAAGTGATTCCTCAACTTTACCATTTATAATTTCCTTAAATTTGACTTTAGAAGAAGATGAGAGTTTGCTTGAAACTTTGAAGAAATATAAGAAAGCCTTTGGATGGACAATTGCTGTTATTAAAGGAATCAGTCATTCAATTTGTATGCATAGAATCCTTATAGAAGAGAACTGCAAACCCAGGGCTGATCCTTAAAGGAGATTGAATCCTATTTTGAAAAAAATCGTTAAGAAAGAAATTTTAAAGTAGTTAGATGCTGGAATTATCTACCCTATTTCAGATAGTGCATGGGTTAGTCCAATTCACTGTATTCCTAAGAAAGAAGGAGTTCTTGTGACTATTAAAGAACATAATGAGTTAATACCAACAAGACAAGTCACAGGGTGGTGAATATGCATTGATTGTAGAAAGTTAAATCTTGCTACTAGAAAATATCATTTTCCACTACCCTTTCTAGATCAAATGTTGGATAGACTAGCCGAGCATAAATAATTTTATTTTCTGGATAGATAAACTGGTTATCACCAAATACAAATTGCTCCTAAGGATCAAGATAAAACAATGTTTACCAGTCCTTATAGTATATTTGCATTTAGAAGAATGTCATTTGGTTTATGTAATGCCCCTGCTACATTTCAAATGTGTATGATAGCTATTTTCTGTGATTTAATTTAAAAAGGAATTGAAGTTTTTATGGATGATTGTTTGGTGTTTGGAACTTCATTTGAATCATATTTAGAACATTTATCGAAAGTTCTCAAGCACTATGAAGAAACAAATTAGTCTTTAATTAGGAAAAATGTCAATTTATGGTAGCGAGAGGAATTGTTTTGGGACATCACATATCAGAAAATGGTATGGAAGTTGATTCTGCAAAAATTCAAGTGATCGCTAATTTACCTCACCCAACAAATATGAGGGAAATTAAAAGTTTTTTTAGGTGGATTCTACAGACATTATATTAAAGTCTTTCAAAAATTGCTAAGCCTCTATGTCATTTACTAGAAAAAGATGTAATTTTTAATTTTAATAAGGAATGCTAAAAAGCTTTTAAGTTATTAAAAGAAAAATTAATCACTGTATTAGTTATTTCACTAGATTGGGAAAAACCTTTTAAATTGATGTGTGATGCAAGTGATTATGCTATTGGACCTGTTTTAGGACAAAAGATGATAAGATTTTCAAAGTAATTTATTATGCTAATAGAACACTTAATGAAGCTCAAATTAATTATACCACCACTGAGAAATAGTTATTAATAATAGTATTTATTTTTGATAAATTCAGATCATATTTGATTGGAACAAAATGTGTATTGCATACAGATCATTCTGCTATTAAATATTTAATGAAAGAGAAGCTGGAAAAACCAAGACTGATAAGATGGATTCTTCTTTTGCAAGAATTCGACTTTAAATAATAGATATGAAGGGTGCTGCTAATCAAATTGCTGGTCATCTATCCTGGCTTTAATCAGAATAATCACTCTATTTTGAAAAAGAAATTAATGAACACTTTCCACATGAAAAATTGTTCACTATTAATGAGTGGCATGTTACATGGTATGTCGGCATTGTGAACTTTCTTGTTAACGATATTATGCCATATGGTTTGACATACCAACAGAAGAAGAAATTTTTATCTGAATTTAAGACTTATTTTTGGGATGACTCATTTTTATATAAACAAGAAAAGTATATAATTATTCTAAGATGTGTGCCTTTAGAAGAAACTTATGAAATTATCCAAAAGTGTCATGATTCTGATTTTGAGGGACATTTTGGTGTTGATGAGACTGCATATAAAATTTTGAAATCTGAATTTGATTAGCCTACAATTTTTAGAGATTGTCGGCAATTTTTTTAAATTTTAAAATGGATGATTTTAAAATATAGTTTATATTTAAAATAATTTAATTTGAAACAATGGGATTTGTCTTTTTTGAAAAGTGAGACATGATATCATACATTCAATAGTTTGAATTAAACGAGCACAACACCGCTAGTAATACTTCTATCCCGAAGAGTAGACATATCACTTAAAATGGTGGAGTTCGATTAACTAAACTATAGAGTCTGTGATATCTGGTCGGTCTGTGAAATATTCAATAGTTTAAATTAAATGAGCACAACACCATTAGTAATACATCTATCTCAAAGAGTAGACATATCACTTAAAATGGTGGAGTTCGATTAACTAAACTATAGAGTCTATGATATCTGGTCGGTCTGCGAAACCAATTTTTATAAGCCGACTAGTTCCCCTATTTAATACAAAAGATTAAATAGGGTTTATATTACCTGGGTTCTAAAGTTCTATATAAGGGCAAGCCCCTATAGTTAATTACATTTTAAATGAAGAGAGTCACTTAAGAAAACTCTCGAATATGATCAGTGGTTTTGCTTTCAAGAATTTCAAAGTTTAGTTTTTCACGATTGGACATTGGAAATTCAAAAGGGAATGGATCAAATTAGGAATAATTATTTTAGCAGTCCAAAGGAACGAAGAAGTAGGGGATGTCACAGATTCGAGACAAGCTTCAGTGACTTCCCAACTATCCTATTTTTTTGGCTTGAAATTGAGAAGATATTATTTGATGTTTCATCATGCCAGTTTTATACTCGCACGATACACGATCGTACAAAAAGTCTAAGAAGATAAGAGGATTTACATCGTACCGAACGGTAACCTCAAAATCCTAAAGGTGTTAGGACTTATATTGCACAATAGAGTTGTGCAAAAGCCTAAAGATAAAGTGAGGATTTACATCGCACTAGGCAAAATACCCTGAAATCCTATGGCTTATGTTATTTAAAACTAAAGGAAAGGTATCTGTTCTGCTGCTATAGATCGCCCGCCTTCATCCGCTACATCCTCGTCGTGTTGCCCTCGAAGTTTTGTTCCAAGCTCCAAACTTCTTGTTGTAATGATTGCAGGTTTAGTTTTAGAAGTGTCAAATTGAAGGGATGAGAGAAGTATCATGGTTCAGAGGCCAAGTTTTCTAGCGTGTCAAATTGAATGTCTTAAGTTTTATTAGGGGAAATGTCAAAGTTGATTAAGCGATACCGGTTAGGATCCCACGGTTCCCTCGTTCTGGCACCACAATTTTCTTCGGATTCACTTAGTCCAAATAAATTTACTAAACTCAACTTAATGAATTCCATACTTTCATTTAGACCGTGGGAAGCTCGTTGAACCGGCTACTTTGCGTAAGCTTAATATTGCAAGAATTTAATATCGCTACTAAAAGGGTTGAATCTCTAGCATGACACCAAAAACTTGACTGTGATTATAAATTTGATAAAGAAGTGTATAAAATATTCAATAATTGCAAAGTTACTCTTATCAACGCAAGTATACATATCGCTCAAGTAATATAGGGCTCTAGTGGAATCCTGGTTAGCGATCCCACAGGGAATATATTAGACGCTACGAACTAGGATTTTAAAAACTAATACATAATCACAACCTTATAGTTCAAATTGCCTATTTGTCATTAATATGCAATCGTAAATAAGATGTATTTTTAATAAACTAATTCTACTGATAATTAACTAATTTTACTAATAAAGTTTGTAATGTGAGGTTAAATATATAAGCAAGCATCCTTCTCCTTGTCAAGAAATTTAAGTGAATGGATAAATTGAATTAGTTCAAATTTTGTTGTGCCAAATAGGAGCATACCTATTCTTTACCCTTTGGTCAAGGCATAAAGAACATTGACTAATCATATGCTTGGTTACCGAATCTGCGGCTACGCTGCGAGGATATTGGCTCTCACTTCGGAGCTCCCATGTTCCCCTCGCCTGAGGGCTAACATCTACACTTCAACACCCAAACGATTGCACTGAATTGAGGATTTTAGTTTGTCACTCTAAAATCTCCAATTCTATGCCCGATAAATAATATTTCTCTATTTATTTGCACCCTACTTTCAAGGACTTTGACCTCCCTAAATCTTGGATGTAATCTTCACTTTAGTTGTAAAACTCAACATATTTTAACAAATCAATCGCCGTATTGAAAGTAAATTAAGATTGAACTGAAAAGAACATCACAACTTCTTTAACATTCTCTTGGCACAACTAATTCAAATCACCATTTCACAAAATCTCAAAAGAAGGAGAAAGACAGAGAAACTACTCAGATCTCATGGAGAAGATACGATAAAACTTGAATTTCATATATAAAAGCAAAGTCACACAAACTTCAATAAGTAAATACAACTTATCTCGAATTCCTACCCAAGCAAACTCCTTGAAGTTCCTCTGAATCTCTTCCTTTCATTACAGCACACAGAATTCTCCTTCGAAGCAGCAAGGAGGAAGAAATCTCTCACTTTCCTTCCACTCTTACAATCTCTCGAAGAATTCCTTACAATCTCACTAATTAAACTAACAGACACACTAGACACCCCCAAGAGACACTCACTAGACTCACAGACTACAACAACAAAACAACAACAACCCCAGCAACCCCCTATTTTCGGTCTCTAATTGTCTCTTTTAAAATTGTAGAGGATTTTTCGAGAGTTGTCTAAGCATCCCTTCGAAAATCGTCCTCATTCAATGCACTTTGTGAGAGAACCGTCATTCTCGCCATCGGTGGCCTCGATCTCGCCGTCGACGGCTTTCTAGAATACTAGGTTATGGCACTATTGAGAAAACCTCATCGTTGGTGGGGTCGATCTTGTCGTCAGTGCCGTCGATCTTGCCATCGGCGCCCAAGGTCAAATCTTCATATTTTGGTTTTTTTTGCTCCAAATTCGCTTCTTTTTGCATCTTTTTTCTCTAATGACCATAAATCAACATTCCTGCAAAAAAATATCAAAATAACCTTTCCTTAAAGTGCAATATCATCCAAATCCGTGTAAAATAGGTATGAAAATCTCAACATATTTTTCTTTGGTCAAAATCCCCCAAACTTAACTATTAATTGTCCTCAAATAATTTTTTGTATTACATAAAAGTGATGATTCATTGCTACAAAGTTTTAATTCAGAAATACAAAAAAATTGATTTAAATAAATATCATTGTCAGAGTTTCAGAAAAATTTTTCAAGTAATTAGATTAATTCTTCTAGGTGTAAGGCTATTTAGTCATCAAGTTTAAGAATTCTAATCTTATATTCATTTCAAGAATGATTATATGTTGCAGGATCAAGTCACTTAGAATAATTAATTGATAAGAAATTCATGAGAACGCTACTAGTAAAGAAACTAGTCCATAAATATAAGTTCAAGAATGTATTTAGGTTTTCCCTTAAGGTAGGTCCAAGTGAAGCCAATTTTTGATAAGGCATCTCCTCAAGCTTCTCCTCACTTACTTTTTTTTCTTTTCATTTGAATTACTTTTCAATCCTATATATATTTTTCTTTTCTTTTCATGGATTTTTATCAATCCTTTCTTTTTATTTTTCAAGTGAGTATTACTATATCTGGACAGCCTGTTAATAATTTTGAACTTCACTCTTCTTTTCCTAAATTTGAAACTGAAAGCATTCCTTTGCCTTATAAGTATTTCATAGCTAAAAATATGTTTCATATAGTCTCATTCTTTTTTTCTCTCAAATGAATTTATAAGATTCTTAACAATTCAAAATATAGTTTTCTTTATTTTGAATAGTTAACCAGAACCTCATTCTTTTATACCAAATACTTTATCCTATAGAATTAACTTTCATTACCAGAAATATTTCTTTAAATCTTCTACAATATTTAAATAAAGTCAAATACAGCTAACTGAATTAAATTTTATCACAAGAATCATGTTTATAATTTTTGAAAATATTTTAATTGAGAACACATAACAGTTAACATTTTTCTCTCCCCCCCCCCCCCCCAAACTTAAATTTTTCAATATATATAAGGAATGATACAGGTGGAAAGAAAAATTCCAAATTTAAATCATACCTTAATACTTTAGGCATTTGCAGGTTCTTCTCAAAATTTTATTTCAACTGGCCTGTAATATTAGGAGCTTATAGAAAAAATTAGAGAATCTGCTGGGGTAATGAAATTTGAAATAAGTACATAAAATAAAACAATTAACTACCACAATTGATTACACTACACATTACAGTACCAAATAGCATTTGCATTTCACAGAAAAACTAGACATAGTTTACACAATACATAGAACAATACTGAACTGTCTAAATAAATCTAAATAAATCACAGTACACAACAAAAACAAAAACAAAAACAAAAACACACAAACATCTCAATCACTAAATTTGAGATCAGACATCGAAATCCCATACTATATCTTCATCTCCCTGGTCAGCAGGTGGATTGGGCTGATAACGAGTATATCGGGGGCATTCAGGAAAAGTAACATCAGGCTCACCTCTATAGTGTCTGGCCTGAGCTTCGTAGTAATCTCTCTCAAAATAAGAATGCCTTTGTAGGTACTCACTTTCATAATCATGTCTTCGTTCTAAACCACCAATTCTTTCATTTAATTGCTCTATACTCGTCTGCTGCAAGGTCATCTCATTCATTAAATCATAAAGGGTAGGAGAACTAGTAGAAGGAGGGACATAACTAGTAGAGGGGATATCTCTACTAGTAGAATGTGCTTTACTCCTACTCCCAAATCTCCATTCATCATGGGATTCATCTGTCTTTAAGTTAGCCATACTAATGGGTTTCATTGGTTGAACCCATTCCTCATCATCTCTAGCTTCCACTCCAGAAAGTTGGCAAAGTGTATAAATAAGACCAGGATGTCCTAGTCCTCCTCCAGTTTCACTCATTGCCAAGGCTAATATATTTCTATAAATAATTTTCCCCACATTAATGCTTTTATTGTTCTGAATACAGAAATTCAGAACCGCTCTATCTCTCGATACTTCACTGTGGTGGTAAGTAAGTAGCTGAGTGGAACAAATGAAGTAATGTCATGCTTTAGATGTAGCATTCATCATGAAAAGAGGAAAATTTATCTGTTCACGTTGCTTGATCTTCCATGTCCCTTTCCCATCAGTGAGAAAGTCGATGACATTGATCAGCGGACCCTCCAAACGTCTCGTACTCGCTAGAGTAAGAATCGTGAAGTTCGTAGAAAGAATTTATGCGGACAGCATTAAAATCAACAGAAAACCCTCACTCTAACAGGCTCGTCCTCAATCTGAGTTAGATTGGCAAAAAATTCTTTCACAACTTCTACTGCAGCCTTGTTTGTAGAGTAACAAAGTTTTTCCCACTTCCTCTCTCTAATAACTCATTCAACTTCTCCTTCAGGTTTATCAAAAACTCTATATTGTATGCATTTCTTTCCTTGGAAGATAGAATTGTACTTTGACTGGGCGTTTGCATTCAAAAATCGAGCCTCGTCAAACTCAAGTCGCCTCTTTTGTCGGGGAGCCATTTTTTGATCTATCAAATTTACAAAAATTTAAACTAAACTCCAAAATAATGATAAAATGGCTTCCAAAGGTGACTTTAAGGATTCTAAATTAAGCTCAATGAATTTCTTCTAAGTATTTTCTCCACATTTTTAAATTTTTCGAAATTTCTAAATGTGGAAGAAATTCATGGTGAAAATCAACAATTTTTACATAGGAGGGAAGCTCTTACCGAAGGAAGATGAAATATGGTGTCAAAATGAGTTGAAATCGCCCCAAATCCAAGATCTCTCAAGCCCTAGGTCAAAATTTTCAGTGTTTGGAAGTTAGGGATGATGAATAGTGGCGTTTGACTGGTCAAAATCACAGTTAAAAAGTAATTTTCAAGATCTCAGCGTCGGCGGGGTCGTTGGCGCCGTCGGCGAGCTCTATTGAATAAAATAGCAGAAGTCTCGGGAAAATCCCAACGTCGGCGGCCTCGAGGGCGCCGTCGACGAGATTCTTAAAATTTGTTCAATTTCCAGATTTTTGCGATTTCGATCAATTTCAAGCCTCATTGACATCCATTCGATCATTTTAAACATAAATTTTAGTGAATAAGTAATGCATTAACACAAATAAACATTCACAACACAAAACAACACAATTATATAAAAAATCCAAGGGTTACAATACACGTTACACAACACACTTAGGTTAGGTATTTTCTCAACCTCAATTCATCAATTCAGCGTCGCAATCCAAGCCACAACACTCTAAATGCTGAAAACAAACATTCCATGCTTAATCTCAACTATACTGAGATCTAAAAGCAAACTTCGAAAGCAAGCAAACAAATAGATTCAAATCAAATCTAAACATATAAAATATACGTAGTAAAGCAGATCTATTACTCCTCCGATTCAGTACTTGTATCTCCTTTAACATCACCCATCGATTGAATATGAACGAAAAGGTTATAGAAGGGTCGGTAAGGGAATTCTTCAGTAGAGACTTCTTCTATCCATCCCATCTTTCTCATAAGTGTATAAAACTTCCTTCAATATGTCCAGAGTGATCAAAGTGGTCTTTCATCCTCCAATCAATGTGATCAACAAAATCAGAGATATTGTTATTTGCATTCATCACATTTTGTACCTCTTTTTCCAGTTTCTTAATTCTGTGTAAGATCACCAGCATCTTGTCCAAAACTAGAGGTTGAATTGGTGTTGAGTTATGTGATGATTGATCCATAATAATGCCCATATAATTCTCATCTTCATTTGTTGGGAACATTTATGTTGGGTCTAAAGGCTTCCAAGGTAGAAGTACATTTTCTTAAATCTCATATGAAACTTGGAATAGGTTGCAAGTGAGAAAATTGTAGAAAGATGTCCAAGCCCATGAGTTGATCCTTGAACGATCAGGCCCTATACAGACTTTACAATTATCGATCCAATTGGCAGTCCCATTTAAATACAGTAATTCAAAATAGCACTTTCTTTAGTAACTTTACCGATCCTCATCATCGGTAATAACTTTACATAAATGAAGAAGTGCCAATATTTTGATACATGATTTTGAAGTGTAGCAGAAAAACTAACATACCCATTTTCTCTTATTTCCCAGTCTTCAGTCTCGTCCGTTAAATATTGGTAGATCTCATTCATCAGATTTCTTATCGGGACGAAGTTGGAATAATGGCATACAGGAACATTCTCGATCATATATAATTCATTAATTTATGCAGAAGTAAAAGTTACCCACCTGCCTCACACATAGACGCTTCCCTAGTTTATTCCATGCAAATTAGCGCAAAATTCATTCACCACAGGAACGACTACTGAGCAGTAGTGTATCATAACACTTCCCATCGTCGCCGCACGATCATCTCTTCAATCACTGTTAATGGATTGGTTAATCTTCAATTCACAAAGCCACTTTCTTTGATTAATCTCCTCTTTGTCAGCACTTTGTTGAAGATTCATTGTGCCTCGGCACTAACGAAGTTTCTCCGGTTGAACACTCGAAATCTAGGGTAATCAGTGGAACTAGAAGCCATTAGGGATGAACTCTGTGGAGTTTCAATTCGTTTTTGGGTAATGGGGAGTTTAGGAACCGACTCTGGAAGTTTATACGGGAAAATTCTGCCTAAAACTGTCAAAAACCGCCATTTCAAACTTCAGAAATCGTCCACTCGCCGACTAGCAGTCGGCGGACTTGTGTAATTTAAATGTCAGGGCTCTCGGGAAAAACCCACCGTCGATGGCGTCGAGCTCGCCGTCAGCGCCCAAGGCAAAACTTGCACATAAACGTCATGGTTCGAATGCGTTCCAAATTTTCTCTATGAATCTAAATTCCATGATGATCAAAGGGTAAATACGAGCAGTAGAATTCAATACTACCACATACTAATGATAAATTCAAACAAATACTCAACAAATAAAGATAACTATGGGTTGCCTCCCATAAAGCGTTTGGTTTAACATCGTCAGCCCGACCTATTCAGGTGTTATTCAGATTGACTGAGCATTAAAACTTCTTTAAAGTTTGGTCTTTTACCCTTAAAATATGGTTTTAATCAGTGTTCATTTACTTTAAATCTATTCTCAGTCTTTCAATTTTCAATTTCAACAGCTCCGTAAGTATAAACTTGAGTCACAGTAAAGGATCCTAACCAACGAGACTTCAATTTCCCAGGGAATAACTTCAGCCTTGTATCGTAAAGCAAAACTTTGTGTCCTGGTTCAAAGTTCTTTTGGTTAATCTTCCGATCATGCCTTAACTTCAGTTTCTCCTGATAAATTCTATTATTATCATAAGATTCATTTCTTAACTCTTCTAATTCATTCATTTGTAACAATCTCTTCTCACCAGCATTTTTTAAATTATAATTGAATTCTTTTATCGAATAATATGTTTTATGCTCTAATTCTACTGGTAACTAGCAAGTCATTCCAAAAATGAGTCTGTAAGGAGTCATTCCAATAGGAGTTTTATAAGCAGTCTTGTATGCCCATAATGTGGTATCCAGTCTCGTAGACCAATCTAATCTACTAGGGTTTACAGTCTTTTCAAGAATTCGTTTAATCTCTCAATTAGAAACTTTAGCTAACCCACTGGTCTGAGGATGATAAGCAGTAGACATTCTATGAATAATATTAAATTTTTCTGCTAATCTTTGAATATATTTATTCCTGAAATGTGATCCTCCGTCAGTGATAATCACTCTCGGCATTCCGTATATTGTGAAAATGTTTTTCATTAAGAATCTTGAAACATTTTTAGCATCACAACGAGGTAAAGCTTGTGCTTCAATCCACTTTGATACATAATCAACTGCAACCAATATATATAAGTTCCCAAATAAATGAATAAATGGTCCCATGAAATCTAATCCCCAAACATGAAAGATCTCAACTTCTAACAAGAAATTCAGAGGCATTTCATTTCTTCTAGATATATTGCCTACTCGTTGGCACTATCACAAGTTTTGATATATCTGTAAAAATCTCTAAAGAGAGTAGGCCAATAAAATCCAGCTTGTAAAATTTTATGCGCAGTTTTGTCAGTCTCAAAATGTCCTCCAAATTCAGAATTATGGCATTTTTGAATAATCAGTTCAATTTCTTCATAAGGCACACATCTTCTAATAATAAGATCCTTAAATTGCTTATATAAATATGGTTCATCCCAAAAATATATTTTTACATCATAAATGAATTTTTCTGTTGCTGCAATGTTAGCATAGGTGGCAAAATATCACTTACAATATAGTTAACTATATCAGGATACCAAGGTATTTTCCACTCATTAATATTATAAAGTTGTTCATCAGGGAAACTGTCTATAATTTCATTGTCGGTGTCAGATAATTCATGATATTTTAATCTCAATAAATGATCAACAATTTGATTATCAGCTCATTTTCTATCAATTACCACAAAATCAAATTCTTGCATAAAAAATATTCATCTGATTAATCTTGGTATCCTTCTTTTCCATCAGATATTTAATAGTAGAGTGATCAGTATGTATAATACATTTAGTCTCAATTAAATAAGATCTAAATTTGTCGAAAGCATACACAATAGTCAGTAACACTTTTTGAGTAACTGTATAGTTAATTTGAACATCGTTAAGAGTTCTACTAGTGTAGTATATAACTTTAAAAATCTTATCATATCTTTGTCCAAGAACAGCTCCAATAGCATAATCACTAGCATCGCACATTAATTCGAATGGTTTCTCCCAGTCAGGTGAAACTATTATAGGTGTTGTGATTAGTTATCCTTTAATAACTCAAAGGCATTCAAGCAATCTTCAGTAAATTCAAATTTCTTGTCCTTTTCTAAAAGTTGGCATAGAGGTTTAGTATTTTTTGAAAAATATTTAATATAACGCTTGTAAAAACCAGCATGTCTAAAAAAACTTCTTACCCCTCTCACTGTAGTAGGAGGTGGTAGTTTAGCTATAACTTGAATTATTGCAGGGTCTACTTCCATGCCATTTTCTAAAATTTTATGCCCTAATACAATTCCTCTTGTAACCATAAATTGACATTTCTCCCAATTTAGAACTAAATTAGTTCTTTCGCAAAACTCCAAAACTTTCTCAAGATGATTTAAGCATGCGACAAATGATGTTCCAAATACAGAGAAATTATGCACAAACACTTCTATTCCATCATCAATTAACTTACTAAATATAGACATCATACATCTCTGAAATGTTGCAGGTGCATTACATAATCCGAAAGGCATTCTTCGAAAAGAAAAAGCTCCATAAGGACTAGTAAATGTAGTTTTCTCTTGATCCTCAGGAGCAATAGAAATTTGATGGTAACCGGTATATTCATCTAAAAAACAAAAATATTTGTGCCCAGTAAGTCTATCCAACATTTGGTCTAGAAATGGTAAAAGGAAGTGATCTTTCCTAGTGGAAAATTTTAATTTTCTATAATCAATACAAATACGCTACCCAGTAACTTGCCTGATAGGTATTAATTCATTATTCTCATTTGCTTCAACAGTCACTATTCCTTTTTTAGGAACACAATGAATTGGGCTTACCCAAGAACTGTCCGAAATAGGATATATAATTTCAGCGTCTAACCATTTTAAAATCTCTTTTTTAACTACTTTCATAACAGGGTTTAGTCTCCTTTGTGGATCAATTCTTGGTTTATGTTCATCGTTCAATAAAATTCTGTGCATATAAATAGAAGGGTTAATTCCCTTTATATCAGCCAGAGTCAAACCAAAAGCTCTTTTGTACTTTTTAATGTATCCATTAATTTTTGTTCTTGAATTTTTTTTAAGTCAGAGGATACAATCACTGGTAATGTTGATAACTCTCCTAAAAATGCATACTTCAAATGATTTGGAAGCGTCTTCAATTCAAATTCAGGTGGTTTCACAATAGATGGAATTAAGATTTTGTTGTCTGGTATTGTTAAATCGAGCGTTTCAAATTGTTCCTGAACATAATCAACTTCTTTGTTATCAATTTCATCATAATTATCGTTTTCCATATCTTCATGTTCTTCAAATTTTTCTTTGAAAATTCTTTTCTCAAATAATGGCATGTCTCCATTCTAAAACATTCATCATCTCTTTCTATTGAAGGATATTTCATTGACTTTGGGATGTTAAAGGTCACTTCCTGATCATTTACTCTCATAGTCAACTCTCCTTTTTGCACATCTATCATGGCTCTTCCTGTAGCTAGGAATAGTTTTCCTAAAATGATAGGTATTTCCTTGTCTTCTTCCATATCTAAAATGATAAAGTCTACAGGAAAGATAAATTTATCAACCTTAACCAGAACATCTTCTTGTCTTCTTCCCAATCTCTTAAAAGTTGATAGAGGCATCATATTTATGCTAGCTCCCAAATCACATAATGCTCGTCTATAAAATTTTTCACCAATAGCACACGAGATAGTAAAACTACCAGAATCTTTAAGATTTTCAGGAAGCTTTTTCTGAATTATAGCACTACACTCTTCACAGAGTGCAACAGTCTCATGATCTAGTAACTTCCTCTTTTTTTTTTAGTATATCCTTCATAAATTTAACATAATCAGACATTTGTTCCAAAGCTTCAACAAAAGTATTATTTATTGACAATTTTTTTAAAATGTCTAAGAATTTAGCAAATCGTTTTCCCTTGTCTTGTTGCTTCAGTCTTTGAGGAAATGGTGGTGGTGGTCTTTCAACAGTAATTTTCATAGGTTTTAGATGATAATTAGGATATAAACTTTCATTTTCTCCTTCATTTTCCACTTTTTCCTTTTCAACTACAGTTTCTTTATGGCCCCTTATTTCCAACTCTTTTTCACTTCTTAATTGAATAGCCTTGATCTGTTCTTTTCCTTGATCTTTAGGATTTACTTCAACATTGCTAGGTAAAGTTCCAACATGTCTATTGCTCAGTGCAGTAGCAATATGCCCCAATTGGTTTTCTATGTTTTCAGTAGCAGCTCCTTGATTTTGTAATTGATTTCCCAAAGTCAAAACTAGTTCTTCCATAGACAGCTTCTTCTCCTTAAATTGTGAATTATTATAAAAACCTGGTGGATTAGAAGGTCTATAATTTGGATTAACTTAATTGTTTACATTTCCTAATGGGTTTAGAGGATTGTTCCCCCACTGAGAATTAACAGGATTAGCATTACCATGGTTATTCCAATTAAAGTTTGGATGATTCTTCCAACCTGGATTATTGTAGTTTGAATAAGGATTATTTTGTCTATTATTTATCAAATTTAAAGTTTCATATGAAGATTGAGTATCTACAATTTGTCCTAATGAATTTTCTTATAACACTGGAGGCATTTGAGAACAATTCATTCCGTATTGATCTATTTTCTTTGAAAGAGCAGCAATTTGAGAAACTATCATAGTTAAAGCATCTGAATCATGAATACTGGCTACTTTCTTAGGATTTGCCCTTTCAGCGGGCCATTGAAAATTATTGGTAGTCATTTCTTAGATTAAAGCATAAGCTTCTTCAAAAGGTTTAGACATTAGTGATCCACCAACAGCAGCATCAATGATGGATCTAAGAGATCTTATTAATCCATTATAAAAAGTTTGAATAATTAACCAATCTGGTAAAGCATGATGTGGACATCTCCTAAGATCTTTAAATCTTTCCGAAGATTTTATATCGATTCTCCTTCATACTGACTGAAAGATGTGATATCGTTTCTAAGCTTAGCAGTCTTAGATGGTGGAAAATACTTCGATAAGAATTTTTGTGAAAATACTCCCCAAATTCTAATAGATCTCAATGCTAACGAATTTAACCAAACCTTAGCCTTGTCCCTTTGTGAAAAAGGAAAAAGTCTAAGTTTGACAATATCATCAGACACTCTGTCATATTTAAAAGTAGCACAAAGTTCTAGAAAACTCGCACGATGTTAATTAGGATATTCATTAGAAGTTCCGCCGAATTGATTGTTTTGTATCATTTGGATAATTGCAAGTTTAAGCTCAAATGAATTAGCAGCTACATCAGGGTTTTGGATAGTTAAGTGAATTTCATCTAATGTAGGGTTAGCGTAATCTCTTAGAGGTCTAGATTGATGTTCATTTTTTATTCCTTGGTTGTTTACATTGTTTTCCATTGTGTCAGGATCTCTATGTTCTTTTCTCAGTTTTCTAATTTTCCTAACAGTGCATTCTAATTTCAAATCGTAGGGTATAAGATTTTCAGGTCCAAATTTACGCATACAATCGAAATCAGTACACAGAAAAACAGTTGAATAAATATGAAAATAAGTTGCAATTCTATTAAAAGTTTTCTAATGGTCCCAAAATTGTCCATTACTCTAATTATGTTATATTTCCCGTTAACGGCGCCAAAAACATGAACTAGCTACTTTGCGTAAGCTTAATATTGCAAGAATTTAAGATCGCTACTAAAAGGGTTGAATCTCTAGCAATGACACTAAAAACTTGACTGTGATTATAAATTTGATAAAGTGTATAAAATATTCAATAATTGCAAAGTTACTCTTATCAACGCAAGTATACGTATCGCTCAAGTAATACAGGGCTCTAGTGGAATCCTGGTTATCAATCCCACGTGGAATATATTAGAGGCTACGAACTAGGATTTTAAAAACCAATACAGAATCACAACCTTGTAGTTCAAATTGCCTATTTGTCACTAATATGCAATCGTAAATAAGATGTGATTTTAATAAACTAATTATACTAATAATTAACTAATTTTACTAATAAAGTTTGTAATGTGAGGTTCAATATATAAGCAAGCATCCTTCTCCTTGTCAAGAAATTTAAGTGAATGGATAAATTGAATTAGTTCAAATTATGTTGTGCAAAATAGAAGCATATCTATTATTTACCCTTTGGTCAAGGCATAAAGAACATTGACTAATCTTATGCTTGGTTACTGAATCTGCGGCTAAGCTGGGAGGATACCGGCTCTCACTTCGGAGCTCCCACGTTCCCCTCGCCTGAGGGCTAACATCTAAACTACAGCACCTAAACGATAGGACTGAATTGAGGATTTTAGTCTGTCACTCTAAAATCTCCAATTCTACGCCCGATAAATAATATTTCCCTATTTATTTGCACTCAACTTTCAAGGACTTTGACCTCCCTAAATCTTGGATGTAATCTTCACTTTAGTTGTAAAACTCAACATATTTTAACAAATCAATTGGCCAGATTAAAAGAAAATTAAGATTGAAGTGAAAAGATCATCACAACTTCTTTAACATTCTCTTGGCACAACTAATTCAAATCACCATTTCAAAAAATCTCAAAACAAGGAGAAAGACAAAGAAACTACTCATATCTCATGGAGAAGATACAACAAAACTTGGATTTCATATATAAAAGCAAAGTCATATAAACTACAATAAGTAAATACAACTTATCTCGAATTCCTCCCCAAGCAAACTCCTTGAAGTTCCTCTGAATCTATTCATTTCTTTACAGCACACAGAATTCTCCTTCGAAGCAGCAAGGAGGAAGAAATCTCTCACTTTCCTTCCACTCTAATAATCTCTCGAAGAATTTCTCAGGATCTCACTAATTAAACTAACAGACACACCAGACACCCCCAAGAGACACTCACTAGACTCACAGACCACAACAACAAAAACAACAACCCCTACAACCCCCTATTTTCGGCCTCCAATTGTCTCTTTTAAAATTGTAGATGATTTTTCAAGTGTTGCCTAAGTATCCCTTCAAAAATCATCCTCATTCAATGCACTTTGTGAGAGAACCGTCATTCTCTCCGTCGGTGGCCTCGATCTCGCCGTCGGCGACCTTCTAGAATACTAGGTTTTGGCACAATTGAGAAAACCTTGCCGTCGGCAGCCTTCTTTTCTTTTTAATTTCTGAACTCTCGGGAAAAATTCGCCGTCGGCACCGTCGATCTCGTCGTCGACGCCCAAGGTAAAATCTTCATATTTTTGTCCTTTTTGCTCCAAATTCACTCATTTTTGTATTTTTTTGCTCCAATGACCATAAATCAACATTTCTGCAACAAAACATCAAAAATATTTTTTCTTAAGTGCAATATCATCAAAATCTGTATAAAATAGGTATGAAAATCTCAACATATTTTTCTTTGGTCACTCGTTAGCAATCGTAGGTTGCCTCCTCCGAGGGATTTATAATCATCCGATAGATTAATTTAGTTGCAATTATTGTTTTGTTTGTGATTAAATTTTCAATTGTTTTATATTTTGGTTGTTGTGAATTGATGAACTTTATTTTGTTTTGTTTTTGTTTTTATTTTGGTTTTGGATTTTCACATGCATGGTGTCATAAATTGCAGTACAGTAAAAGCAACTAAGTAAATGCAGTAGAGTAAAGTAAAAGTAAATTGCAATGTAATAATATAAAAGCGTACCTACCAGTTCTTCTCGTATCTCTACCTGAATGATTAACTTTCACAATAAATATGTAGATAATTTGCAGGGAATTAAAATTGCATGAAAGAGAAGCAGGAAGTACAGGTGGATGTATATAGTATAGTAAAGTAAAGAAAGGAAAGAGCTGTGTAGTAACATACAATAAGGAAAAAGCATAGTTGTGTAGTAGAGTAAAAAGAATGAAAGGGTTGTGTACCTGGCCGCTTCTATTAATGTTTCAAAGCAAATAGCAATTAGCATATTATAAGTGTATAGATATTGACAAATAAATTTTAGTATAAAAGAATAATCAATAAGCATATGAAAATCAAAGTGGGGAAATAAGAATTCAAGTTGGGATAAGCTCAGCTGTAGACTTTCTATTCTCGATAATCCCACAGACAACCAAAGTGTCAAAGTCTGTATATATCAATATCAATTAAAAGTCACCAGCAAATCATTCTAGAATCGGGCAATTCTAATCCCTACCACTTAACCGATGAGTGAACCAACTCGTACTATCTGAAGTTTAAGAAGTGTAGTATCTGTACGTAGTATCTGAACTTCTAAACGTGTAGTATATGTATGTAGTATCAGAACTTTTAGAAGTTTAGTATCTGTTGTTGGTTCACAAATCTTTTAAGGACAGGGATAGAATCACCAACGACTCAAATGGTGAAAAGAGCATCTTTAATTGATTATTGGTTAAAAGATTTCAGCTATAAAGGAAAACTGAGAATAAATTTTGCATCATCGCCTTTGCCCCATATATCCAACTTATAGGCCATTTTGATATTCCATATGCTTTCAAAATTGCATAAAACCAACTCATATAATTTCAGATTTCGCATAAGCCCAAACCGTAAAACTCTGGGTTTTGCATAACAAACAACCTCCAATTTTGAGATCATTATAAGGACTTAACATAACTTCATTGAAGGCACTTACATATAAACCACCAAGTTCGTAGAGATTTAGAGGAAGAGAGTAGATTATCAATGCAAAAGTAAACCCCTCGGCATTCTTGCTATTGTATTTATTTCCCAAATTCTTCATCCAAGTGAAATTAAACATTATAAAAAGAATAAATCTTTCAAAATTGCAATGTAAGCTCAAGAATAAAATTAAGTAATCAAAAGCTACATTTATACATTGCAATTTAGATGTTATATATGTATGTAACGGATTTTTGGTATCATACCCATAGAATTGTTAAGAAATTAGATGGTGTATAGGTAAATATAATTGTAACTATGAAGTGGAATATAATATGGCATAGCATACCCAAGTAGTAAGCAATAAAGGGAGGCATACATTCGTATTTGAGAGTTCACTAGAAGGGACTTCAAACAACCTTTAAATAGCATGATAATCACTTCATAAACCTCAATAAATTCATGCAAAACTCACCAGCCGTAGGTCCCAACAGTCATAAGAGGTTCTTTATCATTTTGGTCAAGTAAAACTGACTTCAGTCCTATAAAATTCTTTTTTTTTTCGAATGAACTATCAGATTTTAACCAAACTTCACAGAAATACTCGTGACAAATATTTATGATCAAGCAATCATTCGTAAGAAATGTTCTCACTTCGTTTTAAAGTTTCTTGCTAACAAAGGAATTGAGAAGACAAAATTTTCTCTCATCATAACCACCTGAACCATCACCATAATGATGGTAGATAAATAAATGAAGGGGCGATTACATATAGACCACCCAATTCATATGTATTTACGTATCTGACACCTAAATCTTACTTTCTGCATTTTTAACACCCAATGTGTCAATGTAAATCTAGTGGGATAACATTTAAATTCAAATAAACGGAACAATTTTACACATACCACACAAATTTTTTATATCATAAGAAAAAGATGTCACTTTCTAAATTTAAAATAGAGCTGTCGCTCCTTCATGCGTAAGTAAACTGGTGTTCATATAAAATTGAAATTTAGGCATCGGATTATGTAAATACTTCAAAAACGCGTTGAATTCAATTTTCATCGAAATATCGGCTCGCGATCAATTGTTTTGAAAATTAATTTTAAATTCTTATCAATTATGAAACAAATACATGTGCAAGTGATGTGAATTTCAATATTTAAATGTGTCGACGGTCGGAATTACGGTGTTCGTGCGCGTAGAGGTGCAAAATTAAGCAGAAGGCAACCCTAGGGCTTAATGGTCCTATGGGGACTCCTTTTGAGTTCCGTCATGTTAGTTTCGACCTTCTAATAATTAGTGGTCAAGAACATACATGCAAAACTTCAAAAAGAGTAAAGAAGCGGTTCGTGTTTCTAAAACAAGATGGGTCCCATCTCTAATCTTCTAGGACAGTCGAAGAGGAATCCTATGGATAGATCTTAAGCACTAAGAAGAAAGAAAGACCTCACCAAAATCGAGGTCAACAGAGATGTTAATGCTTATATTAAAAATTGTGATCGATGTCAACATGTAAGCAATATTTCTAGAAGAAATGAGAAGCTCCTCAATTATATGTTGGAAGTCGAGATTTTTGATGTTTGGGGATTAGATTTCATTGAACCATTTATACCTTCTTTTGAAAATTTATATATATTGTTGGCAGTAGACTATGTATCTAAATTGATAGAAGTTGTTGCTTTACCTTGATATGATGCTCAAAGTGTTACAAAAATTTTTAGAAAGAACGTATTTTATAGATTTGGGATGCCGAGAGTGATCGTAACTAGTGGTGGAAGTCGTTTCAGAAATGCAATAATGAAGAAATTAGTAAAGAAATATCATATCAACCATCAGATTGTTACTGCTCATCATTCTCAGACAAGTGGTTTGGATGAATTATCCAATCATGAAATTAAAAGAATTTTGGAAAAATCAGTGAATCCAAACAAAAAAGATTGGTCAATCAAACTGGATTTTACTTTGTGGGTTTATAGGACTGCATATAAAACTCCTGTAGGAATGTCCCCATACAGGCTAATTTTTGGGAAAGCTTGTCATTTACGAGTTGAACGTGAGCATAAAACATATTGGGCTATTAAAGAATTTAATTATAATTTAAATGATATTGGTGAGAAAAGACTATTGCAACTAAATGAGCTTGAAGAGATAAGGAATGAATCTTATGAAAATGCTAAGATTTATAAAGAAAAGATGAAGATGTGGCATGATCGGAGAATTCTTACTAAAAAATTTGAGCCAGGACAACAAGTTTTGCTATATAATGCAAGATTAAGACTATTTGCAATAAAACTTAAGTCCAAGAAGATGGACCCATTTGTTGTGATAAAAGTTTATCCCTATAGAGCTATGGATATCAAATATCCTAAAACTGAGAAAATATTCAAAGTGAATGGTAACAGACTGAACCCTATTTTTCAGGTGATCAACTTAAACTTGATAATCATATGATGTTGGTCGCCCAGAATAAGCACTGGTTACATCGGACTGACGACGTAAAACCAAGCACTTTATAGGAGGCAACCCATAGTTATCAGTGTGATTTGCTTTAAATGTTGTTTTGAATGTTTGTTGTTTGATGTGAGTAAGAAAAATGTGGTAGTATTTTTTATTTTATTATGATATAGTGATGATTATGAGACCTTAATTAATGATATAGATGAGTCAGATTGCACATTTGGACTTTTAGCAGACATGTGCTAAAATGAGCACCGGCGCCTAAACGCCAACACTTGACGCTTAAGCGCGGGAGTTAAAAAAAATGCGTAGAGTAATGTTCTAGAAAAATCAAACATGGGGAAGTTATTTTGGATGTTATTTGGTGTTTTCTGAATGTGGGATGTGGGTCTAGGGACCTCTAAAGTCTATAAATAGCATGAGAATGAAGGGATTTTTACCCCACTCCAAATTTTCATCCTTAAGTTTAAGTGAAAGAGTTTTGAGTTGAAGAAAGAGTTGGAGAGAAGTTCAAAATGCCTTCTTGGGAGAGTAAAATAAAGAAAAAAGAAGAAGCCAACAAGAAGAAGTTCATAAGTCAGAGTGTGCAAGAGTTAAACAACAGATTCCTAGTCATTAGTGTCGAAGGAATAGCGGATAAGATTGTGAAGATTGAGGCTGACGTGGCTTCAATTGAAGCAAAGGTGAATGAGACTAAAGCACACTTTGCGCGTATTAGATGGCAACTTAAAATGAAATTCAGAAATACAAGTTATATTGAAGAAGCGGACAAGGTGATGTATCTGAAAAATAAGTGGATTGAAGAATATTCAACGAGAGTTCTTCATCATCATCTGTTCTATCAAATTGATATTTCAAATGCCTCAGAATAGACAAATGGAGGTTCAGGATATGTTCCACCTAATGGAGAATAGAAATAAGTTCGAGAGTCTTGTGTAGTTGTTAATAGTTGGTGTTTTGTGTGTTTTATGTTTTCCTTATCTTTGTTATGTTTGATTTATTTTGTTTAGATGACATCTCATCCAAGAATCTTTGGTTTGGAAGAATTTTTGTATTTGTATTTGTATTTGTTTTTGTTTTTAATGATGTGTTTGGTTGTGTGAAATTTTGTGTTGAATCGACTTAGTGTTAATGTGTGAAATTTAAGAAAGAGGAGAGTAGGAGGGGATGAAAATAGTTATTAAAATTATTAAGACCGTTTAAGCTAAAATGTGCATTTAGTGAAATCATCAAAATTTGTGCACTAGCGCCTAAGCGCTGAAACATCGCGCTTAAGCGTCAGTTCACGAAAACTGGTTCGCGTAAGTTTATTAAACTCAAAATTCCCATTTTTTACCCTTATCGTCGCCTTCTTCCTCCAGATTTCGCGATTTTGTGACCTAGGGCTTCTCTCAGTTGAATATTTGTGGGTGGATTCAAGCTAAATTTGTTGAAAATCATCTTCTATCTAGAAATTTTTTATTTTCACCATGTATTTGGAGTGCATTATGGAGAAATCTAAAAATTACTATTCATGGTGAAAATTTGAGGAAAATCTAAGGAAACTACTTGGATTTGATGGTTAAGCTTTTTGAAGTTGAGTTTAGTGATTTTGGCTTAATTTTAGAATTTATTGTGATTTTTATATGATTTTTAGAAAATGGCACCCAAGATTAAGAGGAGCAAGGGGTTGTTGACCAAAGAAAAATATATTGAGAATTTCATACAGATTTTACATTGATTTTGATGATATTGCGCTTTAAAGAAAGATATTTTCTATGTTTTGTTGCAGGAATGAAGATTAATAGACAATGGAGCAAAAAGATGTGAAAATGAGCGAATCTGGATCAAAAAGGACTAAAAGCATAAGTTGATCTTGGCCGCCGACGGCAAGGAATAGGCCGCCGACGGCGCATTTTTCCAAAGAATATAGAAAATATTATAAGGGAGCCTGTTGACCTCATTTTTGATGAGGTCTTCTCTTCCTTTTTTTTAGTACTTAGGATCTAGCCTTAGGCTTTTCCTTTGACTATTCTAGAGAATTAGAATTGGGACCCACCACTTAGAAATTCAAACCACTTCTTAACTCCCTGCAAACTCCACAAACTTGATTGTAGACCCCTAATCACCTAGAGGGTTGAAATCGAATGTGGAAGTTTAAAGGATGAGTTCCTATAGGACTCTTTGGCCTTAGAGGCCGCCACAGGTGGCCCAGTCCAGTGAGGGCTGACTTACACACACACTACACTTATACACTACACTTTCACACACCTCCTAAAACCACACCCATATCCAACTTGACCTCCCGACTCATGAAGGTGATTCACATGGATGGTCCTTAACCCCTAAGCCCCGGCTTAGAGGTTAGGAACAACATAGTGAATGCCTCAAATGAGTCCCTTCATGACTCATGTGGGCTTGATATGGCTTCATGGCTCAACCAAAATGATTTCATTCCACTTACATTTACCCAATCTTCAATTTTCCAAATTTTCAATTTTTGACCCCCGGGACCCCAGACCCGCCTAGCCTACCCAAAACCCTTGAAATTACCCAAATTTTCAAAAAATCTACAAATCACCCAAAATTCCTCAAAACCAATCCCAAACATTCCCACATCACTCAAATTGATAATCCATATCCAAATATACCAAAAATTTCAAAAATACTCCCAATACCCTCCAAATTACCAAAATGCCCCTCTTGACCCAAAAATCCAAAAATTCCGAAAATTCCCAGAACATTCCAGCAAATCCCAAATATTCTCAATTTCATTTTGTCCAACTACACCATGGGCCAATTTTGTCAATTTACCCCACTTTTGTCAAAATCCCCAATTTGACCCATTTTAATCCAAAGTGAACCCAATGTCAAACCAAACCTACCCAATTGACCCAAATTCTGGTCCAATTCAATTCTAAACTTCAATTCAACATCCCCAACACCAATCTAGACCAAATCCAAGCCCAATTTGATTGACATTTGAATCCAATTTCACTTTTGACCTTAAAGCCCAATTTGGACCCATGACCCAAACTTAGCCCAAACTAACCCAATTCAACTTCAATTAACCCCAAATCTTTTCTAAACCTTCCCTAAAATCCCCACAAAAAAAAAACTAACATAATTTGCCCAAAATTTGGACCGAAACCCCACTCAAATTCAACCTAAAACCAAAAAGCATAATTTTGACCTAAACCCAAACTTAACCCAAATAGACCCAAACCCCAAAATCCAACCCCAACAAAAGTTGAAACCTCTTTGAAACACTCCCATAAACATTTCCCAACATTAATTTTACATCAATTTCAACCCTAGCCCAACATTGGCCCAAATTAGCCCAATTTGACCTACATTAACCCCTTTACGAAAGAAGCCCAAATCCAACCCAATTCAAACCCAAATCACTCCAAACTTGTTTCAAATCAATCATGACACATCCTTAGACAAAACTCAACATTTATTTGGCATGGCCCATTGCAAATTTTTCTATTCAAAAGCCCATTTTCAAACCTAAAGGCCCACTTCCTTAAACCACTTTAAAAGCCCACCCAAGACCATTTCCAAAGCCCAAGTTTTCAATCCAAAGCCCACATGACATTTCTCCACATCATCCATTTAATCAAAATCACCCCTAAGTTTCAAAATCATCATTAAACCATTCCAAATCAAGCTTCATGAAAATTCTCCACCAAAATACCAAAATTCCTAAATTCTACTTCCATGAAATTAACCAAGCTTTATCCTAAGCCATAGGCAAGCCATGAAGCCATTCTTAAGCTACATGCAAGCCATGTGAGTTGTTTACATGTGACCTTACCACATTGGGCAAAAGGAGGAGGTCCTTTAAGCACTTCCTAAAAGCCATTAACCTTACTTATGATTCCCTTAACCCAAATATAATCCAAATATTCTTGGATGGAGACTTCTCCACTTAAGACCAGCTGACCCAACTGATTCACCCAGCCCAAAACCGGGTCTTGGGGAGGTGAACCAAACCCAAAATCATGGGTTGACCAATTTGAACCCAAAATGAGCCTCTCCCCATTCCATTTCAATCCGGTCCCTTTACACATGTCAAACTCCGATTGATCGCACCATTGTCAACCCCCGACCCCACCGGTCAAGATGGTGACCGAGTGCTCAGCCGACCGACCACCGAGCCGCCGGAAAACACCATGGCCGAAAGCTCACATGTGAGCCAACATTGAAATTCCCCCTTGCTGAGCCGCCCCAAGTCCAGTGACCACCATGGCTATTCTTCTCTTGCATGAGCAGTCGATCCCGATCCACTAACTCCCCCAGGAGGCCCCCAGCCTCTCCTGATTTAAACCCCACCTCCTCTCGGCCATGAGAGGTGCTTGAACCAACCTTAAGGAAACTCGCCAAAATCACTCCGGACTCTCCCCCACACTTAGAGCATTTGATCCCCACTCGTTCTCTTGCCCTAATCCCCACTAATCGAGCTCGATTTTGGAGCTCGATTCTCGAGCCGAACAGGACACTCCCAAATCCTCCACCAAAGTCAAATTAAACTCACCCACACCTGCACAAGACCAAGAGAAGGAGTTCCCAGGTGAAAGCCCCCTCACCAGGGCCGACCATTGCTCCCGGTCTCCAAGCTTTGTAATCGGGCGTGGTCGAAATCATACCTAGAAAATTCACCAGGCCAAGGGACTTCATCTGGAGCTTGCTTGGACCCAATCGAAGGTGAAACAACCCTCAGATCGAAGCTTCACTTCTCTGAGCAAAGGTACGGACTCACTCTTCTTCCCGAGCTTACAGAGATTCTCCATTTAATTTGAATCAATTTCAACGCATGTTTACCGTATAGATGTGTTCGTCTCTTCAAGACGAATCCATAGAGCATAAGAACACAAAAATCCATTGAGAATCGAGAGAGAAATTAGGGTTAGAAGGTTGACGGTCACGGGTGCACACCAGTCGTAGACGATGACTGGGAGCCGTCGGATCGAGCGTGTATCGAGCGGACGGTCGGGATCGAGCCGGACAGCGCGATGGTACATGAACTGCGGGCCCCTGGAGCGCTGAGTCGGATGGCGGCGCCGAATCAGAGCGCGCCGCGTGGCCCTTCGGAGCTGCCGAGGATGGCGTGGTGCCGCGTGGATAAGTAGGAAAATAGGGATTTTTCTTATTTATTTAATTACGAGAACTTAGAAAATTCATAACTTTGTGTAGGAAAATCCTAAAAATAAAATAAAAGTACCCTCTTGCTCAGTGAACAGAGGAGAATAATGTGGAAAAGAAATCATTTAATTTCATTGAATATTTGATTTTTAATGATTTATTTACTCTCTGCACATTTTCAATTCTCCATGCATGTATACAATTCACCATGGCATGAGACCATAGAGCTTTTGAAGCCTCTAAATTTGGCAACATTCCCTGAATTTTCCAAAGTCAGAGACCATCCCTATGAAGAGTTATTGATTTTTCAATTCTAGGTCACTATTCTGAGTATTTTAATTCCAATAATTAGCATATTGTGAAATAAATTCTAGGAAAATTTGGTGATGTTTCTTATGACCAGAGGACCCTAGGGAAAATAGGTTTTGAGTTAACACACTTGTAATAACCCTAATTGGCTTAAACACCCAAAATGGAGCTTTAATTAATTAGAGCTAATCATACTTCAAATTAACTTGAAATTAATTCTCCACTGACCTTTAGGATTAGAGGAACCCACCATAGAAGTTTTAAGTCAATTGGACTTGGTTAACCCTATCAAATGGGTTGATTAAGCCATTTAGCCAAAATTAAACTTCAAAAATTCATAACTTTCAAAATACTTTTCAAAAATTCACCAAATTGGTTTTGGAGCCTCTCTGATATCAGGGGAATTTAAGAAAATTAAAATTTCAATTTTCTAAAAAATTTAATTTTTTGCATTATTTTAATATTTTTAATAATTAAAAAATAATAAAAATCACAAAAATAATAAAATTCACCAAAATGTCACATTTTGAATTTTAATCACTTAGGAATAAACCCCATATTTTTTTTAAGTCTCTATGATGAGATATCAAATTTTAAAGCCCCAAGGTAATTTTAAAATTAAAAAAATGTATTTTCTAGCATTTCCACTAAAATAATTCTAATAAATCAAAGAAAAATTAGAAAATTATAAAAATTGGTTATCTGGTTTCCTTGATATCAGAGAGATTTTTGAAAAATATAAAATTCATTCTTCAACCTTTATTTTATTTTTAAATTAATTAATACTCCAAAACTCAAAATAATTATAATAAAGAAAATATAATTCAAAAAATCACCAAAATTGGTCCAAGTGGTCCTCTGGTCATTAGAAATGTCCCATAATTTTCTTAAGGACAGAAACTTTCCCTTGGTCATATTATTGAATTTTTCTTGAAAATCCCTATTTTCCACCAAAAATAATTACATAAATAAATTAAATACAGAAAAAATCACATTTTCTCCTCTAATGTCTTGATTGATATATGGGTGAAGTCACATAAAAATTTCAAATTCATTTAAGCTCAATTTAGTGAGTTATGGAATTAGTAAGTTTAAAGGGCAAAATGGTAATTAAAATTTTAACCTATAATTAAAAATTTTAGGTTTAATTAAAAGGGTGGGTAAAATATTTGATACTAAGTTGATTTTGGATGTTTGAAACTTAGGTAATTAAAGGGTAGAAACCTATCAAACAATTTGAAAATAATTAAAATCAACCTTAATTAAATAATTAATTAAATTTGGAAGAATAATAAGAAATTGGAATTATTAAAATAGGGATACCATTAGGAGGAGATTTGTTTCTTTAATTTAAGAATCCCTAAATTAACCACCTCAATAATATTTAATTCCTAATTAAAATGATAATCCAAACTCAAGATTTAAAATTCCAAAAGACTTAATCATTAAATTAAATTAAAGTTAAAACATTTAAATTAAATCCTTCTAAAAATTCAATTAAATTAATACTTTAACAATTAAATTAAATCATCCTTAAATCATAAAAAATAAAATACTAAATTAAAATTAAAATTAAATTAAATTAAAATTTAAATAAAATTAAATTAAAATTTAAATTAAATTAAATTAAATTAAAACATATTAAACTAAACTAAATTAAATTAAATTAAAACATATTAAATTAAATTAAATTAAATAAAAAAATAAAGTCAAGTTAAAATAAAATTAAAATTAAATTAAAAAAATATTAAATTAAATTAAAATTAAAACTAAACCAAATTAAATTAAATTAAAATTAAATTAAATTGAATTAAATATAACATCACCTAAGACATAAAGAATTCAAAATAAATCTAAAACAACTTGAACATTATTCCAAACTTAAACCCATTAATTGAAATTAAATTAAATCACAAATCACTTGAACATTATTTTGCCCTCAAAAGCTCTTGTTGTCATAACTCCTAAACAGAGTATTAAATGAAGTGTTACTTCACTTATAGGATATTCAAATGTCCTAATTCACTGAGCAAGATGACAAAACTTAAACTCCTGGATGATTAATTCACTTGTATAATTAAATTCTCTTTGACTCAAAACAATCCTAGAGGTATTGAAAAGGTGTTTAAGACTCGTCTTAAGCACTTCCTCAATATGATAGGATATTTATAAGAACAATTGAACTTAATTGTTCTTTGATGAAGAAAATCGTCCTTAAACCAAAACACAAGAACCTAGACGTCATAGGTGGTGATTAGCTATAGGATTAGGAACTTGGTAGAAAACCATAACCCTTCCCTTAGCTTTACCTAGCTTTACCTAGAAACTTGCTTTAAATGCTTAAATATTCTAAATTGTGTTTTAAGTGCAGCTTGGGATGACGGGAAGACCCTCCAGGTACGCTTTTATTTTATTGCAATTTACTTTATTGCAATTTACTTAATCGCATCGCACTTACTTTTCTTGCATGATAAACAACTGTTGCATGAAAACCCACACCTTTAGGATAGTCCCTAAAGCTAAAACCAAAACTAAATTAAAAGTCATTACAAGATAAAATTCACCGCCACAACATTTCAAAATATAAAACAACTCAAAATTTAATCACAAACAGAACAACAAAACTACAACTACAACTAAATCAAAACGTCTTGTTGGATGATCGGGAATACCTCGGATGATGTAACCTACGTGTTGCTAACGGGATTTCCCACGCGTCTAAATGAAAGTGTGGAACTCATTTAGTTGAGTTTAGCAAATTCATCCGGACTAAGTGAATCCGATAAAAATAACGATGCCGGAAGGATGGAACCGTGGGATCTTAACCGGTGTTGTTATAATCAACTTTAAGATTTGTTTTAATTAAAACAAAGAAAACACTTGGAAATTAAGACCTTCTCTAAACCAAAACACTTTTCTCATCTCTTGATTTTCACCTTCTATAATTAAACCTCTGCAACAACAAGGAGCTCGGAGCATGGTGGGCAGCACGGCCATCGTCATCAGCAAAACCTGAGTCTACTTCAGCAAAGCATTTCTTAGAATTAAATAACTAAACCATAGGACTTCGAGGTAGTTTACCTAGTGCAACATAAATCCTCGACCTTTTGTTAGGCATTTGCATTGCAAATTAAGCCCTAACCGGTCTTAGGATTCCGAGGTAGTCGTCTGATACGAACCCTCACATCTTCGAGGCTATTTGTGTGATCACATCATACAAATATAAGTCCTAATTAATTAAAAATTGGCAAGATCAAAACATTAAATAAACATTAGGGCCTTCCTAAATTCAAGCCAAACAATAGGATAGTCGGGAAATTACCGAAGTTCGCTTCGAATCTGTGATTTCTCCTACCGTTCTTCTTTTGAATTCCCAAAATAAAATGTTCCAAATTTGATTCATTCCCTATTGAAATTCCAAAATTCAGTCTCTTGAAAAACTTAAACTTTGAAATTCTTAAGAGAAGAACTACTGATTATTATCGAGAGTTTTCTTAGGTGATTCCCGTCACTTAAGATGTAATTAACTATAGGGGCTTGCCCTTATAGGGAATTTTAAGAACCCAGGTAATATAAACCCTGTTTAATGCTTTCACATTAAGCAAGGGAACTTGTCGGCAAATAAAATGGTTTCGCAGACCAAAAGGATGTCACAAATCTCCTAGTTTATTTAATCGAGCCCCATCATCAAGCAGTGTGTCTATTCTTAGGGATAGATACACGGTTTGTGGTGTGGTGCTCGTTTATATAAACTATTTGGGATGTGAGATCAGTTTGATTTCATATCTTAAAATTTTTTAAAATTATTTTCAAAATCAAAATATTACTTTCCAAATTATATATATATGTAAATTAAATTTAAAATTCGCCGACAATTTCTGTAGGCGACCTCTTTTCAAAAATACAACACACTCAACCTAAAAATATGCCGACAGAGCCCACCAACAGCGAGCCTTAGCAGTTGGCCTATGTTCTAGAAGCTCGCCAACGGTGCCAACAAGCCCGCCGAAGGCAAGAAGGTCGGTTTAACCAAAGATTCATCGAATGTGGATGCCTTTTGAAGAGATGCTTAAGCAACATTTGGAAATTTTTCTATCTCTTTAAAAAGAGACGAATTTAGGCTGAAGTGTGTGTGTGTGTGTGTGTCCTAGAGAGTCCAAGGAGAGTCTAATATTGAGTAAGTGAGTTTAGTTAAAGTGTGTTGTACAAGAAGGAAGAGTCAGAGGAACTTCAAGGAGTTTGCTTGGGGAGAAATTTGAGATAAGTTGTGTTTACTATTTCGTAACTTTGATTTATATATGAAATCCAAGTTTTGTGTTATTCTTCCTATGCATTCTGAGTAGTCTTCTCTGTCTTTCTCCTTGTTTTGAGATTTTGTGAAATGGAAAATTGAATTAGTTGTGCCTAAAATATTCAATAAAAATTGTGATAATCTTTTTACTTAAATCTTAATTTACTTTCAATCTGGCCAATTGATCTGTTAAAATACGTTGATTTCACAACTAAAGTAAAGATTACATCCAAAATTTGAGGAGGTCAAAGTCTTTGAAAGGAGGGTGCAAATAAATAGGGAAATATTATTTATTGGGCGTAGAATTGAAGATTTTAGAGTGACAGACTAAAATCCTCAATTCGGTCCTATCGTTTGGGTGCTGAAGTGTAGATGTTAGCCCTCAGGTGAGGGGAACGTGGGAGCTCCGAAGTGAGAGCCGGTATCCTCCCGCACTAGCCGCGTATTCAGTAACCAAGCATAGGATTAGTCAATGTTCTTTATGCCTGGACCAAAGGGTAAAGAATAG
This sequence comes from Papilionanthe hookeriana x Papilionanthe teres, assembly GCA_022702705.1. Lineage (NCBI taxonomy): Eukaryota > Viridiplantae > Streptophyta > Magnoliopsida > Asparagales > Orchidaceae > Papilionanthe > Papilionanthe hookeriana x Papilionanthe teres. The sequence goes on from CM040435.1 coordinate 1,766,276, forward strand.
GAATGCTCCTATTTGGCACAATATAATTCTAACTAATTTAATTATCCGTTCACTTAATTCTCTTAACAAGGGGAAGGATACTTTTTTATATTGCAACTTTCCATTCAACATTAGTGGTAGAATTTAGTATAATTGTTCTTAATTTACGTTTACTAGATAATTATTTCAACTGTTCTAATTAGTTCGTAATCTCTAAACTTCCCTGTGGATCGATATCCAGGACTCCATTAGAGCCCTGTATTACTTGAACGATATGTATACTTGCATTGATAAGGGGCATCTTTGATATTATTGAATATTTATTTTTACATTTGTTAACACTTATAACGTTAAGCATCACGCCCGTACCAAGTTTTTGGCGCCGTTGCCGGGGACGTAAAGTAATTAAAGTAGTTACTGCGATAATTATTAAGGTAATTACTAGAGTAACGAACTATTTTAAATTACATAAGTTTTAATTTTGATTGTGTATGCACAAATTTGGAACTAAAAATTTAATACCTTACGATTCGGAATTAGAACGCACTATTAAAAAAATTAGAAAACAGAAAAGAGAAATTATAAATTTAAATCAAATGACGAATAATCCAGTAAATGAAAATCAACTGAGACCTTTAAGAGATTACGCTAACCCTATATTAGATGAAATTCACTTAACTATCCAAAACCTTGTTGTAGCTACTAATTCATTTGAGCTTAAACCTGCAATTATCTAAATGGTACAGAATAATCAATTTAGTGGTTCACCAAACGAAGATCCTAATTTACATCTCGCTAGTTTTTTAGAACTTTGTGCTACTTTTAAATACAACAGAGTATCTTATGATGTTGTTAGACTTAGGCTTTTTCCTTTTTCTTTGAGGGATATGGCTAAGATGTGGTTAAATTCGTTAGCACCTGGATCTATTAGAACTTAGGGAGAATTATCACAAAAATTTCTACCCAAATACTTTCCTCCTTCAAAAACTGCTAAGCTTAGAAATGATATATCCTCTTTTAGTCAGTTTGATGGAGAAGATATACAAAGCTTGGGAGAGATTTAAAGATCTTCTTAGGAAATGCCCACATCATGTGTTACCAGATTGGTTAATTATTCAAACTTTTTATAATGGATTAGTAGGATCTCTTAGATCTATTATTGATGCTGTCGCTGGTGGTTCATTAATGTCAAAACCATTTGATGAGGCTTATTCGTTAATTGAAGAAATGGCTACCAACAATTTTCAATGGCCTTCTGAAAGGCTAAATTCTAAAAAATAGCTAGTATCCATGATTCTGATGCAATATCTATGTTAGCTTCTCAGATTGCTGTTATATCTAAGAAATTAGATCATTATGGAATGAATTATTCTTCTACTATAATGGAAGAGAATTCATCTGGGCAATTTGTGGATGTTCAACCTTCTTATGAAACTTTAAATGCTATTAATAACAGACCCAATAATCCTTATTCAAATTATTACAACCCTGGTTGGAAGAATCATCCTAATTTTAATTGGAATAACAATTCCACTAATCAACAATGGGCAAACAACCCAGTAAACCCATTAGGAAATTAATATAATCAAGGAAATCCTAATTATAAACCTTCTTATCCACCTGGATTTAATAATAACTCTCAATTTAAGGAAAAGAAGTTATCGATGGAAGAATTGATATTAAATATGGGTCAACATTTGCAGAATCAAGGATATCAGTTACAAATTCAAGGAAACCAATTACAAAATCAAGGAACTGCTATTAAAAATATTGAAACTCAACTTGGGCATATCACTACTGCACTTAATAATAGAATTCATGAAACTTTTCCTAGTAATGTGGAAATTAATCCTAAAGACCAAGGAGAAGAACAAATAAAAGTGATACAGCTACGAAGTGGAAAAGAATTAGAAACAAAAGTACAAAAAGAAATGGACATTGAAAAAGAGAAAGTGGAAACTGAAAAAGAAAAGGATCAGCAAGATCAAGATTTAGAATATCCACTAAAACCAATGAAAATTACTATAGAAAAACCACCACCACCATTTTCTCAGCGATTAAAGCAACATAAAAAGGATAAACAATTTTCTAAATTCATTAAAATCCTGAAGAAATTAACGGTGAATATTCCCTTTGTAGAAGCATTAGAACAAATGCCTAATTATGTGAAATTTATGAAAGATATTTTAAACAAGAAGAGAAAGTTCACAGACAATGAAACTGTTGCACTTAGCAAAGAGTGTAGTGCAATTATTAGAAAAAGCTTCCGAGAAATTAAAAGATCCCGGTAGTTTCACTATACCTTGTGCTTATTGGAGAAAAATTTTATGGAAAAGCTTTATGTGACTTGGGAGCCAGCATTAATTTTATGCCTCTATCAATTTTTAAAAGATTAGGAATGGGAGAAGTCTCACCTACTTCTGTAACTCTTCAGTTAGCTGATCATTCAGTGACTTATCCTAAAGGAGTTATCGAAGTTGTATTAGTAAAAGTGGATAAATCTATCTTTCCTGTGGATTTTATTGTTTTAGATATGGAGAAAGATAAAGAAATACCTATAATTTTAGGGAGAACCTTCTTAGCTACTGGAAGTCATGATTGATGTTCAAAAAGGAGAATTAAATATGAGAGTAAATGATCAAGAATTAACTTTTAACATTGCAAAATCAATGAAATACACTGCTATTGAAAAAGATGATGAATGTTTTTGAATAAAAATTCTTGAACATCTGTGAAATGAACATTTTAAAGAATATTTTGAAAATAAATAAGAAATAGAAATTGCAGAATTATTTGAAAAAGCAGAAAATGAAGAATTAGATTATATACAAGAAAGATTTGAGATGCTGGATGTTACGGAAAATGCTGAAAAGAATATAGTTTCGTCGATTATAAAACCTTATGAACTTGAGTTGAAAATTTTACCTACTCATCTGAAGTATGTATTTTTGGGAAATTCTTTAACTTTACCGGTTATTATATTGGCAGAATTAAACAAATTACAAGAGTAAAAACTTTTAGACACATTAAAGAAGATAAGAAAGCTTTTGGTTGGACCTTGGCAGATATTAAATGAATTAGCCCTTCAATCTGTATGCACAGAATTATTTTAGATGATGAAAATAAACCAAGAGTTGATCCCCAAAGGAGATTAAACCCAATGATGAAAGAAGTAGTCAAGAAAGAAATTTTAAAATGGTTAGACAATGGTATTATATATCATATTTCAGACAGTGCTTGGTGTTGACCTCATTTCTGGGTGAGGTCTTTTCTTTCCTCTTAGTGCTTAGGATCTAGCCATAGGACTTCTCCTCGACTATCCTAGAAGATTAGAGATGGAACCCACCTTTTAGAAATTCAAACCAAATCTTGATTCTCTTTGGAATCCTATATAGATGGTCATCAACCTCCATATCACTTGGAAGGTTGGGACCAATATGCAAGAAGATAAAGATGAATTCCTATAGAATGTTCAAGCCTTAGGACTGCCCTGGATGGCCTCGTCTTGGTGGGGTCTAGCTGGCACACACACACTGCACTCTCACACCCATCCTAAACCCTAAACCATCCCTACCCAATCTTGACTTCTGGTTCATTAGAGCACTCATGTGGTTAAGTCCAAACCCCTAGCCCTTGGCTAAGAGGGTTAATAACAACATATGAGATGTTCAAAATGGACATTTCTTGGTCCATGGCTCACTCTAAGCTTTTCCACTCCCTCTACCATAACCAAATACCATTTTTGCAAAAATTTCTGGTTTTGACATTGGGTCCTCAAACCTACCCAAAATTACCTAAATTACCCCTACAACCTCCAAAACTCTCCAAAATTTCCCAAAAATTACCCAAAATTCCTAAAAATAATTTTGAAACAATTCCCACCTCTTAAATCCATCAAAATACCCCAATACCCTCCAAATAACCTCTTAATACCCTAAATACCCTTTTTTGCCCAAAATTCCAAAAATTCCAAAAATTCCCAGAAAATTCCAAAAAATCTCACATATTCCCAATTTCATTTTTTCTAACTACACTATAGGCCAATTTTGTCTATTTGACCCAATTTTATCAAAACCCCCAATTTGACCCATTTTTAACCTAAATGGACCCAATGTCAAACCAAACCAACCCATTTGAACTTGATTTTGCCCAATTCCAATTCTAAACTTTAATTCAACATCCCCAATACCAATCCAAACCAAATCCTAGTCCAAATTTATTCACATTTGAGTACAATTGAATTTGAAACCTAAAGCCCCAATTTTGCCTAATTAATCCAAAATTTCCCAATTAGCCTAATGTCGACCTTTTCCATCCAGTTTTCAATCCTAAACCTTCCATAACACTCCCATGAAACCCATGCAACCTTCAATTGTCCTCATTTGAGCCTAGGCTTAACCTAAATCCATTTGAAAAAAACCAAGGTTACCCCATTCTAACCTAAATTGAATTCATGCCCTAAATTTACCAAATTGATTGACCTAATCCTAAAATTTCCTCCCAGTTGGTATTGGGAACTCTTCAATACATCCCCTTAGACCATTTGAAACTTTCAATTGGGTGTAGACCCCATCTTAACCCAACTTGGACCCAAGTTGATCCAACCTTACCCAAATTAACCAAAATACAAAAATCCATCAAATTGACCTTTCAATTGAACTCAAAACCCCTTCATGTCTTCATGAAAGTTCTTCATGGCAATCATTTACACAATGTTGCTCAAGACACTTGAACCTAAATCAAACCTAAACCCAAGTTAGACCAACCTAAACCCAAGTGAGCCAAATTGAACCTATGACCTAACCTAACCAAATTGAACCAAATGTGGCTAAACCAACCTTTCCACAGCCACCATTTGAACCCTAGGAACCACCCTAGATCCACCTAGCCCAAGCTAAGTGAGCCATGGACCAAGGGTCCCCATTTTAAGGGATCTCTTCCCTTAAGTGGATAAATCTCCTTTTGCCTCACCCCAAATCCTCCCATAACTGATTAATCACCATTAAACCTTCCCACCTGACTCACCTGACCTAGGGCCAGCTCCCCTAGTCGCCCGAGGGAGTCAAAACTGAGAGCCACCACCTACCTAAGCTCACTCAAATCTCTCCAACTATCCACCTCAGCCAAATTAAACCTTGGAGCCTCTCTTCCCTCCACCTAAGCAACAGATTTAACCCCTCAATTGAACCCAAGCCCTACTGAATGGCCCTGGCCATTTAAACACCTCCTCTCGGCCATGAGAAGGGTGCTGAAGGGTGTCGAAATTTTTCTCAACAAAACCTCCCCAAATCACTCCCAGAGTTTCTCCCAGCCTAGAGAAGAAGAATCCCACTGGCTGAGCCCAATTTCTCAGTCGAAAATCAGGCCGGAAACAGGACAACCCTTGAAACTCCACTAAACTGCAATTAACTCTTCCCACACCTTCACCAGAGGTAGAGAAGAATTTCCTCAGTGAAAGCCCCTTCACCAGGTTAGCCATTTCTTCTATCGGCCAAAGCTCGAAATCGGACTTGGACGAAGTCATAGCTAGGCATTTCACCAGCGCTCGGGGCTCAATCTGTAGGCTCTTGGGACCCAAACGAACGTGTTGAGCACATCCAATCGAGGCTTCACCTCTTGGATCAAGGTATGGAAACTCCTCTGGCTCCCGAGCTTCCAACGATCCTCCATTTTGTTTTACTTTATTTTAATGCGCTTTAGCCGTATGGATTTGTAGCCCTTGTCTAAACGAGCACATGGTATCAAACCCCGTGTGATTTGGTTGAGAAATAAGTGAGATTTTAGGGCTAGAAGGTGGACGGTGCTCAGCTCACACCAGTCGGGATGATGAACGGATACCGTCGGATCGCGCGTGTATCGGATGGATGGTCAGGATCAAGCCGGATGAAGGAATGGAACATGAACAGCGGGACACGTGGTTGTCGAGTCAGATGGCGGCACCGAATCAAACCGCACCGCGTGTGCTTTTGATCCGTCGCAGGATCCAGTCAGCGCTGATTGGTTTAAGTAGGAAAATAGGGTATTTTCTAAATTATTTAAATACCATAGCTTTGAAAATTCATATCTTTGTGTAGAAAAATTACAAAATTAAAAGAAAAATATTCTCTTGCTCAGTGAACAGAGGAGAACAATGTGGAAAAATAATTGATCTTTTTTGTTGAGTATTTAATTTTTAATTAATTAAACACTGATCTGAGTATTTTAATTCTCTACTCACACACACAATTCACCATAGAATGAGACTATAGGGCTTTTGTAGTCCCTAATCTTGGGAACATTCCCTGAATTTTCCAAGGTCAGAGGCTATATCTATGGCAAGTTATCTATTTTTCAAATCTTTATACCTGTTTTGGTATTTTAATTCTAATAATTAGCATACTGTTTGAAAAAAGCCAGGAAAATTAGGAATGGTTCTCTATGACCAGAGGAACTCAAAGAAATTATTTCATAAACATAAACATTATAAATAAACCTAATGTTTCATTTGACCTAAAACTAACTTTGAATTAATTAGGGCAAAATAAAAATCAAAATAACTTGAAATCAATTCTCTACTAATCTTTAGGATTATAGGAACCCCCATAAAAAGTTTGAAATTAATTAAAAATGGTTTAACCCATTAAGTGGATTTTCTAAATGCCATAGTCAAATTTAAACTTGAAAAATTCATAAAATTTAAAATACATTTCAAAAATTCACCAAATTGATTTTGAGGTTTCTCTGATGTCAGATGAGTCTAAGAAAATTAAAATTGGATTTTTTCTAAAAACTTCATTTTTAACCTAACTTTTAATATTTTAATAATTAAAAAATTATAAAATCACAAAATATTAAAATTCATGAAAGTGACATATTTGGTCCCCTAATCACTTAGTAACCAACCAAAATTTTTTCTCAAGCCTTTAAGTAAAGATTTTGAATTTTAAAGGCTTAAGACAATTTTTAATATTAAAAATGGATTTTTCAACTTTTTCACTAAAATAATTCTAATAATTCAAAGAAAAATAAAAAAAATATAAAAATTATTTCTCTGAGTTCCTTGGGATCAGAAAGATTTATGAAAAATAAAAAACCTATTTTTCCACTCTAATGTTATTTTATAATTAATTAATACCCCAAAACACAAAATAATTATAATAAATAAAATATAATTCAAAAAATCACCAAAATTAGTCCAAATGACCCTCTAGTCAATAAGAATCTCCCATAATTTTCCTAAAGACACAAACTTTCTCTTGATCATGTTATGAAATTTTCATTGAAAAATCCTTATTTTCCCTTAAAATTATTATATAACTTAAATTAAAATTGAAAAATCACATTCTCTCTTCTAATGTCTTAATTGACATGTGAGTGAGGTGACATAAATATTTTAAGTTCATTTGAGCTTAATTTGATGAATTATGAGATCAATATGCTTAAGAGGGCATTAAAGTAATTAAAAGGTTTTTACCTTAATTAAAATTTAGGCTTAAACCAAAGGGAAGGGTAAAACATTCGATCCTAACTTTGCCTTGGATGATTGAAACATAGGGAATTTAAGTGGTTGGAACTCATTAAACCACCTTAAACATTAAAGAAGAAACATTAATTAAATCACATGAAATTTGGAAGATTAATTAAAGCTTGAATGATTAAGATTAAGGGATGTAACACAAGAGAATTCTAATTCTTTAAATTGAACCCTTAATCAATAAATTGATCAAACATTATTTGAATATCAATTAATGGACCTCTAAAATGATGATTGAAATTAATATTTTAAGAAAAGAACAATTTTTGAACATCTTATGATTAAACTAAATACATTAAAAGAAATTAATTTGAAATTATCTAAAACTTAAATTAAAATAAGTCCAAAATATTAAAGCTAAATTGAAATACTTTAAAATATCAAAACTAATCTGAAACTGTTTGAAACTCAAGTTAAAAATAAATTTAAAACATTAAAGTTGATTTGGCATAATTTATAAATCACAAGAATATAATTAAAGGAAATTAAATCAGTTTTAAAATATTCAAAATGAAGCTAAAGGTTAAAACTTTCTAAAATACTAAAACTTAATTGGATTAAAATAACTTGAACACTATTCCAAACTTAAAATAATTAATCAAAATTTTATAACTAAACTAAATCGCCTTAAATTATTAACTCAAACTTTAAATTAAGAACAGTTAAAATCTTTTATGAATCTATTTGCCCCTAAAGGCTTTCATTGTCATAATTCTTAAATGAAACATTAAATGAAAATATCACCTTACTCACAAGGATAATCAAACATCCTAATTCGCTGAGCAAGAGTCAAAATTCAAACTAAGCCTAGGTGATTAATTCATCACCACAATGAAATTAACTGAACTCAAAATAATCCCTACAATGTTTAGTAAGATGTTCAGAATTCAATTCCGAGCACTTCTCTAACTTGATAGAATGTTTTAAAAGAACAGTGAGACTTCATTGTTCTTTGATGAAGAAAATCATCCTTTACAAAACTAAGAACCTAGACGTCATAGGAATTGACTAGCAATAGGACTAGGATTTTGGTAGACAACCAGAACCTTCCCTTAGCTTTACATAGGTATTTGCTGCAAATATATAAATGCTTTAACATGTGTTTTAAGTGCAGGTGAAAATGATAGGAATGCCCGCCAGGTACGCATTTAAGTTTATTGCGATTTACATTCAGCAATTTATTAAATGTCTTGCTTTCCTGGACTTATAAATGCATGAAAATGATCGAACCCAACATGTTTAAACAACTCAAAATTTAATCACTAACAAAAACAAAACTGCAATTACAACTAAAATTAAAACATCTAGTTGGATGATCTGGAATCCCTTGGATGATGTAACCCACGTGTTGCTAACGAGATTTCCCACGGTCTAAATAAAAGTGTGGAACTCATTTAGTTGAGTTTAGAAAATTCATTTGGACTAAGTGAATCCGATAAAAATAGCAGTGTCGAGATGACGGAACCATGGGATCTTAATCGGTTCTGCTTAATCAACTTTAAGATTTGTTTTAATTAAAATACTAAACCATCTTAATTTTTAACCTCTCTAAACCAAACACTTCTCTCATCTCCTGATTGTCACTTTTTAAAATCAAACCTCTGCAACAACAAAGAGCTGGAGCATAGTGGGCAGCACGGCCATCTTCATCAGCAAAACTTGGGTCTACTTCAGCAAAACCTTTCTTAGAATTAAATAACCAAGCCATAGGATTTCGAGGTATTCTGCCTAGTGCAACATAAATCCTCAACTTTTCGTTAGGCACTTGCATAATCATGTTATGTAAATTAAGCCCTAACCGATCTTAGGACTCCGAGGTAGTCGTTTGGTACGACATAAACCCTCACATCTTCGATGCTATTTGTGTGATTATATCATACGAGCATAAGTCCTAATTAATTAAAATTGGTAGGATTGAAATATTAAGTAATTCTCTCAAATTCAAACCCAACATTAGGATAGTTTGGAAAGTCATCGAGGTTCTCCTCGAGATCTGTGACATCCCCTACTTCTCTTCCTTTGGACTCCTAAAATAAACTGTTCCAAATTTGATCCATTCCCTATTGAAATATCCAAATTCATACCTTTGAAACCTTAAACTTTGAAATCCTTGAGAGCAAAACCACTGATCATTATCGAGAGTTTTCTTAAATGATTCCTGTCATTTAAGATGTAATTAACTATAGGGGCTTGCCCTTATAGGGAACTTTAAGAACCTGAGTAATATAAACCCTGCTTAATTCCTTTATATTAAGCAGGGGAACTTGTCGGCTTATAAAATTAGTTCGCAGACCAAACAGATGTCACAAATCTTCTAGTTTATTTAATTGATCCCCATCATCAAGCAGTGTATCTATTCCTCGGAATAAATACACAGTTTGTAATGAGACGCTCGTTTCTATAAACTATTTGGGATGTGAGGTCGGTTTGATTTCATATCTTAAAATTTTTCAAATTTAAAATTATTTTAAAAAAATCAAATGCTACTTTTCAAATTATATATATATATATATATATATATATATATATATATATATATATTTATTTATTTATTTAAATTAAATTTAAAATTTAAAATTCACCGACAACTTCTGTAGGTGACCCCTTTTAAAAATACAACACTCAACCTAAAAATATGTCGACACTTGGGTAAGCCCAATTCATTGTGTTTCTAAGAAAGGAGGAGTGATCGTTGAAGCTAATGAAAATAATGATTTGATACCTATCAGACAAGTTACTGGATGGCGTATATGTATTGACTATAGAAAATTAAATGCAGCCACCAGGAAAGATCACTTCCCTTTACAATTCCTAGACCAAATGTTGGATAGACTTGCTGGGAACAAATACTTTTGTTTTTTAGATAGATATACTGTCTACCATCAAATTCCTATTGCTCATGAGGATCAAGAGAAAACTTCATTTACTAGTCCTTATGGAACTTTTGCTTTTCGAAGGATGCCTTTTGGATTATGTAATGCACCTGCAACATTCCAGAGATGTATGATGTCTATATTTAGTAAATTATTTGATGATGGAATAGAAGTGTTTATGAATAATTTCTCTGTATTTGAAACATCATTTGACGCATTCTTAGATCATCTTGGAAAATTTTTGGAGTTATGCGAAAAAACTAATTTAGTTCTAAATTGGGAGAAATTTCAATTTATGGTTGCAGGAGGAATTGTATTATGGCATAAAATTTTGGAAAACGACATGGAAGTAGACCCTGCAAAAATTCAAGTTATAGCTAAATTACCACCTCCTACTACAGTGAGAGGGGTAAGAAGTTTTCTTGGACATGCTGCTTATTACAGACGTTATATAAAAGATTTTTCAAAAATTACCAAACCTCTATGCCAACTTTTAGAAAAGGACAAGAAGTTTAAATGCATTTGAATTATTAAAGGATAAAGTAATCACAGCACCAATAATAGTTTCACCTGATTGGGAGAAACCATTTGAACTTATGTGTGATGCTAGTGATTATGCTATTGGAGCTGTTCTTTGACAAAGATATGATAAAATTTTTAAAGTTATATATTATGCTAGTAAAACTCTCAATAATGTTCAAATTAACTATACAGTTACGGAAAAAAAATTATTAGCAATTGTATATGCTTTTGATAAATTTAGATCTTATTTAATTGGAACTAAATGTATTGTGCATACTGATCACTCTGCTATTAAATATTTAATGCAAAAGAAGGATATCAAACCAAGATTAATTAGATGGATATTACTGATGCAAGGATTTGATTTTGTAGTAATAGATAGGAAGGGAACTGATAATCAAATTTCTGATCATTTGTCAAGATTAGAATATCACGAATTATCTGACACTGACAATGAAATTACAGATAGTTTCCCTGATGAATAACTTTATAATATAAATGAGTGGAAAATACATTAGTATGCTGATATAGTTAATTATATTGTAAGTGAAATTTTACCACCCATGATAACTCTGCAACAATAGAAAAAATTCATTCATGATGCTAAAGCGTATTTTTGGGATGAACCATATTTATATAAGCAATGTAAGGATCTTATTATTAGGAGATGTGTGCCTTATGAAGAAATCGAACTTATTATTCAAAAATGTCATGATTCTGAATTTGGAGGACATTTTGGGACTGACAAAACTGCACATAAAATTTTACAAACTGGATTTTATTGGCCTACTCTCTTTAGAAATGTTTACAGATATATCAAAACTTGTGATAAATGCCAACGAGTAGGTAATATATCCAGCAGAAATGAAATGCCTCTGAATTTCAAAATGGAAGTTGAGATTTTTGATGTTTGGGGATTATATTTCATGGGACCATTTATTCCTTCATTTGGAAACTCATATATTTTTGTTGTTGTTGATTATGTTTCTAAGTGGATTGAAGCACAGGCCTTACCTCGTTGTGATGCTAAGAGTGTTTCAAAATGTTTAATGAAAAACATTTTCACAAGATATGGAATGCCGAGAGTGATTATCACTGACGGAGGATCCCATTTTAGGAATAAATATATTCAAAGATTGGCAGAAAAATTTAATGTTATTCATAAAATATCTACTGCTTATCATCCACAGACCAGAGGATTAGCTGAAGTTTCTAATCGAGAAATTAAATGAATTTTAGAAAGTATTGTAAACCCTAGTAGATTAGATTGGTCCACAAGACTAGACACTACATTATGGGCATACAGGACTGCTTATAAAACTCCGATTGGAATGACTCCTTACAGATTTATTTTTGAAAAGACTTGTCATTTACCAGTTGAATTAGAGCATAAAGCATATTGGGTGATTTAAGAATCTAATTATAATTTGAAAGATGCTGGTGAGAAGAGATTGTTGCAGATGAATGAGTTAGAAGAATTAAGGAACGAATCTTATAATAACGATAGAATCTATAAAGAGAAAATGAAATTATGGCATGATCGGAAGGTAAACCAAAAGAAGTTTGAACCAGGACAAGAAGTATTGTTGTACAATACAAGGTTGAAATTATTTCCTGGGAAATTGAAATCTCGATGGTTAGGACCTTTCACTATAACTCAAGTGTTTATACACGGAGCTGTTCAAATTGAAGATCTAAAGACTGGAAACAGATTCAAAGTAAATGAATACAGATTAAAACCATATTTTGAAGGTAAAAGACCAAATTTTAAAGAAGTTTTAATGCTCAGTCAACCTGATTAACACCCTGAATAGGTCGGGCAGACGACGTTAAATCAAGCGCTTTATGGGAGGCAACCCATATGTATCTTTATTTATATGTGATGATTGTGTATTTTTTTGATTTATTGTTATTTTGTGGTATGAATGAATTATACTACTCATATTTACCCTTATGATCATCACGATAATTGGATCCATAGAAAAATTTGTAACTGATTCGGACCAGAGCGAAACTGGGCAATTTTTGCCTTGGCCGCCGACGGCGAGATCGAGCCCGCCGACAGTGAGTTTTTCCTGCCAAATATAGTTGTGTTATTAAAGAATCCCGCTGACAGCAAGATCGACTCCACCGACGGCGAGATCGACGCCGCCGACGGCGAGTTCAGGGAGTGGACGGTTAATGGAGTTCTTTTGACGGTTTTTGGCGGTTTTAAGTGGTTTTAACTCCTTTAAAACTCCTAGAATTCGATTTCTAGACTATCTATCTCCTAAAAATGAATTGTAACTCCACCAAAACTCATCCCTATGGCATCCAATCACCCTGAAATCCCTAGATCTCGAGTGTTCAATAGAAGAAAATTTATCAGTTGCGAGGCTCAGCGATTATTCAATAAGGTAATGATGAAAAAGAGATTGATCAAGGAACGAGGATTCATTAATCAAGGAGTGGAGAATTTGACGACGCCTATTGAAGAAATGATTGTGCGACAACGTTCGGAAGTGTTGTGTTATACCACCTCTGTAGTAGTCATCCCTGTGGTAAAATAATTTTATGCCAATTTACACGGAATCAACTACGGAGTCATCTATGTGCGAGGCAGATGGGTAACTTTTACTCCTTCTAGAATTAATGAGTTATATTTGATCGAGAATACACCTATTTGCCACTACTCCAACTTTGTCCCTGCAAGGAATAATATGAATGAAATCTATCGTTACTTGACTGATGAAGCGGAAGATGGGGAAACGAGAGAAAACGGGTACGTTAGTTTTTCTGCATCACTTCTAAATCACGTTTCTAAACACTCGCACTTCTTCATTTCTTCAAAACTGTTACCTACTATGAGAGTCAGCAAAGTTTCTAAGGAGTGTGCAATTCTGAACTATTGTATTCAAGCGGGACTACCTATTTATGTTGGTTCGATAATTGTGAAGTCTGCTTTAGGCCTGATTGTTCATGGATCAATTTATGACCTTGGACATCCTTCTACAATTTTTGCACTCTAAAGTCAGAACCAAGTTTCATATGAAGCCTGGGAGAAGGTACTTCTGCCTTGGAAACCTTTAGATCCAACTGATATGTTTCCTACACTTGATGATGATAACATTGTGGATATTATTGTGGATCAAACATCTCAGAGTTCTTTTTCAATTCGGCCTTTGACTGATAAAACTGATATGATCTTATGGAAAATCAAAGGACTGGAAAAAGAGGTACAAAACTTTGATGAGACTCGATTTGTAAACGCTAAGGCTCAGTTATGGTACAACTCTATCATCAAAGCAAAAAAATTCATTCAGGACAGAGTTTTCAAGAACCTGGGAGGAGAAGTGGAACAGACTATTAAGGAGCAAAATTGGGAAAATTTTTGTTACTCGAGGAACAAAGCTACAGTAGAAGTTGTAAAGGAATTTTACGCCAACCTTACCCAGATAGAGGACATGCCTGTAAAGGTCAAAGGATTTTTAGTTGATTTTAATGCTGCTCGGATAAATTATTTCTACAAAGTGAGACATCCTTATACCAGTGATTATGAGACGTTTGGAACAATGGAAGGACCACTGGAGAATGTGATTAACTTTCTCCCTGATGAGAAAGGAACCTAGAAAATGAAGCAGCGTGAACGGGTAAACTTCCCTCTTTCTATGATGAATGCCACCTCTAAGGCTTGGCACTATTTTATTTGCTCTACTTTATTACCTACTTATCATCATATTGAAGTATCGAGGGATAGAGCAATTCTGAATTTTTGTATTCAGAACAACAGAAGTATAAATGTGGGAAATATTATTTATAAAAACATATTAGCCATTGCAAATAATGAAACAGGAGGAGGACTGGGACATCCTTGTCTGATTTATGCACTCTGTCAATTGTCTGGAGTAGAGGCTAGAGATGATGAGGAATGGGTTCATCCTATGAAGCCCATTACAAAGGCTAATATAAAGACTTATGAATCCCACGAAGGATGGAGATCTAGGACAAGGAGCTCTGCACCTTCTACTAGTAGGGATATTCCCTCTACTATTTATGACCCTCCTGCCCATAGTTCTCCTACACTCCATGATTTGATGAATGAACTCACTCTGCAGCGAAAAAGTTTTGAGAAGTTTGATGAAAGGTTGTAGCATGTAGATCAGAGGATTGAAGGATTAGAGCAAAGGCACAATTATGATAGTGAATATCTCCAGAGGCGTTCTGAGTTTGAAATAGATTAATATGATGCTGAGAATCACTATAGGAGAGGAGAGCTTGATGTGACATTTCCGGAGTGCCCTCGTTATACACACTACCAGCCCAATCCACCTGATGACCAGAGAGATGAGGATATTGGATGGGATTTTGATATCTGACTTTAGATTCTGTGATTAGATGTTTTTATGTGTGTACGTTTGTTTTATTTAATTTAGTATTTCTGTTATGTATTTGTATTTTTAATTATTATGTTGTCGATGTTATTTAAATTAGTTGCAGCTTCTTAATTTTTATTATTGCAGACTGTGATTATAACTCTAAAAGTGAAATTAGTAAACTGTTTGTGGTTGTTTTTGTGAAATGTGCTTAGTACTTTAATCTATAGAGTAATTAATTGTGATATGTATTGTGTACTTATTTCAAAATTTTCTTACCCAACAAATTCTCTAATGTTATATGTGTGTAGAAAGTTCTTAACAGTACAGGTTAATTAAGTGATGAGATGTGAAAAGAACCTGCAAAAACTTCAAAAAAAGAAAAGGGGAAATACCTAAAACACGAAAGTATGATTTAAATTTACAGTATTTTTTCTTTCCACCTATATGATGGGGGAGGAAAGAATAAGATTAACTATTATATGTTCTCAATTAAATATTTTTAAAAATTAAAAAATTATTATAAAAATGATTTTCTGTAGTGAATTTAATTCAGTCAACTAGAATTAATTTATTTAAATATTATAAAAGGTTAAAAGAAATATTTTTGGTGATTGAATTAATTCTATGGATTAAGATATTTGGGATAAGAGGATAAGATTATAGTCAACTATTTAAAGTAAGGAAAACTATATTTTGAGATATTAAATATCTTAGGAATTTATTTGAGAAAGAAAAGATTGGAACTCAATAAGGTAAAAACTATGAAATACATATAAGATAAGGAAATGTTTCAAGTTTCAATTTTAGGAAGAGAAAAGTGAAGTTCAAAATTATTAACAGGCTATCCAGATACAGTAATCCTCACTTGAAAAAGAAAAAGAAGGATTGAAATACAATCCCTGAAAAGAAAAGAAAAATATATATATATGATAGAAATACAATCCAAATAAAAAAAGAAAAAGTAAGTGAGGAGAAGCTTGAGGAGATGCTTATCAAAAATTGGCTTCATTTGAATCAACCTAAAGGGTAGACTCAATTACATTTCTGAACTTATATATATGGATTAGTATTTTTACTAAGTAATGTTTTCATGAATTTCCTATCATCTGAATATCCTAAATAATTTAATATTGCAACATATAGTCATTCTTGAAATGAATAGAAGACTAGAACTCTTAAACTTGATGACTAGATAGCCTTACATCGATAGAGTTAATTTAATTATCTAAAAATCTTTCTAATAAGCTTTACTATAATATTTATTTAAATCAAATTCATAGTTTTTCTGAATTAAAAATTTACTACAAATAATCATTATTTTTATGTAGTATCAAGATTACTTGAGGACATGTAATAGTTAAGTTTGGGGGATTTTGACCAAAGAAAAATATATTGAGAATTTCATACCGATTTTACATTGATTTTGATGATTTTGCACTTTAAAGAAAGATATTTTCTATGTTTTGTTACAGGAATGAAGATTAGTAGACAATGGAGCAAAAAGATGCGAAAAGGAGCGAATCTGGAAAAAAGGACCAAAAGAGACATAAGTTGATCTTGGCCACCGACGGCGAGGAATAGGCCGCCGACGGCGCATTTTTCCATAGAATACAGAAAATATTATAAGGGAGCTCGCCGACAGCCAGATCGAGCCCGCCGACCGCGAGATTGAGCCCGCCGACAGCGAGCCTTAGCAATTGGCCCATGTTCTAAAAGCTCGTCGACGGTGCCAACGAGCCCGCCGACGGCGAGAAGGTCGGTTCAACCAAAGATTCATCGAATGTGGAAGCCTTTTGAAGAGATGCATAAGCAACCTTTGGAATTTTTTCTATGTCTTTAAAAAGAGACGAATTTAGGCTGAAGTGTGTGTGTGTGTGTGTGTGTTCTAGAGAGTCCAAGGAGAGTCTAATAGTAAGTAAGTGAGTTTAGTTAAAGTGTGTTGTACAAGAAGGAAGAGTCAGAGGAACTTCAAGGAGTCTGTTTGGGGAGAAACTTGAGATAAGTTGTGTTTACTATTTCGTAACTTTGATTTATATATGAAAAATCCAAGTTTTGTGTTATTCTTCCTATGCATTCTGAGAAGTCTTCTCTGTATTTCTCCTTGTTTTGAGATTTTATGAAATAGACAATTGAATTAGTTGTGCCTAAAATATTCAATAAAAATTGTGATAATATTTTTACTAAAATCTTAATTTACTTTCAATCTGGTCAATTGATCTGTTAAAATACGTTGATTTCACAACTAAAGTAAAGATTACATCCAAATATTTGGGGAGGTCAAAGTCCTTGAAAGGAGGGTGCAAATAAATAGGGAAATATTATTTATTGGGCGTAGAATTGAAGATTTTGGAGTGACAGACTAAAATCCTCAATTCAGTCCTATCGTTTAGGTGCTGAAGTGTAGATGTTAGCCCTCAGGCAAGGGGAACGTGGGAGCTCCGAAGTGAGAGCCGGTATCCTCCCAGCCTAGCCACAGATTCAGTAACCAAACATAGGATTAGTCAATGTTCTTTATGCCTGGACCAAAGGGTAAAGAATATGAATGCTCCTATTTGGCACAATATAATTATAACTAATTTAATTATCCGTTCACTTAATTCTCTTAACAAGGGGAAGGATACTTTTCTATATTGAAACTTTCCATTCAACATTAGTGGGAGAATTTAGTATAATTGTTCTTAATTTATGTTTACTAGATTATTATTTCAACTGTTGTAATTAGTTCGTAATCTCTAAACTTCCCTGTGGGATCGATATCCAGGACTCCATTAGAGCCTTGTATTACTTGAACGATACGTATACTTGCGTTGTTAAGGGGCATCTTTGATATTATTGAATATTTATTTTTTACATTTGTTAACACTTATAACGTTAAGCATCACGCCCGTGACAGTTGTCTAGTTTCAATTCAGACAAGTTTATTAGTTCTTAGGCTCAGGATAGATACGTGTAAGCATTGCAGTCTAGAAAGCTCATTCCCGAGTGTTGCTTTAAAAATCCGGGCAGAGAAATTGAGGATATGATTGTTCGCCGATTATGGGATAGACTCTGTTGTTTTTCTGCTGTGGCAGTGATCTCTGTAGTGTGGGAATTTTATGCAAATTTTCTCGAGGCAGGGGAGAACATTGTTATGGTGAGAGGGCATTTGGTACACTTTTCCCTTGATGTAATCAACTCATTTTACCTGTTGCCCACCAGTGTAAGGTGTTCTATTCAAACTAAAATCCTACGGAGGGAGATTAGATGAAATTATTCCTTCTTTGACTGCTGGAAGAGGATTATGGAAGATTACTAATGACAGAAGAGTAACTTTTCCTACGTCAAAGTTGGATGCCACGTCAAAGATATGGCATTATTTCATTTCATTTCGTTTGCTCCCTATGAACTATCTCAGCAAAGTTAAGAGAGAGAGAGAGGGATAATTTAAATTATTGTATTCACCAAGAGAAGCAGAAAGATATTGGATCGATCATTTATCAAGCTATTACCAGTTCTATCGGAGCTACCACTACTACAGGTTTGGGATTTGCTTTCTTAATCTTTTCATTATGTGAGCAGGCCGGAGTTAAATATGATACTTGGGAAGAGATTCTTCAACCTCTTAAGCAAATTAGAAGTGTTAATGTGAAGTCATGTTTTAAGCATTCAATGTTTGGCTAAAGAGGATTCTCTAAGACTCCTAGTACTTCTACTTCTGGTCTGTCTACCTCTCGAGCTTATATATCTCATACATCTACATCACAAGGTCATTTTAGTTCTGATTCACAAGTACAGTTAATGCAAAGAATGATGGATAACATTAATTATATTGCGGATAGGGTACAAAATATAAAAAATCGTGTAGATCATATTGGTTCTTATATTAAAAGTCATAGTGACTATGAAGAAAAATATCACACTTTTTTTTAAAGACTTATTAGAGGTGACCAAAGTGTGGTGTTTCCTTCATATCCACCATACATCCAATATGAGCCTACAAGTGTCCGGGGTGATGATGAAGAAGAAGAAGATGAGGAGTGAATTGAGTAGTTTGAACTTTTTGTTACTGATAGTTATTTAAACTTTTATTGTTAATTTGTATGAACTTTTATTTGTTGTTGTTGTTTGGAATACTGTTGTTTTATTTGTGTTATGTTATTGTGAATATTTTGTGATTCTGTGGTAGTAATTGTGTAAACATAGTTGTTAGTGTACTTTGTTTAGTTGTGTAGAACTTATTCCAGAACTTTTAGGAATGTTCAGACCATCACTGATCGCCACTTATAAATTTCATGTTTAGATTTTTAATTTACTACCATATATTTTCTTTATTTTGTTATGGATTTCTGTTAAGTTTGTGTGCATTTGCTTTTATGTTAGCCTCCACTGCTTAGAAGTCATTAGAATCTCTTTTATATTTAACTTAAGTTAGAATTTGATCAATTTATTTTTACTCATGTTTTAATTTTTGTACCTGCATATTTAGGATATGAAAATTCCTATAAGTATGCTACTTGTAGTTTTAATTCCTATCCATGTATCTTTTATTATGTTAAAAAGTTTTATCTCATTAAAAATTAAAGTTTGGGTGGGGGGAAGAAGAACAATTTTCAAATTTTGAAAGTTTATTTGTTCTCAGATGTGCTACAAATAAATTTGATTTTGATTGAAAAATGATTATGTGTATGAAGTTATATTAGGGAAGTAAAATTTTGACTATAGAAATGAGTAAGTGAATTTAGTTAAAACCTATAATGATGATAAAAAACTTAAAGTTAAAAATTTCTTAGTGAAGCAATGATAAATATTGTGTAACTATCTTTAGTAGGAGATATTGTATTTTTGAAAAATGTAGAAGGATTTGACTTTTATTTTCAATACTTAACTTCTTTTTTTTAAATAATTTTCAAAACTATTATTATATTTTTAAGTAAAGGATATATATCAAATATTCACTTTGGAAAAGGTCTATCCATATATAGTAATCATTGCCTGTGAAAAGAAAAGAAAAGTAAAGTATGTGTCAAAAGAAAAAGGAAAAGAAAAAGAAAAGAAAACTAAAGTGAAGTATAGTATGTGAAAAAGGGAGGAGAAGCTTGCGGATTAGTGCCTAATCAAAAATTGGTTCCACACCCGGTCTTTTTAGAGTATAAGATTTGAGAAAACCTTAAGCTTAAGAATATGATATAGTAAGTATAATTATTCTTAGTAAAACTTTTAAGTAATGAAGATAGAATGCCTCAACTCTATATTTGGAAAATCTAAAAGTATTTCTGAACTAGATAGGAGCTCATATTTTCATACTCCTTCACCTTAGAGATTTCTAAACTTTAAGTTTGTCTCATTTACTGAAGATTTTTTAAAATTGGACTACTACAATTCTAGAACAAAATTTTTGAATCTCCTAATAAAACTCATTCACATAATTTGCTTAATTTAGTTTTACATGCTTGTAGTGTTATTTGAGGACAAGTAACATTTTAAGTTTGGGGAATTTTAACACACCAAAAATATATAGTATTTATATACACATTTTTATATCTATTTTTTAGGACATTGCACTTTAATAGAAAGTATTTTTGTGTTTTTCTTTCAGGTATGATTAAATGGATAAATATGATAAAATTAGTGATAAAAGATCAAATTTGGAGCAAATATAAAGAAAGGTGCGAAAATGAACAATAGCTCCTAAGCGTCTAGACCTCGCGCTTAAGCATCGGGAAGTTATTTTGGAAGTTTCAAGATATTTTAACAAATTTTGAAGAGTTGTTTGAGGCAACCTTTGGTGCAAACGTGAATAACTGATAATAGGCATGGAAATTCATTTAAATGACTTTTGAAAGGAGACAACTCTTGAAGGATTCATTGAATGAAGACACATTTTGAAGAGATGCCATAGCCTCTCTTGGAAAATTATATCAAGGAAGGACTTGGAAGATCAGAAAAAGTTTTTTACCCCCCGAAGACTCTCACGCACACCATTTTTCCTATACTAGCATAGAATATATTTCATTTAGAGAGAGAGTTAGGTTTAGAAGAGTATAGATTAGATATTTTCTCTCTATGGTTGGATGACCAAACCTAGAGAGGTTTGTAAGAGAAAGCAAAGGATTAAAAGGAACTTCAAGAGTTTAGTGGAGAGGAATTTCATATAAGTTTTTATCTTTGTGACTACATTTGGGTTTTAATTAAGACTTCGAGTGTTTTAAATCAAATTGTTGATGTGTTTTCTCCATAAATTCTGAGTAGTTTTCTTTATCTTTTTTCTTAAAATGATAAGTAATTAAGTGTTGGATGGAGTGAAGTATAGATCTTCAATGTTGGAATAAGTTGTGATGATTCGATCATTGCACTTCATTTATTTCTTGATTTGGTCAATTAAGTTGTTAATATTTTTTGTGAGAACATGTAAGATCTGTAATGCTATTATCTCAGTCAACTAATGGTACGAATCACTTGAGATTGTATGGATGAGAATGTAGTCCATATAGTTGACTGCAAATAAATAGGGAGATAAACTTTGATGGGTGTAGAATTAGAGATATTTAGAGTGACAGGCTAAAGCCCCCAATTCGATTTAATGTTTTAGATCTTAATACGTGATGTTAGTCTCCAGGTGGAGGGAGAAGAGAGAACTCTAGAGTGAGAGCTAGGATCTTCCCTACTTAACCCGTCTTCAAGATTACTAAAGCTTTAGATTAACCTATGTCTTTATAGCATCTCTAGTAAGGGTGATCACAGAAAAATTCATTAAGAAATTCTTATCTATTTTTTGATGAAATTGCACTTTAAAGAAAGGTATTTTCTTTATTTTACTGCATGAATGAAGATTTATAAGTGATGGAAGCAAAAAGCATTAAATGGAGCAAATTTGGATCAAAAAGGAAGAAATTCATGTAAATTGAACTAAGTCACCGATGGCGAGATCATGAAGAAAATTTCTGAAGGAATTATAACTACCTCGTCGACAGCGAGCCCGAGCCCGCCGACAGCGAGATCGCGCGGTTTGAAGACCTTCTAGAAGCCCCGCCGACGGCGAGACAGTTCAAAATGCAAATACTTTGAACCTGGACACTTTTTGAAGAGGTGTTTAAGCACCCCTTGGACCTTTGCTTACCTCTATAAATAGAGGCTGAATTCTAGTGTCTAAGTGTGTCTATTTTAGAGAGTTTGAGTCTATTTTGAGTCTGTGTTAGTCATTAGTGAGTTTCTTTAGTTTATTTGAGTGTTATTTAGAAGTTTGTTGTACTAGAAGGAAAAGTCAAAGGAACTTCAAGGAGTCTGCTTGGGAGGAAATTAAGATAAGTATCTTTGTTTATTGTTGTTTACTTTAAATGAAATCCATGCTTTGTTTTATTCCTATGCATTCTGACTAGTTTTCTTAGTCTTTCTCCTTGTTTATGAAAATTATGCGGATTGATGAAATTAAATAGAAGTACCTAATATATTAAAATAAATTGTGATAATTTTTACTTAAAAATTAATTTACTTTCAATCTGGCCAATTGAGTTGTTAAAATATGTTGAATTATCAACTATAGTAAAAATTACATCCAATATTTAGGGAAGTCAAAAGCCTTGGAAGGCAGGTGCAAATAAATAGGGAAATATTATATATTGGACGTAGAATTGGACATTTTAGTGTGACAAACTAAAATATTCAATTCGGTTCTATTGTTTGAGAGCTGAAGTGTAGATGTTAGCCCTCAGGTGAGGGGAACGTGGGAGCTCTGAAGTGGCAGCCAGTATCCTCCCGACCTAGCTGCAGATTCAATAATCAAACATAGGATTAGTCAATGTTCTTTGCACCTGGACCAAAGGGTAAAGAATAGGAATGCTCCTATTTGTCACAATACAATTTAAGAATTCTATTTAAATTCATCATTCACTTAATTTTCTAAAAACAAGGAGAAGGATACTTTTTCCGAATTATTTAAATCAACTTATTTCAAGCATTAGTTTACTTTAGTTTGTTGTAGTTACTTTAAATTTACGTTTACTATATTAGTAAGTAATTCCTTTAAATTTAGTCGATAACAAATCTGTTAAAAACTTCCCTGTGGGATCGATAACCAGGACTCCACTAGAGCCCTGTATTACTTGATACGATACGTATACTTGCGTAGAATCCACATTATACATTAAATCATATATATATATATATATTTAAAGCGGGATCAAGTTTTTGGTGCCGTTGCTATAAACATAATTTGCAAACATATTAAAAGTGGGTCAAGTTTTTGGCGCCGTTGCCGGGGAAGTAAAAAAAATTATTATTTACTAGAGTAACGGACTATTTTGTTTTATAAAATTGTATGCAAAAATTTGGAAACAAAAATTTAATACCTTACGATTCAGAATTAGAGCGTACAATTAAAAGAATTAGAAAACAAAAAAGAGAAATTATAAATTTAACACAAATGGCAAATATTCCTGAAAATGAAAATATCAATCAAACAAGACCATTACGAGATTATGCCAACCCTACATTAGATGAAATTTATTTAACTATTCAAAACCCCGATGTAGTCTGCTAATTCATTCGAACTTAAACCCGCAATTATCCAAATGGTACAAAATAATCAATTTAGTGGTTCACCTATCGAAGATCCTAATTTACATCTTGCTAGTTTTTTAGAACTATGTGCTACTTTCAAATATGAAGGAGTATCTAACGATGCTTATTAGACATAGACTTTTTCCTTTTTCTTTAAGGGATAAGGCTAAAATGTGGTTAAATTCATTAAGCACTCTGGATCTATTAAAACTTGGGGAGAATTATCACAAAAATTTCTATCCAAATATTTTCCACCATGTAAAACTACTAAGCTTAGAAATGATATAACTTCTTTTAGTCAGTTTGATGGAGAGTCAATATATGAAGCTTGGGAGAGATTTAAAGAACTTCGTAGGAAATGCCCACATCATGCGTTACCAGATTGGTTAATTATACAAATTTTCTATAATGGATTAGTAGGATCTTTAAGATCAATCATCGATGCTGCTGCTGGAGGATCATTAATGTCAAAACCATTTGATGAAGCCTATGCACTAATCGAAGAAATGGCAACCAATAATTTTCAATGGCCTGCTGATAGAATGAATCCAAAAAAATAGCTAGTATTCATGAAAATGATGCAATATCTATGTTAGCTTCGCAAATCGCTGTTGTATCTAAAAAATTAGATCATTTTGGAATGAATTACTCTCCAACTATATCAGAAGAAAATTCATCTGGACAACTTATAGAATCCCAATCTCAATATGAAACTATTAATGCAATTAATAACAGGCCCAATAATCCATATGCAAATTATTATAATTCTGAATGGAAAAATCATCCTAATTTAAATTGGAATAATAATACAACTAATCAACCATGGATGAATAATATGACACAACCATTAGGAAATCCATCTAATCAAGGAAATCCTAATTATAAATCTAATTATCCACCTGGATTTAATAACCCACAATTTAAAGAAAAGAAATTATCTATAGAAGAATTAATATTAAATATGTGTCAACATTTACAAAATCAAGGAAATCAATTACAAATACAAGGAAACCAATTACAAAATCAAGGAACAGCTATCAAAAATATTGAAACTCAACTTGGACATATCGTTACTGCACATAATAATAGAATACCTGGAACATTTCCTAGTAATGTGGAAATAAATCCCAAAGACAAGGGAAATGAACAAATTAAAGCGATACAATTACGAAGTGGAAAAGAATTAGAACCTCGAATTCGAAAGAACTTGAAAGTCAAAAAGAGGAAGTGGAAATTGAAAAGGAAAAGAATCAACAAGATCCAAACTTAGAAAATCCTTTAATACCTATGAAAATTTCTGTTGAAAAGCCTCCACCACCATTTCCTCAATGATTAATTCAACATAAAAAAGACAAACAATTCGCTAAATTCCTTGAAATTTTGAAGAAATTAACGATAAATATTCCTTCGTAGAAGCTTTAGAACAGATGCTAAACAATGTAAAATTCATGAAAGATATTCTAAATAAAAAAAAGAAAATTTACCGACAATGAAATGGTCGCACTTAGTGAAGAGTGTAGTCTTATTATTCGAAAAAACTTCCGAAAAATTAAAAGATCCTGGTAGTTTCACTATACCTGCGCTATTGGAGAAAAATTCTATGGAAAAGCTTTGTGTGACTTAGGAGCGACATCAATCTAATGCCTCTATCAATTTTTAAGAGATTAGGATTGGGAGAAATTTCACCTACTTCGGTAACTCTTCGATTAAGTGATCATTACATTACATATCCTAAGGGAGTTATTGAAGATGTATTAGTAAAAGTGGATAAATTTATCTTCCCTGTAGATTTTATTGTTTTAGATATGGAGGAAGATAAAGAAATTCCTATCATTTTAGGAAGACCATTTTTAGCCACTGGGAAAGCTATGATTGATGTTCAGAAAGGAGAATTATCTATGAGAGTAAATGACCAAAAAATAACTTTTAATATTGCTAAATCAATGAAATATCCTGCACTAGAAAAAGAAGATGAGTGTTTTCGAATGGAAGTACTCAATCATTTACAAAAGGAACATTTTAAGGAATATTATGAAGAAAAATTAGAAAAAGAAAATATTGAATTAATTGAAAAATCTGAGATAAATGAAGAATTAGATTATATTCAAGAGAAATTTAAATTTTTTTATAACACAGAAAACACTGAAAAAAATATAGTTTCATCGATTATTAAACCTCCCGAACTTGAGTTAAAAATGTTACCTAATCATTTAAAGTATGCTTACTTAGGTAATTCTTCAACTCTACCTGTTATTATTTCATCTGAATTAAATGAATCTCAAGAACAAAAACTTTTAGATACATTAAAAAAATATAAGAAAATTTTTTGTTGGACTTTAGCAGATATTAAAGGAATTAGTCCTTCAATTTGTATGCACGGAATTATTTTAGATAATGAACATAAACCTAAAGCAGATCTACAAAGGAGATTAAATCCAATAATGAAAGAAGTAGTCAAGAAAGAAATTTTAAAATGGTTAGATAATGGTATTATATATTCTATTTCTGACAGTGCTTGGGTAAGCCCAATTCACTGTGTACCTAAAAAAGATGGGTGATTTGTCAAAGCTAATGAAAATAATGATCTTATCCCTATAAGACAAGTCACTGGATGGCGAATATGTATTGATTATAGAAAATTAAACACGAGCCACCGGAAAAGATCACTTCCCTTTACCATTTCTAGACCAGATGTTAGATAGATTAGCCGGACATAAATATTTTTGTTTCTTAGATGGATATACCGGTTATCATCAAATACAAGTCCTTATGGAACTTTCGCTTTTCGAAGAATGCCTTTTGGATTATGTAATGCACCTGCAACATTCCAGAGATGTATGATGTCTATATTTAGTAAATTAATTGATAATGGAATAGAAGTATTTATGGATGATTTCTCTGTATTTGGAACAACATTTGACACATGCTTAAATCATCTTGAAAAAGTATTTGAAGTATGCAAGGAAACTAATTTTGTTCTTAATTGGGAGAAATGTCAATTTATAGTTACAGGCGGCATTGTATTAGGGCATAAAATTTCAGAAAAAGGCATGGAAGTAGACTCTGCAAAAATTCAAGTTATAGCTAAATTACCACCTCCAACGACGGTAAAAGGGGTAAGAAGTTTTCTTGGACATGCTGGATTCTACAAACGTTATATTAAAGATTTTTAAAAAATTACTAAACCTCTATGCCAACTTCTTGAAAAGGACAAGAAATTTGAATTTACAACTGAATGTCTGAATGCTTTCGAATTATTAAAAGATAAATTAATTACAGCACCTATAATAGTTTCACCTAATTGGGAGAAACCATTTGAGCTTATGTGTGATGCTAGTGATTATGCTATAGAAGCGGTTCTTGGGCAAAGATATGATAAGATTTTCAAAGTTATATATTATGCTAGTAAAACTCTAAATGATGCTTCGAAATAAATTATACGATTCTTGAAAGAGAATTATTAGCGATTGTATATGCTTTTAATAAATTTCGGCATTATCTAATAGGAACTAAATGTATTATACATACTCGATCACTCTGCTATAAAATATTTAATGCAAAAGAAATATTCTAAACCAAGATTAATCGGATGGATATTATTAATGCAAGAATTTGATTTTGAGATCATTAACAAAAAGGGAACTGATAATCAAATTGCAGATCATTTATCAAGATTAGAAAATCATGAATTATCTGATACTGATAAAGAAATTTTAGACAGTTTTCCCGATGAACAACTTTATAATATTAATGAGTTGAAAATACCTTGGTATGCTGATTATATTGTAAGTGACATTTTACCACCTATGTTAACTTTACAACAACAGAAAAAATTCATTAACGATACAAAAACATACTTTTGGGATGAACCATACTTATATAAGCAATGTAAGGATTTAATTATTAGAAGACGTGTGCCTTATGAAGAAACTGAACCAATTATTCAAAAATGTCATGATTCTGATTTTGGAGGACATTTTGCGACAGATAAAACTGCGTATAAAATTCTACAATCTGGATTCTACTGGCCTACTCTATTTAGAGATGTATATAAATATATAAAAACCTGTGATAAATGCAAAAGAGTAGGAAATATATCGAGAAAAAATGAAATACCTCTGAATTTTATATTAGAAGTTGAAATTTTTGATGTTTGGGGATTAGATTTCATGGGACCATTTATTCCTTCATTTGGAAACTCATATATATTAGTAACTGTTGATTATGTTTCCAAATGGATCGAAGCACAAGCTTCACCTAAGTGTGATGCTAAAAGTGTTTCAAAATTTTTAATGAAAAATATTTTTACTAGATTTGGAATGCCGAGAGTGATTATCACTAACGGAGGAACTCATTTTAGAAACAAATATATTCACAAACTAGTAGAAAAATATAATATTATGCATAAGATATCAACTGCTTATCATCTACAAACTAGTGGATTAAGTGAAGTTTCTAATCGAGAGATTAAGCGTATATTAGAAAAGTACGTAAACCCTAATAGATTAGGCCGGTCTATAAGACTAGACAACGCATTATGGGCATACGGAATCGCTTATAAAACTCCGATTGGAATGAATCCTTACAGGCTTATATATGGAAAAACGTGCCACTTACCAGTTGAATTAGAACATAAAGCATATTGGGCGATTAAAGAATTTAATTACAACATGAAAGAAGCTGGTGAGAAGATATTGTTGCAATAAAATGAATTGGAAGAATTAAGAAACGAATCATATGATAATGATAGGATTTATAAAGAAAGCACGAAATTATGGCATGATCGGAAGATTAATCAGAGAAATTTTGAACCGGGACAAGAAGTTTTGCTTTATAATACTAGATTAAAATTATTTCACGGAAATTGAAATCTCGATGGTTAGGACCTTTCACCATAACTCAAATATTTTCATATGGAACTATAGAAATTGAAGATCCAAAAACAGGACATAGATTTAAAGTAAACGGACATAGATTAAAACCATAGTTTGAAGGTAGAAGACCAAATTTTAAATAGGTTTTAATGCTTAGTCAACCTGATTACTAACTAAATTAGGTCGAGCTGACGACGTTAAACCAAGCACTTTATGGGAGGCAACCCATAGTAATCTTTTATTTTAATTATCTACAAATTAGTGAGTCTATATTATTAAAACAAATCTTACTACTCAAATTTTTAATTAGAATCATCATAAAATTGAACCTATTTGATGATATCAGAAAATATTCGGACCAAAGCGAAATTGGGTGATTTTTACGAATCTTGCCGACAGCGAACCCGAGCCCGCTGACAGCGAGATCATGTGCCATGACTTAATTCGGTTTTATAACTAGCTCTCCGACGGCGAGACACTTCCCGCAAATGGCGAGGCAGTTGAAAATTTGGTTTCTTAAAGATTTTCGTGCGGTTTTGGACGATTCTAAGCCATTTCTTTGTAGGAAATTATCCCAAATCCGATTTTACACCATTTTCTTCCTTAGAAACGATTAGAGATCAATCCTTTCAATCCGAAATGGCCACCAAATTCTTAGAAACCACAAAATCTGAAGTTTTCAACCGAAGAAAATTCGTCAGTTCGGAGGCGCAACGAATCTTCAACAAAGGCTTGATGAAGAAAAGACTTATTAAAGAAAGAGGATTTGTCAACAGAGGAGTAGAGAATTCCACTACAAAAATCGAAGATCGCACAGCGGCATTGGGAGGTATTTTGTTATACGACATTCGCTGTAGTTATACCAGTAGTTAAAGAGTTTTACTCTAATTTACATGCGATCAACAATGGAAATGTCTACGTCAGAGGAAGATGGGTAACATTTACTCCTTCAAGGGTAAATGAATTATTTTCTATAGAGAATACCTCTGTTTGTCATTATTCCAACTTTGTGCCTTCGAGATACAATATGAATGAGATCTACAGATATCTGATCGACGAACCTGATGATTGGGAATTACGCGAAGACGGGTATGTCAGTTTTTCTGCATCACTTCTTAACCCTGTATCGAAGCACTGGCATTTCTTTATCTCATCCAAATTATTACCCACTATGAGGGTAAATAAAGTTTCAAAGGAATGCGCTATTTTAAACTACTGTATTCAAATTGGATTACCTATCGATGTTGGATCAATAATAGTAAAGTCTGCATTGGGATTGATTGTGCATGGGTCAGTACATGGACTTGGACACTCATCGACTATATTTGTTTTATGCAGTCAGTACCAAGTTTCTTATGAGGCTTGGGAAAAAGTACTTTTACCATGGAAACCACTGGATCCTATTGATATGTTTCCAACTTTGGATAACAATGATGAGATTACCATTATTTCTGACAGAGCATCACAGAACAATCCTTTAGCAAGGCCCTTTACTGATAAAACTAATTTCATTCTGAAGAAGATTAAAGAATTGGAGAAAGAATTGCAAAATGTGATGAATTCCATCGACAATATCTCTGATATGTTTGATCACATTGATTGGAGAATGAAGGAGCACTTTGATCATACTGGACATTTGGAGGTCAGTTTTATTCATCTACTAAGACAGAAAGGATGGGTTAATGAAGAATCTACTGTAGAATTCCCTTTCAGGTCTTTCTACAATTTATTTGTGCACCTGCGTCGCATAGGAAATATCAGAGAAGATATTAGTTCAGACACTGAAGAGTAAGAAAGATTTCTATGTTTATGTCATATATATGTGTATATATGTGTTGATTTGGATTTAGGTTTTATTATGAGTCGAACTTTGATTTGATCATCTCAGAATTGATCAGATTTTATGTAATTGTTATGTCTCAACATTTAGAGTGTTGTGGTGTAGATTGCGATGCTGAGTATTATTGATTTGAACATTTAAGTTAAGTATGTGTTAAGTTGTAAGTGTGAAATTTGTAAGTCTCATGGATTTCATATACAAAGTTATATTGTTTGTGTTGTGTGACTTTTTGTGAGTATAGGTATCTAATCTTCATACTATTATTAAATTAAGTGATCGGAAAATTGATTAAGGGCAAATCGAGGTTGAAAATGATTGACGAATTTCAAAAAATTAAAAATTTTAGGAAGTCGCCGACGACGAGAATTATCTCGCCGAATGCGAGAAAACCCGCTGACAGCGAGACCGAGCTCGCCGACGGCGGATTTTTCCCGAAACTTTTGCCTTATGAAATTAATTAGCTCGCTGACAGCGAGATCGCGAAAAGACCTATATTTGACCGGTCAACCGACACTATTCATCATCCCTTTTCTCAAATTTTCGAAAAAACCGACCTAGTGCTTGAGAGATCTTGGATTTGAGGCGATTTCAACACTTTTTGACACCGGATTTCATCTTCCCTTGGTAAGAGCTTCACTCCTATGCAAAAATATTTTATTTTCACCATTGATTTCTTCTACATTTGAAAATTTTGAAAAATTTCGAAATGTGGAGAAAATACTTGGAAGAATTTCATGGAAATTGATTTAAATGGATTTTAGTTGTTGTAGGAAGCCTTCTTAGTAATATTTTGAAGTTTAATTAAGATTTTTGCAAATTTCACAGATCGAGAAATGGCTCCACGACAAAAGCGACGGATAGATTATGACGAAACCCGATTCATTAATGCAAGAGCACAAACTCAATATTTTCAAAACATACAAGCAAGAAAATGCATTCAAGATCGAGTTTTCAAGAATCCAGGAGGAGAAGTTGAGCGAATCATTAAGGAGCGAGGATGGGAAAATTTCTGTTTCGTGACCAACAGAGCAGCTGTAGAAGTAGTAAAGGAATTTTATGCAAATTTAACACAGGTTGAAGATGCACCGGTTAAGGTTAGAGGATTTTTTGTAGAATTCAACGCTGCTAGAATAAACGCTTATTATGAAAAACGAGAAACCTACACCAGCGAGTATAAAACTTTTTGAACTATGGAAGGACCACTGGAAGAGGTGATCGACTTTCTCACTAATGGGAAATGAGTCTGAAAGATAGAGCAGCGGGAACGGGTAAACTTCCCTCTTTCTATGTTAAATGCAACATCTAAAGCCTGGCATTATTTTATTTGTTCTACTTTGTTACCTACCTACCACCATAGTGAGGTAACAAGAGATAAAGCAGTTCTGAATTTCTGTATTCAGAACCAGAAGAGTATTAATGTGGGAAATGTTATTTATAAAAACATATTAGCCACTGCTAGAAATGAAAGTGGAGGAGGACTAGGGCATCCCGGTCTTATCTATGCACTCGCCAATTATGCGGGGTAGAGGCAAGAGATGATGAGGAATGGATTGAACCTATGAAACCCCTTACTCGAGCTAATATAAAGAAATATGAATCCCACGAAGGATGGAGATGCGGGACAAGGGATTATGTACCTTCTTCAAGTAGAGATATACCCTCTACTAGTTATGAACCCCCTCAGTACACCACTCCTACCCTTCAAGATCTGATGAATGAATTAACCCTGAGTAGAAAGAGTTTTGAGCTATTTGGAGAAAATATGGAAAGAAGATATGAGCATATAGACCAAAGGATCGGAGGCTTGGAAAGAAGACACGATTATGATAGTGAATATCTCCAGCGACATTCAGAGTATGAAATTGCATATTATGAGGCTGAACGTTGATATAGGAGTGGTGATTTAGATGTTGTCTTTCCTGAGTGCCCCCGTTATTCACAGTACCAGCCTGCTCAGCCTTCTCAGCCTGAAGATCAGGGAGATGACATAGTTTGGGATTTTAATGTAGAAGATTATAGTCTTTATTTAAGTTTATTCAGTTTGTTTAGATTTGTTGTTATTTTGAAAAACTTTATTATTTTGGATGTAATTATTCTGTACTTTCTAGAGACTATGGATGTTGGTATGTTTGCTTATGCAATTATATTAGACTTCTTATGTGTGTTAAATTAGTTTGCAAATTTCCTATAGGATGTTAGTTTAAGTTTTTATAAGTTATGAATGTTAACATTGTTTAGATTGTTTTAATATGTTTTAAAATAGATTAGTTAATTGTATGTGTAGTAATAAATTAAGTTTTCAATTGTTATGTTTGATACTTATTTTAAAATTTCGTCCATGCACTTTCTCTTAAATATTATATGTGAAAGAATACTAACAGTACAGGTTCTGTAAGTAATGAAAAAGTCTGCAAAAATTTCAAAGAAAAGAAATACCTAAAGCTCAAAGGTATGATGAATTTTATTATATACTTTCCCTTTTTCACTATTTAGTATAGATAGAAAAATTTAAGTTTGGGGGAAGGTAAAAATACAAATTTAATTATTAAATTGTTCTCAATTTCTATTTTTAAAAAAATTATTATTATTAAATGATTTTCTATAGTAGTTTTTCAATTCAATAAAACATGAATTAATTTATTTAATTATTATATAAAGTTAAAGAAAATGTTTCTAGTAATTCAATTAATTAATGGAATAAGATATTTGGTTAAAAGGAATAAGAATATAGTAAACTATTTAAAGTAAAGAAAACTATATTCTAAAAATTGAAAATTCTTAAGTATTTAAGTGAAAAAGAAAGGATAGAAACTCAATGAAGTAAAGGCTATGAAATATATATAAGCAAGGAAATATTTTAAGTTTCAAATTTAGGAAGAGAAATTGAAGTTCAAAATTATTAACAGACTATCCAGATATAGTAATCCTCACTTGAAAAAGAAAAGAAAAAGAAGGATTGAAAATCAATCAAAAAAAAAGAAAAAAAGAAAAAAAAGAGAGAAGAAAAGAAAAAGAAAAGAAAAGAAAAGAAAAACATAAAGTGAGGAGAAGTTTGAGGAGATACCTTATCAAAAATTGGCTTCAATGGATTCAACCTAAAGGGTAAAACTTAATTATATTTCTAAACTTATATATATGGATTAGTATTTTACTAAATAATGTCTTCTTGAACTTCCTATCATCTAAATATCTTAAGTGATTTTATCTTTTAAATATAGTCATTCCTGAAATAAATAGAGAGCTAGAAATCTTAGACCTGATAACTAGATAATCTTATATCTATAAAGTTAATTTAATTATTTAGAAATATTTATATTTTACTTTATTATAACGTTATTTAAATTTAATTCATATTATCTGAATTGAAAAATTCTATTATAGAAATCATTATTTTTTATTTTATTTAGTATTAAAATTACTTGAGGACAAGTAATAATTAAGTTTGGAGGATTTTGATCACAGAAAAATTCATTAAGAAATTCTTATCTATTTTTTGATGAAATTGCACTTTAAAGAAAGGTATTTTCTTTATTTTACTGCAGGAATGAAGATTTATAAGTGATGGAAGCAAAAAGCATGAAATGGAGCAAATTTGGATCAAAAAGAAAGAAATTCATGCAAATTGAACTAAGTCGCCGACGGCGAGATCGAGGCCGCCAACGGCGAGATCATGAAGAAAATTTCTGAAGGAATTATAACTACCTCGCTGACAGCGAGCCCGAGCCCGACAGCGAGCCCGAGCCCGCCGACAGCGAGATCGCGCGGTTTGAAGACCTTCTAGAAGCCCCGCTGACGGCGAGGTTGTTTCCCGCTGACGGCGAGACAGTTCAAAATGCAAATACTTTGAACCTGGACACTTTTTGAAGAGGTGTTTAAGCATCCCTTGGACCTTTGCTTACCTCTATAAATAGAGGCCGAATTCTAGGGTCTAAGTGTGTCTATTTTAGAGAGTCTGAGTCTATTTTGAGTCTGTTGTTAGTCATTAGTGAGTTTCTTTAGTTTATTTGAGTGTTATTTAGAAGTTTGTTGTACTATAAGGAAAAGTCAAAGGAACTTTAAGGAGTCTGCTTGGGGAGAAAATTAAGATAAGTATCTTTGTTTATTGTTATTAACTTTAAATGAAATGCATCCTTTGTTTTTTTCTCATGCATTCTGAGTAGTTTTCTTAGTCTTTCTCCTTGTTTATGAAAAATTATGCGGATTGATGAAATTAAATAGAAGTACCTAATATATTAAAATAAATTGTGATAATTTTTACTTAAAACTTAATTTACTTTCAATCTGACCAATTGAGTTGTTAAAATATGTTGAATTATCAACTATAGTAAAAATTACATCCAATATTCAGGGAAGTCAAAAGCCTTGGAAGGCGGGTGCAAATAAATAGGGAAATATTATATATTGGACGTAGAATTGGACATTTTAGTGTGACAGACTAAAATATTCAATTCGGTCCTATTGTTTGAGAGCTGAAGTGTAGATGTTAGCCCTCGGAGTGAGGGAACGTGGGAGCTACGAAGTGGCGACCAGTATCCTCCCAAGCTAACAGCATGATTCGATAATCAAACATAGGATTAGTCGATATTATTTGCACTCTGGACCGAAAGGTAAAGAATAGGAATGCTCCTATTTGTCACAATACAATTTAAGAATTCTATTTAAATTCATCATTCACTTAATTTTCTAAAAACAAGGAGAATGATACTTTTTCCGAATTATTTAAATCAACTTATTTCAAGCATTAGTTTACTTTAGTTCTTTGTAGTTACTTTAAATTTACGTTTACTTATATTAGTAAGTAATTCCTTTAAATTTAGTCGATAATAAATCTGTTAAAAACTTCCCTGTGGGATCGATAATCAGGACTCCACTAGATCCCTGTATTACTTGATACGATACGTATACTTGCGTAGAATCCACATTATACATTAAATCATATATATATATATTTAAAGCGGGATCAAGTTTTTGGTGTCGTTGCTATAAACATAATTTGCAAACATATTAAAAGTGGGTCAAAGGGTAAAGAAAATTATTGCTCCTATTTGGCACAACACATATTGGATACTTTCGTAACAGAATTACAATACTTGTTACTGATTCATGATAAGGAAAAAGATATTTTATTTGCATTGCTTTCATCTTACAAAAATCTTGTTAAATTTAGTTAGTTGTTTACTTTATTTTCAATTATCAAAACTATCAAAAAGAATTAAACTTTCATTCATGTAATATTATCTATAGTTTGTGTAAGACTGTTTTTAAATGTTAAGTTTGTTATCTAATTTCTTCTAGAAAAAAATTTTAAAGGCTCTCTGTAGGTTCGATATCTTGGGGCTTAATCAGAAAGTCCTATATTACTTGATAACTATACGTATACTTGCGTATAATCTTAAATTATAAATATAACATTTGAACTCTTATTTGCATCGGAGTCAAGTTTTTGGTATCGTTGTAAAGAAAAAGAAATAATTAAAAGAAAATATAAAATTAAATCAATATATAAATCATAATATTAACGTAAGCATAAATATTCGGTATCAGTTATCTAGATTTATTTTACATTGTATTTGTTTGTTGGTTTATGTTTTGAGTTTCTTCGTTATGATGAGTCATTTGACCCAAGGAGCTCTTCTGGATGACCTTCTTTAAGGGTCTACTATTTTTTATATATTTAACGAAATTTATTATTTTTGTGTTAATCATCTTTGTACACGATTGTTTTATAGAAAATTAGCTCAAGCATTTCAACAAGCTCCAGGGGGACCACACATCGAACAATTTTCTGTGATTGCAATCTATTGTGCGTCATTTTCGTCACTCAAAAAGGAGACAATGTAGGACCAAAATTTTATAGATGTTCAAAGAATTTAACAAATAGATATGGCAAATTCTTTCAATGGGTTGATGAACTTAGAGATACACCACAGGAGCAAGTTGACGAGAGGATATACGCAGTTGATGACACGGTGAAAAATAATGTTAGAGACTTGAAATTTCTTGTGAATACTACAGTTTTGTTTGATTTTGTGATTGTAGCATTACTTTTTTTGTTGTTATCGTTGTAAATGTTATGATTATGTACTTGTATTCTGGACAACAAACCATACTGCATAAAGTTTCTATTTTATAAGCAAACTTATTTTTTTGGACTATTTGATGTACCACAATTTCTAATGATTATGCTAATATTGGAAGGTATAATTTGATGATTTTTTATGATTCAGCGAATGCTGCCATCTATTTGCTTTATTATGTTGTTTTGAGTGAACACAATAAATTGTGATTGGATTTTCCCCACAGACAACACTTTCAAAATTGTGTTTTACAAACAGTTTAAACTAAACTGTGTTTCTATACTAAGGGCATTACAGTCACTATGTCAACAGACAACGCTTATATAATTGTGTTTTTCAAACAGACCAACAGCTTCTGAAACGTCAGCTTATGAACAGTAGATTTTCAACAACAGCTTCTGAAACCAACTCTTCTACAGTTGCAGCAAAAATAAATGCAACCTTAGTTCTTGTCGTTGAGTGTTCGAAAGATACTAATAATGGCAGAGATCAAGGGATCCGCACAGTTGTATTAGAAGTAATTGGCTTTTGTTTTCTCTGACATGCTTTCGCATTTCTCATATTTGAAGGAAAGAATCAAATCAGCATATTAGCTCCCATGACAAGCCTGGAACAGTTGTTAGAATCTAAAATAAACGAAATGTCACCTTCACAACGGAAAAAATTTGTGTCCGGAGAGCGTACGCAGAGATACGTACGTAAAAAAGTACATGGGGGTTACACGGGAGTTACAAGGGGGTTACAAGCGTGTTATAACCTCCTTGTACCTCCCGTGTAACTCACTTGTAACATGTGCTTCTATTTCATCCATTTGTACACGAGAGTTACACGGGAGGTACAAGAGGGTTATAACTCCCACGTAACTCCCGTGTAACTCACGTGTACATTTTTACGTACGCATCTCTGCGTACGCTGTCCGAACGCAAATTTTTTCCTTTACAACACTAGGAATTCAATTAATTTACATCAAATGATCTGAAACGATTATTACACAAAAATCCATCACCTCTACTGATCATGATGATCATACTCCTCCTCAAGGAGACGGTGGTGCAGGAATAATCCCCACCAACCCCTCCAACATCTGCGTAACCTGCCCCATTATTGGCCTCAAAGCCGGCTCTTCTTGTACACACCACAACGCCACCAATACAAACCTCTCCACCCTCCCCATATCTCCAATGGCCTCCTCATCTCCCTCAACAAGGGCATCAATCCTCCCATCATTATAGCAATCACTCACCCAAAAAGTAAGCAAAGCCTTCTCCTCCTCCATCTCCTTCTCCACATTCCTCCTACAACACAAAATCTCCAAAATCATCACCCCAAAACTGTAAACATCCACCTTTGCACTTATGCCGGAGTTCCTGAACCATTCAGGCGCAACATACCCCTTCGTTCCTCTTATGCCCGTGTTCGTCCTCGTCTGATCTGTTTTCAGAAGCTTTGCGAGCCCGAAATCTGAAATCCTCGGAACGAAGTTGTCGTCGAGCAGAACGTTTTGCGGCTTTATGTCGCAGTGAATGATTTGCGAGCCACATTCCTCGTGAACATACCGAAGACCCCTCGCAATCCCAATCATGATTTCCACTCTCTGTTTCCATGGTGGTCGAATTCCGCTAAAAAGGTAGCTCGCGAGAGAGCCGTTGCTCATGTATTCGTAGACCAGAAGCCTCTTTGTGTCTTGGTTGCAGTAGCCAAGCAGACGAACGAGGTTCTTATGGTAAGTTTGTCCGATAGACTTCACCTCGTTGGCAAATTCCTTATCAATCTCCGGTTGTAAATCGCGTAGCTTCTTGACTGCTATGTTTGGGGTTCCGGTGAGTTCCACACCAATATATCCCTTATAAACTGTGCCGCATGCACCCCTTCCAAGCTCTTCATTGAAGCCATTAGTGGCTTCTTCAAGCTCTTCGTATGTGAATGCCTTAACATTCGGCCCCAAGAGGCTGTCTTTAAGCTTCTTCCCCTGTTTCCTTTTGCTTGCGCGAAGAAACATAACAGTTAGAGTTAAAATAATGAGATTTAGTAAAATGGAGCCGGCAATAGCTACATAAGCTGAAATGCTCAAAGTTCTCTTCTTGGTAGCAGAAAAGCTTGGAAGATTGCCATCGTTGCCCACTTTAATAAAAGCTGTTCTGTTAACATAGCTTCCCTTCCTCCCATTAGAGAAAGGCCACTTCTTTTTCCAACAATTGCTCTGGCTATCGTGAATCGAAGCCGCGCAGAAGCAATCAAACAAACACTGCTGCATACACTCGCCCTCATCCATTGGGCTAAACTGATCATAATCCTGTCCCCGAAAGTCGAGTGTTTCGATTCTCACCATCTGAAACCCCTCGCTTGGCACACTGGAGATGCAGCTGGGCATGACGAAGTTGGGCTTGCAACCCAAATAAGTCCTGTTGGGATCTTGCCATGAATAGCCCGGAGGGCACTGACAGGAGACCATCTGGGTGGTGTCGTAGCCGCAGTAGCTATTGAAGCCGCAAGCTCCGCTGCCGGTTGATGTGACGAGAGATTGACAGATGTCGGAGGGCTTGAAATCCACGAGCACCCACTCGGGGGAGCCGCGGGAGATAGCGGAGGGCTTTGGGTGAACATAGTGGCGGAAGACGCCGTCGTAGTCGAGGGTCCCTCGGTGGTAGTAATCGGAGGTGGATTTCGCTGTTGCAGAGGTTAGAGTTGTTAGAACGGCTCCCTCAGAGGACATCAAGTCGATGCTCCCGGAAAGGTTGAAGACGAGCCTGCTGTCAGAGCTGGTCGAGAAAAATGAAAATAATTAGAGAAGGTATAACTACATACAGACCCCCCAAAAAATTGATATTTATAAAAAATAGGCTGGGGTTTTATAATGAATTTTGATATTTAGGTGAGAGGGTTGATTTATAAATATAAAGTTTCTTGTGGTATATATGTAATTTTCCAAAAAAATAAAATAAAAATCAAACGCGCATTGGTTATAAGAAGCATTTTAAGTATTTACATTAATATTAAAATTTATATGCATGGCCCCAAATTTATGTATATATTTGACTCTTAAATCAGTGTTCGTGTTTAGTTCGTTTAACAAACCAAATGAAAAAAAATTGTTCGTGTTCGTCTCGTTTGCTTATCGAAAGAATCGAACACGAACTTCCTGGCGAACCGAACACGAACGGTTAGCGAACAACGAGCTTTTTTTACGGCCCTAGCTTTGATAGCATACTTCTTCAACATGAAGCAAATTGATCAGGTATTCCGTACACATCAGGTAATCAACATTTCCTCAAAATGAAGCAAACCGAATAAGACGTTTATGATTTTGCTTAGGGTTTTATTTTATATATAGTATAGTATATTAATTATAATATTATATTATTTATATTAATATAATTAATACTATAATATTATTATTATTATTATTAATTTAATATATATTATAATTTATAGAAGTTTAATTATTTAAAATATGATAAATTTTTATAATATATAATTATTTTTAAAATGTCATAAATTTTTATATATAATTATTTTAAATTATTTTATATTTCAAACAATAACAAATCGAACACGAACGAACACATTAATGTTCGTGTTTTGTTCGTTTAACAAACCGAACGAAAAAAAAATTGTTTGTGTTCGTCTCGTTTGCTTATTGAACGAATCGAACACGAACTTCTTAGCGTACCGAACACGAACTATTCACGAACAACGAGCTTTTTTGACAGCCCTACTCATACAATGCATTAAAAGAGGTTTTTTTAGTTAAGAAAATTAATAATAATCATATTATTGATGTAATATTAAAATTTTCGAGAGTTATATAAATAATTATTATAATTTAGATTTATGGGGTGCATTTATGTATTTACCACACAATTCTAATTTATTTACATATTTAACAATTAATTTTTCAACATTAACTGGATAACATTCAAACTTTTAATAATTCGTCAATGAATAATCTGCTGATAAACTGATTAAAAATAATCAATTGATAAACTTTTAATAATGTAGGCCGCACCTAAATCGTTGCGGTTTGAAAACGTTGTTTTCAGCATTTTGAAAACGCATAAGCTGCGAACGTAGTTTTCAACACGTATCACAACAAATAAACTGCCCCTAATTTTTTTAAAATAATAAACAATAAATTATATATTGTTTTTATGTATTTGCATATTAAACACTAGGGGTGTAAACGAACCGAACACGAACGAACAGAACTAGTGTTCGTGTTTGAAATGTTCGAACACATCACTGTTCGTGTTTGGTTCGTTTAACAAACCGAACGAAAAAAAAATTGTTTGTGTTCGTCACGTTTACTTATCGAACGAATCGAACACGAACTTCCTGACGAACCGAACACGAGCTGTTCGTGAACGAGTTTTTTTTACAGCCCTACCTTTGACAACATACTTCATCAATATGAAGCAAATTGATCAATTATTCCGTACACATCAGATAATCCATACTTTTTCTCAAAATGAAGCAAATCGAATAAGACGTTTAGGGTTTTGTTTAGGGTTTTATTTTAATATATATAGTATAATATATTAATTATAATATTATAATATTTATATTAATATAATTAATACTATAATATTATTATTGTTATTAATAATTATCATATATTATAATTTATAGAAGTTTAATTATTTAAAATATGATAAATTTTTATAATATATAATTATTTTTAAAATATCATAAATTTTTTATATATAATTAATTTAAATTATTTTATATTTCGAACAATAATGAACCGAACACGAACGAACACATCACTGTTCATGTTTGGTTCGTTTAACAAACCGAACGAAAAAAATTATTCGTGTTCGTCTCGTTTGCTTATCGAACGAATCGAACACGAACTTCTTGGCGAATCGAACACGAACTGTTCGCGAACACGAATTGTTCGCGAACACGATATGGGCTGTGTGAAAACACTGTTTTCAGTGTTTTGAATACGCATAAACTTCCAAAATGCAGTTTACCCAAATAAATATGGTGATAAAACGGCTGAAACTTGTCATTAATTTTTTTTAAATAATAAACAATAAATCATATATGAATTTTATGTATTTGCATATTAAACACTAAAAATTTAATATATTTATTTAAAAATATTTTTGGTGTCAAAAATTTATAATTCAAAAAATGAATTTCACTTTTTTTTTAAAAAAAATAAATAAATTTAATTTTTAATGTAATGTACAAAATTATACCTTAAGTTCGTCGTGACGGTATCAGATGCCCAGTATGGACTGTACTGATATCCGGTGGGAACAGCGATCTCGTAGAAGACGAGATTGCTGTCGGCCTGCATCTTCAACTTAAACCGCCCCTCGCTGAAATCATCACTGCTCAACTTCGCCACAAGTATCGAATAGGGATTTAGGGTTTGCGTGGGCACAAGTGTGTCCGTCGGATCTGAGAAGCTGTCCCACAGAACAGAGCCATCGGAGCCCGCAAGAACGAAATTACCGGTGTCAAGCATGGCGGCATAAGCGGCGGCAGGAGATCCGGGGCTCCAGATTTCGGTTCCGGCGGGATCTCGGAGCGAGAGCCGTCCGTCGGAGGTGAGGATGACGGATGAGTAGGGAGAAACGGGTTTGTCTCGATTTGGGGTCCAGATGATGGTGGTTGTGGTGGAGGAGGGGAGATTGGAGAACCAGATGGCGAGGAGGAAGAGGGAGGAGTTGGCGGGGAGGGGGACGAAACCGAAGGCGAAATCGCCGGAAGGGGATAGCCAGGATAGGTTTCGCTCGCCGGCGGTGGTGGTGGTGAGGATGGAGGTTAGTTTTATGTTCTTGCTGGATTGAGCTGCGGAGGGAGTGAAGATGGTGGCGGCGAGGAGGAGGATGAGGAGGGATCGAGAATCCATTGAAGAGTTTGGAGTGGGTTGCGGAGGGGATGTTGGAATTTTATTGGGGTTTTCGTCGTCGGCGATGACTTGACTTAAAGAAAAGCGGACAGTGTATGAATTTTCTTTTATACGTGGTTAGTTTTGAATTTAATTATCCTGTTATCCTCCACATTGAGGCTAGGGGGAGAATTTCTCCTCTTAAAAAAAAATTAGTTACGTCGCTACAATATGAAAATATTACATAGTGACGATGATGTGAATTGTATCATGTCGTCGAACGTATGACATGATGTGATCCACGACATTGCCTGCACGTCTGGCTAACTGGACGTAATATTTTCACCGCTTAATAACTCATTAGACGTAAAGAATGAACACAAAATAAATGTCTAATGGATTAAAAATATGATTATTAATTTTTTTAAGATAAAAGCTACTTATGTACCTTCTTATTAAGAGTCTAGTTGATCAAGTAATGGGAGAGTAATTTGATATT
The DNA here is from genome assembly GCA_022702705.1 of Papilionanthe hookeriana x Papilionanthe teres. NCBI lineage: Eukaryota > Viridiplantae > Streptophyta > Magnoliopsida > Asparagales > Orchidaceae > Papilionanthe > Papilionanthe hookeriana x Papilionanthe teres. Next base: position 1,809,185 of record CM040435.1, read on the forward strand.
TTGTTGTAAAATTTTGCTCCTTCTGAAATATTATTTTGATCGCCTATGACTTGACTTACAGAAGAGCGGGCAGCGTATGAGTTTTCTTTTATATTTAGTTACCACTCAATCAAGAGGGGTTGACCCACATGAGATTTAGTAATGGGAGAGTAATTTGGTATTTTATAGTAAAATTTTGCCCTTCCTGAAATGAAATATTATTTTTACTTTCATTATCGTATTCTCTTCTACATTGAGGCTAGAAGGAGAGTTTCTCCTCTTAAAAAAGAAACTAGTTCTGCCGCTACAATCTGAAAATATTACATGGTGACGATGGTGTGGATTGTGTCATGTCGTCGAACGTATGACATGATGTGATCCACGACATCGTCTGCACGTCTGGCTAACTGGACGTAATAATTTGACCGCTTAATAACTCATTAGATGTAAAGAATGAACACAAAATAAATGTTTAATGAATTAAAAACATGATTATTAATTTTTTTTTTAAGATAAATGCTACTTATGTATCTTCTTATTAAGAGTCTAGTTGATCAAGTAATGGGAGAGTAATTTGCTATTTGTTGTAAAATTTTGCTCTTTCTGAAATATGATTTTGTCTTTCATTATCCTAGCCCCTTTCACATTGGGTCTAGGGGGAGAGTTTCTCTTCTCAAATAAGATGTTAGTTTCGCCGCTACAATCTGAAAATATTACATGGTGATAATGATGTGGATTGCATCATGTCGTCCAACATACGGCATGATGTGATCCACGACATCGTTTCCACGTCTGACTAACTGGACGTAATATTTTCACCGCTTAATAACTTATTAGACGTAAAGAAGGAACACAAAATAAATGTTCAATGGATTAAAAACATGATTATTAATTTTTTTTTAGGATATATGCTACTTATGTATCTTCTTATTAAGAGTCTAGTTGATCAAGTTTATTTTGTCAAGTAATCATTAGGTTTATTTCAATTTCTTTAGCAAACTTAACTAAGAACATAAATTTACTAGATTAAGTCAATTTTGAGATGTCATCAAGTTGCAGTTGTCAACAAAATATTGCGCATGAACTTGTCAAAAAAGAATAATAACTTAAACATGACAATCATCAATATCTAAACATAAGTACTTGGATCGAATTTTCTAAGTATTAATTTTATGCTTCTGAGATAAATAGGTGTTTCTAGCTAGCCAATAGTTGATAATTGTACATGATGATAACATTTAATAAAATTCAACTATACGTGTGTAGGAGGACCTTCACCTATCGACATACATTGAATTCGAAAGATGCCTCGTGATTGATAATAGTAGCATGCAACTACTATATGTAGTAATTCATTGTAACCCAAGCCATTAGCACTAAACACAATACAATTCCATAAACTAGGGTTTGAAGCTCCAAGTTTTTTACATACTAACTTGTTAAATAAGCATGAATTATGTGGTGACTGAAATCAAACCGAATTTGATTAGCATTTTTGTATGCATACAATGATTCAATTTTAGTTATATGCATGGTTAGCTATTCCTAAGCTCTCAAGTGCTTATTATTGTCTCAATTTAGTCATTTTATTCAATTCCAATGATGCATAAAAACATATGATTAGGTGTCGGTCGCCTAATGGAAAGGTTGTCGGTTACCTTGAAAATATGTTTAATTATATATATAATTTTGAAAAGTAGCATTTTAATTTTGAAAATATGAGACCAAGCTGATCTCATATATTTAGTATTTTAAATGATCGAGCACAACACTATACGCAATGCATTTATCTTGAGGATTAGACACACTACTCAATAGCGATGCTCGATTAAATAAACTAAAAAATTTATGAAATCTGTTTTGATCTGCGAAACATTTATGTTGACCGACATATTCTCCTATCTAATATAAAAGATTATATATTGTTTATATTAAGTTGGGTTCTTAAAAGTTCATATAAGAGCAAACCCCTATAGTTAATTACATCTTAGACAACTGAAGTTACCTAAGAAAACTCTCGATTTAGATCAGAGGTATCGTCTTTATGAATTCAAAGTTTAGGGCTTTCAAGGTCGAACACGGGGAATTCAAATGGGGAAATGATCAAATTGGAACAGTTATTATTGAATCCAAAGGAAGAAAGGTAGTTGATGCAACAGATCCTAATGAGAATCTTGATGACTTCCCAAGTTATCCTATGGTTTGGGTTCAATTTTGGAGAGATTACTATTATATGTTCTATTCTGTCGATTTTATTATGTAGGGCTTATATTTGTATGGTACTAATCATAGAAATAACCAAGAAGATATAATGATATATGTCATACCGAACGATGACTTTAGAATCCTAAGACGAGTTAGGACTTATACTGCCCAGCATGACTGTGTAGGAGCCTAAAGATAAGTTGAGGATTTACGTTGTGCTAGACAGATCACCTCGAAGTTCTATAGCTTGTTGTTTAATTCTAAGGAAGATTTGATATTGTAGACTTATTTGCCCTCTCGAATATATCCTTCTGCAGGTCCTCGTCGTGCTGTTCACAGGATATGCTTCAAGCTCCTTGTTGAAGTAGCAGTCCTAAGGTCTAAGGTTCAAAAAGTTTTACCAGCTATGTTTCATGTCCCTCTTTGTTTCATCCAAAACCATCACCTTCATCCTTAAAACCCTCGTGATATTGTGGGAAGCTATGAACACAGCTGCTGGATCGCGGCTTACAGTGATTGGAAACTCCAATTTTTCTCCTCCTTCCACTCCTCTCTTACCCGAAATGACCAAGGAAGGTAACTTGTTATCTTCATTTTTATTTTTATTTTCATTTGCTTTGAAGAATGCATTTAGGGTTTAGAGTTTAACAACTATGAGGTTTGCCAAACATTTTCCTATTTCAGTTGAATTACATTTAGGGCTATGAATTTAGCTCGAAGATCGTTAATCACTCGATGATTTGATTCGAATTTTGACTCGGATCGAGATCGGATTGAAATAAAAGAGCCGAGCGGAGCAAATTTTTTTATCGAATTTTTTTCAAGTGACTTTGAGTAACCCCAACTCGGCTCGAAATCGGATTGTTGACAACATATGACTGTGAATTTAGCGAATTTAGCTTGAGATCATTAATTGCTTAAAAATTGATTAAATTTTAGCACGGATTGAGATCAAATCAAAATAAACGAGACGAGTTACGAGCCAAAATTTTGGATCAATTTTTTTTTGAGCTGATTTTAAGCCGACCCCAGCTCAGCTTGAAAGGGATCGTTAACAACCTTGAAATTACATCAAGGATCGACTTTAAGCACATATATTATTGCTTTATTTATGGATGCTCTTACTAGTCCTTACAGGAATATGTAGCTTTGTGTATGTTTTTTGTCGGTGATATCCATCTTGTGGATAAGGCTAGAGATTTAGAACTGAATACTTAAAATGCAATTTTAGTAGTAGTAGCTTTAGTGGCAGAATTGTAACCACGGTTGATCAACTCATTTAAATAGTGTGAATGTTCTATATATCTCGTGTCTCTTGTTCAAAGTGATGTTGATATAGATGCAGATGTGATTAATTAGTAGAGTTTTAAGTTGGTTGGTTGAAGTGGATGAATGCAATCGGCCTATTGTGTGAAAGAAAATACTGCTTAGATTTAAAAGGAAAATTTTATAAGTTGGCGGTCAGACCTGTAATGATCTATGGCGCAGAATTTTGGCCTTTAGATTATCGGTTTGTCCAGTTGAACGTAGGATTTAGTTTGAATAGGTTTTAATAAATTATGCAAATGTGGAATTATTACGTGCCTAACTCGGAATAGGATTTAGTTTGAAAAATGACAACCTCTTAGAAATTAATTCTAGGTCTGACTCGCACATGAAACTCGTATTAAAATAAATACACCGAGATATGAGTCAAAATTTTGAATCATATTTATTTGGAAACTACATATCAAATTTATTTAGAACCTACATCATCTCGACTCGAAATCAGATCGTTTAACATCTTAGTACATTAATCCTGTCGAAGATCATTAAATGGTCGAACATTGACTCATAATTGATTAAGTCATCTCCCTCTAATATTGTATGCTAATGTAACTACACCAGCCTGCTCGCAGATATGATTGTTTGATATTTTGTCTCTAATTAAAAGGTCGATCACAAACCCCATACGAATCACACGCTTTACATTTGTAGAGAAAATATAAACGAAATGTACTCGTGAATGAGTTGGTGTAACTATGACGACATACATGAATAGAGATAAAATATTGATAAATGTTCATCGATTACCGCTTTTTAACAGTCCTAACAGCCTTGGGAGGCGTTAACGTTCTTTTTTCGAGCTTAACTATTTTCAGCTCTAAAGAAATCCGAGTCAAAATTAAAATCAGTAAATTCTCAAGTGGTAATTATTGTTTTGTATTAAGAAAAAGTAATTCCGACAGTATATTTAGACTTCATGATGTCTCTTTCGAATACTGTCTACAACTATAACTATACCAACTTTATTACGGGCATATTTTTTTTTGTATTCTATTTATAACTGTAAAGTCAATCATAGAACTAAACATGCACACCGCCGCAACCCTTTACGCGATTAATTGAACACCTAAAAATATATTCTTAAAATGAAATACTTCACAAGAAATATTCCCTTTCTATATCTCTGAAAGTTATTTACATAAATTTTGTCCTCACATAGCCAACAAACTCAAATAATTAAGCTCATATCTGTCAAGGCCAAGTCAACAATGAAGAAACAAACGGCAGTAATTACATAAATCACCCCAAAGTTGCTTATTTACAAATTTCACAAAAATTGTTATTTACAAATCAACCTCTTCCATCCAATTTTTTTAATTCTCTGCCAAATATTAAAATTCATAATAACCCCAACTCATTTTTTTTTATTACATTCTTAATTATTTATCTATGACATGTGTAAATATATTGATTCGCTCAGCTCATATATTTAATTATACACACCTGATGGATACACTAATAGGGTCTGTTTGGCGCAGCTTGTGCGTTTTAGGATAAGTAACTTATCAGGATAAGTAACTTATCAGGATAAGTAACTTATCCTGAAACGCGGCCCGCATGTCGACCGTGGGGTTCGACCCGCGGCCTGCGTGCAGTGTAAAAAACCCAACCGCGGTAGCCGGTGTTTTCAAAAACGTGCGAACCAAACGGTTAGAAGTCGTTCTCAAAAACGCTGACACACTTATAAGCTGCCTCAAACGGGCCTTTAAGGTCGATTTGGGGCAGCTGCAACTTATTGAATAATCTGCTGATAAGCTGATTAAAAATAATTTGTTGAAAATAGGTGCGATGGCTATTATAAATTTTTATTTTTTTGTAAAATCCAGATCTCAGCCAGAACGCTCTCTGGTAGGTGCGGTGTCAAAAAACTATTTTCAGCATTTTGAAAACGCAGAAGCTGCCAAAACGCAGTTTACCCAAACTAGTCAGGTGCGTTTTCAAAACGCTACCGCATCAAATAAGCTGCCCCAAACAGACATTTAGTCTTTACCTTGGATTTATCCACCAATTGAAAGCCAAATATGAAATTGATGATGTCTGTTACGGCCTCAAACGATGAAAAATCGTCATTCTTGCGATATATTCTGGAGATATTCGGGAGATACTGCTTCACCAAATAAATTTTTTTTCGGGCGTCGGTTCTCAGTGCTGAGATGGGAATGATTAGGCGAATGAGTGGTTTTACTTAGAGACAAAATCCGAAATGAATATATCCGTGATAGGGTTGGTGCAGCTTCATTGACAGACAAAATTAGAGACACTCGTCTTTGATGGTTTGGTCACACTAAACGTCGACCATCTGATGATCTGATTAGTAGAGCATATATTTTAGATTTGACTTGTGTTAAGAAAGGCAGAGTTAAACCTATGAAAAACTTGGGTATATTGTATCAAAATGATCTTAATTTATTTGAATTAAATGAAAGTACGACACTAAAGAGTACGGAATGAAGAAAAAGGATTCATGTGGCCGACCCCACTTAGTGGGATAAATGTTCTGTTATCGTCGTTGTTGTCAATAATTCGCTGTAATTGAACGGAACTTCATCGTCTTCTCAAAAGAAGCCTCGATCAACATAACAGCAAAAATTATATTTAAAGTTTGTATCTATTTCTTGCTGTTAAATCAATACAATTCAGTAGTTGTATTAAATCTAAATAAATATATTTAGTCTTAATTTTGAAAAATAATAAATAAAAAGATTTGACTTTGTTTTATCAGATTTTTCAGGAAAATGAATCATAATTCAGGAATAAAATCTCAGCGGTTGAGCTGAATCGAACGGTTGTGATGGTTTCCGTTAATCAAGCGATCACCACCGTTGAATAGTCAAGCGGAATTGGCTAGACTAAGCCACTACCAAATCGTCTAGTTTCAAGTCCTTGCAAAAATGTTTGACTAAATGTTTTGTTGCTTTTTTCAATAGTAGTCAACATATTCAATTGAACAAAATATAATCACCAAATAAAATGGGCGTGTTTCCACATTTTAAACAAAATTTAGAGTTTGATTTAATCTAAATCCAGCCAAACATCGAAAAAAGGAAAAACGAAGTCCAATTCTTCGTCAGATCCAATTCTCTCGGTTTCCATCTCTTTCACCTCTTTCAATCTGTTGTGTAATGTAAATATGGATTTATCAAATTGAACTGTGAGGTGGAATGAACGCGTTTACTTTGTCGTTGCTCATTTGCTTCAACTGTGTTGCGAGCTCAAGATTTAGCGAATTTGATAAATCATATTTAACGTAAATCTGTATCGCAGCCAAACACAGCGAAATAGTGTCAGGGCGACAGTGTAAAATTAAACACTTATTATGAGACAACTAAATTGTTCTAGGGTTTCAAAATGTTTAAGAAGTGAAATTAGCCAATCTTAATGAAGTTTAATTAATTTGACTTATTAATTTTATTAAAATTGTTCTAAGTATTTTAAATGATAGTTATGTTATTCACTCTTTCAATGAGTTAATCAAGATTATTAATATTTTTTAAGTTTTATTTAATTATCATTAATTAAATCTCCTCTCATTTTTAGTTAGGTTTGGAGATTATTGATTAGGGTACAATTTTACGTTTCCACAAGCATGCCCCACGTAGACTTAGGTGGCATTTAATTTTATATTACGATTAATTAATTCTTAAGATTTCGTAGAATATTTGTGAGGTTTGGAGTGAAGACTTTTGATGAAATTTTGACGAAGTTTTGGTGAGGTTTTGGATAGAAGTTTGATGAGGATTTTAGGGAGCTTTGGATAGGGTTTTTGGTGAGGATATTAGTGAGTTTTGGATAGGAGTTTTGGTGAGGATTTTATCAGGCTTTAGATGGGAGTTTTGGTGAAGATTTTAGTGAGCTTTGGTGAAGTTATTTTTATTGAAGTTTCAGATGTAGCTTTTGGGAGAGTTTAGTGAAGATTTTTAATGGACTTTAGTAGACTAGGGGTAGGGTGTAGTTAGGCTTTTCATATGTCTATTTTTTCTCATCTTGTGACCTAGCTAGGCATTTTGTGTGATGCCTTTGTGTGTTTATTAGGTGTGAGAAATGCACACTAGTATGTTAGGGACGGTATTCTTATAGGGAATCATATCCAATAGGGAGGAGCTGTAATGATTTTATGCTAATGTTTTTTTATGTAGGTGTTGTTAACCTCTCCTCCTATCGGGCATGTTTCACCACGTTTCATGCAGATAACTTTTGTGCATACTTGATTTTTGTCCAGGTCAAGTCTTTTTATAGACATTTATATGTACCTTTTAGAGTCCTTAGGGGACTGTTTATTAGAAATAAGATACGGGTGCGGGTTCCAAGATTCTTGACGTGGGAACCACGTGGTGGAGACCAGGAGCAGTTAGCTTCTAACATATTTTTACTTTGATGTACAACATTAGGACCAGACATGTATATGTGGAGCCTTACCACCTTTTAATTTTCTTAAATATGTTGCCAATCCAGCAGTACCGACATGTGCTTATTTATTTATTCATTTAGCTTAATTTACCTTGGATGGTGTGTTATTATTTATGCTTTTGTTGATTGTGGTTTGTCAAGGAATCTCGCAATATGCAATGTAAGGTTCTTTAAGGACCTAAAAAAATCATTTATATAAAAATTATAATAACAAAAGATTAAGATTAATCAATATTTAGGATTAAAATATTTCAACTATTTAGAACCTGCTTTCACTTTCCTGCAAAGCCTTTGATTCGGTTTTAAAATGGGTTGCATGTATGCCTATCACACAAGTCATATTAATAGGGCCTCCACGCTTAGGACTTTAGATAACTGCATCATATTGCATGTCCCGAGGAGAAACTTTTGTACTTCTTCAACCCGACCGGCCCAGCATATGTTGACCTCATTTTTGATGAGGTCTTCTCTTCTTCTCTTTAAGTACTTAGGATCTAGCACTTGAGCTTTTCCTTCGATCGTCCTGGAGGATTAGAATTAGGACCCACCACTTAGAAATTCAAACCACTTCTTAACTCCCCGCAAACCCCACAAACTTGATTGTAGACCCCTAATCACCTAGAGGGTTGAAATCAAATGTGGAAGTTTAAAGGACGAGTTCCTATGGGACTCTTTGGCCTTAGGACTACCCCCAGGTGGCACTGGTCCAGTGAAGGGGCCGACTTACACACACACTACACCTATACACTACATTTTCACACACACCTCCTAAAACCACACCCATACCCAATTTGACCTCCCGACTCATGCGGGTGATTCACATGGATGGTCTTTAACCCCTAAGCTCGCTGGCCAGAGAGTTAGGAACAACATAAGTGAATGCCTCAAATGAGTCCTCTCATGGCTCATATAGGCTTAACATGGCTTCATGGCTCAATCAAAATGATTTCATTCCACTTACATTTACCCAATCTTCAATTTTCCAAATTTTTAATTTTTGACCCCCGGGACCCTACACCCGCCTAGCCTACCCAAAGCCTCGAAATTACCCAAAATTTTCAAAATCTCCAAATCACCCAAAATTCCTCAAAACCAATCCCAAACATTCCCACATTACTCAAATTGATCATTCATAGCCAAAAAATACCAAAAATTTCAAAAATACCTCCCAATACCCTCTAAATACCCAAAATGCCCCTCTTAGCCAAAAATCCAAAAAATCAGAAAATTCCTGGAAAATTCCAGAAAATCTCAAATATTTCCAATTTCATTTTGTTCAACTACACCATGGGCCAATTTTGTCAATTTACCCCACTTTTGTCAAAATCCCCAATTTGACCCATTTTAACCCAAAAGTGAACCCAATGTCAAACCAAACCTACCCAATTGACCCAAATTCTGGTCCAATTAAATTCTAAACTTCAATTAAACATCCACAACACCAATCTAGACCAAATCCAAGCCCAATTTGATTGACATTTGAATCCAATTTCACTTTTGACCTTAAAGCCCAATTTGGACCCATGACCCAAACTTAGCTCAAACTCACCCAATTCAACTCCAATTAACCCCAAATCTTTTCTAAACCTTCCCTAACATCCCCACAAACAAAACACTAACATGATTTGCCCAAAATTTAGACCCAAACCCCACTCAAATTCAACCCAAAGCTAAAAGACCCAATTTCGACCTAAACCCAAACCTAACCCAAATAAGCTCAAACCCCAAAATCAAAACCCAACCAAAGCCAAAACCTCTTTGAAACATTCCCATAAACATTTCCCAACATTAATTTTACATCAATTTCAACTCTAGCCCAACATTGGCCCAAGTTAGCCCAATTTGACCTACATTGGCCCATTTACCAAAGAGACCCAAATCCAACCCAAATCAAACCCAAACCACCTCAAATTTATTCCAAATCACTCATGAAACATCCCTAAACCAAACCCAACAATTATTTGGCCCAAGCCTTTACCAAATTTTCATCCTAAAGTCCATTTTAAAATCCAAAATCCCACTTCCCTAAACCATTTTAAAAGCCCATCCAAAGTAACATCCAAAAGCCCAAACCCATTCCAAAGCCCACATTGACAACTCCTTCTCATCATCCCTTTAATTGGAATCAATTCCTAAGTCCCAAATCAATCATCAAATCAACCTAAATCAAGCACCATCTAAATTTTCACTAAATTGCCAAAATTTCCAAATTCCTTTTTCATATAAATGAATCCACTTTTCCTAAGCCAAGGATAAGCCAAATGGAGCCACATGCAAGCCATGGACAAGCCACATGAAACCATGGGGGGTTTGACTTGTCACCAAGCCTTTAATGGCAAGAGAGAGGATCTCTTTCTTAAACCTTTTTTAAACCTTTTTACCTTAAACATGATACACTCTAAACCATACTTTGCCACCTAATCCTCGATGTGGACTTCACTACCTTTAATAGGTTGACTCACATGATCCTCCCGCCCAAAACCGAACTTGGAAGGGTGCACCAAGCCCAAAATGGTGGGTTGACCCATTTGAACCCAAAGTGACCTTATCTCCATTCCATTTTAATCCAAGCCCTTTACACATGTCCATGGCCAATTGATTGCACTAAACCCCAGCCCTGACTCACCTGAACAAGATGGTGACCAATGCCTGGCCGGCCAGCCACCAGGCCGCCGGAAAATGCCATGGCCGAAACATGGGGAGGAGCCAAACTTTGGAATTCCGCCTTGCTGAGTTGCCCCATGCCCAATGGCCACCATGGCTGTTCTTCCCTTGACCTAAGCAGCTGATCCCAAGCCCTAACTTCCCCTGAGAGGCCCTCCAGCCTCTCCTATTTAAACCCCACCTCTCTCGGCCATGAAGAGGTGCTGAACCAACCTTAAGGAAACTCTGCCAAAATCACTCCAGACTCTCCCCACACCTAGAGCACTTGATCCCCACTGTCAATTTGCCTCTAATCCCCACTAATCGAGCTCAATTTTGGAGCTCAATTCTCGAGCCGAACAGGACATTCCCAAATCCTTCACCAAAGTCAAATTAAACTCACCTACACCTGCACAAGGTCAAGAGGAGAAGTTCCCAGCTGAAAGCCCCTCTCCGGGCCACCCATCCGTTCCGGACTCCAAAGGTTGAAATCGGGCTTGGTCAAAGTCATACCCGGACAATTCACTGTGCCAGGAGACTTCATCCGGAGCTTGCTTGGACCCAATCGAAGGTGACACAACCCTCGGATCGAAGCTACACTTCTCCGAGCAAAGGTATGGTCTTACTCTTCTTCCCGAGCTTCCGAACATTCTCCATTTTTATTGAGTCAATTTCATGCCACATAAACCGTATGGATGTGTTCGTCTTCTCGAGACGAATCCATAGAGCATAAGAACGTTTAATTTGGTCAAGTATCGAGCGAGATCTTAAGCCTAGAAGATGGACGGTTCTCGGGCTAGGAGGCTTGGGGACAATGAACGGATGTCGTTCATTCAATACACGCGTGGATGGACGGCTCAGATTAGGTCGGACCAGCTGATGATACGCGGAAGGCGGGACCCGGGCTGCTGACTCAAGTGGCGGCGTCGAATGGGAGCGCGCCGCGTGGTCGTTCGGAGATGTCGAGGATGACAGGGCGCCGCGCTGGATAAGTAGGAAAATAGGCATTTTCTTATTTATTTAATTCCCTAAACTTCAAAAATACATAACTTTGTGTAGAAAAATCAGAAAAATAGAATAAAAATACCCTCTCGCTCAGATGAACGGAGGAGAATAATGTGGAAAAGAAATCATTTAGTTTCATTGAGTATTTGATTTTTAATAATTTATTTACTCTCTGCACTATTTCAATTCTCCATGCATGTATACAATTCACCATGGCATGAGACCATAGAGGCTTTTGAAGCCTCCGAATTTGGGAACATTCCCCGAATTTTCTAAAGTCGGAGGCCATCTCTATGAAGAGTTATTGATTTTTCAATTCTAGGTCACTATTCTGAGTATTTTAATTCCAATAATTAGCATGTTGTGAAGTAAATCCTAGGAAAATTTGGTGATGTTTCTTGTGACCAGAGAACTCTACGAAAAATAGGTTTTGAATTAATCCACTTGGAATAACCCTAATCGCCTTAAACACCCAAAATGGAGCTTTAATTAATTAGAGCTAATAATACATCAAATTGACTTGAAATCAATTCTCCACTGACCTTTAGGATTAGAGGAACCCACCATAAAAGTTTGAATTCAATTGGACTTGGTTAGCCCTACCAAATGGGTTGATTAAGCCATTTAGCCAACTTAAACTTTAAAAATTCATAACTTTCAAAATACTTTTAAAAAATTCACCAAATTGGTTTTGGAGCCTCTCTGATATCAGGGGAATTTAAGAAAATTAAAATTTCAATTTTCTAAAAAAGTTGATTTTTTTGCATTATTTTAATATTTTTAATAATTAAAAAATAATAAAAATCACAAAAATAATAAAATTCACCAAAATGTCACATTTTGAATTTTAATCACTTAGGAACAAACCCGATATTTTTCTTAAGTCTCTATGATGAGATATTAAATTTTAAAGCCCTAGGGTAATTTTAAAATTAAAAAAAATGTATTTTCTAGCATTTCCACTAAAATAATTATAATAAATCAAAGAAAAATCAGAAAATTGTAAAAATTGGTTCTTTGATTTCCTTGATATCAGAGAGATTTTTTAAAAATATAAAATTCATTTTTCAACCTTTATTTTATTTTTAAATTAATTAACACTCCAAAACTCAAAATAATTATAATAAAAAGAATATAATTCAAAAAATCACCAAAATTGGTCCAAATGGTCCTCTGGTCATTAGTAATGTCTCATAATTTTCTTAAGGACAGAAACTTTCCCTTGGTCATATTATTAAATTTTCCTTGGAAATCCCTATTTTCCACCAAAAATAATTACATAAATAAATTAAATACAGAAAAATCACATTTTCTCCTCTAATGTCTTTATTGACATATGAGTGAAGTCACATAAAAATTTCAAATTCATTTAAGCTCAATTTAGTGAGTTATGAAATTATTAAGCTTGAAGGGCAAAATGGTAATTAAAATTTTAACCCTTAATTAAAACTTTAGGCTTAATAAAATGAAAGAGTAAAATATTTGAACCTAATCTGATTTGGATGATTGAAATTTAAATAATTAAAGGGTAGAAACCTACCAAATAATTTAAAAATAATTAAAATAAAACCTTAATTAAATAATTAATTAAATTTAGAAGAATAATGAAAAATTGGAATTATTAAAATAGGGATATTATTAGGAAGAAATTTATTCTTTAATCTAAGAATCCCTAAATTAATCACCTCAATAATATTCAATTCCTAATTAAAATGATAATCTAAATTCAAAACTTGAAATGCTTAATCATTAAATTAAATTAAAATTAAAACATTTAAATTAAATCCTTTTAAAATTTCAATTAAATTAATGCTTTAACAATTAAAATTAAATTATCTTTAAAACATAAAAAAATAAAAAAAATAAAATATTAAATTAAAATTAAAAATAAAATTAAATTTAAATTTAAATTAAATTAAACTAAATTAAATAAAATTAAATTAAAACATATTAAATTAAATCAAATTAAATCAAATTAAATTAAATTAAATGAAATTAAATTAAGTTAAATTAAATTAAATTAAATTAAATTAAATTAAATCATATTAAATTAAATCAAATTAAATTAAATTAAATTAAATTAAATTAAAAAAAATAATAAAATCAAGTTAAAATTAAAATTAGATTAAATTAAATAAATTAAATTAAAATTAAAACTAAACCAAATTAAATTAAATTAAAAATAACATCACCTAAGACATAAAGAATTCAAAAATAAATCTAAAACAACTTGAACACTATTCCAAACTTAAATCCATTAACTGAAATTAAATTAAATCATAAACCATTTGAACATCAATTTGCCCTCGAAAGCTTTTGTTGTCATAACTCCTAAACGGAACGTTAAGTGAAGTGTTACTTCACTCATAGGATATTCAAATGTCCTAGTTCACTGAGTAAGATAACAACAAAACTTGAACTCTCGGACGATTAATTCGTTTTTCTCTTGGACTTAAAAATAATCCTAGAAATATGGAAAAGATGTTTAAGACTCGTCTTAAGCACTTCCTCGATATGATAGGATATTTATAAGAATAATTGAACTTAATTGTTCTTTGATGAAGAAAATCGTCCTCAAACCAAAATACAAGAACCTAAACGTCATAGAAGATGACTAGCTATAGGATTAGGAACTTGGTAGAAAACCATAACCCTTCCCTTAGCTTTACCTAGGAACTTGCTTTAAATGCTTAAATATTCTAAATTGTGTTTAAGTGCAAGCTTGGGATGATGGGAAGACCCTCCATGTACGCTTTTATTTTATTGCAATTTATTTTATCGCATCGCACTTACTTTTCTTGCATGATAAACAACTCGTTGCATGAAAACCCACACCTTTAGGATAGTCCCTAAAACCGAAACCAAAAACTAAATTAAAAGTCATTACAAGATAAAATTCACCGCCACAACATTTCAAAATATAAAACAACTCAAAATTTAATCACAAACAGAACAACAAAACTACAACTACAACTAAATTAAAACGTCTTGTTGGATGATCGGGAATACCTCGGATGATGTAACCTACGTGTTGTAACGGGATTTCCCACGGTCTAAATGAAAGTGTGGAACTCATTCAGTTGAGTTTAGCAAATTCATCTGGACTAAGTGAATCATATAAAAATAACGATGCCGGAAGGATGGAACCGTGGGATCTTAACCGGTGTTGTTATAATCAACTTTAAGATTTGTTTAATTAAAATATTAAAAAACACCTGGATTTTAAGATTTTCTCTAAACCAAAACACTTCTCTCATCTCCCCGATTTATGATTTCTAAAACTAAACCTCTCGCAACAACAAGGAGCTCGGAGCATGGTGGGCAAGACTCGCCATCGTCATCGAGCAAAACTCGAGTCTACTTCAACAGAAACTTTCTTAGAATTAAATAACCAAGCCATAGGACTTCGAGGTAGCTCGCCTAGTGCAACATAAATCCTCAACTCTTCGTTAGGCATTTGCATGATCATATCATGTAAATTAAGCCCTAACCGGTCTTAGGACTCCGAGGTAGTCGTCCGATACAACATAAACCCTCACATCTTCGAGGCTATTTGTATGATTTTATCATACGAATATAAGTCCTAACTAATTAAAATTGGCAAGATCAAAATACTAAATAAATATTAGGGCTTTCCTAAATCCAAGCCAAACAGTAGGATAGTCGGGAAATTACCGAAGTTCGCTTCGAATCCGTGATTTCTCCTACCTTTCTTCCTTTGAATTCCCAAAATAAAATGTTCTAAATTTGATCCATTCCCTATTGAAATTCCAAAATCCAATCCTTTGAAAACCTTAAACCTTGAAATTCTTGAAAGCAAAACCACTGATCATTATCGAGAGTTTTCTTAAATGATTCCCGTCATTTAAGATGTAATTAACTATAGGGGCTTGCCCTTATAGGGAATTTTAAGAACCTGAGTAATATAAACCCCGTTTAATGTTTTCATATTAAGCGGGGAACTTGTCGGCTTATAAAATTGGTTCGCGAGACCAAACGGATGTCACAAACCTTTCTAGTTTATTTAATCGAGCCCCATTGTCAAGCGGTGTGTCTATTCTTCGGGATAGATACACGGTTTGTGGTGTGGTGCTCGTTTATATAAACTATTCGGGATGTGAGATCAGTTTGATTTCATATCTTGAAATTTTCAAATTTAAAATTATTTTTAAAAATCAAATACTACTTTTCAAATTATTTATTTTATTTAAATTAAAATTCGCCGACAATTTCTGTTAGGCGACCCCCTTTTCAAAATAAAACACCTAACCTAAAAATATGCCGACAACATAGTTTTCCACTTATGTGGCTTTCTAGTATGATAAGAGTGTTAGAGGCTTCCCCGACCCAAACGGGGTATAAGCTCTTTGTGGGATAATTTTTAGCTTTGTAGCTGAACCTCTCTCTTCCTTTTCACTTCAGTGTTATCTTCATCATTTACTTGGTGAGTATAGGTCCCCTCTTTGAGCACTACCTTTATAGGGTTATAGAACTTAGAGTTTTCTTCTCTTGAACTTAAAGAGTACCGGGAATCCCTTGGACACGTAATTCATGGATTTTTAGGGGTCCCTGGTCGGGTTGGATCGACTACGTTCGCGACCAGGTAGACTTAGGATCCTCATAGCTTGGGATGATGAATCAGTGGTATCCTGGCCCTTCTACTTCTACATGTTTAGGGATTCTATTTCTTCTTTATTGAGCCCTTCTTAGTTCAGTCATCCTTTGTGAATTCATTGATGTCATTATGATGACTCCGATTGCTGATAAGCAATCACTTATTTGGAACATGGTGATTCACCGTCTCCCCTTAAGGCTTGATGAGCTTTGAAGTATATGGATGTTCATGTCGAATCGACCCTCTTATTTCTTAGGCCTTCCTCTTCGGTGTGCCACCTTCCATTTATGGATATGAGGCATTCTATCTCTCATATGTGGCTCGGTATAGGCTTTTGAAGTGGCGAGGAGCTCCTCGTTGAAATAACCATCCTTTTGGTGACTTATTTACCAGTTATCATGATAATGTAAGTAAGCTCCTTTTATCGAGAGTATTATTTTGTATCCCCTAAGATGTAATTAAACAAAAGAATACATTTCATTAAGAGTGTTTTTAACCCAAGAACAAAAATGTTCTCTTTGGTTCTCTGGTTATGGGTGGTTATATGAGGATTGTCTTCATAGATATCATGTTTCAAGGTATTTCAATCCAATTTTATTTAGAAGTACACTCTCAGCCAATCACACGAGGATTATCGACAAAAACCTTCTATGTTTATTTTTTATATTTGTTTGTCTATTTTTGTCGCATATCTTTCTTTCGATTCCTCTCCCCTTCGGTTCATTTCTACGATCCTAGAGGGGGATTTATTTGAAAAAGAGAATAATACGACATATAAACAAAAAAACTGGTGATTCTGAGTATTTTAAAAGAACCAAGACATGTTCATATAATCCATTAGCTTAAGACCTTAAGATTTATACTATGCATTGAGTTCATCATACATTTGAAATGAAATTTCAAAGATATAATATAGTTCTTCTCATTGCCACATTTCTTAGTGCACCAACTTGTCATTTATATATAAATTAGAGAAGTTTGCATTTTAATGACAAAATCCCTTAAGAAGTGATATCAACCAGTAGTCTTAATGTGTTAATGAGCATTATTTATGAGTATATCTCATTGAATAATATAACTTCTCACATTACAACCAATACTCATATAATTGCTAAGGATATAAGTGACATATGATACAATATCTTAGTTATTTAGGCTATTTGTAAGGTCACTTATTTTAATTAAAACCTATTATCCTAATACACACACATTTTAGAATCTATTATAAAAAAAAAATTACTTTGCTTATTTTAACACAAAAGTAATGTCAACTCTATTTATAATATAAGAAAATTTCGTTTATACAATTAATAATATGTTTAGATTTCAAAAACAAAATTATATTTTTAAATTAAATACATTAGGCTAATTGATCCTAGCTTACTTAGATCCTTAGGATGAGGCTAGACTTAGTGACCCCATTAACTTCATATTAGTACGCTCTCGACCAAACCGACTAACACAAAATTAGGTGTTGTGATGGTATACACCCACATATATTTATTTAGTTTGGTTAGGGTGTAGTTAGAGTTTTTGCATCTTAGCATGTTAAACTTTCTACATGAAGTTATGTAGACAAATAACACGATGCTACCTTTTTGCAGGTGCTTCCTATATAATTATTCCATTGAAAAGAACTCATTTCACACTGAGTGTGACTTTGTTTACTTCTATACTGCCCTTTGTTTACTTTTAGATTATAATTGGGTTGGCAAAACTAAACTGAATCGACATAGCTTTGCAGGTCGGTTATTTTGGTAACCCCCTAACTAAATGCAGTCCACCTGAGTCGGAGTTGAAGGGTCACCAAATCCAGGTCATCCGAACGACAAAACCAAGCCAATCGAGTCGAGCAGAGGCATCAATCTGTCTCTCGCCACAGCCCGACTCATGGAAATAACTTAATAATGCTAGTCATCTCACGAACACCGTTGAGACTCACCGTTTGATGCTAAAAACCGGCCCTAAGTGTAATTCTAGGTGAACCGACAACCTTAATTCAACATAGTCGAACGAACAGTCCTTGTTGAGCCAAGACCGACTTATTCTAGTCTACCGAGCCAAAGGGGAGCCAAACCAATGGCATATATATGTAAAATACATAAAATATCCTATAATTCCCTCATTAAAATAGAAACAAAAGTTTAATTTCATATATTATACCCCTATCGTCTATAAATAAGGGGATCGTTTCATGAGAAATGATCAATCAAAAATTTGTATTAGTGTTCATTACTGTTCACTTCTCTCTGTCTCTTTCTTCTTCCTCACACTCTATTCTTTGGGTGTGATTTATGGACATATTAAGATTCAACAATAGTGAAGACGTAGCTGTTAATATTTTTTTTTTGGAGAAATTTTCGTACATATAGTGCTATTATTATGTATTTCACAACAAATATCTAAAATTTAATCTTTATATTTATAATATTTTGGTATCATCAACCTATGCATAAAAGAGACTCTTACTTCTAAAATGTTACTAATTGAGTGATATGTTTTGGTAGTATTTTGAGTGCTATAATTTGAAGTTTTCGACAAAAGAGTGTGCATTTAGTGGCATGTTCGTAGAGCAGCCTCATAGAGGTCGTCCCCTCAGGTCACGGGTTTGAATCTTCTGCTGGTGCAGTGTCTCTTTAAGATAGGTGGTACTCGAATTATTTGCACACCACATCGACGCCCAGACCTAATGAGAGTTAGCCCTTTAAGGATTGATCGGTGGAACATCTATCTTCAAAAAAAAAAAAATGTTAGAAAGAAGAAAATTTAAGATTTGTGTGGCCTTCATATAAATACGCTTTCATCAAATAAACCGTAGGATGAGCCCTACCTCTTGCTAGTAGAATCACAACTCAGTTTTGCCTCTTTGGCCTTTCCTCTGCCCCACCACGAAAAAGGACGCATTTTTATAATCCGCCGGAGCGGTGCTTTGGCCGTTTCCAGAAACGAAATGCTCGTCATTTTCATTCTCCTCAACCCCAGATTCCTTCCTATACTCTCCATCGACATTCCTTCTTTCTTTTTCTGAGAAGCAGACGATCCGTGGTGCTTTTCTTTCTTTTTATCTGCGGGGATTTGTTCGATTGTTTTTTAGTTTTTCGTATATCAGCGTGAATCAATCAAGCCAAGAAACGGTCGCATTTATTCAGAATATAGGTAAAGAACTTGCGTATGATTCACGTTCTTCTTCGGTTTTTCATTAATTTTCTGCAAGTTATTGTTTAGATTTTGGCATTATTTGCGGAGAATTTATGCGGAAGGACTAAGTTTAGATATTGTCTGGGAAACATTGTTGACATCCAATCTTACACTGCTTTTCTACATCAATCACTTTCTTAGCGCTAAGTAAAATTTTTATAAGGGTATTGCATTCCAAGCATTTAATCACCATGATATCCTGTTTGATAGAAACTTTTAACGAAGTGGTTTCAATTGAAAGAAAATGCTAATACCAAGAAATCTGTTGATAGCTCAGACTAACTATGTAAATGAAACTTTTATGTATTGTAGAAATCTTCCATATGATCATGTAATTCCTGGCAAGAAGTGGTGAACGTGAACTATTTAGAGGATTTGTTACTCAATTCACATGATGTGAAACAGAAGTGGTGGACATTATGGATAAATAGGTTGTTGTAGAGGACTAATGAATTAAATAAAAAACAAGTTTTTAAAATCAAAACATTAAGATCATTAGTTTAAGTTTAATATGAATAAGGGTAGTAAAAACATGTTGCAAATCATGGCTTCTATGCTTTTTGATTTTCTGGTGGTTAAGGATTGAGAGATATACATACATACTACAAAATTCCACTTAGACTTAAAAGATAATTTATAAGATGGTGGTGAGACCTGCAATGCTTTATGACACAGAATATTAGCCTATAAAAGGGAGGCATAAAACTAAGTTAGATGTTTATGAGATGAGAATGCTTAGGTATATGAGTGACTTTACACTTAGAGACAAAATGCGAAACGGATATATTCGTAGAAGGGCTGGTGTTGTTCCAGTGGCTGACAAGATTACGGAGAATCGTCTTAGATGATTTGGTCAAATTAAATGTCGATCATCTGATGATCCGGTTAGGAGAGTAGATGTTTTAAATTTGACTTATGTTAAAAAGGTAGAGGTAGGCCTAAAAAGAACTGGGCATGTTGTATAAAAAATGATATTAATTTATTAAAATTAAATGAAAATATCTCAATAGGACACAAGGAGAAAAAAGATTCATGTAGCTGACCCCATTTAATGGGATAAAGGCTTGTTGTTGTTTTTAGAGATTTGAGCATTATGTGCTAAGTAAATATAAAGATTTGAATTTTTAAAATGTTAATACCTAAGAATTTTGTTGTATGTATGTAAAACTTTCTCAGCAGTTTCACTTTCTTCGGGATGACATAGGTTCAAAAAGATAGAATTGAAGAATTTATGTGCAATAGTTCTAAATAAATAATTATAGTTACTATTTATGTTAAAGAGATATATGAACTTTTTGACGCTCAACATACAAAATCAAAGGTTGAAAGACATAGGATTGTGGAACTCTTGCACAATATTTCTAAAAAATAATTATAGTTTCTATGTCTATGTTAAAGAGGTATTTGAACTTTTATCTAAGAGTGACTATGGTGCATTTATTTAATTATATTATGAACAAGGAAACTTTTGTTTAACAGGTAGCTCAAGAAGTGCTCATTAAATTCTATATTGTTGCTTATCTAGTAGCTTGTTTATGTGAGTTTCTTTTCTCAAGTCAAACTTCCTTTGTCTTAAACCATTTAGGTGAAGTATATTAATAGAGCTATGATATGATGGAAACTTGCGTTCAACAAATTGTTAGATTTTTTTTATTCAATTTAATTTTATCTTTTAATTAATATTTGATTCCTTGTAAGTGAGCATACCAATTGAATTGCATCACTTATTAAGAACAACAATGAATAAGTTTTGTTTCAATGATGATTTTCTTTTGTGTTTAAAATCATTAGTATATATGATATATTTTTGTGGTCTCAATTAAAGATTTATTTCTTCTTCAAGTCAAATCCAATTAAATTTTAATGTAACTTAAAATACTCAATATTTGGTGCTATGGTTTAAATGTATGCATCTTCTTACTTGGTCATAGGAATTGATTTAATCCACGTGATCCTTTTGAAGGTAAATAATATATTAGTATACTCTACTAAAATGTATTGTATGAAAACTAGCCTATAAGAACATGAAATAAATCATTAAAGAAGAATCTATATGTAGTCAAGCTCTGATAGGGCTACTTATTAAATAACAAGAGAGTATTTTTTAAATATTAATTGAACAAGCATGTAGATGCTCTAGCTTGTTAATTTATATGTTTTTCTTTATAAATCATGTCTAAGTAGATGTATGAACCTCATTTTTGGTTTTAGCTAAGTTCGGAATAACAATTGATTCAGGTCTTTATAAAATGCAGAGTTCATAAAGTATAACACTAGTGGTATGTAAGAAAGTGCCAGCACACAATTAACTTGGTAATCATATATCTCTTCAACTGATTAGCATCTGTTGATGAAGCATAATATGTTGAAAGTATAGATTTAGAGTATTCTAATTTCATGGAATGACCTATCAGTAAACTTTCATATGTGAATATGTTTTTGTTTTTTAAAAGCCTCTACCTTGTTTATTAATTGATGTTAAAGTATTAGGGCATCGACTGATTTTCAAAGTGAGCTGTATATTATTTGTTTAATAAATACGTGCTTAAGAATTTTTTGATATTTACGTTGTGGATGAATATGCAACATGGAAGCTCATTGGTAATGGTATTACATGCTAGGTATCAGGCCATAATGTTACTTCTATTTTTCAAAATTTAAAAATTGTAGGTTTATGAATCTGTCATGCTATCCGAGGCTCCTGGCAAGAATTATTTCATTTGCAAATAGGATTCTTTCTTCTCAAGTTTTTAAAATTAGTTATGTGAAAGGCAGCAAAAATTACTTCTAACTTCAAAAGTTCATTATGTGATAACTTCAACAAAACTAGCATTCTCTACCTTCTTTGACTGTTGAGATTTGTTGGCAATCTATCTTGTTCATTATGAAATAGGAAGTTTAGATTTTCTGGCTTTTAACCTCCATAAGTAATTGTTTTCTCATTTTTCTTTGCAGATGTAATAATTGGCCTTTCCGGACATGTGGAATTTCAAGCCATTTAGTCACAGAGAATCCACCAGCTTAGAAGGTCGTTCAATAGATGTAGGGAATTTGAAAGTCAATGTTAGAAATCCAATAGCCGAAGGACGATTTTCTTGTGTTTACCGTGCTCGTGATGTTGTACATTCAAATAGGCAGTATGCTCTAAAGCATGTTATCTGTAATGATGGAGAATCGCTAGAACTTATGATGAAAGAAATATCTGTAATGAAATTGTTGAAGGGACAACCAAATATTACTAAACTTATATCCTACGCCATAATGGATACGGGCAGGACAAAGGAAGCGCTACTTGTAATGGAGTTCTGTGAACGGTCTTTGGTTACTTTCCTTGAAAATGGAGCTGATTCTTTTGAAGAAAAACACATCCTTTTATGCTTTAGGGATGTGTGCAATGCAGTGTTTGCCATGCACTGCCAACGGCCGCCCATTGCTCATAGGTATGTTTTTTCTTATAAGAAATATCCTCATTCTAGGTCCGTTAATGTTCAAGATCATAACTAATATGCTCAGTTTTTAGCATGAACCATCATTACTATGTTATTATTTTCATTGTTTTTATGAAATTTCATAGAGTGGAAAGATTTGCTGTAGCTATTGATTTTACTGTAGTATATAAGAATTAACTATGGTTTATATTAGCCAGTTATCGAAGGAAAAAGTGAGTGTAACTTTACGCTTTCAGTTAAGATTTTGCTCTTGCTAATCCAGTGATAATGCTTTTGGCCTACTGATGAAGGGGTCACCTTTGTTTTTTCTTGATAGCTAACAGTTACATATTTTTGTACTTATACTGCTACATTATCATTGATGAGGCATCCTAAGCACTGAATCTTGCAGAGACCTAAAGGCTGAAAATGTGCTTTTAGGAGCTGATGGAGCCTGGAAACTCTGTGACTTTGGCAGCACTTCTTGCAATCATAAATGCTTCACAAGGCCTGAGGAAATGGGAATTGAAGAGGACAATATTAGAAAGCACACCACTCCTTCTTATAGAGCTCCGGAGGTATGATATTTGTTTTTACTCTCTCAAAGTTAAGTTTCATATAATCCTGCTGACATCATGCAAGGTAAATTTTATTTTGTTAATTGCAGATGTGGGATCTTTACAGAAAGGATGTTGTCAGTGAGAAGGTAGACATCTGGGTGAGTCTTCAACACTTAATCATACTTTTCCTATGGTTAGCAACTTCTCTTCCCACGTGTAGGTTTAATTTCCTCTGAATGTTGGTTTTCGAAATGATCAAAAGGTAGACTAAAATAATTATAACATTAAGTGATAATCTATGGATGTGAATACATAACAAATCAGAATGATTATTAATCGCAATGCAGATGTACTGCAGGAGGGATGCCAAATAAAAGCTTCCACTACTTTTGAGCCTTATCAAAGTAATCTACTGCATAAAAGCCCCACTTACCTGAGAAAAACCTTGGATATGGTAGTGCTTGTATGAGGAAGCTTGTAGCATAATCATGTTTGGTTTTGCAGGCTCTAGGATGCCTTCTGTACCGTATCTGCTACCTAAAATGTGCATTTGATGGTGACTCTAAGCTGCAGATCATAAATGTGAACTACCACATTCCAGATTTGCCAAGGTATAGTGCACCCCTGATAGGGCTAATCAAGGATATGATTCAAGGTTCTCCAGATGCCAGGCCAGACATCACGCAGGCATGGTTTTTCTTTGATTAGGCTTTTACGTTCAGGAACCTAGACTGTTGTCCTAGAGTGTTATAGTATCTGTTTTGGATTGTGAAGCAATTTTCTGATGTCAGGTATGGTTTCGTGTCAACGAGCTTCTGCCTTTGGAGTTGCAAAAGCATCTACCTGACAGCCCTTCATCAGCAATTGATGTTCACCCGCCTACTGTAAAGCTACATCAGGAAGGTACTTAAGTTTTTAAAGGTTCATGCTCTCATGCGTATTAGCCCCATCCTTTCAGTATATGCTTGCTTTATCTCAATGAGATATAATATGCTTAAAATCTATCTTTGTGTGTTAGGTGATCTGGTAATCTTAACTTAGTAATATTAGCTTGATTTGGTCTGTAAATTAAGCTACATTTAAATAAATTTTCCTAAATGAGGGGTGCATAAATTCAAAGGTAATCTTAGCTCAGTAATTTTAGCTTGATTTGGTTTGTAAATTAAGCTACATTTAAATGAATGTTTCTAAATGAGGGGTGAATAAAATTCAAAGGTAAAGTATATTCATGGAGCCGTTTTTGGGATAACTACATAAAACCTTATTTTTAGTATTATATCACTTCTGTTGTACTTTTGAGTATCACAAATTGTTGCCCTTTAAATGCTGTTTTTCCAATTTGGAAAACTATTGGGCTTTGATCCTTTTTTGGCATCTATATTAAAGAAAAAGATTTTGTTGAAATTATAATGACTAATAAGCCATTTTTAAGTAAACCGCTCCGTTGAAGTGATTGTTTGTTGTGAAGTTCTGTGCTTTTATTTTTTATTTTTTTGGTGCAATATAAACTAGCTTTTCTTTAGCTAATCGGTTAACATGGTTTTAGGTGTTACTAAAAGGGTTAATACTGTTCCTCAAGGGAGTCCTTCCCCCATTGCATCTAAAGAACATGATAAAGCTACCTCTGCCCCATCCAATAAGGAAATACAGCAGCCCAGGCCTTCCCCATCCACTGCAAAAGCTAGCGGGTCTGTGGCTCAGATTGGCTCATTTTGGTCCACTGGTCATGCGCAAGGTTCTAACAGTTTGGGCTTTCAAGTCAAAAATGATAAAGCCCCTCCAAAAGATGACGTACATGAAGTCATAGTTTCCAAAATAGAGAAGAAGCATACTTCTCAAAGGATTAACCCATTGAATACCGAGAGGCAAGCAACCTCATGGAATAACTCTCATGATGCGCCTATAGTTATTCTTGATACCAGTCAGCAATGTAATGGGAACAGTAAAGTAATTGGTGAAAATAAGTCAGCTATTGAAGAGCAGAGTTCAGAAGTGAAAAATTTGAAGGACCAACTTATGCAAGCGAAGTTGGAGAAAGCTGAAATTGCCTCGAAGTATGAGAAGTTGATAGCTATTTGTCAATCACAAAGAAAGGAAATCCAGGAGCTGAAATGTTCCCATGCTGCAGTTACCACATCCCCTTCAAACAAAGACAACTCAAAGAGCCAGATCTCTCCTGCTAGCTTGCAACCTACAACTTTGGTATGCGTACTGACTCTTTTACTTCATTTTTATTACAAGGTGATAGTCACTGCCATACCATGCATCCTTAAATTCCTTTTGTAAAATTTTTATTTGTGGGAGAGTGGGACAGCACTCCACCTGCCTTGTCTCATTTGACACTACATGCAAACCCTATATGATTGCTTTCTTTTCAATGTTCATTTTTTTAATTATTTCCTCATCAAAGAAATTGCACTCTTATATTCTTTTTCTTGATTTTGGTTGTTTTCTCTCGTATTGTCTGACACCCTCTTTTGAGAAAGCCACAAATCCTTGTTCGCTTCTCCAAATTTTTAAGATCATGATTTTAGAGTTAGGCACAACTTTGGATTGTTCTAATCTGTAGTCTCAACAAAGTTGACACTTTAGGAACTACTGCAGAGATTCATAATTTGGGTTAAAGTTCAATTCATGCTAGTCAAAAGGTCAATAAATTTGCCTGACATATTTAATACAAGTATGCATACTCAAGATTTTGTGCATCTAGCGCATGAATACATGCCCTTGTGTTATTGAGGCTATTCAGATATATAATTACATGTGATCTATGCTAGGCTTTCCAAACCTGAGCCCAGCCAAGGTTCTTTGCAGGGCCACTTATTTACTTGGACCAGCTTGGTGGGTAATTTGAGTTTCATTCATTTTATTGTACCCTCATACACAACTAATATATCCCAAATCATCTTATATGTCTTCAAATTGTTATATATTCATCATTATTCAATGCATAATATAAGGCCGTGACACTTTTTTCATTTAGTTGGCCGGTGTCCACTCCTCTATAGGCTTATAGTGTGATTATATCATCAATAATTAAAATAGATAATTTACAATCCTTCAAACTTAAATTCAACAATCTCATATCGCAAGACTGTGATACATCCTTTCTCGAAAATATAATTCTATTTGATCAAATAAAGTAGAATGTTGGAATGTACGTGGACCGTTCCAAAAATGCATTCGTTCATTATTAATGTGTACAGGAAGTCTTCTCACGGGTGTATGGATAGCTATAAAGCCAAGGCTCTGATATCATTTGATGGTTTAAGTTCGACTTAAAAGGGGAAGAGAACTCCGTATTTTAAAAAAATTATTGGAAATTAAATGTGCATTAGATATGTAGAACTTATTTTAAAATAAATTCTGATTTAAATATCTAAGAAATCATACAAGTTCAATAAACTAAATAGTACATGCAAAAAAATAGATCAAGATATATGACTACTTTTATATTGTTCAAATTGATGAAGCTTATGTCCACGCTGAAATACTGAAAACGTCTTTGTGTTCCTACCAATCAAGCTAAAGTTTCTTCATACCGTGCCGGAAGAGAATCCCATTCAATCGCTTATACAGTGGTGAATTGTACCCTCACCGTTGTTCTGGGCAGGGATACTGCTTCCAAGCCTTCTGCAAAGGCTTGGCAAATTAAAAAACTTGAAATACAATAAATGGACTAATCTTACACGTGGACTTTATTTCATTAATAATTGAGATTGTATGATTAGAAGTCCAAAAGCAAATATGAATGAATTAGTAAAACTTTTTGTTAAATGGCTTTAGTGTTGATTACAACCGCAGAGATTAAGTAGCAGTTATAACATTGTTGCTAAACATTATACCATGGTGAAAAATGCTGCAAATGCATGCAAAAAATGTTATTGACGCGTACTCTTTAACGAAGTCTTGTAAACCCTGTTAAATTTCATATTTCAAATTTATGATATTCCTCCCATGTTTTTATTTTCTTAATTTATATTTGTATAATATCTAAAAAAGAGTTTTTGAATATATTTGAACTTTATATCTTAATCTTTAAGGTATAATATAATAAAAAATTGGAATCAATTTACCAGGAAAAATAATTTTGATTGAATTTATATTTTCTTGGTTGTTTACTAGCTTACTTCAATTCTTTGTTCATGTATCTTTTTACATATGATGCAAAAAACAAAAAAGAGATTTGTAGACTAAATAGTCAGCTTTATATGCATAGATGTTGATCTTGATGGCTAAACTCGTGTCTGCACAAAAATGAAAAATCCTTATAGAACATTCATTAGTGATTTTATTATCAAGCTTATGGGGTTAACAAAAACTTCTCTTGATGATTTTTCCGTTTAATTTATTTAAAATAATAAGGAAATAAGTCTATATTCCTCTTAACGAAGGACCAAGATCTTATATTGTGGTGGATGGTCAAGTTTGTCTCACCTTCTATGTTTTGTTAAGTAAATTGCAAACTATTTGTTTTGTAAGGCAAATCTTTGATTTGTGTATGCTCATTGCAAAATAATCAAAACATTTGAATGACATTATGCTCTTATTTTCATCTCTTTCTTTTTTTAATTTTTTTGAGAGATAAGCGCAATAAAAAGGGTTCTGACTTAAATTTCATTTATTTAAAAAGTTAATTACAAAAGAGGTGAAGTTGAGTACTTGAAATAGCTGGTTTCAAAAATGAAGAGCAACTAAAACCCCAATATCGTCAAAATAACAATAAAAACAACAATAACATGACTTTAGTTCACTAATTGGGGACGGCTAAATAAATAAATGTTTTTCATTTGTGTCCTATTGAGTGTTATATTTTCATTTAATTCTAAGTAATTAAGATCATTTTTTATGCTACATAGCCAAATTTTTAGGTCTACCTCTATGTTTCTTAATATAAGTCAAATTTAAAATATCTACTCTTCTAACAAGGGTCATCAGATGGTTGACATTTAACGTGATCAGAACATTTAAGATGACTCTCTAATATTGTTTGTCATTGAAGCTACTTCGACCCTGTCACACATATCTTAATTTCACATTTTGTTTATAAGTGTAAAGCTACTCATCCACTTGAGTGTTGGGTAATATGGAGACCCGGTCCACATTAATTTAATTAAATTTTTAATTAAAAATCTTGCCTACCGCTCACCTACCTCCGACCTACCTCCGACCTACCACTCTCTTGGTTTGTATAAATAGTCTCTTTTGGCTTAGAGAAAGGCAGCAAAGCCAAGTGCTAAGCCATGGGAAAAGCCAAGTCCTCTAAGAGAGAAAGAGAGGAAGAGAGAGAGAGAGAGAGAGAGGAAGGGAGAGAAGAAAATATAGATTTTCCTGTAAACGTCGAAGCGCTCGACGGTGTAATTCATTAAAGTAATAAATTCATCTCAGCTTCGTGGACGTAGGCAAGTTTGTCGAACCACGTAAATCTGTGTGTCACTTTAATGTTTTTTTGCGCGCAATTTTTCTCGTTCCGTTATTCGCTTTATTGTCGTCATTTTTTCACAATAACTGATATCAGAGCCTTGGGATCGGATCTAAGGAAGAACGATGGGCGGAGACGAAGTGATGGTATCGGGAATCGAGAAGTTCAATGGCATAGATTTTGCTTACTGGAGTATGCAGATAGAGGACTATCTCTATGGGAAGAAACTTCAACTTCCGTTGTTGGGAAAACGACCGGAAAAGATGGACAAAGCAGAATGGAATCTGTTGGATCGACAGGTTCTTGGGGTTATACGATTAACTCTGTCAAGATCGGTTGCTCACAATGTGGGATGGTTGTCTGTGATTAACTGTAGTTTAATAATATTCTTGATTTTGTACATCAAGAAGTTGGGTTGGGCTGGTATGGAGATGTTGCCATTTTGAGCAAAATAGGATATCAGTGACAAGTTAGTTGATTGTGGATTAGTTGGATGCGGCCATGACGGGATGAGGAATCTGCTAAGCTGGGGAGAATTTTGGTTTGAGTTGCCATGAGGCTATGGTTCTCTAATACCATAATAGAGTTGGGTATTAAGGAAAATAGAGAATATTATATTCGAGGAAGAAGCAATATTGCGATGCTTTTTATTGGCCGTAACTGTCTAACAGTTTTTGGTGTTAATGCAGATATTAGTGAAAGGTCCCTGTTACAAAAACAGAGGTTGTTACATATTTGCAGCAAGGATTAGATGAACATTTTTGATCTAACGGTTGAGATTGACTAGAGGAGAAGATGGTGGTTGTTAAATAGGATCCCATGGTGCCTATTATTATATGGGATGGCATTCCACGGGTGGCCATTATATTGAGTGGTTATTAGCTTTATTAAAGTCAAGGCACAATTGATCCTACTCCATAAGTAGAGAATTTAAAAGAAAGAGGAGGTCAATGCTTCTCTCATTCTCATCACAAAGAGAGCCAGATTAGGTTAGATGAAGATGATAGGGAAGATTACTGCAAACAAGTAATCAGGATAAAATAGTGATCTTTAGATACAACCAATTTAGACGAGGGTGTCAAGTGGGTAACAAAGACCATAGCCAGATACAAAATGATAATGGTAATTAATGGGGTATAACAACTCTCCATAGCGCACCAGCAAGCTGTATCTTCGTAAGAGAATTGAGTAGTAGTTCATGGCCGAATAAATTTTCAAAGCAGATGAGTCCATAGAAGTTTGAAGGATAGAGTTTCGTTTGATGGTCCAAAGATATGCAAAGTATTGAATCGAGAACTAATGCTAAAGTTTTGTGTCCAATAGAGAAAACCGCAGCTAGAGGACAGAAGAACAGCCAATTATCCTTCCATAATGATAGACAACTATCAAAGGACTTGGTCCATAGCAATTCTATTAAAGGAAGGTCCCTGTGCTTGCAAATATCTCTACTAAATGGGAAGCGGTATTAATTTTACCCTTCGAAAAATCAATGCCAAGCTTTTGGAGAGATATTTCTCCTTGATAATAAAGCCAGCCATTGAATCATTCTTAACCGAAATTATATACCACATCCATTTACCCTAAAGCGCCATATTTAAACGTTAAAGATTATAATCCCAAGCCCACCCAAAGGCCCACCCAAAGGCTCAAACATAACTTTTTTTTTTTTTTTACATTTTGACCATTGTCAGGCTATCAGCCCTTAACTCATAAGTATGCGCACTTAGTCTTATAAATGGTGTTGATCACATGCTACAACATATGAAAAATAGAAAGGAAATAAAGTGGAATAGCAAGTGATATATAAATAATGAGTTTTAGTCTTCCCCCTATTTAGATATCTAGAGAGCTAACTTGTTTTTTTTTATATTTTGGGACTATTTAGTAGCAAGTATTTAAAATTTAGTGTAAAGTAAATAATATGTAATTTGAAATACTCAAAATTTTGTGGTTATTGTGAAATAAATTTAGGAAATTGCTAATGGTATCTTTAGTTGAAACTTAGATAAACTTAATTAAAAAAAGAAAAAAAGAATATAAACTAGCCTATGGCACAGCACTATTGGGGACACAAGTCATGTGGGTTGAGGGCAGAGGTAATCAAGTGCCAGAGTATGCCGCATTGCCATTGTAGTCATGGGATAAGGTCATCAAGCAATTGACCATCAACATGCAGTCAATTGTCAAGCATGAGCCTGAGGGTATGGGGAAAGCAAGATGTGCTGCTGGTTTGATGCATCCCCGGGTGCAATGTGAATGCTTTGTTACGTGCAAGGAGGTTGGGAATGCTTCCTTATGTGCATTGTATATGGAATTTACCAAAATCTGGTGAATTCCAAATGTACTGAAAGTAAACTTTGTTGAGAGTTCCAAACTCCCTCAACAAGTTACCTCAAATTTATTTTTCTTCCTGTTGAACGCCTGAAATTTCAAAACTTCTGCATTTGCTTTAACCAACTACTAATTCTTGTAATCAAATTAACACTGTCAATAATAGACTACCAAGCAAACTTATTTGGTTTTTTGGCACGAGTGAAAACTAAGGTGGGAACATGACCTGAGAGACCATGTGGTAGAAAGAGTATGTATGGACTTCTAGTTCTGAAGCTCCTTCAGATAACAACTAGATAATTTTTAAGACGCTGAAGCAGCTTGCCATCCAAATCAGAAAACAAAAGAAGAGTATCATCGATAAATTGAATGCTAGTTAAGGACCAACGAGAAAACTATTTATTTAGTCTTTTGCTGGCTGCATGCTAAGTATTCTATGGAGAACATCTCTGCCTGAAACCATGATCACTTGAATTGATTACTAGGAACCATTGACAAGAATATAAGAATGACCATGGCTAATTAATTCCTTAATCCAGGCAAAAACTTTGGATGGAAATCTACAATAAAGTCGGTAAAACTCAATTTTTTTCTTCCTTATTCACAATGGAGTAAAATATGATTATTCCCTTGGAGTATTTTCAAAATATCTAATTCCTTTTCTTTACTAAAAAATTTCCTGCTTGTAGCACTATTTATTTGTTTATTGTTTTTTTGGTTTCAAGAATGTAGAATGAGGGTTCTTAATGCCTAGCACCTTGGTTGGTACAAGGCAAATGATTATATTCATGATGGTGATGACAATGATATCCATTAAAATTATGTTCCTTTATTGCAGCAAAAGCATAAATTCGACCCTAATCTCTTGGAACTCGAGAAAGCGATCCTTGCAAGTACCACGGCAGTTGCAGCACTTCCAGCACCCTCGGCACCCATTCATGAGGCCAAGCCATGGCAAGCCTTCGACGATGAACCAAAGCCAATACCCTTGCCGAGCAACACCTTGGGATTGTCTTTGCCAACCAATGGGGGATTTAACCAGGGTAATTATGTTACTGCCCATTTTAGCTCTCAGGTTACCAGTACTGATGCTTCTCCTTGGGTTGGTTCTTCCCAAAGATTTGTCGGTGGGTTGGAGGAGAAACTTGACCCAAACAAACCAAGCAACTGGACTGGTTTCTAACATGTACTTACAATTTTGCACAGCTTTGCTGTTATAAGCGATTATTTTTTTTATTCCAGTAAAATGGAATGACTTTGTTTATTTGTTAGGTGGATCAGTGGAATTTATAGGGCATGTCGTTCTCGTTTTCTTTGTTTTAATTACAAGTACTTTTCTGAGATATTTTTTCTCTGTGAACTAATTATATAATTTAGTTCTGCTTGTAAGCCCTTTAAATAAAATCTTGTATGAATGAAAGATGGGTCAATGTGTACTCATGCCTTATGTAATATTGTTTATAAATTTATGATTATGCACTGTAATTTTTTTATTCAAGTGATACATGCAGATTCGTAATATTGTGGTGTTATTGTAGTGAATATCAGCATAATATCATCACATTGCCACCAACTCTGCACCTATCCACACCCACCTTGTTAGCAAGTCATGATAGTGATGGAAAAGAGTATTCGAAAATAAAAATTGTAATCTTTAGGTTGCGAACCCTAATCGTAACTTCTCTTTATGTCTTCTATGAAATTCCCAGCTTTCCGTGTGATCGCAGCTTATCTTTATTATCTTCTATGAAATTCCCAGCTTTTCGTACGCGCGCGTGTGGGTGCGCACGTGTAATCACAACTTCTATGTCTTCTATGAAACTCCTTCAACTTCTTTATGTCTTCTATGAAATTTTCAGCTTTCTTTCTGTGTGTAATCGCAGCTTGTCTATATGCCTTCAATGTTAAAGTAAATATGTTAGCTACATTAACAAAAGAATTGTCCAATCCAACACTAAGCTAGTTTTAAAATAAAAATATAAAACAAAAAGAAGCTAGTGTAAGGAATGATCCATAGGAAACAAAACATGTTAGCAGCATATCTTGATCCACCTAAAGCATTGTTTTGAAAATCAAAACCAATAAACAATCACATCAGTAGAAGTATAATTTGAGACAGTGTAATCAATTATGTAAGTCAATAAGACATTAAGGAATATAAACATACATCAACATTAAAAAAAAAAAAAACTATTGAAAAAAGATTGGATGTCGTTGGGTCGACAACATATGTCAGAAAATAAAAGAAGAGATTCGGCTCCACATATATAACTCAATCATAGATCTATGTAATAATAAATATTCTAGACTTATGGTAAACGATATGAGCAGTCAGTTTTTAGTCCTCGCCTGAGCACAATTATTATCTTATATGTCCAAGGGACCCATCTCTATATCTTATTTTTAGTATATACTCAATCTAGACTCTAAACAGACATAGAAAGTCAATTGATTATTGACTCTCCCTATTATCTGTAAAGTAGAGGTAGTAAACATGAATAAATATAACATGCAAATTTGAAATGAGTCATATCACATAGGAGCAATAATATAGCTAGCACTTGCAAAAATAATATTATGACTTTTTATTTTATGACTATCCCTCTAGTGGACATGACTTTCTGTAGAAGACCATAGACAATCAACTCTAATGCACAATTTGTAACCAATGAAATAGATTCAGAAAGCAAACACATAAAATGTGCAGCTAAACGGATATCATTATATAATAATAGTCACACATAAAAAACTTGACTACATCTATAAACTAAACAAGTATCTACAGACGAGTCTCATCTCAAAACCTGAACATGAGCCAGTTAGTGTGGCCAAGGGTGTGTTTATATGATTTTGACAGGATAACTAGGTCTGGCCCAATCCTAACGATTTAAGTATGCTAGAATTCATCACCTTAATATATTTAATTTTAAAATAAAATTTAAAATATAGATTATGGGTAATCATAATTAGAAGATAGAGTCTATGTCCTTACATAAGGTTTACGTAATCAAAATGATATACCTCAGGTCACTTATACCCTTAGCATAATAATACAAACTTTAGTTGTAATGTGATAATTACTTGTTCTAATGAAATAGTCCGGTGGAAAATGCTCATTAACACATTATAACCATAGATCTCATATCCATAAGGACTCTCGCTATTGAATTGATATTGATGTCATTCCTAAAATTACATGCCAAAGATATGATATTTAGACATGTTGGGTAGTCTCATTATGTATATTACATTTCTATGTATGGACATGTTTATTTCTTAAACATAACATAGTCGATGAACATATTAAATATATAGTCTTAACATTTTTTTTCTTAATTTAAATAGTTCTATAATCTTAAAATGGCAACAAATAACTTTTAATTAAAAAACTATTTTTTAATTAAAATATCTGTTAAACAGACATTTATGTTCTTATTTAAATTTTATTTTATGTTGATTCCAAATACAAAAATAATTAATACATGTCTTCCTTCTCAAAATTTAACCTAGCAATAATCCCCCCAATATAATGAAGGAGAATTAGTACAATAAAAGGGGTTTGAAGATCATTTTTCAACAATCCCAAAAAAATATTTAAAGATACAACACTTTGGTGCATTAAACTTATGAATGAGAAAGTGTATTTCACTTTTAAAAAGTGATAATTAGGAGTGTAAACGAGCGTGTTCGGCTCGTTAAGAAATATCATTGTTCATGTTCGACTCGTTTATATTTCGAACAAAAAAAAATGTGTTCATGTTCGGCTCGTTTTCTTAGCGAGCTGAACACGAGCTGTTCGTGAACAAAGAGTCGTTTTGACAACTATACTTATGCAGCCATAAGATGTTAAGAGTCGGAGCAAAATTTAATTCTTATTGTTTATATTAAAACATCATTTAAGTATAATTTAATATAATTTTATTCTATTTTTTTAATTAATAACTTTAATTAAATATAATATATATATTATTTTTGATGAGTTGTATTTCGAGCCAAAACGAAACAAACACGAACAAACATATCTTTGTTCGTATTCGGCTCATTCATGTATCGAACACAAAAAAATTATTCGTGTTTGTCTCGTTAACATAGCCAACAAATCGAACACAAACTTCTTAACGAGTCAAACACTTGTTGTTCGTGAACAATGAACTGTTTTGACAACTCTAGTGATAATAATAATATTTTTTATGTAATATTAAAAATTTTAGTGTTATATGTGTAAATGAATAAGAATTGTATCCTTTATACGTAAATGCCCCTAAATATTCATGTAATTATAAATCAGTAAGAAAGATAATCAAGACGGGCGAGGGTAGCAGAGAGAGAGGGCCGGGAAATATAGTGATTTTGATTTTCCCCTTTCCCTCTACTTTTCCGTCTTCTACTCCATCGACTCTCCTCGAGCAGTTAGATGTCCGCCGGCGACAATGGTTTCCGATCAGGAACTTGCCAGTTGCGTGGAGTCTCTTTTCCGGCAAGGCGGCCCTGCCGTCGTTACCTCCATTAACGGCGTGGTCCGCCAGTTGGAGGCCAGGTTCGGAATCGATCTCTCCCACAAAATCTCATTCATCCATGACCATATTGATATGCTTCTTAGCTCTCGTTTTCCCCAACTATCTACCACTTCTTCCACTGGAAGCCACCATTTCTCCCAGATCCCTACTGCATCTCCATCGGCACACCTTCCTAGCCCTTCGCATGATCCTTCGACTAGCTTCGCGGCTCAAATGTCACAGGCAATGGCGGCCGCAGCAGCCGCAGCGCAGGGGGAGCACATTAGCCCCCACCAGTATCTGCAGCCTCCACTTGCAACGCCTGCAACTGCTGCTCCTCGGATCTCTGCCCCGGCTACTAAAGAGAGGTTTCGCCCTTTTTATTTCTTTTATTATTATTTTTTTCTTTTGAATGTTGTTAATTTTGACGTTGATTCGCGTTCGTTTGTTTTTGTGTTGGAATTGATGAATTGATAATGCCAGTCTCAAGGGAGAGGGAATTCAGCTTGGAAACTGTTGGGTTAGATGGATTTGGGTTGAAAAGGGGAACAGATTTTTAGGTTTTTTTTTTTTTTTTTCTTTTCTCTAATGATTTGTTGTTGCCATTGTCTAGTTGGCCTAACTAGCCTAACTAAGGGGAATATGAAAAAACTTAATGAGAAAATCAAAGTGAAGGCCATGAATGGTCAAAATCTTAATGCCATTTAAACCTTAAATCTTGAAATTTTTAAAGGGGACCATGCCAAGGTGGTGAAACATGGATAAATAAGATAAAAAATTCATTAGATAAATTAGTAGATCATATATCGTTAATGAGCTTACATTCAAGCAAAAATTGCCATTTCCAGTTGTACTCACCGTGTTAGGATGCCAATATTTTTTTAGGATGTTTGGAGATTCTCTCTATAAGAATTGAGAGAAGAGAATATTTTACCAAAAGTTCCCAATGCAATATGTTTCCATTTAATATGGTTGAAAAATAAGAGTTCCCTATCTTTGATAAGTCAATAAATGGTAGTAACTTAGAAAGATGAATTGTGAAATTCTTTTTATTTTTTGGGCTCTATGGTTAATGTTGAAATTTGCAGTTATGGCTTAGCGAAAAAATTGAACACGAGTTATCTAACACAGCTGTACGAGTGCAATTTGCAAATGAGCCGTTTTGATCGCCCTATTGATGGTTTAGGTAATATTTATATAATTTTTTATTTTTATGAGTTTTATTTTCCAATTTGAGGCTTACAACTCAATCCACCTCGAGGTTTGCACCTCCCTTTGTTGAGGCAAAATGCTTTTGTTTCTGATTTGCCATTTTACAGTTTAGATAAATAACACTGGCTAGTGTGCTTTTATAGAGTGAGTGTGAAGATCCCGAATTCAGTTCAATGAAATGTATTATAAATGTGATTGATGATTGTATGGTACATTCCTTTGTCCATATATCCATTGGTAAATTAAAGATAGGCTTGGAACAATGGTTTGGTTGCCTGCATTCTTATCTAGACGCCATATGTTCATTTCATGAGAGCAATTGTTTTTTATGAGTACAAAGTTACATGCACCATCCCCTCCATGGACCTTGCACTGGTAGGAGGAAAATGTATTGAGTATGGTCTTTACATGTTCATGGGTGTATTCGTTTGGCTTTCCGTTACTTGCTACAAATTCTAGTAAAAATTTTTGTCTTGTCGCAATGCAATTTTATCCTCTCTCTCTCTCCACCCCAACCCCACCATCAGTCATTCTCACTATATGTTTCTTCAATTAAGTCAGGAAATAATCATCATTTCAAACAATCTTATGTTTGATTTGAATTTAGCTTGATTTTTTCTTCTTCTCAAGTCCTGTCACTCTGTGGAACTAGGGAAGGAGAGGGTGTTGTTGCCTCACACAGGTTATCTAACAGATGGCCTTGCATAACTTCTCACAACTGTTATTAGGGAAGAATAAACGAAAGGGTTAAGTTCTAAAAAAAAGTCCAGGTTAGAATGGTTTTCAGTTTTTTTTTTCTTTGTACAAAATGTCTTTGATTGACCTTTGTTCCATTTATCTTTTGCCAATAAAACCTGCCACCAAGCCAGCCCTTAAAAGGGCAAAGTTTGCCAGTCAATAAGAACTTGTGAACTATCAATGCTGCTTTTTTATCTCAATGGGAAAACATTGCTGTTTGATCATAATTTATTATGCTTTCATGGTTTGTTCTAGTGTCCCTGCGGCTCCTAAAAGACGAGGCGGTCCAGGCGGTTTAAGTAAAATTTGTGGAGTTTCACCTGAACTGCAGGTCATTGTTGGTGAGCCAAAGATGGCAAGGACAGAGGTTCTTTATTTTTTTAACTGTTAATATATATTGCTATTTATTATTCTAAAAACATGACTTCTTGGCAATGCATGCTTTGTTTTTCTTGATCGAAGTAAAACGTCTGGCATACTGCCATTTTTTTTTCCTCAGATTGTGAAGAAACTTTGGTCTTATATTCGGAAATATAATCTCCAAGATCCTAGCAATAAGAGGAAGATAATATGCAATGACGAATTACGTCTGCTTTTTGAGACGGATTCTACAGACATGTTCAAGATGAACAAATTGTTGGCTAAGCACATAATTCCACTTGAACCTGCAAGTTAGTACTTAATTTATTTCTGCCTGTACCAAGTCATTTTATCCTTGATGACATTTTGATGCTTTGTTTTCTATAGAGGAACCGGATTCAGATTCTAAGAGATTAAAGAAATGTGACAAGGAAGTTAATGCTCCACTGGAAACTCAATCTAGTCAGTATCTTGTTGTTATCTCTGATACTTTGGCTGAATTTTTTGGTATGGGAGAAAGGGAGATACTTCAGTCTGAGGCATTGAAGCGTGTTTGGGATTACATAAAGGCTAAACGCCTAGAGGTTATATTATGCCTTATGTTCATTCCATTGTTCTAATGCGTAGGTCTCTCTGCAAATCATTTTAGTAACCCATATCTATAATTTTCATGATAACTTGAAAATATATCATTAAATCCAGATTTAAAGTTGTATTTTGTTACTTTCTACAGCAGACTCTGATTTATTGTTCTTTTAATGCGATAAAGTTGTGCTGTTAAGTGCTTTTGTTTTTTTACGTTTCCACACTATTGTTTAAACAATCTTGGTTTATGAGTCATGGCCTTTACTTCTTGAGATCTTGTAGCCACTATTGTTCTCCCTTCCCACCCCACCACGAAAACAGCTGTTTGTCATTTGTCTGTCTGTGTCTCTCACATCACAACTCTTTTTACTTAGGAGTTAATGGAACACCAATGTCATCTTTGAATTGTTCTTTAAATTGCTTTGATTCATAGTCGCTGCAATTATTTTTTGCCTCTCTTAGCGAGCATAATTAATCTTTAATACTTTGGTTTAAATTATGAGGATGTACCTTGGTGTATGCTTTTTTCTGATGATATCCTTCTTATGCACTAGACTAGAGAAAGTGTTTAGGATACACTTGAATTATGGAGGTCTACATTAGAGTCTAAAGGCCTTTCTTTTGAGTAGATCTAAAATTGAGTAGCTGAAATGAAATTTAGTAGTAATAGATCTAGTGGCAGAGTCATAACAATAGGTCATCAAATCATTAAAAGGAGTGAATGTTTTAGATATCTTGGGTCTATTGTTCAAAGTGCTGGCGATATAGATGGGGATGTTTCAAGTTGGATGGTTGAAGTGGAGGAATGCATCAGACCTATTGTGTGATTGAAAAATACCACTTTTAGTAAAATTTTATAAGTGGTTGTGAGACTTGCAATCTGTTTTGTCGCATAATGTTTGACTATAAAAGAGAAGCATAAAACTAAGTTAAATGTTGTTGAGACGAGATTGCTTAGGTGGATGAGTGACTTGAATCTTAGAGACAAAATGCAAAACAAATGTATTCGTGAAAGGGTTGGTGTAGCTCCAATTGCATACATGATTAGGAGTCATCTTAGATGGTTTGGTCACATTAAACATCGACCGTCACATGGTCCGGTTAGGAGATTAGATGTTTTAGATTTGACTTATGTTAAAAAAGGAGTCCTGGTTATCGATCCCACAGGAAAAATATTAGAGGCTACGAACTAGGATTTTAAAAACCAATATAAAATCACAACCTTGTAGTTCAAATTGCCTATTTGTCACTAATATGCAATCGTAAAGATGTAATTTTAATAAACTAATTCTCTTAATAATTAACTAATTTTACTAATAAAGTTTGTAATGTGACGTTCAATATATAAGCAAGCATCATTCTCCTTGTCAAGAAATTTAAGTGAATGGATAAATTAAATTAGTTCAAATTGTGTTGTGCCAAATAGGAGCATACCTATTCTTTACCCTTTGGTCCAGACATAAAGAACATTGACTAATTCTATGCTTGGTTACTGAATCCGCGACAAGGCTAGGATGATACTCGCTCTTACTTCGGAGCTCCCACGTTCCCCTCATCTGAGGGCTAACATCTACACTTCAACACCCAAATGATAAAATCGAATTAAAAAGATTTGGGTATGTTGTATAAAAATAATCTTAATTTATTAGAATTAAATGAAAATATGACACTCAATAGGACACAATAGAGAAAAAGGATTTGTGTAGCCGACCCCACTTAGTGGGATAAAGGCTTGTCGTTGTTTTACTTTGGTTTGAACCTTTAATGCTGATTTTTTCGGTTTAGTCTTCTCACCCGCTCTCTATCTAGACACACAGACTTCATTTCTGATGGTTAAATCCTTATGTTTCCAGTTCGACAAATGCTAGTTAGGCTTTTGCTAGAGGATATGAGAATTTGATTGTACAATTACAAAAGTATTAGCTCTGAAATCAACTTTGATTTCCTCCGTTTTTTCTTATTCTTTTCTCTAACTAAGAAATGTAAGGTTATTTGAGAAGATGTTTGTATTGATTTGTGAACGCTATCAGTACAGTTAGCATTCTTTTTGTTTCATTGAATGTGCAGTTTTTCAAATATTTATTTTTCGAAAGGTTTTTAAGAAGCTAGTTTAACATGATTCATAGAGGGTCAATTTTGATATATATTTCTCTTTTGAGAGACATTTGGTAAGCTAATTCTTTCTTCAAAAAATGGAAATGACTCTTAATGCAGCCTTGAATTAAATATTATGAAATCACAATGGCATGGCAGTGGCATAAGAAAAATTTACTGTAGAATTGTCCTGTATGGATGATGATCTGTTTCTATAGAAGTGCATACTCGTCAAATTTTATCCTCTAATGATTTTTATGATTCAATCAGCAGTCATTAATGAGTCTATTTCTGTTGTGTCAAAAAAAAGGGCTGATTGGAGAACCATTTGGCAATCTTCATAGATTATGTATCATGTCTCAAAGAATTATTTGAGCATTTAATGCTGCAAGGAATTCTATTTTCTTAATCATTCATCTTATATCTAACAGTTAGGGTCCATTTGGTGCAGCTTTTTTGAAGTTCAATTTTTCAGAAATCAATCATAATTTTGCTTAGCTTTTTTTTTTTTCTATTGTTTTTATAACTTTTTAATGTAAGAAACAACTGTATATAATCGAATCTAATGAAGTGTGGTTGCAGTTAAAAAACTTACATTCAACTTTTTCCAAAGGGAAAAATTTTGTATCACCTACATGAATTTTGAAAAAATTTAGTTTCTAAGAAACAACTGTATATCATCGGATCTGCTGGAGTGGGGTTGCAGTAAAAAAACTTACATTCAACTTTTTCCAAAGGGAAAAATTTTGTATCACCTACATGAATTTTTAAAAAATTTAGTTTCATTACAGTAGTTTTACAACAGCTTTTGCGAAAAATTCTAGCCACCCTAATGGACCCTTATACTAGTTTTTATGGTGTTGAGCAGGCAAATATATGATCAGAAAAAAATACCAATTAAGAATGTAGAGTTTGTGTCACTTCAGGGTGATGGGTTGGGTTTGAGCTTTAGGCTGACCTGAAGTTGGCCGACTTGATTATGCTTGATTTGAACCAAACTTATTTATTATGTGTTAAAATATTTGATTTGAATTCAACTTGACATGAGCCTAACTAACCTGAACCCCAGTCATCTATCCATTTATTAGATAATTCAATGTAATTTCTTTGGACAACATGGCCCAGTTAACTTGACCCAAACACATCTAACTTGAACCTGAAGAGTAATTGGGTCAATTTTGAATTTATTCGGTTCAATTCAAACTTGAACCAAATGATAATAGGGTCATTTATTGACACACATAATGTACCATTTGTTATTGTGCCTTCAGGCATGCTTGCTTCACATAATTGTGCTTCATTCAGCTACTAGCCGCTGTATATAAATTGTCAGAGAATCTCTCTGTGGGTCTATTGCTCTATCATTTTGCTCACATTTGATTGCTTCTCAGTCTTGCTTTACCTTTGTTTGCTGTGGCTTGTCCAGGACTCCATGAATAACATGATACTGTGCGACACTAAGCTTCAGCAACTGTTTGGATGTGAAAGTCTATTTGCTTCAGATGTCTCTGAGATGTTGGCACGGCATTTGTTCAGACAATCCTAACAATTATGCGATTAACTGGTTAGATTAGGCTAAGATTCCTTATGTTTCTATTATTTTTTTCTCTATTATTGGTGAATTGTTGCTTAATTATTTTTGTACATTATCATGTTTTTTTCAGCTATGATTTTGTAAGTTGTGGCGTTATTCTAATTTCAAGAAATGCTTAATGCTGCAGCTGAACCAGCATAGAGTAGTTTTATAATGTTTTCAGTTTTCAATAGAAGAAAAGAATATAAAGCATTCTAGATTTTGACCATATAAGCCATTTGTTGACCTTGATTTGTTTAGAAATATTGTATTCCATGTTGAGCATAATATGAACCAAATAATTTGTTTAATATGTTAACAAATATTTTTAGTTTAAAAAATAAAAGAATATATTTTATTTAATGTTTTAAATCTTTAAAATATAATAATAAGAGAAACTATTGAAAATTAGTTTGAAACTATAAACCAAAATTGTTGAAATCATTGACATCATGGATACTACGGTGGCTGTTTAGTTTGTTTTATTTGTAGTGTAAATTAAATAAAATATTGGAGTTTTCAACATTTTGGCATTTGGTTGAATTACAACGGAATATATTGTAAAAATTTGGTGAATTTAGAATTTATCAGCAGTTCAAACATAGTGTATTTAGAATTCACCAGATTTTGGTGACTTTTAAATTCATTATTAATTACAGCCCACGTTGCCATAATTGGCCGGCAGTTGCCACTGCCAACATCTGCCAGCTACTCCCCATTAGGCACTGCAGCTCCTCGGTGGCCCTCATCATTGTCGACCGTCGTCCACTGACGACTGTAGTTGCAACTCACAGCTTATGCTGGCCACTATGGGTCGCCTTTTTTCATCGTCCCCGGTCGGTGGTCGCTGCCGCTGCCATCTAATGTATTTAACATTGATTTTGTCTTTTTATCAAATAAAATAAGAAAATATAAAGGCATTTATTTATTTATTATTGCACTAAACAACTCCGAAATATTTTGAATATAATACATTGCTTTTACATCGCATTCCTTTTTTTAACAAACTGAACAGTCACTAAAACTTTCATAAAGAGAATAAAACTAAATTGATACGAAACAACAACAAACAACAAAAAGCTTTAGTCCCACTAAGTGGGGTCGGCTACATGAATCCTTTTTCTCCATTGCGTCCTATTTAGTGTCAAATTTTCGTTTAAATCTAATAAATTAAGATCATTTTTTATGCAATAAGCCCAGGTTTTCCTAGGTCTACGTCTGCCTTTCTTAACATAAGTTGTATCTAAAACATCTACTCTCCTAATCAGATCATCAGGTGGTCGACGTTTAATGTGAACAAACCATCTAAGGCGACTCTCTCTAATTTTATCCGTCACTGGTGCAACACCAACCCTATTACGGATATATTCATTTCGCATTTTGTCTTTAAGTGTAAAGCCACTCGTCCACCTAATCATTCTCATCTCGGCAACACTTAACTTAGCATTATGCTTCTCTTTTAAAGGCCGACATTCAACACCATAGAGCATTGCAGGTCTCACCACCATCTTATAAAATTTTCCTTTCAGTCTAAGCGGTACTTTTCTATCACACAATAGGCCGGACACATTTCTCCACTTCAACCAACCAACCTGAATTCTACTATTAACATCCCCATCTATATCACCATCGCTTTGAACAATAGACCCGAGATATTTAAATCGTGCACACCTTTTAATAATTTGATCACCCAAAGTTACACTTCTGTCACTAGAGCTACTATTACTAAAATTACATTCAATGTATTCAGTTTTAGTTCTAATCAAACGAAGACCTTTAGACTCCAATGTAGACCTCCATAATTCAAGTTTTTTCTGGACTTTTTCTCTCGTCTTATCCATGAGGAGGATATCATCAGCAAAAAGCATACACCAAGGTACATCCTCTTGTAAATGCCCAGGAAATTGATACGAAATTCAGAAAAAAATTGTTTTAAAGATTTCAAATTGTGGCATCTTTGCATGGTATACAATTTCAAAAATTTATTACACTAATGCAATCAATAGCATATGTGCTTTTCAAGGTGCGCTTGAACGTTTTATGAGCAAAGCTATTCATTTAGCTAGACAATGTATCAACAACCATATTAAAGATTTGTATGTAGTCATGTTTTAAGGAGAAATGATGGCAAATAGAAAAATTTTATGCATCAAAATAACTAGATTAATCAAATATGAATATTGTATAATCTAATTTGATATGAACGCATCTAAAAAAGATGGAATTTTTAGCTCAAGAAATTGATAAATTGGAGTTTAAGGAACTTTGGTAGAAGGTGATGGTGATGAAATTTTATTGCACTAATGATCTATCCAATAAAATGATGATGGGTTTGCTCTAAAGAAGTTTAATAAATTTAAATTTTTAGGTCCAATAGATATTTAGATTTTGAGAGTTATAAGA
Organism: Papilionanthe hookeriana x Papilionanthe teres; assembly: GCA_022702705.1. Classification (NCBI taxonomy): domain Eukaryota; kingdom Viridiplantae; phylum Streptophyta; class Magnoliopsida; order Asparagales; family Orchidaceae; genus Papilionanthe; species Papilionanthe hookeriana x Papilionanthe teres. The sequence goes on from CM040435.1 coordinate 1,853,765, forward strand.
GATGTGTTATTAATTGATATATTTTTTAATAACTATCAAAGATTTAAATGATGCAGAGATGATTGGAGAAGAGGTGTTTTGATCTTAAATTTAAAATATTTGGTTATGATGCTTTTAGGGGAATCAAACTTATGAGTCAGCCATGAAGTTATGAGAGACCTTAATCAAATATAAGCTCAGAAAAAAAATATTTTTGGACAAGTAGTTTGATTTTATTGTTTGGAAGATTTTTTCGAAGGTAATTTTTATATTGGGTGTAGTTAATGAAACAAATAGAGTAACAACAAGGGTTGTCTTATTGTTTACTTTTAAAAGAGATTATCAAGCAGCATGAGAATTTATTTTGTGGGCATCAACAAGAAAAGGTATGCTGTTAATTCTATATATGATGTGGAAATGTTTAAATTCTAGTAGTAGTTGAATGATCACTGTGTTTTCAATAGTATGCGGAATTACATCAATGATCAATAATTAGACCTTATCTTTTGGAATGCGTTATCTACTAATGATAATCGTAATAGGTGAAGTTTCTTCCTGAGTCAATCAATAATTTAGAGGATAACTCAGATGATAAATAACATAGAATTAATAGAATTCGGATCAAGTAAAGGGTGTAATTCTAACTCTAATGGATGTGAAATTAATATTGGTCAATGAAAATTATTGGAAGTTCATGTGATTATTTGGTTAATAAGTTTTAGTGCATTTGATACATGAAGCAAATGAATGGCCTAGTGACGAGGTTATAGTTTTTAAATTTAAAGCTAAATCATTAAAATGAAGAGGTAAAATGGAGTATTATGGAGTAAAAGAGCTCATGAGAGCGAATGCTGGATTTTTTTAAAGTTGTAATAAGAACTTCAATTCGATATGTTTGCAACTGCTTCACAAAAAATAGCTTTGGAAATTAAGTTGATTGAAATAAAAGACGAGAATTTCAACATTCAAGTTTGATTGAATGAGGGTGCATAGAGTTCTACAGGATTATATTAGAAAAGATAATTGGAGTAACACCTATTTAAGATAAAATTATGATAGATTGCCTTGTGTAATTTACGCATATACAATTAAGGGTTAAGATGTAGTAATCAAACAAAATTAGTATGCGAAAATTAAGAAGAAATTTAGTAGATGAAAGGTAAAATAGCTAGAAGTTAATGAATATATGCAATTTATTGCTAATATATCAAATAGTTACTTTAAGGGAATGATGGTGATGATAAATGATATTCTATAAAGTTACGACGAATCAATTTTATATTGTTGATGCATGATTCTTTTCCTTTTTTTGATGCATCATCTACAAATTAAACAAGGAAAGCATAGCTTTAGCTACTTGTAACATTCAGTGCTTTTCAAGTGGTAAATATTGTGCTATTTGTTGTTAATTATGGAATTTTGTATTCGTAGGAACACCAATGTGGCGTTGCATGTTATTCCTAACATACAAGAAGCAGCATTTATTTCCCACATTATCTTTCTATGAGCTAATGCTATGATGCATTTTAGTTTAAAGCACACAATTTTCGTAAAATTTATATTGAAGCATAATTAGCCATATCATCTTTGCAAACAAGGGTATCTAAAATTCTATTTACCTAAAATTTTTTCTTTGATTCTAACCTAACCTATATGTTGATGGTGAAGAAGATGGATAACATGAACTTGCTTGATTTTTCCAATCTATGCCATCTCTGTGAGCTCTCTTAGCCTTGGCTTGCCACACAATGTCGTACATCAGTTAACTACTATTGTCAACTTTTGATTGGCCAAACAAAAGACTCGTTCGTTGATCAACAAAACGAAGTTTAGTCAATGTATTAAAGATGCTGCTGGATGACCTTGGTTGTTGATTGGCTGTTCAACCACAGTTCGGTCAACAATGATCATTCAAAATGTGTGCTTGCAAGCAATGCCATCACTAAGAAGACTTCTGTTCTGATTGCCCATTTGTGCTTGACTTTTAGGCAACCCAGTGGTGCTAAACTAGCCCCTACAGATGCAGCTATCTAGGTGGATAAAATCCAGATGCATACCACAGTTGCTCTAACCCAAGCATTAGTGCTGCAATTTGGATCAGGTTGGAGCAGTTCTAATCGGAATTGGTACCCTAACTGATTCGGTGAAGTTCCAATGTTAACTGGCTAGAACGACATTTAATACATAACCAAAGCCATCTCTCTTTTTTTTTTTTTCCGTTCGATTCCAGCTCTGTTCTTAAATCCTATAGATTTCATGAGTTTGGCATTATTCTAATTTGATTTGCTTCCTTAGAGGAATGCTTATACTTTTATTTATGTTTTCAGCAATAATAATTGGATTTTGTAACAAGTAAATCTTAGTTAAACAAAATTACGTTGCACTACTCAAATTGCAAATTCTACTGTTTTAAGTCATTTCCATGCAATATTAAATGAAAAAATAGTGTACAAATATCATTATAAATCATGTAAAATGCAAATGATTGCTATGAGTTTTTGTTGAATTTTTATAAATACGATTTTCATTAACCTTTAGGCTTTAGTTTAGTCAAATTCTAGGATTTCCACAAGTGTATCACTTTGCATATTTTAGTTGCCAGACTTGAACCTATAACTTTGCGAGCTGACCCAAATTGATTAGTTCAGTTTTTTGGATCGATTTTTTAAATCAATTTTTTGAGTATTTGAGTATTTTTGGCACACCCTATCCAGGGGTTGATGTCTGTCATAAGTGGTGCAAGCTATTTATAACTGCATACGTTGCTTTGAATCTAGCCAGTTAAAACTTGGATTGTTGGCAAATTGAGCATGATCGCTTATAATTATTTAGGTTGAGTATAACCCATGCATGCTTCGGCTATAGGTAGCCCAAAGTAAGCCCATTCATTTTGCAATCAAACCACGTATTCGAATGATGGATATCTATCAGTTGGACTAGGGCTTGAGGCAGCCGTATTCTTCATGATGGTTGGATATCGTATCCATCAATAATTTATTTGCAAGGAACTACTAACAGAGTTATAACTACGTGTGATCAAATGATTAAAAGTTGTGAACGTTTTAGATAACTTAGGTCTGTTATTTAAAGTGATGGTGATATAGAGTGGGATGTTATTAGTAAAGTTCAAGTTGGTTGTTTGATCTGGAGGAATGCATCGGGCCTGCAATGCTTTGTGGTGCAGTATGTTGGTCTTTAAAAGAGAAGCATAAAACTAAGTTAAGTGTAATGCTTTTGTCACAACCTGTCCGACCGTTTTGGTTAATTCTACTTATTAATTTTAATTGCTTTCTTTATTGGTTCTTTCATGAATTTTTTAATATTAAACTTTTAGTGATATAAATAGAATGGTAGAGATTTATTTTTCACCGTCTGATTGTTCTCGTCTTGGTTAATACATGCCTCGGGTCGGTCAGGACAACTTAGGTGGATAAGTGGCTTGACACACAAAGACAATACGAAACGAATTTATCCGCGAAAGGGTTGGTGTAGCTTCAGTGCTAGACAATATTATATAGAGACGTTTTAGATGATTTGTTCATATTAAATGTCGATTATCTGATGATCCGGTTATGAGAATAAATATTTTAAATTTGACTTATATTAAAAAAGGTAGAGATAAATCTAAAAAGACTTGTGCATATTGTATAAAAAATGATCTTAATTGTTAGAATTAAATGAAAATCTGACACCCAATAGAACACAATGGAGAAAAATGATTCATGTTGCCAACCTCACTTAGTGGGATAAGAGGCTTTTTGTTGTTGTTATTGTGGATAACTTGAAAGACTTGATTACCATTGAATATTCGCAGAAGTATAAAGCTCTTTAGAGTTATTTAAGAGTTATTTAAGATTTTCTCCATCTTTTTTTTGTCTGATATTGTTTCTTCTATACCATTGCTTCTAGTTAAACTTGATGAATCTGCTAATGGCGTTTCAACTAGTTTGAATCTACCCAAAATAACTAGCTTTCTACTTTTTTGGTGCAGATGTGCAGTTTCAGTGGCTATCTAGGCAGTCTAACAGTATAGGAGATACTGATGAAAAACTGAACCAGGAGCTTGTTTTTTCTTCTTGATTGTTTGTAGTTATATGCTGTATTTTAATTATGTTAAGTTTAAAAAGGTGATTAAGGTTAACTTATAAATCAACTTTTAGGTTTTTTGAAGAGGAGCTGTGTGAATAGGAGCAAACTTGTTTCTCTTTCACTCTTGGGTTTAGAAATCTTACCATATGATGATGCTTTGAGTTGGGGTGACATGTATTCAGATTCTTTGGAGCTGCTGCATTCATAAACCTTGCCATAGGAATGCACCTTGACCATCATTCCAACTATAAAACAACGGGTTTATTATGGTGTTTTTGTATATCTTTATATTTTATTTTTTGGACCCAATTTCATTGGTAAGGGTAAGCTAGGGGTGCGAGTTAAGCCAACTCGCTGGCCAGCTTGATAAATGGCTCGTGAACTGAGCTCGATGACCTTACAAGCCAAGCTCAAACTAACCCCAACTCAATTTAGCTTGTAAGCCGACTCGTTTAAACAAAATATTAATATAAAATATACTCATAATATATTAATTTGAAGACTTTATTTTTAAAATATTAAAAATACTTAACAATATAATATTAAATAATTTCTTACTATTTCTCTTTGAATTGCTCGTTATATTCTCATTTTATTTGTTCTCTATCTTATAATAAACAAGTTGGTTTGTGGGTCATTTAAAACTCATAGACTTAAGTTTGAGTTTGAGCTGAGGGTGGCTCGAGCTCGACTGGACTCGACTCGTTCACAAATTCTTGTCTTTTCAAGTCTTTCTTATATACAAAATGTACATATTTATATTTTTGACCTAAGAAGTCTTCCTAATATGCCATTTCTCAGAGCTTTCCTGCTGATTCGTTCACCATGCTCTATGTTACTTTATATTCTAAATTCCCCCATATATTATATTAGAAAGGATTAGGTGAATGTTATGACATGTAAGCTAAACCAAACTCTAAGAATGTCTTGGAATCCGCCAATTGTGACCTGCTGTGCAGTCATCCTCATCATTCCTCCAATTAAAGCAGTAGAAATAAAGAAGTCTTGAAAGTGACCTCACTCTTTTAATTCGAGAAAAACAATAATGTTACATCCAACTATAGTGCTCTAGACATTGACGACGACTTGGGGATACCTTGACTCAAAGACTTGAAGGAGGTAGGTTTTCATTTGAAGCAGCATCACTTGCTGTCGTCAGATGGAGGAGGCCACTTTTGATTTGAAATGGTAAAAATTTATCGTTCTTATTAATGAATTTTGGGAGATGTTCGTCTCTCGCTGCTTCACCAAATAAATTTTTTTTTTTTTCTGGGTGTTAGTATTCAGTGCAATTGAATTGAACTTTACTGTATTCTCAAACAATAATCTAATTAAGGGACTGTTTGGGGCAGCTTATTTGGTGTGGTGGCATTTTGAAATCGCATCAGGCCTGTTTGGGTAAACTGTGTTTTGACAGCATATGCGTTTTTAAAATGCTAAAAACAGTGTTTTTGCACCTGCAGTCTTGATTATCCAAAAAAAAATAAAAATTTATAATAGTCACCGCACCTAGCTTATTAGCATATTATTTTTAATCAGTTTACCAGCATATTATTCAATAAGCTGCAGTTGCCCGAAGAGGCCCTAAAAGAGGTTTGCTTGCTAGGACTTCTTCCCACCTTTTGTTAACTTGGTAGGTCACCTCTTTTGGTTGGGTGGAGGCCTTTTTCCCTTGCATGAGAGGAGACTTCTCCCACCTATAATTAAAATAATTAGTTATTAATTGAATACATTTAAAATTTTATAATAAATAATTTTACCTATATAGTGAAAAAATTATAATTTTTAAATAATTAGACTTTTTTTAATGAGCTTTTGATTAAATTTTTATTCTGCAATTCATTTCAGACTGATAACACCCGTCAGACAAAAGTATAGTTATACGGGTGTGTGTGCACACGCGCCCATAGGACGAGAAATTGGTAGACAACTGCCGTATCAGTAGTAACACCCCTCTGACGCGGCTTTGATCCTTACAAAGATGGCTAGCACATATGGAGAGCGGTTTTTCTAAATACCACCCTTTATATATATATATATATATATATATATATATATATATATATATATATATATATATATATATATATATATATATAATTGACTCGGCTCATTCAACTAAATTGAAAAGTATTTAAATATAAAAATTAGGTATGATATTCAAGATAAACTCGGAACTCTATTCTCTTTTAAAATTGTATATCTCATTGGAAGTATGCTGCGTTACAGAAAAAAATAAATAGCCAATATTCTTATTCTTTAATAATATATATATATTAATCAAACAAAAGAAAAGTTCAATATTCATATTCTTAATAATATATATCATTATCAAGCAAGTAATTGCTCACGTTGTTCTCACTTTTCAAAGACACATTCTTTGAACTTTATCTTCTTAGCATTCTGGTAATTTGGATTCGGGTTTCTAGATTGAGCAAATATTAGGTGCGGCTATCACATGTTCAGATGGGCTACCGTGCAGTATGGGCCGCCGTGTGATACGGGTCGTCGTGCGATATATGGTGGTGTGGTCTCACCTGGGTTTTATCCGGTCGTGTGATCCGCTGTACGTAATATTTTCTCTTGTAAGTGTGTTTTAACTAATTCAATTGAGCATTCTAACAAAACATATTCGAGCTTGTAGGTGGAGCATATATTACGTGCGGCCACCGGACGTCCGAACGACGGTCCGGATGGGCTGGCTTGCGATACATGACGATGTGGCCGCATCCGGACTGTCAACCTGATGTGCGTCCCGATGCATGTAATATTTTCTCTTGTAAGTGTGTAATCACTGAAATACGAAACAAAAATAATATAAATAAATAAATAAGTAAATTTTAATGAGATGTGTCTGTTAGAGAGGACGCGTCTCCTCAGAGAAAATTAAAATTGTGCGCCTCTCTTACGAGGAAATATTACATCCGGAGTTCGGACGCAATTATGCATCCAGACTCTAATGTGGTTTCACCGAGTGTAAGCGGTGGATCCACTGAAGAAAAAATAAAAAGCCCCATATTTTAATACATGACCCGGTCCGATCCAGCCCATTGCTTCAAAAACAAAACCCTTTGTGACGAATCAATTTTTATTTTCTTCTAACGCCATGAAGTAGGGTTTCACACAATAATTTTCTCAGCCATTCTCTATCGTCAGGTGAGAAATACTAATGATGAAATTTGAAAAAAAATGGTGAGAATTTTGAAAATGGAGGTGATAAAATCTGAAAAAAATAGTGAGATGATTGAAATGGAGGTGGTAGAATTTGAAAATAATGGTAAGAAGTTCGAAATGAATGTGAGTTTAGCTGCGTTTGAATTGTCGACATTAATTTATGATGTTATTGTGGTATTATTGTGATATTATTATGATATTATTGTGGTGTTATTGTGGTGTTATTGTGTTGTTATTATAGTAATATTGTGGTGTTATTTTGGTGTTATTAAGGTATTATTGCAGTATTATTATGGTGTTATTGAGATGTTATTTGAGTATTGTGGCGGTTATGCGTTGGTATTCGACTAGTGTTATTACAGTCTTATTATTGTGTTATTGCAGCGTTATTGTGGTGTTATTCATGTGTTATTAAGATACTATTGTGGTATTATTTCAGTGGTATTGTGGCGGATCTGTTGTGGTATTTTGACTTGTGTTATTGGAGTGTTATTATGATATTATTGCAGTATTATTGTGGTGTTATTGAGGTGTTGTTGAGGTATTATTGTGGTGCTATTACGGTGTTATTATAGCATTATTGCAGTAATTTATGGTGCTATTGAGGTATTATTGAGGTGTTATTTGAGTTGCATTGTGGTAGTTCTATGGTGGTAATCAAGTGTTATTCTTTGTATTATTATGGTGTTATTGTAGTATTATTGCGGTGTTATTCAGGTGTTATTGAGGTGTTATTATGACACAATTTGCGATTTTATTATGGTGTTATTTATAATGTTATTATGGTATTATTGTGTTGTTATTGAGGTACTATTTAAGTGTTATTGTGGTGGTATTGCAATGTTTTTATGGTGTTATTTTGGTATTTTTATGGTGTTATTGAGGTGTTACTTGAGTGTTATTGTGGCAGCTTTGTGGTTGTATTCAACTGGTGTTATTACGATGTTATTATAATATATTGTGATATTTTTTTTATGTTATTGAGATGTTATTGTGATTTTATTATGGTGTTATTGCGATATTTTTGTGGTGTTATTGATGTGTCATTAGAGTGGTATTGTGGCGGATCTATGCTGGTATTTGACTGACGTTAGTGTGGTGTTCTTATGGTGTTATTCTGATATTATTTACAATGTTATTATAATGTTATTGCAGTATTATTGCGGTGTTATTGAGGTGTTATTGAAATGTTATTGCGGTGTTATCGTGATATTTCTATGGTGCGATTTTGGTATTTTTGTGGTGTTATTGAGGTATTTTTGAGTGGTATTGTGGTGGCTTTGTGATAGTATTCAACAGGTGTTATTGTAATGTTATTATGATATTATTGAAGTATTATTGTGGTATTTTTATAGTGTTATTGCGGTGTTATTAACATGTTATTATGGTGTTAGTATGATATTTTTTGTAGTGTTATTGATGTGTTATTTGAGTGGTATTATAGCGCTTCTGTTGTGGTATTTGACTTGTGTTATTACAATGTTATTATGGTATTATTTTGACAATATTGTGGTGTTATTGAAGTGTTATTGTGGCATTATTGTTATGTTATTATGGTGTTATTACAGTTTTTTTGTGGTGTTATTGAGTTGTTATTTATTTTGGTGTTAGAATTATGACAGTTATATGGTGGAGAAAATATTGTGGTAGTTTTGTGATGGGATTTGACTAGTGTTATTACGGTGTTATTATGGTGTTATTGCAGTATTATTATTGTATTATTCAAGTGTTATTGATGTGTTATTATGACATTATTTGAGTGGTATTATTGCGACTCTATAGTGATATTCGAATGGTGTTATTGTAGTTTTATTATGGTGTTATTGCGGTATTATTGAGGTATTATTGCGATGTTATTATGACGTTATTTGAGTTATTATATGGTATTATTAAGATGTTATTATATATATATATATATATATATATATATATATATATATATATATATATATATATATATATATATAATTGGCTCAGCTCATTCAACTAAATTGAAAATATTTAAATTTAAAAATTAAATATGATATTCGAGATAAACTCAGAACTCTATTCCCTTTTAAAAATATATATCTCATTGGAAATATGCTGCGTTACAAAATAAACAAATGTCATGGCGTGCCCTAGTGTTTTTTTATTCTATAAAAATAAAATAAATAGTCAATATTCTTATTTTTGAATAATATATTTATATATTAACCAAACAAAAGAAAAGTTCAATATTCATATTCTTAATAATATATATCATTATCAAGCAAGTACTTGCTCACGTTGTTCTCACTTTCCAGAAGACACATTCTTTGAATCTTATCTCCTTAGCATTCTGACAACTTGGATTCGGGCTTCTAGATTGAACAAATATTAGGTGTGGCGATCACATGTCCAGGTGGGCTACCGTGCAGTATAGGCCGCCGTGTGATACGGGCCGTCGTGCGATATATGGTGGTGTGGTCTCATCTGGATTATATCCGGACGTGTGATCTGCTGCACGTAATATTTTCTCTTGTAAGTGTGCTTCAACTCATTCAATTGAGCATTCTAACAAAAAATATTTGAGCTTGTAGGTGGAGCATAAATTACATGCGACCACCGGACGTCCGAACGACGGTCCAGATGGGCTGCCTTGCGATATACGACAATGTGGCCGCATCCGGACTGTCATCCCGATGTGCGTCCTGATACATGTAATATTTTCTCTTGTAAGTGTAGTAACTGAAATATGAAATAAAAATAATATAAATAAATAAATAAGCAAATTTTAATGAGATTTGTCTGTTAGAGAGGACGTGTCTCCTAAGAGAAAATTAAAATTGTGCGCCTCTCTTACGAGAAAATATTGCATCCGGAGTTTGGACGCAACTATGCATTCGAACTCTAATGTGATTTCGCCAAGTGTAAGCGGCGGATCCACCAAATAAAAAATAAAAGGCACCATATTTTAATACATGACCCGGCCCGATCCAGCCCATTGCTTTGAAAACAAAGCCCTTTGTGACGAATCAATTTTCATTTTCTTTTAACGCCATCAAGTAGGGTTTCACACAACAATTTTCTCAGTCATTCTCTATCGTCAGATGATAAATATTAATGATGAAAATTGAAAAACAATTGTGAGAACTTTGAAAACAGAGGTGATAAAATCTGAAAAAAAACGGTGAGATGATTGAAATGGAGGTGATGGAATTTGAAAATAATAACGAGAAGTTCGAAATGAATGTGAGTTTAGCTGCGTTTGAATTGTCGAAATTAATTTATGATATTATTGTGATATTATTGTAATGTTATTGATGTGTTATTATGATATTATTGTGGTGTTATTATGTTGTTATTATGGTATTATTGTGGTGTTATTGTGGTGTTATTAAGGCGTTATTGCAGTATTATTATGATGTTATTGATGTGTTATTTGAGTGGTATTATGACGATTATGCGTTGGTATTCGACTAGTATTATTACAGTTTTATTATTGTATTATTGCAGTATTATTGTGGTGTTATTCATGTGTTATTAAGGTGTTATTGTGGTATTATTTCAGTGGCATTGTGGCAGATCAGTTGTGATATTTTGACCGGTGTTATTGGAGTGTTATTATGATGTTATTACGGTATTATTGTAGAGTTATTGAGGTGTTGTTGAGGTATTATCGTTATGCTATTACGGTGTTATTATAGCATTATTACAGTATTTTATGGTGTTATTGAGGTATTATTGAGGTGTTATTTGAGTTGCATTACAGTAGTTCTATGTGTGGTATTCAACTAGTGTTATTATTGTGTTATTATGGTGTTATTGCGGTGTTATTGATGTGTTATTGATGTGTTATTATGACATTATTTGCGATTTTATTATTGTGTTGTTATAATGTTATTGCGGTATTATTGTGATGTTATTGAGGTATTATTGAGGAGTTATTGTGGTGGTATTGCGACGTTTTTTATGGTGTTATTTTTGTATTTTTATGGTGTTATTGAGGTGTTACTTGAGTGTTATTTTAGCGATTTTGTGGTGGTATTCAATTGTTGTTATTATGATGTTATTGTGGTATTATTGTGATATTTTTATGGTGTTATTGAGATGTTATTGTGATTTTATTATAGTGTTATTGTGGTATTTTTGTGGTGTTATTGATGTGTCATTGGAGTCGTATTATGGCGGATCTGTGCTGGTATTCGACTAACGTTAGTACGGTGTTATTATAATTTTATTGCAGTATTATTGTGGTGTTATTCAAATGTTATTCCAGTGTTATTGTGGCAATATTTACGCTGTTATTATAATGTTATTGTGGTATTATTTTGGTGTTATTGATGTGTTATTGATATGTTATTGTGGTGTTATCGCGATATTTTTATGGTGCTATTTTGGTATTTCTGTGGTGTTATCGAGGTATTTTTAAGTGGTATTGTAGCGGCTTTGTGGTAGTATTCAACATGTGTTATTGTAGTGTTATTATGATGTTATTGAAGTATTATTGTGGTATTTTTATGGTGTTATTATGGTGTTATTAACATGTTATTATGATGTTATTATGATATTTTTTGTAGTGTTATTGAGGTGTTATTTGAGTGGTATTATGGCGCTTCTGTTGTGGTATTTGACTAGTGTTATTACAATGTTATTATGGTGTTATTTCGGTATTATTGTGGTGTTATTGAGGTGTTATTGTGGCATTATTATTGTGTTATTACAATGTTATTACATTATTTTTCTGATGTTATTGAGTTGTTATTTATTTTGGTGTTAAAATTATGACAGTTCTATGGTGGAGAAAATATTGTGGCAGTTCTGTGATGGTATTTAACTGGTGTTATTACGATGTTATTATGGTGTTATTGTAGAATTATTATTGTATTATTTAGGTGTTGTTGATGTGTTATTATGACATTATTTGAGTGGTATTGTTGTGACTCTATGGTGATATTCGAATGGTGTTATTGCAGTTTTATTATGATGTTATTGCGGTATTATTGAGACATTATTGAGATGTTATTGCGATATTATTATGAAGTTATTTGAGTTATTATTATGATATTATTAAGGTGATTTTACAAAACTTTTATGATATTATTGAGATGTTATTTGAATGGTATTATGGCGACATTGTGGTGGTATTCAATCAGTGTTATTGTGATATTATTATGATGTTATTGCGGTATTATTGTAGTGTTATTGTTATGTTACTGTGTTGTTATTATGACGTTATTGTGTATTTTTGTGGTGTTATTGAGGTGTTATTTGAGTTGTATTATGACGATTCTATGGTGGTATTCAATTAGTGTTATTACAGTATTATTATGGTGTTATTGCGGTATTATTATAGTGTTATTCAGGTGTTATTGAGGTGTTATTGAGATGTTATTGTGGCATTATCTGTGATATTATTATGGTGTTATTGCGGTATTATTGTGGTGTTATTGATATGTTATTGCACTGTTATTATGTTGTTTTTATGATGTTATTTCGGCGTTACTATAGTGTTATTGAGTTGTTATTCAAGTGTTATTAAGTTGTTATATGAGTGGTATTGTGGCGTCTTTGTGGTAGGATTTGATTGGTGTTATTGTGGTGTTATTATGTTGTTATTGCGGTATTATTGTGGTATTTTTATGGTGGTATTGAGGTGTTATTACTATGATATTGTGGTGTTATTATGGTGTTATTGCAAAATTTTTATGGTGTTATTGAGGTGGTACTAAGGTGTTATTTGAGTGGTTTTTGGCGGTTCTATGGTAGTATTCAACTGATGTTATTATGATGTTATTGCTAAATTATTGTGATGTTATTCAGGTGTTATTGGGAATTATTTGTGATATTATTATGGTATTATTGTGATATTATTGTGATGTTATTGAGATTTTTTTTGATATATTATTGTGTTGTTATTACGGTTTTTCTATGGTGTTATTTCGGTATTTTGTGATGTTATTGAGGTATTTTTAAGTAGTATTATGACAACTTTGTGGTGGTATTCGACTGGTGTTATTGTGGTGTTATTATGGTGTTATTGCGGTATTATTGTGTTATTCTTTGTGTTATTGCAATGTTATTGTGGTGTTATTATAGTGTTATTGTAAATTTTTGTAGGGATTTTAAGATGTTATTGATGTGTTATTGAGGTGTTATTTGAGTGGTATTGTGGCGGTTATGTAGTGGAATTTGATTGGTGTAATTAATGTATTTATATTATGTTATTGAGATATTATTGTGGTGTTATGCATGTGTTATTGTGGCATTATTGATGTGTTATTATGGTGTTATTGTGGTATTTTTGTGTGTTATTGAGGTGTTATTTTGTTGTTAGAATTATGGCGGTTATGTGGTGGACAAAATACTGTACCGGTTCTGTGCTGGTATTCAAATGGTGTTATTACATGTTGTTATGGTGTTATTGTGGTACTATTATGGTGCTATTCAAGTGTTATTGTGGTGTTATTTGAGTGATATTGTGGTGGCTCTGTGGTGATATTCCACTAGTGTTGTTGGAGAGTTATTATGGTATTATTACAGTACTATTGTGGTGTTATTGAGATTTTATTGCAATGTCGTTGTGATGTTATTGCAGTATTTTTATGGTGTTATTGAGGTGTTACTAGAGTGTTATTGCGGTGTTATTGAAGTGTTATTGTGGTTTTATTATGGTGTTATTGCGGTATTATTGTGTTATTATTCAACTGTTTTTCTTTGTGCAGTTTTGCAAGTTTGGTGATCTTTGTAATGATTCAATTGCAGACAAATTTCTTCGCACCATTGTACACAATGAAAAGGAAGCATATGAATTATATTGTGCTTATGCTTATCATATTGGATTTCTTATTCAAAAGGACCACAAGAGTTTTTTCGCAGAATTTGAGGAATATTAAGGTGAAGGATTTTTTATGTGGTAAACCTGGTTTTAAAAAAGAGTTGAAGTTCACCAACAAGGTGAAGCTCAAAAAAGTGGACACAATGACTGGTTGTCTAGCAATGATTAGTTATGTAGCAAATGTTCAAGGCAACAAGGCCGTTAAAAATTTTATAGAAACTCATAACTACTCTTTAGTGAAGCCTTGTGATAAGCATCTTCTACTTTCCAGCAGAAAGATAAGTGAAATAAATGCAAATATGCTCAGATCGATGAAAGAATCAGTGATAAGAGGTACAGATGCATTTTACTTTTTTGCTACAGAAGTTGGTGGAGTTTAGAAACTTGAATATATGAAAAAAGATGCCTTCAATTTCATTCAAAAGAGAGGAGCTAGAATTTAAAATGGTGATTGTTCACGAAGAGACATGCTGAGGGTAGTAGTTTGCATGGGACTTCCAAATTGATTAGAACGGTAGACTGATGAGAATTTTTTGAAATGATTACACGTCCAAGCTTGATTATGACCGCTTTGGGTGTGTCATTATTTTTTATACAAGTTATAGACTAAATAAATATAATTTATGTTGTGGTCCTTTTGTTGGTGGGAAACACCACGGGCAAAATGTTCCCTTCACAGTTGGTTTTTTGTCAGAAGAGTTGATTGATTCGTTCAAATGCTTATTCAAAATATTTATTTGTATCATGGATGACAAGCATCCAGTAATAATCTTAACTGATAAGGAGCAAGAGCTATAGAAGATTCTTTGTCATAGTTAATATTAGATGAATATGAAATCAGAACAAAATTGAGTAAGAGAGATACAATTGCAAGATCGAGGATCACATTATGTTAAAGGATAAGGTATGTTTTAATTAAAGTTTAATTTAATTAATTTATAATTAGTATTTAATAAAGAAAATTGTTAATGTTTAACATCAATTTAGGTTGAAGAACATTTGGGTCTAGAAGGTCATGAGTTCAAAAATATATGTATCAAGAAAGCTATGCAAAGTGAGCACTTATAATTTTAAATATAGTAAATTTACTTTCTCATAAGTTTGATTTGCTATATGACTTGATTAGATAGATCTTACTGGTTCTTCTATTTCATTTTGATCATATTGAGTGTATTTCTTTTAACTTCATTTTGATTAATTCAACTAAGTAAAAAAAACTAGGAGATTAGTTAAAATTTTCTTGAAGTTAGGTTTCTAATTTTGAATATTTAAAATAATTAATATTCAATTTAAACATCAAACATTCATATTCTAGTGTTTTAGATAAATGAATTCTCTTAATTTTAAAATATGAAATACCCAAAATAAAAATCAAATTTATTTTACTTTAGTTCAAGTCAATCCTACATTAACATGATATATTATTTACACATGTATGTATGTGTGTGTGTGTGTGTATATATATATATATATATATATATATATATATATATATATATATATATATATATATATATATATATATATATATTAGTTTTAGTTTTTATTTGATAGTTTGTTATCAGAGTTAGTTAATTTTCTCAAGCCTAATAATGCACATTTGAGCACAACACAAGCCAATTCACTACTTCTCATAGACTAATAAATAATAAATCCCACATTCTAGGTTTGTTAGCATATCATTCTAAGATATTCTATTTTATATATCTCTAAGTATAGTTGAAAATCCCTTATACATCATCATGTATCTTGACATGGGTACTATGATTATATCTTGATTTGAATATTTATTGGTTGTATATTCATGCTCTTCTGAGAATAGTATCTCCTCTCCATGTCATGTTCTTATGACTTGATCTATCTAAACTTAGCCATGCACTCTTGCCTATATCACTTCTCTAATCATTTTATTATTGCTAGTCTTTTCCTTGATTTAGCTATGCTCTATTGGTTAAATCTCTCCCTAACATAACTGTTATCTTTTGGATAAGGCTTGTCTTGAACCATCTATGCACATTTGGCTGAGTTTCTTTTCAGTTAAATTATACTATTTTTTGCTTAGTCCTATCTTAGTATAACTATGAACATTTGGCTGACCTTCTTCTTCACTTAGGATGTGTTTGGGGCAGCATGTGCTTATCCAGATAAATTGTTTATCTGGAAATGCGAATCACGTGGTTTGACCCGCGTTCCGCATTTCCGCGTTCTGCATTTAGCGTAAAAAACCAACTGCATTTTCAAATAAGCTGCTCAAACGCGGCTTCCAAATGGTGAGACGACATTTTGAAAACTCCGCTGCAACGGATAAGTTGCCCCAAACGAAGTTGGATAACAGTTATATTTGTGTGTGTGTGTGTGTGTGTGTGTGTGTGTGTGTGTGTGTGTGTGTGTGTGTGTGTGTGTGTGTGTGTGTATATATATATATATATATATATATGAATTTTTTTTTTCCAACAAAACAAATGGCCCCTTACTAATGAATAAGATTTTGATCCACTTAAAAGAAAATAATTTTGTGTTGCCACTATTATATTTCTATTTAAGAGCTCTTTTAAATTGCAATACATAACATCTAAATATTCAAATATTTATTATTAATCAAACTTCAATATAATATTTATAAAAAAAAAATAAAATATTTAAATGAATTGGTCTATGTATCTAATATCTGTATCAATATTTTAATGCATACAAAGATTGTGTACGGGACATGGTGGGGCCCACGAAACTTTGTCGCGACCTTCAAAAGGTCTCTTTGCCGTTGGCGCATGGTTGATTCTACACATAAAGCGAAGGATTTATTAATTATTGAGATAAGTTTGGTTTTATAGTTATTTACGAGGATGCCACTCCATGTTGACCTTACTGAGTCAATGTTAAATAAACCGATATAAAAAAAAAGTATTATATCTTTCTTATCATTTTCTTTGTGCCCAAATTATTATATCAGGAGTTTTGATGTAGTTGTGCATTAGTTATCTAATCACGATCTGTCACGTGTACAAACAAATCATATTTCATACACAAGCAAATATTTTGTGATGATTGAATGTTCAGACAAGGATTTTGATAGGTCATCATGGCGTGACTATATGTAGATTGCCGTCCGGAAGTATGGTCCTTTGCACGTAATATTTTTCTTATTTGTGCCAAATGACAATTCATTGGACAAAGAAATCTATAAATTTAAGACTTATGGCACGTTTGAGGGAACTTGTGCGTTTCAGAATAAGTATCTTATCCTGAAACGTGGTCTGCGGGTCGATTGCAGAGTTCGACCGGCGGCCTGCGTTTAGTGTAAAAACCCAACTACATTTTCGAATAAGCTACCGAAACGTGTTTTTTAAACGGTGAGGCGGTATTTTGAAAACATCGTCCGCACTTATAAGCTGCCCCGAACGGATAACGTAATAAAATATTCAAAAAAAGTAGAGGCATGTTGTCATTTTCCTTATCCTTCTGAAGCTACCTTCTTCATTTGGATCGCATGAACAACGCCCATTGAGAAAGGTGATGGGAAAGATAACATGTGACAACTATGATATTTATAATGTCAAATTCTAAGTTCTAAGAAGTTCATGAATTAAATAGAATGAAAGTTAGATTTAACATTCTTTTAATTGTTTGTGGACTTACAAGGTTAGTGGTAAGCGTGCTCTTATAAACTAGTGAGCTAGAGGCAACATTATTTGTATGGCATATATATAGTTACATTAGGTATATGAGGTATTAAGACGGGCTTCTCGAGTTATTAATTACGATCCATCGAGTCGAGATCTAAGAGCTTCGAATATGAGCCACCAAGTATAGACAAGTAGATGGACATTTCTCTCCATGAGTCAAGTCCAGTGGGATATGCTCGACAATGCCATCTTATAATAGACGTGATCTAATAAGTATGTGGGGAACATAAAGTGAAATGTAAGACCGCCAAAAGATAACACGCTAGAGATAATATTAATTGTATGCCAAAGTTTAAGAAGACAAATGAGAATAGCCGGAGGTCCTTAGAGATCTAAATATAATCATCGCTTGTGTGTATTATGTAGAGAAAACTCCCTTGTATAAGGAAAGACAGTTTATGTAATAAAGATGGTCATCTGAAATCCCAGAAGAATTGGGTAATACACTTCTATGTTAAGTAAAGTTATGGAGTACACTCTCTTTAATCCATTCTTTCTTTCTTCCTCCCCTAGCTCTTTAATAGAGATGTGAATCCATGGTTAGATCAAGGTTCAACATTAATCTTATCAACAACATAAATTTTGAATGATAAAGGTTTGATGTAAGTTTATAATGTTACTCAAAAATATGAAACTCGTCTTACATTAAGTTAACTTTTGAGTTAATTTAAAATTGGTTTAAACGAATATGAGTTGAGGTATGAATCTAACTATAGATCCATTTTGATTGTCTATACATCTAATCAAGCTTAGTGGTAAACATTGTGTGGGCATTTAAAGGAAAATCAAAGAGTGGAATCAATTCCAAATTTTGTTGATTCCCTCTTGTAAAGAAAGCACAAGGTTGTGATGGGTGGGGTTTTTGGGTTTAAGTAATCATTGTAAGGGCTTTCCAATAATTTGCAACATATGAATATTTAAAAGACTAATTATGCGGAAGTTAAGATGGGTGGTTAGAGACAATGGATCAATGGTTGGGAGGTCTTCTTCCATGCCACATGACCTACGCTTAAGTGCATCCTAACTTAACGGAAATACAATAAGTTTAAACGACTGAATTCTTTCGACTTTCAAAATAAAAGTGTTAGAAAGGAGATGTTGGTGAACTTAATTGAGTTTTACTATGGACTTATCTTATTCTTTAAAGAGATAGTATTTGATTTAACATACAAAGGGGTTTTTGAGTTTTAATGTGTGTGTAAGGGTGTACGTGCGCTGGCGTGTATGTATAATATTTAAACTTAAATATGTGATTCATTCATGTGAAATGAATTAGTTTTTTGTCTATTGATTTAGTATTAATGTGATTCATTCATGTGAAATGAATTAGTTTTTTGTCAATTGATTTACTATTAATTATTGACATCCATTTTTGATGCAACATACTCAAGACATCTTTGTTGAGTGACACGGCACTATAGTTGGGTTCTACACCGTTATAACCATGCTCCAAGTCGATCGTGGTCAAACCGGCATCGCCTCTGGTATCATCTGCATTGACGTTTGCTCCTATGCACACGGTTGTATATGGGTGATACTGATATTCCTGTGAGATAGACCATCAACAAGGTTGCTCCATACGTGTTTATGCCTTAAGCTTTAGGTCAAGACAGAAGAATTTCAAGGTTGGAACCGTTGTGCTTAGCAACATGTGTACAGAGGTCCCAAGATCATAACTTCTCATATTCGACCCTCCCGTGGTCCCACGAGGCGTGGAACCCCCTTGACGAGCTTTTTTGAAAGCCCAAGTTCTTTGGAGTCCAGCGTGACCACACCCGGTTCAGGCATGGTCAGGCAAAACCCATGTCTTGGGAATATGTTCACGATGGCGCATAAGAGGGGCAGAGGACCTCGTGGGTTAGGAAGGAAGTCTGGGCTGAGTTAAACCGAGCATTGACCTCTCTAGAGTACCAGAGGAAGAGACACACAAATCAGAAGAACCGGAAAACGTAGAAAGCTAGAGGGGTCGCACTCCACATTGGAGGTTCGATCCCCCAGATGGAGCACCATCGAGGTCTAGTAAGATTATGTAAAAATTCAAAAGCTTACAAAGTTATGTTATTATGTGACTCATGTATTTATTTGATCATGTATACATGCCAAGGAGCTTGACAGAGAGCCACCTACCGTAGAGTTGCACGTCCTTACACATCAATGCGCAAGCACACAACAGTGGGTATCGGCCACTCTCGTTGTGTCAATGTAAGTTTAAAAATTTTAAACCTTTTAATATGTTAATTAATGTTTAAAATGCCAAATAGTATTTAAATTTTGTTATGTAGGAGGAGTACGAGCAGCTCCAGGAGAGACAGAGGGAGATGACTAGCCAAACCTCACCGTTCATCAGTTGTGGTAGCCAGTCTACCACTTCCTAGTCTGATTTTGAGTTGTGGACGTAGGTGGTGGGGAAGATGAATGGGAGAATATACGGCCTCAGACCAAAAGAGATGGCGTTTGAGGCCGAGCGATCCTGAGCAGCTATGGGTGGCCGCCCTAGCTCATTACGGGCTTAGCATGAGTAGCTTGCCAGACATGTGATAATGAAGAATGAAGAGCTCTGATAGGTGCGTGAAGGCCAACAACCCGTTGCAGAGGGCCTAGCACGCCTAACATGGAGTTTTGATCGCCAGAGTAAGCAGAACATGTGTCTAGTCGAGGAGGAAGAAGAAGAGCAAGGTGATGATGAGGATGAAGATTTCTTTTTTTTATTCTGTGTTTGATGATGTTCCCCGGCATAGGGGTAGACTTTTTTTTTCATTTTTGCATTGTACAAATTTTCAGTTTCTTGTGTTGTGAATTCTAAAAAAAATAATTCATTTATATTTAATCTTTTTTAGTATCATTATGTGTATGTAAGAGATTTCTTTTATGAGTTATGATGATAGATAAATATCATATCATGTTGATTGTATTTGTTATATGAAGGTATGTGGCAATCTAATTGTTTTGTTGTTTTTTTTTATTCTTACAGGTAAGTGTCAGCTTAGCATCGAAAAAGTATGATGTTAAAAGCTACGATCACTCAACGATACAAACTGCCACTAAAACGATGCAATAGCGTCAAAAAAGTTCAACGCCGATTAGCATCGGATATGGCCGACGCTAATTAGCGTCAACCCTGTTTGATGATAATCAACGTCAGACTTTTTTGACACAATTGCGTCATTATGCCAGCGTCACTTGCATGTTCGACGATATTTTTTTAGCAACGGCTATTTTCGACGCTAAAGCTGACACAAATTAAAATTCGATGCTAATACAACAACAACAACAACAAAGCCTTAATCCCACTAAGTGGGGTCGGCTACATGAATCCTTTTTCTACATTGCGTTCTATTTAGTGTCAAATTTTCGTTTAATTCTAATAAATTAAGATCATTTTTTATGCAATAAGCCCAAGTTTTCCTATGTCTGCCTCTGCGTTTCTTAACATAAGTTGTATTTAACACATCTACTCTCCTAATCGGATCATCAGGTGGTCGATGTTTAATGTGACCAAACCATCTAAGGCGACTCTCTCTAATTTTATCCGTCACTGGTGCAACTCCAACCCTATTACAAATATATTCATTTCGCATTTTGTCTCTAAGTGTAAAGCCACTCATCCACCTAATCATTCTCATCTCGGCAACACTTAACATAACATTATGCTTCTCTTTTAAAGGCCAACATTCAGCACCATAGAACATTGAAGGTCTCACTACCATCTTATAAAATTTTCCTTTCAGTCTAAGCGGTACTTTTCTATCACACAATAGGCCGGACGAATTCCTCCACTTCAACCAACCAACTTGAATTCTACTATTAACATCCCCATTTATATCACCATCGCTTTGAACAATGGAACCGAGATATCTAAATCGTTCACACCTTTTAATAATTTGATCACCCAAAGTTACACTTCTGTCACTAGACCTATTATTACTAAAATTACATTCCATGTATTCAGTTTTAGTTCTACTCGAACGAAGGCCTTTAAACTCCAATGTAAACTTCCATAATTCAAGTTTTTCCTGGACTTTTTCTCTTGTCTTATCCACAAGGAGGATATCATCGGCAAAAAGCATACACCAAGGTACATCCTCTTGTAAATGCCCGAGTAAGACCATCCATAAATAAAGCAAAAAGATATGGGCTTAAAGCCGATCCTTGATGTAAACCAACGAAATAGTAAAATACTTGGTCAATCATCCTTCGGTTCGAACACATGTAACGACTCTAGCATACATATCTTTAGTGACTTGAATATAAGTCATATCAACACCTTTCTTCTCGAGGACTCTCCAAAGAACATCTCTCAGGAACCTTATCGTAAGCTTTTCTAAATCAATAAAAATCAAATGTAGATCCTCCTTATTATCTCTCGTACTTCTCCATCAAACCTCTCAATAAATGTATAGCTTCCATGGTAGACCTACCCGGCATAAATCCAAATTGATTATGAGAAATCTTCGTAATACGTCTTAACCTATGTTCAATTACCCTCTCCCATAATTTTAAAGTATGACACATCAATTTAATTCCTCTATAATTTACACACTCTTGTGCATATCCTTTATTCTTAAAAATGGGGACCAAAATGCTCTTTCTCCACTCCTTAGGCATCCTTTTAGTTTTTAAAATAATATTAAAAAGTTTAGTAAACCAGGAAACCCCCAAATCACCTAAACATTTCCACACTTCAATTGGGATATCATCAGGTCCTACAGACTTTCCCCCCTTGATTTTCTTTAAAGCCTCATCAACTTCTTTTTTACGAATGCGACGGTAAAAATGAAAAGTTTTATTATTATTAACGATATTAAGATCACTAAGGTCGATCGTACTTTCAGCATCATCATTAAAAAGTTTATCGAAATAACTCCCCTTCTATGTTGAATATCTTTTCCTAAGAAAAGCACTTTTTGATTTTCATCTTTAATACACTTTACTTGAGTTAAATCTTTACTTTTCTTTTCTCTTTGTTTGGCTAGTTTATACATATAATTTTCACCTTCCTTAGTATCTAACATGTTATAAAGATCACTAAAAGCAGAGTTTTTAGCGTCACAGATTAATCATTTACACTCCCTGCGGGCTGTTTTATATTTTTCCCAATTCTCTATGCTTTTACATTTAAACCAATTTTTATAACATAACTTATTATATTTTATCTTTTCTTGCACATTATTATTCCACCACCAACTATTTTTATTTATAGAAACTTTTTCTTTTGATTCTCCAAGTACATCTTTAGCCACTTGTTTAATATTATTAGTTAATTTTTCCCACATAACATTCGCGTCTTCATGAACATCCCAAATATTTAAATCTTGAATTTTACTCATAAAAATAATTTTATTTGTGTCTTTTAGGTGCCCCCATCTTATTCTACGATGATGAATCCTAGTATTCTTTATTTTACAACTCTTCATCTTAAAAACTAGAACTAATAATCGATGTTGGGTACTTAATTGCTCACTTGGAATGACCTTACAATCCTTACAATCTCGACGATCTCTTCTTCTCATAAGAACATAATCAATTTGTATTTTATTAGATCCATTCTTATAAGTAATAAGATGCTCATCTCTTTCTTGAATAAAGTATTAGTAATAATCATATCATACTGCTAAAGCAAAATCTAAATTGGCTCTACCTTCTTCATTAATCGCTTCATAACCGTAGCCACCATGAATATTTACGAAATCTTCTACCACTCTACCGACATGTCCATTTAAATCTCCTCCGATAAAAATTTTTTCTTCGAGGGTATCAAGTGTATTAAGTATTCTAAATCATTCAGAATTTATCTTTAGAGCCTATATCTAAACCAACTTGAGGAAGCATAAGCACTTATAATATTAAAAATCTTAGTATCAATAATAATCTTAAGTGTTATAATTTTATCTCCAACTCTATTAATTTTTACAACATTATCTTTCAAACTCTTATCTATAATTACACCTACACCATTTCTAGTACGACTCTTACCAGGATACCATAGTTTAAAACCTAAGTTATCAATCTCCTTAGCTTTTTCTCCAACCCATTTAGTTTCTTGAATACATATGATATTTATCTTTCTATGGATCATAATATCAACCAATTCCATTAGTTTACCATTGAGAGTACCTATATTCCAAGATCCTATCCTAATACTAGTATCATGGACTAACTTCTTTACCCGCATCCGTCCGTAATGTGGGAAACCTTGCTTACTTGACACTACACCCGGGCGCTGGTGTAGCGGCCCTTGCACACTTTCCATCGTATTCGGAGCCATACAACGCGTCGCTTCCAGGGGACGCCCTAGCACTTACACAATGATCAAAAGGATTCATGTCATGATTTTTTTTTTCGACTAAGTTTTACGCTGGCTGTCGAGTACCTAACGCAACCCTCCACTTTTCACATCCGGGCTTGGGACCGGCAACGGCAGTGTTAAATTCGATGCTAATGTCGACACAAAATAAATTAGCGACACCCATTTAATGTCAGGAATAAATTGACGTTATTCTGACACTAATCTGAATTTGCTTCGGAAAACAATTTGATTAGTCCGACACTAATCGAGTTTTTTCCCGTAGTGAGGATTGAATGTATATTTATAGAAATTTAAGAAACAAAGTATACTCCAACATAAATTATACCCATTACTTAGAGTTTTTAAAAAATTAAAATACCAATTTAAGAATTAAAAAAAAAATCTTTATTTTGAATTTATTTATTGATTGTAAGAATGATCTAAGATCACATGAGTCAACATTGAGATTAAAAACTTTGCAAGGTTAAACTTCAATGATTAGTTCCTTCAATGGCTAATAAATCATATGTATGAATTGTCATATAATATAATATTTAAGTATTACTTTTGGGGAAGTATGGATTTGTGCAAACAAATTTTGTACAATCCAAGCCATGCCAATGCAAAGAAATTTGGACAAATGT
This sequence comes from Papilionanthe hookeriana x Papilionanthe teres, assembly GCA_022702705.1. Lineage (NCBI taxonomy): Eukaryota > Viridiplantae > Streptophyta > Magnoliopsida > Asparagales > Orchidaceae > Papilionanthe > Papilionanthe hookeriana x Papilionanthe teres. Next base: position 1,878,419 of record CM040435.1, read on the forward strand.
GTGATGAGGTCTTGATAGGAAAGGAAGAAATGGCTATCAGCTTCACCTAAATCCACTTTGCATAAGAATAAGGAGAAGGATAGGGAGAGCCAATTGGACTGAACTATGTTGATCTAATTTTTGTATAATTCGACCAATGCAATGCTCAATTTTATTCCCTAATTTTTCAACTTTATTATTTTAGCAATTACCATAATAAGAACAATTTTGCTTCTAAAATATTTGATTTATAGTTATGACTGTTTTGTCGTAAACAATATTACTACACAATGACAGAATAATCATTTATCCAGAAACAACTACAAATCAACTGTTTTCTAAACGTGCAAACCAACAGAAAGTCAGCTTATTCAGATCAGCTGTTAATCAACAATTTATCTGGATTTGCTGCTTTTCGGCAGATTATCAACAATCACAGATGCCCCAAACAGAGACCCTGCATCTTAGTCATTACTGATAGAATTAAATGATTAATTTGGTGAATGTCGTATACACTATGGGACTATTCATATTACATGCCAATTTCAAATCTCTAGTTCAGTAGATGACACTCTCCATCCACTTACAAGACAATGTACATGAATGCTCACACTTCTTGTAATATAAGAGAATGGGCTGCACATATTAATATCTGCTAATGTGGTGAAAAAGAACTAAAATTTTGGGATTTTATATACAAATTTAATTGCAATATTATATCACAATTTGAAATTAGATGCCAACACCAACTAAACTCAATCTAAGTAAAGTGTTTTGATGATTAAGTTAATCATGTTAGTCTTAATTAGAATCAAAATTGGGCCATAATCATTGGCCAAATAATAATGATTGATACGCCGCCAATAAATTTTTATCACCCTACACGACATGAATTTTAAGGCAATATTTTAAGTAAAAAATATTCAAATTTTGATAAAAAGTCATCCATAGCTCTGATTTCAGCAAACTTATAGTCGAATTGATTGGCTTGATGAGACAAACCTAATGATATGAAAATTAGTCCAATTTGAGTCTAATCAAGCTTGGATCAAGTGATTAAATTATTCTTGAAAGATTTCTAGATGCATTTTAAAGGTGGCTAGTTCATGGTTGAATTGAGCGTCTCGACAAGTCGAATCCAACGAGCCCAAGAATGCTCAATTCTGACATCGTTAAGGCATTCAAATGCCCATCAAACACTATCTGAATGAAGGAAGCACTCTTGACCATTCGATTAAATTAGTTCATACTTGCATTAATTGCATCCAGAACACTATAAATAAAGCCCCACCCTTACATGAGGAGGGAGTCTTGAAGCTTTAGAGAGAATTTGAAGCTTTGAGAAGGAGCTGAAGCTCATACCATCCCTGCCGTCGTCAATCGTTGTCGACCACCGTTGATCGTTGTCGACCACCGTTGATCGTCGTCGACAACCATCGATCGCCACCGTCCGTCGTCGACAACTGCCGATCGTTGTCCATACCCGCCGATCATCATTGACCATCATTAACCTCATCGGCCACCGCCAGCAGTCATCAACTGTTGTCGAAAGTCGTCGACCACTGCCGAACATCGTAGACACTCGTGGATCATCATCGACACCCATAAAAAATCGTTAACCAGTCGTAGACCACAGCCAAATGTCGTCGACTACTGCCCAATGTCGTCGACCACCGCCGAACATCGTCGACCCCCGCCGACCGTCGTCGACACCTACCGATCGTCATCGACAATCATCATTGATCATCGACGATCATCGCAGACAACCGCCAACCGTCATCGACACCCCCCCCCCCCAATCGTTGTCAATCACCACCAACTAGACGCCGTCAGTTGACACTGTCAGTTGAAAAATATAGTTACCCTTTTCCGTCTGTGAGATAAATAATTTTTGTAATCACTAATCAATAGTAGCTTTTTGCAATTAGGCTAGGCCCCGTGGTTTTTCCCTTTACGAGTTTTCCACTTTAAAGTTTCTGGTGTCATTATTGGTTGTTCTCTTTCATCTGAGTGTGTGCTGAATTCTCATGCAATGCTAAGACGATAATCCATTACTCTACTGCAGCGAATTTTCCAGCACGCATCAATAAAAATAAATTATATCCTAATCTAAATATAATTATAATAAACTTCTTGTTATTAATTTATTTTGACATTAATGTAATATATGACTAATAAATCAACTATTTTATTAAATTCATATTAAAATAAATTTAATAACAAAAAAAATCTATTCTTATCTAATTTGGATAAATCTAAAAAATTTTCAAATTTCTAAGTTAGAGGTTGTCCCAACTTGGACTGTGCATGCAACTTGGATGACTAATGCCCATAAGATTGATCTTTGTAATTATACTTGGCTCACAAGTTCCCCTCTTAACTTTCAACTTGACTTGCCTAAATGCCCATAAACAGTCAAATAGCATTCGTTTGCGTTGTGAGTTAAGCCGACTCGAGCTCATCTCGACAATTAGCTCATGAACTGAGCTTGAGGAGCCAACAAACCAAGCTCAAGCTAGTTCCGACTAGACTCGTTAGCTTGTAAGCCAACTTAATTTAGAAAATATTAATATATAATATACTTAGAGTATATTGAATTCGAATTTTGTTTTTTATATCATGAGACTTATTATTATTTTTCTTCTATTGCTCATTCTATTATCACTTTGTTATAACACTATCTTAAATTAATATTATTTCCAATCTTTAATAGTAAATAAGCCAGCTGGTGAGCGGGCTCAAACTCGTAGATTTAAACTCAAGCTCGGGCTCGAATTCAATAAAATTTATTAATCATCAACTCGAGCACAAGCTGAGGGTGGCTCAAACTCAACTCGACTTGTACACCCCTGTATATAAGTTTATTATTTTGTTTAAAAAAGTGAAATTGCATAGATTTAAAGCATATATCAATATGGAAATTTAGATGCGGATATGTAATACATAAGAATTATGTGCTAATTATATAAAGTTCCCCCTAAAAAAATAATGCGTGGTCGGTAAGGCCGTAAGGAAGAAGAAAATTTTACGTCCGGATGAGATTGATGTGGAGTAGGTGCAGATTGATAGTATTTTGGTGATAATCTTCCACAATACTTTCATAATATTATCAAAATACCATAAAATAACACATATAATAGTATTCTTGTAATATTTGTGATAATATCACTCTATAATATCACTATAATATCACCATAATATTATCAAAATATCATCAATTAAACTTGTGTTATCATATTTCCCTTATAAGAGGAGAAATTTTTGATTACGTAAAATGTACGCAGCACTGTGTTCGTCATCTAACGGGAAACCGCCACGTAGGTATAACTTCTACGCAACTTACTTGTAACCTACAAAAATAAGGAGAATATAGACAGGTTACAGACATGTTACAAGGATGTTACAAGAGATAAAATATAGAAATATCCCTCAATACCCTCTGAATAATCTCTATGTAATCTAAATGACGAACACAATACTGAGTACGTTTTACGTAAGCAAATTTATTGCCCATAAGAGAGAGAGATGACTAGATGACAATTGGCTTTGGAAAAACATGCCGGAGGACTGCGAGGATGAACTTTCCAAATTTCCTATTTGTCGTCTATAAGAGGTGCATTGGCCGTGTCAAGTGGAATACAGGAAAGAGGAGACCCCGCATTTTCTCCCTGCTTTCCATCTCTTCCCCATTAGCACCGAGCTCTAATCTCTCGGGTTTGAAATATTGCCTGGAGATACACGGGCTTCACAAAGAAGGAAGCTTGTGCTTTTGGGTCTCTGAGAAATGGTGAGAAGGAGGTTCTGGTGGGCGGTCTCCTCGTTCCTGGTGTTGTTCTTCTTGCTCCGTCGGAGTACTGTCAGTGCGCAGAAACCTGGGGCTTCTCCATGGCAAACCTTGACTGGTACTTTCAACTCGTTTTCTGTTTCCTTTTGGTCCGCTATCTTGCTATGCTTGATTTTTGTGATGGGTTCTCTCTCTTTTGGCATGCAAGTACATTTAAGCCTTTTTGTGATTCTAATTTGCAAGTTTTTGTTGTTGTTCTTGTGTGTTTGTGGTTTCCTGCAACGGTTTCAAGGAAAATGAACTAGTTCCTTTGATGGCTTTATTGCGTGCTTACTGCTTACCTTGATGAGATTGGCTTTGGGAAATTTTTGTTTGATCTGAGCGGCCAGTTTCTGTTATTTTCGACTTTTAAGTTTGATCTGAGTTGCAGTTAGATGGCGATAGTTGACAGCTCTGGATTTTCTGGCTAGTTTGAGATCAAAAATTAGTTTTTTTTTCATGTATATAGTTATGTTTTGTAGGGATTTGGTTGCCTTATTATTGTTTAAATCAATATTTTCTTAATACAATTTATCATACTGTTTCCTGTGATTGATCATGTATTTAACAGGCTAATAATTGAAAGTTTAGTACTTCGTTTCCATGTGTTTTGTCAAATTCTAAATTTTCTATGATTATAACAATGTATTGTAGGCTTCAAGTGCAGCATCTATTGTGGACCTGGTTTTAAAAAATAGATTTCAAGGGTTAGCACATGCACTGCACTACTAAGTGATGCATTAATAAGAATGGTAGATAGAATTGATTTGAAAAGTGCTTAAATTTAAATGGGTTTATCGAATGTAAAGTGATTAGAAATTGTGGAATGCCTTTTTCAAAAACTCATTACTCTTATCTTATCATCTGTAATACTCAATAGGAATAGAAGGAGAAAAAGCATGTGTAATGATGAGCTCAAATAGGTGGTATAAATGATAAATCTTTTGCTAATTACTTATTTATGACGTAGATAGATAAGATGTCGGGCTTGCTACTTTGCATGTTTAAAGCAATTTTATGAAACTTTTTATGAATTTTAAGTTTCTTGGAGAGTGTCATTGACTTTAGCGTCAGGCTTTGCAACATTTTGATATGATTGTATATAAAGTTGTTCTATCTTTTGATAGCATCTATAGATATAAAATTGGTGATAGATTTGTGATTTAAATAAAATTAGATTTACATTGAGATAGAATTTGATCTCCTTTTTTTGTAGATGTTTGGTTGATCAATTATAATAAAGAATAAAAAAATTACTGGTTGGTAGTTCCATTCACCTAGAGATACTGCTTTCATATATTTTTGAAATTAGACATTTGTTTTAAATATAGTTAGATATAATTTTTATTTTTATTTATGTTATTCTACAATATAAAACTAATAATTAAATTGGTTTAATTTTTGAACCTTCCTAACATATGTCTTAGTGAAAGCTCCATGCATTGGGTACACCTTTTTTGCAACATTCAATACGTTGTTTTACATTTGAGTTTGATATATAGCTAAAACATCAACATCATCATAATCTGGTTTTAATGATTTCTAAATTTCCCTTTGTTGTATGTGCTAATTGATGTGTTAAACTTATTCCTCACTAATCATTTTGAACAACTTTCTTCCAAGTTAACTGACCCGACCCGCAATTACGCAGTAAATTAACTTCCAAAAGATGGCAAAAAACTTGACCCGATTTATAAATAGCGGCTAGTGTGCAAAGTCTTAAATGATATAAAAATTAGAAAATATTTTACACACTAGAAGTACTTACGCAAGTATACGTATCGTTTCAAGTAATATAGTAGTTTTCTTTAAAAACTCAGATATCGATCCCTTGAGGAAGTGAAGTAAGAGTGCCTTTAGTCAAATTCATACTACTACTAATAGTTCTTAGTTTGGAATGTCGATTAAAATTGTGTTTTATCTAAAAACTACTCCTAAATGCAAGTGTTAAATGTAATAGTAATTATAACTAAGTCGCAAATAATAATTCTAAAGATAACCCTTTTGGATGAATTGGTTTGGAGAATTTTGAGATATTAAAATCTACTATTCTTATGTAATGAAATAGATAATGTATAGGATTGAGATGCGTTTAATATTGTATGTGCGAATAAGAGCAATCATATTTTTTACCTTCTGGTCAGAGCATAAGAACGTTGATTAATCCTATGCTTCGTTCATCGAATCCGTAGTCAGTGCGGGAGGATACTTGTCGCTCACTCGGAGCTCCATGTTCCCTCGCACGAAGCTAACATCTACACTTCAAGACTCGAAACGATAGGACCGAGATTAAGGATTTTAACTCGTCACTCTAAAATCTCCAGTCTCGCGCCCGATTAATATTATTTCACTATTTATTCGCATTCAACTTCATGAACTTCACCATTCATGGAATTTAAATGTGGTTCAGTACTTAGTTGTAGAAGCATAAACTTCTCGGATCGTATGTTTTCACAACAAATTTTAACATAACAATGAGCGCTTAATTACTGATGTAAATGAAGTGCGAGTAAAAACCATCGCATTTATATCTAAATTAACTTCTAACATGCATCACAAAATCACTAAGCATGAATTCTACTCATTAGAAAAGAAAAGTAAATTGAAAACAATGACATAATCATCTCATGCCACCATTTCCAAACAAGAAGAAATAGTAAGAGAGATACGTCACAAAGCACGAAGAAACGCAGAAAGAAACTTTATTTAAACAAACGAATCCATTACATAAATGTTTACGAAATCATAAGATAATGAAGAACAATACTTAGCTTTTTCGCTTTGAAAGAAGAGAGAAGATCTCTCCCACAAAGTCTCCGTCGATCTATGCGATCGCTCGTACGATCCTTACAAATTCTCTCAAAATCTCCTCTCCGATCTCTCCAAAAGGTAGAAATCTACATTTCTACTCTTAATCTAAGAATCCTAAACATTCCTCTAAGTTTTTCTTCAATTTTTCTCTCTAATCTTCTCTTAATCTCCCTTTTTCTAACCTATATTCGCCATTTTTAAAGAGTTTGGACGAATTCCGAAGTTTCCTTACGCACCCCTTCGAAAAAGCGTCGAAATACGTCGAATATTGGCCCAAAACCATCAAAAGTCGGTTCGTGGTCGTCCGAGCCGCTCGTCGGCGAGTTCGAGCTCGTTGTCGGCGAGCTTTCGGCCACTTTCGGTGGTCTCGGGAAAATCTCGCCGTCGGCGAGATGGCTCTGAGCAGACTCCACCGTTTCGCTCCGTTTGGCCCGTTTAGCTCCGTTTCGCCCGTTTCGGTTGCGTTGCGTTCGTAAGAGATAAGCCTCTGAAAATAAACATAAAAACAACCTTTCTTTAAAGTGTAATCTCATTCAAAAATATGCAAAAAGTATAAAAGAGATTAAGCGTCGAAAAGCTATCGAAAGGTGTCGGGCGAGAATTTCATTCTTGCTCGTTTTTGCTCCAAATGCGCAGCTTTTGTTTCCTTTTGCTTCAATCGCCATTTCTTGTACCTAAAACAAAAAAACATACAAAATACCTTCCTTTAAAGTGTAATATTATCAAAAAATAAGTAAAATGATATAGCAAAAAACATATATATTTTAGGCGTGTCATTAACCTATGTGTATCCCTTCTTTCGAATTTTTTGGTTCTAACTTTATCTTCTTCTGTAATGGGCGTTTTTCTTTGTATTTGTTCAAACTATCTAAGTCTATTTAATTATTTTATTTTCAATAGATGTTAGTTCAATTTTGATTTACTATAATCATTCTCCTTTTGCTAGACAACCACCTTAAAATCTTCATTTTTATGATGTTTAACTTAGAAATCAAACACTTTTTTTATTCAAAAAAAATATGAAATTTTGTTTAAATGGAAATCTAAAATTAGGAAGTTTAATATGTTTAATCTGCCAATATGTGGATAATAATATGAAAGGTTGCCCACAAAAATTTTAAGCATAAAGACTTTAGAGAATCATGGATTTTTCTTCCACTCTTGCATAGTTGGCTACCTCCTTACAACAACAACTACAACAACAAGCCTTTATCCCACTAAGTGGGCCCGGCTACATAAATCATTTTTATTCCTTGCATCCAATTGAGTGTCATATCTTCATTTAATTCTAATAAATTATGATCATTTTTTATATAACAGGCCAAAGTCTTTTTAGGTCTACCTCTGCCTTTCTCAACATCAGTCGAATCTAAAACATCTACCATTCTAATTAGATCATCAGATGGTTGATGTTTAATGTGACCAAACCATCTAAGACGACTCCCACTAATCTTTTTCGCCACTAGAGCTACACTAACCCTATCACAGATATATTCATTTCACATTTTGTCTCTAAGTGTCAAGCTACTCATCCATCTAAGCATTCTCATCTAAAAAACACTTAACTTTATTTTATGCTTCTCTTTTAAAAGCCAACATTCTGTGTCATAGAGCTTTGCAGGTCTCACCACCGTCATATAAAATTTTTCTTCAGGTACTTTTCTATCACAAAATAGGCCTAACGCATTCCTCTACTTAAACCAACCAACTTGAATTCTACTAATAACATCCCCATCTATATCACCATCACTTTGAAGAATAAACCCAAGATATCTAAAACATTCACACCTTTTATAGATTTGATCACCCATAGTTATAACTCTTCCACCAGAGCTACTACTGTTAAAATTACATTCCATGTATTCAATTTTTGTTCAACTCAAACGAAGTTTTTTAGGCTTTAATGTAGACCTTCATAATTCTAGTATTTCCTAAACTTTTTCTCTTGTTTTATCCACAAGAAGGGTATCATCAGTGAAAAGCATACACCAAGGTACATCCTTCTGTAAATGTCCGGTAAGAGCATCCATAACTAAAGCAAGAAGATATGGGCACCGATCACAAATGTAATCCAACTGAAATAGGAAATACTTTGTCAATCATTCTTCTGTTCTAACATAAGTAACAATTGTAGTTTGTGGTGATTAAGATCAAGCATAATAAGTTACAATTGCGATGTACAAGAAAATGTGATCATCCTATCATTAAAAAAGCAATATATGCTTAATTCAAGGACCACTCCAACTTCTTAAAAGTGTTAGATTGAATTTTGGTTTTATAATAATGCATTACTTATACCACCAACAACAACACCACCACCAACAACAACAACAAGCTTTTATCCCACTAAGTGGGGTCGGCTATATAAATCCTTTTCTTCACTGCGTCCTATTGAATGTCATATTATCATTTAATTCTATTAAATTAAGATAATTTTTTATACAATTTGCCCAAGTCTTTCTAGGTCTAACTTCATCTTTCTTAACATAAGTCGAATCTAAAACATCTATTCTTCTAACTGGATCATCAGATGGTCGACGTTTAATTTGACCAAATCATCTAAAATGACTCTCTTTTCTTTTAATCCCTAAACCTATATCAAACCCATACCAACTAAAAATCACAAGAAGACTTTGCACCTTAAACACAAAATTTTATTCAACTTACACAAAATAACACTAAAATAACACCGTAATAACACCATAATAATACAAACGTAACTACCGTAATAACACCAACATATTACTTCATCTTCTTCAAAGAAACCCCATAAAAATCCCTAAACCTATATCAAAGTCATAAACCAACTAAAAATCACAAAGAAAGACCTCTAACACCTTAAACACAATATTTTATTCAACTTACACAAAATAACACTAAAATAACAATTTAATAACACCACAATAATACAAACGTAACTACCGTAATAACACCAACATATTAATTCATCTTCTTCAAAGTGAAACCCTATGTGAAAATCCCTAAATCTATATCAAAGTTTCATAAACAAACTAAACATCACAAGAAGACTTGCACACCTTAAACACAATATTTATTCAACTTACACAAAATAACACTAAAATAACACCAAAATAACACCACAATAATACAAACGTAACTTCCGTAATAACACCAACATATTAATTCATCTTCTTCAACGTAAACCCTGTAGAAAATTCCCTAAAACCTATATCGTTTCCATAAACCAACTAACGAGCAAAACAAAAATAACAAAGACTTACTTCAAATATGTTTCGAAATTGGCGAGAACGATGTGTATTTTAACTGTATTTTCAATCGGGCTCATTTCTGAGAAAGAAATTTTTTTTCTAACTCTGACACTATGCCAAGAATAAGAACCCGAGCCTCAAAAAAAAAAAATTCACCCGCAATCCAACAAGATTATCTTCCATTTCACAAGAATTATTTTGACGAATCCGAATGTGACGGAAATATTTCTATTCAAGCGGTCGGTCAGAATTTTCTCATTTAATCTTTTTTCTTCGAATGACTCCATTGTGACGCCACGCTAAGATCATACGCGCAGGACGCCATAGCGTCCCGTAATCGGACTCCGCACGTGGGGAGCAGACGTGCAGAGTCACGTCCTGATGGAAAAATTTTCCATAAGAGAGAGAGAGATGACTGGATGACAATTGGCTTTGGAAAAACATGCCGGAGGACTGCCAGGATGAACTTTCCAAATTTCCTATTTGTCGTCTATAAGAGGTGCATTGGCCGTGTCAAGTGGAATACAGGAAAGAGGAGACCCCGCATTTTCTCTCTGCTTTCCATCTCTTCCCCATTAGCACCAAGCTCTAATCTCTCGTGTTTGAAATATTGCCTGGAGATACACGGGCTTCACGAGAAGGAAGCTTGTGCTTTTGGGTCTCTGAGAAATGTTGAGAAGGAGGTTCTGGTGGGCGGTCTCCTCGTTCCTGGTGTTGTTCTTCTGTCTACTGGAGAACTGTCAGTGCGCAGAAACCTGGGGCTTCTCCATGGCAAACCTTGACTGGTACTTTCAACTCGTTCTCTGTTTCCTTTTGGCCGGCTACCTTGCTATGTTTGATTTTTGTGATGGGTTCTCTCTCTTTTGGCATGCAAGTACATTTAAGCCTTTTTGGGATTCTATTTTGCAAGTTTTTGTTGTTGTTCTTGTGTGTTTGTGGTTTCCTGCAATGGTTCCAAGGAAAATGAACTAGTTCCTTTGATGGCTTTATTTCGTGCTTACTGCTTACCTTGATGAGATTGGCTTTGGGAAATTTTTGTTTGATCTGAGCGGCCAGTTTCTGTTATTTTCGACTTTTAAGTTTGATCTGAGCTGTGCTAGGGATGGCGATAGTTGACAGCTCTGGATTTTCTGGCTAGTTTGAGATCAAAAATTAGTTTTTTTTTTCATGTATATAGTTATGTTTTGTAGGGATTTGAAGCTGCCTTATTATTGTTTAAATCAATATTTTCTTAATACAATTTATCATACTGTTTCCTGTGATTGATCATGTATTTAGCAGGCTAATAATTGAAAGTTTAGTACTTCTGTTTCCATGTGTTTTGTCAAATTCTAAATTTTCTATGATTATAACAATGTATTGTGTAGGCTTCAAGTGCAGCATCTATTGTGGACCAGGTTTTAAAAAATAGATTTCATGGGTTAGCACATGCACTGCACTACTAAGTAGATGCATTAATAAGAATGGGAGATAGAATTGATTTGAAAAGTGCTTAAATTTAAATGGGGTTTATCGAATGTAAAGTGATTAGAAATTGTGAATGCCTTTTTCAAAAACTCATTACTCTTATCTTATCTGTAATACTCAATAGGAATAGAAGGAGAAAAAGCATGTGTAATGATGAACTCAAATAGTGTATAGAATGATAACTCTTTGCTAATTACTTATTTACGACGTAGATAGATAAGATGTCTGGCTTGCTACTTTGCATGTTTAAAGCAATTTTATGAAACTTTTTATGAATTTTAAGTTTCTTGGAGAGTGTCATTGACTTTAGCGTCAGGCTTTGAAACATTTTGATATGATTGTATATAAAGTTGTTCTATCTTTTGATAGCACCTATAGATATAAAATTGGTGATAGATTTGTGATTTAAATAAAATTAGATTTACATTGAGATAGAATTTGATCTCCTTTTTTTGTAGATGTTTGGCCGATCAATTATAATAAAGAATAAAAAAAATTACTGGTTGGTAGTTCCATTCACCTAGAGATACTGCTTTCATATATTTTTGAAATTAGACATTTGTTTTAAATATAGTTAGATATAATTTTTATATTTATTTATGTTATTCTACAATATAAAACTAATAATTAAATTGGTTTAATTTTTGAACCTTCCTAACATATGTCTTAGTGAAAGCTCCATGCATTGGGTACACCTTTTGCAACATTCAATACGTTGTTTTACATTTGAGTTTATTATATAGCTAAAACATCAACATCATCATAATCTGGTTTTAATGATTTCTAAATTTCCCTTTGTTGTATGTGCTAATTGATGTGTTAAACTTATTCCTCACTAATCATTTTGAACAACTTCCTTCCAAGCTAACCTATGTGTATCCCTTCTTTCGAATTTTTTGGTTCTAACTTTATCTTCTTCTGTAATGGGCGTTTTTCTTTGTATTTGTTCAAACTATCTAAGCTCATTTAATTATTTTATTTTCAATAGATGTTAGTTCAATTTTGGATTTTCATAATCATTCTCCTTTTGCTAGACAACTACCTTAAAATCTTCATTTTTGTGATGTTTAACTTTAGAAATCAAACACTTTTTTTATTCAAAAAAAAAATATGAAATTTTGTTTAAATGGAAATCTAAAATTAGGTGCTTGAATATGTTAAATCTGCCAATATGTGGATAATAATATGAAAGGTTGCCCACAAAAATTTTAAGCATAAAGATCTTAGAGAATCATGATTTTTTCTTCCACTCTCGTAGATAATGGCCACCTCCTTACAACAACAACTACAACAACAGTTCTCTTTATCCCACTAAGTGGGCCCGGCTACATAAATCATTTTTATTCCTCGTGATCCAATCGAGTGTCATATCTTCATTTAATTCTAATAAATTATGATCATTTTTTACATAACAAAGCCAAAAGTCTTTTAAAGTTCACTCTCCTCTACTTTTCAACATCGAATCTAAAACATCTACCATTCTAATTGGATCATCGATGGTTGATGTTTAACGCGACCAAACCATCTAAGACATCTTACCTAATCTTTTTCGCCACTGAGTTACACTAACCTCATCGTCGATATATTCATTTCCACATTTTACCCCTATGTCAAGCTATTCATCCATCTAAGCATTCTCATCTAAAAAACACTTAACTTTATTTTATGCTTCTTTTAAAAGCTAACATTTTCAGGCCATGGGGAACCTTGGTGCGGCCTCACCACCGTCATATAAAATTTTTCTCGTGTACTTTTCTATCACAAAATAGCCTAACACATTCCTCTACTTAAACCAACCAACTTGAATTCTACTAATAACATCCCCATCTATATCACCATCACTTTCAAGAATAAAACCCAAGATATCTAAAACATTCACACCTTTTATGATTTGATCACCCATAGTTATAACTCTTCCACCGCTCGTAGCCATCGTTAAAATTACATTCCATGTATTCAATTTTTGTTCTACTCAAACGAAGGTTTTTAGGCTTTAATGTAGACCTTCATAATTCTAGTATTTCTGAAACTTTTTCTTGTTTTATCCACAAGAAGGATATCATCGTTGAAAAGCATACACCAAGGTACATCCTTCGTAAATGTCCCAGAAGAGATCCATAACTAAAGCAAGAAGATATGGGCACCGATCACAAATGTAATCCAACTGAAATAGGAAATATCATTAAATCATTCTTCTCGTTCTAACATAACAATTGCAGTTTGTGGTGATTAAGATCAAGCATAATAAGTTACAATTGCGATGTAATAAGAAAATGTGATCATCCTATCATTAAAAAAGCAATATATGCTTAATTCAAGGACCACTCCAACTTCTTAAAAGTGTTAGATCGAATTTTGGTTTTATAATAATGCATTACTTATACCAACAACAACACCACCACCACCAATAACAACACCACCACCAACAACAGTTTTTATCCCACTCAAGTGGTCGGCTATATAAATCCTTTTCTTCACTGGGCCCTATTGAATGTCATATTATCATTTAATTCTATTAAATTAAGATAATTTTTTATACAATATGCCTAAGTCTTTCTAGGTCTAACTTCATCTTCTTAACATAAGTCGAATCTAAAACATCTATTCTTCTAACTGGATCATCAGATGGTCGACGTTTAATTTGACCAAATCATCTAAAATGACTCTCTCTTATTTTTGTCCGCCACAAGAGCTACACCAACCCTATTACACATAATTCATTTTACATTGTCTTTAATTGTAAAGTCACTCATCCACCAAAGCATTCTCATCTCAACAACACTTAACTTAATTTTATGCTTCTCTTTTAAAGGCCAACATTCTGAGCCATAAAGCATTGCTGGTCTCACCACATCTTATAAAATTTTCCTTTCAAAATTTTAAACGATACTTTTCTATCACACAATAGGCTCCTGAAGTCATCACCATTTCAACCATCTATGAATTATACAATGCATTATATGCTTGATTTCATTTTCACTTTTTTACATGTATATCAATTAAAATCAGAGAATGAGGGATTTATTTTCTGTTTCTTAATGTCATTTCTCAAATATAGTACATATTGTTCTTGAGGAATTATTTTAGTTGGTTATTTATTGTTCTTTTCTTTTTTTTATTAATTATCCATATCATTAATTCATGGGAATGTCCCAAATTATTTCTGAAGTAATGATTAGCCAACCACTAGGATGGATTGCCCACGTATGTAACCTTGTTTGGATTGTCATTGGATTAATTAAAATATATTTTTACTCTTTAACATGTGAGGTTGATTTGATGAAGCTTCTTCTCTTTGATTGATTTGTGAATTAATCATAGTTGAGATTTGTGAATCTTAACGTGTATTTCACTTTCAAATATCGACCCAACACTCATCTTCTCTAATAGGTCTTCACTCAACTACATCAACTTTTCTATTTCAGTTGGGTAGCCCATCATCATTTTCCATCAATGTTCTTGAAGAAAAACATAGTAGACTAATAAAGTTGAGGAGGATTTTCATCAAAAGTAGAAACATCTTGCTTAAAATTTCCCATCATTTGAACGTCAAAATTTCCCTCTTTCCACCATCTTGGTGACTGATAAGCTTTTCAATTACATGAATGTTAGACTTGACCACCTTGAAACATTGATAAAGCACAAAGCTGTACCCAAAATCCACTTTAGCAGCCTAAATTTACCTTCGTATAAAACTATCTTTCTGAAAACTCTTTTAACTCCATATCCAACAAAGTTGCCTCCTAAACTTTTAGCACCTCTTCCACCTTCTAACCCACCTCCATAATAAAGTTTACAATCCAAATACAACCATATGTCTCCTCCAAGAACGACAAAACATAATACTTATATTCAAATAATCACTTTGCAAAATTAATGTGATACAGTTAAAGGCTCCATCGACAGTACCTTGTTTGATCACAAATGGTTTAACCAAATTAATTCCTAAGAAGCTGCCAAACATTTTTAAATTTGAAGGCATAGTTTTTGAAAGAGTGGTAGATTTGACGTTGAACAAGAATGTGAAATTAGTCTTAAATAGGAAAGCTAAAAATTAATATTTTTAAGTATTTTAAGACTGCTTAGATGAAGATAATAATATGGAAGAATGACCATATAAAATTCAAGTATGAAGATTTGGGGAAGCATGGGTTTTACTTCCTCTCTCGCATGGTTGACATCCTTTTTCAAATTTCAAATTTGTGATGATTAAGATCAATCATTACAAGTTAGAATCAAGATGCATAGGTACCATTGATCAACCCCTCATTAAAGTAACCAATGTACTCAACTCATGGACCCCTCCACCTTCCTAAAGAGGCTAGAATGGATTTGGCTTTATAATATTGAAATTTAGAGTTTAAGGAATTTATCTCTTTATTTTATGACTGCTCTCATTCCATAAATTTAGTAGCAAAATTTTATTATGGGTTTAGTTGTTTATTTATTATTATTTTACGTCTTTTTATTAATTAGACATGTCATTAATCCATGTGAATGATTTGTAAGTGGCCCCAAATTATTTCTAGAGCAATGATTGTTTAGACAAAGTAGAATGCGTTGCTTTAATTTCATTATACATTATGCGTAACTTAGATTATTACTGAATGAAATATACTGTTTTTTTTTAAACTTGAAGATTGATTTGGTGAACCTACTTCTCTTGCTTTGATTTGTGAATCAACTATAATTGAGGTTTGCGAATCTTAATATATGATCTACTCTCAAGCCTCTACCCCACTCCCATCTTTCCTACCAGAGGCCTTCACTCGACTCCAACATTTTGTCATTATTTGGCTAGCTCATTTTCAATTTCCATTTCTTTTGTAACCACTGAACACTTATATTCATACAACATCATAAACATAATTGTAGATTTATAAAATTTACTTTTATGCCTCTATGATATCATCTTATCAAATAATGCTCTTGAGACACTGCTATATTTTTTTCAATGCAAATTTCACCATAGAAGTTATATCCACATCTATTCCTTCTGTATTTTTGTATAATGACATGTCTTTCAATGTTGGAATTTTGTAATTTTCGAATTTGGTCTCTTGCCAAAAAAATTGGTAAAAAAAATCTGCTTATGGAAGGACAGTAATAATTTTTGTTAATATGCCAATGCATTTTAATTTGTGCTTCGTAGGTGATGCCCCTGTTGTGATAGCCAATGGAGGCTTTTCTGGTTTATTTCCTGGCTCTAGTTCAGATGCTTTCAGTTTTGCTCTGATAGCAAGTTCAACAGATACAATATTATGGTGTGATGTGAGACTAACGAAGGATGGTGTTGGGGTTTGTCTGCAAAACTTGAAGCTGGATAACTGTACTGACATTGCAACCATTTATCCTAAAGGAAAGAAAAACCATGTTGTCAATGGCATGCCGAACTCGGGGTGGTTTCCTGTTGATTTTACCATTAAAGATTTATCACAAGTTTCTTGTAAGTTGATCTTCTTAGGGATAGGACTTTATCTTTGCTTGCATTTTACTTATTTGTAATCCAAAACATTTCATAAGCTCTATTAACTAACTAACATGTAATTATGTTTTGATTAATATCTCTTTTGTTTGTTCTTATTTAAAGTGCATTCACTTGTCAATAATGCTGATGGCAGGCACATTATTTGCACATTTTAGCAGTTATGCCATTGAATATTGCACAAATCCCTTGCTCTTTAATATTTAGTCAAATTTTACTGATTAGATGCAGTGGATTGTCATTATATGTCACTTGGAAGTATGCATAAGCTTGCACAATCATGAAATGAAATTCCAAGCTTTTTTTCTCAACTGGACTTGTGTTCATGTTTGTAGCAGGTAGGATCAATGTAGTTACAAAGAAGAAATTACTTACGATATCTGTATTTTTTTAGTTTGATTATTTTAGGTCAGAAAAACTTGTAATTTAATCTGTCATGATTTTCAACTTTGTTACACAGATTATACTAACTATCTTTCACGATTGAGCAGTGACACAAGGAATTTATTCTCGAACAGAAAGATTTGATTACAACTTTAATGCTGTCCTTTCTGTTGAAGATGTGAAAAAACAAGTTGATGGATCAACTTTATGGCTTAATGTACAGGTATTATTTTGTTAATGATATTTTTTCATTTACTGATATGTCATCAGCTAAATGCTATTATTCAAGTTCGGTTGAATCATGACTGATCATTTTATCTTTCGTATTATTGCATAGAATGATATTTTCTACAGACAGTTTAACTTAAGTATGAGAAGCTATGTTCTGTCTGTGTCAAAGAGAGTTATAGTGAACTATATCTCTTCTCCTGAAGTTGATTTCCTTAGAAGCATTGTGACAAGGTTTCAACAGTCCAAGACTAAGCTGGTTTTCCGTTTTCTTGGGGAAGATATTATTGAACCTTCTACAAACCAGACCTATGGAACATTGCTAAAAAATCTTACCTTCATCAAGTCTTTTGCATCTGGCATTCTTGTTCCTAAACATTATATTTGGCCAATAACATCTGATGGATATTTAGAAGATCATGCCACCTCTATTGTCACTGATGCTCACAAGGAGAGGTTGGAAATCTATGCAGGAGATTTTGTCAATGATGTTGTTATTGCATACAATTACAGTTTTGATCCTTTGGCTGAATATCTTTCTTTTATTGACAATGGTGAATTCTCTGTTGATGGTTTTCTAACAGACTTCCCGGTAACTCCGTCAGAAGCAATAGGTGATGTTTTATTGTTTTCATTTGAGCATCTTAACTATAAATTTAAGCAAGTTTTTTCTTCATTTGAAGAAATATACATCTAGTAGCACTCTAAAAACAAACCATGTGTTATGCATAGATGTCTAAAATGAATTGAAAGCTTGTGATAGGGGGCTATTGTGCTATGCAATTGCCATGATAATTGGAGAGAATCCAAATTTTCAGTTAACCCTTAAGGTCACACTCATTTTTGAGGCAGTTGTGTTCACTGATTTTGCCATATTTTGTAGAAATGGTTCAATAGTAAAAATAATAATGCTACCATTTTTGAATTTCAAAATTCTTATTGTTCATTTAACTAATACAAATCTTTATTCTATAGGTTGCTTTTCTCACATCAACAAAAGTAGCTTAGACCATGGTGTGAGTCTTCCCATTGTTCTACTTAATATGCATCTAATTTGACCCTTATTTTTACTACCATTTCTCTGTCTTCTCCTAATTTCATTTTCTAGGCAAACCTATCATTCTTTCACACAACGGAGCAAGTGGGGACTATCCAGACTGCACAGATCTTGCTTACAATAAAGCAGTCAATGATGGAGCAGATATTATTGACTGTCCAGTCCAAGTAACACAGGATGGAGTTCTCATATGCATGAGTTCTATTGACCTATTGGACGGCACCAATGCCGGGCAATCCTCCTTTAGATCTCGTATTTCTACTATTCCAGAACTTCAAAACTCTGCTGGAATTTTCACTTTTAATCTCACCTTGGAAGAGATAAAGAGCTTGAGGCGTAAGTTTATAATTCTCTGCTTGAAACATATAATCATTCAGCCTTTTTACAAGATATTGAGGGCCTAATTTATGACCAAAATATCTGTAGTGTGGAATAATTATCTTTAATTAATTTTGGAATTATGAAAATATGCATTCTTTAGATGATTGGATTTTCAAAATATCCTTTCTCTTAGACTTCATTTTAATATAGTTTATGCTTTGCATCTTCTTTAACTAAACATTAATCAATAACCTTGCTATTTCTTCTTTATAGCCTCCATATCTAATCCACAAATCGCATTTGCATCAATGGTGCGGAACCCACGATACAAGTCAGCTGGAAATTTCATGACATTATCTAGCTTTTTGTCTTTTGCCAAAGACAAACCACTCTCCGGAATCCTTATTAATGTAGAGGTGAGGATGGTAAATAAATGATTTGCAAGGCATTACCCTCGACATGTTAGTAGATGAAAATGCTACTCGTCATGTATGATCAAATAGATCTATTTAATGATATCTTTTTCCTAGAATTGTTTTATTTTAACTATTTTTGTATCAATACTGAACCATAATTTTTTTTCCAGAAGTATATTCCAAGCCATTTTTTTCTTCTTTCATGCTGCAGTAGTGTAAATTAGCATGAGTCAGTACTACATATTCTTAAGTTTTTTGTCCTCTCTCGAGAGCCTGGACGACTAATCATAAGATTTTTTTCAAAGTTTAAACACAATTGTTGATGATATAGTATGAAGGTTTGTTTGATTAGACTTTTCTTACTCATTTTATCTTTTGCTTTTATAATCATTTGTTAACTTGTATTTGTTTGCCTATTCCTGTGCAAAATATATCGTTGATTTTTTACCTTCTTCTATAATTTGTTGACCCCATGCAACTTGTAAAATATATGCATCTGTTTTAGAATAAAAGAGTAAGCAACCCTCACTCCTCTCAAACCCCACCACACACTCAATTGAGAAGCTTAGCCTTTTTTTGTTATGGCTTAGGAATTTGCTTTTGATTGTAAACTCATGACATTTGCGTGCCCCTTTCTCTTAGGTCATCTTCTCTCAACCAAGGCCCCCATGAGCAAAATATTTTGGTTTGCAAACACGAACTAAATTAATTTGTAAGTGTTGAAATAAAGGAAGCATAAGCCTATGTTAACACATTCTCGGGAAGAAGTCAGGATGCCAATATGAGTAGAACTCGCATACTTTTTGTATAATGTTTAATAAACATAAAAAATTATTTGCAATTTGAGGCAAGTAATTAACTTGATATTGTAACGCTAACAACCATTCCAATCAGGACGAGCTTTTTGTTCCTTAATTTAAGTAATCAGAACAGTAGGACCAAAGGACTAAGTAATGCGGGTAAGGCTAGAGGACATGAACAGATGAATCTTTTTAAAAGCATGAATAATAAAATTTTCTTTTGAGTTCTATGATTGTGTTTCTAAACCTTCCTTCGGATGATAATTTTGTTATTGGTTTGTCCTTGTGATCTTTTCCTCCCATGTGCCATGTAATTTCTTAAGACAATAGTATGGTTTACAGATTTGAATATTCATGTGGGTTTACTTGTTTGGCTGTATGTGTTAGTGTTTATATGCTTTTACCCGTGATTTTTCTTTAGTTCAATAATTGGTTGGTATGGTTATTAAGGATTATCGGTGTTTTACAGCTCAAATGATATATATGTTAAAGGAAAAAAATGAGCCCATTAATCAATGGAGGAAAGGTGGTGAATAATTGTTGTGTCCATCACTGGTGCAGCCATACGTAGTAAACAATACCATTAACTTTTGTATCTTAGTCGATATATTATTTCGTAACAAGTTTTACAGAGACATTGTAACTGTTTCACATGTTTTGATTTGGCCTACCACTGTCATTTGTGGACTAACTTGCCTTTTGTGTCATTGAAAATTTGTAATGCTCGAGTGTGAACTCCAACTATTGAAGGACATTTATCCTGTAGAATTGAAAATTCTCATCTTTTATTTTTCATTTTCTTGTAATGTCATGATTTTCTATTTGTAGTCAGTCTAACTTCAATTTAAGGGACTAAAATAATTGTTTTAACTCATTTTGTATTTCATTTTGCTCTAAGGAACGGGCTTACTTGTACCATTATCCCCACCGATTACTAGATCATATCCATCTATAAGTTTACATGACAATTTTATCCTTCCTTTTTTGTTTTGCTTTTTAGGTACTGTAAATTTAACATGATTTTATTGCTTTCCATTGCAGAATGCAGCATTTCTTGCTGAAAAAGTAGGTATTAGCGTGACTGATGGTGTCATTTCTGC
Source organism: Papilionanthe hookeriana x Papilionanthe teres (assembly GCA_022702705.1). Lineage (NCBI taxonomy): Eukaryota > Viridiplantae > Streptophyta > Magnoliopsida > Asparagales > Orchidaceae > Papilionanthe > Papilionanthe hookeriana x Papilionanthe teres. Next base: position 1,899,520 of record CM040435.1, read on the forward strand.
TTTAGCGGATGCTGGTTATAACAACCAAAGTTCCCTCGAAGTTATAATTCAATCTAGTGATAGCTCAGTTTTGGTTAAGATGAGGCAGCAAACAAAGTACAAGCTCATGTACCGGATTGATGAGTCCATTCAGGATGCTGCAGCTTCTTCAATTGCAGACATAAAGAATTTTGCAGATTCTGTGGCAGTGAACAAGAAATCCATCTACCCTGAATCTCTGTTTTTCATCGTAAATGAGACGAGTATTGCAAAAAGTTTAAGAAATGCTGGGCTGGAAGTGTTCGTATATGTTATGCAGAATGAGTTTGTTTCTCAAGCGTGGGACTTCTTCGCAGATCCATACGTGGAAATAAATTCATTTGTCCTGGAAGCTTTGGTGGATGGAATCATCACTGATTTCCCTGCTACAGCAAGAGCATACAAGCGTAAGTTACCCTTTGCAATTTTTTCCTCATACTACTTGATCTCTATTTGAATAAGTTGACCGCACATACTCTCAAAGTAGCTTTTGTATCCTATACCTTTGGGGGTAGGCCCTTACTTCTAGTTGTTTGTACTAAATGCTTCTATCTATGAAGAATAAAATCCTAAATGTTTCGTGATAGCAAGAGAAATCCCTATAAAATTGTTCACTGGTAGTGTAGAGTAGTAGCATATATACTTGCCGTTGTAATTTAGTGTCAAACCTTGGGTTAAAACATAGTACACTTCAGCAGTATGAAACATATTGAAGCTTTCTATCTCAACTTGTGAGATAAATTTCAATTCATGATCAATCAATGCTGCCTAGTATTTAAAATTGGATGGTTTCATCTTTGATAATTGAAAGCAAAACTTTCAAGTACAAATATAGAGAAATACATAATTATTAATCAAATCAATAGAGCAATAATCAACAGGAAAACAAAATTATTAAGTAGTGCAAAATAAAAGTAACAACTACATAAGAAAACATACCCAAAATCTAATTAGTCCAAGTAATGAACCATACCATAAACATAAATATAAAATTAATTAATTGGCTAATGTAGAAATACTTGCTCTTGGTGTGATGGTTTATCAATTAACATGTTAGAATCTATTAAAGCAAAGTTTTATATAAATGATTTTGACATTCAATATTAATTGATAGATTCTATTTATTAAAGTATTAATAGTAACTCTGAGTTCACATAGTATGAACAACAAAAGAGGCAACGTTTTAAATGTATTAATAGTATAATGAATGCCGTCATATCTACAAGTAAAATAATACTGCATGGTATGAATTATTAAAATGATTAATTGCCTTAAGATGATTTATTGTGTGATGACGTTGATGATAATTCGTATAGAAATAGTAACCAATGCTTTTGTATGTAACTTATCCAAGGGCAACCTTATCAAACATTCTTTCATACATGTTCATTTACCAATACACTCTGAACCGAGGTTTTTGCCTGCCCATGTAAATCATTCTCAAAATAGTCATCGCCTCGTGGACTACTAACAAATTCCCAAGCTGTTCTACATACCAATAAATCTATTATACAGAAGCATATACCTTTGCCATATATCATCTGCAACTATTTAATAGGTATTCTATTTCTACTATGACCAATGCTAGCTTCTTAATAAAGTTTTATTTGCATGAACATTACTTGTGGTATTCAACAAAGATATTGTGCATTTGAACAACTCTTGCAAACATATGAAAATTCATTATGACCATTAAAAGGTGCCTACTATGTCCAGTAGAAATTGAATGTGATATAAAGAATCTATTTCATATAAGGATAGTACCCCTAACAAAGAAGGATACGCTTATTCTTTAATACATACAAATTTTCAATCTTAAAATGTGTTGTGCATAACTCCTATTGGTTGAGATTCAAATTAATTATGCCACATGAAATTCAACTTAGAGGGCCTATATAATACCAACTCTCGATAAATTACACATATAGTTATAAAAATTAGTTTTTTAGCCACTGCAAGTGCAAGTGCAAGTGCGTTTTAGTCAATGTAGGTTATCCCACAAGGTTATTATTATTATAGTGGAATGAAAAATAGAATATTACGGGTCTGTTTGGGACAACTGCGGCTTATTACTAAGCTGCTGATAACTAACTGTTTTGTTTGTGTTATTAGAAAACAATTGTTTTGCAGCTGTTTCTGGATAAATGATCATTCTGCCCCTATGTAGTAACGTTGTTTACAACAAAATTGATTTAGCAATATATTTGATACTTGAGAAGCGAAAAATCACTTTATAACAATACAAAAAATAAAATATACACTTCACTTAACAGTGAGTATCGAGATTGTTAAAAAAAGAATAAAACTATTAAAATTACATTTTAAAATATGATAATATTTGTTTTAAAATGTAGACGACATGTGTCATGAGCTACGTCATTCTCCAAGAATGTCATTCAACCCCGATCACTGTCGGTAGTGGAATTTGCCAGACTGCCCAACGGAAAAAGTCACACTTCTCTGTGATTCTCCGTGGGCACCTATATAATTGTCTCCCATAGCTGTGTCTGATGAGACGTCAGTAGGGAAGTCTAAAGTCCACAGTGGCAGAGCAATCGTCGAGAGGTCCCTAAATTCTCAAGCTCATCTTCCCTGAATGATTCAAAAGACAATCAATTCGTCACAACACAAGTATAAATTGACAAAAGCAATAATCAATTACAGATTTGTACGGGTGCGAGGTCTCATAACACAAGTAATGAATTACAAATTTAGGCTGGGGCCTTCATCGGACCACTTAGCTTCTCGGTCTCCAAGTCCTCTGGTATGCTTGCAAACCCATGCTCACTTGGGTGAATGCATAAGAACAAATGGTCCAACTTTTCCTTTAGGTCAGGGTCAATACCACTGAATTTTAATTTCTTGGCAGTTAACACTGCCTGCAACATATGGACAAGTTTATTATTTAATGAACTTATTATGATAAAGAATGGAAAAACAAGTAATCATTGGATAGGTTATTACATCTAATTTCTCAGTTCACCAATTCTCCGAAGCATTTATTGTCATTTTACTGGATCCCAACCCAAGCCCCGTTGATCCCCATTTTAGTTCTTTCTATCATTTTCAATCATTTTTCAACTGATCTCACTTATTCTTAATTTGCAATCTATTGTACTCCTTTCTTGCCATTTTCTTAAATTTCTTCATAATATTTTGCCACCATTCTTTATTAAAATAAGTGGTGGGTCTGTTTCCCAGCTAAATCTCCTTAATATAGGTTTCCAAAATATGAATGATGATCCGACTTTTTTGGTCTTAACCATTGCGTTACTAACAAAGAGAAAACAAAACATTAATATTTCAGATCAACTAAAGAACAAATATTAGCATCTTCCCATATTTTTCATTTGAGGCAAATGACATCAACCACAACCACAGCTCAGAGCCCACACCATACCACAACCCACATCAAAACCCATAACAAACAAAAACACACACCACACACACACCCAAAATCCCACACACACCTCCACAACCACAACAAACAGCACCTAACCACAGCCCACAGCTCACACACTAATGAAGCACCCACAACATAGACATCCCCACACTGCTGTACATCAATTAAGCACCCACAACACACACAACCCCATACTGCTATACATCAATGAAGCACCCCACCCAAACCTCAATGAAGCACCACAGGCTGCAGCCCACGCCTCATTCGAGGCAATTAAATGCAAGGCACCCCCAACACTATCGTATACCAATGAAGTACCCACAACACACATCCCACAGCTCAATTCTCAATGAAACACCCATAGCACACACTTCCGCCACATTGTTATGTATCAATGAAGCACCACAAGCCATAACACACACTTAATATGAGGCAATTAAATACAGGGCATCCCCAACACTGTTATACACTAATGAAGCACCCACAACACACACAGCCTCACACTGCCATGCCTCAATGAAGCACCACACCCAAACCTCAATGAAGCACGAGAGCCCATAACCCACGCCTCATTTGAGGCAATTAAATACATGGGCACCCCCAATGACCCCAAACCACACACTGCACCCACCAGCACACAACAGCCTGCCACAACTCCAGAGCACGCATAGCACCAACACACAACATCCACTCACAGCACACAGCACACAGCACCCAGCCATAGCCTCAAACCACTACACACACTGTTATACCAGCACACAACACCCAACCACAACTCCAAACCACAACACTGCTATACACTAAGGAAGCACCACACCCATACCTCAATGAAGCAATATATACATACATAACACTTGAAACGTTGCCATCTACAAGTGAGGCATCTCCTTTCTTCCATTTTTCAATTCATAGCTCTAACATAAAAGAAAAACTATGTAGTATTGAATGGATGCAATTGCAAGCAAGCCGCCCAAAATAATTCTATGAACAATTTTACAAATTGTCACTCAAACAACAAAGGAATCGATAAAACTACATCCCATATTTGACACAATTACATACAGGGCACTCGAAAACATGCTGTCTACAAATGATCATCCTTTGTGATCCATTTTCCAATTCCAAATCAAGCACACAATTTCATCCATACTCCAAATTTCATAAAAAAAAAAATCAAAAAATCGCATAAAGAAATCCATTCCATTGAGAAGTTGCATAAATATTGTTCCATCAAAAAAATGCCAGAAATCGCATATAGAAAGGACTCCATTGAAAATTACTTATAGAGCACATTAACCAGTGACAGAGGCAGGAGGAAGATATGAAATGTGATGCTAAGCGCGAGAGAAGAGGGAGGGAGCCGAGCGAGGAGGCGCCTAGGGCAGAAAACATGGTTGAAGGTCGAAAGGGCACACGGGTAATACGCTTGCGAAAGAACGTAGGCCACGGCTGCGTTTATTAATAAACTGTGGACGGCTTATTTGATTAAGCAGATCGAACGCGACAACCAAACGGGACTCCGTGCATTTTCAAAACGCACTGCAACTAATAAGTTGCACCAAACGGGCAGTACATCTAATCATTTATTCTATCCTAGAATTAATTAAATCCAAGTCTTAAGCTAAGATGAAAAAGAACTGGTAATTTAAGTTAAATCATGCTTTTGTGTATTAAAGAGGACTCTAGAAGATGAGTGAACTGTGAATCAAACAAGCGCTTGTGGAGGAAAAGAAGATTATGATTTGACATAGCTGCAAATCAAAGGAAAATTTGATTAGGGAACGTCTTGTGATTTGCTGTCCTTGACTAAAGAAGAAGAGGATTTATGATATCGGGGTCAAAGACTGCTAGATCAGGTAGCTTCTAACAATGAATTGTCTTTTTTTGCTGGAGGAGTCATTGTTAATTGCTCCTTAGAAATGAAATTATGGAGAAGTGCGATGTCTTAGCTTTACAAGTTCTTACATTGAGATCTGGGAAGTTGAGCAGAATCGGCAAGGACGAGATATCTGCATTAGATGTTGCTGAGGTAGTTTTGGTGGAGGATTAGGAACGAGTGCAAGTGGGGCAATGCATGTGAAGGATGGTTCTGGGTCTTTAGTTCTGCTTAAGGGTAACTGGGTAAGCTCACCTAGTCCCTTAGTCCCTTAGTCCCTTAGTCCCTTAGTCCCTTAGTACAGTTAATGTAGTATTTCGGTTCACTACCTTTAGTGCTAAACTATAAGTTTGAAGCAAATCCAATGTGTTCTAAATTGTACTTCAGATGATCATAGTTTTGTGGCAAGCATCATGCAAAAATCTAAGATAGAATGCTTACATTTTGAAGATAAAAACTTGCAAAATACTAGTATTTTGGGTTGTTTTAATTTAGTATCTCTACTTTAATATACATAATTTGTTTTGTTTTTTTCTTTGCAGGAAATTCTTGTAGGAATTTAGGGAAGAACATGCCAAACTATATGCAGCCTGTTCAAATTGGGGGTTTAAAACAGCTTCTCCTCGCCCCGGCACAACCCCCAATTCTATCTCCACTGCCAGTTCTTCAAGACTCGGATGTAATCGAGCCGCCATTGCCACCTGTTAGTCCTGTAAATTCCTCAACACCAACTCCAAACCAAGGGAATGCTTCAGCTCCAGCCACAGTACCTTCAAAAGGCTCAATATTAACTCCTCTTTCATCAATGTTGGTTTCCATATTGATGATTATTGGATCTCTCCTGTTCTTCTGAGTTTGATTGATTGATCTGTGAAGTTTGGAGCTTGGCATCTTGAGCTTCTATCAAGTCTCTGGATTCAAATAATTCTTTTTTGTATCAATATTGCTTGCAGTGTTTGGTTGTTCATATTATGCCAGTGTTGTAATCCTTGAAACTTTAAAGGTGGTTGTCTGTCATCTTTAGTTTTTCAAATGCATATGTTTATGAAATTGGAGTGTATTTTTGGAGGAAGTATTACGCTCGGATAATGTAGTTGCAGATTAGTGGTATTATGGTGATATTATGGTGCATATAATCATAATAACACTAAATCTGCACATATACGCACCTATCCAAGTTATATTCGCATCTGATTTACAGGTAATGATAACATTTATTTGGCTATAAGTTTTTTTTTTCTTTTTAGTTTTTTATTTTTATTGTTTTTTAATTTATTTATTTTCAATTTATTTATTTCTACCTATTTGGCTCTAGTTATAGTTCATGATAAATCAGTAAACCAAAAGAAATATAAAGCTATAGAAAGAACTGTATGTCAAATTTAAAGCCCAACGGTTCATCTATTGGTTAAAATACAAACTTAAAAGAAAATGAGTGTGTTTGGGGCAGCGGTGTGGTGCTGTAGTTTATGTTTCATAAATCTGTGTTTTATTTATTTATTCAAAAAGTTGCAGTTGAAAGTTGTAATTTGCAACTGGATCTGGCTAACTGCAGTGGCGGCTGCTGATTTTTGTAAAAAATAAATTGTAATAGCGGCCATAAATTTTTAAACAAGTGCTTCAAACAACTGCTGCTGCCTCAAACAGACCACAATGAGATGGAAAAAATTTGAGTACGTAAAGTGTACGCAACACTGCGTACGTCATCCAATAGGAGGATGTCACATACGTATAACTTTCATGTAACTAACCTGTAACCTGAAAAAATAAGAAAGTTATAAAGAGGGTACAAAGATGTTACATGCAAGTTACATGGAGGTTACAAGGGATAAAACACGGAAATACCCCTCATGTAACCTCCATATAATCTGCTGGAAACCTGCTGGATGTGCAGCGCTGCATACGTTTTACGTACGCAAATTTTCATGAGAGAGATTATTTGGATATTCCATTTTTTGTCCATAATGGAATATTTTAATCATGTATGCATGCATCCTATTGGTATTGAGTACTATGAATATAAGATAGGTTATGTCAAAACATCTTTTTGGTATAAATGAGGACACTTTAATATTCATTGTTGAATTCTCCTCCAAGTATTTTATTTTACAATTTTGTCATTTATTATCGTCATATAATATAAATGATCACGTGAAAAATTTAATATTGATAGCAAAAATATTTATCAATAGAAAACATAAATAAAGACATCTTATTATCCTCTTATTTATAATGGTAAAAATATTTATTCATGCTACAATAAATATAAGTGAAATAATATTGTCAAATCACATATATGTAGTAGATCCAGTTATAAATTGAAAAGAAAAATTAGGAGCAATGAGTATTGGGGATGTAATTGTGAAGATTAATGGGTTTGACAAAGAAAGAAGATGTGAGATCTTTTTTGTGGGGATAAAACCAATATTGGTGGACTATGAAGTTTGAAATCTTTTAGATAAAAGAGCATTGATATTATGCACAATATGACTATAGTTGAAGTAATGAAAGCATTGTTAGAGATGTATGAAAGTCGCTAGCAAGAAATAAGAAAATTTTAGTAAAAAAGATCAATAATGCTAGGATGATTGCAGTTGTTTTGGTAGCCAAGCTATAAATACATTTAAGCAAATTGTTGGATCTTGATTTGTCTGTGGACTCACATCGCATGGAAAGTGATGAACTAAGAAAGAAATGAGCCACAAAAGGAGTAACTATTTTCTGTGAAAATTGATGAGTTAATATGTCATTTTTATATGGTTTCTTCTCTATTTATAGAGGGTCATTTTGTAAATACAAAGTAGGTACTCATTAGATAGATCCATAAAAATATCTAATTTATCATTTCTTGTCTTCTTCTGAATTTAATATTATTTTTGAAACTGTCGTATTCTAACGTATGTTCCTCATAAAGGTTGTCGGGTCACATTATTGCTAGCCTACTCAGTTTTTGAGGTAATTCAGGTTTGGGGAAGTCAACATTTGAGTGAGCTAATCTCTTGTACAATGAGAATTTGGTCCTTCCATCGAGTATGTGAGTAATATCAAACAATCTTCGCACTTATGGGTTGACTGTGGTGAACGAATTGCAAACTCATACATAGAAGTTAGTGCTCGGCCACTTATATATGGCAGCTCATTAGGACAACTTGGCTATGAATTTGGTGACTTGCCTTAGTGTGATATCATACTTTAAACCTAAATTCCTTCAAAAGGCACTAAGTTTTACGTATATAGTTTTTTTTTTTAATCTCTTGGACTACAGAGCTATAAAAATAATAATTGAATAGAAATAACAACAATAATAAAGGCTATTTCTAGTTATGCTAATAATATTATTTAATTGTGTTAATGATATTGAGTAATTTTCTCAAAGTTTGGGCCCCTGATCTCTTATGAATAAGGTGCAAACATGCCAATTGATTCAATCTTCCATCTGCAAGTCTTATATTCATTTATAGCTTTTTTCGTGTTTCACATTTTTGACTAGTTTGAATAGAGAATACATCAGAAGAATACACAAATATTCCCATGTTTAAGCTTCTTGAAGTCTTATTCGCCAAGTGATAAATGGAAGGTTAACTCAAGAAAGCGGTGAAGCGGTCAAGAGAGACCTTGGCTACTTCTAGTGAATAGATTTATGTTGTGTCTTGGCATTCTAGAGGTGGCTCCATTAGATGATCTAATTTTTATGGTCTCAAGGTTTACTTGAAAGCCGTCAGCTTTAAAGCCAGTTCAGACCAACTTTGGAGGGCTTAGCAGTCTGCACTTAACTAAGCAACCTAAACACATATCATAGGATATGGAAATACATGACGATATTTTGCATGGTTATAGATATTAATGAAAAATATATTTTTAGTTAGTTTCACATATACCAAACTCATGAATGACCACCCTCTAGAAGAGGATCATCCCTAAATAGATAGTGTGGGTTAAAATAACCTGAATATAACATTTGATCTCTTGGGGGAAAAATAACTCCGTAGAAGAGGAAGTTAATCATCAAGCTTCTTTTAGAATTTCCCCTTTTAGCATTAAAGAATATGTGATTAGTTCTACAAATGATAGTTTGTTGACTAGAGGTGTGTTGCACTTCTAAGTTTTCCTTATAGTGTTTATTGAATTAATGGTTCTATCTCACTATGTGTAGGTGAATATCTTGATGACTCTGAATACAGTTTGTGCACTATCGTAATAAGAAAATCCACAAAACATGGAAGGACCTACCATGGAGATGAATGCTTCCATCTCACCCATTGTTACCTGAGACGACCGATCTAGAACAACAAATGGCTAAATTAAGCTGTGAAATGGTCAATACAAGGAATCTATTGGGTGAACTGAAGAACAGGGTCATTGAATTAACCGAAAAATGTATCATGTACTTTAGGTACGTAAAGTTCACTCATTTGACCCAATTCATGGCCGATGGAGAACTAGTATTAAAATGACTTAGGCGTAGTTGAATTCCTTTGGAGATGGCATCAGAACTATGCTTTAAATTTATGTTTTCTTACATGTAACATGTTACGTGTGTACGTGTTTTCCTATGATTAATCGGGTGACTCGCTTGTATTGAGGGGTGGTAATAAAGAAAAGATTTTTAAATAAAGAAAATATTTATTTGTCACCTCAATTTGAATGATGATTTGATGTCTTTTAAGTATTTCTATAGTTGTGATATTTTTTAATTTATTTCACCTTTTTCATAATTATGATTCTATATATTAAAGGATGTTAGTGACAATATTTAGTTACATTTATCACTTGAAGCATCCATATCTTTCTTTTGTTATTTGTTCTTCACAAAACAGTGATGGTTTCCACTGTTTGTGTTGGTCACCATGCGTTCATGGAGGCCGAAACATTATAGAAGTCAAAGTGACTATCGAGGATATTGAATTCACACAATAAAAACTTATGTTTGATTTATTCATTCACTAGTGAGCAACAAAACATGTGAGATGCCCAAAATGATGCACGACAATGGGATTTTGTTTTACCATGACTAGTTTAGGTTAGGGTTCCAACATCCTCTTTGCCCTGAGCTGGTTGATATCATCCTGATCTAGGTTATGCTGAGTTCATTTGCCAGAATTAGCATTAGATCTTATTCATGATGAAGATAAGTTTCATGATTAGTCTGTTCTACACTCTCAACATCAAGGCATACAATGATATATTAATCTTGCTTTTTAGAATGAGGTCTATGTAGTACATCTAGAGAATAAAGGAAAAGTTACTCTTTGCTTTCTCTGAAAAATGATGGTTGATTTGAAATCAGCTTGGATTGTTATTAAGGATTCAAAATATTTAAAAATTAGTTGTATTTGTTGTGTACATTTTATGATATTTTGTGCTTTAATGGTGTTTATTTTGTGTTTTATTAAAGTAACATAATAGTATAACAAATTAAGTGAGAACATGACAAAAGTACTATCACATTGTTATTATAACAATATCACTGTAATGGAATTACTATAGTAAAGTTACTGTCGTATCGACACAACTTCACTATGGGTTCACCGAGTTGTTCAACTCTAAAAAATAAGTTAGAAACTTGATAACTTGGCTTTCTAGAGCCACATTTTGTGCGCCCAAGCAAACACGACAATTCTCCCATTGCCAAATCACAATGCCCTAACATTAAAAATGAGTACTGGTAAGTGCTGATAGTTTTCCCGATGATTTAGGTCGAAATTCTATATAAGGGGGTTTGGTCAAAATTTTGTATAAGGGGGTTGTAATACATTTGAAGGAAGATTTGGAGACTTAGAGCATGCGATTGGAATAGTGTGCTTATTAGTGAGATTGTGTGTAAATGATCAAATGGAAATATTTTTACAAGGATCGAGAAGATTTCAAGTGACGATCCTCTTAGGTGTTTTTCGAAGCACAGTTTTTTGTTCTAGTTTTAGAATTTTATCTATTATTATTATTATTATTATTATTATTATTATTATTATTATTATTATTTTGTAAACATAGTTTGACATTGTCCCAACTCATCTATGTAGTGTTTGTGTGGAATTTTTGTATCAATTTAATGTGTTATTTTTAATTAAGTATATGATGCTGATATGTTAATTTTTTTTGCTTCATTTACATCGTTTCAATCTGACTAATAAATTTTTAAAACTTGTTATGGTCTTTGATTTTCAAAAGAAAACCTAGTGAAACAACTAAATTAACACATACTTTTCTAGGAGAATAGGAATATTGCTTATATGATGGGGCACTCAACAGGGAAACATTGAATCTTATGGGTTTTTCATGATTTAGGGAACTTAATTGTAATATAAAACCAGTACTTCTTATAAAATCGGAAGACGTTGAGAGGTAGTTTTGCTCTCTATTGTAAACTATTATAGAACACTAGAATTAGATTTAAGCATAATCATAACACTACTCAAGGGTGATTTTTATCTAAAAAAGTAAAAGAAACAAAATATTTTTCATTATTGCAAATATATGAATTTCAATTTCTTTTTTGAAATCAATTTAATCAGATAAAATGAGTAGACTTTTAGAATGATACTTGGTTTAATTTAAGAAATAACTAATTTCTTTATGGGATTAAGGTTTTGACTCATAATTCATATCTTTCTTTATTAACAAATATATTTGCTTGATAATGCTTTATTCTACACAATATATTAAGTTTTTGTGTGTTGTCAGAGAATGATGTTAATTTATTATTTTAGAATAATATCATTCTAATGTTCAAATTTTAATTCAATTGGGTTTAAACGTGTTATTATTATATTGTATCCACTTTTCTTTGATTATGTAGTTATCTTTTATTTTTTTGCAAATTGTCAATTTCAATATCATAACACCACAACGCTACCTTGCTAATGCTGCAATGCTATTTTAATAGCGTCACAATACTGGGTAATATCATTTGTTTTTTTGCTCTATGATTTTAATTCCTATTGTTTGTCCACTTTTAGAGTTAGAATCATTAAATTATTCTTTTGATTGCTAGTTTGGGGTCACTAGTTAATTTTAAATATTACATGTATAAGACTGAACTTTGGGAAAAACTATTAAAATATAAAATAGAAACCTTTTACACCATACCCTACAAGATTGGCTAATTATATAAACCTTTTACAATGAGTTGGTGGGATCACTAAGGTCAATTATAAAAGCTTTAGTTGAGGGAGCTTGATGTTAAAACCACTTAATGATGTTTATGCATTGATTAAGAAAATGAATACCAATAATTTTTAATGGCTAGTTAAAAGCTAACCATATGAAGATAATTAGTCTAGATGATAATAATGACTTATTCATTTTGACTTCATAGGTAGTCACAAATTCTAAATAGTTGCACAACTTAGGGTTCAATATAAGGATCCCTTTAGAGTGATGATAGTGGTTATGAATACTTAAGAGATCCTAATATTTCAGTTGTGGAATTAATAAATGTAATAAATGATGAACCCAACATTGTTTATTCAAATTCCTGCAATTATATTAAAAGATCACCTTAAATTTAGTTGGAACAACAAATATAATGTTTAAAAGACTCAATGGGAAAGAAACCAACAAGAAACTCTATGCAACTAGAATAATCAGGGTAGCAATTTCTCAAATTCAAGACCCACTTACTCACTTATAATACTCAATTTAAAGAGAAGAAAGCAATGTTATAAATGAGAAATTAAATATATAACTAACTGGCATCTATTAGAAGTATTAAAATATATTCATGATAGTTAGCTAACTCATTGAGTCGTAGAACCTAAGGTAGTTATCAAGCAGCACTAAGGTGAATCCTAAGGATTTAAACAAAGGAGTGAGAATAAGTTAGACAAGGAGACTAGAGAGGAAATAAGATTAGAAGAATCTGAGCTTGAAAAGTTATTAAGAAACCTATGCTGGCCTTAAGGAATGAAGAACTACCCCTTAAGAAAGAGCTTGAGAGAATACAACCACTTTTTTCTGAGAGTTTCTTTAAACCAAAATTGGATCAATAGTTCTTTGGGTTCTAGAAGTAATTAAGAGCTTACCATTATTATGTCATTTTGTTGAAACTCATGAGTAGATGCCAAGCTAAGCCAAATTTCTAAAAGATATATATATAAAAATAAGCTGGGAGAATTTGAAACTGTGCCTCTAAGTGAAGAGTGCAGTGTCATTATATAAAAAACTACCATAAATACTGAAAGACCTTGACAGCTTTATAATTCCTTGCACTATAGAAAATTTATTTTTTGGAAAAACTTTAGTGACTTCGTAGATAATATCAACCCCATGACCTTATTAACTTTGTTAAAAAATTGAGATTAAGAGAGGTTCAAATAAAATTATTACTCTTTAGTTAGCTTATCAATTGTTTTTAAGTGGAGATCACATTAGGTATTTTGTTTAACACTTTTTACATTCTAGTGTTATAATTTTCATGCACTTTAAGTGTTATTTTGTAAATATGATTTGAAGAATGCATTAATTTTGATCAATTGTTGACCTCATTTTACAATGAGTCAATGCCCTTTTGACCTAAAAAGTCAACTTTGGTCAAAATGGTCAAACCAGACCTAATGACCTACCTTGTTGACCCCATAGGTCACCCTTATGACCTAAAAAGTCAACTTTAGTCAAAATGGTCAAACCAGACCTAATGACCTACCCTGTTGACCCCATAGGTCACCCTTTTGACCTAAAAAGTCAACTTTGGTCAAATTGGTCAAACCAGACCTAATGACCTACACTGTTGACCCCATAGGTCAACCCTATGACCTAAAAAGTCAACTTTGGTCAAATTGGTCAAACCAGACCTAATGACCTACACTGTTGACCCCATAGGTCACCCTTATGACCTAAAAAGTCAACTTTGGTCAAAATGGTCAAACCAAACCTAATGACCTACCCTGTTGACCCCATAGGTCACCCTTATGACCTAAAAAGTCAACTTTGGTCAAAATGGTCAAACCAGACCTAATGACCTACCTTGTTGACCCCATAGGTCAACCTTTTGACCTAAAAAGTCAATTTTGGTCAAATTGGTTAAACCAGACCTAATGACCTACACTGTTGACCCCATAGGTCAACCCTATGACCTAAAAAGTCAACTTTGGTCAAATTGGTCAAACCAGACCCAGTAACCAACCCTGTTGACCCCATAGGTCACTCTTATGACCTAAAAGTCAACTTTGGTCAAAATGGTCAAACCAGACCTAATGACCTACCCTGTTGACCCCATAGGTCACCCTTATGACCTAAAAAGTCAACTTTGGTCAAAATGGTCAAACCATACCTAATGACCTACCCTGTTGACCCCATAGGTCAACCTTTTGACCTAAAAAGTCAACTTTGGTCAAATTGGTCAAACCAGACCTAGTGACCTACACTGTTGACCCCATAGGTCAACCCTATGACCTAAAAAGTCAACTTTGGTCAAAATGGTCAAACCAGACCTAATGACCTACCCTGTTGACCCCATAGGTCAACCTTTTGACCTAAAAAGTCAACTTTGGTCAAATTGGTCAGACCAGACCTAATGACCAGTCCCGTTGACCCATAAATCAACCTTTTCACCCACTGACACATTTAAAACACCACAATGACAAAATCACAAGAATTGGACATCTTAAAGTCAATTTGATCAATTTGAGCTGACTTGGGTCAACCCAAGTCAAAATTGGTCAACACTTATCTATTTTGATTAAAATAGATAAAAATGAAATAAAAATAACAAAATTAATCAAATAATTAATTTCAAAATTATTTTGATTAATTAAAATGATTAATGATTTAATTTTCAAAATTTTAATTAAATGACATAATTAAAATGAAAATTAAAATACAAAAATAACAAAAATGACAAAAATAATCAATTAATTAATTTGAAATTATTTAATTAATAAATTGATTAATAAAATAATTTCCACTAATTTTAGTTAATAAAATAATTAATTAAAATGCGAATTAAAGAAGAAATGAAATAACTTTTAGCCTCTTCATAATTAATTAGGCTAAACCATCTTAAAGGCTTATTTAACACTTAATTAAGCCCATCTTAAGGCTCATTGCCCATGGCTTAACATCCATGGTTATGCATGGGATGAGGTGTCACCACCTCCTTCACTCTAAACACATTCTCTCCATGAAGTGGCCGGCCAACACAAGGCCATTTTCTCCACCTCCCAAGCCACCCAATGGGAGGAAAACTACACATGAACCCCCCTTACCATGGTTAATGGTAATGATGAAGGCTAGCCATATGTGTCACCATTTGCCAAGCCTAAGAAGTGAGGTGTAAGCTCATTAGCAAGTGAAACAACAACTCACAAGTAACTTCCCACAATGGCCAATGGACAAGAGACAAAGAGAAGAAATTCATCATGACAAACTTAGGGAGAAGCATCCAAGCCTATCTCTAGCCAATTGATCACCTAATCAGCTAATAGAGGAGGTAAGTAATCATCTAGAACAGCCTAAGCCAAACCAACACCATCCCCTTGCTATAAAAGGACCCCATGGCCGAAACTAGCAAAGAGGAGAAAAATATTTAGGGAGGTCCATAGGCTGCTCAAACCCTCTTGCTCCCAACACAAAACTTCTTCCTAAGAGCTTCCACAATCTTTTAGGATCAATTCCAAGCCTTAGCTTCGACCATTTGAGCCAATTTGATCAATTTTCAAAAACAGCCCAAATTAGGCATCTCTTTCAAATTCCTCCCAAAGCCTGACTTCTGGAACAAATTACTGCAGCAACTATCTTCCATTTGGGTCCTAGAAGGCAACCATAAAGTCTGATCTAGCTTGATTTGCTTGTGGCCAAGGTATGTAATTTATCTTTGCAAAATAAATCATGTTTTTGATAAATCATGTGCTATACTAGCTCAAAAGTGTATTATTACCATATGGATAGATACTTCTCATCCATATGAGCATTTTAAAAAAAAATCACTCAATTTCGTTAAGAAATGAGCGAGCTATTAACATTTGAAGTTTAACGGTTTCGAAATTTTTGAAATAAATTCCGAATATTCTCGGCCCTCCGATCGCGCACTGTTTGAGATGGAAGGCCCAGATCCCGCTTCGCGCCGTCCGCCTTCCGACCAGTTGCACGGGATCTTCCCTCCCGTTCGACGCGTCCGAGGACACGCGTCGACAGCGGGGGGGTTTGGCGGCGCGATATTAAAAAAAAATCCATTTTAACCCTTCAAACTTCAAAAATTCATATCGTTTTAACCAGAGGTCCTAAAAATAAAATAAAAATACCTCTGGAAAGCTCTTGAAGAGGAGAAAATTATGAGACCAAAATCATAATTTTATTCTCAGTATTTAATTTTTAATTAATTAAATACTCTATGGAGTATTTTAATTATTAAAAATTATTTACAAATCAAAAAATTATGAAACTTTGAGGCATTTATCTTTATGTTCTTAGGGACCTTCCATAATTTTTCCAAGGACAGAAAACATGCCTAGGATACTTTTCTTGAATTTTCAAGTTTCTTTGTAATATATATATATATATATATATATATATAAAAATTTATATAATGTTATTTTTTATTTTAAATATTTTAATTATAGTATATTAAATTATAAATAATTATAAAATTTGAAAATTAAGAAAATAAAAATACAAATGACTAGGAATAATAGGGCAACAGACAATGACCCTAGGAAAAATATTTCTAAGTCATAGAAACAATTTTGAATGACATTTGAAAATTTAGGGTTAAAATCATTTATTAATTAAATAATTTTGAATCCTAAAATAACCCTTTGTTAAATTGAACTATTTTCATCAATAATCTAAGTTTGAAAATGGTTCTAGCCTATGATAGACTAATAATAAACCTCACTTGAGTCTAAAATGACAAGATTAGATTCCATTAAGGCTTAAAATGACATTTAAATCCATTAAACCTTACCTAAATTAGGTTTAATAAAAATTAAACTCTTTTAATTAAGTTTAAGGACACACTAAACTTAATTAACCCATTAAACCTTACCTAAATTAGGTTTAATAAAAATTAAACTCTTTTAATTAAGTTTAAAGACACACTAAACTTAATTAACCAATTAAACCTTACCTAAATTAGGTTTAATAAAAATTAAACTCTTTTAATTAAGTTTAAGGACACACTAAACTTAATTAACCAATTAAACCTTACCTAAATTAGGTTTAATAAAAATTAAACTCTTTTAATTAAGTTTAAGGGCACACTAAACTTAATTAACCCATTAAACCTTACCTAAATTAGGTTTAATAAAAATTAAACTTCTTTAATTAAGTTTAAAGACATAATAAACTTAATTAACCAATTAAACCTTACCTAAATTAGGTTTAATAAAAATTAAACTCTTTTAATTAAGTTTAAGGACACACTAAACATAATTAACCCATTAAACCTTACCTAAATTAGGTTTAATAAAAATTAAACTCTTTTAATTAAGTTTAAAGACACACTAAACTTAATTAACCCATTAAACCTTACCTAAATTAGGTTTAATAAAAATTAAACTCTTTTAATTAAGTTTAAAGACACACTAAACTTAATTAACCAATTAAACCTTACCTAAATTAGGTTTAATAAAAATTAAACTCTTTTAATTAAGTTTAAAGACACACTAAACTTAATTAACCCATTAAACCTTACCTAAATTAGGTTTAATAAAAATTAAACTCTTTTAATTAAGTTTAAGGACACACTAAACTTAATTAACCCATTAAACCTTACCTAAATTAGGTTTAATAAAAATTAAACTCTTTTTAATTAAGTTTAAGGACATATTAAACTTAATTAACACAAAACTAAACTCCCTTAATTAGGTTTAAAGACATACTAAACTTAATTAACCTCCTTAAACATAAGGTTTAATCAAATTTAAACCCTAATTAGGTCTAACCCTTAGACCTAATTAAACTATTAAGCCTTAACTAACTAAGGTTTAATCAAACTCAAACCCTAATTAGGTCGAACCCTTAGACCTAATTAAACCATTAAGCCTTAACTAACTAAGGTTTAATCAAACCCAAACCCTAATTAGGTCTAACCCTTGACACTAATTAAACCATTAAACCTTAACTAACTAAGGTTTAATAAAACCTAAACCCTAATTAGGTCTAACCCATTGAACCTAATTAAACCATTAAACCTTAACTAACAAAGGTTTAATAAAACCTAAACCCTAATTAGGTCTAAACCACTGTACTCTAATTAAACCATTAGACCTTAACTAACTAAGGTTTAATAAAACTTAAAACCTAATTAGTTCTAAACCATTAGACCTAATTAAACCATTAAACCTTAACCAACTAAGGTTTAATAAAATCTAAACCCTAATTAGGTATAAACCATTAGACCTAATTAAACCATTAAACCTTAACTAACTAAGGTTTAATCAAACCTAAACCCTAATTAGGTCTAAACCATTAGACCTAATTAAACCATTAAACCTTAACTAACTAAGGTTTAATAAAACCTAAACCCTAATTAGGTCTAAACCATTAGACCTAATTAAACCATTAAACCTTAACTAACTAAGGTTTAATAAAACCTAAACCCTAATTAGGTCTAACCCTTAGATCTAATTAAACCATTAAACCTTAACTAACTAAGGTTTAATAAAACCTAAACCCTAATTAGGTCTAAACCATTAGACCTAATTAAACCATTAAACCTTAACTAACTAAGGTTTAATCAAACCTAAACCCTAATTAGGTCTAACCCATTGACACTAATTAAACCATTAGACCTTAACTAACTAAGGTTTAATCAAACCTAAACCTTAATTAGATCTAACCATTAGATCTAATTAAACCATTAAGTCTTAACTAACTAAGGCTTAACTAAATTCAAATCCTAATTAGGTCTAAACCTTAGACTTAATAAGACAATTAAACCTTAACTAACTAAGGTTTAACAAAAATCAAACCTGACTTAGGTCTAAACCATTAGACCTAATTAAACCATTAGACCTTAACTAACTAAGGTTTAATAAAACCTAAAACCTAATTAGGTCTAACCCATTAGACCTAATTAAACCATTAAACCTTAACTAACTAAGGTTTAATAAAACCTAAACCCTAATTAGAGTCTAACCCATTGAACTCAATTAAACCATTAGACCTTAACTAACTAAGGTTTAATCAAACCTAAACCCTAATTAGTTCTAACCCTTAGATCTAATTAAACCATTAAGCCTTAACTAACTAAGGTTTAATAAAACCTAAACCCTAATTAGGTCTAACCCATTAGACCTAATTAAACCATTAGACCTTAACTAACTGAGGTTTAATCAAACTAAAACCCTAATTAGGTCTAAACCATTAGACCTAATTAAACCATTAGACCTTAACTAACTAAGGTTTAATCAAACCTAAACCCTAATTAGATCTAACCATTAGATCTAATTAAACCATTAAGCCTTAACTAACTAAGGCTTAACTAAATTCAAATCCTAATTAGAGTCTAAACCTTAGACTTAATAAGACCATTAAGCCTTAATTAACCATGGTTTAAAAAAATCAAACCCGACTTAAGTCTAACCCATTTAGACTTATGTCAAACCAAACTTAGTTAGATCTAAGTCAAACTTAAGTCCAATCTACACTGAACTTAAATCAAACTTAAACCTAACTTAAGCCTAATCTACATTAGACTTAAGTCAAACCAAACCCTTATGTTCAACCTGACATGAACCTAAAACAAACCTAAACCTAACTTAAGTCTAACCTACATTAGACTTAAGTCAAACCAAACTTAGGTTCAACCTGACATGAACCTAAGTCAAAATTAAACCAACTCAAGTCTAGCCCATATTAAACTTAAGTCAAACCAAATTTAGGTTCAACCCACATTGAACCTAACCTAAACCTAATCTAACTTGAGTCCAACCTAACTTGAACCCAAGTTAACCTAAAGCTTAGGTTCAACCCACATTGAACCTAACCTAAACCTAATCTAACTTGAGTCCAACCTAACTTGAACCCAAGTTAACCTAAACCTTAGGTTCAACCCACATTGAACCTAACCTAAACCTAATCTAACTTGAGTCCAACCTAACTTGAACACAAGTTAACCTAAACCTTAGGTTCAACCCACATTGAACCTAACCTAAACCTAATCTAACTTGAGTCCAACCTAACTTGAACCCAAGTTAACCTAAACCTTAAGTTCAACCTACATCAAACCTAACCTAAACCTAACCTAATTTGAGTCCAACCTAACTTGAAATCAAGTTAACATAAACCTTAGGTTCAACCCACATTGAACCTGACCTAAACCCAACCCAACTTAAACTCAAGTTAACCTAAACTTTAGGTTCAATCCACATTGAACCTAACTCAAATATAACCCAACTTGAATTCAATCCAACTTGAACTCAAGTTAACCCAAATCTTAGGTTCAATCCACATTGAACCTAACTTAAACTCAAACATAACCTAACTCGAGTTCAATCCAACTTGAACTCCAGTTAACCCAAATCTTAGGTCCAATCCATATTGAACCTAACTTAAACTCAAACATGACCTAACTTGAATTCAATCCAACTTGAATTCAAGTTAATCTAAATCTTAGTTCCAATCCACATTGAACCTAAATTCAACCCAAACCAAAGTTAAGTCTAATCTATATCAGACTTAAATCAAACTGAACTTGAGTTCAACCCCTAATGAACTTAAGACAATCCTAAATCAAAGTCCGACAAAATAGACTTGATTAAGACTTAAACCTTACCTAAAATGGATTTGAATAGTCGATAATTCTAATTAAGTCTAATTTATTAGGCCTGATTAACCTTTAAATCCTATTTAAACAAGGTTTAAAATTTAATTAAGTCCATACTAAATCAAACATATTAACTTAGGTTCAACCAGACGTGAATCCAAGTTAATTCAATCAATATTGAATTTAACTTTAAACCTATTATCTTAAGTTCAGACAGACATGAACTCGAGTTAATTAAATTCAATTAACATTGAATTTAACTTAGGTTCAACCAGACATGAACCCAAGTTAGTTCAATTAATATTGAATTTAACTTTAAATCTCTTGATAGACACGAACTTGAAATTTAAGCTCAAACTCAAGATCAATTCAACATAATTCGACATTCTAAAATTGACATAATCGACATAAATCTGATGTTGACATAATCAACAAAAATTTGACATTTTAAAAACAACATGATTAGCATGAAGTTGACATTTCAAAATAACTTAAAATTCAAAAAAAAATATTCTGTGATATTATTTCTGACGATATTTTCTTCGCAGGATGAAAACAAGAAATTCCGTTTAGATTTTCTTTGCATGTTATAGGGTGTGCTAACTCTGTTTTGCAGGACGCCGAAGACTGAATATTAGCAACAAAACAAAACAAAACTTTTAGGTTAGACATATAACCTGAAACTTTTCAACAAGACAACAACATTGACAACAAAACAAAACTTTTAGGTTAGACATATAACATGAAATTTTTCAACACAACAACGACATGACAACAAAACCAAAACCTTTAGGTTAGACATAATACCTAAAGTATTCAATAACATGATATAATGACATTTGGGAGTGATAGTGGGTACATCTCTCCTTAAAATAAATCTTTTAGAAAACAAATGATTAACATTAATCAGAAGTTTTCTTAAACAATCGAGAATTGTTTAAGATGTAATTAACTATAGAGACTTACCTCTATAGGAGATCTAAAAGAACCCAAAACAGAAATCTCTGGTTTACTATGATTTTCTTAATATGAAAATTCTAGAATACGTTATTCTAGAATATCCTCATATAAGAATTATCATAAACACATTTTTCTACTATTAGTCCTAAAAATTCTCTAAATCCTTCATAGGATTTATACGAATAAAACTAGGCTAATACTAGATGGCGACTCCTTGATATTGATATGATATATTGGATGGTGATGACATGACATCATCATCAAATACCACAATATTTTTTTATTTTTTTCCATCGCCACCATCAATGTATTAAATATAAGCTTTAGCTTAGTATGAAATACAGTTTGTAGTAAGTTGTGGTAGTCATGACTTTTCCCTATTTCCAAGTCAAAGAAGGGATTCAAGTTCGACACATATCCACTAGAAAACTTCAGAGAACACATCCATTCACATATTATTCTTCGTTGATCCAATGTGAGACATTATGTAGCTTCACACTTTATTGGTTTATTTGTATTTATTTCTTAAAGTTATAACCCCCTCCTTCTGCAATACTCCTTTAAGTTTATCTTGTTTTGAGATTATCTTTTATTTTATCCTTAATATCTATCATAGTATTAAAGATATCATCAAAATAATGTTTTTAATATGCAAAATACTGAGATTATGTCTAATCAAATTAGTTCTTCGGTGCAGAACATCCCAAAAAATACTATGCTTTGTTCAATTATGTGCAACTCGAAATCAAGAAGATGATTTGAAGCTAGCGCTAGTCTATCAATGATCTTTGGCAGTTCATTAATCATATATCATAAATCGGCCTTAGTTTATTTTTGGGATTGATTTAATATTTAAATTTTATTTTTAAAGAAGTCTTTCTATTCCTTCTAAATGAGTGATTATGGCTAGAAACCTTCGACAATAATCAAAATGAGAATTATTTTCTTACATGTTTTAAGATAAATGCTTTAAATAGATCCATACAGTAAATAAGCCAATTTTCTGACAGTGCTGCAACATATAGCATCACATAAGCCAAAAATCATTAATCATCCACATAAGAATAGTTTTAAGCTGGAAATTCTATTTCATAGCTATATCATAAGTCAGTAGATCTGTATTCCATAATATTTGAAGCTCATCTATTAAAGGTTATAAGTAGACAATAATTTTTTTTTTCTTTTGAGCTATGTGAATCTTTTGTGATCAACATCATAAATAAAAGCGACATGATCATGCACATATCAAGATACAAGTTATATAGTGTAATGATTACTGACCAACATGAGCAGGGAATTGCGACATAAATATATGGTGTAAATTCATTTGGATGTAAGGCAAGCCTAACATTGTGTGGTTCAGCTGAAAAGTCAGGATAACCATGATTGAAACGTTTCCAAACTTCCTCGTTTGATGGATGACTCAAAGAATTAGTATCAACTGATTTGGTATTGTGTCTGGTCGTGTGAGTTGTATGTATATAAGTGAATAATCTTTGAAGTTAGGGTACGAGTGGAAAATAGAAGAGATGCTTGTGTGAAATTATTATTATTATTATTCTTATTTTCTTGCCTCATTGGTTTGAATCTCTCAACACGACAAAATCTACAGTTTGTCTTCATTGCATCAGTCTTATAATATTCTCAACAACCATTAACAAAACAATCTATCTTTTTAAATAGTAAACCTAACTTTGATACTGACTTTTGTGTTTTGTAAGGATTATTTAGAACTAAATTCTCCAGAGGGTTTGTCTTCCTTAGTTATCCTGCTACTTGATTGAAGTATTCCTTGGGCTTGTTATAAGATACTCATAATTCTAAATGCGTAATGCAATCAATTTTCACAAAGGTTGTTCTGCATCATTCAATGAATTATAGAATTTTTTTGCTTTACTATTTGGTGCTTGATCATTATGAGGAACACTCCTAACAAAGTAAACTTAGCTGACATCAAAAATCATTTCTTCATATGTGCTAGAACCGTGTTCTATTGGAGGGGCAAAACTTGATGAAACATTAACATGATTATGCCGAACATATGGTTCACGCTCACCACGTGCAGTCTAGTACCAATAATTGGATTGAAATCCCTTGTGATACAAATCCGATTTGACTTCTTCATGTGTTAGTTACACTTAATTTTTGTGTTTCGTACAACGACATCAAAACTTACCTTCTAATGACGAATGAGCAGCCATGATGCCATTTGAACAAATTCCTCTACTCTCAAGGACTTATTAGTGAATCATTTTCTTTCTGAAAACAATTTATTATTTATTCATGATCTCAAATTTTGAATATTCATCATTAGCCTATATATAGTCGTAAAGATTAGTATATTAAAATATCAGTCGTACGTATATATTGTATTGTATGTGTTACATATCTAACCTATATAATTTTTATATATTACATATGTAACCTATATACTTCAATTTTTACGGACATTCCACTCAAATCTTATGTATTACATATGTATCACCTAGACTTCAAATTTTACATACAAACCACATATTTCTTATGTATTACATATCAAACACATAAACATCAATTTTTACATGCAAATCGCACGGTTCATATGTATTACATATCTACACCCAAACTTTAATCTTTACATACAAACCACACAATTCATATGTATTACATATCTAACGCTTAAACTTCAATTTTTACACACAAACCACATTATTTTTATGTATTACACATCTAATCCTAAATTTCAATTTTTTTTTTCACACAAACCACACATTTCTAATGTATTATACATCTAGCAACCAAACTTTAATTTTTGCATACAACTCACATAATGAAGGGAAAAATCCAGAACATAGAAAAGAAATTTATTTAAGGTCAGAGAGGTAGAATGCTCGCCGGAGCCATGAATTCGCTGTCGTAAACACCACTGGCACACCAAATGCTCGGTGGAGAAGAAACGCCGCCAGAGTCGCTAGTGCCTAAACCAATCTAACATTGAAAGTGAGAATGAGCCTCATTTATTATTATTATTATTTTTTAAAGAAAATCGATATTTGGCATGAGACCCAAATATCGGTTTCCCATGCGCTAGGTCTCATGATGAGAGCCCGCATCATGTTCATAAACAGACCGAATCTCCCCGCGCTACGGGTGGGATTAGAACCTCTGACCTTCAGGGTCTTACAGAAACCCCGCCCCACCAGGCTAAGAACGAGGCACAAACCTCATTATATATATATATATATATATATATATATATATATATATATATATATATATATATATATAAGATAATATATTTATATACAATTAACTATTCATCACATGAAAATTCATTATATTGAATACAAATCTTTTCAAAATCTATCTTTACTGAAAACGCAAGTTTAATTGCTACTATGTTCTTGTTTGAATTTTAAATCCTTCTATAGTTCATATAAATGTATATATATATATATATATATATATATATATATATATATATATATATATATATATATATATATATATATATATATATAAGAATGGTCGTGGGTTATTATACGAGCCTCTAATCATCTTCATGTGTCCAACTATTTGAGAATCACCCTCACTACCGACAAACTGGCCATAAGGATTCGTACTTGTGACTCCGAGAGGATTTACTAACATTCAAAGAAGCTTACTTATACCAACAAGTCACAATTGCGACACAAATATTTTTTAATATATATATATATATATATATATATATATATATATATATATATATATATATATATATATACATACATACATACATACATACATACATATGGGTATGTATATCACATGAAAATTCATATATTAATTTATGCAAGTTGTTTCCAAAAAATGGTTTGATGATAGGGCTGTCAAAATGGCTCATTGTTCGTGAACAGCTCGTGTTCGGCTCGTGAAGAAGCTCGTGTTCGACTCGTTTGCTAAGTTAAGAAGCCTTAACGAGCCGAACAAGAACAAAGATTTGTTCGTTCGTGTTCGGCTCGTTTTGGCTCGAAATAGTGTTCATCAATTATATATATATATATATATATTGATGAGCAGTATTTTTAAAAAATTTAAAAGATTTATAATCAATTAAAATTATTAATTAAAAAAATAGAATAAAAATTATTAAATTAGATTCAAATGATGTTTTAATATAAACAATAATTTTAAATCTTGCCCCAACCCTTAACATCTTATGGTTACATGATTAGGGTTGTCAAAACGATTCTTTGTTTGTGAACAGCTAGTGTCGTGTTCGGCTCGTTAAGCAAATGAGCCAAATACGAACACACTTTCTGGGCTCGAAATATCAACGAGCCGAACACGAGCTGAGCTATTTGATGAAACCATTAAATTAATTTGTCTAAAATTTAATTTTAAATATTCCTCAAGCCATGTTTAATCTCTTTTCTAATATTTAATTAAATTTAATCTTAATTATGCTAAAAGTATTTTTTGATGACTATATTGTAAAAACAATTAAAATTTATAATAAATTTATTTTAAATAAATTTCATAATTTATAATCGAATATTTTGAGCTAATAATTACAAAAAGGACAAATTAATTATAATTGCCCCAAAATACAATAAACCGCGCCGGTAGCAAGAGGCTACAAAGACGAAAGAAGAAAGGGCTTAAAAATGCCCCTTTTTTCATCCATACTCCCTAACCGATTCTCTCCCCTCGCTCGCCTAATCACTCCGCCATCTTCCCCTTCCCGTCGCCCGTTTTCCATTTTTTCTCTCCGGCCACCCTTCCGGAGCTCGGCAACGTCGGCATACTCTATCTGGAAGCACCATCTTCTTCTCCCAAGCAGAAGCAGGCTTCAGCTTCCGCTGCGGCTAGGCGGGTCTGGCTGCTTGGTTGGTGAAGGATCTCCTTTGCTGGTGTCAATGGAAACTTCGGCGGACAAGGTTGCGGGGGCGGAAGATGGAAGAGAGGATAGGGATCGCAAGGACCGTGCTCAGGTTAAGCTGGAGGAGCTGAATTGGGATCACTCGTTTGTGAGGGAGTTGCCCGGCGATCCGAGGTCCGATATTATGTCTCGTGAGGTGCTTGTTTCTCTTTTAGGGTTTAGTGTTTTAGCTACCTTTTCTAAAATTCGTCTTCCTTGTCTTGTTAAATGCTCTGGTTTATTTTTAGCTTTCTTTGCATTACTTATATTAGAGTAAATTTATGTCACAACAATTTTGATGAAATCTGTATATTAAATTTCAACATCTGGTAGATTTCTATTGCTGGGAAATACTCAGATCAAATAGATTCTTTTGCTTGGTTTCCAAATTTAATGCTCTAGGTGCTATTATTTAAAATTTGAGCTTGGATTTTAGGGTACTTTTGTTTTAGGAGGGCGTTTCAAAATCCTCTAGAGTAGCATAATATAATTTATTAGTAGTTTTGATGTTAAACTATAAGTTATGCATAATTGTGTTAAGAACATTGCTAGTGGTGGAACCATGGTGTTTCTATGAGATACATTTGCTATGCTAAAGTTTTTACTAGACTTTTTAATATCATATAACAAACTGAATTTTTTGCCCCTTTAAACTTAAATACTTAATGATAATTTAATATTAATTATATTTTAAATATGATAATAATATTTATACTTGCTACTTCTGGATTTTTATTATTTTGTTAACTCTCTCAATCTCTTCTTGTGCTCCGGTTCGACCACTGAACATTGCAACTTAGGTTCAACGTCAATTAAAGTTACTAGAATCCTTGAAACACCAAGTTCTTTATTCTTTCGTAACCTTTTTATTCAGCAATTATTGTTCTTATATGGTATCTAATTTATCTGACTTGTACGCTAGGTTTATAATTTTTTAACTCCAGATGATATGGATTATTGATTTACCAACCTTATGATTGAGCCATGTCTTTGTTACTTGATTTAGGTGCTACATGCTTGCTACACCAAAGTATCACCATCATCTAATGTAGAAAATCCAGAGCTTGTTGCATGGTCTGATGCAGTTGCCAAGTTACTTGACTTGGATTCTAACGAGTAGGTTACTCAGTTTTTCAACTTTTTTCCCTCAACCATCTTATTTAAAACTACATTATCACTCCTCAGCACATTTCCTTTTTGAGTTGAAAGACTTCCTCATGTAGTTTGTTGCAATGCATATTCATTAATATTTAGTCACCAACCATTTTGCTAAAAATTTGTGTTTTATTTAGAATTATAACATCGTTTACTTTTTTTTTTTTTTACATTTTTTAAAATTATTCAATCTATGTATTTGGGTATGGACTTTAGTCCTACTGAGAGGAGAATGCTCATTCTTCTCCCTTTAATATTCAATGCTTTAAGATTTTAAATGTACGGTCAAAATTTTTCTTTCTTTTTAACATAATTAAAATTAGTGACATAATTTCTAAAACATCTGAATTTTTATGATTATTAATACGCATCAAAATTTTTTCTCCATCTTAGCTTTAAATTTTAGAAAATTTGGCTTTGTTATGTGTAGTCTTTCAAATGAATTAGAATAAAATATGTGACCTATCAGTTTTATTTAATTGGAATTTGATGCTTTTGATTGATGAAATTCTATTGGTAAATTATAATTTTTATTTGTGCTTCTATATTTTGTTTAATCAAGCTTGATGAATGGTTTTATTAATATTAAAATTGATGAAAGTTATTTTTAATTAATTTTCATGCCTTTAGAACCCATTTGTGTGATCTTGAATTTGAAGGCCACACAAGATGATAGCCATCGAAACAAAATCTTTAAAAGAATGATCTTCTTCCTCCTAGGATCTTAATAAGAAAAAAGTCTATCTCCTATTTGTACATATGCTACTAAAATTTTGTTTGCTATCATCATTATAGTTAGTTATATTTACTTACTTACATCTAGGACATGATAGATTGTTCTGGGAAGTTTGGCAATTTTGATTGGAGGTTAAATTATCCATTTTGTGCTTCTCATGAGAGACATAAAGATCTTTTAGTGGAACAAAAATCAAATATATGATAGTTAATTTAAGTCAATGTGAAATAAATAATTATTAGTTAATTTAAGTCAATGTGAAATAAATAATTATTTATCGATGTTGTTGGAAGATCAAGCCATATGTAAGTGTGATAGGTTTATGTATTTTGGATTTGGTTTACAAAGAATTGTGATATAAAAGAAAATACGACTTCTAAAATTAAGATTGTGTGGTTTAATTTGAGAATTACCTCAGGAATACTGTCTGATGGCAAACAAAAGTGTTGAAATTAACTTAACTTTGAATTAGTTTGGTCCAACTAAAAAAAAGGTTCTTGCTTGGCTTAAAGTTGATTAAAGTTAAAATTTATTAAAGTTTTGTGTGCTTAAATCGACTCAAAATCCTTCAAATTTTGAGTGAACGTGAAATTGATGTTTATTAAACTGAGAATTTTTTCTCAATTACTTTATTTTTGAAGATTTCTAATTTAATTTTTTCAATTTCTTTTCGTTGATGTTATTCTTCATGTGGATAACTAGAGAGAAAAAAACTTAAATTATGGAGGTCAACTTTAGAATCCAAAGGCTTTCGTTTGAATAGATCTAAACCTAAATGCATGGAATGTAATTTTAGTGGTAGTAGGTCTAGTGACTGCAATGTAACAATTGGTAATGAAGTCATTGATACAAGTAAACTTTTTTAATATCTCGATCTGTTGTTTAAAGTGATGGTGATATAGATGGGAATGTTATTAGTAGAATTCAAGTTGGATGGTCGAAGTGGAGGAATCCATCATACCTGTTATGTGATAGAAATGTATCGCTTTGACTTAAATGAGAATTTTATAAATTTGTGGCGAGACTTATAATGTTTTATAGCGCAAAATGTTAGCCTGTAAAAGATCAGCATAAAATTAAGTGTTGTTGAGATGAGACTGCTCAGGTGGATGAGTGGCTCTATTCTTAGAGACAAAATGCGAAACAAATATATACGTGAAAGGGTTAGAGTTGATCCAGTGGTAAACAAAATTAGAGATTTGCTTTAGATGGTTTGGTCAAATTAAACATTGACCATCTGATGACCTAGTTAAGAGATTAGATGTTTTAGATTTGACTTATGTTGAGAAAGGTAGAGGTAGACCTAAATGGACTTGGGCATGTTTTATAAATAAGAGTCTTAATTTATCAGAATTAAGTGAAAATATGACACTCAATAGGACAATGGAGAAAAAGTGATTTATGATGTATTGGACCCCAGTTAATAGGATAAAGGCTAGTTGTTGTTGTTGTTCGTGTTTTATTTATAAATAGTAGACACAAATACAGTCATGTAGACTTGCCTACCCATAAAAGGGTCTAAAGACTAAGTTTGGGTCATCAAATTTTGAGTGATTAAGAAGTTTGATTTTTTTAAGAGAACTTAAGATAATGTTATGAAGTCTTAAAATCTAGATTTATTAAAAAATGAATTTTTAGGCTGATAATGTTATTGGTTTGATGTTGTGCCGAAATAATGCCAATAGCAAGTAAATGTATAATAGAAATGAAAATATTAAGCAAAAAATATGATAAAAGGTAGTCATTTGAAAGATAATGATTTCGAGGAAATGGTGGGAGTACGTGTATGTTGAAGATAAGATAGTTAAATATATCATGTAAGTGGTTTGCAAGTGTACATTATATTTAAAATAAATTTATTATAAATTTTAATTATTTTTATAATATATTCATCATAAAATATGTTTATTAAAATTAAGATTAAATTTGATTAAAATATCTTTTTTGCAAAAAGTTTCAATTTTTTCGATATTTAAACAATATATTGTTGTTTTGTATTTTAATTTTAGTTTTGTAATTCTGGTGTGTGTGTGTGAGTCACATTAAATATTCTAAAACAATTAGTGTGTTCATTGAAGTTGTCTTGAAGGAGTAGCTTATAAATCACCAAGTTTGGTTTTTATTTTTTAATTTTAGATCATATTCAATATATATAGTCCTTTAGGTACTATGTTTATTAAATGACTTTACTAACCTGTGCTTAAACAAATTTAAAACCTTATTTATGTTTTGTATTTCCGATGGTTGGCTAATAATTTAGAGATGCATCCACCATACTATCTTTTTAGCAGTTGCTTAAAATCCCGAAGCACATTTGATGGAAATGTTTATTTTATCTAATCTACACTTTTTTTATTTCATAGAAGGTTCTTTGATTTACATAATAGGACTCCAAAAGCTTTTAAATTATAGAATGCATTATGTTAATGTGTTTTTGTATGGTTTTTGAGGATCTTCGCGAATATACCCTTTATCTTTCTTTTTGTGGGTAAAGAAAGCTAGATGTAAATGATAAGGGAAATGATACCAGTCAAATATAGAAAACATCAAGAAAACACTGTAAAACCATAGAAACAACAAGAATGAGATCACTTGACAACTTCGAGCTTGCCTAAAACTCCAGGTAATTGCGGGGGAAAGGCTTTGGCAATTCAAGGATGCTTACATTTCCATCAAATTGAGGGAGAAGGAAAGCAGGAATTAAGACTAATTTATTTCATACTTATTCTTCGTTTTCATTCCTAGTTTTCTCCACAAGAGTATTTATATGCGAGAAAGCTACACTCTAACCTAATAATTAGCCTAACAACCTGTAAGCCTTTTCTCACAGATGACCTTTTAAACTACTCATTACATTGATGCCTAACAGAAAACTACTTCCAAAGCAAACTACAATAGAGGGCGTTTAATGGAAAGAATGCTATAGGAATGAAAACTGCCTGCTATGGAGCATATTTTCTGTTTTGTGTTCATCATTTGTTAGATGGAAGCAATGATTGTAAACCTTTGTTCGATTTGCAATACATTCCTTTACCGTGCTTATTTGCCTAGCATCTTCTCTACTTTAGTCATCATATTTTCTGTGCTATGATAAAGAAATGTCTTTTTCTTCTGCATTGAATATCTTTTTCAGATTTCAAAGACCAGATTTTCCCCTCATATTTTCTGGAGCATTGCCTTTGTTGGGAGGGTAAGATTCTTAGCGGGACATTCATTCTTTTTTTTTTTTCTATTTACCCCCATGATTAGTGATATTAATGATGGGTAAAATCTGTAGACTGCCTTATGCACAATGTTATGGTGGCCACCAATTTGGTTTGTGGGCTGGTCAGCTTGGTGATGGCCGTGCTATAACACTTGGTGAAGTTGTAAATACTCGTGGCGAGAGGTGGGAATTGCAACTTAAGGGAGCTGGAAAGACTCCCTATAGTCGATTTGCAGATGGCCTTGCAGTCCTGCGCAGCAGCATTCGTGAATTCCTTTGTAGTGAAGCAATGCATGGTCTTGGAATTCCGACAACCCGCGCCCTTTGTCTGGTCACAACAGGAAAATCTGTCTCACGGGATATGTTCTATGAGTATGTCTCTTGTTCAGACGCTTTGTCATGATACACTGGTTTATTTTCTTTTTTTTTATCGGTCACATTTCTGATGGATTGAGGTTTGTTATTTTCTACTGTCTTGGATAATGTAGAAAGCCTTGCTGTGTTGATAATCTATATTACATCCTTGCAAATTATTTGAAACTGTTGCATCTTATTTATGTCATTCAATATTTCTTATTTTTGCCATCAGGAGGCGTGAGTTTTGGGGTAAGTTTAGGCTGGTGGCATGTGTGTGGTGTGGGTTGACGTGAGCTATTTTCCTTGCTTTGTCATTTCAGTAACAAATGAACCTATGAAGACTTGCAAAAATCTGAATGGTAAATGAAGTGCGCTATTGTTAATTTTCTGCTCTGCAAATGAATAGGCTTCAACTTTGGCATTTCTATTGTCATTAGGTGCTTTATACATACATACAAATACATACAAATATATATATATAAATATATATATATATATATATATATATATAGATAACAAAAGGGATCGATAGTCTTCAAAAGGGATCGATAGTCTTTTGTCATAAAAATTGGACATAATTGTTTTCCAGCTATGATGAATTTTGCTGTGAAGTGATGGGAGATTTTTATTCCTTTGAAATATTTATGCGATTTGATTGCCTGCCAAAACCAGTTTTAAAGCCATTTTTTTAAAATTAAGATTCAGACAAATTTCTCGAATTTTATGAGTTGTTTAATTGTTCATTTTTCTTTAACAAATAGATTTTAGAAACTTTGATAATATTTTCTATGTATATTATGTATTATTTTACTTTTGAGAAGCTATTTAGTGTTATCAATATGTTTCTCCCTATTTATATTTGCTGGTCAATGCCCTTTCTTAATCGAACTTTCACATCATCCTATAGACTAGGTTCCTCCATTCTTGGTTAACTTTTATCTGGAAGTTTCTTTATGTGTTTTAATGTCATGCTTGGTAGTTTTTCTTGAGGTTTTATAAACTATTTGCATTGTAATTTTACTAAATGTTCTAAAGAGTTAAGTTGATTAATAAAATTAATACTTCAAACACTGACATGATAATTTATGGATATTAATTGTTTAGCGGTAACTCGAAAGATGAACCTGGTGCAATTGTCTGCCGTGTTGCTCAATCATTTCTGCGCATTGGTTCATTCCAAATTCACGCATTCAGGGGCAAAGAAGACCTTGATATTATACGCACTTTAGCAGACTATGCCATTCGCCATCATTTTCCTCATCTTGAAAAGATGAGCAAAAGTGAGGATATTTCTTTTGGAGCTGGTCTAGAAGGATCTCCAGCTGTGGACTTAACGTCTAACAAGTATGCAGGTAGCGTTCCTTATAAACTTAGTTATGCTTTTAGCAAAAGGGCAAAGCTGATGACGATGATATGTGTATCTAGGACCTAGTACTGACCAAAATTTATATGTTATTTTCATGAATCACACTAGCTTGGTCAGTTGAAGTTGCTGAGCTTACCGCTTCCCTGATTGCCGGATGGCAGGGAGTTGGCTTCACTCATGGTGTGCTGAACACTGACAACATGAGCATACTGGGATTAACAATAGATTATGGCCCTTTTGGTTTCCTGGATGCTTTTGATCCAAGCTATACTCCTAATACCACTGATCTCCCAGGAAGAAGGTATTGTTTTGCAAATCAGCCTGATGTTGGGTTATGGAATATTGCTCAATTCACTGCAACTTTGTCAGCTGCAAATTTGATCAACCAAGAGGAAGTAAACTATGCTATGGAGAGGTGATATGTTCTTTACGCTTTGCTGAATAGTTGATCTCTAATTTGTTTTGACTTGGAATCTGAATTCATCTATTTTGTTCAGATATGGAATAAAATTTATGGATGATTATCAGTCTATAATGACCAGGAAACTCGGTCTAACCAAGTATAACAAACATTTGATTAGTAAGCTTCTCAACAACATGGCTGTTGATAAAGTTGACTACACAAATTTCTTTCGTCTACTTTCAAATATCAAAGCAGATCGCAAGATTCCTGAAGATGAGCTTCTCATTCCCCTCAAAGCTGTGCTGTTAGATATAGGCAATGAGAGAAAGGAAGCTTGGATAAGCTGGATGCAGACCTATATTGAGGAGGTATGATTTCAGGAGCGTGAATGCCATCTGCGCTTTTGTTTTTCATTTTTTGTTTGTTTATCCTGTTGAAAAAGCTGCTATTTTTCACTGCTTCAACAACAACAACAACCACAAGCTTTTATCCTACTAAGTGCGGTCGGCTATATGAATCCTTTTTCTCCATTGCATCCTTTTGAGTGTCATATTTTCATTTAATTCTAATAAATTGAGATCATTTTTATACAATATGCCCAAGTCTTTCTAGGTCTACCTAAGCCTTTCTTAACATAAGTAGAATCTAAAGCATCTACTCTGCTGACCGGATCATCGGATGGTTGACGTTTCATGTGATCAAACCATCTAAGACGACTCCCTAATTTTGTCCGCCACTGGAGCATGACACATCAACTTAATTTCTCTATAATTTGCACACTTTTGTGCATCCTTATTCTTCAAAATTGGGACCAAAATATTTTTCATCAACTCCTCAGACATCTTTTTAGTTTTAAAAAAATATTAAGGAATTTAGTAAGTCGAGAAACTCTCACTCCCAAATCTCCTAAATATTTCCACACTTCAATTGGGATTTTTTTTAGGTCCTACTGATTTTCCACCCTTAGTTTTCCTTGAAGCTTCAACTTCTTTTTTATTAATGCGATGATAAAAATAAAATATTTTATACTTATCAACGATATTAAGATCACTAAGGTCGATCGTATTTTAAGGAACTTCATTGAAAAGTTTATCAAATAGCTCACCTACCTATGTTGACTGTTTTTTCTAAGAAAAGTAATTTTTAATTTTCATCTTTAATACGGTTTACTTGAGTTAAATTTTTATTTTTTTTATCTTTATTTGGCTAGTTTATATGTGTGTGTGTATTTCATCCTCTTTAGTATCTAATCTATTATAAAGATCACTAAAAACAGAATTTTTAGCATCATATAAGTGTTCACGTAGACTCTCTACTGGGTTCTTATATTTTTCCCTGTTGCTAAGATTTTACATTAAAACCAATTTTTATAACACTTATTATATTTTATCTTTTCTTGCACATTATTATTCCACCACCAAATATTTTTATTTATAGAAACTTATTTCTTTTGATTTTCCCTATATCTTTTGCCATTTGTTTAATAGTGTTTGTTATTTTATCCCACATAGAAATTGATTATTTATGAACATCCCAAATCTTGAAATCTGAAGTTTACTCTTAAAAATAATTTTATTTAGTTTTTAGGTTTCCCCATCTAATTTGATGACAATAATTTCGAGTATTATTTATCTTACTACGCTTCACCTTAAAATCCAGAACTAATAATCAATATTGAGCGCTTAAATTCTCTCTTGAAATGACCTTACAATCTTTACATTCTCGACGATCTCTTCTCATATGAAAATAATCAATTTTATTTTATTAGATCTATTTTTATAAATAATAATATGTCAATCTCTTTTTTTAAATTAAATATTAACAATAACAGAATCATACACTAAAATAAAATATATGACTTTGACTTCTTCATTAGTCACTATGAATATTTCTAAAATAATCTACTACTCTACCAATATATCTCCTCCAATAAAGATTTCATTTTTCAAGTGATATCATTTGTATTAATTCTTCTTAGTCATTTCAGTTTAGACCCTATATCTAAATCTACTTGAGGAGCATAAGCATTTATAATATTTAAAATCTGAGTATCAATAACAATTTTAAGGGCTATAATTCTATTGTCAATTCTATTAATTTTTACAAAATTATTTTCAAAGTCTTATATATAATTACACCTGCACTATTTCTAGTGCTGCTCCTACCTGAATACAAAAGTTTAAAACCTAAGCTATCATTCTCCTTAGTCTTTCTCTAACCCATTTAGTTTCTTGAATACATAAGATATTTATATTCCTATGAACCATAATATCAATTAATTCGATTAATTTACTTGTGAGAGCCTATATTCCAAGATCCTATTCTAATATTAATTTCATGGACTAACTTCTTTACCTACATTCGTCCATAATGTGGGAGCCCTTGCTTATTTGACATTACACTTGGGTGCCGGTGTAGCGACCTTTACATACTTTTCAGTGTATTCAAGACATACAACGATCCCTTCCATGGAACGGCCTAGCATTTACACAATGATCTAAAAGATGCATGTCATGATTTTTCGACAAATTTTACGCTGGTTGTCGACTACCTAATGCAGCCATCCACTTTTCACATCTATGACATGAGACCCAACAATGACTGTACTAAATTTTTCGCTGCTTCAAAAAATTCTATTCCTCTATTATTTTAATAGACTACTCAAGCCTGCAATCATAAGAGGGGTAGTTTTATCTTCTTTTGTGGACTTTATATGCCAAATTTGAATTCAGAATTGTGGACAACTCAAGCCTGCAATCATAAGAGGGGTAGTTTTATCTTCTTTTGTGGACTTTATATGCTAAATTTGAATTGAGAATTATGTGAAGATTTTGAGGTGATGGGGAACGATCAAAAGTTTTTTGCAGGATGCTATAAATACTATATTAAGATCTATGTAATTGCTTTTCAGAAGTAAAGGCCAAACGGTTTCAGATGTAATGAACTTATAAATTAGGATCTTATGGAGATGTTGTAGACGTTTGGACCTTATAGTAGTGAGTTTTGTAATGTGAAAATACATAATAATATAGTGCTAGCGTGTTATATTTATTTTATTTTATTTATTTTCTGTTCTTCACCATAAAATAAAGGAGGGAGGAAATGAGCATGAGAAATGTTTCGTCAAGCTTGATTTTTAGAATGTTTCATGATGATTTGGTTGCTCATCAAATATTTAGTTTTTTTTTTTTTCTTATGATTGATGCATAGATAGTTCGTATGATGTCTTTTATTCTATATTTTATTTTATGGGAATGTTCAAATTTGTATTTAGTATGTGACGATAGAATTGAATGGGGAAACAGTCATATTTAATAACTGCAGTGATATTAGGACTTCTATAATATGCATTCTTTTATTTTTATATTTTATTCGATGTGTAGTTTTGAAATCATAAATTTTCTTACAAATCAATATTTAAATATTTTGTTTTCATTTGGATTGGAACAGTTTTATTTCACACTAGTACTGAAGCCATATCTCTATTAAAACACTTGCCACTTGCGTGTATGAGTATTGTTTTCTGGCACTATTTGACTGAAGTCACTAGTTAATACACCCATTGGCATCCCTTATTTTTCTAATACAGAGATAAAGCATTCTTCAGTTTTTATTTTTCCTTTTATATTGGAGGGGGAATTTAATCGCAGACAGACGTACAAACCGTATATGCAAAACCATGAACCCAAGATCTTTTGGTTCAAAGACTAAGCTCTCAACCAAGAGGCTAAGATGGCATATTTTTCCGTTGACTTGAGCTACGAAAATAATTTTCTTTGTGGGAGATTTACATGGATACAATTCAATTATTATTCACTTACATGTCTAATATCTCGGTCTTTATATTTTTGCTTATATGACTTTTTAAAATTCCAGAATGACAAAATTATGACTGGCATTAACCTATCTACCGAGAAACACCATTTTATTTATATGTTTTGCGATTGTGTTGTCACTCGAGTGTTGAAATAAATATGTAAATATATAAGAACTCATGTTTGGTATGTAAATCCCCAATTTTCTGATTGGTCAAACTGCAACTTTTGTTGCCTTTGCCTTGTGTTACAAAACTTCAAAACATCAAATATCTTTGGAAGGCCACCAGTTTTTGCTAAAACCTCATTTTGATCAAACTAAATGCTTCTTGTATCATTATTATGAAGCTGTAATTTTCTAGTTATCAATTCTTCCTACAGCACTATCTCATATATTGCTCATATTTGTAGAAAGTAGTCGATGCAATGTAATTTGATTGCAGAAGCTTCCTAATCTAACATCACCTTCTTTCTTTTGTGTGCATTATTTAGTTGATCGCTAGTGGCATCCCAGATGAGCAGAGGAAAGCTGCTATGAACTCTGTGAACCCAAAATATATCCTTCGGAATTATCTATGCCAGACAGCTATTGATTCAGCTGAGCAAGGAGATTACGACGAGGTTCGTCGTCTTCTGAAAGTAATGGAAAGCCCTTATGATGAACAACCAGGAATGGAGAAATATGCGAGGTTGCCACCTGCATGGGCTTATCGCCCTGGTGTCTGTATGCTTTCTTGTTCCTCCTGAAACTGTCTAGTTTCTGCTGTAATGTTGTACAAAATTTATCATCATGCACACAAAATCTTATATTATGTTTAATCCAGAATTATTTTTTTTTATTACAAATTAGGTGAAGATCACAGCGGTTTACTGAGAACAATTTGTATCCAGTGAGATTTTCTCCTGTTAAATAAATGAGTTTGCTGTTGTTTCAGAATTAGATTGTGTTATATTCTCGTTCTGTTTTGGCTTTAGACCTGCGGACCTCCTTATTTCATATCTTGCTGTAGAAAAGGGAAAATTATTCCATACGGATAACGTACGTAGCGCTGCATACAGAATCCACAAATAACCAGCGAATAACCCATAATAACTCCATGAATAACATTAAAATAGAACTGCGGTCGTTATTGGCAGATTATTAGAAAGTTATTGCAGCATTATTTGAGCAATAACATCCCAATAACCTCACAATATCCCGAATAACAGATGAAAAATATTAAAGTGAAACTGCAGAGGCTACTGGGGCGTTATTAGAAGGTTATTTGTTAGTTATTCGGAATAATACTGCAATAACCTCCTAACAACCTTCCGATAATCCTGAAATACACGATTTCGGAGGTTATTCGCTGGTTATTCGGTGGTTATTAGCGGATTCCGTACGCAGCGCTACGTATGTTGTCGGTATAGAATAATTTTCTGTAGAAAAGACCTTTTTGCAGGATAGGGTGATATGAATTAATGGCTGCAAGTTTCTTCTTTAGGCTTGTGACAGAAAAAGTTCTTTATATTTGATCAATATGAATGGTAATTGCTCAAAAAAGGAAATATAGCTCTTTACAGTAGTAGTTTGCAGCGGAGATTTTTATGAAATAGTAGAATTTAATGATATTCTTACATGTTAGTATAGAGATTTTAGTGCACAAATGTTAAATGAGTACAGTTTTTATGTGCAACGTTGATGGGGTTTTGATGCAATTTGCCTTTTAGATAGTTTAGGGTATAAAAATGTCTAATGAGTAGTATCAACATTGAATATAATGTAAGGGTGTGATGGTGGGGACTGCAATTATTTCGTTATCTTGTTTTGTTATTGGAATTATCTTGATCAAGTCCGGGACTTGGAATTAATTAAAATGGAGAACAGACAGACAGATGATGAAAAATAGATTACTATATTTATTTATTATTTAACAGATGAAAGATCCATTAATTAAATTAAATTAAAACATTAAAATTAGATTTAACTCGTTACTAGTTGCCCACGCTAACTTTAAATATATATATTTTTTATTACTCATCATTCAATCAATTAATTTAACTTAAAAAGTTAGTTAAAATAACTGAGCTAAGCAAGTCAATAAATACTTTTAAACTAAAATAATACAAGGGGAAAAAAAAAATGAATGGTGGTTAAGTTTCATAATAAATTCGATATAAATTTTTAACATGTTATTTAAAGAATTTATATCAATATCCTTATAATATCATTTCATATCATCATTATCGTTGAGACAGATCAATATTAATATCGATTAATCACATTCATATCGATATTGTATACATTTAATTGTAGTTCATTCACTAGTACTATCAAGGGGTAACTCCATCATAATTAGTCATGCATATACAAGCAGTCAACGTAAACATATGTATTCATCGCATTCAATTCAACATACTATATAAAATATATACTACACGCATGAGTAAATAATTGCCACATTCACAAGGATATCATTAATAAAGAAAACAATTTGTCAATCAGAATAAAATACCCATAAATATCATCAATTGCAAACATATTTGAGAAGTAAATAAACTATTATTATACTTAAAAAGTAAGAGTACTCACCTTGATTACAAATGATTTACTTACTTTTAGAGTTTGTCACCAGTTCTAAGTTACCACCTATAATATATTGAGGTTACTAAATTTATTATTATTATTATTATTATTATTATTATTATTAATTTAATTAGCAAATTTCCTTATTACACATGTTCAAACTACTATGCAAGAAGGTTCATCACTTCTCTTCTTCTTCTCTTTTTCTTCGACACTTGGCTAGGGCACAATCGAAGCTCCTCCTTCGTCTTCCTCTTCTACTCGTCTCGACAGTAGAGCTACCCTCTACTCCAGAGTTCGGCTTCGGCTCCTACACACGAACCTTCTTCCTTCTGCTTCTTCTTCTTCTGCACGACAACATGGCCGACTTCAATTTCCTGAACTCGTTCCTCCATTCCCTTTTTTGCTTGCCGGACACTCCGCTTCTCCTTCTCTATTCAGTTTCTCGACTGCTCGCTTCCTCATCCCAAATCCTCGCTTCTTTATCTCCTTCGACTTTTCGTTTCTTCTCCCGGGCACAGAACGTTACAGTCTTACCCACTTACAAACCTTAAAACGGATCATTCATTAAGGTGAAGGTAAAGACTCGATACAATATGAGTTATATGTACTTCATAACACATAACTACGGAAGCACGAAAATATGCCAAGAAAACAAATTAGACCTCGCCACCATCAATAGCAATAAGTTCTTCATGCTCATTATGAGTAAAGGGAATATCCTCGATGTTAAATAGGTTGTCTCGGTTGACTTTGAGTAGGAGCTGAAGCAGTAGACTCTTATCTTTTTCTGCCTGCTTGCCAATTTTTGTGAAGTAGTTACGCCTGATTTCTAATCTTCAGTGCTCTTCGGACCAAGAGATGGACAATATTTTGCTATATGATCAGGTTGACGTCACCAATAGCGGGCGTTAGTGCCTATCAAACATTCACCCTTATGTTGTATTCCACATCTTGCATAAGTGACTCCAGTACAATGAGTCGTGTTTTTGTTAACTCTACCCCGAATTATTCTTGGATTTATTTTCAGTGGATCCTTTGGAGTGATCTATTGTTCTTCTACAGTATTCCTCTCGTGCTTCTCCTTACTCTTCCGAGTAAGTTGATAGTCGATTTCCTCTATTCTAGCTCGTTCTACTAATATCGAGTATTCATCAATTCTTGAAGTTACTAACGATTGTCTGATAGAATCCTTTAATCCTGAAAGAAATCAGTAGTACTTTTCTTTTGCAGTTAGAAAAAACTGTGGTGCATACCTCGATAGTGCAGTGAATTCTTTTCCGTACTGCATGAGCGTCTTCTCTCATTGTCTCAACTTGATGAATTTGTCCTGCATCTGTCTTCGAGCGAACAGGGGTACAAACCATTCTCCGAATATCTCAATTAATTCCTCCCAACTAACCATTGTGTTGGATATGTCCCCTAACCTATT
Organism: Papilionanthe hookeriana x Papilionanthe teres; assembly: GCA_022702705.1. Classification (NCBI taxonomy): domain Eukaryota; kingdom Viridiplantae; phylum Streptophyta; class Magnoliopsida; order Asparagales; family Orchidaceae; genus Papilionanthe; species Papilionanthe hookeriana x Papilionanthe teres. The sequence continues at coordinate 1,941,397 of CM040435.1, forward strand.
CTGACACTGCCCAAGCCATCACCTTTCGGCTTCACCATCCAACACAAATGCACACAGTACTCTTCTTTCATCCGGACAAGCCATGCTATCTTGTATTTTCTTCATCCTCATTAACCAGGTTTCCGTTTGAATTGGGACTTCAGTTCCTTTGAACAAAGGTGGACGTAGATATTGAAATATCTTCAAGTACTTATCTACATCAACAATATCATTTCCGATAGACTACGATTTAGACTCTTGAATAAATTGAGTCATCGCCGCCATCATTTGAGTGAGGACATTCGCGTTTACATTAATAGCAGGTTTTACTTCTTCATTTTCTATCGAATTTTCTTCTTCTATGATTTCGGGTATATCACTATGCCTGAATGGATAATTATTAAATTAAGTTTAATGTTTAATTTATATTTTTATTAAAATTTTCTTATAATTATCCTATTGGTTTTTTCATCAATATTCAATTAAATTATTCTAAATCTTGGCTCTGATATCACTTTTGTCACGACCTGACCCGGTACTTGAAATTAATCAAGATGCGAACGAGCAGATGGAAGGTGGAAAATAAATTAATATATTCATTCACTATTTAATATATAAAAGAGTCACCAATTAAATTAAATGAAAGCATTAAAATTAGATTTACCTCGTTATTAGTTGTCCCGACATTTTATAAACGTTTTCTTTCTATCACTCATCTTTTAATCAATTTAGTTAACCATAAAAGTTAGTTAAAATATCTATGAGCTAAATAAGCTAGTTAATACTCAAACTGCTAACTACTTCAATACAAGGAAAAAGAATAATATGCATGTCGGATAAGCTTCGTTATAAATCAATATAAACTTTTATCATGCTATTTAAAGAGTCTATATCGATATCTTGTAATATCATTTCATATTTATACAACCGTCATATGAGCACCGTCTAAAAAATAGTGTCAATTAAGATATATCAATATCATCATCTTCTTCCATTTGAGTGCACGGGTACATTAGTGTTCTTCCACTAGTACCATCACAGGTTAATTCTATTATAGTCAATCATATACATGTAAGCAGTCGATATAAACATATGTATTCATTACATTCAATCAACATATTATATAATAAACACACTAAATGCATGAGTAAATAGCTATCACATGTGTACCGATATGACTAATATAGAAAATAATATTTTAATAGAATAAATCAACTACAAATATCATCAACTGTAAACATATTTGAAAAGAAACAAATTATTACTATAGTTTAAAAGTAAGAGTACTCACATTCGATTACGAATGATTTTCTTTACTTCTAGATTTTGTGACCATCTCTAAGTTACCACCCATAAAATATTCAAGGCAGTATATTTTGCTGTTGTTATTACTATTATTATTATTATAATTATTATTATTATTATTATTATTATTTTAATTAGCAAACTTCATTATTAAATTGCAATACTTAAACTTTAGGTTTGAAATTAATACTTTTAATAATTTTATTACTTTAAAATTTTATTAACCAACTACCCCATTTTTAATAATTTATAATATACTTAATATTTAATTTAAAACCCTTACCTCTACAAACCCTTGGCGCGACACCACTCCGCACGCTCCTCCCCTTCCCGATCACACATGATCGAATTAGAGTGTGAGAATGATCATCTCACACACAACTTCTTTTCTTCTTGGACACTTGGCTAGGTCACAATCAAAGCTCCTCCTTTGTCTTCCTCTCCAACTCGATCGACAGTAGCACGATCCTCTGCTCCAGAGTTCGCCTTCAGCTCCCATGCATGATCCTTCCTCCTACTTCCTCTTCCTTTGTCAACTCCTCCAATGCAGTTCTCACGTCAGTGGGTATGCGACTTATATAGTTATAAATGAGGAGTCACAAAAACATGCTACGAAACAAAAACCTGTTGTAAGAAATTTAGTCTCATTAGTGGCTAACTTCAACATAAAAAATTAAATGATGCCAATTATTTTTATCGGAATAAAACTTTGAGACTCTACTTAAAAAATATTTTCCATGAAAGTCACCTCATTGACAATTCACTAGTTCGGACCGATTCCAATTATTTTGAGTGGATGAGAGTTAATGCCTAACTGTTAATTCAAACACAGATCTCTATTGAATCTGATCAATTTGGTCGTATTATTCATTATGATTGTTTTAAAGATACGATGGAGACAATATTAAACAAAATTAAGCTTTTGGATATAATATTTCCATTTGAGCCAAGTATGAATCCATTTAAATGAATTAAAATAAATTAATGATGAGATGAATATAATATAAAGAGTAGAATAAGTTACAATGTGCTTTTGTTTGTGTTCTATTTGTTAAGAAACGAATTCAAATTAAGTATTAATAAGTAAAATTATTGTGAATTTTTTTTATAGTATTATTAAGTATTAATATAATATATATTATTTTATAATTTAACATTAGCAAGTAAGTGATTGGCCAAAGGTTATTGTTTCTTGACCTTATTTTTGGTCAACATTTTTCGTTGACGTATATTCAATCTCATCGAGACATAAAAATTTCCTATCAGTGTCACTAGATGACTGAATTGACCTCAGATAAGCTATGACTTGAACTTCACCAGCAGCTAAAATTTGAGCTGACCCTAAATTAATTTAAAATTAAAATCTAATTGGAATGGAATTAATCAAACTAGAATTGAATCAAATATAATAAACTTTAGCTAAAGCACAAAATTGAACAAAAAAAATACACTTGAATTAAAATAAGCATCAACATTATTATTTTTTCCATTTATCAACATAAAGCTGGAAACATCATTCTAAAAGTTGCATAATGTTTATTATGACATATAAAGGCCGTGCAAAGATATTTGGTGATTATATGACAATATTTATATAAAACTTTCACGTTAAATTTTCATGTATGAATCGTGTTTCTATAGCCATTTATTATTTTCTTTATAGATCAATGCAGTGATTAGAATTTCATTCTGTAAGTTGCATGATGTTAGTTCACATATGACAAACGTGCAAATCATTTTCGAGATGATCAAACACTCTGTTTTACGTAAAAATATTTACTTCTGTTTTTATGTATGAAAAATAATCATACATAAAAATTTTTCAACGAAATATTATTTTTCAAAATGGACTACTTGAGTGCATCCAGATGGTTAAATTCTTTCAAATGAATCGCTCTGCCCAAATCGAACTTCATTTGGATGCCCTTCTAGCCTATGATAATCGAATAAAAATTTTGATAATAAAAGTATAATCTTAATAATTCACTCAAAATAGACTCAAATCTAAATCAAACTTCAACCAAAGTAAGTGTGAGCTAAAAATACTAAATTTAATCAATCAAAATTCGTTAAAAACTTCCATTTAAAATCCACTAAAATTATCTCTTTTAAGGTGGGACCCACTCCTTGACTTGAATATCCTGAGATAGGGCCCATCTTGACCAATACCAAGTTCACCAGTGTGTCATTCTCACTATTCTGAGCCAAATAAACTAAGGTCAAATTATCATCCATAACCATCTCCCATCTCTCATAACCATGTTGCCACATTGAATTGAAATATATTGAAATAGAGATCGCCTCAACCAAAACCAATTTCACCATTAGATTTCTTGAATTTTTCTCTTTTGTTGAGCCATGATTGTAATTTTGATCATAACCATCTCGAACCACTCCCAAGAATTCAAAATTCCCTTCCTTTCTCTCTAAACTACTTCCCCCACCCTTTCCCTCCATAAGTAGCCCCTTCATTCCCTCTCATTTCTCCTTTTGTCCAAACCTCTCCTTCCTCTCTCTCCCACTCCTTCACCACTTCAATTTCGAGCCAATTTTGAGCCGCACTAAATTTGAGCCAGCTCGTATGAATTTCGAGTAGGATCAAGCTCGATTCAATTTCAAGATAGCTCGGCTCGAAGTCAAATATAACGAACCATGAGCTAATTTCAAGCCGTACTAAATGTATTTGAGCCGACCCCAACTCAGCGCAAAAGTAAATCGTTAACAACCCCATAACTAGAAGATCTAATTAATCATGACAATAAAGTTGCTCTTTTTATTAATGTTTTACATTAACATCAAGTAATACATGACCTACATAAGCTTTCATTTCTATATGATCTTTTGTTTATTATTATTTTCACACATCCTGGATCATGAAATTGCAACATCAGGCTCTTTTAGCTTGAACTTCACAAGAAACAGCATAAACTCTGTACCAAGCACAACAGTGGTTAGAACTTAGAGGAACTTCTTTCAACTTGTAGTAATTGGGCAAGCTAAAAAAATTCATTTGCTACTGTAAAAACCTGTTTAAATGAACCGAAACAATTTTTTTTTTAAGAAATCCAAACTTTCAGAAGCAGATAATACTGGGCTTGTTCAAAGTCTGGATCTACCTTAACAAAGACAGAAAATATACCTTGATCAGAATCTGGATTCAAATATAAAAAGAACAAATTATAAACACTAAATGACAATGGCCATTTTATAAGAATAAACACATTTATGTTCCCATGAATTGATTGACAAACTTCTCTTGCATTTGGAACATAAAAGCCCCTAGAAAGAAAGACTTACTGTTTGGGCACATTGCTTTCTGGCTTCCAAATTGCAATCTAAATAAATGTACAATGGTGTGGAGATTAGAGGGATACTCAAGAATTAGAATCAGAAAAAAAAAAAAAAAAAAAGGATTAAACAGCCTTCTCAGTTCCCACTATCACTTTCCCTGTAAACTTGGCCTTTCTGCTCCTCCCATGATGCTCCATCTACTAAATTTGTTTCCTCTTTGGTCCAGAAGAGAGACACCTCAGAAGCAAAAAAGGGAAGCTGGAGATCTTTCTTGAGCAGAGAAGATCAGCAGCTGATGCAAGGAAACAAGAAATATGTTATCAAAACAATTGCTTCAACCGTTTGGCTGAGGAGGCTGATCAGTCGCTGGAACATGTTGAATGCTTTCAAAACCAATTGGAGATTGAAGAAGTGGACTCCAGCGATCGAAGATGATTCGCCCTCCTCGACCAATCCTGCCATGGAATCGGTAACTTGGTTTCGAACCATTTTCAATCGGTGAAGGTGCCGGAGGAACAATGCTCGCAGCAGCCAATCTATCTGGATCCAGAGGTCTTGTGAATAGCAGAACAGGCTCATGTAGGTCCTGCATCAGTGCAATATTCAAGACACATTAGATTAAATGTACCTTTGGTTATCTTAGATTAAAGCAATCTATTGTAAAAAAAGTCCAATTTATTTTACAAAATTGCTTCATGATATAGTTTGGGAGTGAAGTGAAAAATAAAATAAAATAAATATACCTTAATATTTTAGTTAAATACTTTTTAAATTGTTATTTTCTATAAATAAGCATGCAAAGTTAACCTAATGTCATCCATAAAGATTGATTTATCTTTCCATATAAAGTAAAATGAGATATTTCATCTGTTGTTTCACATAAGTTTATTATTTTTTTAAGTAGATAAAACAGGATATTAGTTTAGATTACTGGACTATTCACTCATATTTAAACGATCTTATTAGGGTGATAGAGATGATAATAAGTTGACTAAAGAATAGGGTAGCATTTAATAATTATAAGAAACTGACTCAAATGCTACTAAATATAAAAATTTGCCCCACTATACTTGATAATAATAATCCCAAAAGATTAAAATTAGTAGAAAAGAAGTCGACATCTTCTTCGATAAATTTACCATAAGCATATGTTAACAATGATTTTAGGACTTAGGTTGGCTATCAATTTTGGCATACCCTCTTGTAAGACCATCTGTGTGGCAAAGCCCTTCCCCGTTTCATGTGGCCCCTGGGAAGCACCACAATGTTGGGCCCTGCAAAGGGTGAACGTTGTGTTGCTCTCGCTCGGGGACGGACTGTTCTCGCATCATCTGAGTCTATAAAATCATCCTCACTTGACCCAAATTTGTGCGAATTTGAGTGAAAACCAGGCATTGCTATTCCATCGTCGACAAGTTGTGCTTCATGCTGGAAAAAGTATAAGAGTAAGAAATAAGAAGGAAGAAAAACATTGTGAAATTCCACAATAAGAAAATATACTAAGAGCTCATTCGGGGCACCTTTTTCATAGTTTTGTTTTTCAAAAACATGCCCAATATTATTTAGTTATATCTTTCTTTGTACTTGGTAAAAATTTAGAAGTGAAAAGCAACCTTTCATGCTCAGATATATCAGCGTGATGGTTATTAAAAAAATTGCTAAATTTTTTTCTAAACAAACATCATTTATAATACCCATAACAATATTTAAAAAAAATCTATTTTTTTACATTTCTAAAGCTACATTTACAAGTAGATGCAACTGCCCCAAAACAGACGCTAAAACACCAATACAAAAAAAAAAATAATAATAATAATAATAATAAATCAACTGTAGAAGTAGACAACCCAATTAATATACATAGGTTAAAAAAAATAATATAAATAAAAAATAAACCACCACAATTAAGTAAATTACCCTTAGCACACAGACAAAATTGCCTTAGGCAGACACTAGCACAACAATACTCCCCTCCCGAAAGACGTATTATCTTCAAGGTGGGAAAAAGTGAGGGTGAATCTCCTCCTCCACCATAGCTATCTTTGCATCTTCATACTCTACCTACTCGTCACATACTGTGAGAACTTGCAATGTTTGATCCTTGCATCGGTGCCTTGGGGCAAACTTCTCATCAAACCGAAAACATAATGCCTTGGCTCGCTTTTTCAGAATCTCTATGTGAAGCTCCTGATTGTGACCCATGGTTCTTGTTCTGTGAAACCTCTCTTTCAACATCAACTATTTGAGCTTTTGGTATCATTGTGGTTGTACTAGTTCGATATGACGCTCTACTTGTGTTACTCCTAATAGCCCTGTTCCATTGCATTATGATCTTCAACAAATTGTACTAATTTCATAGTTTCTCCCGGGCCTCATGATCTCAACAGTCAAAGTGTTACACATATGAGCATTAGACCCTTTATAAAGTTTCCCTCCAATACTGCTTCAGAAATTTTCCTTAGCTGTCACGACAAGAGCTCTAATCTCTCCATATACATAATGACAGTCCCATCCCAAGTCAATGCAAATAATTGCTAATGTAGGTCTCCTTGACTCAATACGTTCCAATAAGCAATCCTTAAATTCTTCCCATGAGCAGATCAGGTATCTAGCTTCCCTCCACTGAAACTACGCTAAGTCTTTCTCTCCAAACATAGCCCCGTCGCCATGAGCTTATCCTCCCCATTGAGCCCATTCACTATGAAATATCGCTCCACCCGGTACACCAATCCATGTACATCTTCCCAAAGATCAACATATTCAACTTCCAAATCCTATAATCTCCACCCTAACTTCCTCTACTTATTTTGTTTCCCCCATGTTTCAAGGGTAAAATTCCCTACTTTGATCATAAAAATAACCCATCTCGGCCTCTCCTTTCCTCTTCATGCTCCTTCATACCCCTTGCATAGCCCCTTCTCCATGTTTCAACCCAACCACCTCATCAAAATCTCTAATCCAACCCCAATCAAAGCCATGAGAGGGGTGTCAGCCAACTTTTTTTCTTTGAAAGAGTATAAAATTTAGTGATTTAGTTTAATATAAAAGGTATATGATTTTTTAAAATAGTTTTGAAAATAGTGTATTTTAATTTTGAAACATGAGACCGCCTGAATCTCATTTGTCCAGTGATTTGCATAATCGTGTCTGGTGTCACAAATGATACACATTCTCGAAAGATTAATGTATCCTGTGATGGTAGACCCAATCATACGAACTAAGGGACCCGTGATATCCGTTTGGTCTGCGAACCTTTATGTGTGACCGACAAGTTCCCCTACCTAATAGAAAGACTAGGTAGGGTTTATTTTATCTGGATTCCAAGTTCCCTATAGAGGCAAGCCCCTATAGTTAATTACATCTCAAATGACTGGTGTCATTTGAGAAAACTCTCGATAATGATCGGTGGTTCTGTCTTCAAGAATTCAAGGGTTTAGGTTTTCACGGTAGAACATGGAAAAGCAAGTGAGAGTGGCTCAAATGAGAACAGTTATTTCCAAGAGTCCAAAGGAAAGAAAAGGTAGGGGATGTCACAGATCTGAGATGAGCCCCAGTGACTTCCTAACTATCCTATGGTGTGGCTGCGTTTTGGAGACGATGTTAATTAAATGTTTTATCCTGCCAATTTTATTATTTGGGACTTACATTTGCATAATACCCGATTATGCAAATAGCCCGCAAGGATATGAGGGTTTACGTCGTACCGTACGACAACCTCAGAACCTAAAGCGTGTTAGGACTTACGCTGCGCAACACGGTTGCACAGAAGCCTAAAGAGGAGAGTGAGGGTTTATGTCGCACTAGGCGAGCTACCTCGAAATCCTATAGGTTTGTTGTTTAAACTAAAGTGAGAAATTGCTGAAGAAGATCCTCGTGCTCCTCGATTCAAGCTCCTCGGCATGTTGTAGAATGTCGACCACCTCCGATTGTGGTTTACTCCTTGCTCCTCATCGTGTTGCCCACGGTGTATGCTCCAAATTTCTTGTTGAAGTAGCAGCCCTAATGTCTAAGGTTCAAATGGTTTTGTCAAATGTGTTTCAATGTTTCAGGTTTTGTTGTTTTTCAGTTTTGCATGCAGAGTGAAGTAAATTCATTGGTAAATAAAAGTCTTTGGAAAGTAAAATGCAATGAAAGTAGATAAATAAAATCGAAGATCTTAAAATGTAAAAGCGTACGCAGGCATTGCTATCAGTTGCATGATTACTTATTACCAAGCATGGTATGACTTACGATAGATTTAAACAAACTTGCGACAAAGCGAAGCAAAGCGAGAAAACCCAATCACGAAAGTTAGAAAAACGAGTCGTAGAAATCACACGTAAAACTCGTAGTCACATATAAAAGACCGGAACTGGGTATAAGACATCAGTAGAGGTGGGGGCTCGGAAGCTGGATCATGTGCTATTCGACCTTGGACAAGAGTTACCGACCCGAAGATCTATGGAGGGCAGTCCTTAACCTCAATCCAAGTGACTAACAATGGACCTTTATAAGTTTTATAAGAAAGATTATTTGATTTTCATGCAAAAGTTGTTTAAGTTTTATGCAGAGTTCTTTTTAATAAGCAAAAGAGATTTTTTTTTTTAAATTTTTGTAAATATTTTGTAAAGTAGTATAGTCCACAGGCTAGTCACTCTAATCGTGCTAGAACTACTGACGACCTAAGATCATAAGGGGAAACGATCTAACCAAGAGTCGACGAATAGTATCATCGGTCCTTCATCTCACCATGGAGGTCCTCGATGTAGATACTATTCGATTATCCCTCGTATCCCTCGTATGATCACACATAAAGCATTATTATCATCGCCTCGCCACCTAGACCTCGGACTCACACCAGTCTGATGATCCATATGTGGCAAAACAAATGTCCCAATTGCCAGGAGGATTTGAGTGTAATGTTCAAGCTCAAATCTCGGTGCATTGAGTTTCATTGTTGGTTAAGCCATTTCAGGGAATTTCATTATTTTATTTAATTAAGGAAGGGTGAACCAAGCCTCGGTGCGTTCTCGTGTCTAATGTCTTGAACAATTTGTGAATTAGGGTCGAATCTTAGTTTCACCGTGCATTCGAAGGTTAGGTGGATGGGCTCTCACCTAGGGTGTGCTCCTAAGATCTAGGAAGCCTGCAGTGAAGATTATGTGGGTGACTCACCTAGGGTGTGCTCCAAAGGTCTAGGAAGCCTGTGCTGTGAATCAGGTGGGTGATTCTCACCTAGGGTATGCTCGTAAGGTCTAGGAAGCCTATGTGTGAATCAGGTGAGTGACTCTCACCTAGGGGGTGCTCCTAAGGTCTAGAAAGCCTGTGCTGGGAATCCAATAGGTGTGCTCCTAAAATCTAGGAAGCCTATGATGAGAATCAGGTAGGTATGCTCCTAACTCTAGGAAGCCTACACTTTAACTTGTGCTTGAAGTGACTAAAAGTGTTTTATTCTTCCTCAAGTTAAAATCAAAAATTTCCCTTTTTTGTGACTTAACCGTTTTAAACTACAATAAAAAAACGGAGAAAACGGAGAAGGCCGACTCACTTCCAACACAAGCAAAAGCCAAAAGGGAGGAAAATGCAAGTGAACCGGGCCTAAATCGCGATCTTAGGACCTCCAACGACTCGGGGCTGCAACTAGCAAGCCTATGCGGCGACTCTATGATCTCCTACGACTCATGGCGGCAACTAGCGAGTTTGCGCGGCGATCCTACGCTCTCCTACAACTCGGGGCAGTGACTAGACGCTCCAAACAACGATCCTAAGTGCTAGGTAGTGACCCTACGGCTTCTAGATGCTCCAAGCAACAATTAATTGGCGTTAGACAACACTTTCTAGGCTCCTACAGCAGCTAGCAACACTAAAAAAAGCCTCACACAGCAACTAACAGCACTTAAAGCCTCATACAGCAGCTCCAAACAGCTAAACAGCACTTTCTAAGGGCTAGACAGCACTTAACAGCTCACAACAGCTTTCTACAGCAGATTCTAAGCCTCTCACAGCACCTAGCAGCTCACAGCAGCTTTCTACAGCAAGTATACAACAATTAATGGCATCCTACAGCAGTCCCAGGCATTCTTGCAGCTCCAACCACACCAAACAGCCATATTAAATACCAAACAACAATTTAAATGATTCCAAACAGCAACAAGAAGGCTCCCAAATGGCTCCAAACAGTGTGGAAATTAACATTTAAAAGGAGTAACAAAACTCTCCAAAATAGTGAAAAAAAAAATCGACATTTAAGTTGAGTATGAAGCCCTCCAAAATGTTGAACAAATCAGCATTTAAATGATTCACATAGCTCTAAAGAAACAACGGGTAAAACCTCAAATTTAATGTCTCAAAACCGCAAGTAAAACAAGCCCCAAATGGTGAATTTAATGCCTAAAAAACAGTGAATAAAACAGTGCCCAAATAGTGAGTTTAGTGCCTCCAAAACAGTGAGTAAAACAGCCCAAAATTAGTGTTTTAAAGCTTCCAAAAGCAATGTGTTACCAGCCCAAAAATCGGTTAACAAAAGTGCCCTGAAATGGTTTGTAAATCAGTCCAAAATGTTAAACTTCTCCAAAACAGTTGGAATGTTGGGTGGCATAAGCGTGAAAGTAAAATTCGGATGTAAAAGATGTAAATGCTTTGCAAAATGAGTTTGAATGTTGATGGAGAAATCATAGACCAATGAGTGCTACAGTAACAGAAAAGTCACTAGGTACATTGTTGACTTACCATTAGTACTCCTCCAACTTACAATCAGGTTTTGAACATTTATTCTACAGAAATTTCATCATAACTTTCACCAATCAAAAGAATAGGACCTTTAGATTGTTCCCAAAAAAAAGTAAGAAGAGAAAGTATGTAAATCTCAGATTTTCACCACCTCTTATAATTGCTGCAAATTTCTCAATAAATGAACCTCAAAATTTTAAGGATCAGGTATAATAAGGATTGCATGGTATGTATGTAAATGCCCTGATCCTAGTTTAAGAATTTAAGGCAAAGATTCAACAACAGTAGGAATGATCACCATGAGATTTAGTTTAAATTGTGTCTAAAATTAACTATTAGACAACCACATATGCCGCAAAACAGAGCAGGTTTGGGTTTTACCTGAATTATCGGGGCTGGGAGCAAAAATGAAGAGGTATGCCGCGGGGAAGGCGCAATCCGGGAGGGGACCAGACGGGAAAAGTCTGTTGTGCGTGAGGAGGACGAGGCGAGGGTTTCGGTGGGCTCGAGCAGGCGAGTGCGGGAGAAACTCTGCGGCTTCGGTGCGGGAGACGGGATCGAGCAGGCGAGTGCGCTTCTTCGGTGTGGATGGCATGATCGAGCAGGTGTGAGAGAAAGCGGGCGAGTCGGGGTCTTCGGGTCGCTGAAGCGTCGAGCTGGAGCGTCAAATGAGGCGCGAGTGCTGCAGGAGTTTCTGTGTGAGGTAGAGGCGAGTGGGGGACCTGTCGCGAGGAATAGAGGAGAGCGGCTCGAATACTGGGAGCAGGGGTCGGATTCGTTCTCGCGAGAGCAGGCAAGGTTGAGCGGTTTCGTGCGGGGGTCGCGTGAGAACAGGCGAGGTTGACCGGTGGAGGTTTTATGTCGAGGAGCAGAGGCGAGCAGCTGGAGCTTTGATCGAGAGGGAAGATGCCAGCGAGAGAGGACGGCCGGGGGATTTTTTTTGTGTGCGTGAGGGCCTGCGCAGAGACGGAGGCGGGCTGAGCGGTTGTTCTGCGTAGGGGAAGGAGAAGGGGAGCGGCATTCAGAGGAGCAGGGAAGGATGGGGGGAGCCGAATCGGGAGAACAAGTCGAGAGTTCCAATTCTTCCAGGTGGAAAGGAGTTAGCGGGATTTGTATCCCGTAAATCCTGAAAAATTGCCGTTATGCTGAGTTTGGCGGGCGAATAAAGGTTTTTCATCCTAGGACAGCTTTATTAAGTAAATAATAACTCCTAATTATATCTTCCTATTAAAGTGAAATTAGGCGGTTAAATTTAAATTTTAAAAATTTGAAATTTGAAATAGCCTGGCCTAGTGTTCAGCCTGTGTCGGGCTCAAATTGAACCCGGGCTGAGCCCAAACCGGTGCCCCGCTAATTAAAAAAAATGCGCATCAATTTCTGTGTTGTTCGCGCGCGCGTGGAAACATAACAATATGGGTGTCATTCCTAGCTAAAATCGACGTCCCGGACGCATCCGTGAGGTCCGTTTCGTCATCCTGGGTCGTCCGGACAAGTTCGCCGACGGTCTGGCAAAAAAAGTGTCAAATTGTGGTGTGCGCGCCCTTGCAACCAGAATCGGGAGAACAAGCCGAGAGTTCCAATTCACCTAAAGCCATTTGCCCCTATGAGAACTCATTTTCGGGCCCTCTACATGTTAGTCCTTAGCCCTTGCAACCAGAAGTCGAGTGCTTGGGACTACTCATGCGAGGTCTCACAAAAATGGGTCTAGAAGTGGTTCGAAGCTCTATGGGAGGTGGGCTCCATGACTAGTCCGCTAGGATGGAAGTAAGGAACTCCTATGGCTAGAAAACTAAAAAAATAATAATAAAGAGGAGTCTAACAGGATATATAATACTCAAGAGTTTAGGTTTTGATTTAGGCTTTGTTTGATTCAATGTGGGTTGGGTTATGATGGATTAAGTGGGAGGATGAATGATATTATAGATAAGAAGTTTGCATGCAAAAAAAAATTATTTAGGCTTAAGATTTATTAGTGCAAATTTTTAAGAAATTCGGATTATAAGAAAAAAAAAGGAATAAAATAAATTATAAGTTCATTTATGGGCATATGAAAAATAGAGACAAAACGAGCATCATAAAGGGAGAAATTGAGCATAAAAAAAATCAAGACTTAAGCGTCAGGACTTTATTGGCACAACAGAAGAGAGGTTTATATTTAGAGTGCTCCAAAGAAGTTTAGGGAAAAGAGAAAATCGGCCAGGAAACTGAGATGATTGAAAGAGGAGAAGAAAATTTGTTAGCTAAAATTATGAGACAAAATCAAACAAAAAATTGCATCAATCGACAATATTTCATTAATAATCTCTTTCCAGCATCCTTAATTCATAAAGAAAATTTCACATGCAATAAAATAACAAAATTAAAGTAATCTGATAATATAAATCTAAGTGCAGTCAAAACAAATTAACCGAAGACTTCAAAAAAAATCCAAGTTTTTATGAAGTGATCCTCTAAATATAGCAAAATTTAATTACAACTTACTACAAAAACAATCCTAATATGACAATCGCATACTTGTCCAAAAATGGTAGTTCAAATCAAACAGGTAAAATGTCATATAATTGCCATTATATAATATATATAATTAATGCTTATGCTCATTCACACAGATTAGAGAATAGTTTGAATAATAAAATTCGGTAAGAGATCGATGCTTCAAATAATGCATACATGAGAAAAGATAATAATTGATGGTGATCTTCAAAAAATTATAAGCACAAATAAGATGAGATAGAGCAACACAACTGATGTGGACATCACTCGCTCCAGATAGAAGCAAGACACACAAGAACCAGCCAATCGGTTCTTTTCCAAGTCTGTTTCAGCAATTCAAGCACCAAAGGCTGGCTGCCCTCCTTTGATCCTTTTCCTCAAGTAATATTAGTGTTGGGATTATTTTGCTTTGGAATTATAAATATGTTTTTTGGTCTGATTTTATGCATTTTTTTATTTAGTTTGAGTTATAAAGTTGGTCGAGGTTTTCTCCCCTTCGGGAATGCTATATCATTGCTCATATAAGTGGTGTATTTGTATCGTATTAGATTGCAGGTGATGCATTCTCCTTGACATTCTTATAGCGTCGATATCAGTATCAGAAGGTGTTTCCTGCAGTTTTCCTCCAAAAGAGCAACGATCATCAGTTTCTCTCTACCCAATCCTTGCTCAATACCTTATATTTTCCTCCTTGCCATCCCATAAACATTCGAATCAATCCCCACACATTTTCTAGGAACCCTAGCACCATATCATTTAGAATTAGAGCTAAATCCTAATCCCATTTTCTAACCCTTATCCAAGATTTCATTGTAGATCCACATTTTGAATTCCAAACCAAAAATTTATAAAACCCATCTTTTCTACACAGCCAAAGCCACACCTACACTCTCGACTTATTAAACTTTTGACGAACCCATTAAACTTTTGACGAACCCTAAAACATACACCTTTTATCCTAGTTGAAACACTAAGTGAGGAGCAAACCATAGTGCCACCAAGGAGAACCCCAAAAAGAATATTCAAGAGTTTATCATGAATAATGTGTTAGGAAATCTCCAACTTTACCGAGGCTTAGAGAAAATTAGAAACTAAACCACACCGCAGAATAACGGGATCATACCAATTCGATTAAAAACCGAAACAAAAATTGAAACAAAAGCATAATCAAATCATCCATAAAAAGCACACGAGAATTTACGTGGAAAAACCATAACGAGAAAAAATCACGGAGTCACACTACTAAAAATTCCATCATAAAATTTATAAAGTTTTATAAATAACTCACACAAGTTTCTTCTCCACATCGACACGAAGAAACTTATCGACACGAAGAAACTTATCGGACTTGCACCAACCATCTTCTCTCTCCAATCCGACAGAAAAAATCAAGCCGAATCACCAAAAACCATCCCTTCGATACTCCTCACATTCACCGGGATGCTCGTTGAAGAATTCAAAAAGAAGAAAACATCAAGCTCACCGATCCACGCTAAAAAATTGGCTTAAAAACTAATTTTTCATGTGGTCACCGCATCGAGGGAATAGGTGCCCAAACTTGGCGCCTAGGCTCTATATTGAAGCCTCATAATGAGCGCCTAGGCACCAATAGACCAACGCATATTCACCGGTCTCTCGGGAATAAGAGCAGCACTCGCTATAGGTGTCGGTCTCTTGGGAATAAGAGCAGCACCCGCTCTAAAGCAGGCGCATATGCGCCCAAAGGCGCCAGCTCCTCTGTTCGAGCAGTACCCAAGTGAAAACTTAAGCGCCCACAACCCGGCACATATGTGTTGGGTGTCTTGTGCTTAGGCTCCACAACCCAACAGTCTCCCACTGGAGAGAATATCACCCAATATTAGTCATGTACTTGTACCCCCATCTGAATAACCTTCATAGTCACATATTATAGTCACGTACTCACTCGTGGTCTCAACCTTCATGAAACCCAACTGAAGCCAAACACAGCTTCAGTTTCTCATCAGTCACCACTTTCATCAACATAACTGTAGGGTTCTTAGCTGTGTGTGTCTTTTCCAAAAGTAACTGCATATTTTCCCGAATAGATTGAATAAAATGATACCTTATCTGGATGTGTTTCATCCTGGAATGAAAAACAACGTTCTTAGCAAGATGAGTCACACTCATACTGTAACTGTAAAGTCTTCTAATCCCCTTCTCGTTGCCCATTGCTATCATAAAACTCTGTAGCTAAATCATCTCCATGCTAGCCTCAGTAATAGCAACATATTCGGCCTCTATAGTATAAAGTGCAACGAGCTTTTGCAACCTAGAAACCCAACTCACCCCTGTGCTCCCCAATTTGAAGATATAATTCGTACTTCTACTATCCATATTTCACGCCAGATTTGAATCTACAAAACCCTGTAGACAGATCCCTGCATTTTCTTAGCAAAGTTTCTTGTTGACTGTTCCATTCAAATACCAAAGAATCTACTTTACCGCCTCCCAATGATGTCTGTCTAGATTGCTCATATATTTGTTGATCACTCTCACTGCATGTGGAATATTTGGCTTCGTACAAATCATCACATACATCAAACTTCCAACTACTAAAGCATATGAAGTTCTCTCCATCTATGTTTGCTCTGCTTCAGAGTTAGGTGATAGCTCCTTAGATAATTTTATGTGATTACCTAAGGGAGTGCTAACTGGTTTCGTCTCGCCCATGTTAAACTTTTGTATGATCTTCTCAACATACTCTGCCTGAGACAACTTCAGTGTTCCTGCACTCCTGCCCCTGCTAATTCTTATCTCGACGATCTTCTTGATTAGACCTAAATCCTTCGTCTCGAACTCACTGATAACTGTTTCCTCAAGTCCTTGATTTTCTCCATATCTGCCCTTCCAATCAGTACGTCATCCAAATTCAAAAGAAGCAAAATATAACAGTTGTCGAAGAGTTTGATGAAGAAACAGTGGTAAGTCTTACACCTCATGTACTCATTGTCTGATATAAACCTGTCAAACCTCTTGTACCAGTGTCTCAGGGCTTTTTTCAAGTCATAGATACTCTTCTTCAATCTGCAGACCAAAACTTCTTTGCTTGGAACCTTATAAACTTGTGGTTGCACCATTTATAGCTACTCCAGATCTCCACGTAAGAAAGTTATTTTTACATCCAGCTGCTCCGAATGTAGATCTACATCCGCTATCAGACTCAGCACAACCCTAACAGTCGCCATTTCACCACTGGGGAGAAGATCTTTGTGCAATCCACTTCTTCTGCTGGAAATCCTTCACAACAAGCCTGGCCTTGTAGTGTTTGCTACTATCTGACTCCTCTTTCAGCCTCTAGACCCACTTGTTGTACAATGCACTTTTTCTATTTAGTAATACCGTCAAATCCCAGGTCTGATTTGACTCCAAAGATTTCATTTCTTCATCCACGACGAGCTCCTACTCACATGAATCTTCAACTTGAGTGGCATCTTCAAAGCACTTTGGTTCACCACTATCAGTTAATAACAAATAGTATAAAGAAGAAGAATACCTTTGTATGGGTTGTTTTACTCTGCTGGATCTTGTAGCATCTATAACAGGTGACTGAAGAACTTTCAGTGCTCCTTTTGATTGAGTACTACTTCTTTCTTTATCTTCTTGATCACCAGTATCTTCTATCTCCACATATTTGAATTTTCAGAAGTAGTTGATGGAATGTCCTGAGTTATGACCCTATGCTTGTACTCCATTTCATTGAATGTGACGTCCCTAATTCTGATGATCCCATAACTCATACCTAAACTCATCTGAGCCATACCTAATGAACGTGCACTTAACAATTTTTTAGTTAAGCTTGCTCCTGGACTCTGCATCAACATGCACTTATGCAAAATACATAAACACTCTTAAATAAGATGGACATTTTGTCACTCTAGGCTTCTTCAAGTACGCCTTCCTCCAAAGGTACTGATAGACTACTGTTTATCAGATAAACAAGTGTGTTTACTGTTTCTGCCCAAAATTATTTTGGCAAGCCTGCATGCAGCCTTTGCTCCTAGCATGCTTTGTAGTGTTCTGTTAATGTGCTGCGATGACCTTGAGATAGTGAGCTCATGC
Source organism: Papilionanthe hookeriana x Papilionanthe teres (assembly GCA_022702705.1). Taxonomy (NCBI): domain Eukaryota; kingdom Viridiplantae; phylum Streptophyta; class Magnoliopsida; order Asparagales; family Orchidaceae; genus Papilionanthe; species Papilionanthe hookeriana x Papilionanthe teres. The sequence goes on from CM040435.1 coordinate 1,959,253, forward strand.
CTTTAGCACAAAAATTCCCGAACTTCTGATCATGGTACTCACCATCATTATCTGATTTGAGACAATTTAACTTCAAGCTTGTCTCATTTTTTATCATAGCTTTCCATTTCTTAAAGAATTCAAATACATCAAAATTTCTGCTTTAAAAAATAAACTCATGCCTTCCTCATGTGATCATCAATGAACGTGATAAAATAGGACCTCATACGTCAATATGTACTAACTTTAGTTTCTTTGATTTCACCACTGACCGACACTTGGCGAAAGAAACCTTCTTTTGCTTGTACAAAATCCAAGATCAACTGATTTCAAACTCTGAAGCTTATTATTGAAAAGTACAGACTTTATACCTTTCTCGCTCACATGGCTAAGTCTAAGGTGCCACAAACCTACATCCACCATAGTTCTAGCCATATCAATGAAATCAACCATTTCATTGATCAGATAAAGGGTGTCTTAAATGTTGCAACGAGCCATCATTAACGTCCCTGGTTACCTTCCACGAATCATCTGTGAAAATATTCACAAGTTCTGACTTTGTCAGTGGCTCACAGAGATCAGATTCTTTTCAACCTAGGAACATATATGACTTCAGATAACTTCCAGACTACTATATTCGACAACTTGATATCAAAATCTCTTTCCAACTATACTGCAGGCCTTATTATCTCCCAAATAAACCTTCCCAAGATCACTTTGAGTGCAGCTTTTAAGTACCTTTTTATTGGGGCAAGCATGAAATAAGGCACCTAAATCCACTATCCATGATTTTGTGCTGACTAGGGATAACACCAGGGAGTCATTTTGGATTTCACCTATGGAGACATTAGTAGAGAAACTGCTTTCCTGTCCACGACCACCAGTTTTCCTTAAAGCTTCGCAATTCTTCTTAAAATGCCCATTCATACCGCAATTTCAGCAATCTCCTTCGCATAACTAGGGCTTTCATTTCTTGGACTTGGATCTGTCTCTGCTTGTATTCCTGCCCAGATTCTTTCCCCTGTTATCAACATTCAACACAGAACCTAAAGTTTCACCATTTTTTGTTTTTCTGCAAACCTCTTCATTCAACATCATACCCACGATATTATCAAAGTTCAACTTCTTACGTTATCAAACCATCCCAGCTATCCGACAATGAAAATAGTATCACCAATGCTTTGACATTATCTTCAAACTTGATCCTCACATAACACAACTGACTCGTCATAGTGTTGAAGTTAATGAGATGCACTGCCACTGAACTGTCTTCTACAATCTTCATCAACAAAACCTTATGGGAAGCAGAAGGTTTTTCATACATCTTGGTCAATGCTGCAATGAGATCCACCGTAGTTTTCACATTCACAATATTGAACGCAACATATGAGGAAAGTGTCAACCTAATCAAACCTAGTGACGTTCGATCCAACACTTCTCATTCCTCCATAGGCATAGATTCATGCTTCCTTGTGATTCCTTGTAGTGACAAGTACATTTTTTTTCTGAAACAACAAATCTTCCACCCACATCTTCCGGAAAGCGAAGTTCATGCCATTGACTTCTCCATTTTGAACCTTACTTCTTCAACCATTGCTCCCACAATGCGGTGCATATGTGCCGGGTCCTTATGTTTAGGCTCCACAACCCAATAACATGCAGCGATAAATAATCCAATAAATTCATAGGTGCGCTGATTTAGAAAAAAAGGTAGCATAGACTAGTCATAGACAACAAGGTGCCAACTAGATGAAGAATATGAAAATATTCCTTCCACCAAGAGGCCTTATGTGATAAAAAGCAACGTAGTGCCGATTTGATACTTAACAAAAGATAAGAGAGTAATTTTGGAGTGAAAATCAATTTATTGAATTTTGATTGCCACATGAATTCGGATAAGGTTTTTAATATCTCTAAATTGTGGAACAAATCTTTGAGTACAAAAATATTTCACGGGACAGACAAGTGAAATTAAATGTCATTAAATTAACAAAGAGTGCTCCTCTATGGTGAGAGAATTTGAAACATTTATACCAACACAAAGGAAAGAGCAAAATCGTGATATGGTCAACGATGAAAATAAAGATGGAGATAGAACACAACTCCCAACACAGTATAAACATGATATATTTTTATTCTAACCAATTACAACAAAATGATTAAGTAGAAGAGTACATTGTTGAGTTTAAACTAGTCATGTTCAAGTGTGAGTTAGTAGAGTCAGAGAAGAATATCATAACCCGATACATTAAATGAATTGAGACTTTCTATTGGTAATGTGATGCAATTACAACTCTATTGGAATTTATTAGATGTACAAATATTACCCTAAAGGTGGAGAAACTCAAAACTTCAAATAGGACTTGATCACGTGGTCTAGCAATAAAAGTACACTAACCAGGGCATTAAAATAAAACTTGCCCCATGTGAATAGAAGTTAGCATAAAAAAGAGCAAAAATTGACTAGGAAAATACAGTAACCGAGATTTTTTTAAGCTAAAAAGGATTTTGTTATGAATATGGACATATTGCCTCTAAATGTCCACAAAAGAAAGTGATTTCTTTCACTGTGGATGAATGGAAAAAAAGCGGATAGTGAAGAGTACTAGCTTCATGCAGGTTGTGTGATGTTAGTAGTTTGACGAGTTCTCCAGACCAAACATAGGAAAGAGTAGCAAATGCTTAGATGTAACATCTATCGTACATTTCATGTTGTCAAGGGGAATGTGTACAATCTCATTATAAATGGAGACAATTATGAGATGATGATTTCTACCCAAAAGGTGAATAAATTGAGTCTCACTATCCAAAAGCATGCTCAGTTATATTTTTTAACATGGTTGAAGAAGGAGAATGAGAGCGGTGTCGATAAGAAGTGTTCGGTGCAATTTTCCATTGAAGATAAGCTCTAGGAGTAGGTGTTTTGTTAAGTTGTGCCAATAGATACATGTCGTATTCTATTGAGATGAATGTGATTATATGGCAAGGGTAAACTTCATGATGGCCACAAAATATCTCATTTATAAAAAGTAAGAAGCATATCATGATGGACCTTAAATGAATCAGTAGCAAGAAATATTCATACAAAGATAGAAATTGTAATGCCTCACATTACATTTCTACACACCATAAGAGGGGCACCACTAAAACAGGCATTGGTTAAGTTCGAATGTAGCCTTTGGTGAAGCTTCATAATACATTGAATGATAATCTACCATTTGAAATACCGCCCCTATCAAGAGATTCAACATAGCATATATCTCATCCTAGAATTACTACTCTCTAACAGACCAGCACGATGCTACCAGTGGAGGAAAAGAAATTGTAGAATCGTCTTGAAGATCTTATGGCCTAGGAACTAGTTCTGTGTTGTACTAGCCTTATGTCTATAAAATACGGATCATGACATGTGCATTCATAGCAGAGCAACGAATAAGACGATTATAATGATTCTATACTCCGTGATTGTATGAATTTTTAGATTAGTTGCATTTATGCAGTGGTTACCATTAGACTCAGATGAGGCATGTGGATGACTGAAAGCTTGCTTCAAGATGGGATGAATTGTATCAGTAGACAGTTATGTCTTTTAGCCTATCCAATACCCCAAGCACCTTTAAGCAGCTGATAAATTAGTTTTTTGAGATTTCATCAGAAAATTTGTGACTGTGTACTTCAATGACATTTTGATGCATATATGTTTGTGATGGATTATTTACATCACTTACAATAAATCTTTAAAGTTCTTTAGGCAAAGCAATTGTATAACAATCTGAAGAAGCGTTACTTTCTGATACCAAAGCCATAGTTTCTTAGATATATTATTTTAGAAGCTGACAATGAAATGAACCCAACTAAGAAGCAATAGTGAATTAACCAAGCCTACCATCTTTCATCCAGGTGCACCAGTTCCATGAATTGACAAATTTCATGTGAGCTTCATCAGAAATTTTGGATCTATAGCAGCAACGCTAATAAAGCTCCTAAAGGAGACAAGATTGCATGGTCAAAAGAGGCGCATGTTAGAATTGATGCCTTTAAGTAGCATGTTACTCAAACTTTTGTCTTAGTTCTTCTAGATTTAAATCAAAAGTACAAGGTTGAGTGTGATAAAGCTTTGCTAAGTCAGAGAGGACACCCCATCACCTTCTTTAATGAGAAACTAAAAGATTTGAAGTAAACATATTCAACCTATATTAAGAAGTTATTTGTTATTGTGAGAACTCTCAACCATTTGAGTCATTATTTATTAGCTAATCAGTGCATTCTTGATATCGATCATGGGGCTTAGATTCTTGAATAGATTGAGTAAGTTGAGCATAGATATGTCTCCAAAGTTGAGTTTTTCTCCTCTACTTTTTTTTTTGCTTAAGCACAAAACAAGAAGCTAAAATAAAGTAGTTGATGTCCTAAGTCATCACCGCCTATTACTCACTACCAAGCCATCAAAGATGGTTGGCTTTGAGGTGTTGAATGAGTTTTAAGCCAGTGTAAGATTTTTCAAGAGATTTTAGCCCATTATCAAGAAAGACCTTATAAGAAATATCACAAATTTGATGGTTATTTGTTCTTCCAAAACAAGCTATGCAGTTCTAAGAGTTCACTCAACGAGAGCATTTTGGTAGAGATAAGACTTTCTATAGAGAAAAAAAAAATAAAAATTGTCCTAGGTTTGCACAAGACATGGAAAGGCGTACAAGATATATCATTTGGCTAAGAGTCATGGGCAAAATATGGGTATTTATACTCTTCCTATACCAAAGTCACATTGGGTATATGTGATCATGAATTTTATTATGGGCCTTTCTCAGACCCAAAAAAAATAAGGACTTTGTTATGTTGGTGGAAGACCACTTCTCCAAAATGATCAAATTTATGCATTGTCGTAAGATGAAACTTACACATTACTGACATATTTCAAAGTCATAGCCTGTCTTCATGATATGCCTAGAACTATCACTTCAGACAATAATGTGAAATTTCCAAGTCATTTTTGAAAGATTTTATGAGGCAAATAAGTGCAAAACTTTAATCAAGTTTAGTATCTCATCGTCAGAATGATGGACAGACCAAAGATGGTGACTCATAGTTTAGGTAACCTCAAAATTTTGTGGACAAGAACATCGTGAGATGGGATTTGATCTTTTAAGATTGAGATGCTTATACTAGGTCCACCAGACAACTCTTAAACCATAACCCCTTTGAGTTCATATACAATCAATATCTTCCTACTTTGGAGATAGTGCCTCCACTTCTAGTTTTTGAGTTTAGCACGGATACAAAACTACAACAATAACAACAACAAAGCCTTATCCCACTAAGTGGGGTCGACTAGATGAATCATTTTTCTCCATCGTGTCCTATTGAGTGTCATACTTTCATTTAATTCTGATAGATTAAGATCAATTTTATACAACATGCAAAATTCTTTTTAGGTCTACCTCTACCTTTCTTACCAAAAGTCAAATCTAAAGTATCTACTCTCCTAATAGGATCATGACGGTTGGCATTTAATGTGACCACCATCTAAGACGACACCTTCTAATCTTGTCTATCGCTAGAGCTACACCAACCCTTGCACGGATATAATCGTTTCACATTTTGTCTCCAAGTGTAAAGCCACTCATCCACCTAAGCCTTCTCATTTCAACAACACCTAACTTAGTTTTATGCTCATCTTTTATAAACCAATAATCTGCACCATAAAGCATTATAGTTCTCACTAACATCCTACAAAATTTTTCTTTAAGTGTAAACGGTACTTTTCGATCACACAAATAGGGCCGATGTATTCCTCCACTTCAACCATCCAAATTGAACCCTACTAATAGCATCCCCATCTATATCACCATCACTTTGACCAATAAACCTGAGATATCTAAAAATTTCACTCCATTTAAAGACTTGATCACCCATTGTCACTACAGCGTCACTAGATCTACTATTACTAAAATTATACTCACTGTAATCAATTTTAGATTTATTCGAAAGAACGCCTTTAGACTCCAAAGTTGACTTTCATAATTTAAGTTTTTCCTAAACTCTTTCTTTAGTCTTATCCATCATAAAAATATCATCAGCAAAAAGCATACACATCCTCCGGTAAATGTCTAGTAAGAACATCCACACTAAAGCATATAGATATGGACTTAAAGTTGATCCCTGATGTAATCCAGCTGAAATAAGAAAATACATGGTTGATCGTTCTTCTGTTAAAAACAAGTAATGTTCTAGTATACATATTTTTAATGACTTGAATATAAGTCATATCAACACCTTTCTTTTCTAAAACTCTCCAAAGTATTTCTCTTGGTATCTTATCAAAAGTTTTTTTCTAAATAAAAAATCATATGCAAATCATCCTTATGCTCTTTGTACTTCTCCATCAAACATGGTACACTTGCTTAGCTTAAATCCAAATTAATTTTGAGAAATCTTTATATCACGTCTTAACCTATGTTAAGTTGCACTCTACCATAATTTTAATATATGATACATTAATTTAATTCCTCTATAATTTTCACACCTATATGCATCCACATTATTCTTAAAAGTAGAGACAAAAATACTCTTCCTCCACTCCTCAAGCATCTTTTAGTTTTTAGAATAATATTAAAAATTTTGCTAAACCAATAAATTCCTGAATCTCATAAACATTTTCACACTTTTATTGGGATACCATCAAGTCCTATTAATTTTTCACCCGTAATTTTCTTTAAATCTTCCTCAACTTCTGTTTTACTAATGTGTGGTAAAAAGAAAAAAGTTTTATTATTATTAAATATATTAAGATCACTAAAATCGATCATATTTTCAATAGCTTCATTAAAAAGCTCATCAAAATACTCACCCAACTATGTTGAATATCATATGAGAAAAGTATTTTTTGATTTTCATCCTTTATACACTTCAACTAAATCATTTCTTTTCTTATTTCTTTGTTTGACTAGTTTGTACATGTATATTTTATCCTCTTTAGTATCAAGTTTTTTATAAACCTCATTAAAAACAAAATTCTTAGCATCACAAATTGTCATCTTAGACTCTCTACGAGCCACCTTAAATTTTTCTCAATTCTATAAGTTTTTATATTTCAACCATTTTTTATAGATAAGTTTATTATATTTTATCTTTTTTGCAAATGATTATTCCACCACTAACTATTTTTATTTATAAAAGTTTTTTCCTTGGATTCTCCTGATACAACTTTTGCAACTTGTTTAATAGTGCACGATACTATCTCCCACATTGCATTAACTTCTTCATGAACATCTCAAATCTTAAGATCTTGAAGTTTAAACATATGGTAAAAGAAATCCAAACTTTATATAGGTGAGGACATAAATTTTCAAGCAGCATACCGAATATAAGAAAAAATGATTAAAAATACATAAAGGTTGTGGACTTCAAGGATCGTGAATTGGTTTAGATTAATTGAAGATATGCTTTGCATGTTGATATGAAAGATTTAGACCTAGAGCTCACAATAATTTTAGGGTTGCCAAGAGAATCAATGTTAAAGCATACAAAACTGATCTACTAGGCAACTACAATATTTTTTCTATCTTTAACCTCACCGAACCCATACTACAAGGGATGATGTTTTTTTGTGAAGCGAAACACCTCCAACTAGAGAGAACTCTTTGTAGACAAACGTGAGACGTGCAAAATTTGACCAATCGAGTTCTTTACTAGGGCTAATTCAGTAATTCAAGCCCTGCGGGTTGGTCGTCCTTTTTGGGCCCCTTTCCTTTATTAGCATTAGTATTAACGTTCATGTGGCTTTGGCAATTTTATATATGTTTTCTTTCTACTTATGTTAGATAGCATTTTATTTGATTTATGATTTTGAGAGTTGCACTCAATTTTTCTCTCCTTAGCGAGTTTTGATCCTTGCTCTTACAAGTGATTTATATTTACCTTATTAGAACATAGATAATGGATTCTCCTCAACATTCTTACGTTGACTCCTCAACATTCTTACATTGTCGATATAGCCATTGAGTAGTGCTTTTTGCTATTTTCCTTCAGGACAACAACGATCAATAGTTTCTCCCCGCACAAGCCTTGTTGCTCTATCATATTTTTCTTTCTGGCTAACTTACGAACATCTCAAAAGCTTAATCAATCCTCATACTTCTTCTAGAAACTCTAGAACAATGCCAACAACCAAACTACGATAAATGACTGAATCAATCAAGTGATTAGCTACGTGCAACTAATCATATGATTGAAACTAGAATTTCCTAGCTTTCTAAGAGGGATTAAGGTTTGTTTAAACATTGTTGATGAACTACGTAGCCCCATTTCATACTTAGTAGTTATAGCAAAAATTCAAATATGAGGATCATATTAGACACAATGATTAAATAGCATGAGTATTTATTTCCTTTATTTATCCTAATTTAGAGTGTAATTGAGAGTTGATACATTGTAATAGGAAAAGAATAATGAGCATAACTAAAAGTTGATTTGATGTAATAAAAAAGGAACAACTTCCACTCAAGCAAAAGGAAGACTACAATATTCCAACCAAATTTATTTCATGATATCAAAGTGTGAATTACTTCTCTCTCTTATTGTCCCAACTCATCATAAAAAATTTACACTTAGCAACATGCTCTTTCTACTTCTTATGAAAAGCTATTACTTAGTTTCACCTCTCACTGCCATCAAACACTAATCTCAATAGGAGCCACAAGATTTTGGTTCCTACTCAACACAATTCTAGCGTAGTCGATCTCTTGCAACTGTAGATCCATAGTAAGCTTTCTAAGCTTGATCCATTGACATTTTTGTAGTGGAGAACCTCCGACTATCATTGTAAGTGCTCGTTGGCCGATCATTGCTCCTACTCCATCAATCTTCATTCATTGATTGTTGGTCTCCTACAAATGTATAGTTGTCAATTAGGCTTTCATATCCTGATTTTTCAATCTCCTGCAACCCTCAAATGCCATCAATTTCTGATAATCATCGATGATCTTCTCATCATCTTAATTGAGTGGTTTGCTGTACATTCTTCTCTTGTAGGACCAAATACATCATTTTTGCCAAAAGATAAAACTCTACTCTTTCAGAACTAAACTTAGGAAAGCAAAAATGAACCAACTCTAAACAAATGTTTAGCCGATCACAAAACGACTTTGTTCCTGCCGCCACAATGATTGGCACAAGTCCATTGGCCCGTATTTGGAAAATAAGTACGGCACACACACACACACACACATATATATATATATATGTGTGTGTGTGTGTGTGTGTGTGTGACACACACACACACACATAGGTGTGCCAAAAATACAAAAGAGAAATTAAAAAAATTATCATATAAAATGGATAGGTTATAGCATCCATTGAAGATAAAGCAATGAAAGATAGATTTAAATATTTTATGAATGTGCAAAGTAGAAAATGTAATAATAAGGTAACTAGAAAAAAATTATGACAAAGAGTTTGGGAGATAAAGACAAGGGATCAAAGTAACTTGAATGGAAGTTTTGCAAAATGCAGTCACAAAAAAGGTTCAAAATCTTACAAAGCACTCAACATGAATGAATGGAGATATAAAAAACCATCAAATATTTTGGATAAAACTAATGATGGTAATTTTTTTCCAGTACTTATTTATTCATATGCATCTTTGTCCTTTTATGAGGCTGACCAAATCTTGTGCTTATGCAATGTTCCATGCAAGGGGTACCAAACTGTGATACTAAGTGAACTTAAGTGTACCAACCAACATGATCACTCAAAAAATGTAAGATACCAAGGTTTTGTACAATTGCATGTGCAAATGCACAAAGAATTATATGGAAAGTAACTTAGGCAAGATGTGTGGTGTAGAACATAATTCTCACGTCATTTTGAAAAGAGCACAAACAAGAACAGGATTCAATTGCAAAATTCTGGAAAAAAGCTGGCTAATTTATTGTGGCAAGCCTACTAATTCTATCAGGCGATACCTATTCATTGATAAAGACCGCATGAACTGATGAGAGTTGTCAACTCAGGCTGATTTTGATTCAAGTCATAGTAAAATGAGAAAATTGATGAAGACTGGATCTAAGTACCTTATATTTCATCTGAATCCGCTGAAGACTGACGTTACTCTCCATAAGTAGTCGCTTGGTTTCTTCTCTCTACAATGAAATTCATAATATCCAACTAATTCATAACTACAGAATCAAAATCACGAACATAATTTCTTGATAGAAATTTAACTTTTTACCCTAACGAACCTTAATTAAAGCCTCCAACACTGTTTTTGCCTGGCCCAAGTTACGTCTAACCTGAAATTTGACCAAACAACGGAGAACAAAGAAATTAGATAAGGATTACATTTTAAAAAAAAAGGCTGTTCTTGGACTACAAGTTGCTAAAAGCAAGCCAGAATTCACCCATTTGGATACATGGTGCAAATAACACGACTATACAGTAATTTTCACTTCATTAAAGTATCAGAACAATCAAACAACTAAAAAATAGGTTGAGAAAACTTAAATCCGCTAATTAAATATAAAAGAAGGTTAAACATTACAGATAACAGTACAAAATAAACTACATCATGAACCCCTCTTCACATCCCACAGTGCAGGAAGCCTCACTGGTACACCTCTTGTCCTTTTAGCATGCACCAAGAAATAGATTAAAGGTAAATGGTAGAATTTTCATTATGAATAACATAAAAAATATTTCCCTGTTAAAACATAACAAATCTAGAACAATTACATAGAGCGCATCCAAACCTACTCCATTAAAAAAAACTGTCATTCCAGAACCTTATTTAATACATTGGCTAATCATGGTCAAGCTTATCAAATAAAAATATGTGACAATAACCAATCCATCCAAATAATAAAAAAAGAAAACACATCCCTCTTCAATACTTCTCACTTTGATTCAAGATATGGGAAAAGTTCATATTAACAGATACCAGAATTAGTTGAGATGTGATGTAATACAAAAAGTATACTTTTATTAATATAAAAGTAATGGTACAACACGACTCAACAAAAAGGAAAACACGAAAATAGACAAAACCATAGCTAGAGCTATAGGAAGAGATTTGAAGGTGGTAGTGGCGTCTATGAGGGGAGCAGTTGTTAGGTAGGTAGGTGATTGTGTGTGGTTGGTTGTAAGTGGATTGGCTGGCAAGATCGTGGAGGAAGTAGGGGTGGCGGTAGGGGGTGGTAGGTGGCTAGAGGAGTGGTAGGGAAAAGGGATAAGTGAGTAGCAGCAAAGGAGTTGGGAGTTTACAACACCACCTCGGATTAGGATATAGTCGAACAACCGTCTATCATCGGTTACAACGCTAACAAGAGGGAAGAGACTTCATACAAGAGACTAAACTATACTAGGACTTGTCACCCCCACACACCGGGGACAGCTATTTATAGCCTCCTAGTTCTACACAAGAGAAATGAGAGTGGGGAGGTAAGAAGAATCCAGAAGAAAAGCCTTTCTGAAAGAAGACAAGTGTGGAAGGTGCATGAAGTAGCCCTAGATCGTGAAGATTCGCGATCAACCCTATTCCTGCGTTCGGGATCACAATCCTTCTCCCGCTTTTTCGAGATTTTGCAGCGACCCATCCCACTTCCCACGAATTCACGGGATTCTCGCATCACGTGAATGGTCTTGCAAGGCTTCAACCTGTTGTTTTGAGGCGCCCCTCTCGGGGCATTGTTTTGCTCCCTAATTCGGGCACTGCACAGAGCGCCTGTGTCAGTCTCCCAGGGTTGAGAAAGCTTCGACCTCGTTTATTGAAGCTCCAGGCTTTTCAAAGTATGATGTCAAGTCGGCAACGTTGAACGTGGTTGATATGTTGTAGTCTCCATGCAGATCGATCTTATAAGCATCGTCATCAGTTTCTAAAGGGTCCATCTGCTCTCGGTTTAAGCTTCGCACAGGATCTTTTGGAAAATTTCACCTATTTTAACTGAATCCATACGAGGTTGCCTTCCTGAGATGTTACTTTCTTCATGGAATTATTTTTTTATGCTTGGTATTTTTTATTCTGCTTAGTAATTTTCTTACCAACTTCATAGAGCTTCTGGATCTCGTGCACTCATTTTGTGGCATCCTTGCTGATTCATGAAGATGGTAGGAGCGGTACCAATTCAAATGGCGTGAGTGAATTGCGCCCGTACACAAACTTGAAGGGAGTTCTTCTTATAGTTTGGTTGATGGATCGATTATCGGAAAATTCAACTTGGGCTAGGATAAGATCCCACTTTTTTATGTTTTTTTTTCCCACAAAACACCTCAGGAGATTACCGAAGTTCCGGTTTACTATCTATGTCTATCCATTTGTTTGTGGATGTACTGTCGAGCAAAATTGGAATATGGTGCTGAGCTTTCCCCATAATATTCTCCAGAAGTGGCTCGGGAATTTGATGTCTCTATCGGAGGTGATAGCCTTGAGAATCCCATACAGCTTTACAATCTCCCTGAAGTATAGATCAACGATGTGAGAGGCATCTAGTGTCCAGTGACAAGGCATAAAGTGGGTCAATTTGGAGAATTTGTCTACTACAATCATTACAAAATCCTTGTTCCTTTGAGTTCTTGTAAATCCTAGCACAAAATCCATGGTGACGTCCACCCATGGTGCCTCTGGTACTAGAAGTGGTGTGTATCATTTGGCTTTCTACGCTCTTGTCTTTGTTAGATGACAAATCCTGCATTGCTTAACATGTAGTTCAACAACTCTTGTTAGCTTTGGCCAGAAAAAAATGTTCTCTTACAAAGGCCAGGGTCTTGTCCCTGCCAAAATGACTTGTTAGTCCTCCGTTGTGACCTTCCTGGATAATGGCTTCTCTTACTGAACATCGAGGAATGCACAACTAACCTTGGTGGAACAAATATCCATTTGTGCGGTAATATTGACCAACTGGCTTTTCTTGACATTGCTCCCATATGTTATTGAAATCTTCTTCTGTTTCATATAAATCTTTAATGACCTCGAAACCCACAACTCGCGCCTGTATGGACGTGATCAATAAGTGTCGACAACTTAGAGCATCTGCTACATAGTTCTGGCTTCCCGCCTTGTGTTCCAGCACGCATCCGTTACGCAAGTCTATCTTGGAGAAGATAGTGGCTCCATGTAGCTTGTCTAAGGGAAATCCAAGTGGGGTATAGGAAAGCGGTACTTAATGGTAATTTTATTGATAACTCGGTTGTCGATGCAAATTAGCCACAATCCAGTCTTTTTGGGCACCATCAAGGCCGGGACAACACATTGGATGGTGCTTTCTCTGACTAGCCCCCTTGCAATGAGGTCCTGCACTTGCCATTGTAGTTCTTCATACTCCACAGGTGTTAATTTAAAGGCTGGTCGATTTGGTCGGTATAAAGTCAATGGTGCGTTGAATGTCCCTTGGTAGTGACAATCCCTTTGGTAAGTTGTCAGTCATAACATCATGAATGCCCTGTATCAATGGTTGCGGCATTGATGGTATCTCCTTTCATCATCGCTTACTTCTCGGAGGACTAATGCTAGTGTTATAGGAGCATCTTTGATCGACTACGGGAAAATGGTAAGAGGAGCTAATTCTGCCTCGGTATCGCACCCGTCTTTGGCATCCTTATAGGTAGTAAAACTATACATTTCTAATCCTTCTTGAAAGAATAAGAATTTTTTAACCCGTAGTGTTGAGTTTTGCAATTGAATTGCCAAGGCCTACCTAGCAGAATATGGCAGGTGTCCATGGGAACTACATCGCACCATACTTGTTCCTGTAGCTGGTCTCCAATGAAGAAATCAACTAGGCACAATTGATCTACACATATCTCGTTCCTTCTTTTCAACCAGGTAAGAGAATATGACTGAGGATGCTTCTGCGTGTCCAATCCTAATCTTTGTACCATGGGTATGCATACCACGTTCTCGTAGCTACCATTGTTGATGATCAGGCTGCAGACTGTCTCCTTGATGGTGCACTTGGTGCAAAAAATGTTATGCCATAGCCATGATTGGTCTCGCACAGGTTCGAAATGCAGTATTCGTCGAACGACTAGTGCTTCTCGTTCATCTCTGTGGAGCTTAAGCTCTTCTTCTGCGATCTCTGATTCCTCATCGACTTCCTTGACGGCGACTTGATCTGTGAGGGTGCCCAAACGGCTTGTTGGGCAGCTAGAGACTGTGTAACCATAGTCGTGGCACCAGAAACACTTTCTAGCTAGCACTATGTGGAGAAACTACCTTTTCTGGCTTCTTTCCGCTCTGATATGCCCTGTCAGTTTCTTGTCCAATTCTGTTATTTCCTCCAGAGATATTCTTGTCGGCTGTGGCGGTTGCAGGTACTGCTTAATTGAAAGTGGTGGTCTGAACAATGATTGTTGTCTGCTTTGTTTCTGTTGTCTCTCCACCTTTAGGGCTAATGTCTGGAATCCCCCAACATCCAGTATAGCTGTAGTTGTACCACATTGCTAATGGCGGGTCTTAGGCCTCCGATATATCTGGCAATCGTGTGCTCTAGCTCTGTCAGCTCACTCTTTAGCTACAGGTGGTCGAACTGGGCTTCGAACTCCTAGACTGATAGATCTCAATGCTGCAAGTTGTAAAGTTTTAGAAACATGTCCCGGCGAGATTGCATTGGGAGCTATTGTTTTTTCATTGCCTTCTTCATATTTTCCCACTTAGTTATCTTTTAACTTCATTCTCTCATCCTCAGTCTTTGTAGATTTTCCTATTATAAGGAAACATTCTTCTTTAGTTTAATTGCGGCTAGCTTGACTCGTTTTTCCTCTGATACGTCTTTATATTCAAAGATATGCTCGACTGTTTGCAGCCAATCGATAAACTCATCGAGGACCATGCTTCCTTCAAACTCTGGGAGATCCATCTTGATGCCAAAATCCCTCTGAACTCCATAAGAGGCCTCTTCTCTCTGCTTCCTTTGATATTGGATACCAAAACTGTGTGGCTGATATTCTTCATCCTTGTGATCTTCTCTGTGGAATGTAATAAGATCCTCATCTCTGTCTTCCCTATCACTCTCGATCACGGAGGAAGGTAAGCTCTTCCTGGTTCTCAACATCTAATTCGGCTATTCTCTGTTGCACACAATGAATTTCACGTTGGATCTCTTCTCAGGTAGAGCCTGGTGGCTAGAGTTGGGAATTTGAAGAAAAAAGTTGATGGAAGGTGAATTGGGCAGGGGGCGGAGGCTAGGAAATCTTAGAACAGGACTAGGGTTGAGCTAGATCTGATATCAAATGATACTGGAACTAGTTGCGAGTCGAGTAATACAAAAAGTAAATTTTTATTAATATAAAAATAGTGGTATAACACGACTCAACAAAAGGAAAATACAATAATAGACAAAACCTAGGTAGAGCTATAAGAAGAGATTCAAAGGTGGTAGCGGCGTCGACAGGGTGAGCGGCCGTTAAGTAGGTAGGTGATTGTGTGTGGTTGGCTGTAGGCGGATTGGATGGCGAGATCGTGGAGGAAGTAGGGGTGGCGGTAGAGTGGAGGAATGTGGGGGTGGTAGGTGGCTAGTGAAGTGATATGAAAAAGGGATTAGTAAGTAGTTGCAAAGAAGTTGGAAGTTTGCAACACCATCATGGATCACGATACAGCCGAGGCACCACTTGCTTTCGGTTATAGCCTTAACAAGAGAGAAGGGACTCCACACTAAAGATTAGAAGACAACTCTACCAAAACTTGTCCCCTTACATATTGGGGGCAGTTATTTATAGCCTCCTAGTTCTACACAAAAGGAAGGTGAGTGGGGCGGTAGGAAGAAGCTAGAAAAAAAGCCATTCTATAATAAGTTTGGAAGCTGCATGAAGTAGCCCTGGATCGTGAAGATTCGCGATCAGCCCTGTTCCAACCAGCGGGATTGATCCTTCCCCCGCTGCATTGTGATCTCGCAGCGACCTGTCGTGCTTTCCACGAATTCGTAGAATTCCTGCATCGCCGTTTCGAGGCACCCCGCTCGGGGCACTGTTCTGTGCCCTAATTCGGGCGTTGCACTGAGCGCCTGCATCATTAAGACAATATCCTAAGAAATTAAAATAATTTTAGCCACAGTGGTATATTTGAACATAACAGAAATCTTGAGTTTAAACCTCTTATTTATAAGAAATAGTCTGTAGATAATTAGGTTATTATGTGTTGGTATACTAGTAAAAATCATACTCAAATTGATATTAATTAAAGATTCAAACAACAATCACTTCAAAAATTCAATTCAAGGGGAAAAAATAAATTGAAACGATATTAGGTAACATCCACGGATGAGGAACAACGATTCAAAACTCCTCATCTTGAATAAACAAAGATGGCCTCGTGGAGGTCTTCGGGATGGTATCACTTTATTACTACGCTAGGGTGGATATGATATAGTAGAACAAAAATAATTAAAGATGATGATAAGGATCGATGAGAACAACAAAAGAACCTCAAATTCATTAGGGTGAATATCAATATTACGATCACGAGTCAAACTATAACAATCTTAATTACTCTTGGCATGTGTTGCAAGAAAATGTATTATGTACCTGACGCAGTTTCTCGAAGGACTGAACATTGTTCTCCCGCCTTTGCATCTGAATTAAAAGGAAAAGAAAAAAATGAAACAAAAAAGTAAACACTTTTGCAGTGTACCTATTAGTGATTTCTGTGAATAATTAAACCACCACATGCTCGTATATAAATGTTTTGAATGTTAAACTACATCTTGTACCCACCCTCCTTGTGTGAAGACGATGGGCTTTCTCCCTTGGTCTAAAAACATTATAAGGATTTGTATCATTAACAGGTGGAGGAGGCTGCAGAAGCAGGAGAAAAACTGTTAGCTTGCTAAAATAACATCACAATGCTGTAAGTTTAAGAAAAGACATGTTATGCAAAAGAAAATTAAATGTCATAAACAGTACAGATGAAGGCTTACAATACAAAATGCAGAAAAGTAACTCTTAATCCCTATATTTCTTGCTTCTATGTTGTGCATGCTTAGGTGAAAGAAAATTGACAGCACCAAACCACAAAATTATTTCTTTGCAGTGAAAATATTCTGTTAAACAATGGAGAGGCGCTGCAAGAGTGGGAATTGTTAAATTACGAAAAACCTCAATCTAAATTTATGGCATTGAGCTCAAGGGCATGTTCCACATAGCCAAGTCTATAAAATTCAGCTTTATTGTGACAGCCTTGTATTCTCCAGAGGCTTGACCAAGCCAATGGAGGAGAGACTTATAATCTCGCTTTTAGCATAAACTAATTAGAATTTTAAAATACCATTATATTTGCATGGATCAAACATCAGGAGTAAGGTACTCGATGCTCCTGCTCTCAGCTTGGGACCAGTGAGGTTGAATTTTTACCATTGTCGTAACACTAGATTTCTTTTGACACTCAAGAGGATGCTGTGGAGAAAAAGGTTTCATGTAGCCAACCCCACTTAAGTAAAATAAAGGCTTCTTGTTGTTGTTGTTGTTGATTTCCTTTTTCAAGACAAATAGGGCTTCACAATTAATAAAATTTTAAAAAAGTGACTAATGACAATGACACTGCCAAAGTGGGCCAATTTATAAGTTTAGATATGATGGTAATAGTGTAGTCATACATTTGAAAACTATACATTTACAAAAATAAAGAATGGATAGAAATCTAAAATCAAGTACAATATGATTGAACTTCAATCAATATGCAGTTTTACAAACAAAATTTTTCTAGTTCCATGTTTGTTATCTTGGGGTCATCTTTTGCATTCTATGCTAGGAATCAAACAATGCTAATGCGCTACAACTAATAAGAAAAAAAATCTAAAACCAGAATTCCATGAAAAAATGATCATTACAAGATATTTCTTAATAAAATATTTAGCCATTTGTGCTCAACTTGCTAATATATGGTATATAATATTATCCATAACATAAAAAAAAAAATACGGGGGCAAACAAAAGATCTGAAACTCCATTCAACATTCAGAAATCTATTACGGATCAAAACAACTGCATTTCTAGTGCCGTTAAATTGTACATATAGCAGTGCAAGGCCAAGATATGAGATGAAATAGTGCTATCTAATACATAACATAAAACAACCGCACTTTAGCTTTTATTATAGCAGAAGTGTGTTGTGCCTAAATGTAGATAAATATGAAAAGTAACTGTTGCTATCATGTTCAGAATACAATAGAACTAACCTGTAATCGCCTTAATAATGGTTTCTGCCAACGTTCCCGCTGACAAAAATCAATGAGAAATCAATAAGAAAATATTCTAAAAACAACAACAATGGCCTTAAACAAATCAGTACAAAAAACCACAGTAAATGCAACTTTCTGATATTAAGACCAACTTTAGCTATATAACATAATGAAGAAAGATTGCTTTAGATGATATACAAGTAAAGCAAAAACATTTATTTTTAAAGCTACGCACCTTTGATTTCCAGTAGTTATATATAGATTGAATAGCCGCAATCCGCAAAGATTGCCCCTGCAAGGCCTGCAAAATCAAGGAATCATAAGACCAAAGGTGATTAAACTAAATTTACAAATGAAGAAGAATAACCTGCTACTATACAGAATAAAACATATATTTGAATAATAATAAACCTAACAATATTTCGCATCAACATAGAAAATATGTTTCAAAAAATTTAAAACCAAGCACCTTGGTAATCTACAGCATGCGTGGCAATACCCTAAACAGCAGAACTTTTGCTAACGTAAAACTCAATAAAAATATTAAATAAAAGCTACTTTACAATTTCAAATTATCCAACCAAATAAGTGCGTAGGAGAGGAAAGCACGAGTAGAAGGCACATGTATTGAAAATTTATTTTAACTCCAATAAATGAAATCAGCAAAGTGTAAAATTGAAATCATTTCAAGTTTGATGAGGAAAGTTTAACTTAGTGCACACAAAACCATAAATCAATGTCAAAGTTCATGAAATAGATACAAACAATGTTTATTCTGCGAACACATTAATTACAGGAAATATGACAGCCTAACACAGTTGTCATGAGAAATGGCCAACAATTAGCTAGGATGTCATCGCAAATTCAACTCAACCCAATTGTGCTAAAAATCAACAAGGGTTGCCATCGCCAATAAGTGATATGTCACAACCAATGAAAAAGTAGATTGGTTAAAATGAATGGTAGAAAAAAAATATTGCACATATTCAGTAAAGTTTGATGGGAGAAAAAAAAAACAAATATTAGCGAAGATCATAAATTACTATAAATTGGGAATGTTAGAATAAATAAAGAAGGAACGGTAGAAAAGTGTAGAAAAATAAAATATGAGGCAGAAGAGGGTCCTAAAAGGGTAATTGCTATCAGGTAAATTCATGGCAATAATATTATAAATAAATTTGTTGTTTATGTTCCTCAAGTCACATTAGTAGAAATTTTGAAGAAAAAATAAAAAATTAGGACTATAAATGAACTACAACATGTACATTAGCACAAGATGATTTGTGGTGACATGAACAAATATGTGATAACATTCAGCAAATCAGGCTTTATAGTCCAGCAAGAAAACACATGATTGATTAGTCGCCCCATGATTTATTAGTAACTAGAACTTCAAAAATATTATAATCCAGTTATACAATTTTTAAATTTACATAAACTACTTTGCAGCAAGTCATGATGACTCGCTATTCAAGAAAATCATGACCCAGGATTTTGGTGACAATAATTGGGAATTGAATGCACTCGATTTATGAAACCAAGCCATCAAATCAACTTTTTCCCAACTATCTCTACCTCTCATTCTCAATCTCAATTTCTCATTCCCCATTTTTCCCTCAAGCCTCTCATTCAAACACTTGTTTAGCTCATCATACTTTTACTCATTTTGTTGTCATATCTGCATAAACCAATCTGAGAGCAAACGCACTCCTGCATTCACTTAAGCCCCTCATCCCTATCTTTGGCCGAGTGCAAAGCTACTCCCTTTTCATGTGTATGCCACTTTTCTCCACTCTTGATCATTGAGACTCAATTCCACACAAGCCTTACTCTCTTCTCAAGAACATTAATGTAATTTCTACGTGGTTTTTCATAAAGGCCAATTTACCTTCGTGCTCATCCTCGCAAGCATGTGTCCGACATTTTCACCTCATCTCATTCCTTTCTATTTAACCAAACACAAATCTTCCTTACACATCAATATGCTCAAGAACAATTCCACCAAACGTCACCCCAACTTCCTTGCACGATATCATACACCTAATTTTTTCTATGACTCACACCATAGTTTGCCATTGCCTTCAATTTCAACTACTTAACAACCTAATACTTTAGCCATAGTTGTAATCTATGTTGCACGAATATAAACACGAAGACAGACATGACACGACACGACACATATACGGGACATATATATTTAATATATAAAATACAGACAGACATTAGACACCCCTCGAACATGACATTATAAAAAAATATATATATATATATATATATATATATATATATATATATATATATATATATATATAGATATATATTTAAAGATTAAAAAATAAAATATTAAGAATAACAAAAAATAAGAAACGTAATAACACTTTAAAAATTAAGGGCTATTTAGCATCGTTTTTTTATTTTGTTTTCAAAAAACAAAAAAGTTACAGTTTTTTTTAATGGTCATTTTTTAACAGTTTTGAAAAAAAAAAAAAAAACATAAACGATGTTTATGCTATTTTTAAAACATATTTCCCCACTCGACGCGACATGACTCCATATCCTTCCGTTTTCTGAGGTGGCAGCGGCATCGTCTTTTCAACATTGGAGCAATCCCATGGATGTCTTCCTTCAAAGCAATAACTGCCTCGCCAACGATTCTATGCCATTTGAGTGAGATTTTTTTTTTGCTCATGCTGCTTGCCGCTGCTGCCATTGTGTCTTTTTTTATACTCTGCCGCTTGATGTTGCTACCTTCGTCGGAAGTGAAGGTGGAGGCGAAAAAGATGGGGCTCAATGGTGACCACTCTTAAAACTATTGGAATCCATTACTTTGTCTACGGAGTCCCTGGCTATTGCATCAGTGGCATGAAGCTCGTCGTCATCGTCATCACCTCTTCTTCTGGATTTCCACTACCAATGTTTAGAAAACCGAACAGGACATTGAACCGTAGAGGTGGAGGTTCAAGGCTCAAAGGTTGAACTGCTTGTTGGACCAAGTTGTTCAATTTAAATACTAAAACAGTAAAACAATTAAAAATTTTAAATTTAATCAACTTAAACGACAAACCACTCTTACTCATGCAATTCTATATTTAATATTTGTGTTCAAAACATCCACATACTTATCATTATCATCCTCATATGCACAAAAGCATAAACTTGCAATGCATGTGTCATTTTAAGGATTTAATCTAATGAATTTCCACAATTTTAACTACATACAATCCATTTGATTTGGTTAAAGTTATTATATGATTTGGAGCAAATTAGTAAGTGTTGGTACTCTAAAAACTTTTTTCTGATAAGAAATCTAAAAAAGCTCCAATCATCAAAGTTTGATATATCCGCACAATACTTAGCTTCCAATATTGCATTCCCTAGACAATATCCCAAAAGGGCAAATCATGATGAGAGTGAATTTAGCTAAATTAATCCCTTCTTTAAAAACTTGTGCAAAACTCTCTTTAATCTCGGTATTGTCATTGTTTTGGTCTTCTCCATCTTCTTCATTTCAGAAAATCACCATTCTATCTAGAACTTTAGGGTTATATAAATGTTGAAGTATTTCATGTGCCAAGCGACACTAAGATAATAGGAGCAAAAACTAGACAGATTCCTGCTCGCGTTCAAACCAAACAATAAATAAGTGAAAGGAATGATCCGAAAGAACCAGAGGCAAAAGAAACACATGTGGGATGCTGGTGAGTCGCCGACAAAAATCAGACGGTGGAGAAATGGCTTGTGAGATGTCGATGAGTGGGCAGCTAACCAGCAGGAAAGCCGAGTGAAGTTTCGTCTGCAGACATGGGCGGGATCGGGATCGGGAACAAGAGTGAAATAACAGGATTTTGCTTATTTTTCGTTATTTTAGGAGTTGTCTACCAACAGAACGTTTTCTTAGAACCAGGGCTGATTTGTAGGTTCAGAGATTGAACTGCCTGATAAAACCGATTTTGGGCAGTTCTATGCAGAAGAGGTTTTTTATGCCAACCATAATCGGTCTTGTGACCAATCACGGTCGAACCGGTTGACTCCACCTATTTGGTCCAATTTTATGAATCTTATCCACTACAACCCCTTCCACCACCTGCTACCACTTTTCTACAAACCATCAAAACATATATTTCAGTGACGGTGGTTGAGCTACATTGGTTTGTTCATGGCGGTTCGTCTTCTTTGACATTGGTGGTCTACGAAGAGACAATGTTGTCATCATCATGATCAGGTGTTCATAAAAATTAGACGGCTTTGATGTTAGCTTCTGATTTCTCTTTATTAAAATGATTGATGCATGAATTGAGAATTAATTATGTTAGAAATTAACATATATATATATATACAATGTTTCGAACATCGAACCGAACATCGAACCGGTAGAGATGAAGGTTCAAGGTTCAAAGGTTGAACCGGAGATTGGACTGGGTTGTTCAAATTAAATACTAAAACAATAAAACTATTAAAAAATTTTAAATTTTAATCAACTTCAGTGACAAGCCACTATGCTCGTGCAATTCTACAATTAATATTTTTGTGTACAAAACATACACATGCTTATCATTGTCATCCTCATTATGCACAACAGCAAAAACTTGCAATGAGGGTGTGATTTTAAGGATATAATTAAATGAATTTATGCATAATTTAATTGCATACAATCCATTCCATTCGATTAAATTTATTATAGAAATAATTTGATGCACATCAGTAAGTGTTGAAACTTGTAACACTTGTTTCAAATGAGAAATCCAAGAAAGCTCCGGTCATCAAAGTTTCATATATCTGCACAATTCTTAGCTTCCAAAATTGCATTGTGTAGACAATATCCGAAAGAGCAAATCATGAAGAGAATGGATATAGCTAAATTAATCCCTTCTTTAAAAAGTTTTGCCGACCTCTCTTTAGTCTCCGTATTGCCATTGTTTTGGTCTTCTTTAACTTCTTCATTTTAGAAAACTACCATTCATTCTAGAACTATAGGGTTACACAAATCTTGAATTATTTTGTGCGTTGCGTGGCACTAAGTTAATAGATACAAAAAGTAGACAAGTTCATGCTCGCCTTCAAACTAAACAACAAACAATCGAACGAAACGATTCGAAAGAAGTAGAGCCGAAAGAAACACATGTGGGTTGTGGGTGAGTCTCCAACGAACAAGAAGACGAACCATGGTGCAATGACTTGCGAGATGTCGGTGAATGGGTGGCGAACTAGTGGGAAAGTCGAGCGAAGCTTCGTCTGTTGGCATGGAAGGGATCAGAATCGCGAACAACAGTGAAAATAATAGGATTTTGTTGATTTTTCATTATTATAGGAATTTTTTAAGAATCGAACAGTTTATTAGAACGAGAGCCAGTTCAGAGGTTCGGAGATTGAACTGCCAGTTCAAACCAATTTTGGGTGATTCTATTATGGAGAGGCTTTTTATGCCAATCGAAACCGGACCTGTTAGACGGTTCATGGTCTAATCAATTAGTCCAATTTTCTAAACCCTGTATATAAGCTGGATGAGTGGCTTTACACTTAAAAACAAAATGCGAAATGAATATATCTGTGATCTATGGCAGATAAAATTAGAGAGAGTCATCTTAGATGGTTTGGTCACATTAAACTCAACCATCTAATGATCTAGTCAAAAATGTAGATATTTTAGATTCGACTTATGTTAAGAAAAGCACAAGTAGACCTAGAAAGACTTAGCCATATTGTCTAAAAAATGATATTAATTTATTATAATTAAATGAAAATATGACATTCAATAGGACGCGATGGAGAAAAGTTCATATAGCTGACCCTACTTAGTGGGATAAAGGCTTCTTCTTGGCGCTGTTGTGTATGTGTGAGAGTGTGTGTGTTTGTGTGTGTGTGTGTGTATATATATATATATAAGATTTCAAATTATAAGGATGGAAATCGGATTCAATCTATTCGTAACTGAATCACACCGTAGAAAACATAATTCAAGAGATTTGGAATAAAATTCAACAAAAGCGCGCAAACAAAAACCCGAAAAACACAGAGATTTAATGTAGAAAAAAAAAACAAGAAAAAAATCACAGTCATACCACCAAAATTCTTGTATGAAATGGGGAGCAATGTTATGATTTACCACAGTAACAGTTCCTCTCTATAAGCTTGGAATTCAAGAACGCTCTCTCCCCATCATAAGGGAGGACTGAACAAATCCAACACATAAATCATTGCACCGCTCGCTTTATCTCGCTCTTGTTTCATGCACTACCGAGAGATATGTTCCTCGCATAGAAGTTGAGGACTTAATCCTGATCAAAAGAGAAACCACTCGTTGGAATGTAACTCCTAGGTGTCGCCTTCCACAAACTCTATTTGTAGTCATTATTCAAGGTGTTGGATCATTCATCCCGAGCTCTAAGGTTTTTGTGTTGCTATTTTCGAAATTGTAAACGAAGGTTTTATGGCATAGCTGCGCCATTCCATGGTGTTAGAATTTCAAGCGCTTTGTTCTACAAAGTTTTGAGCACTAAGGCGAGCACCCAGACGCCACTTTCAGCTAAGTACTTAACATCTTGAATTGGGCATTGGGCAGGATTTCCAATGTTGGCGCCATAATTCATTTCAGTATGCTCCAAGCCAATTAAATTCCATTCACACAATAATTGTCCTCTTGGAGACTCATTGCACCTGATTTTTCTCCTTCAAATCTGCACCTCTATATCTATGTCATTTTCATAGTTTTGAAGTGAGGATTACCTCCGGTCTAAACCTTCTTGAACTCTCACTGAAACCAAATATAACTTCAGTTTCTCAATAATCGCTACCTTCATCAACATATCTACAGGATTCTGAGTTATGTATCTTCCTCGGGAATATTTTCCCATTTTCTAGAAGAGAATGAATAAAATGGTACCTCCGCTGAATATGTATTGTCCTGACATGAAAAATTGCATTCTTAACTAGATAAATAACGCTCATACTGTCACTATGAAGTTTTACAATCCCTTGCTTCTATCTCAGTTCTGTCATAAAGCTCTACAACCAAACCATCTCCTCCCCAACCTCAATGATAGCAATGTATTTGACTTATGTAGTTCAAAGTGCAATAATCTTCTGCAACCTGGAAACCTAACGTAAAGTTGTGCTTTTCAAAGTGAAGATATACCACGTACTTCTATCATCTATAACCTTTGCCAGTTCTGAATCTACATATCCCTATAAAATACTCTCTACTCTTACAAAACAAAGTACCTTCTTGATTGTTCCTCTCGGGTATATGAAAATTCACTTTACCGCCTCCCAATGATGTTTTTGGATTACCTATGTACCTGCTGACTACTCACTTTACATGTGCAATGTCTGATCTTGTACATACCAAATGCATTCATCAAACTTCCAACAGTTTTGAAGCATAGGAGATCTTCCCATCTTTGTTTGTTCTACTTCAAACTTAAGTGACAGTTTCTTAGATAGCTTGAAGTGACTATTTAAGAGAGTACATACTGGTTTTGCCTCACTCATGTTGAACTTGTGTAGAATCTTCTCAACATATTCTGCATAAGACAACTTCACTATAGTTGCACTCCTATCCCTGCTAATTCTCAAACCAAGGGTCCCCTTGGTTGGACAAAAATCCTTCGTTTCAAAATCCCTTAATAAGTATTTCTTCAAGTCTCTGATTTTTCCATATGTGCTCATACAATCAGCATGTCATACACATACAAAAAAGTAAGATATAATAATTACCAAAGCTTTTAATGAAGCAATCGTGGTCTGTCTGGCACTTCATGTACCCACTGTCTGACATAAACCTGTCAAACCTCTACTACCACTGTCCTAGGGTCTGCCCAAACCATAAGGGCTCCTCTTCAACCTCCAGATTATGTCTTCTTTTCTTGAAAGCTAATAACCCTACAGTTGCACCCTATACAATACCTCTTCCAGATCACCATATAAGAATGTTTTTTTTTTACATTCATCTATTCCAGATGTAGATCTTTATTTGCTAATAAGCCCAACATAACTCTGATAGTTGTTATATTCACTAGGAGAAAATATTTATGTAGTCCACTCATTTCTGTTGAAACTCCTTCATAGTAGGCATTGCCTTGTTGCACCTGCTACCATCTGACTATTCTTTCAACCTGTAGGCCCATTTATTGTGCAACATCCTTCTTCCATCTGCGAATTCTGTCAAATCCCAAGACCGATTTGGCCTTGGTGACTGCATCTCATCATCCATGATAAACTCCCACTCGTTTGAATCTTCAACTTGAGTGAAGCCTTAATAGGATTTGGTTCACCACAATCAGTTAACTAAAGATAGTATAATGAAAGTGAATACCTTTGCATCGGTCGTGTCACTCTGTTGGACCTTTTCACTTCAACAGCAGGTAAGGAACTTCCTATGCTTCATAAGCTTGAGCGCATCTCTTTTCTCCATCTTCATGTTCACAATTATGTTCTATCTCAATATATTTGGATAATCATTCGGTAGTAGCTAAAAAAAATCCTAAGTTTTGTTCATATTCTTATACATCTCCATTTCATTGAATATCATATATCTGCTCTTGATGAATTTATGATTCTGATAGTTCCAAAATTTATGCTCAAACTCATCTGAGTTATATCAAATGAAAGTGTACTTGATAGATATTGAGTCAAGTTTATTTTTGTATCCTGAATCAATCTGAACATATGTTGAACAACTAAAGGGGAGATAAATTTACCTCATGGTCACTCCAGACTTTTTAAGTAAGTTTTCATTCAAAAGTACTGGGGGACCAAGATTTATCAGATAAATTGTAGTGTTCACTGCTTCTGCCTAGAACTGTTTTGGCAAGCCTAGAACTGTTTTAGCAAGACTACATGAAGCTTCGTAATCCTAGCACACTTTGTGATAATTATATGCATGCGCTTAGCCACTTTATTTTGTTATGATGTTCTGTGAAAAGTGAACACATGTTTGATCCCTTCTAAAGCATAATAACACCTGAACTTTTGATGACACCGTTATCTGATCTAAGATATTTCAACTTTAAGTCTGTCTCATTTTATATCATGAGCTTCCACTTCTTAAACACCGCAAATACATTAGATTTATGTTTTAAGAAATAAACTCATTCTTGTCTGGTGTGATCATTTATAAAAGTAACAAAAGAGTGGGAACCTCCAATGAACTGAACTGGAGTAAAACCCCATACGTAAGTATGCACCAACTCCCACTCGTTTGAATCTTCAACTTGAGTGAAGCCTTAATAGGATTTGGTTCACCACAATCAGTTAACTAAAGATAGTATAATGAAAGTGAATACCTTTGCATCGGTCGTGTCACTCTGTTGGACCTTTTCACTTCAACAGCAGGTAAGGAACTTCCTATGCTTCATAAGCTTGAGCGCATCTCTTTTCTCCATCTTCATGTTCACAATTATGTTCTATCTCAATATATTTGGATAACTGTTCAGTAGTAGCTAAAAAAAATCCTAAGTTTTGTTCATATTCTTATACATCTCCATTTCATTGAATATCATATATCTGCTCTTGATGAATTTATGATTCTGATAGTTCCAAAATTTATGCTCAAACTCATCTGAGTTATATCAAATGAAAGTGTACTTGATAGATATTGAGTCAAGTTTATTTTTGTATCCTGAATCAATCTGAACATATGTTGAACAACTAAAGGGGAGATAAATTTACCTCATGGTCACTCCAGACTTTTTAAGTAAGTTTTCATTCAAAAGTACTGATGGACCAAGATTTATCAGATAAATTGTAGTGTTCACTGCTTCTGCCTAGAACTGTTTTGGCAAGACTACATGAAGCTTCGTAATCCTAGCACACTTTGTGATAATTATATGCATGTGCTTAGCCACTTTATTTTGTTATGATGTTCTGTGAAAAGTGAACACATGTTTGATCCCTTCTAAAGCATAATAACACCTGAACTTTTGATGACACCGTTATCTGATTTAAGATATTTCAACTTTAAGTCTGTCTCATTTTATATCATGAGCTTCCACTTCTTAAACACCGCAAATACATTAGATTTATGTTTTAAGAAATAAACTCATTCTTGTCTGGTGTGATCATTTATAAAAGTAACAAAAGAGTGGGAACCTCCAATGAACTGAACTGGAGTAAAACCCCATACGTAAGTATGCACCAACTCCAGCTTTTTGAGAAATAAAGTTATTTTTATTTGTCGTATATGCATTCTTCACAAAAATTTAGATCTATATATTTTAAACCTTGAAGCTTTGATCTTAGAAAGTAAGGACATCTTACATTTCTTGCTCTGATGGCCAAGCTTGCAGTGCTAAATATCTACATTAACATGCGTTCCAGCCACATCTATGGATTTTGTCATCTCATTAATCAAGTAATGAGTGTCTTCAAGTTACCCCAAGTTATCATCATTGCTCCTGGTTAGCTTCGACAAATCACCTATGAAAGTCATCACAAACTCTGACTTGCAAGCTGGCTCACGGAGATCAAATATCTCTTCAAATTTGGAACATGTCTAACTTTACTTAACTTCCATATTGTTCCATTTGACAACCTAATATCAACATCACATTTTCCTACAATACTGCAGGCCTTATGATCTCCCAAATATATCCTCTTTAGATCACTCTGAATAGTTTTTAAACACTTTTTTGTTAGGGCGTGCATAAAAAGATGCCCTTGAATCTATTATTCAATATTCAATACTATCTAGAGATAAAACTGGAGCCACCTTGGATTTCACCTATGAATATATCAACACATAAATTTTTGTCTTATCTTCCACCACCAGCATTCTTTCAAGCTTTATAGTCCTTCTTGAAATGATTTTTCTTCTCACAGTTTCAGCATTCACCTCTGTCATTTCATCTTTCAGACCTAGGATTTCCTCTTCAGGACTTGAATCTATCTGTACGTGTTCCTATCCAGATTCCTTCAAAATCCAACGAAGAATTTAAAATTTCACTTATTGCCTTCTAACGAACTTCTTCATGTAATACTAATCCCACGATGTCATCAAAGTTTAACTTCATTTTACCTGAAGTGTTATTCACTGTCATTATCAATCTATCACAATTATCTGGCAATGAAGAAAGAATTAACATGTTCGGACCTCATTATCGAACTTGATGCACATAGAATACAACCGATTTATCGCAGTGTTGAAATTATTCAAATATTCAGAAACCAAACTCCCATCCACCAATTTCATGTTGAACAATCTCTTCATCAGAAAAATTGTATTTGACGCTGATAGTTTCTAATACATTCTTATTAGTGCCACCATGAGATCAGCCGCAATTTTCTCATTCACTATGTTAAGAGAAACAAATGAAGAAAGTGAAAGAGAAATTAAATCTAGTGTTGTTCAATCAAGCACCTCCCATTCTTCCAGAGTTATAAATAGAGACTTTTTGGTGATTCAATCTAATGGCAGATAAAATTTATTTTGATATAACAAATCTTCAACTTGTATTACCAAAATGCAAACTTTAAAGCGTTGAACTTCACCTTGTAAATCAATTTGTCATCCATTGCTCCCATTCGAAAATTCTTCAACAAATCTCGATTTGGTACCACTTATTGGGATGGAAACCGGATTCAATCGATTCATAACCAAATCACGCAGCAGAGAAATACATATTTGAAAGATCCATAAAACACAGATATTTAATGTAGAGAAACCCGAGAACGAAAAAAAAACTAAAAAGCCACACTACACAAAAATTCTACTATAAAATGAGGAGAAAAATCACAGATTACACCACAGTCAAAGTTTTTCTCTACTTGTCTGGAACTCTAGAACTCATGAATGCTTCTCTCTCAATCGCAAAAGAGCAAACCGCAGAAGTACAACACATAACTCGTTCTCGCTCTGTCCCGCTCTTGTTTCATGAACTACAGAGAGATAATTTCCTCGCATGGAAGTCGAGGACTTGATTTTCGATTGAAAGAGAAACCGCTCCTAGTGCTGGAGTGCCACTCTCGAGGGCTGCCTTTCCAAGCGCTCTATCTGAAGTAGTTCTTCCAAGCGCCGAATTGTCCATCCTGAGTAATAAATTTTTGGTGTCTCTCTTTCTAAACCTTTTAAAAAGGTTATATGACAATTGCGCCTCTTCTAGGCGTTGAAATTCCAAGTGCTTTGTTTTGTAGAATTCTTAGCACTAAGGCGGGCACATGGTCGCCACTTCCAGCACTAGACATTTGTCTGGAACTGGACACTGGGTGCCCCACAGGCATTGAGGTGTCCGGTCTACACAGGACTTCCACTGTCGGCGCCAAACTTCTATCCCTTCCAGTGTTGCTTCAAGCCAATCAGGCTCTATCGACACAACACGAAAAGGTTATTTTTTTGTTTTTGATTTTTAAAAACAAAAAAATATAAATGAATACCAAACATGTATTTTTTTTGTTTTTAAATACACAAAAAAAACATTAGAGTATTAAACATTATTTTGTTTCATGTTAAAATAAAGATAAAACAAACTAAAAACAAAAAAAAAGCAAAAAGGGATCCCAAACAGCAAGTGAAAGTCGTTTGGCATCACTTTTAGTTGATAAATTTTTTATATATTTTATTATTTATTTTTAAAAGAAAATCAAACTGTATTTAAGATAATCAAAACATATTAAACATATTTCAAGTTTTTTTTGAAAATAAATACCTCAATCAAGTATGTTTTAATTTAAATCAAAACATAAAAAAATAAAATAAAAAATAAAAACAAAAAACTGATCTCAAACAGCCCCTAAGATGTTCATAAATAATTGTTGACATACAAAAATAAGCATATATTATCATGTGTTACATCAAGTTTTAAGTAATCTTAATCAACTACTCATTAAAACAATAAAAAAAATCACTAACTTCTTTGGTACCAAATTCTTATGCATTTATATATCTAACAACTAAATTTTAATTTTTTACATTTATGCCACCCAAGTCTTCATATCACATCTAATATACCCCTATTTTCTGTTTTAACAATTGAAATATTTTTTCATATAAATTTAAGGTGGCATATATGTAAAAATTGAAATTTAGGCTTAGATACGTAAATACATAAAATTTGAGTGATATGTATGTAAAACTTTCTTAACTTTACATTAAAAATATTTTAAAATTTAGTTTTAAAAATATTTTTTCTGAATTATTAATTCATTAATTTAGGACGTGTGCCCTATTTTAAAAATATTATTTAAATCAAACACTCTTATGCCATGTCTAACACATGTCAAAGCCACGTCAAACGTGTACCATGTCCGACACTACGCATGTCTAATTAGAAGTGGTTGTGCATCATAGGTTGTAATGCTCCCTCAATAATGATAAAAACTCCATTTGCAAAAAGTTTGCCATGCCCTTAATTTCATTTCGTCAAATGGGGTGCTCCTTTAACTAGCTGATTTGACCCCAATTAAAGGCAAAAAAAAAGCAATGTTTACTCAATAATCACTTGCTACTATTTGATGCATCTCACGCCAAAGTCACAACATCCCACAATAGTTGACAAAGCACAAAAATCCCTTGTTCACTCTATGCTAGAGCGCGCTTTCCTAGAATGTTGTCTACCCTTCTTTGATCCCCAATCAAAGGCAAAAAAAAGCAATGTTTACTCAGTAATCACTTACTAATATTTGATGCACCTCACGACAAAGCATAACATCCCACAACAATTGAAAAAGCACAAAAATTCCTTGTTCGCTCTAACGCAAGATCGCGCTTGCTTAGAATGTCACCTACACTTCTTTGCACTGCTGTAGATGATGAATTGTGCCATGAGTCAAATTTTTTGCCATGAACTTGCCCATTGCCTCCACTTGCAACCACTTCACAACCCCAAGCCATTGATGTGGTGCTCGCTAAATAATCGCATCGTCTTATTTGATGCACCTCATACCACAACCACCACATCCCACAATAGTTGCCAGCCAAGATGCAACTATCTGATTGCGTCCCAAGCATCATTCTGCTTTATATGGAACTGCTAAGACCATCTCTAATCCTTCCAGGCAATTACAGACTATTTCACTATTATTTTGATTTCCTTTTCAATGACAATCGAAGAGAAGAT
Organism: Papilionanthe hookeriana x Papilionanthe teres; assembly: GCA_022702705.1. NCBI lineage: Eukaryota > Viridiplantae > Streptophyta > Magnoliopsida > Asparagales > Orchidaceae > Papilionanthe > Papilionanthe hookeriana x Papilionanthe teres. The sequence goes on from CM040435.1 coordinate 1,991,444, forward strand.
AACAATCCATTAATATCATTTTAGAGTAAAGCACCATTCTGGTGTTCACAATGGACTTGATGAATCCTCAACACAATACAACATGGCTTAGTGTTCAAAACAGACTAGGTGACTCTTAAATACTAATTGACATTGCTACACTATTTTGGGATTAAAGAGCTATATTGCATGAGGCAAAAGTTGCTTTGTCAAATGATATATATTCAAGTATGAAGGAAATATATATATTGCATAATCTAAAGCAAGATTACTAGCTGTTAGATATATGTCCACTGTTGCGTAATCAGAGGCACGCTTTAAGGCCCGCCTTAGTGCAATTTCGATGGGTAGTTGTGCATGTCGGCTCAATTCCGCTGAGGCATGCGCCTCCCTCACTTACTTAATATATATATATATATATATATATATATATATATATATATATGAATGTATGTATATATATATATATATATTAGATGGTTCGAATACAAACTGAAGCAGCACTCCCATGTACAAGAGCTCCCCTCATCCCAATCAAGCTTTTCAATGTCGCCACTTGTTACTTTTGCTACCAGCGTAGCACCACCGGTTGTTACTTATGTCGTCGCAACTTGCTACTTATGCCGCAGCAGCCACCTACTTCTTCTGCTATAACTGTCAGTTGCACCTGTTGCAACCACCACCAACTACTGCTCCTATTGTCGTTGTCGTCAACTGCTCCTGTTGTCATTGTCATCAACTGCTCCTGTTGTCTCTGTCGTCAGCTGCTCCTGCTACTGTCACAGCATACTATACTGTCTTTTCATCATTTGTTATGCCCTTATGCAGATCTATGAATGTTATTATTCTGCTCATCTTATGTCTTTGATATTTTACCTAAAATTCATTTCATTTTTATGTTACATTGTTATGTTTGTTTAATAACTTAATCAGTTGATGTTTATATTATATTTTTATTTTATGCAAGTTATTAAATGATAATTTAACTTATGCAATTTGTTATTTCATATAAATACAATTTGTAAATTTTTACCATGCTAGAATATTAATATTTATTTTATAATATATCTATAAACTATAATGATAGTATATTATTTTTATCCCTTTAATCTGACTTGCGCAATTTTCAACCATAAGGCTTATGCCTCAAACTGTTTCAAGACTTACGCATCGCCTCATGAATGAAAAATATCTCAATACCTCTTGCGTGATTTTAAAAATTGTATATATCCATAACTTTAGCATATGTTTTAAAATATACAAGGTGTGAGTAGACTCGATTGAGTGAATTCATGGAAAGGAGTTAAAATTGTGATAGGAGAAGATCTACTTGATTTTATAGTAAATTATGATCATGCAGTCATAAATATGTATTTAAGAAATGAGGGCACAATTATGATTTATATTTTATATCAAATTAAATTAAAATCAACTTCAAGCTAACTTGTAATCTAATAATTTTGAGTGAAGTTAGTTTAAATCAAAATAAATTTAGGTTAAATTCAAGTCAAGCAGGTATTAAATTTAGATTTCAAGTCAAACTACCTCAACCTATCAACCAAAAATACTCTTGGCAACCAATGGACACAAATCAACCTCAAGCATCCCCTAAATTTCCATTACAAACACCCATTGAATAAATCTTACAAGTTTCCAAATCTCAGTTCCAACACTAATATATTAGTGCTAATGTCTATAGATAAGTTAATAAACATGTGTTGGGAAATTTACAAAATGACTAACCTGTAGAAATCTCCAACTCAACTCCATCTGAGTAAAACAAGCTTTTCTGGAGGATGCAAACCAATTTTTTTCTGGAATGTTGAGGTAGCTTCCAAAAGCTTAGAAGGACAATATGAGACAAGTTCCTTTTTTCCATTATTTCAATCAAATTTTTCTAAAGGAACTTGTTGAATTAGAGACCAAAGAATCGTTGATCATATATGTTCCCTATTATGGATGTTTTTATCATTTTTTTCAAGATATGGAAAAAAAAATCTAAAAAAGAAACCATTAATATATTAACATATACATTTTGTTAAATAGAGAAAAGTAAGCAGTTCAAATGAGAACATTATCTAATTTGAACGTCATCTGAGTCATATCCCCAAAGTATTACTTGAACATGCACAAACCTAATAATAATTGATCTCTCTTGTAATATGCACACTAAGAACAGGTTTCATCAGAAGAAACTTTAGCAAACGATACACTACTAAATGAAGAATAGTCCACATTTTGAGAGAAAAATTAATCATCACCTCAGCTGCAGCATCAAACTGCAGAAAGACCGGAACGGGAGATGAGAAAGTAGGTTGCAGGGCTCCTGATCTCTCTCGAGTTTTATGATCCAGAACCTCCAACTTAAAAAGTATACTCTCGAACCTGTATTTAACATATGCATGTGTGTAACAATGATAACGAAAATTACAATTAGCATTATAGTAGTCAGATTTTGTGGTAAAATCTATGTAAGCATTGTAGGGATTTCTATCACTAGCAAGTAGTTCAGTGAATAAGATGGCCTCTTGTGTAATGAATAAATGGGATTTAAACTAGACTGATTATCAGTGTCATCTGGAGCATACTGCAAATTAACAAAATAAAAATCACATCAGTGTACGCTATTGAACAATTTTTACAAGGAATTTTGCATCAAGGTCATTTGTGACAAGGGATTAAAGAAAAGCACCCCAGAAACTGAAGCAAATTTGAATAATCCAGTAGATAGTATTGTTTCATAACAGAAAAAGAAATGGGAAGTATACTGGGGCCTAGAGCATCACTGATCCTATCAAGAATAGAAAGAAGTTTCACCCAAAGATTAATTTGTAGCATTGAAAACATGTGAAGCCGCACCGTGCTCGACATCACTTGATGGTCACATGATTGCTTACTGTAATAGAACTAAAGTTCACTCTTGGCACAGTCATGAGGTGATTACTCCGCCAAACAATTATTCAAAGATAAAATATAGAGTAACTCAAATTGTAGAAAAACATTGGCTAAAATGTTAGTCCAAGCAATTTACGATCCAGTAAATGGGAAGCTCTGCTCCAGCCAAAAGAGAAAAAAACAAGTTTTCATAAGAAAACTATTAAAAGAGCAAAATACAGTTCTGTGCAACACATCACTGGAGAAGTATAAGACATGTCCTGAATGCAAATTTGAACCGGAATCAGGTATGAAGGGCTTATGAAACCAATAAGAATTGTCAAGGATAAAAGCCTATTGTGGAGAAGGTAGATGGGATTTGCACTGTACTACCCAAGAAGAGAAGGAGAAGATGGTGGTGCTTCCTGGAATCCATGCCTCCAGGTTTGGTGTCCCTTGTAATATGTGCCTTCGAAGGGAAGGGGGGGGAGACTCGGTGTGGGAGCCCATGGCCGAAAACACAAGATGGGGAGGAACAAAATGGAAGGGGATTTCTAATTTCACAAACATACACGCAAACAAATTAGGATTAGCCATCTCTTAGCAAAAACATTTTTTTTTTAATTTTCTTGATAAATGGTGGTCAATCTACATCTGATACAAAGGTGGATGGCATTCAACAAAATTTTTAAAATAGTTGTTTGTATTCTAAGTTCTATCATATAATCTTGCACATTTTGCCCTATCCTACTTCAAATTGAACCATTGGATCCATTTTTCTTCTTCATGACTGATAGGAAAGGATTGTGTATTTAGCGATATTTAAACTCTAACCATATCAAGATTGATAGATTATAATTTTAAAAATCTGAACTCCACCACACCATGTCCAGTAAGAATAACCTCAAACAAGCAAATGCAAATTTCTTCCTATTTGGATAATCGGAAGACATGATGATTATGTAGAAACTCTTAACCAATTATCAATTTCCTCAGCTTTGCTTGTTCAATCGTAAGTGAAGAAAACTTTTTTCAATCTTAAAAGAAATACATTATTGTCCTCACATTCATACATTCTGCTCAGCTTATCTATTCTTCCATCACAGATTTATCCTTCTATCTATGCAGATGGTGGTTAAGCAACATAGGGAGTCAATTCATGAAAAGAGCTTCAAAGGCAATCATTGTTATGTCTATTTGATCGTACATCTACTTGGCCACCTATTCCTTATGCATCAGAACAATTGTCCACAATCTATCCTAATAGTAAAAATCTCAATCTCCATAGAATCACCAAGAGTATCATTCCCAGTTCTTAATTTAACCATGAAAAATAAATTATTATTGAAAGTCTTCTGGAACTAATAAAAATTATCTAGGGCAAGGATTTAGGATTTGTATGGAGTAATTAAAAAAGATTACTTGAGAGGAGGGAGGAAGGGGGTTGTTGTGCTGACTTGGAATTGATGCCTTTAGGGAGATGGAGAGATTGTGAAAGAAAAAAAGCGACTGAATCATCTGGCCAAAATCCATATGGAGAAAAAACAATAGACTGAGAAGGAATTTCTGATGTCCTTGATGGAGGCCTAAAACTAACATCCATGGAACTCCTATTTTTAGACTACTGGAGACAATTCATAGTCTTGAAAATTCAACTACTGAACATATTTAGAAAATATTTTCCTATATTTCCAACATCCGTTCAAATTCTTGTTAGTCATCCATCAAAAAATAAGAGCTCTTTCATTTTATTGTTAAAAGCTGATTGAGTAATGTAGAATAAAGAGCAGAACACAGAGTGAATATATTAGTGTCCCTGAATATCTACACTAAAATTTCTCTCACCTTTCTCCTATATCCACTCTTCGCTCCTTACTCATTGTCACCCCCTCTATTTAATATATCAATTGCAACTTTGCAGTTTTTGTCCCTCCTAAGTTCATATTTGCAGATTATACCTTCTCAATATTAATATTACAATTATTCTAGAGAGCATCTTAAAACAACAATAGTACACATTCAACTCAACAATTACAATTAAGGATGACATGTTGGCTTGCACAAAATCAATGGACATCAGTTTCCATAGAGCATAAAAATTTATCTTATGCTCGCTGAATTGCAGCAAAAGCTTTTACAACTCCAAGAAAAAAAAATTCTGTATAGTGAAGTCTAATTCATGGAGATTTGGGACATTATCGAAAACTAACAATTCCAAACTTTCAAATAAAAGTTCCAAAAATCAAGCTTCAAATCCACGCGATAATTACTTCAACTCTCTCTCTCTCTCTCTCTCTCTCTCTCTCTCTCTCTCTCTCATCTCTCACACACACACACACACACACGCGCATGCACGTTTATGGGCATATAAGTATCAATATTCATATATTTGTATATATGGATAGATAATTTTGTTTGTATAGTTCTAAAACCATTTATATGTAATTATTAAAATAATTAGAAAAACCAGTGGAATTCATTGCTAAAAATTGCGTACATTTCTATTTCTGTAGTCTACTTCATGTTGACTCAAAAATATGTTCGATTAGGCTAGAAATCAAGGTTGGCTCACTTGATTTTGATTCAACCCAAAAAAAGTAGACTCGATTCAAGGAGGGCTCACTCAAAGTTGATTCATTATAAAAATTAACCTAAGTATATCATAACAAGGAAGGCCAAAAAAGCATGCAAAAGGGGTTAAATATTAAGTTGTGATGCATTTAAAACAAGCTCATTAAAACAAAATTCCATTTCAATAACTTCAAACAGTTACATAGAACACTTCATGTGCCATCCCTGAACTCAAAATAGGTCATGATCAGCAATGGTGCAAATCACAACAGAAAATGCATTCTGGCATCACATCTAAGTAATCCTAACTTGTCTAGCATGTTAATTTAGTATCATGCCGAAAAAAAAAACAAAAAACAAAAAAAAAAAAAACCCAACATTTGAATTCAGAAACAGAGATATGTCAATATGTGAAGAGCAGCTATTCACTTTTCAGGTGGAAGAATTCTCCTCTCATTATTGAGATTTTGAAGCCAATCCTCATCATCGTTGTCAAGATCATACTCTATAAATTCACTAACCTCTGCTCTAGCTGCAAAGAAGAATAGATTTAAAAAAATTTAAAAGGAAGTCATTTGGTGGGCAGCGGGGAACCTTAATCAAAAGACAATATGAGCAAACCTCCTCTTCCACGTAAGTAAGATGAAGGTTGGTTGAAAGTTCGGGAATAATCCCTTTCATATGTTTCCACAACATTATATTGTGGTGTGGGAATTTCAGATGAAACTTTTTTGACAGTGATGTGATGTACCTGGAAGGCATCATCAGTATGAGGTCAATCATTACCAAGAACAAATTACTTTAGATATATTAAAAGGAGCTTTAATGTATTAATCTTCACAATGGACATAATTCTATTATAATATATTCTGCGGAGCAGTTTCCATGTTTTCCAAAGAAATTGGATGAATTTTTTTCTGGTTTATAAGAAAAAACATGTATTGAAAAATAAATTTAAATGGCAAATGTCTTTTATGCCTCACAATGAAAACTGCTCTTATCACATATGAACAGATACAATCTGACAGCATTCGGAGATCAGGTTAATATAAAACAAAAGTAAGGCTCAAGGTTCTTGCCAATAAGCATATGCCAAAAAGCAAAGCAACAAAAAAGGTTCAACCCACGTGGAAACCTGAAGTTATGATTAGAATATGATCATATATAAATATTAGCTAAACTGAACTATAATTGCTGTGCATTTCGTTTGATCCATTTATTAGGATTAAAAGGTATGGCAGTTGGATCCAATGTATGAAAAATCACATAATTTTTCCAAATTTAAAACTGCAAAGTGGCAAATGAAACAAAACATGAACTTTTTGCCAAAATTGAGTACACTACTGACAAAAAGGGTATATGATCAAAGCTACAATGCATCTAAAATAGAAACTTAGAGAAAAAAATTCTTATTCAACTCTTGGAAGTAACAATATGGTTTATTGTCAAACTTCTCAGTGCTTTGGTCTTGTTTACAAGCTAATATTATGCTAATTTTGCTTTTTGAATGATTTACTTTAGGCTTTTAGAAGAGGTTTCTGTGAGTTTGGGGTGCATTTCAAGTAAATAAAATCACACAGCTAAACACTAATGTGTTTTCCACTATAAACCTGCCTATTCCAATTAAGGGTTGATTATCAAGAAATTGAAGGGCCAAAAAAGTTTTGAATGTCCATTACTTCATTACTGCTCAAATGAGACCCAAGTTAGGTGTTTTTTTTTCCTCATGTAAGATAGAACTCAAGAATGGCCAACTACCACAGTTCGAAGCTTTGGTGCCAAATGAAGATTTTAACTAACTTAAATATGATCTAAAAGGAAAACACTACAACAGTTTTCATAAACTACACTGAGAAATAAAATAATTACAATAAATGTCATGACAATACCATAACATTTTTTTGAGCATGCGGTTATGATCCCTATTCCCCCATCTTCCTGTTAACCAACGAAACAAATTCAAGCTTGCCACAAGCGCTTCAAACTGCTTCTTACAACTTTCAAGCAAAGCGGGAAAAAGAATTGATTATTCTATAAAAACTCAATCCAGATAAAAACAAACCAAGTTCAATGCACCTTAAACTGTAAAAAAAAGGACTATAATATATAATTCAAACACGTGAATAACAGTGTACCTCATTGTCAGTCTCGGCTGCAATTCGTAGCAGTTGTGAGTTCCGGGTGGCAGCAACAGCAGTTGGCACTTCATCATCATCAAAATCTTTCACAGACTTAATAATAGGAAGTTTCTTATGAATGTCAAGAGGGCGTGGCCTAAATGACAACCTACTCATATCTGCTCATGCTCCACCCATGCGGGCGCAAACGCTCAAGCTCCACATCCAAGCCTGTCACTCCATCCAAATCTCACAGCCAACACAACTGAAACCAACCAGCTATCACCCAACCGAATAAAAAAAAAAGTGGCAGAATTCAAAATCGCCAATTTCCACTCAGCACAACCCGAAACTAACACAGAAAGCTTAAAACTTTACAAACGAGAACTGACGGCACAATTCAAGGAAGAGCAAAGCAAAAGAAAGACAACAGCGCGGTGCCCTAGAGTATAGAAAACAAATAAGCAACGGGCAGCTGTGTTCAAATTCCTCCAGTCCCGGACAACAAACGTAACTATAGAACTTCTAGGAAGAATTCGAAGTCTTGTGGAAATTGACGGGCCAATTAGGGCACAGGCAGGACGCGAGAGTATGACCGATATGGCAGGCCAGGGATTTGAGAACAAGGAAAAGGACTGCAAAGGCGTGACAGGAAATGGGAGGAGAATTGAAGGGAAGGGTTTATAGGGTTTTGAGGATTGGAGGTCTAGGGTTTGAAAGAAGAGAAAAGCGAGGGAAGTGGAGAAGTGAGAAGAGTAGAGAGAACGTAGTAGGGATGTTGGAGTTGTCGGAGGACCACTTCCCCTTCGATGCGAGCTGCTGATACGGCGCAGCTACGGATACAATATCGGCGGTATACGGTGAGCTGCATGGATCGGAGGCTGAGTAAAGTTCAGAAAATGCAGAACACTTAGCTCCAACTTTTTGAAGGTTTGAATGTGGAAGCTCTGTTCTTTTTTTCATACAATTTTTGCATAAAAATACTAAAAAATTTTAATTTTGCATATATTTTAGATATCCTATGATGATAAAATTGAAGAAATATACTTATTATTATTATTTTCTTCAATGAAATGTGTTCTAAATTATAAGGATATTAGTCATCAAATTATTAACTTTGAATATTGATTGTTTGTTATGACATTGATTGGAATTGTCTGGGTAACAATCGAATATTATTTGAAGCTTATTCGTATCAATATTGTAATTTGGAATAAAGTTTGAATAACAACTAAAGAGAGTATGTTTATGTTCAAGAATATTTCAATCAATATTCGAACAGGATTCGATCAATGTTAGAATCCTACTCAAATAAGTTCTAATAAGAGTGATCATGATTCTATCAATATCCAAGTAGAGTTGGAGAAAAACTAAATCAATTCCAAATATTGCTTAGATATTGTAAAAACAGAGTTTAAATTTAGTATTTTGCACATACTGCCTATTTTAGAAATGGTTTTACTTGAAATCTCTCCCTATATGGATGTATGCTCTAAATATATTTGTAGAAGACAATATTGAGCTAATAACATACAAAGTAAGAGTTGTCATCATATAACATGTAATATTATTGAATTTTGCACTAATCAACATTTGAATATAGCATTGAAGATTAAAATAAATCTGTGATTATATAATATCTTTATGTAATTACATTGAATGTATTAGTTTAATAGTGATATAAATGAGTACTAAGAGCCATACTTATGAAATAAGATTGGCTTCATTAATATTAAATACTTAAACACTCATTTGAGACATTGAAGAGGCAATTCAATTGTGATGTCTTATAAATATTATGTGTATTCAATTATATCAAAAAAAAAGAAGAAATATTTATCTCTGACTATGATTCCATTCTCATAATTATTTTTAAAATATTATAAGTATTTTTAATCAAATGCTTTTAATTATGATTTTTAAAATGTTATGCAATCATATATTATTTTCCATTGTGATGTATTATAAATATTGGATTATACTTTTCTTTTTAAAAAAAATTACTCACCAAAATAAATCTTGATTGATGCATATTTGAATCATTTTTAAAATAGTTCTAATAGCAAAAAAATAAAAATAAAAAAAGATGCAAAACAAAATTTATGGGTACCCAAAAAAAATATCAAGCATATTTTCTCACAAAAATAAATAGTGGGCATATTTTTCTAATTTTTAATATTGTTGGGCATATAAAGTCATTAATGTTGCAATTTTCAAAAGATTTTTTAACTAAACAGTAAGTGAAAATGTGCAATTGATGATGGTGGGTGACCTTTTCTTAAAGAGATTTATGGCTGAAAGACTTTGAGATTTTAATGTTAAAGGAAAGGATTTGGAGTATGTGGTAGAGTGATTGGGGATTAAGATATTCATAATGACAGAGAAGCCAAAACTAGTCTAAATTGGATATGTTTGGGCTGCTTTGTAAGAACAAGTTGTGGATATAGACCTTATGGAGTAAAGGAGTGAAAAACTTGTGTATCTTTTCCTTAGAATGTGTGGTTATGATCCGGAGTATCTCATTAAATTTAAAGAATTTGAATAAGAGTTTATGTGTCTAGAAATTGATAACAATACTTGGTATTAGCGCTTAGCTTGATTGAGAGTTTCAATATCAATTTTGGAGTGAATATTGGGTTGTAATAAGTAGTAGATGCTTTTATGTAATCATAAGGACATGGTGAGGACCTTAATGATGATGGGAATAGGAAATATGATAATAAAAAGTAAAAATTAAAATAGAATAAAGATACCTACCTAATTTCACCAAAAAGGTAAATTTGAGCCACTAAGCTCCAATCCAAGAAAGAGCCATTTTTCACTCAAAAAATATCATTCAACGATTGATATGTTTTATTACACGCCAAATTTTTTTATAGGGATTACTTTTTATCTCACTTTTGTATGCAATATGGCCCTCGACCTCCTTATATTAGAACTAAGACTCCTTAGTACATTTAGGTGATCAAGGCTTTAGTTTGGCAGGCCTAATCCATTTATTGTCTTTTCATGTGAACTCTACTTGACCTTTGCTCACTCTGAGTAGTTGGGAGTCATGTGATAAGTTCAATTTAGAACTTGGGAAGCCTAAGCTCAAGCTGGGTTTGGTCAGCTTAATATATACTTGGATTGTAGGGCTGTTTAGGTTTGGGAATTTATTAAATCTAAAATTCATCTAAATTAAAATCAAATCTAATTAAAACTAAATTAAATGAAACTTAAAACTTGTATGAAAGCAAATTTACAATCAACTTAAACTCAAATCCAATTTAAAATGAACTTTAAAACCACGACTAAATGAAACAAATGTAAAAGCTAAATTAAGCTTGGAACCTAATCTAACTCAGCCTAAATGCAAAAAATCTAAAGCCAACATTTAACATATGCATAACTAAATTCAAGAAAAAAGTTAAGTTTATTCAAATTAAACATAAAATGAATCTAAGGTTAATCTCATTTAGACAGGGTTAAATTAAATATAACCCCTTTTATTCGCGCCCCTTTTTTTTGAAGAAAACTCCTTTCCATATTTACCTTTTTCTGAACTCCCTTTCTACACAACATATGCTCAGAAGAACATAACAAGAAAAGGTAAGAACAAACTAAGCAATTAAGAAAAAAATAAAAAGGCTAGTTATGAAAAAATCTTACAAAATATTCGTCGTAGTATGAATCATGGAAGGGAGATCCAAAATGAATTAGATCTTACTGAGCCCAAGTAAATATATAATGAAAGCTTTATAAAAGACCTTTATATCCAAACCAAAGGATAAAAATATAATTTAGTTTGTCTTGGGTTCAAAGAGATCTACGACAATAATGTGTTCTACTTGTCATCTATATCTTAGGGAATACCCAAAAAAAACTCCCAAGAAGAGAAATTTTGCTTACTTGCTTTGATTCTATAAAAATTGGATGACAATTCAATTTTCACCATCTCAGTAAGAGAAACCTGTGGTTGTTAGGATGGAGTTAGACTACCGGGCAAAGGGTGGACAAACATAACCTGAAATGTAACTCGCACCTCAACACTGAGGGTTTACGAGATGACCATAAGTGACTTGATAAAAGAGTACAGAAAGAGCCCGAAAGGGGGTAGTCGATAGCATGCCAGAAAAAATATTTATACAGGTAGAAATAACTCATTCAGGATTTCATAGATTCCTTGTCTCAAACTATCAAGAATATATTTCTTAAAGGCCATGGAGGTAGTTTACCCAACCCGATCAAGAATCCCTTGTTGGCAATCCATGTGTTAAGTCATCCAATGTGGCCAATAAGCTCTAAAGTTAAAGAAAGGAGACATTTAAGGTTCCTAAGACTAGTTGAACTAATAAAGTGGAGTTGGACTTATACTTGTCAAGAGTATGATGAGGAGGTTTATGGAGTGAGATGAAGAAAGAACAAACAGCCCCATAAGAGGCTCACAATCCCATCTAGATCGAGGCTACCACTAACACTATATAATGTGCTAGACAAAGCCTTCTTAGCGTATAAACATATGCTTGGCTAGTCGGGTTAGAGCATCAAAAATAATTTTCCTTAGGAAAAGCAATATTATTTAGAGAAAATCGTAAGTTTGGAGGCCCTATTATCATGCTTAGAGGATGTTTCCATGCAATTATGCTCATTTCAAAATCGTCCTAAAGGTCATGTAAGAAAGTAAGTACAAGGAAGAACATTTTTTATTTTAAAATTTTGTAAAAATTTAATTCTAATTTTTATTAGAGGTAAATATTTTGAGTTAAACTTTTATATTAAAGATTTTTTCTTAAAGAGCCCAACGTGATCAGACTCAAACAAAAAATAAGCAAAATAAGGCAAAAAGTCAACACACTACACAAATTAAACAAGCCAAAAATATATATAAATGGTCAAATACTGTTGGGTCGATAATTTATCCTAAAAATAAAAAATTTATTAGGATTCATATAAAACATGTATGGTCCTAAATCTATACAATAAAATATAATTAAAATGAGGCCAAACAATTGCTCCTAGTCCTCACAACATGATCCTTGTGCGCTAAATTTCTCAAAACTCATGCTCATATTTTATTTCCATACGGATTCTCTTGAGAACTCTAAAAAATATACAATAAAAGTATAAAGGAAATACACGTCCTATAAAATAGACGTTAGTACCGCTAAAGGTATGAAATGTATAGCGAACTAAGCCAGGTAGGAGGAGAAATAAGCAGCACATATATAAATTATATTAGTTTAACTTAACAATTATTTAGCTTCTCTTTGTTGGACCTAGATTCCTGAAAGAAGACCGTTCTATTATGCTCAAGTGTATGTATCAAAACCCATTTTACATAAGAGCATAAAAAAATGTGATGGAACACATCAAACATCAATCACTCATATAAAAATCCTAGCTACACCCTAGCACTAGTTCTACAAGGTGTTGCCTACACATACATCTAAGTTGTGGTCATACAGTGAAAGGCGCAAAGGGCTTTCCTATAAGATCATGATGGAGTCACCAAGCATGTCTCATCTCAAGCAACTAAATGAGCTAACACTTATCACGATAAATGATAAATTCCAATCTAGACTTCTGCTTGGGACGATGCTACAATATTTGGTAATAGTAAAATAATTCACATTACCCAATTGGATAACCCAATAGGAAGTGCTCATTTCTATATTACCATCACAAGTCAATCTACGAGTTAGCTAAAGCCTTGCCACTAACACTTTTGCTTATGCAACTTGACGTATAAAAGAGGAAATGAGCATTTCACTTATATGAAATGAAACACACATTACATGAAAACATATAATATATAAATCAAGTGAATAAGGAAATATAAGGCATGACTTAACAAGTTTAACATGCCAAAGAAATACAACAAATGCATCATATAAGTGGATACTACAACAAATGTGAACTCATGATAGAACATGCATCAAACCCTACAGTGCATACAAAATGCAAACTTATATCAAAAGGATAACACCTTGAGGTATTAAAAATGAATCTAGGATACTAACCTTATATTCTAGAGGAGGACTGAGCTGACATCACTGTGTCACTAAAACAGCGTCTAGGCACTAACCACTAATACCCTAGGTACAATGGTGGATAAATACACACCCACCATGTAGTGAATGCAAAGAAGGACGCATAAAAGTTTTGGGTTTGATTAGAGAGAGATCTCCTTGGAGGTTTTCTTCCTTCCTTTGTATTGAAACATTTAGGGGTGAGTTTTCTTTAAATTTATTGAGAGTTGAGTTGTCTAAGAGGAGAGGGGTCTGATCTTCTGGAGAGAACAATCATTCATTGTAAGTTTCCCTTTGGTTTATTTATTTATTTATTTTTTTTTTGCAATGAAGACGTGCATGGATTCTGTTTCTATAGTTTTCTCGATGATGAGTGGTTAGAACTCTTCTACGCGCTTCTGTAATGTGGGCGTAGTGCTTTTTTTGTGGTTTTCCGAGACATTTTTCCTATAATTTTTTCTTGTGTGTTAAAGCCTATGTTGTTGGTTAACCTATAACTTAAATTACTCATAGCATGGCCAATTAGGATGTTAAAATATTTTGTAAAGCTACGACTCCTAACCATTTCATAGTGGAATGAAGGGTTGAACAAAGAATTCTGAGATGATAAACACAAAGAATCCAGTGGAATTATGCAATCACTTGCAGGGGTCGGAACAGTTATACGGAATGTCATGGGGATTGAGGAAACCTCAAATTCATAGATTCTAGACTTCTTTTGACCTAGATATAGACATAAGGAGTATTATAACAACGACTGACATCAATCATGTACGGTAAATATTAAGGAAGACCACAATCACTATGTTGCCAAAATCACAAAGGCATGAGTCTCATCAACCTTAAAGTAACTTATGAAATTTTACCCTCTGCTTCTGCTTCTTTTGTCTATTACAACGTTCATTTTTAATTATGATTGGGAATTTAAACCTCTATGTGAAACTACCAAGTTAGGTTCACCGGATTTATAAACTAAAGATTTTTTTGTTTAAATAATTGATACACTTTTCATGCAAGATCGATACGCGGTACTCTCTAACATCATTATTACTTGACATGTATAGTCATGTTGTGCGATCAACTTACTTCACGGTAAGTCTTGAAGCGTCAACTAGTTGGCTACAAATCATTTTTTTTAATCCAAGATTACTTGAATTGCCAGTGTGACTTGGCCATCTAAATTGTCTTGGAGAATTAGCTAAAGAGCCAAAGTGGGATAGCCATGGTGCCCCACTTTTCCAAAGGATATCAGCTCAGGGGGGAAGAACCCAAACACACTAGGAGGGAAAGCTCTGAGACTCATATCCATCTGGAAAAGAAAAAGAAAAGGGTTTACTAGGTTAAGAGAGACTATCGTGGGACTCACGTCAAACTCGAGTGCTAGCCAATATGATTAGCTTGGGAAGGAAAGCCAAGGGTCATATATCCCTCCTGAAAACTGATCGAGGCACAGGGCCTCAAACAGCTGTTACAATAAGAAGAAATGTTGAGGGACTTATATTTAACCTTAAGTGTTTTGAAGTCGAGACAGCTGGATTAATCGTGTAATCCGAGTCATCTTTCATGCCTTCTCATAAAGAACGAACAAGCTTCATATGTGGTTCTAGTCGAGAAAAGTACCCATATTCAGTTAGGTGGTTTTTACAACCTGATATATCCTGACTTGAATCGCATTTGACAGTGACTGGACAATATGGTCAACTAAGATGGCCGTATCATCTCATGTGATCCCAGTTTACACATGACGATAAGGAAAGTTGGGAGACTTGCTTCTAATTGGAATGCTGCCAAAGGTAATAGTATCAAGAAGGAAAATGCTAGTATTTACATCTGATTCCTGATATATGATCAAGGTATGCAACCTTAAATACCTGCTACAATGGGGAGAAATTTTAGGGGACTTATATTCGACCTCAAGGGGCATGCTAGGTAAGAAGACTAAATTATCTCATGTAATCGGATTCCAAACTATGCTTTCTCATAAGAAACTGACCAAGATCTAACTATTATCCCCATCGAGAAGAGCACCCACAGCTCAATCAGGTGGCTAAGAAGCATGATATATCCTAAATAAGGTGAAAATCATCCAGTAACTAAATAGTATGATTAGTGGGGGAAGGCTGGATCATCTCATGTAATCTAAGTCATTCATCGTGCTCTCATAAAAGAATCAACTAAAAAGTCGTATGGTTTGAGAGATATCGAAAGCAAGTTGTTACGAAGCCAAAATCTCCATGAGATGAGATGCTCTCACAAGAGAACTAATAGAGAAATCATATGGATCATGATGTGTTGAAGTTGAATGGCTATGAGGCTGAAGTCGACATGAGACGAGATGCTTTTATGAAAGAACTGACTGAAGAGTCATTGTCGGTCACTTTTTTTGAAAATATATGATTTAAATTTAATGTGTATATAATTTTAATTTTTGAAAATAGTGCTTTAATTTTTAAAAACAAGAGACCAAACAGATAACATATATTTAATAATTTAAACAATCAAACACAACACCACAAGTAATTTCTCACTTTTTGAGATGGGCAAACTACTTGACGGTGTGCTCGATTACATAAACTGCGTAATTTATGACATTCATATGGTCTGCGAACCTTTTATGTGAGACCGACAAGTTTCCTTACATAATATAAATATTATATAGAGTTTATTTTACCTAGCTTCCAAGTTCCTTATGCGGGCAAACACTTATAGTTAATTACATCTTAAATGATTGAAGTTACTTAGAAAAACTCTCGATAATGATCAGAGGTACTAGTCTTCAAGAACTCAACATTTAGGTTTTCACGGTTTGACATAGAAAGTCAAGTTGGAGTGGCTCAAGTGTGAGTAGTTATTCTAAGAGTCTAAAAAAGGGAAGAACAGGGGATCTCACGGATCCGAGAAGAACCTCGATGAATTCCCATATTATCCTATTATTTGGTTTTATGTTTTGAGAATGATATTTATTTAATGTTTATTTCTGCCAATTTTATTATTTAGGGCTTACACTTGCATGATACTTAATCATGCAAATAGCCTGCGAAGATACGAGGGTTTATGACATACCGAACAACAACCTCAAAATCTAAATAGAGTTAGGACTTATGCTGGAGAAGACGGTTGTGCAGGAGTCTGAAGATAAACTAAGGAATTATGTCGCACTAGGTGGACCACCTCAAGATCCTATAGATTATATTGATTAAATATAGGGAATGATTTAGTTAAAGTGGCTCTGTTCCATGTGATAATTCTCTTGAAGTTGTTTTGTACTTGCTTGCAGTTCAAGTCAAACTTAGTTGCAGGCTCATCTATTATTGGGGGACCTGTCTTGAAGAAGACATAGGGTGTCTTACCAAGAATGACTTCAACCTTGTCGAAGTCAGTTCTGAACTCGATCGACGATCCTTGATAACGAGCAGCCTTATCGCAGGGCTCATATCCGTTGAGCAAAAGATCAACCTTGGTGACGACATTGTCTCTGTCATTTGAATAATTCCTAGAAGTTAATGACATCCCGTGCCTTGTAATTTCAGTGGAAGTACTCAAGTTAGCACAGTTGTCTTATGAACTGGGCATCCTTTGAAATTTATCAATGTGAATTTTGTTTTAAATTTTATATTTTATTTCACTTTAAAAGTTTGAAGAAATTTCATTTTGTTTGGAGTTTAAATGGAAGATTATGAGAGTGATATTTCAGTTTAACTTGTTCACAACAACTCAAACTCAAAGAGGAATGAAGCTCAGGACGCAGTCCGACATTTGGAGGGGGTTGACTTCGCATCGAACTCACTTCGATAGACCGTTCCTAACCTACCCCACCTATTTGGGGTCCAACCCACACCTAAACTCTAGAGATTCTAGAACCCCTCTGTTTAAGGATGTTTAAACAAATGGCTCTAAAATTCACAAAGAGTTGACTATATTGGCTCGAGGAAGAAATAAGCACGGTATGTCAATGAAAGAAAAATAGTCTGGCTCACGAAAATTAAGACACACTATCGTTGCATGAAGACAAAACATTCTGATCAAAATGAAGAGATGAAATAGTTCATAGTGGAGCCACCAGATCCTGTTGGTTGTCTTTTTTTGTTTGAAAAGATGATATAATTTAATATGTATATAATTTTGATTTTTTTTTTGAAAATAGAGTTTTAAATTTGAAAAATAGGAGTCCAAACAAATCTAATATATTTGATAGTTTAAATAATCGAACACAACACCCCAAATAATTTCTCACATCCCGATATGGACATACTACTTGACGAAGGGCTTGATTACATAACAACCTAATTTATGACAAATGTATTGTCTACGAACCTTATATGTCTGTTCGACAAGTTCTCCTACCTAATATAAATATTAGATATGGTTTATTTTACTTATGTTCTCAAGTTCCCTATAAGAGCAAGCCCTATAGCTAATTATATCTTAAATGACCGAATCCACTTAAGAAAACTCTCGATAATGATTAGAGGTACTAGTCTTCAAGAATTCAATGTTCGAGTTTTCATGGTAGGATATGAAAATTCAAGTGGGGAAAGGACTGAAGAGGAGCAATGTTTGTAGGAGTCAAAGAAGTGAGATGTTGGGGATATCACATAACCGAGGAAAACCTTAGTGAATTCTCAAGTAATCTTATTGTTTGGTTGCACACTTAGAGATGATGTTATTTAGGTGTTCACTCCTGCAAATTATTATTTAGAGCTTATACTCGCATGATAACCAACCATTCAAATGGCCTAGGAAGATAGGAAGGTTTATGTCATACCGAACAACATCCTCAAAACCTAAAGAGAGATAGGACTTATACTGCAAAACACAGCTATGCATGAGTCTAAAAATAGTTTGAGGATTTAAGTCATGCTAGATAAACTACCTTAGAGTCCTATGGGTTGTGTTGATTAAATCTAGGGAATGGTTTATATGATTTAGATATGTTCATGTCTTGTCTTGATCGTTGTCTGTTTGCATCCTCGTCGTGCTGCCCACCAGGCCTGCTCCGAGCTCCTCATCGTAATGACACTAGGTTTAAGGTTTTATATGTGAGCATGTAAATTTGTTTGGTCAGTGGTCAGTTGCAGTGTACCTCCTAAAACAGGTGTCCTACTACTCTTTACCCTAGGGATCTTGCAAGTTTTATAAGTAAATGCATGAGTGAAAGTGCGGTAAAAATGCAGTAAAGTAGAAACGGTGCTGTAAAGAAAATAAAATGCATGTGTGCAACTGAAGTTCCTGTCGCTGCTGCAAAGTATTAGTATTATGCGTAAAAGTAAACAAGTGTTGCAGAGAATGTAACAACCATGACAAGCATAAACATATATGTAAAAGAACAAGTGACACATACATGGAAGCCAAATTGGGCCATAAGCATTCACGTTTAAGGAAGGCTCATAGCTGGGTTGTGTGCTTCATAATCCAACCTTAGATAGAAGCTACCAACTAGACAATCTAAAGAGGACTATTCCTGACTTCAATTAAAGTTATTAACAAGTGGACTTTTATAGGATTTCAACAAAAATGTTTTAATTTTTCATGCATGTAGAATTTACTTAGAAGTTAAAAGTAATAGTGTCATGAGAAAAAAATATATGTATTTTTGTTATGTTATATGGAAGTATGTTGAAAAATTAGATAGTTCATGAGTTATTCACCTCGATCGGGCTAGAACTACCAACAACTTAAAAAAGTAAGGGGCAACTCCTCGCTGAAAGTTGGTGAGCCCCTCCTCTCTGTGAAGGTCATCGGAGCAGAAGATATTATTCTCATATCTCACTCAGCACACATAAGAATTATCGTCATCCCCCTTAAACCCTAAACCTTCCAACTTATGGCCCCGCTTGATGATCCATATATGTGATTGACATGTCCCCAATTGTCAAGAGGATCTGAGTGTTAGGTTCAAGCTCGAATCCCAGAGCATCGAGTTTTGTTGTAGGTCCCTATCAATTTTATTTAGTTTGACTTGAAAGATTTTGTTTTGAGGATGATTTACCTCAACAAGTCTTAGCAATCCCAAGTGTCCTATAACCAAGATTTTGCAAAAGTGTTTGGGGGTAACCCTTAACAACCTCAGAACCCCTTGGGCCGTTTCAAGTTCCTCAGACTTTGTTAATTCATTGAGTCAATCAAACAGATCATGTTAAAGATCTTTTATGCTTTCATTATGCTCAGTAAAGACTTGATATCTTAATTAACCCATGAGTAAGGCAAATGGTCAGTTTAAGAGTTATAAGAGTGAACACCCCCGGAAGGGTGTGCACCAAGTACTTGAGAAACTTCTACACTCTTACCTTCTAGTTAAGTTTGAGCTAGTAGTGCTTTAAGAAGTTTTATGTTCATTTATATTTTCTTCTTTGTCTACCGTCATGTGTATTTAGATTGAACCTAAACAACTACCAAACTCTTAGGGTTTAGAGGTAAACTTGTAATTTTAAAAAGTTTATGAGCTATGTGCTTGATCTTGATTAAAAATATTGAGCTTTGTTTATTCATTAGTCAAGGGTTTAAATCTGTGAATGGTGAACTTCCATGCTCAACACTCTCACTCTTGGATCTGCCAGCTTTCACCTCTTTCTATACAATAATTTAAGTAATTACATCTTTAATTTTTTATAGAAATTATTGTGAGTGAATTGCTATCCTAGCTGTCCTTCATGTTTCGGTCATTTTAGTAAGCTAGTTATCATAATTTAGTTCCCTCCCTCAGATTTACCCTAAAAATTAGGCCCAAAATGTAAAGTCCCAAAATTACCATTATACCCCTAGGTTTACACCCCTATAACTTTTGTATTTCAGTTCCAATGATCATAAAACTTCACTGATCTCTTAACCATGGGCTAATTAAGACTTGAGGTGAAATTATTTGTTTTTAAATTTATTTATTTTCTATAATTATGTGAGCTAAAAATGTGGATTTTCAAGGATAAATAAGTCAGTTGGTCAAAACATATTTTCTATCTTTAGGAAACTTTTGAGGTTTTCCTAGAGGTCAGAGGTACACTCAGGCCATATTTTGTGATTTTCTAAAATGTATTTTAATTTTTGTGATTTTTTTAATTATTTCCTAGGAATAAATAAAGAAAATATATTTTAATTCTGAAAAATACAATTTTTATTTTCCTTTGACTCCTCTGACTTCTATGAACTCAGAGAACTCAATTTTGTATTTTTTTTATTTTTATTTTATTTTTTGAATTTATTTGAGTTCAAAATAGTAAATTTCCAAGAATAGATAATTTAGTTGATCAGAACATGTTTTCTGTCCTTAGGAAAATTTTAGAGTGCTCTTAAGAATAAGAGAACCAAATTGAGTAATTTCCATGATTTTTTAAGGGTGTTTTAATTTTTGTGATTTTTTAAAATTCCATGATGAAAAAACAAGATAAAATATATTTTAATTCTGAAAAATTTAATTTTTTTTTTCTTGACTTCTTTGAATTCAATGAACTCAGAGAACTCAATTTTGCATTTTTATGATTTTTTATTTCATTTTTATCAGAATTATTTTACTAAACAAACATAAAGTTCACGAATAATAAGAGTTTTGACGTTATGGATATTCTCTGACTTTGGTAAATTCAAAAAACATCTATAACCACATGTTTAAAAAATCCACAAATTTTCAAGTCAAGATGATCGCTATTCAATTTTTTATGACTTAATTATGTTTCAGAGATTTTAATTAATTTAGAGTAGAATAATAAACAAATATCATGAAAATTTGGTCCATGATGTTCTCCTTTATTTACTGAGCATAGCGGTATGTTTATTTTATTTTTATGAATTTTCTACACTAAGATATGATTTTTTAAATATCAGATGAATTTCTGGATTTAACTAAATCAGAATAATAGATCAACTTAACCAGAACCGTCCATATAGAAGTGTTAAAATCTTTGTAGATTAAAGATGAGATCAAATGTTGTTTATTCGAGCACGATCATCTAGGTTAAACACACATATCCGTAAGGCTAAGTCGACATGAAATTTTTCATTTCTTTTGCAAAATTAAAAGAAAGGAAAACAAAAGCTGATACGATAAAGCAAACATGGAATATTCACTTATTTTGCCAAGATAACGGAGAGTTCCGAGATTATGCCTTAGCCCAAGAGGTTCGACTTCGATTGGGTGGTTGTATAAGATATTTGGACTATGTGGATTTGCGTTAAGCCGAGGCGGCTTCTGGCGAAGGAATCAGGAGTATTGCTATGCAAGAAAGGGAACTCCCCTTTCTTTGTCTATCTCTCTGCCTCTCTCGATGTATCTCCCTCTCTGTTTTTTTTTAATTTGTCAGTTTTCTGTTCTTGTTTTTGTATGTCCAAGATTTCAAAAACAGACGTTACATGGCATTGTGCTAGCAATAATAATTTTCATTCGTGAGCCAGATTTATTAGAAAGCCATAACACCTAATTAAACCAAATTAAGATGAGGTCGGGCGGTTAGTTTTGAATTTGAAATTTTTAATTACGATCTACATTGTTATTGTGCGCAATCTAGTGTTATTCTTATCGTATTTTGGTGTTGCCGTGGTTCGAAGCAATATGGTGTTATTCAGAGTGTTATTCAGCGTTGTATTTTGGCATTATTTGGGTTAAAACAGTGGCCGATGTTATTTGGGGTGATATTATCGTTGTATTTTAGTGTTACATGGGTTAAGAGGGCATATGATATTATCCAGGGTGGTATTGAGGGATTATTGCCCGATTTAATCGTCAAGATGGGTGTATTGGGCATTATTTTGGTGGATTGTGGGGTTATTGCGAAATTAAAATAGCGCGGGCAGTGTTGTTTGGCGATTTATTCAGGAAGGAGGTGTTATTGCAGGGTTTAATCAGGGTAATGGGTCTTATTAAGGGTGTTTTGCGGTTGAATGATGGAGTTATTGATGTTTTGAGGTATTATTGGGCTTGCGGCGATTGTATTACGAAATTATTTGGAGTTTTATGGTGTTATTGGCCTGGATTTGGCCCGAATTAAAGACGTTCTTAACCTAGGCTCTTTCTCACTTCATTTGTCTTATGTATACACAGTATGAGGTCACTAGTGGCTTAATGCACCACGAGACCCTCCATTTTTTTATTTTAAATTTCATGCCTCGATTTTTCATGCAATTTGCTCAGGCATTGAACCAAGACAATATGAGTATCTTTCCTAGCTAAAATCAACGTTTTGGATGCACTCGAACGGTTCATTTCGTGACGTTTTGGATGCCCTCAAACGGTTCGTTTCGTCATCTGAGGTCATCTGGACAAGTTCGTTGATGATCGGACCAATTTAAGTTATAATTCATGTCGTGAGAGTTTTCAGTTTGTTTGAATTTAATCTTGGTGCCAGTTAGCGAATTGTATGTGAATGTGTAAATTGCAGTATTTGTGAGTGTTAGAGTCACAAAAGGTTTCCTTAGGGCCTTTAAATCCCGTAGGAACTCATTTTGGGCCCTCCACATGTTGGTTCTTAGCCCATGCAACTAAGAGTTTAGTGCTTCAGGCCACTCATGTGAGGTTTTCACAAAGATGAGGCAAGAGGTGGTTTGAATTTCCATGTAAGGTGGGTTCCATTACTAGTCCTCTATGATAGTAGATAGGAAATTCCTAAGGCTAGATTTTTAGCTCTAGGAGAAAGAAACAAAGTCCTCACCAAAATTGAGGTCATCAGTCATTTGATTTGACAAACATCAAAGTCGAATGGTCATGAAGCTAGAGTCAACATGAGCTATATGCTCTCATGGAAGAATGACTAAGAAGTCATATGATTCGAGTGGCAGCAAAGTCGAATGGCTAGGAAACCAAAATCATTATGAGATGAGATGCTTTCATAGAATAACTGACTAAGGAGTCATATGGTTTGAGAAATATCGAAAGTAGGTGGATATAAAACTGAAGATGTCAAAGACATAAAATGTTCTCATAGAAGAGCCGACTAAAAAGTCATATGGCTCAATAAACATCGTAATAGGTGGCTATAATGCCAAAGATGCTCTCGTAAAAGAGTCGAATGGAAAATCATATGGTCCAAAAAGCATTGAATGCTAGATGATAGAGGCAGTCTAGAAACACGACATGTTGTAGTAAGAAGCGAACAAAGCAATTCTCACTATATACAACATCACAATATCATCATATATTAAGATATCATGACTGGACACAGATCATTTAGATAACTGTGGTGGTTTAACTAATGCAACATATCCCTTTTGACGCGACGATGGAAATTGGCTAAATCAAGCAAAAATATTTAAAAGGGTAGGATGGCTTAAGTGGTCCTTTCATAAAGGGTGCCCTTATAAGCACTAACAAAATGAATCTCATAGGCATGAATCAACTGAGCAAATAAGAAGGCTCGAGTTAATACGTCATGTCTTTTAACATGGTGCATAGAGTTAGCCAAGTTGATCATACCAAAGAGGTATCATACAAGTTGGATGCTACAATCCAACCTCAGTATGCTTTTGTAAGCTTTAGCACGGCAAACTCATCGGGGATTCCTCAAGAACGAGCAAAGTAGTTCTTATTGAGGAAAATGTCGTTGCTCGATCAAGTACCAAATGTCCCGATTAGACAATAATCAGTTATATGAGCGAGTGCTCCAATTGATTCGAAATTTCTACTAATAAAGCAACTGAGTATCCAAGTCAATCATATTGCTAAAATGGATCGAGTGGACTAAGTCGTCCAACCCAAAACAGATATCTTCAAAATAGTAAGAATTGCTCATATGTTTAAGGAAGAGTTAAGAGAGGGTAATAGAGCAATCTACCAGAAAATGCTTGGCCTTTAGGCTAAATTATATCCGTAGAGGACATTGACCTCACTCATTTATGGTGAGTGGGACAAGCGTAACTTCCTCGTTCATGCAGGATGAACGAGACACACATGTCTACCGAACTGATGTAAAGTGGTACCTTAGTTTATGACCCTGCATAAAGTGGGTTGCTAGAAGGCATGGTAAGAGAAGAACATGGTTTCTCTCATATCGATTATCGACAGCACCAGGTACAGGACACCCTAGGGAACTTACACCTTGCCCGAAGTGCAAACAGGCAAGTAGACTAAGAGAAACGTGAGACTTCTCTTGCATGCAAGTATTATAATCTTTGAACAACCTTATAATATGTGTAAAGTAGTCACAACAACTTTACATATTACATTGATATCAAATAATGTATTTTCTTTATTGCTTATAAATTGGATAAGAAAGTATAGAAACTTTGAATATCAATTTTATAAAGTACGATGAGTACATCAAAGGCAAAAAGAGCCTAGGCATAGTCACTACAAGAAAACGGCCAATTAGTGTCGGAACGTTTTCAATGCTAATTAATGTTGAAACTTTCTGAATTAGTACAAAATTAACGTCGGAGAAAATTTGATATCAAAGCGGGCGTCGCTAAATCATTTTAAGTCAACCATTGCGTTAGATATTTATTTGCATCCGAATTTGCATTAAAAAATTATGACTCTACGAAATTATGTTGAAAAAATGGCCATTGTAAAAAAATGACACTTTTGCATTGAACATGGCAAACACTAATTTGCATTGGCCTTTTTTGACTCAAAGTGTCGAACATGCGTTGCCTTCTATCATATTGACAATTGTAGTACTTGGTGTAAAAAAAAATCAATGCTAATTTGACACAAACCTGTAACAAAAAAGAGAAGAAAATACAATAAGATGATTAGATTCCACATACTTATGCATGATAAACACGAGCAATCACATCAGAATATTTATATAACATCAGAAATGATAAGAAAAGTTCTAACAAATCTAAATAATGATACTAAATTTAAATTAAAGATAAACTTATCAAAGTGCTCAATTTTCACAAAACTTTACAAACTGAAAGTTCGATTACATAGAAATGATAAAAAAAATATAATCAGCTCCTCTATCTGGGGAACATCATCAAACACATAAAAATGTAGTAATCATCATCATCATGCTCCTCCTCCTCCTCAGCCACCTCAACAACACTCATATGTCGCTTGCTCTGGCGATCAAAACTCTTCATCAGGCATGCTAAACTATCTGCAACCATCTACTGCCCTTCATGGACCTGTCAGAGCTCTTCATTCATCATTATGACCCGCTAGCAAGCTCCGCATCCTAAACCTATAACAAACTAGGGTGACCCACAACTGCACGAGAATGCTTGGCCTCAAATGTCATCCCCTTTGCTCCGAAGCCATACACTCTCCCCTTCTTCTTCTCTGTCACCTGCATCCATAACTCAGAATCAGATTGAGCAGTGGTAGATTGGCTACCGTTGTTGCTGGCGGACGACAAGATCTGGGTAACCATCTCCCTCTGTCTCTCCCGGAACTGCTCGTACTCCTCCTGCATATCAAAGTTCAAAAATTAATTGACATTTTAAACATTAATTGTAATATTAATAGCCCTCACAAAAAAATAGAAAATTAATTTTTTTTAAAACTAACATTGACGCGCCAGGAGTGGTCGGATTCCCACTGTTGTATGCCCGCACACTGATATGCATGGAAATGCAACTTCGTCGTTGATGGCTCTCTGTCAAGCTCTGATCAGATAAATATATGAGTTATATAATTACATAAATTTGTAAGCTTCTAAAGTTTAAGTTAGTCTCACCAGCCTCCAGTAGTGTTCCGTGTGAGATATTGAACCTCCAATGTGGAGTGCGGCCCATCTGGATCTCTCCATTGTCCGGTTTTGCTAATTGATCTGTCTCTTTCTTTGATTATCTGGAGAGGGCCATGCTTGGTTTAACTATGCCCAAACTTCCTAACCAACCAATAGGCGCTTTCTTCTTATGTGGTGTTGTGAACATATCTTCGAGCTAATGCATGGCACGAACCTCAAGAATATACCATATCATATCGTGATGTTCTAACACCAGTAAAATAATCTCTGCAAATTAAAAAGTATGTAAGCTTGATTAACATAAAAAATGCAACAATTAGCTTTCTATTTTAAATTAAAATATCATACGTCAAAATCACTAAAATACATATCCTGAGTGGCAATCGGGATCTACTTCTATGAGAGATGTAGTTGATCATACTTGTTATAGATTATCTCATGATCTGCATCATGGGTGACATGGGAGGTAAGAACTGCAAATGAAACATTAGTTACGTTATAAAATGGAATAAAAATTGAAATTGCTATATTCTAATAAATAAATTTGATGTACGAGTCACCCTCCAGCTCACTATAGACTCTGTCAGTGGTGTCAACCATATCAGGTGCTGGAGTCGAAAGGCCAAGCTCATTAGTTAAGGAGTCTGGGTAGAACTAAGGTGAAGAGTGGGAGGTTGTGCCTATGAGGGAATTGGTGCAGGAGGAAGGGAAATTAAGGGGTGACTGTGGCGGTTGCAAAAACAAAGTAATAAATTTTTACAAACAGTTTCAATTCAGTCACAGAATATAATCAGTTAATAATGTAGCAGCTGATCTGTATGCAAGTATACGTATCGTTCAAGTAATATAGGTCTCTAGCAGAGTCCTGATTATCGATCCCATAGGGAGGAATAAAACCTTAAAGCATAGCATAGAAATCCAATATTCAATTTGCAAAGCACTTAATGTATTACCAAAAATGTTATAGTTTAACGATGCTATAGATTTTAAAATATAGAAAGTGTCCTCCCCCTTACAATAATATTATGATGAGTGAATGATAAAGATTAGTAAGATTCTTGTATTGTGCCAAATAAGAGCATACATATTCTTTACCATATTCCGAGTGCTATAAAGAAAATTGGCTAATCATAGGTTTAGTCCCTAAATCTGTGGTTAGACTGAGAGGATACTGGCTCTCACTCCAGAGCTACCACTTTCCTTTGCCTAAAGGCTAACTCTCGCTTTAGTTTTCAAACACTATGACCAAATTGAGGATTTTAGTATGTCACCCTCAAATCTCCAATTCTACGCCACATAAAAATATTTTCCTATTTATTTGCACCCAACTCCTATGAACTTAACCATCTATGGAGTTTGAATGTAATCTCCATTTTTATTGTAGAAAGCGTAGCCCTTTCGGATCATATGTTTCACAACATATTTTAACAAATAAATTGGCCAGATCAAAAAGTAAATTAAGAAAAAAGTAGAAAATAATCACAATTTCTATTCTTTCTTATGGCACATCCAATCTAAACTATCACATCACCATTTATCATTGCAAGGAGAAAGACAAAGAAATCTACTCAGAATTCATGGGGAAGATATGACAAAACAAGGTTTTATATATAAAAGCAACATCATATAAACAATTAGAAGTAAATACAACTTATCTGAATTTCTTCCTCAAGAAAATCCCTTGAAGTTCCCTTGGATCTCATTCTCTCTTCACAACACACTTAATTCTCTCTTGAAATAGTAGGAAAGAAGCAATCTCTAACTTTCCCTCTCCTCCTACAACTCTTTTGAGAAGAATCCCTCACAAGACAACACTAAACACCAAACTCTAGACTCTAAACTCTCTCTAAACACTCCCACTTCACTTACATAAACACACACACTTAAGCACGCACACCGCACACACTACTCACACACACCACACACACTACTCACACTGATTTCTGCTGCCCAAAACAAGTTAAATTATTCTAGGAATGAATTTCTCAAGAGTTGCCTCAAGAATCCATCCAAAAAGCATCCAAATACATTGAATCTGACTTGAACCGACATTAGGCGCCATCGGTGGGCAATAGGGCGCCGTCGGTGGCTTATCCCAACTTTTATTTTTGAACTCTCTGGAAAAACACGCCGTCGGCGCCGGTTTGGGCGCCGTTGGGGCCAGAACTTCAAAAATCTGGTTTTTTCCTTTTTTCGCTCCAAATTAGTTCCTTTTCACTTATTTTTTCTTCATTTACCTAAAATCATCATACCTGCAACAAATCATAAAAAATAACTTCCGTTAAAGTGCAATATCACCAAAAATTAGAACAAAATACATATGAATAATCAAACATATTTTTGGTGCATCAAGGGGTCACTGGAGTGGCTACATGAGTCCCATATTTTTTATAGCCACTAACGGTCTTCTTTAACCTCCAATATGTGTTTCCCAATGTCCCTTGAATGTAAGGTTTCTTTGGAGGTTGGAAACTTGCAATCTGCGATAGGAAAAAAATAGAATGAGTAAGCAGGATTAGTATGTAATATAAGACAGAAAAGTAAATTCAGAAAAGCGAAACATGTCATGTCTATGAATAAAATCAAGAAAATTAAGTAGAACAACTACAGTGCAAGAAGGGAAATTAAAAGCACTAAGGTGCAATAACTAATCATTTAAGTATACATGCCGTTTTTTAGTTTGTTTCATTCAATGATCAAGATGTTGAAGAACATAAAATTTCTTCATTAATCTCAACATCATTTTCATTCATATCTAGAGGAACTTCTTCATGAAGCCCCGTGGTATACTCTAGAGGCAACTTCTCTTCTATTTAGCCAAGTTGAATGCAAAAATCAGACATAACTCGCTCTTGTTGAATAGGTTCTATGAAATCTTGCATCTCAACAAGTTTTTGTGGTTTATTCTTCAATATAATAGCTCAATCAGGTTTATCCCTTGCTCGACCAGGATATCAAAGATAATAAACTTGACTAACCTGACATGTTAGAATAAATGGGTCATACTTTACATATCTTCTCTTCATTTTAACTTCAACAATATCCTATGGGTCAAGTGTACGTGTTCCCCGATTAGAAACATGATCAAACCAATCACAATTAAACATGTTAACATTTCATTCAACATAGCAACATAACTCTTTCATTTAGTATGTCATAATAGCTAATCTCGTTAGTTGTGTGTGTTTCCTCTAATACACACCCCACAAAAATAAGGCAACATTCCTTAACACAGAGTGCTTGTGTGAAATTTGTAACCATTCACTTCAAATATGTGATATGTCTTGACACTATGATATGGTCCCAAGCACGATCTAATAAGCCATGTTCTGTGATTCTTTTATTTTTATAATGAACCTAGTAGAATTTCCAAAGAATAATTAGTTTTACTTTGTAGAGTACAACTACAAGACATACTAGTGAATTAAAAAATTTACTTCAACATGCGTGTAATTTGAACCATTTGGAAATTCTTCTTCGATCTTATTGCTTACAAAAGAGTCATCCTCTATGTTTAAAATGTCAGTAAGTAACTTATGGACATCAACGTGATTTGTTTATCTTGGTTAATTTCTATAACATTCCAGATATCCACTTAAAGAATTTTTGATTAAATTTAATCTTATTGTAGGAATTGTTGCACTTCATCGCAGTTTAGTATAACATACAATGTAGCTGCTTGAAGCTATATATCGTTGAGGTAGCACATACCATTCATACCAAATGGCTCACATGATAACTAGAATATAGATAATTGTGCTTGTGAAGGCATCTTGCTAACAGTATCATATGTATGTTTTCCTTGATTGAAGTAATAAGAACATAAATTAATTGTCTCGTATAACAAGTATGCATCGCATATCGATCATTCTGAACGAGCTTTATTCTTAAGAATTTTTTTAAAATTTATTCAGAAACCTGCACTATTTAGTCATTTTTGAAAAAATAAGATAGTACTCTCTCTAAAATTAAGGACATACCTCTCAAAGGGATACATCCTCCTGTATTGCACTAGAACCCCCAATATAGCCTCATGACATAGATGTATGGGCAAATGGTCCATTGTAAAAAACATTGGGAGGAAACATCCATTTAAGCATTCTTTGTAATAATAGAATAATCATATCAAGACTTCTCATAGAATAAACATCCAAAGTGTCTAGGCACTCCCTGAAGAATGCACTTATTTTGATCAATGAATCAAGTACTAACATTGGTAAGGCATTGAGCGCAATAGGTAATAAGCACTGTTTTGGAGTTTTTTCCTCCATGCTTCAAATTGAATGCTTTGGACATATCTATGCAGTAGAGACATTCCAATTTCTCAGGTGTGCTTCAACCATATAACATCTCATAAGCTGGAAAATCACTGATCATCCACATAAGAGCAGCTCTAAGGTGAAAGTTTTGTTTTGTTGCAATATCATAAGTTAACACGCCAGTTTCCCACAATACCTGTAGCTATTCTATAAGAGGATGTAAGTACACATCAATTTTACCCTTTGGGCTATGTGGACCTAATATGATCAAGATTAGAAATAAGAACAACACAGTTATACACATATCAGGGGGCAAATTAAATAGCATGGTAATAACTGGCCAACATAAATAAGGTGTTGCAGCATGACTGTGAGGTATGAACCAATCTGTACATAAGCCAAGCTAGACGTTGTATGGTTCTGTTGCAAAATTAGAATAATTGCAATCAAAGTGTTTCCAAGCTTCACCAGCTGAAGGATGAGTCATTATATAAGCAACAACATATTTCATATCATGTCATGTCATGTAAGTAGCTGTCTGCATAGAAGCAAAAAAATGCTGAAGCTGTGAAATGAGATGACAGTAAAAGAGACGTTTCTAAGAAATTTTTTTTACTCTTTTTCCCCTTGGTTTGAACCTATTAGCACTGTAAAATCTGCATTTCATCTCCTTTGTATCTTTTTTGTAATATAACATACAACCTTTAACGCAACAATCTATCTTTTCTGATGACAGCCCTAGCCTCGACACTAACTTTTTAGTTCTACACAAATCTTCAGGAACTAAATTATCTGCAGTGTTTGTCACCTTTGATAATGTTAATACCTGGCTGAAGCATTCTTTGATCATATTGAAATTGGATTTAATACTCAGCATTCTCAGGGCAAGTGATAACTCCCTATGTGAGGTGCATCCTTCCCACAAAGGTTTTTGTGTAACATTTAATAATTAAAAAAAATTTGCTACTCACTGTTCGATTCTTGATCAACATCAGTCACACTTCCAACAAAATGAGCCATGCTGACATCAGCAATCATTTTCTCATACATGCCAAAATCGTGAACCATTGGAGGCTTGATGAGACCCCAGCATGATTGTACTAAACAGCTAGTTAAAATTCAACATATGAAGTTTAAAATTAATAATTGGGTCTGAATCCCCTACGATATAAATCCAACTTCACTTCTTTAGACGCTAGGTATTGTGCTTCACACATGGGCATCAAAATATGCCTTCTGAAAGGTAAATAAGGTGTCGTGAGGCCACCTACACGTGTTCCTCAACACTAGCCAAAAACTCATTAGCAAGTCCTTTTCTTTCTAGATATAATATATTGTGCATCCATGCTCTCATATTTTGAATATTCATATGCAACATAGATGTAACTCTACAGATCAATGCAACGTTATTGCGTGTTACTAAGTGTCATATTTTTCATTTAACTATAAAAGATTGAGATCATTTTTATACAACATGCCTTGGTCATTTTAGGTATTCCTCTGTCATTCTTAACTCATTTACATACATAGAAAAAAATTCATGAACACTAAACCAAGAAGAAAAGTAACACATTGGCTTATGTCTTTCGTGAACCAAAATCGTAAGCTCTAAATACTTAAAAATTAAACACTAAGCCAAAATCTTTGTAACATAAGTTTTTATATAATCTTCAAATGATGTGAGTAAGCAAAAGCTTAAGCTATGGACCCTAAAACATTAAATACTTAATAATTAAAATCTAAATTTTAACCCTATAAGCCTTAAAAACATGAATAAAATATATTTAAATCATGAAAATTAAACACTATACTTAGGCCCTATCCCAAAATCTCTCAATCCCTAAATCCTAAACAAAAAAAAAAAAATTCCTAACACCCTAATCTTATGTATTTACATTCTCACACATAAACAATTTTATTAGGGCATATAGCGCTAAACTCTTCAAATTTTATTCGTGCACTTACAAACATAGCACAAAATTCTTATTTATTTACATTATCAAACCTAACCTTTATGTTTTGACATATAACATTTAAAATTTTTGGGTGCATTTACTTGGATTGCACAAAATCCTAGAATTAGTTAATATAATTTTTTGGGCATTTCCATGACACATTGTCATGTTATTGTATATCCCAAACATTGAAGTCTAAGAAATTTTTTTTAAATCCTAAAACTAACTCATTTAAAATTATCTTCAAAACTCAAATCACTTCATTTGAAGACACCAACCTTTATAATTTTGCATAATACAAGCCAATACTTTAATTGAGAGTTTTTATGGGGATCACAATTCCTATGATGTATATAACGATGAGAGCTTGCCATTGTAGGGATGACAGACTCCATAGTAAAATATACCATATTTTACACTCATAAGATAGATAAAAGAAATTTTAGTTAACGTAGACTCGTAAATCTTAAAGAATTTTATCACCTGAATGATTAAATCCAAGGTAATATTTCTATCTGTCGGTATAGTATATTATTGTTCAAGTGAACATTTGATCATTTAGATAAAAATCTTTCAAGATTGATGATGGACATGTCAACATAATACCAAAAAAAATTTCCCACCACTAACACTGCGTACCAAGTTCTCGAGTTTCTGGCCTATATTTTTCAAGTATCTAGCACCAAGAAGCTAGTTTCCTAACATTGTGGTGCTATCACTTTCGTACCAGGGTGTTGGAAGTGTAGCACAGCAGTGCCACCTCTAATATACTTTTTTTCTTCAAGTTGAGTTGTCATGTTTCACTCTTGTCATAAAATATGTATAAAAATGCATAAAATATAAAACTACATAAAAAATATAGCAAATATATATTTAATTTAAGACACCTTTAAACACTTAACACAACTCATACATCAACTACAACAAAAATACAAACTTAAAAACCTCAAATCCATCCCCACCTACTTAGAGATATAAGTAAGGTTAATTTCCATTAAATTAAACCTTACTCGGTTTAATTATTCAATTAAAAGCCTCAAACAAACTAAAATGGACACTTGCTAACCCTTTAAAATTTATAATCCACCAAAACTAAATATATCCTAAAAGATATCTATAACTCAAAAATAAATATATCCTAAAAGACATCCACAACTCACAATTTTAGAAGAACTTACTAGGTTCTCTCTTATCTTTAACTATCTCCTACCTTGATTTAGCTATCAATCTAAAAAAACTATGTCAACAACTTCACAACATCGTAAACCATAATCTTAACTAGCCAACGATGCCACTTCGCTACATTAGAGGCAATATAATCAAAGGCTAACCAATCTAGAGAGGCAACCAAATCCTCCACGCTAACTCTACCTTCAATTGTACTCATTCCTAAATAGCACTCTCATCTCACGGTGTATCATGAAACAACCCATCATCACATGATTTCCACTAAGGTTAAGCATCAAACCCTTACAACAAAGGGTGATGACATTATTTTTTTTATGTCGCATCTTACCTAAATTTGATATCTACATCCTAATGATTGCTCCTTTTTACTTTGACAATGTATAAATACTTGCCCGCAATAACAATTGAGTGTTTCATGCTCTAACCAAACACATAGAGGTTGACTATTATTTCATTAGAGATTTCATCAAATCTAATCAGATAATAGTGCATCACCTCTCTACCTAAAATCAACTTGCATAACTTCTTACTTCCATGTGACAAGATGGTCCATCCAAGACTAAATCATCAACATTTGGGGAGCTAATAAGAACATTATAAATGATGAAACACTTTATTGTCCTAACTTGTATAATCTTTTATCTATCTTAGCTATTGTAATGTAACCTCTACGCTAGCACCTTTTATTCCCCATATAAACAAAACAAACTTTGTAGTTCTTAAAACCTATATGTGAATACATTTGTAAATACTTAAATTGTTAGAAAAATATTCAGTATTTTAAACAATGAAGATCACATAATAAACCTGCAACACCTTTACTACTATATTTCTTTACTTCTAGTTTCCGCTTCTAGCAAGGTTTTTCCATCAATATTAAGCATTTATTTTTCACCACTTAATACAAAAATATTACATTTTTCATTATGAACTGACATATTACAAAACATATTTAAGCTATACTTTTATAAGATTATATTGCTAAACAAATTCTTCCTTTTATTGAAATTTATTCAAAATATTATTAGGTATCCAACAACAAACGCTTTGAATACAACATATGTAACAATTATGTTATAGTCATTTGAAGATTCCAATTGAAGGGTTTTTTTCCCTTCACCCTTCACTCAAAAGCTTCCAATAATCTTCCAATAATGAAGTATATGTCTTTTTATTTAATTCAAGGGCTTCAATAAGTGAATATCTTGTACGCCAAAAAAAAATATCAAAACTTATTCTATCCCTTGAAAAAGTCTTAGGGTTTAATTATTCTCTCAATTTTCAATTTTTTTGTTAATTCCAAAAGATTACAAGCACTATAATGTCAAATTAATTGCACGTTTGAAAGAGCTATAAGACAAACATCATTATGGGCAAAATCTGAAAACTTATTTTCATTCATTATTTAAATTTTCATTCATGAAAAAAAACAAAAACAAAAATTTATACCATATAGTATCTTATAAATTTCAGTATTGCGTGATCAATCTATAGTAGATAGTCAATGCACATCCTCTATCATCCTCACTCTTCTCCCTCTATGCAAACAATACAACCATTATACAATGGGATAATCAATTTTAATAATTTTATATAATTCTAAATAATAGTTCATGTCATTTGTAATTGAATTTCAATCGCACGAGAAACTTGAAGTCATAGAATTAATAATCATCCCACCTTTTAGAGTTTTTCTTTGCATTACCTAAACCATTAACTTTGGAGTTCTCTTATCGTGCTCAAGCATTAGTTGGATGTTTAGCTAAAAGTCTGTAATCCTTTTAGCTCTGATCATTCTTCAATAAATACAATGATGCAATCTATTAATCACATAAATAAACAAAATGACACATCCAAACACACACACAACAAATATAATTTGGAAGCAATCACTCACATAAAACATAGAAATGATTAAACCTACATATGAAACCTTCTTTTGAGTCAATCTTCCTCAAATTTCACCAATTTTCATAGGAGGATTTGGAAAGTTGAATCAAACTAATTCTTATCTCTATTGTAGGAGTTACTTGCCTTTAAAATGCATTATAGAGGTCTTATTCACTTTGATGCATTACTAAAAATATTTAGGAAGCTTGTGTAACTTTTTTTTTTTTTTTGAGGAATTGAACGGGGCATAAGACCCCCAACTCATCCTATTAGCTCAACCCCCACTAGATCTAAGGGCGACCCATTGTTCAATAATTCGAGTACCACCATAAAACCCATGACCTAGAGGGACTTACGACCTTTAAAGAGGCTGCTCTACCAACAAGTCACGTAACAAGCACAATTCTTGTATATTTTATATATCCAACACCTACTTCAATTTTTACATACATGCTAACCTTTACCTATTCAAAAAACAAGGTGCATTTTCACCTTTTAGAAGTTAAGATATGAAATATTTGATGTGATATAAAATATTTGGAAGAAATAAATGTAAAAATAAAATTTAGGTTGGTAGATATGTAAATATATAGGAATTGGGTGATATGAAAATGTAAATGCCGCTAAAATTAGTCCTTTAATTAAAATTCTTTTAAGAGAAAAAAAAAAGTAAGAAAATTGAAAGGAGTCTCTTTCTTAAAATGAATATGCTTTATTTAATAATAACTTTTTAAGAACAAGTTGCTTTCATCTCAAATAAAGGTAAATTGAAGCAATAATTGATGCCAGGTTGAATATATTGGCGAATTCAAACGCCCACCACATAACAATCATTGGTTTCGCTATTGTACACTTACGCTACTAAAAATTACGGCTAGATAACATCGAATAACACCCCAAAACATTACTATTTACAAATCTAACATCCTCTTTTAATTCATTTTTCAAGTTCTGACTCAAATATCAAGTTCGGCAAATCATACTAACCAGTCAAATCAGTTTTGACGCATCAACTAATGATCAAAAAAAATGAACCCAAAGAAAGCATTAGGCCAAGATAATAAGCCGACAGAATATAACATAGCACACTACCATCTGACGTTGTCCCAAAAATTAAAGTTGCGCCAAGACTAACAGAGAGTATTGTAGTCCAACTTGTAAACAAACCAAACCGCAAGACTGATAAAAAGAAAAAAAAAATAATATAATAGCAATAGAACTAACTAGATGGTGGTAAAAAGACTCGAATTGCCTCGAAATTAATCAACCTCCTCCATCTTGCTGCCCTCTGCATCATCATCAAGAGGCGGCATGTCAGTATCTGCATCTCCGGCAGTTTCCTCTTCATCAATGCTAAGACCCAACTTCAACATCCTGTGAATTCTATTGCCGAAGGTGTTGGGATCGTCGAGACTGAAACCGGAGGTGAGAAGAGCGGTTTCGAACAGCAGCAGTACAAGGTCCTTGACGGATTTGTCGTTCTTGTCTGCATCAGCTCTCTTTCTAAGCTCCTCCATTATCGGGTTCTCGGGGTTGATCTCCATGGTCTTCTTGCTCGACATGTATCCAGACATGCTTGAGTCTCTCAGTGCTTGAGCTTTCATTATCCTCTCCATGTTAGCAGTCCAACCATACTCACCAGTGACCAAGCAGCAGGGGGAATCGACCACGCGGTCTGAAACCACGACCTTCTCCACCTTGTCACCTAGAACATCTTTGATGACCTTGCACAGTCCCTCAAACTTCTGCTTCAGGTCCTCTTTCTTCTTCTTCTCGTCCTCAGTTTCGTCTAGCTTTAATCCCTCCTTTGTTGCAGAGATCAATTTTTTGCCTTCAAATTCCTTCAACTGACCCACCGCATACTCATCAATGGCCTCAACCATGAAGAGTACTTCATAGCCCTTCTTCTTCAGCTTCTCCAGGAATGGAGAGTTTTCGACAGCCTTCTTGCTCTCACCAGTGATGTAGTAGATGTCGCTCTGGCCTTCCTTCATTCTAGTTACGTAGTCCTTCAGGCTGGTTAGCTCGTCTCCACTCTTGGTAGAGTGGAACCTCAACAATTCGGCAATCTTGTTTCGGTTCTGAGAATCCTCATGAATGCCGAGCTTGAGGTTCTTTGAGAAGGCCTCATAAAACTTGTTATAGTCTTCCTTGTTTTCTGCAATCTCGAAGAAGAGATCAATGCATTTCTTCACGAGATTCTTGCGGATGACCTTAAGGATCTTGTTTTGCTGCAGAGTTTCTCTTGAGATGTTCAAAGGAAGGTCCTCTGAGTCAACAATACCCTTGACAAAGCTCAAATACTCTGGAATCAATTCCTCACAGTTGTCCATGATGAAGACCCGGCGAACATACAACTTGATGTTGTTGAGCTTCTTCCGGGTGTCAAAGAGGTCAAAGGGTGCTCTTTTAGGTACAAAAAGCACAGCTTTGAACTCAAGCTGACCCTCAACAGAGAAGTGTTTAACAGCGAGGTGTTCCTCCCAGTCATTGGTGAGGCTCTTGTAGAAAGCAGCATACTCTTCCTTGGTAATTTCTTCAGGTTTCCTCATCCAGATAGGCTTCTGCTTGTTAACCAGTTGCCACTCATGGGAAACCTCCTTGATCTTCTTCTTCTTTTTTTCCTTCTCTTCCTTCTCTTCATCAATGTCCTCAACCTTGCCTTCCTCGGTGTCTTTCTTATCTTCCTCATCCTCATCATCAGAAATCTCCTTTTCAGTGGTCTTCTCAGTCCATAGAGAAATGGGATAGCTGATGAACTCAGAATGCTTCTTGATAAGATCTTTCAAGCGGCGTTCTTCAAGATAATCAAGCTACAAAAGCACAATCAAATCAAGTCTTAATTAACTATTATGTGTATATGTAAATCCAAAAGAATCACTTAAAAGAACATAAAATGTAGATGCTCATAGACCAATCTTATCTAGCGACTGATACAAATAATGAGACAAAAGCGACTTTTAAGCCAGTGCTCGATGAGATCGTGGTCAATTACACGTTGATACATAATTATATCCACTAGCAAATATCAACTAAAAAACTTATCAACGATACGTCATGCAGCCAAACACCCCCCCCTATGAACGATGGATAGGATGACTCGCGTCATACATTCAACATAAAGATTACAACCAGTGGCTTAATCAACTGATCCAATTCAAATGGAGAGAACACATAAAATGGACAATAGTAGAGATATATTTTGAGCTGAAAAATTAAAGGACAGCTATACTTTTAAGTGATAAAAGCTGGTATCTGAGAAGAAACAATTCTATATTATGTGCAAGCCAAATAAATCATATGCACTAAAACAGATAACGGGTTTACATGATATGCATTCTGTTGTAGACAAAAATAAATCTAATGGAACAACAAACGGTATAGTAAACATATGCAGCAGATCAAATTAACAAATAACTTCAAAATTATCATTGAAAAGATATAACAGATTGTATAATTAGAATCAATTTAGACTAAATCAATTCATATTGCCAAATATAACCAATTAATCCTTTAGAAAAAACAATGTTGAAGTTAGAACAAACAACCAACCTATCGTAACAAACATAAATAATTGTATAATAAAAAATTTTCCTAAAATTTCCGATTTCTGTGTTCTTTGTGGGGCAAGTAAAAGACGATCAGATCAGTGAGTCTAATTAGCTTAATGGACCAATAAGTCAAATTAATTCAAGTGCAAACAACTTTTATGTCCATTAATTCTCGCATATAAATCAGTCCACATCATATATCCCAGCATCAAGAAACTATCGCAAATAAATACAGACATTTCGCGACGTGCAAATGTAAGCACAATTCAGACGGATAAAATTAAAGAATTGACAAGCGAACATATCGTTACCTGATCATCCTTGAGGAAAAGGGTAATCTTGGTTCCCCTTCCAAGATTCTCCCCAGAGGTATCCCTGGTGACAGTGAAAGACCCTCCAGCCTGTGACTCCCACACATACTGCTCATCATCATTGTGCTTCGTAGTAACAACCACCCTCTCAGCAACAAGGTAAGCCGAGTAGAATCCGACACCAAACTGACCGATCATGCTAACATCAGCACCAGCAGCAAGCGCCTCCATGAACTCCTTCGTGCCGGAACGCGCGATGGTACCAAGGTTATTCACGAGATCCGATTTAGTCATACCAATCCCGCTATCAATAATCGAAAGAGTATTCGTAGCCTTATCAGGAACGATATGAATGAACAGTTCCGGCTGGGCGTCCAGCTTGCTTTTATCCGTCAGACTCTCAAATCGTATCTTGTCTAACGCCTACCACCAACAAACCATCGAAAATAGCCTTAGATCCATGGATCTTGAAATGTTAGATGGGGAGAGAAAGAAACAATACTTACATCGGACGAGTTGCTGATGAGCTCCCGGAGGAAGATCTCCTTGTTGGAGTAGAAAGTGTTGATTATGAGGCTGAGAAGCTGATTGATCTCAGCCTGGAACGCGAAGGTCTCGCTTTCGGCCGCCATGGCTGCTTCGATGCGAGCAACAGAGCGCAAGAAATCAGAAGAAAGAAATTGAAATTGAAACGAGTCGATCTACTAGTAAGCGATGGCTAGGGTTTGGGAGAATTGGTTCCTTTAATAGTGGAAATGGAGAGGTTCTAGAGTTTTCTGAAAGCCGGATCCGACGAATGCGTGGGACCTCTCCTTCAATGGCAATAATTTTAATTTATTTTATTTTTTTTTTGGGTTTTAGATGTTTCTAGATTATGAGTTATTAATTAACATGCCGGCGTGAGTTCAAATTGAAGGGTCGCGAGTGGGAACGACATTTGAATTTTATGGAAGTTTATTTAGGCTTTATTTGGGGTGTGAGAGTTTAGAGCTGTCAAAAAAGCTCGTTGTTTGTGAATAGTTTGTGATCGGTTTGTCAAAAAATTTGTGTTCGATTCGTTCGATAAGGAAACGACACGAACACTAATAATTCTTTTCGTTCGATTTGTTAAAAGAATCAAACACGAACAGTGATGTGTTCGTTCATGTTCGGTTCGTTATTGTTCGAAATATAAAATAATTTAAAATAATTATATAAAAAAAATTTATGATATTTTAAAAATAATTATATATTATAAAAATTTATCATATTTTAAATAATTAAACTTCTATAAATTATAATATAAGATAAATTAATAATAATAATAATAATAATATAGTATTAATTATATTAATATAAATATTATAACATTATAATTAATATACTATATCTATATATTAAAATAAAATCCTAAACGTCTTATTCGGTTTGATTCATCTTGAGGAAGTACGGATTACCTGATGTGTACGGAATACCTGATCAATTTGCTTCATTTTGAGGAAGTATGCTATAGCTAGGGCAGTCAAAAAAGCTCGTTGTTCGCGAACAGTTCGTGTTCGGTTCGCCAGGAAAATCGTGTTCGATTCATTCGATAAGCAAATGAGACGATCACGAACAATTTTTTTTTTGTTCAGTTTGTTAAATGAACCAAACACGAACAGTGATGTGTTTGAACATTTCAAACACGAACACTAGCTCTGTTCGTTCGTGTTCGGTTCGTTTACACTCCTATGCGAGATAATTTATTCACAGCCGTAGCATTTTGAAAGTGTCGTCTTATTGTTTGAAACTTGTATTCAAGCAGAAAATGTAGTTGATTTTTTATACTAAATGCAGAATGTGGGATGAACCCCGCAGTTTACATTTCTACATAAATGATCTACCTATATAAGCACAAACTGCAGCAAATGCACCCTTTATATATTTTGAGTTGTTATGTTATATTAATATTAAGAAATTAAAGTTTTTATAGTATTTTTTGTCTCTTGTTTTATTTTATGTCATTAGAATAATATTTTTTGAAGGAAAAAAAATTAATTGTTTAAGAAAATCTGTTAAAAGTAAGGATTTAAGAAAATATGAATTTATCAAATTTAACTGTTAAAATTATTTGATAGCATAGTTTTAGTAAAAATTAAATTGAAAGCTCCGTTAAATCAAAATTTCTCACGTTTCATCTCTTTTATGGCGTAAATCGAGATTTATTAAATTTGATTGGGGGGCAGATTTAAGGGATTCATTCCATCGCTGCAAGCGAGCTCCATAAAGGGTTTGATAAATTTAGGGCCCGTATGGGGCTGTTTAAAAATGCGGCGGCGTTTTCAAAACGCCGCCATACCGTTTGGTTTGCGCGTTTCAACTGCTTATCCAATAAGTCAGTTTTAAATTCTTCAAAGAAGCTGATCGCGATAAGGGATCTGCGGTTCGGCTTATCAGCAACTTATGAGAATAAGCTGGATAAGCAGCTTCTCTTTGAATAAGCTGGATAAACATAAGCAGCCCCAAATGGATCCTTAGTGATATGACTTTTCTAGATGCAGCATGTTGTTAGAGCAACATTGTATTAATTCTAAATTTGAATATCTCATGTTTTGAGCACTATTGGTAAGTATTATATTATAACATTTATTTTTATTTTTATTTTTGGTCGTATTTATGTCTCGTATATTGCTTTTAATATTTTATCGATTGGGTTTCACTTACTAAGTTTGTTTCTTGTGAACATGTCTCTATTTTATAGTTATACATCATTTAGAGGAGTTTTTAGGATTATGCTTGTTGTATGACATTTGAAGATGTTTATTTTATGTACATTTTAGTGAATGGACTTATATGTGATTTTTTATTTATTTAAGATTTTCTTAATGTTAGATAAATATTAAAAATCATGTTGATATTTATTTACATTACTTTATAATTTTCAACTTACACAATTCTGCTATCTTATAGGAGTTTCTTTCATGTCTGACAAGCTGGTTGCAACAGACATAAGAGAGTGATTTATTTGAGACAATGTTTGATTATCTTCATTGAAATGCATCATTGCATTGGAAACAATAGTGATGGTGACGATGATTTGAAAATTTCATGTTTTGCTTTGATGGTGAGAATTGTCATGTGTTTGTATCATTAAAAGTTTGAGGCAGGTCATGACATATTTTTACTTGCTTTAGGCGGTGTTTACCATCTATAATTGGTTTACTATGGCATCCTAAAATTGAGAAGGGCACTAATCAGAACAAACCTAATAATTATCTTTCATGTTGTCACAGTGTGAATACAACATACTTGCTAACCAACTTCTAAAATGACTTTAACCAGCAATTTTGGTATCATACAAAGAAGATAGATCCTTTAATTTTTTTATTGTAAAAAAGATGAATAACATGATTATATTTAATTACTTGTAATATAATTTAAGCTAATATAAACAACGAATAGTCATCAACATCTAAAATAATCTATATATTTTTGGATATTTTTGCATGTTTGCATGCTTTTGCATCGTATTGGATGTTTGTCTGCTTGCATGTTGCATCATACTCCGTATGTGTATGTATTTGCATTTGCACGTGTGTTGGTGGTTCTCCCCAATGAGGAACTTCATTCACTCCGGGTCATTGCCTCCTCTACAAACCCTTTTATACGAGCCACTGCCGCCACGACATGCCCACCTTCGGGTCATTTTCTACTGTCTTCTCTGCATACCCTTTTGTTAAGTTGTTGCCGGCAGGTCATCCTCTCCTCCGGTTCACTGCCTCCTCAGCATACCCTTTGTTCAGGTTGTTACCTTCACGATATGCCCATCTCCGGGTTACTACCTCCTCGACATACCCATCTTTTGGGCAACTACCTTCAGGGCATGCCCACTCTTTCTGAGTCACTGCCTTACGACATACTAACTTTCACCACTTTGGTGTGCTCTTTATATGTTTGTTGGATGCCTTGCATGTTTGCATGTGTGCTCGGTGAGTGCCTCACAAATAAGGTGTGAATCTTTCTTATATGTGTCCTTCTACTCGATCCAAACTCATTTGTAGCCGGTGTTTGCTTGTCGCGCGACACCCTGAGTCCTGAGCAGACGTAATTACTCTTCATAGGTAGTCTGTTTTACTGGTACATTCCATTTGTGTGTGTCAGTTTCATGTAGCATCTCTGCACTCATT
Organism: Papilionanthe hookeriana x Papilionanthe teres; assembly: GCA_022702705.1. Taxonomy (NCBI): domain Eukaryota; kingdom Viridiplantae; phylum Streptophyta; class Magnoliopsida; order Asparagales; family Orchidaceae; genus Papilionanthe; species Papilionanthe hookeriana x Papilionanthe teres. The sequence goes on from CM040435.1 coordinate 2,034,912, forward strand.
TGCATGATGTTTATAAAGAGTTTACTCTTCATAGGCTAGCTTGGGTTTGAGCTTGGTTTGGGTCAAATTGATTGAGCCATATGATGTAGATGATTGTTATGAAGAGTTTGAAAAAGTTTTGGGGTGGTTTTGAATTGATTTGGGAGGTGGATTTGGTAAGATTTGGGTATTTAGTCAATTTTGGGCCTGTTGGATTAGGCTTGAGTTTGGGTTAGGCTATAGTTGGGTCAAGGGTCAATTGAATGTTCAAAAAGGTCTAGGTAATGTTAGGAAGAGTTTTGGATTGAAATTCAGTGGAGATTTTAGGTTTAGGGAATTCAATTTGGAGGTACTTGGGCATGTGGCACATTTGGGGCAAATTTGGGGATTTTAATTTGGGTTGGATTTGGGTGAGGTTTGGGCTCAAATGTGGTCAATTGATGGATCAATTTGGTGTGTAGGAATATTATGAAGAGTTTAGGATTCAAATTTGGGGAACTCAACTTAGCTAAGGGGTTCAATTTGGGGGATTTAGGTCATATGGCTAAAATTGAGGCTTTCTTAATTAGATTTAAATTGGGTTTAAAATTAGGTCAAATTGGGCTTGAATTTGGTTTTAATTGAGATTAGGCATAGTGAATTTGAGTTTAGAATGAAATTGGGGAGGATTTGGGTCAATTGTGGAGACATTGAAGGTGATTTGGGCATTTTGGGCTTAAAGGGGCAATTTGGGGTTATTTGTCAAAATGGGTGAATTTAGTCAAATTGGATCTAGTGAAGTGGTTTAAATTGATTTTGGGGACATTTGGAATGATTTTGAAATTTTTAGAAATTTTTAGAATTTTTGAATTTGCAGAGGTATTTTGGTCATTTTGGGTATTTTGGGGTATTTTGAGGATTTTGGTAAATTTGAGGTGTTTTGGGTAATTTTAGTGGTGGAGAACATTTTGATGATTTTTGGAGGAAATTTTGGGTTTTTTGGTCAAAATTAAGGTTTAGGGGCAATTTGGTAATTTAGGGGAATTTGGGGGCTGGTTTATGGTTGGAATTTTGGATAAATTTTGGGTTAAATGAGAATGATAACCCATTGAGTCATGGACCAAGAGAAATCCCACTTTGGATCCTCCATGTGTTGGTGCTAACCCAAACCCTAGCCTAGGGCCAAGAGCTTAGGGAACCACCCACATGAGTCTCCGAAAGAGTAGGAGATCAAATGTGAGGAGGAACGTATAAAGTGGGTGTGAGTGTGTGTATGAGCCTGAGCCAGACCAGACTACCCAGGGTGAGTCCTATGGCTTGACCATCTTATAGGGGACTCCTTTTGAGCTTCCTTATGCTTGGTTTCATCATCTTAAGTACTTAGAGGTTAGACTTTAAGCATTTGCAAATTCCAAGTGTTTTTTTTAAAGCAAAGAGTTTTTTTTTTGAATATCTATGGGGTATGGGTTCCATTTCTAGTCTTCTAAGATAGTCACCAGGAAAGTCCTATGGCTACACCTTAGGCTATTCTAAAGTAAGACTAAACCTCAACAAAAGTGAGGTCAACACCCTGTTTTATAAGGTCTGATGCCTTCTTGTTATGACAGGTTCGGTGGGGTTGGTGTACTTAGTTCTCTGAGACCTCTCGTCTGCACAAAATAGTAATTGATTACTTTATGCTTGTGTTATGACTAATGGGTTCTCTCTTAAATCTTTCAGGGTAGATGAGCTCCAGGATTGTTCTCTCTTAAATCTTTCAAGGAAGATGAGTTACAGGATCTCAATGACCTCTCGACAAGTGCTCTGCCATTGCAGAGTACAGACTTTTCAACTGTCATCGTGTCAGGCACATAGCTACGAAAGATAGTCTTATAGGTGCCCGCGGAGCATCACAGAGAAGTGTGACTTCTTTCGGTAGGAGGCAGTCTGACAAATTCCACTATCGATAGTGATCAGGGTTGGATAATATCCCTGGAGGATGATGTAGCTCGTAAAATATGTCGTCTGCATTTTAAAATTATTATCATCATATTTTTAATTGTAATTTTAATATTTTTTAGCAAACTTGATACTCACTATTAAGTAAAATATATATCTTATTTTTTGTAATATTATGAAATAGTTTTGTGTTTTTCAAGTATCAAATATATCACATGACAGTTTTGTGGAAAACAATATTACTACACAGGGGCGAAATGATCATTTATCCAGAAACAACTATAAAACAGTTATTTTTCAAACAACCACCAAGCTTATCCAGATCAGTTGTTGCTTAGCAGCCAATCTAGATCAGCTGCTTATCAGTAACTTATTAATAAGCTGCAGCTACTCCACACAATTCCTTAAAGGATCTATTTTGGGCAGTTGCAGCTTATTAAAAAGCAGTTGTGAAGCTGGTGAAAAATAATTTGATGTTCAAAAAACTGCGATGGCAATAACAAATTTTTTTTTCAAAAAAATCAGACCGTAGCTAGAAAGCTGCCACCACACCTAGCCACGATCGGTGGAAAAACACAAATTTCAACGATTGCTTCTTGAAAATGCTGTCAAAACACAATTTAACCAAACAGACAAAACTATGATGCGATGCTGCACCACCACCGCATGGCAACCCCAAAGAGAGATTTGTTTGGACTTTTGGTAAGTTGACGTCGGGGTCGTAAAAACTCTGGGAATTAAATGATGAAATTGGGGTTATGTGGTGGTGGAGAGGGCTTGAAATTGACGGGGATGGGCAACTCGGGTCTTGTGGGAGTGACTTTGTTGTTGGGAGTTGATAGCTAAGGTGGTTGGTGACCCGACCGCAATTATGCAAATAAATTAGCTTATAAAATTATGGCCAACCTTAACCCCAAATCTGATTAAGCGGCTAATGTACGATAATTAAAGATTAAAGTTTTGATATATAAATATAAATCATGCACTAGGGGTACTACGCAAGTATACATATCGTTTCAAATAATATTGAGTTTTCTTTTTAAAAACCCCAGATATCGATCCCACGAGGAAGGCTAAGTAAAAAAAAATTAAGAAAGAAAGAAGAAAATCTATTTAAAAACTAACAAACTAAAAAGTAATAATATGCAAGTTATTAAAGTAGCAATTGTAAATAAGTTCGTAATTTAAATGCTTTAACACAATAAACAAAGATTCTTTCCCCATACAAAATATTTCATGATTAGTAAACATCTAAATTAGTTTGAGAACTTTGATAATGAAATATTGTGATAAATAGGAGCATATATATTCTTTACTCACTGGTCAAGTGTATAAAGAACATTGGCTAGTTTTAGAAGATTGGATCAGGATGTATTGTTATTGGTAAGGGACGAATGTCTGGGCTCTTACTTCTAGATTCCCCCTCAAGGGTGCCTATGGTCAGGCCTACTAGTGACCTGTCGCCTCCTCTTAAACCAAATTGATAGAATTTAGCCCGTCACTCTAAAAACATATTCAATTTTACGTCATTCAAAGATTATCTCCCTATCTATTTGCACATTCCCCTTTAAGGATTTATCATCTACCTTTCCAAGGGAAATGTGATACTTAAAAGTTAAGAAATCTTAGCTCATGGTCAGATCTTAAGAATTCTCCACATATTTTAACATTACAAGTGCAAGTTGCAGTGTAAATGTAGATCAGATAAAGTATCATCACAAATTATGGATGAAGAAAAATAAGTTCTCAAAATTAAATTAAATCCTTATATAAATCCTTTCATATTTGTAGGGAGAAAGAGAAGAAGACTACTCAGAAAGCATAGGATTCACACCACAAACCATATTTATATAATTTAAATTCAAAGTACAAAACTTAAGAACCAAATTATAAATACTTATCTAGAATGATATCCAAGCAATCCTTTGAAGTTTCTCTAACTCCGACTGACTTTTACAAGACTCCAACTCCAGCAATCACACTAAAAACACTTTGAACTCTCACTTAAAAAAAATTAAATAACACTACACACTCTTTAACTAAATGATAATAAACACCTCATTCACTCTTACAACAACTACACACTCCAAACAACCACCCTTTTGCTGTAGAATCATCCTCTATTTATAGAGCTTCGAAAATGACCAGGGTTTGTTTCAGACACCTCTTCAAAATTCGTCCAAATTCATTGAACATTCTAGAAAGTAACTATGGCGCCTAGGCGCCAGTCTCCTGCGCAAATGGACGCGTCCCTTCAGGTTTTGTGTTGCACCTTTTCGTTGAATAACTGATTCCCTGTGTCTATATTCATTGTATCTTGTTTATAACATATGAGAATTTGTCCAGAGACTTCTAGATTGCTTCTGAGTCATCAATAACCGTCACAAAACCGTCTAAGAATTCTCTAGATTTTCCTGTTGAGTCTAGCGCCTGAGCGCCAGATCTGGCGCCTAGGCTCCAAAATCAGTCCTTTTTTCTTCTTTTCTTCACTTGACTCATTTTTGCTCATTTTACTCCTTTTTTGACTTTTTTTCTTAATAAACTCATTTTCTTTTAACTGCAACCAAAAACATAAGAAATATCTTTCATTAAAGCGTAAAATTCTTAAAATATTAGTTAAAAATGACATAAAAATTTACGTAATTTTAAGGTGGATCAGTTGGATGGGAAGTTCAATGTATTTTGGTGCTTCTCGTATTATGACTATTTATAGCCATGGAAGGCCATGTGAAAAGCCATGGCTGACTTGGGGAAGCTCTAGTGGTTTCACAAGACAGTGCTGAGAAATCCCATGGGATTGTGGTAGAGGAGTGAAATCTTTCACCATTTTTTATGTTTTGACCATAGAGGCTCCAATGGTGAGGAAGATGGTTTGTCCAAGGTGTGAGGGGATTGGGGGAGCCTTTGGTGGGGTGGCTAGTAGGGTTGGTCTAGTTTGACTCACCCTTGACCTGAGTTTGGCTCCTCAAGGTTTTAACATTGGTAGGTCGAACTTGGGTGCCATGTAGTACCCCTAGTGCAAATTACAAAAAGCTTTCAAAATTTCAGCGGTTGCTTCTTGAAAATGTTGTCAAAACACAGTTTAACCAAACAGACAAAACTATGATGCGATGCTGCACCACCACCGCACGACAACCCCAAACAGAGATTTGTTTGGACTTTTGGTAAGTTGATGTCGGGGTCGTAAAAACTCTTGGAATAAAATGATGAAATTGGGGTTATGTGGTGGTGGAGAGGGCTTGCAATTGATGAGGATGGGCTACTCGGGTCTTGTGGGAGTGACTTTGTTATTGGGAGTTGATGGCTTAGGTGGTTAGTGACCCGACCGCAATTACGCAAATAAATTAGCTTATAAAATTATGACCAAACTTAACCTCAAATCTGATTAAGTGGCTAATGTGCGATAATTAAAGATTAAAGTTTTGATATATAAATATAAATCGTACACTAGGGGTACTACGCAAGTATACGTATCTTTTCAAGTAATATAGAGCTTTCATTTTAAAAACACCAGATATTGATCCCACGAGGAAGGCTAAGTAAAAAAATTAAGAAAGAAAGAAGAAAATCTATTTAAAAACTAACAAACTAAAAAGTAATAATATGCAAGTTATTAAAGTAGCAATTGTAAATAAGTTCGTAATTTAAATGCTTTAACACAATAAACAAAGATTCTTTCCCCATACGAAATATTTCATGATTAGTAAACATCTAAATTAGTTTGAAAACTTTAAAAATGAGATATTGTGAAAAATAGGAGCATATATATTCTTTACCCTCTGGTCAAGTGCATGGATTGTCTTCTATTATTTGGATTTAATTAATTTTAATATTTTGTGTCATCCATGTGTCATGGTGAGTCATTAGGGTCATGTTTGTGTCATATGTGTCGACCCATGGAGAATGGGTCATGTGCTCCCCTCGCGTGTCTTGGAATTTTGGGTTTAGGGCTAACCTAAATGTGTTTAGCTTTAGCACAAAAGTTTAGGTTTGATGGGCCCTCCTAACTAGCCTAATTAAATAATTAGGTTAATTATAAAGGTTGCCTCCCTAATGGAATTTGATCCCTAAGTGGTTTTAGGTCTTAATCACCCTGAACCAAATTAGGCTTCATTGAGATAAGCTTAATTATTCCATAAATGACTCATGTTGATTTCGGCCCAACTAAATTTTAGTGACCCTTGGTGATTTCAATTCCTTAGGGTCAAATTGATGTGTTTAGATTTCATGTCGATTGTAGGGTTGATAAGTGTTGGGAAGGCTTTAGGTGAGACCAAGTATTGATTTTGGTGAATCACTACTTTCCCTTTGAATTTTGTTGTCATGGGATTTTCAGAGCCTTTTAAGGTAAGTTGGTAGGAACATTCATTGTGGTAGGCCTAACCTCCTGTCTGGTAGGCTTTCCTTAAGTCAATGAAGATCATAGGGATATTTAATAGGTCCTTGGGGGAATTCCTAGGGTTTTGAGCTCCATAGGTAGCCTAGGGAATCTGCCACCTATAGGAAGTCAACTTAGGCTTTCACTGGGCTAGACCATTAATTATCTCAACCAAGGGTTAAGGATTTGGGCTTAACCTATGGAAACCCTAAGTGAGTGCAGAACTAACTAGAAGTCTTATATGAGTGAGTCCCATCTCTAGTTATCTAGGAAGGTCACTAGGGAAACTTAAGGCTAAGTCCAAGGCTCCTATAGAGAGGGAAAATGGCCCTCACAAAAGTGAAGTCAACAATATATCCCTGACCCACTTTTTATATGTATGCAATTTATGTTTATAGCAACGGCACCAAAAACTTGATCTCGCTTTAAATATAGTTATATGATTTAATGTATAATGTGAATTCTACGCAAGTATACGTATCGTATCAAGTAATATAGGGCTCTAGTGGAGTCCTGGTTATCGATCCCACAGGGAAGTTTTTAACAGATTTGTTATCATCTAAATTTAAAGAAATTACTTACTAATATAGTAAACGGAATTTAAAAAGTAACTATTGCAACTAAAGTAAACTAATGCTTGAAATAAGTTGATTTAAATAATTCAGAAAAAGTATTCTTCTCCTTGTTTTTAGAAAATTAAGTGAATGATGAATTTAAATAGAATTTTTATATTGTATTGTGACAAATAGGAGCATTCATATTCTTTACCCTTTGGTCCATGTGCAAAGAACATTGACTAATCCTATGTTTGATTACTGAATCTGCGGCTAAGCTGGGAGGATACTGGCTGCCACTTCAGAGCTCCCACGTTCCCCTCACGTGAGGGCTAAGATCTACACTTCAGCTCTCAAACAGTAGGACCGAATTTGAGTATTTTAGTCTGTCACACTAAAATATCCAATTCTACGCCCGATATTAATATTTCCCTATTTATTTGCACCCGCCTTCCAAGGCTTTTGACTTCCCTGAATATTGGATGTAATTTTTACTGTAGTTGATAATTTAACATATTTTAACTACTCAATTGACCAGATTGAAAGTAAATTAAGTTTTAAGTAAAAATTATCACAATTTATTTTAATATTATGTGCTTCTATTAAATTTCATCAATCCAATAAATTTCATAAACAAGGAGAAAGACTAAGAAAACTACTTAGAATGCATGGGAATAAAACAAAGCATGGATTTCATTTAAAGTTAACAACAATAAACAAAGATACTTATCATAATTTTCTCCCGACGTACTCCTCAAGTTCCTTTCGACTTTTTCTTCTAAGTACGTAAGAAACTATATAGCACTCAACTAATGAACTCACTAAACACACACATAAAAGATTCTAGAAAAATTTTTTAAGACTCAAAAGACACATACAGAAGACTCCAGAGACACACTAAGACATTAGAATTCAGCCTCTATTTATAGAGTTAAGCAAAGGTTCAAGGGGTGCTTAAACATCACTTTAAAAAGTGTCCAGGTTCAATGTATAAGCATTTTGAACTAACTCGCCGTCGGCGAGAAACGACCTCGCCGTCAGCGGGGCTTCTAGAAGGTCTTCAAACCGCGCGATCTCGCTGTCGGCGGGCTCGGGCTCGCTGTCGGCGAGGTAGTTATAATTCCTTCAGAAAATTCTCCTCACGATCTCGCCGTCGGCGAAGTAGTTATATTTGCATGAATTTCCTCTTTTTTATCCAAATTTGCTCCATTTCATGCTTTTTGCTTCCATCACTTATAAATCTTCATTCCTGCAATAAAATAAAGAAAATATCTTTCTTTAAAATGTAATTTCATCAAAAATAAATATGAATTTCTTAATGAATTTTTCTGTGATCAATCCCTAAGGATTATTCTATCGTGTTCTCATAATAAGAGGTGATGCTTGATAAAAATAAATCTAATTAAACAGTCTTTGAATTTAAACAAATTTAAGAAAAAATTAAATTATTTGTACCAATCTAACAAAGAAGTGCAAGATAAGATCTTGATGACAGAGCAACATTTCAACATGATGCAAATAATATATAATATTTTTGGGCAGCATTTCAACATGTCGTAAATAATTAAATAAATTACTAGCTGCATTTCAACATAACAAAAATAATTGAAAATTTTAAGAGAATTACTAAATTAAAAAATGTTAAAAAAATTTGTAAGATCTGCATGGGTTATTGTTTCACCGGACAGTCGGGCAATATTTCAACCTCTTTCGCACCAGTAGCCCTGCGCCGTCGGGTTTCCAGACTATATACAGAGAAATACAATATTAATAAATTAATTAACATTTCTTTTAACGTAATTAAAATTATTTCAACAATAATGAATTAAAATTTATTTGACAAAAAATTGAAGAAAATATCTCATAATATTACAAATAATTTTAAAAAATTACGAGCATTTGAGTACACTTGTACTAGCATGTTTTATAAATTTGTATGTAATATAAAAGATAAAATAGAATGCAATCAAAAAGTGCTAATTGTAATGGTATATGTAATGAAAAAATGCATTCGTAGCTACCAGAATTTTCAAATATAGAGGGCGTACAAATATCACTTATGTCTCAAGCTCTCCTCAGGCTGTTTAAGTTTTTCTAACAAAGTTCTTTATAGCTTTAATGCACTGCATTTCATATAAATATATCTCTAAGGATAATTCTATTATGTTATCATATTAAGTTTTACATGATAAAAATAAATATAATTAAACTACATTTGAATTTAAACAAATTTAAGATAAAATTAAATCAGTCATACCTCGCTAATAAGAAAATACAATACAAGATCTTGACGACACAAACAGTATTTCAACATGGGAAATAATTCAAATATTTTCGGCCAGCATTTCAATGCATCGTAAATAATACAACAAATTATGGACGACATTTCAACATTGCAGAAGTATGTGAATAATTTAAGAAAATTATAAATTTAAAAATGCTAAAAATTATATAAGATCTGAACGGTTTATTGCTATACCAAACAGTCGATTTACTATTTCAACAGTAGCGTTGCGTTACTGGTTTCCAGACTATATACAGATCAATACAATATTTAATATAAATGTAAAATTGGGGGGGCAACATTACGACTATATTTAAATTTATGACATAAATAATTAATTATGTAATATTTTTTTAATGCATTTAAATTTATTTCAACTACATTTAATTGATAATTTATGATAAAAAATTAGCGGCAGAATTTCAACGTATTGAAAAAAATTTAAGATAATTAGGTATATTACTTTGACAAGTTCTTAATACCTGCTAAAATTACAAGCATCATTTCGACGTAGCGCAAATAAGTTAAATTTATTACAGACAACATTTCTACAAGTCGTAATTAATTTAGAAAAATTACGGGCATCATTTCGACGTGACGTAAATATATTCAAAAAAAATACGGGCAATAATTCAAAATATCATAAATAACTTAAAATAAATAAATAATTTAAAAAAATAAACGGTCATTATAAATACATTGCATAAAAAATAACAATACAAAATATTATTATTATAATTTATATTATAGAAATACAGTAAAAGAATTACAACAATCATGACAATAATTAAAAAAAGACTAACCGAAAAGGAAGAGAAGGAATAGGAGAGGAGCTAGAGGTGATCAAGAGGAAAAAATATTACATCAGGACTACGCACATAGAGTTACGTGCGGAGTCCGATCTCAGCCGCACATCAACCTTACATTGACCAAAGGATATATGGGAGTGGGCCGCACTGTAATTTTTTTTTTTAATTAAAAGCTACAGCCGGGGTTGATATGCGGCTGAGATTGGACTCCGCAGGTAGCTCTACATGCGGAGTCTTGATGTAATATTTCTTCGACCAAAAGGGGAATAATTATTGCATACAGACACCGTATGCAGAAGTATATACGGTGTCTGATCTCCACCGTCCATCACAGCAAATGTGTATAACAGGGGACCTTTTTATTTTTATTTTTTTAAGTTAAAAAAAAAAATTTGATCGACGGTGGAGATCGGACACCTTTTGCATTTTTGCATGGTCTCCATATGTAATAATTTTTCCCAAGAGGGAGAGGCTCAAATAAATGAAAATTATTCAGCGTGTTCATCGTACGCAAATTTGCGTACGATGAACCAATTAAAACCCCTCCCTATCAAAAAAATGTATTGGAGTGGGCCTCAACTTTTTTTTTTTTTTTGTTTTTTCAAAAAAAAAATTATGATTAGACTTAAGACGCAATAATTTTATGCACCTATTTAACTTTTTTAATATTATTATTTGGAGCTACTACACCATACTCTACCTCTAAAAGATCTCCAAAAAATCTAATATGATTGTCTCTTGTCAAGATAAAAAGAAAAAAAGAAGAAAAAAAATAAAATAAAATATACATTTATCGATGATTTATAAAATTTTAAAATAGATTTTTGGTCATGAGTATGAACAAGGGGTGTGACTAATGAGCTGGCTCGATGAGTAATTTGTGAACTAAGCTTGATGAGTTAACAAGCCAAGCTCAAACTAACCCTTACTCAACTCTGACCTCATTTTAAAAATATTAATATAAAATATATTAAATTTGAAGACATTATCTTTAGAGTATTAAAAATATTTTAGAAGAAATATTTTATATTTTATCTTATATAATTTCTTATTATTTCCCTTCTAATTACTCATTTTATTTATATTTATTATAATAACTCTAAATTAATATTATTTTCCTTATTTTATAATAAATAAGTCAATTTGTGAGCCGACTCGGACTCATAAACTTAAACTCAAGCTCACTAAAATTAATCAAACTCAAGCGGCTCAAACTCGACTCGACTCATTTACACCCCTAATTTAAAACCGAACATGGCCTCTTCAAGTCTAACAGTAACCACCACATCAAATGACGGGTTACAATAATTACATGAAAGCAAAATCAATGAAACAGAAATCAATCATCTTTTATTTCTAATGATAATATAAATAAAAAGAAATTAATTAATTAAACATAAAAAACAAGGAGGGATCTCAAATGGCCCTTAATTTGAAGAAGATTATCAAAATAACATGCAAATATGGCTTCATTTGAAGGAACTTCACCATTCGACGAAGCTCCTTAAAAAGTCGCTTGCGGAACAGGCCTCCTCGTCAACGTCATTCTAAAACGTCGGAAATTCACAGTTTCATTGACATAATCTGATGGGACGGAGGGTGGTTGTGTTCTCAAACGAAGCCTAAGATTTTCCTACTTTATCAGACTAGATTAGCAACCAACTTAAATAAATGGATGTTACAAGTCCGTTTGGGGCGGCTTATAAGTGCTGGGGCGTTTTTGAAAACGCTGTGGTATTGTTTGGTTTGCGCGTTTTGACAGTTGATCCAAAAAGGCGGTTGGGTTTTTACATTAAACGCAGGCCACGGGTCGAATCCCGTAAACAGCAAAATATTTAAAAGCAAAGTTTTCTGGTTACATTCTCAAAGTTAGAACCAGAAAACACAAAACCTGGTGAGAGAAACCTGCAGCTTTCCATTGTAGTCAAAACAATGATATTTCAAGCTATCCTCAGTTTTTCAGTCATAAACCTCTCACTCTATAATAGTAGCAGAACTCAATGACAACACAATAGAAAAGAAGCAAAGAAGACAATGGAATCAAACATTACAAAAAATAATGCTTACATTCTCATTTCCAAATTAGTTGCAGAAGAAGATTTCCTCTTTCTAGATTCAGATTCTAAATTAGCTGAAGATTTAATTGCTGTGACATCAACCGAGCTAACCTTATCGGGCTGTCCGACGCTTTCCCCAGCAGCTTTGGGATCATTTACATGATCATCATCATGAGCTTTTAGGCCTAAGCTCAAATCAAGGTTGGTCACTTTGGCATCTTCACTGTGTGTTTCTTCTTTCTCCGAAGCCTACATAAAAGCAGTAGTAGGATACATATAAGTTTGCTAATATCTGCAATGATAAATTCAATAGGTAAAGTAGCTATTTCAGTCATTAAAGTAATTCATAGATGCATCAAATAGAATTGTAGATTCAGAAAACATGAAGAACGGTTCCATCATCATCAACATTAATCTTATTCCAACTTCTTAAGGCATGACAAAATAGACCTGATAGCAGAAAAGAAACTTCAATATAATCATAGAAATTTGACAGAAGGGAGAAATCATTCGTTCATCCATTCAGGCAAAGTTTCATGACCAGACCAAATAGCCACAGCAGCACATATTAGAGTTATCAAGTGGAACCATTAGCCCTTGATCCCAGCCCTCAATGTCCATTATTGGTTGGCTGGTTGGCTCAAATATATATGAGCTTGACTAGGCAAACATAATGGACTAAAGGACACCCATGATCTCATTTTTCAACTAAAAACCACCACATCTCGTGCAATTTCACTCTGCCTTGAGTCAAACTATTAAACTACAATCTGAACTAATAAAAAAAGTTTATAAGCCAAACATAATTATCTTATTTTTCATGATTAGCAGTTGTATACTATTTATAAGCACATGGTTACAGATCAAATAGATACTTTACAAGATTTAGAAGATCATTTAAAATCATTAGTGTGCCGACCAGGACTCGGCACAAATAAAATCAATTCCTTGTCTATGCGTATAAAAATCTAGTTCACGTTAAAACCATTAAATATCAATCAAACAAATTTTTAGGTCCTTGAAACCTTACAAGGTATGAACACTTCCAAATAACTTGTGTGTCCATGCTTGACACATGTAGGCATGGAAATTTCCAAATATCTTCTTCGTCTGTGCTGGACATGTATAAGCATGCACTGGAGTTTAACTGAAACCACGACACCGGACACAATTTTACTACTGGTTTAAAATAAAGTTACGATAAAGACTCAAAATAACGAAAGACAACACACAAAATAAATGCACAAAATAAAGGATTACAACTAATGACTAAACAAAGAAGAAACAACATGCTTGACGAAGAGGGAGTCCGGGGTGGGAAGGCTAGAATGGCGGCTGCGGTGAAGGCTGGAGAGGTGAGGACTGCTGTGGACGAAGTAGGATAGTAGGTGGGCAGGTTCGCCAACACTTTCGAAGGGTGGACAGCGAGCGGGGAAGCACTAGCAGTGATGGGAAAGGCCAAGGTAGCTGTTGTAGGGGTGCCGGAGGGCCACCGGAAAGGATCGGAAAAAGCTGGACAGCAAGTTGGAGGGGCTGCGATGGTTGGACGGGAGCAAGAAGGTGGCTGGCAGCAATGGAAGAGGTGGTTGCGGTGATTGGATTATGAAATGGTTGTAGGGAAACGAAAGTATAGTAAGATAATTGCCTCGTCGGGGTTGAGCTACAGCAGGAAACCACTCGGACCCCTGGAGACGATCACCACCTCTGACAAGAGACAGCCAGCGCACTACCTCGACGTTGGATACAGCCCTTGGAAGGAAAAATATCGGGGCTAAAACCTAAATTCAGATATCAAAAGCAAGAACCCTAACTCTAAGCACATCATCCTCTATTTATAATGATGCTAGGACTTTATTTTAGGCAATGCATAAAAATAAGAAGAAAGAATCAAATCAGGATTTCAAATTTAGGTAAGGAAATAAAGTGAGGGATAATCATATTTAAGTAAAGTTATCAAAATTCATATTTTCGAAGGAAAGGCTTTAAAATAAAAATGTGAATAAAATATAATCAGAATTTCAAATTTTAGGAAATGATTTAAAACAGAAAAGTGCTATGAAGGAAAGAAAGAGAATGGAGGAAAGGAAGCGAGAAAGAGAAGGGCAACAAAGGAGCGGCAGCCCCCCTCCTTTGAGGAATAGTTGGTCCCCCATAGCCTCAGCGTCGTTTCCAGGAGTTAGGGGAGCTTTAAGTCATAGGTCGAAGCTTTCATGTCGTTATCAGCCACCCTCGGATCCCACTGGCGACTGCACCGTCTACCAAAGCTTCTGAGGAGCTTTTCCCACGTCAATTTGGCATAATCGGAGCCGGAGATGCACCACCACGTAGGTTCTCCCAAAGACAAATTCCGAACAAGTAAATATCTCATATGCTTCTCATCTTTGATAATTTGGGCTTCAACGAGGTTGAGGATTTGCAAGACTTTGGTTGATGGGTGATTCTTCTTATTTTTAGGGGCTTCCCTCTGACTCTTGAAATTTTGGAGAACTGACATGTTCTGCTACATTCCAATAACAGGAGCTTCACAATGGTCTTTCGTCTCTTCATATGGAACATTGGGGGTGAGAGCTAACAGTGTAGCCACTGGTGATGCTATCAGTTGGTTGTTCCTAAGACCATTCACTGAAATTTTAAATTATGGCATCTTCTGGATTGCGTGATCTTTATATGTCTCAACAAAAAGTTTAACTTCTAGGAGAGCAGGAACCACAATCTCATCAAAATTCGCGTGTTCCTTTTTATCACATGGAGGAAAGACATTGGATGTATCCACGAACAAGGGAGTTCCACGAGAAAATACTTCATCGGATGAAAATTCTTGTTCGAACTGCTTTTCAATGTCTGTGGTGCTTTTGCCCAACTTTTCGATGAAGTCCTGCTAGGTAAAGTAGATCACTCCCCTGGTTGTGCATTCCGGTTCAACATGTCTCAATCCATGACACTTGCTACATTTTTTGGCTATGATAGACTTGCGGATTAGTATCGTTTAATAGTAGCAAGGGGAGTCGTTTGGTGATATGGTCTCTCCAATTCATAAGATAAAGTCTACAACTTTTGGCAGTAGTAAGTTGCTAGGAACTGACGTTGTATTTTCCGCTTCATCTTATATCTTCTCGTTTCTGCCTTCGACCTTCCAGATCACAGTCGAGGGTAGGTAACCTCCCACTAGATATCCTCAAGACTCTGATGAAGACTAAAGAGCTCTCGCCATATCTCGTCCCAGGTAAGATCTCCTTCACAGCATGGTTGACGGTTTGGGATCTGTGGAAGGAAAAAAAGGAACAAAGAAAGAAGAGAAAAAATAAAAGAAAGAAAGAAAAAAATTTGGTGTGGTGGATTTGGAAGGCGCAGACACTAGACAATCCTAAGATGGGACTAGAGTCGGGCTAGTTCTGATACCAAATAATAACGGATTTTAACCCAAACCACAACGCAAGACACAATTTTACTACTGACTTAAAATAAAATTACAATGAAGACTCGAAATAACAAAAGAAAACAAACAAAAAAAGCACAAAACAAAGAATAACAGCTAATGACTCAACAAAGAAGACACAATACGCTTGATAGAGAGGGAGTATGGCGAGGGGAGGCTGAATTGGCGGCCGCGGTGAAGGCCGGAGAGGTGGGGGCTGCTATGAAAGTAGCACAGCAGGTTGGCGATAGTAACAACGTCGAACCGTAGCTAGTGAGAAACAAGAATGTCGTTGGATGCTAGATCGGCAGCTGTGGTGAATGTCAGAGAGTTGGGCGTTGCTGTGGAAGAAGAGGCAGCAGCTGGAAAGGTTCGCCAGCACTTTCGAAGGGTGATCGCGAGCGGGGAAGCACCGGCAGCGATGGGAAAGACCGGAACAACAAGGTAAGTGTTGTAGGGGTGTCAGCGGGCTGCTGAGAAATAGGGCTGGCAATTTGGCTCGTTGTTCGTGAACAGCTCGTGTTCGGCTCGTTAAGTAGCTTGTGTTCGGCCTCGTTCGTTAAGCTCTAACGAGCCGAACACGAACAAATTTTTAAGCTCGAAATGTTAACGAGCCGAACACGAACAATCTGTTTGTTCGCTCGTGTTCGGCTCGAATTGGCTCGAAATAAAAAAATTATCATATAATTATTTATATAATAATTTATTATATATATTATTTATATATTAATATATTATATATATTTATATTTAAGTTTAAATCATAATTCTCTGTGTAGTAGTGTGGTTATCTTGCTTGTTTCCATTCATTTAGTCGGATTCGAATCCGCGCTAGACATATATTTTTTCAATTAATTTTAACGAGCCGATTTCGAGCCGAACACGAACAAGAATATTTAATTCGAGCCGAACACGAACACACCTTTCACGAGCCATTTCGAACACGAGCCGATTTTGAGCCGAGCTAATTTCGAACGAGCCGAACACGAGCCAAGCCTGAGCTCGCTCGAGCTCGGCTCGTTTACAGCCCTACTGAGAAAGGCCTGAAAGAGCTGGACAGCAAATTAGAGGGGCTGCGGTGGCTTGGACGAGAGCAAGAAGGTGGCTAGCAGCAGTGGAAGAGGGGGTTGCAATGACTGGATTCTGAAATGACAGCAGGGAAAAGAAAATATGGTAAGATAAATGCCTCGCCGGGGTCGAGCTATAGCCGGTGCACCACTCGGACCTTTGGAGACGATCATCACGTCGGAAGAGGAACAGTCAGAGCACTACCTCAATGTTGGATACAGCCCTCGAAGGGAAAATACCAAGGCTAAAACCTGAATTCATATATCAAAATTAAGAACCCTAACTCTAAGCATATCATCCTCTATTTATAATGATGCTAGGACTTTGTAGGCAATACATAAAATATGAAAGAAGAATCAAATCAGGATTTCAGATTTAGGTAAGGAGATAAAGTAAGGGAAAATCAGATTTAAGGAAAGTTAAATAAAGTAATCAAAATTCAGATTTTGAAAAAGACTTGAAATAGGAAAGGTTTTTAAATAAGAAAGGAGAATAAAATATAATAAGAATTTCAGATTTAAGGAAAGCATTGAAAATAGAAAAATGCTACGAAGGAAAGAAAGGAAAGGGAGGCAAAGAAAAGGGAACAAGAAGGGGAAGAGAGGAGCGGCAGCCCAACACCTTTGAGCATCAGTCGGTCCTCCATAGTCCCCGCATCAATCTCCTGGAGTTGGGGGAGCTTTGACGTCATGGCTCAAAGCTTCCGTGTCACTGCAGCCACCCCTTGATCCCATTGGCGATAGCACCGTCTACCAAAGCATCTGAGGAGCTTTTCCCAGGTGCGAGCATACTTCCCTATCTATCCGTTCTGTTTTGGCATAATCAGAGCCGGAGGTGCACCATCATGTCGGTTCTCCCGAACCAATTTATGAATAAGTAAATATTTCATATGCTTCTCATCTATAATAAGATGTGCTTCAGCAAGGTTGAGGATTTGTAAGAGTTTGGTTGATGAGTGATTCTTATTATTTTTCGGGTCTTCCCTCTGACTCTTGAAGTTTTGGAGAACAGACATCTTCTGCTACGTTCCAATAACAAGAGCTTCACACTGGCCTTTCGTCTTTTCATATGGAAAATTTGGGGTGAGGACTGGCAGTGTAGCCGCTGGTAATGCTATCAATTGGTCGTTACTAAGACCATCCACTGAAATTTTAAATTCTGAGATCTTCTTATCTGTGTGATCTTTATATGTCTCAACAAAAAATTCTTCTAGGAGAGCAGGAACCACAATCTCATCAAATCGCATGTTTCTTTTGATCACATAGAGGGAAAACATTGGATGCATCCACAATCAAGGGAGTTCCACACGGAAATAAGTCATCGGCTGAAAATCATCATTTAAACTGCTCTTCAGTGTCTGCAGTGTTTTTACCCAACTTTTCAATGACGCCCTACTCGGTGAAGTAGATCACTCCTTCAGTTATGCATTATACTTCATCATGTCCAAATTCATGGCACTTGCCACATTTTTTGGTTATGATAGATTGCGGATTGGTTTCGTTGGACAGTAGTAAGGGGGGTCGCTTGGTGATGCGATCTCTCTACTTCGGAAACTAGAGTTGCAACTTATGCAGCAGTATGTTGGGCTACCTCTGATACTAAATAATACAGGAGCTCAACTCAAATCACGACTCAAGACACAATTTGACAGTAAAGATTCGAAATAACAAAAAACAACAAACAAAACAAAAACACAAAACAAAAAATAAAAACTAATGACTCAACAAAGAAGCCACAACAAGCTTGATGAGGATGGACTTCGGCGAAGGGAGGCTGAATTGGCGGTTGCGATGAAGGCCGGAGAAGTTGGGATTGTTGTGGACGAAGTAGGACAGCAGTTTGGTGATAGTAACGACATCAAACCGCAGCTGGAGAGAAGCAGAAACATTGTTGGAGGATGGATCGGCAGTTACGATGAAGGACGGTGAGGTGGGGGCTGCTGTGAAAGAAGTAGGACAATAGCTGGAAGGTTTGCCAGCACTTTCGAAGGGTGGACAGCGAGCAGGAAGCACTGGCAGCGATGGGAAAGATCGGGACAACAAGGTAACCGGGAAGGGTCGCAAAGGGCCGCGAAGGGCCACGAAGGGCTGGACAGCAAGTTAGAGGGGCTGCGGTAACTGGACAGGAGCAGAAAGGTGGCTGGTAGCAGTGGAAGAGGGGGTTGTGGTTATGGTGTCAAAACGGCTTGTTGCTTGTGAATAGCTCATGTTCGCCTCTTTAAGAAGCTCGTGTTCGATTCATTCGCTAAGTTAACGTGTCAAAATTGAATAATTTTCTTTGCACTCGATATAAAAACGAGTCGAACACGAATAAAGATTTGTTCGGCTCGTTTTAGCTAAGTTGTATTTTTAAAAAAATTAATTAACTACAATGCTACAAAGATTTATAATCAACTAAAATTATCAATTAAAAAATAGAATAAAAATATATTAAATTATATTTAAATGATCTTTTAATATAAATAATAAGATTTAAATCTCATACAAACCTTTCAAAACGATACTTTGTTCGCGACAGCACGTGCTCGGTTCGCTAAGCAAACAAGCCAAACAAGAAAATATTTTGTGTTTGAAATATAAACGAGTCGAACACGAACTGAGCATGAGCTCGCTCATGTTCGGCTCATTTACACCCCAAGCTGTGGTAGTTGAATTCCAAATGACAGTTGGGAAACAGAAGTATGGTAAGTTAAATGTCTCGTCGAGGTCGAGTTACAGCCGAAGCACCACTCGAACCCTTGAGAGGAGACGAACACCACCTCGAACGAGGGAAAGTCGAAGCACTATCTCAACATTAGATACAGGCCTTGACGAAAAAATAACAAAGATAAAACCTGAATTCAGATATAAAAAATAAGACTGTTAACTCTGAGAACGTCATCCTCTCTTTATAATGAAGTTAAGACTTTATTTTAGACAACACTTAAAATAAGAGGATTTCAGATTTAAGTGAGGAAATAAAGAAGGTAAAATCAGATTTAGGCAAGTGTAAACAAAATAATTAAAATTTAGATTTTGGAAAGAACTGAAAATAGAAAAGGTTTTAAAATAAGAAATAAGAAAAAAATATAATCAGGATTTCAAATTTTATGAAAGGATTTAAAATAGGAAAGTGTTGAGAAAGTTCAACGATTGAATCAGTCTGCTTGGTCTTTGATGCTCAGTCTTTACAATCTAGCAAGACTGACATTAAATGCATATTTAGCAACATCTTTCTTCATACCTAGCAACCAGAATGTCAACTTCAAATCCTTATACATTTTAGTACTGTCTGGATGAATTATGTACCCTGAATGATAATCTTCATGCATAATTTATCGTCTCAAATCAGAATCAGCAAGTACCCACAAGTACAGCTTAGTTTTTATAATAAAATCTTCATCAACAGTCATATCAATCATCTTTCCTGACTGAAACTATTTCAAAAGTTTTGAATACTCACTATTAACTTTCTGAGCTGTCTTTATTCTATCTATCAAAGTAAGTTGCACTGTCAATTGATGTAAATACTCACTATCTTCTGGCCTTCTGAATTCCAATTGTAAGACATCTACTCTTTAATCAACTCTGGCATCTGAGAGAAAACCCAACTTGCGGTGTCTGTGGATTTGCGACTTAATGCATTGGTAACTATATTTGATCGATCAGGACAATAATGTATATTTTTATCAAAGTCTTTGATCAACTCTAACCATATCTGCTGCCTCAAATGTAGTTTTTTTGTGCAAAAATATACTTCTAAATTTGATGATAAATGAATATTTCGCATTTCAAGCCATATAAATAATGTCGTCAAATCTTGAGAGCAAAACACTACAGCAACTAACTCCAAATCATGTGTTGGATAGTTCCTCTCACGAGGCTTTGGCTTCCTGGATGCATAGGCTATAACTTTTTTATTCTGCATTAAAACACATCCCAAGCTTCTTAATGAAGCGTCACTAAAAATCTAGAATCCTTCTGTATCTGATGGAATAGTTAAAGCCCTTCTTCCACATGAAAACTATGTTCACATTCTGCATTCCACTCAAATTAAACATATGTTCACATCACTATGGTCAACGGCATAGCTATATGTTAAAAACCTTTTACGAACCTCCTGTAATATCGTGTTAATCCATGGAAACCACGTACCTCTGTAATATTCTTTGGAGAAGTCCTTCCACAATTGCTTTCACTTTCTGTGGATCTACTGAAATTCCTTGACCTCTAATAATATCCAAAAAATACAACATTTTGCAGCAAAATTTCGCATTTCGACAATTTTGCATGCAACTGATTTTGCCTCAGCAGCTCCAAAGCTATCCTTGGACGCTTAGCATGTCCTTATCAGTTCTTGAATAAATCAGAATATCTTCATTAAAAATAATAACGAGCTGATTGACATAGAGCTTGAAGATTCGATTCATCGAGTCTATAAATACAACAGAAGCATTGGTTAAGCCAAAAGTCATACCTAAGAATTCAGAATGACCATACTTGGTCCCAAAAGCTGTCTTAGTTAAATTTGTCTTCTTGACCTTGAGTTGATATCTCGATCTCAGATCAATTCAAAAAAATACCGTAGCACCTTATAATTGATCAAACAGATCATCGATCTTGGGCAAAGAATATTCGTTGTTGATTGTCACTTTGTTCGGTTTTTTTAATCAATAGATAGCTGCACCGATCTGTCTTTCTTTATGACAAACAATATTGGAGCACTCCAAGGTAAATTATTTGACCTAATAAAATCCTTATCTAACAGTTCCTGCAATTGACATTTTAATTCTTGCAATTCCTTCAGAGCTATCCTGTAAGGAGACTTGAAAATTGCAAATGTTTATGGTTGTAAATCAATACTAAACTCAACCACTCGTTCTGGTGATATCCCTAACAATTCTTTAGGAAATACATCAGCAATTCAAGAACTAGAATGCTTTTCAATTTCCGCACATCTTTATTCAGTACTTCTAATTTAGCCAGAAATACTAGTTCACCACTTTTGTAAAATTTTTTCAATTTTCACTGCACTAATGTAGAGCAGTGCAACCCCTTTTCGATTATTCTGGCTCTTTCAACTAGCGCGAAGAAATCCTTGATTTTGAATGCTGCCAAGTCAAACTCAACTGATTTATGAGACCACGTAGAAATTTGGGGCATTTTTCCTCCTGGGTATAGATAAAATGAGGTGCATATCTGGATAGAGAAGTAATTGTGCCTCATATTGCATCACTGATTGGACTCCTGAGTCAAATTGAAGAATTTGTCTTGCAACGCTAATTTGGCTGAAAACAGAATAAATCCATCTTTCAAAACTTTAAAAATTCATCACATCGAAAATGTGGAAGATGTGTCAACTGAAATTTTTCTATGTTGTGTCTGTCACCATCTTTCCACCTCGCCTAAATGTAGCTAGCACAACTTTTCCGTTTTCCAGATAAATCATATATCCAGAATTTTTCGATCTTTAGTAGCCAATCTTCAGCGACTGTGTGGTCACTGGCACCCTTGCATGTAGGTGAATTGAATGTTTGAAATATCTCGTGTATCCACTTATGCCCTCGTTTCAAATCAAGGTCCTATATTAGCGGAGGATTTTTTGATAGCAGTCATTTTGTAGACCACTTGTGATATCAATTGAACGATGCCCAGTAGCTCAGCTGTTCTGATTTCCTCATTTGCTTTGTTTTGAATATCAATTTTGCCAGAAATATTTTCAGATCTTACTTCTTGCTCTGCACTTGTCCTATAAGACTAACCCTCAGTAATTTCTAATTCTTCTTCAGACATGTTTATCTGTATTGACACTTTATTATTTAAATGTAATTTATCATATAATAATCATGTTGTGCATGCTTGATACGTTAAGTGTATGAGTTACCCACTTAAGATTTATCGAACTATAGCTCTTTATAAATCAATTCATATTTTATCTCTTTTTCACTTCTTATAAATCCAATAAGCTTCAAGTATTCCTTCGATCTAATATTCATGCTCTGATATCACTTTCTGTCACACCCCAACTGGCTCCCATTTAAGGGTCGATTGAGGTGCGACAAAGACGGATAATTCAGTCAAACTAAATTCTCATAAACACTCCTAACTTGCAGAATCAGGACACAGTGAGTGATTAATTAGTCTAACTAAATTACCACGAACATTCATGATGTATTATATTTTATAATTCATTCATATTCATACTCGAAAACGTGGAAAAATTTCATATCCTCAAAATATATAAACTATACAAAGCTACTAAAACCCAAAATAATAACGATGCTTACCCAAAACTTCTATACAAGCTCCTAAAACTATGAAATGCAAAAGCTATACAAATCAAACCTAACTACTCGCCGTAGTACTTGTTGCCCCTACCTGGACAGTAACAACTTAGAGTAAGAAACAACAAGCTCAGAGAAATAACCAAATCTAAAATAAAATTTTATAAATGGACAAGAAGGAGCATGCTCAAATGAAATTGTACATGTCTACACACACAGGTCATAACATGTAAGCATAATATTGAACAAGAAAAGATAACTAGTATAAAAATCAAGATTGTTGCATATACATATATGTTATAAGCATAAAACCATAAGTATAATTAAAAGCATATTTATAAATTGTTAGGCTTAAGTAATTATAGCAATGTCATCATGGTTATCATTTTATAGTAAGCTCATTTAGAAATATTTAAGCCTCAACTATTTTCATGTTCTGTCATCATGGGTCGTCACCCTGCCCGAAATGTCATAAACCATCGATAAATGTTTGGGTTCCCCCAACATAAAAGTTATCAATAGTCCATATAATACCAAAGATTACCTCTGTTCTGTCAAAGCCTAATCAAAACAATTCCAAGATTTTGTCGTCACTTGAATATCAGGCATCAGAATATCACATCTCTACATAGTGTACTTGCAATCACTCATGTAATAACCTGCCTATAACATTACTCATAACATTTCTTAAAGCATAATACATATAACAAAAAACCATAGGTATTTCATACATGTGCATGACTCATAGCAAATGAATATCTACATGCAATTATTTCATAAGCATAGTCATATAATCATAGCACAGTAGCATCATATGTATCGTAATAGAAATCAACTAGCATTCACACATTTCAAGTAAGTATTCATCTAGAATATGCAAGAAGCATAAATGTAATCGAGTAAAATAGCTAATCACATAAAACCTATATAATATTATTTTTCTTAAATTAGCACAAGATTATTTCACCTGATTAGGCGAAGCAGCTCTATGATGAGTTTGTTCAAGCTAATCTCCAGCTTGCTATCTCATGTAAACAACTTAGGATTTGTAGACAACATAGGGTTTCATAAAATTTGGCTCAACATGCATTAACCCAAACATAACTTTTATACCCCAAGCATACCTCAAATGGGCTACTCGCATAAATTCACTTTTTCAAAATTACTTATTTTCTCCCAAACTCTTCCTAACACATTAATCTTCACTTTCCCCAAGCTGGATTCATGCTAAAACCTATATAGAAGTTCGTAAAACTATTTCTGACATAAGTTTGACGTCTCCGAGGGCTACCAAAAAAATAACAATGCACAAAAATCAAGACAGGCATCAACATAAAAGAGTAAGGAAATGAAAGTCTCATATAGCATGAAAGAGGGATTCACACTCACTGAAATTGCCTCGAAGCCCTAAAATGGTTTCCTGCGGCTTCCCTGGTGCCGCTCAACCCGCCTGCTCATGATCTCTTTTACAGAGTCCTTGTTGAGTTGTTGTCGTGAGGAGAAGGGAGAATGAGTGAGGGAAAAATCGGGAGGGAGGAACTCAATGCACCGGAGGCTCTATTCGACTAAATCAGCGATAAATATCGAGCAGGAAGCATGGAATAATAATGCATGAATTAGGGATGGATTAGGAAAATAATTAAGGTTTTATATTAAGTTAATTATACTTATAACTTTAGCAATTTATATCTCCCAATCCGTTCATAAAAAGTATACAGTGTCTTATATCGACGTGATTGATTTCATAAATACAATTTTAGAAAAATAGTTCGGTTGAATTCTGAGCAGTGCGAAATTTAGGGTACTTTGCAAATTTGCCAAATTTTTTACCTGATTTCTGAAATTTGGGTGTTACATAAGAGAACATCCAAGCCGACCCTGCTTGAGGAGACACTAGTTTGGGGAGAAGTGTCAATCCACATTCCCAAATCCGTCCCAGCATGAGTGTTTTAAGTGTCACAAATTTGTGCATATTAAATAAGATTGCATTACCAAGAGAATGATCTTTTTCGATGATCAAGGAGTAGTTGAAGAAATAAATTGTGATCCAAGAGAAAATGAAGATTTCAGAAAGGATCCTCAACTTCAAGCCGACAAGGAAAAGACACCAGCGATTCAAGTTGACCCTATGAGAGTGATTCGAGTTGAACTAACAATAGTTCTAAAAAACGGTGAGTCTGAGGAGCTGACACCTGAAAAGAGATAACTCGTATCGATGAAATTGTCAGACATCCTGACCAGCTCACCTATTGAGTGATTGCTACTGAAAGTGATTCAACATGTCAGAAATGAGAAGCTTGTAAGCATTTCTGAAAGGTTATATGGAGTTATTGGGATATTAAATTCAGTTCAGCAATATGTCCACCGGCAGATGCCCAGATAGAAGGGATAAACCACAACATTGAAAGGTTCCTTAGGAGTTTGGTGAATAAGGAAATTCTACAATGGAATCCAGACTCTACCAAAAAAAAAAAGAGGCTTCTCTCAAGTGGTTGCTATTGAGACTTGCCCAACCTACAATGGGTTTCATGCCCAAGTTAATTCCTCTAGACGAATTGGTTTATTGTATGCACCCTTCAGGGTATGAGGAGCGGAAAAGGTAAATTACATATTCAATTGCTTTAGAGTTTGCAATATGCCCATATGCCGCTCCAACTCAGATTGTGTCAGAAGAAGATGGATACTTATTCTATCAGAATATGCTATAGAAGAACAAAACCTTCAAGATTCACCTACCAAGGAGCTACAATAGTTATATCACCTTCAAAGTGTAGCCATAAACTTCGACGAATGAGGTCGAAGCTCCCCTAAACCTGCAAGCTTAATGAGAGTGTCTCCCGCGGGTGGGACGTGAGATTTTCGGCTACCAAGAGGACGTCTGCCTACACACCTGGACCAAACCAGTCCAAGCTTTTCCTCATGTTGTGGAGTCAATCAGCTCTATTGGTTACTCCTAGTTATCCTACTATTATATATTTGTATTTTTGATGGTCTAGGGTTAGTTTTTGTGTGTGTATCGAGACAGTCGTCAACGTCTCTTTTCTACCTTCGAGGGTTGTATCTAAGGATTCGAGTTGTCCTCTAGTTGTATCTCACTCATCAGATGGTGATTACCTTCCTTATCCCCTTCAACATCCTTCCATGTCACTCTCGGCCACCCTCCATTGCTGCATTCACCCCAGAACAGTTGCAAATTGATGTATTCTTCAGTTTTTCAATTCTAACAACCTAGCCTCGCTACTGCCATCCAGACGACCATCTACTTATAGTCTTTTAGTCCCTCCCATTCCCCGTCGCTACCACCGACATTCCTCATTGCAACTGCCCGAAAACAGTTGTCTTCTGCTGTTATAGCCGCCTATCAGTTTCTCTCATTCCAGTTGCTGCCATTAACGCAACTCCTCCCCCTCGAGGTTACCAACACACCTTTGTTGTCACCTCAGCTTCCAACACTCCACCCATTATTTGCTCTCTCTCCAGAGGATCAAAATCTCGTGATCGCCACCATCATGAGATCCACCCGTGTTTGTTGTTATTTCAATTTCGGTTTCTAAGATTGTGTTTCCCGACTTTGAATTCAACAATAATATTAAATTTTCCCATTGTTGTTTAGGTTAATTTCAGTATCAATTGGTATCAGAGATAGTATAACCCAAGTCTTATCTCAAAAGAATCAAAACCTCGCCAATCACCATCATCACCCGGAGATCCATCATAGTTTGAGTTCATTGTGTCATGCATGTTGCTATTTCTATTTTTGTTTGTGAGATTGTATTTCCCGATTTTGAATTCAAAAGTAATATTTGATTTTCTTATTGTTTGGGTTAACTCTGGCATCAAAATTATGAATAGTAATATCAAATATTAAGCACAAGACTTTAAAATGATGAAATTGAGAATGATATATGATAGAGTGATGGGAAAGGAATGGGAAAAAAAAATTAAGTAAAAAAGATAATGTATAACAGTGAGTTAGAGTGATAAACTTATATGCATCTGTCTAACATCTCATCACTATATGATAGGGAGTGGTAGGTTTCACTTAAATTTGAATTTTTTTTAATTAGAAAAACCACGACATGTAGAGCATTTTGTCTCAAAAGTGTCCAATGAGGTATTAGACACAATATATAATCCTAAGCATATCATTAATCATGCTTAATTAATTTCTTAATAACTTGTGTAACTTTAATGGTTGAATAGAAACTTTATTTTAAATATTGGTGTTACTTTAATTTGACTATTAAAACTTCAACTAAATCAATATTTATAAATTTATTCAATATTCATAAATTTCTGCTCAAATTTTAATAAGTAATTGCAAATTTTAATTCCATATTTCAATAAATCGCTCATTTTACTATTATTATAATATTTATATATATAAACAAATTAATATATAATATTAAAAATACAAAATTTAATATTCTTACCTTACCAAAAGTTCGGTCTGGTTCAGCACCTGCATGACTTTCTTCTTTCTTCGCACGCTAGAGCCTGGTCGAGGGCTCCTCTTCCTCTCCTTCGTCGGTTCGACATCGACGCCACCCCTCTTCTCCTCCTCTGCGATGATCCTTCATCTCTTCTTTACCTTCGTTGGTAGGCTAGGGCATGGGTTCCTTCTCCCGTGAAGTTCGACAAAACTCTTTCTTTGTCTTCCTCTTCGAATCGATTTTCTAGGTAAGTCATCTGTCATGATTTATAGGCCAACTTCACCTATTCAGCTTCCCAATCCTTCCGCTTCACCTGCTCCCTCTTTGTCTTCCTGACTTCTCATTTCATTTCTCATGATTCCTCGATTATTCTTCGATTCTTCATTAAACCTCCCTCCCATTAATGGAACCCAAACGTTATAGGAAGGAGAACTTCTAGAGTAAATATTAGTGGCAAGTGGGCTATGTTGGGGGGATGGTGCTAGAGCAAAATCTAAATTGATGATGTGATGCATTAACAACTCAATAGAATTTTTTGAGGATTTATGCATGATGATTCATCAAAGAATAGGATTTATTCATAAAAAAAGGAAAACGCTGATACCCCTCTTGCAAACGAGAGTATACCAAAAAGACGCACATTAATGACTCAAGGTCCAGCTTAGAAACCTGTGGATGAGTATCAGGAACAAACAAGTTACTCAATGATTTGACACCTTCATACTGCAAGTTGAAGCTAGATAGAAAACTCATAATAATCATTTGTTCTCATTGAGTCTATTGAGTCTGACAACAATAACAACAACAACAACAAAGCCTTAATCCCACTAAGTGGGATTGGCTACATGAATCCTTTTTCTCCATTGCGTCCTATTTAGTATCATATTTTCATTTAATTCTAATAAATTAAGATCATTTTTTTATAAAATAAGCCCAAGTTTTCTTAGGTTTACCTCTGCCTTTCTTAACATAAGTCGAATCTAAAAAATCTACTCTCCTAATCAGATCATCAGATGGTCGACGTTTAATGTGACCAAACCATCTACGGCGACTCTCTCTAATTTTGTTCATCACTGGAGCTCACCAACCCTATCACAGATATATTCATTTCGCATTTTGTCTAAGTGTAAAGCCACTCATCCACCTAATCATTCTCATCTCGACAACACTTAACTTAGTATTATGCTTCTCTTTTAAAGCCAACATTCAGCACCATAGAGTATTGCAGGTCTCACCACCATCTTATAAAATTTTCCTTTCAGTCTAAGTACTTTTCTATCACACAGTAGGCCCGAAGCATTCCTCCACTTCAACCAACCAACTTGAATTCTACCATTAACATCTCCATCTATATCATCATCTATTGAGTCTGACATCAATACTAAATGGCAGTGCATTAAATTCTTCATAAACGCATTTAAAGTGCATGTGATATGTGTTAAATGACTGACCTGTTGTTCAGCGCGATAAAACACCTTGCAAACATCAAAGATTCGAGAAATATTTTCTCAGGTGGGGGATTATCAATGAGGTGACCCTCCTTATATAGAGTCTCACAATTGTATTCCAATAAAAATAATTGACGGCATTTAACTTTTCATCCGTAATTTTAACCACTGATGCGACCAAACATATAATGACATATTTATGTTCCATAGCCATGAATACCACCAATTATTCAAGGAGATTGAGTACGGATAAGCCGTAGGGAGACAAACTCCAGATAAGAACAATGTCGAGTTGTAGGAGACAATTGACTCCACAAATGCCCAAGACAAAAAACAAATGAAATTGGAGTCAAACTAAACAGCTAATGAATCCGACAAAACAGATGAAGTCTTGTTAAGCCAACGAGATGATGCAGACATAGCCGATTAGGATGAAGATGAAGCCACCAAATGATGTAGTCGATGAAGTCGAAAATGGCAAACAAACCCGAAAACGTCGTTGAAGCCTCACGATGCAAAGAAAGCCGGTCATCACAAATGAAGAAGACGAAGATGAGCGATGCAGCAAAGTCAAAAGAAGCAGTCGACAAAGTCGAACATGGAGAAGGTGAAGCAGCAGAACGAAATTGTTGACGCACTTGATCTAAGCAGACGAAGCTTCATGAAGCAGAAGACCCAATCAAAGATGAAGAGGAGCGACGCCGACGTAGCTGTATGTAGGAGATGTGTCGAATGATGAACTATGCCCCTAATGCAGTCGAAGGATGAAGGAGAAGCAGACAGAGATGAACAAAGCAAAGGAAGTCGTGCGTCTCTGATACCATATGACAAGATAACTATCTTTCTTCTTATTCCCCAAAGCATATGTTAAATATATATAGTCACTCCTATCTCTATTGTTTAGGAATATTTCTAATATAGCAATAATTATGTAATTAGATCTCTTAATAGATTACCTAATATACAAACTTCCTAATATATAACCATTAGATTTAAAACTTTCCATAACAAATAGAAAAACAAACAAGATTTTTGATAGCATATACCCTCTACTAGTACTTTGGAATTTTTCTGCTTTTGTTCCACGAAGTTAAATTACCTATAACAAATACATCCAATACCCAAGAAAACTATCTAGGAGTGATTAAGAATCCTGTAAGCATGAAAAGTTAGTTATGCTACTGAATAGCAGTAGTATCAGGAACAAAATCTCTTCCGAAAGAAGGTTTTGCTTCATGAATATTTTTTGCAATGTTCAATCTAGCTAAAAGAATATGCTTTTCAAGCTCAATTAATATCCACTGTCCTTAATGTACTTTATAAGTTAAATTAATTCATAAAATGCACAGAAGCGCTTAGTTCAAATATCAGAGTCAATTAAATCAAAACTAATAAAAAATACAAGAATAAGATGCAACATTCTTTTATAAGCATGCCACTGATAGCAGAGAAATTCAAATATGATACAGTACACAAATATCTCATCTGTAACTATAAATAAATAAAAAATAAGAAAAATCATAAAATTATAATAAAAGATGTTTAAGAATTGACACCTGAGCATCTTCCATCAAGGCATCACTCCCTTCAGGGTTCCTATCAGAACCATTACCTTGAGCTGGCTGCATAGATGTGCCAGCATCGTCAGGTTTTCTCTCATCATCCGACTTCACATTAGCCTCATGTTTTTGTTCACGGATAGACATCTGCAATTATATCACATTACCCCTAGCAGATAAACAACAATCGGTACAGTTCATACTAAATATCATTACGTTGGTAACAAGGAAATGAAAATTTCCAACAGCATTAAAATATTTCACGTAAATTATGCGGGTATAATATACCAGCCGGGCAACAGGTAAGAAGTCTAGTAAAAAAAATTCATTTCTATTTCTGGAAACTACTGTTAGAATAAAAAAGGATTCGCGGATTCATCATGGTGGTTCCACCTTTAATAGGTTTAAAATTTACAATTGAGCAGTGGACCACAATAAAACCCTCATAATTGCGCAGCATCTCATTAGTTATAACTTTAAATTTAATTCGTTTATCTTTCACGAGTAAATGAATAAATTTTACCAAAACAATGACCAAAACATATTACTCAATACCCACAACATATTAAAAAACAAATCGAAACTGCAAGGCATGAAAAAGCTTTTTCTTTGCACCTTAGGAATGGAATGCGAACTTTTACATGACAGTGCAGAACAAGATGCTTTGGATTATCGTTTCTAATTATTCAAGAACCCCTTAGGACTTCACAGCAGTGTATCTCAAATATTGTATTTCAACGCTCAAAATCTCAAAGCATTGCACAGTTGACGTTAAAAATTTATTAAAATCAATATTTAATGCTACTAGTTAAGTTCAATTAAAATTATTAATGGCAATTTAAATTTAGGTATTTTCAACTTGCTTTTGATGCAACTGTTCCCGCATGCGCCTGACACAGGGTCGGTTTGAGGCAGCTGTAGTTTAGCTGCCCCAGAAAGCTATTGCGGTGAAGCTGTTGCGGAGAAATTGATGTTTGAAAACAGCTGTGTAGCAGATGTTACTGGACAAATGACAATTATGCCCCTGTTTAGTAATATTGTTTATAACAGAACTGTGACAGTCATATATATAATACTTCAAAAGCAGAAATTTACTTCAAAACAGTACAAAATTTTTCATACACGTCTTTCTTAGGTTAGTATTGATTTTTTAACATATGTAGTGAAACGACCCTTTAATGAATCATAGGAAGGAGAAGAAAACGGCGTGGAGAAACAGTGTGAGTAATCAATGGGTGGCAATATATATCTACAGAGCACCAGCATTTGCATACTTCTTATATTTTTACTTTATGTAACAGTTGCATTTATATTTTGCTTGTTACATTTATATCACTCAAATATTTTATATCACAAAAAATATCACTATTTTAACTTTTTTTTTTAGTGAAACATGATTTTTCATGTATAAGTAAATTAACATGTATATATATAGGGGTGTAAAGGAACAGAGCTAGTGTTCGTGTTCGAAATATTCGAACACATCACTGTTCGTGTTTGGTTCGTTTAACAAACCGAACGAAAAAAATTTGTTCATGTTCGTCTCGATTGCTTATCGAACGAATCGAACACGAACTTCCTAACGAACCGAACACGAACTGTTCGCGAACAACGAGCTTTTTTGATAGCTCTAGCTTTGATAGCATACTTCCTCAAAATGAAGCAAATTGATCAGGTATTCAGTACACATCAGGTAATCCATACTTCCTTAAAATGAAGCAAACCGAATAAGGCGTTTAGGGTTTTGTTTTGGGTTTTATTTTAATATATAGTATAGTATATTAATTATAATATTATAATATTTATATTAATATAATTAATACTATAATATAATTAGTGTTATTAATAATTCATCATATATTATAATTTATAGAAGTTTAATTATTTAAAATATGATAAATCTTTATAATATATAATTATTTTTAAAATATCATAAATTTTTTATATATAATTATTTTAAATTATTTTATATTTCGAACAATAATGAACCGAACAAGAACGAACACATCACTGTTCGTGTTTGGTTCGTTTAACAAACCGAACGAAAAAAATTGTTTGTGTTCGTCTCGTTTGCTTATCGAACGAACCAAACACGAACTTTCTGGCGAACCGAACACGAACTGTTCGCGAACAACGAGCTTTTTTGACATCCCTATATATATATATATAAATTGAAGTTTAGATATCATACATGTAAGTACATAAGAATTTAGTAGTATGTGTATAAATATTCATTCAAGTAAAAGCTACAAGACAGTATTCTTTTTTTCTTTTTTTTTTCTCTTTGAAAATTTTGAGTGAATTTAATCGAAAACATATTCACACCACATATGTAAGACTTTGAGCCCACAAATTTTTGGTTGAAAAACCGAAAGTTTTCAACACAAATGCTTGAATTTCCACAATACTTTCTATATAAGAAAATCTCACCATCCACTAATTTTATTTTGATCCTGCACATCATAGAACTCTTCTTTGGTTTTGAAAGGAAACAGAAACCCAAAATTTGTCAAAAGAAAAAAAGAATGTCATGAAACAATTATAGAAGACACTACTCTTTGTCGAGAACAAAGTCAAATACCCAAATACCCAGCAAAGTAAAAGACTTAAAAAAATAATAATACAAAGCCCATTACTTTCGTTTAACACACAAAAACAATTCACAAGATAGATCTAAAACTGTTAGATTTTAATTATCCGGTTAAAGTCACCATTGCTAAAATATATATATCGATGCATAATTTAACAAAGAAATTAACCAATTAATAGCGCAGACAGATCAACTGACCAATATCAACAATGGTGATGGGGATCAATAAAGTAGAATCAGAACCTTAGGATGTGATGGCGAAGCCGAGGATGTCATGTGTGCGCTAAAGCTAATAACACCATCTCCATTAGTATCAGCCTCGCGCATCATTGCGGTGAGCTCGCAGAAAGTGAGAGGTTGACCCATCAGCGCCATGGAGCAAGCAAGCTCCGTCGTCGATATGTACTCATTTTCGTCACGATCGAATGATCTAAATACGTCGAGAAACTACTCCTGATTGAGGATCGTCTGCTCGCTCATCAATGGCGTGATGGCCGCCGCGAGCTCGTTGAACTCCACGGTTCCGTTGCTATTTGCGAGGGATCCGGCGTCAAACAAAAGCAAAGAAAGTTAAGCCGCGTAATAATCCATCGCCTGAACACAGGCCACGGGTTCGATTTGTGGCCCGCATTCCTCCAAAACGACGTCTCGTCGCGCTCGGGGTGTCGAACCAAACAGTCGCGATTTGCAGCCGCTTCCAGCGCCGCGCGAAAATTGCCGCCCCAACGGATCCATAATCAACCGAGGGAAACTACTCCCGCTCGGTCCTTTCTTTAATAAACAAAAACCACAAGAAAGGAAGCTTCACGTTTCTCCACTTCGATACAATCATGACTAGGGCTAGCAAGGAAAGCAACAATGCAGCATCCAAACACCCGAAACTCCCATCTTTCTTCTCCTTCCAAGCTGGTCCCATCTAAAACCATGGAGGCAAATGGAAAAAGGCTGTGTAAGTTCTGCTTCGTCTCCTTGCAAGCAATTCTTCGTACCAAAATTCTCTGCTCCGTGTGACCAGAGTCATCGTAGGACCCAAGCCGAACACTTCCTTGCACAAAAAGCCACACGATCCTCTACCCTAGCCCGCATGATGTCGCAACCTCCTCGTCGTTTCACATACAAAAGCCGCAAGCCAGCGTCTTGTTCTCCCCAATTCCTCCCTCTGCGCGATTACCCAAGTCGAACCCCTTCTCATGACAAAATTAGTGCGGTAAATGTAATCAAAGATGACTGGGAAAGCAATGGTGAGACTATAGCCTACAAGGTAACTGTATCGTAGCATGCGAAGTCCTCCAAAACCCACCCGTCTTTTCTTCGCCTCTGCATCGAAAACTTTTATCGACATTTCTTTCACTGAAATCCACTTCTCCTATTTTCGTCTTCCTGCTGATTGAAAAAACCCTTGACTAAAGAAGCCCATATGTTCTAACAGGAGCTTGCTCACGAAGGCATCGACGAGATCACGATGTTTGAAATCTTCGTCTTCCTCCTCCTTACACTACTACATGAAATCCTCAAAAAAAAGGAAGCGAAGAAGTGGTCACGAGAACTTGCTGGCAAAGGTTTCTGGTTCTGTTGTTGCGATGAACTGAAAATTTCCAATTAATTTTGGTCGTACCTCAAGAACAATAAGGACAGTCAAGTTTTCAAGAAATTACAGCCCATTCTTGATATCCTCCATCTAATATTGGTACATCTCGTCATTCCAAACTCAATAATTCATCTATTACTGGACAACAAATAGGAAAGGCATATATATCACCCACTGATGATCAACCACTACCACCATCATGTGGACAACCCTCCCCTGCTCAGGCGGCAGGCATAATTGCTGGGTTCGAGGATAAAAGCAATTATGAGCTAAGAATACTTTAAATGATAAAGGCATACTATTCCATTTTTCAAATCTCTTAAGCAAGTCAAAATTTAAATTAATATCGCC
The DNA here is from genome assembly GCA_022702705.1 of Papilionanthe hookeriana x Papilionanthe teres. NCBI lineage: Eukaryota > Viridiplantae > Streptophyta > Magnoliopsida > Asparagales > Orchidaceae > Papilionanthe > Papilionanthe hookeriana x Papilionanthe teres. The sequence continues at coordinate 2,069,604 of CM040435.1, forward strand.
TCTGTCTATATCGTTGGTCCACTTGAAAAGATATAAAACAGGGCTAGGGAAGATTTTTAAAATGTCCACTCAATGAAGCACGAACCCGCTTGTGGGACGTAAGTACCATTGAGGAAAACCGCAGATTCATTTGAAAAACTCTCTTTAAAATTAGTATTTACCAATTCGTGAGAATTAAGTACCGTTCGAGAACACTAAAGTATCGCTCAAGGAACTCTCTGCTTGAGATTTGACACTTTCTATAGGTATATTGAAGGCTTGTTGCTTTTTTGATGTTACGGGTTAAATGTTCTATTTTGCTCTTTAACTGTAGTGTCTCACGATACTGAGCAGCAAATCTTTTGAGACAGCTGGGAAGCCTTGCATTTTCCTGTACCCCCAAACAGTGGTTGACGTCGGAAGATTACCGAAATTTCTACTGATCTTGGACTTGCAAATTATATAAAATTTGGACTATTAAATCTTGTAAGCTTGACTAAAATATGAGATGTCATAAATTAGAGGGGCCAAGCTTAAATTCAATATAAACTGTCATCAATTGGGAGGCTAAACTTAAATTGACTATCAATTTTACAAATTGGGAGCTGAGCTTAACTTAAATATTAAATATCATAAATTGGAGCTACATTTAAGACATAAATGTTATTTTTTAACGCTGAAATGAAGAATTATAATTTCAAATTTTGCCAACGAATTCGCAACATATATGCAAGCAAACAGGACGCAATATACAAAAGAAGGGCCTAACGTGAATATATGCATGAATCAACATATATTCATTCAAATAAAGCAAATTTAAATTCAAGTCTTACATGCACCTTTTAAAATAATTATTGATTCAATTCGTACTTTAAAATTATGCAAATTAACTTAAGGCAGGCAAAGTCATAGTCAAATATATGAAATTATATGTCAGAATATTCTCCAACCAATGTACCAAATGCTCAAATATTACATTTGTGAAAAATGCACGAGCTAATCTGGTTGTCTTGTCTATAGGATAAAGTTCTAAGTCTCACCCAACTAGTCTGATCATCCTCCTTGCAAGGACTCGAGTTGACAAGTCTAGTAATTTCGAAATAAATGTTCAAATCTTAAAATAAAAATTTACTCCAAATAACCTACTCTGATCCTCATCCTTGTAAAGACAATAGTCGACAAAAACTTATACCCTAAAAAGTCTAAACAAATGAAATGAAATGCCTCTTGAAATATATAGGTTTTAAATGATTAAATCTATGATGATGGCTGAATTGATAGAATGTTTCAACCGGAGGGGTCTATTTTAAAATAATGCTTCAAAGTTTATTTTGAATTCATTATTCCAATTAATGAAACCGATCCTCTGTAAGCGAGACAGAGTCGATAGAGTTCAAAGTTAAACATTCCCCAATGATGGCCGAGTTGATAGAAGAATTCAACTGAATGGGTTTATTCTAAAATTACGCTTCAAATTATATTTTAAAGTTAATTATTTCAATTACCGAACTTAATCTTGTGTAAGCGGAACAGTCGACAGGGTTCAAAATAAACAATCTCCAATGATGGTTGAGTTGATAGAAGATTTCAACTAGAGAGTCTATTTTAAAATTAAACTTCAAAGTCTATTTTGAATTCAATTATTTCAATTACTGAACCCGATCCTCCATAAGTTGGACAATGTCGACAGGGTTAAAAAAAAATCTTTCCCAAGTGATGATCATATTATCAAAAATTTCAACCAGAATGCTCAATTTTTAAAACCAAGATTTTTGAAGTAATCGAACAAAATATTCAAGTTAAAATTAAATCACTTAAAAGCTAAAAGCAAAATGCATTCGCTCTCCACAACATTATAGCGAGGGTGGTAAACTTTTGATTGACTTCAGCTAAAAAATAGTAAATGTCATAACAAGTGTATCCTTATATTTACAATCAAAACAATCACATGCCAGTAAGAACGTGGCTCGTTCCATTTTTCCGCATGGTTATGGCGCCAAATGGTCCATAAAGTAGTGGTCATGACCTAAGTCCTCTGATCAGATGATTGTCGTCAAAAGGCAACACTATATTATGATCACGGTTGTAGCTTGTATGTAGGGCTGTAAACAATCCGAGCTTGAGTGAGCTCAGGCTTGGCTTGTGTTCGGCTCGTTCCAAACTGCTCGTGTTCGAAATCGACTCGTTAACAGTGTATTCGTGTTCGACTCGATTTAAATATTTTTTTCTTGTTCGACTCAAAATGGTTTGCTAAAATTAATTGGAAAAAACAGATGTAGAGTGTTGGATTCAAACCTGGGCCAAATCTATGCAAGAAAAAGCGCATAACCACATTACCACACGAGTTGTTATAATTTAAACTTAGATATAAATATATAAAATATTTTATTTTATAAGCAATATATATATATAATATATTACTATATAAATAATTATATGATTTTTTTATTTTAAATAAAAACGGGTTGAGCACGAGCGAACAAAGCATTGTTCGTGTTCAGCTCGTTTATAATTCGAGCTTATAAAATTTGTTCGTGTTCGACTCGTTTGCTTAACAAACAAGCCAAACATGAGCCACTTAATGAGCCAAACACGAGTTGAACGCGAACAACAAGCTTTTTTGACAGCCCTACTCGTATGTTCCTCAACGGCTTTATACACTTTGAGTTGTGAATCATAAGGGTACAATTGATTGGCATAAAGGCTTATATTAGCTAAGATCGACTTAAATTTGTCCCCTTAGACAAACATCCACCCATGATCTACAAGGGTCCCTTACACGATGCAAACTATGGTTGTTGACAAGAGTCCTTCAGTCAGGTTGGGTAGACTACCTCTTCTGACTAAGTAGATTAGGGATCAAAATGATCGGGATGATAGAACCATGAAATCTTGATCTGATTTCGTCACCATTTCCCCCATCATCTGTTTTAAGCTTTAAGTGATAAATTTTGCAACTTAAATCCTAAATCTGTTGTTATCATATGTTAAATATTCAATTTTTAATGACTAGTCTAAATCAAAAGTGTTCCAGTTATCAGAAAGGCTAATTAACCGTAGGGGCTTGCACCTATGGGAAACCTCGAACTCCTATAAAAAATTCTCACAAAATGAGGGTGAAATCTCTGGATATTGTCTTATCTACAATATAATCTGTCTTCTAAATATTTGACCCTCAAAAGCTCTTTCAGCAATAGAAAGAAAATAAAATAAATGCAGTCCTGGGGAGAAATCAGGAAGACGACTCCATTGCGGAAGGTTTCTCTTTCCATTTTTGACTAGTCATATCTTTATTCACTATAAAAGAGAAGTTAATTTGCTTCCATTTTATGTAATTACTCGAAACTTGAGTAAACTCTATTTGGTGAGTATTGAAGCATGACCTGTAAATTTGAGTCTAGGTTTGTTGTCAAAATGTCTCGATAGAATGATAAATTCTATCAGGTGAACATCAAGACACGACCCATGTGTATGCTGCAAAATGATCCCAATTGAAAGATAATAAATAATCATTTTAACATGTAAACAAATTGATTCTCGAGTACAAGCAAAACTTTTTGAATTATATGTTTCATTACTCTCTTACACACAATTTCATTGTATGTATGCATGTTTGATATTCTTATATAATTATAACAATATTACACATCACCCTCATTCTTAAACTAATAAATATCAACATGTTACAAATAATAAAAAAAAAAGAAAACCAATAAAAAGAAGATTAAATTATAAGTTATATCGTAAGGTTCCAAGTTGAGTCAAAATGAACAAAAATTTACCCCTTAAATTAATATATATATATATATATATATATATATATATATTATTTGTTTGTTTATTTATTTATTTATTTAAATAGATATTAGTGATATCATGCAGTCATGTCATATTTGATACATATCATGTGATAAATTTTAAAATGTTTTTAACTTAAAATTTAAAATCATATCATGTGATAGATATATAATATGCTAAGTGTCACCTACTACTTTCATGTAAATTAATTTAGTATAAATAAAAATACTAGCACCACACTGATGCTTCTACAAGCGCAACATTCTAGTTTTCAAAATTCCAGCAAAAAGGTTCGTCAAACAAATAGCTGCAATATCCCTCATAAATTTTCAGATCTCAAACTAGACCTATATAGCATTACATTTATCTTCATAAATCTAACAGCAAATCAATTTTTTGTATCAATCTAAAGCATTACAATTCTTTTTTTATCAAGCTTTTCTTAAAAAAATAATTTAGACTTTAAATTTTCATTTACTAATGTTATCATCTTTCATTGATGTCTTTATCTTTGACAAAAATATTATTATCTTAATTGCTAATGCATGCAACTTGATGAAAGTCTATAAACTTTTATATAATTTAAAACCAATCAAGACTTGGGAGAAAGAAGACATTCAAGATGATTTTTGAGAGAAACTAAGGAACCATTTTATATGCTAAAAAAGGAATGCAATGTAATTGAAATGTTTTAGAGTTATCTGGTTGGTGTAAAATAAATGCAAGAATTTTTTTTATTTAGAAAGAAAGTGAAATTGATGTAAAATCTGGCAATGAATGGCGAATGGCGGGTGGAGACGTCAATGACAATAATTAGTAGTAGTGTGGCGATGATGATGGGTGACAACCGCCGGCGACCTGCTAGTGGTTGCCAATTAGCAAATGTATGTGGCCAGTTGCGGACGGCTAGAGGGTGATAGTGTTCAACCATCGTTGCCACCAAGAATGGTGACCGACCAGAGGAATAGAAATAAGGGCAGCTAGCAAACAATGGCAAAAAGTAAAGGTCAGCGATTCGTGGCAAGTTATGGGCAGTGGTAGGCAACGACTACATATTTGAAAGTTGGTCAAATCGGCTGATTTTCAAATAAAACCAAATTTGAACTAAATTATGAGTTTTGTTAACTGAAACCTTACAAATGATTCCAGTTTCATCTAACCAGATACCATACTTTGAAAATTCTCTACATTAGATTTGCACAAAGTGGTAATGCAGGTAAACAAATAGCCACTAAATAGGAAAAAATAAGTACAACATAAATTTCCCCATCATTGACAACTATACAACAATTTCAAGTCTTTTAATAAGCAAAAGCTCAATGATCAATTACTCTTCATGATCACAAGATAGAGCTCTCGATTAGGAATAGGTCTGGACTCTAAAATAACTTTTATGATTTGAACGCAAGCCATTTAGCTTGAACAACAACGAAGGTTAAATTGTCGCATCGTGCTCATAAGAGAGAGTGGGAACTCCATGAAGATCTCATGGTTCCACAATTTTTGGTCCATCGGCATGTCACAACCATAAATACCCAAGAGATATGGAGATTTTTTAATAACAATCACACGTTACAACTTCATCTAAAAGGATATCTTAAAATGGGGGTAAAAAGCTTGCTATGAAGACCATTTTGTGATCCAAACATTGTGACATATTAAATGCATCATACAAATCACTAACTCATAAAGATGAAAATTGGAAATATTTGGGTTTTCTCATTAATAGGACAATTTCAACATAACCACATGAAATGAAGGGAATTTTCATATACTAACTAGCATAAGATTATGAATAAGATTTTATACTCACATTGATATGAACACTAGTGCCTTTATAAGCAATCCTTGGTCAAACTTTGACTTTGGCACTTAGCAACTTTAAGGCAAATGACTGATGGGTGCCAATGATTTGCAAGTTGTCACTATTATTTTTTTAAGGACCTTGTATTTTTACACTTTCTATAACTTTCTTTAAGGGGTGGTGATGTGCATAAACCCAATGTTATATGTTGAGGGGATTCCTCTAGCTTTGATTTATATTTTGATGTATTCTTCATCAAAATAGCAACCAACAAATTATGAAAAACTCATGTTGTTTGCAGTTGGACCTGCTACATCTAAGAGGTAAAGCATCCAACTAAGTGTTCTACGCTTGATTTACATCATTTTTCTTCTTCTGGACATTCCTGTGATATTGGGCATATCCTCTGTTGATAATTTGATCCTAATATTTTCAGCTTATCATTTTACTATGCCGAGAGATTCATAGTAGACCCAATGTGCAATTTGGTAAGAACAAAATCAATTTTTTCTGTACATCAATGCATTACTTGGTGATTTTTGTTATATTTTCATTCTTTTTAGCCTTTTGTTTCAAACTTCTGCCAATGTAAATTGTCCATGTACATCCTCATGTATTTGTTCACAAAAATACGATAAAACTTCCATGTAGAGTTATGATATAGAGCAACATTATATACCATTCTAGCGACTCACTTAAAATTTTAATAATCACATACATCATCTCTAATAAGGCGGCACCAAAAAGTTACCCGAGTCTATCACTCTCCATGCAAAAATGGGCATAATTGCGCACAAATTGTAATACCAAAACAAAAGGGCATATATGACACACGAGGCACCTGAGTTGGTGGCAATGACAACAAAGAATCAGTAGGGGAAGGAGAGATCATTCTACAATACTTAGAGAAAGTTGCTTTGTGCCTCCTAGTTTTATAATACAATCCTCTATGCCACCCTCATAGTTATAGCAAAGGCTTCCTCAGTTACATAAGCAATATAAGGCCAAAACTCCAAAATTATAAGAAAATGAGAGGTTCGGCCAATTAGAGAAGTTATGAAAGATGTAGGGCCCACTATAGTGCAAAATACCCATTATTGGATGAATTATGTTTGTCAACTCGATCATATGGATAATGGATAAGAAAAGACCATGGATGGGCTTTAGTTAAATTTTATTCCTTTATTTGGGTTCTTAGAATTCAATTAAATTTATTTTTCACCCATATTAACCAATTTGGCCTAGTGGGTCAATCTTGATATTGTTTCGATTGTTTTTCCCCAATTGGCCAATTTTGAACGCATTGAAAATGCCTTGACTAAGTTTCACTAATCAATATCAAATAGGTGGAGACATTACATCAAAGCATAGGTGCATAAATTGTGACACATGTTAGGAGTTCCCCAACAACCATAATTTCTTCAAGTTGCCAATGTAGACACTCTCGCAGATAAAATTGAACCAAACTTGTCGGCATTACAAGCATAACTACTTAATATAATTATAGGTCAAAAGCTTTTATTTATTCGCTTAACAAATTTGTATATATCATTGTTTCCTACTCAGTGTCTAGCCTGTTACATAAATCATAAATATATAGCTTTTTTTTGTTTACCATCCTCTGTTAAAGCTTCTAGCTTACATATAATTATTATACAAATCCATCGCATTTGTTTCTTACCACTTTTAAAACATTATTTTCATTAATCACCTTCTATAACTCCTCCATGTAAAACAAATTTTCCTTACTAATACATATGTGTTTCTAGAATCTTATCCCACATATAGTTTAGAAATTCCAAATTGTCCTTTTTAGCAACTTATTTTGATAAATTAAATTTCTCACATTTTAAATCCCACCATTAAGACCTAAGAGAATCTATTTCTTATAAGCATGTTCTTTATAAGATATAAATCAATAAGTACTACTCTATCTTGAAAGGTCTAACTTTTCCTAGAGTCACCTTATAATTTTTCAAAAATGTTTTTACTTTCCTTCTAATTAAAAAGATAACTATGAAAGAATTTGATGCATCACTTTTTAGGTATGTGATGTTCACATTTCTTAATATGTATATATACTATTGCAAGTTCACATGCTACTACAATATTAGGTAAAGCTTCTTCCAATATATTTTTATCTCTTATTCCAAAAATATCATTAATCCTCTCATAAGACATCCTATTATAACCTATATGTCCATTGTAAGTCGCCCCAATAATTAGCATTGCAATTTCAGTTATATATTATAGAAGCTCATTTGTTGCTTCCCAAAATTAATTTTCAAACTATCTTTTACTCCAACTTAACAAGTACGAGCGCAAACAATACTTATAATATCAACACTAATAACTAATTTAATGGCAATCTCCCTACTACTAACTTTTCACATAACTAGACTAAGATGTGGTGCATCACTAATCACTTATTTCTTGTAAACCCTTGCTAACTCACCATATAAGCTATATAATTGTGTGTTGCTTCTATGAAATGTCCTAGCACCAACAAAATAAAAAAATAAATTCATTTATGAAATATGGTAAGAATATCTTAAAGCCTTTGTTCTGGTGAAGTTTCTATGCTAAGTTCATAATTGCAAAGCTAGACAGATTTGCAGGTGAGGAGCTATGTGAGAATATTAAGATAAATCTTGGGCCAAAACATACAAGCTTGCAGTTTATTTGGTTTGAGCTTTAAGGTTATGTAAATCTCTTGACCATAATAAAAAAAATTTAGGCTTAATCACTTAAATTTCTAATTTAATTTCAATTTTACATATTTAGTGGCCTTTGCCTACTTAAGAGGCTTAACTCGTTTAAATCAGCCAAGTTATCACTCACTACAAGCAAAGCTATCACTGAAAATGGTCCACCACAGGAACATGTAACTAATGAGAGTGAATTGCTAGTAGCATTGCTTCTTGGTTTATAAAACTTCAAAAAAATTTGTGTCACTTAGTGAAATGAAACAAGCAAAACTTAAATTAAAAGCTATTCAAAAACCTTTTTTAGCAATACAATCAACCAAACGGCAGAGGTATGTTTAAGGATTATGTCACTTAGCTTACCCTCATTTAGCAAGCTTAAGCCAAAATGCGAACCAAACAAGCCCATTAAGCTTTTATATTGCTTGCTTGCTATCATTTAAAAGATCAAGTCTTGTTTATCATTATAGTAAAACATTAATAGGATCATTAACTCAAACATAAGTTTGAAACCAAAGTAAATATTGGCTCTAGGAATTGGTAGATATCACGCAATCCAAGTTATGCTTAATGCTTATCCCATAACCTGGGGTGTAGTTGTTCATGTCAAGAAGATCAACATGTATGTAATATCTTAAGTTGAGAAGATACTTCGAGTGGTGTAGATCACGAGGAGAGCTTAAGAGTGGGAGAAAGAAAAAGAGTGAGAGTGACGAAAGAAGCCTTGGTTAATTCCATGTCTATTAACTCAAATGGAAATAAATATGAAGGGAACAACTAGTTCGAAGGTTCTCTCTCCCACTTCCCTCCTCCTCCCTACCCTACACGGGCATTTATAGAGGACTTCCGATGCACCCACCTAAAATGAGGGGGTCATTGGTCATGTGAAGGCATGCTTCTAATCTAGTAGCTTTTATTATCATTATTGATTCCTAAAGTAACTAACTAATTAAAGAAGCCAGGGTAACACCTACCCAATGAACACAAAAAAGGCACCAAATGCAATGTGAGATGGCTGGCCATGAGAGATGGTTGGCATAACAGCAATCACAAGAGTATTAATGGTGATACAACATGTCTTCAAATGAGAGATAAATATTTATTCCCTATATTTTGATTCCTCGATATATAAGTGGGTTAGCGCTACGCAAATAATCAATGTCAGGAAGTTTGTCAAAAGGTATCCCCTCACTCAACAATCTACCATCGAGTAGTCATTTATACACCCTATTTTGAGCACTAAGGCTTCTTGGATGTTAAATTTGTCGAGCTTCCATCTATTTCTTTTCATTCTCATTAGGTCCCCAACTCACAGGACCTTGAAATGTATCGTTGACTTTTGAGCTCTCTTCAACTACAATTTGCTAGCACAGCCCAGGAGCTTTAGGTGCATTTCAGCTTTTTCCTTCCACTTGTAATCAATTTTCATCTGAATAGCTCAATAAGATGCAAAAATCATGACCTACAGTTTCCATGGCCTGCTTCTCCCCCACAGCATCCTGTTCTCCTCTAGCCCAATATTTCAACCTCAAACGTCGATTACCTAAAAACAAACACTAATAATATCAATCCAAACCTATGAACTAATAGACAAAGCAAGCAACTTTATGGCTTAAACAAACGTCCATAACAGAGTTAAACATCAATTGGAGTCCTTCGTAAAGGTACATGTTCAAATCTTTGAAAAGAAAACGGTGCTGAAAAAATCAATGAATCGTACCGGGATATACCGGAACTTCCTCTGAGGAGCCTCATCGGCCGCAGAAGGCGGCGTGGCAGCGGCTGAAGTGGCATCTTTACTAGAAGTTGGCGGAGTTGCAGCCGCTGTGCCGTTGGAAAGTGGTGTGATTGGAGTCCATTTGTAAAGGAGGAGATGGGAGTGATTGTTACTGTTGGAATTTGAATTGTTAGGGTTTGAGAGAGGAACCCATTTCTTCTTCCACCTCCGCACGGGTCCGCTGAACACCGTACTTGGGGCGTACCGGGCCGATGAACGGCCGAGACGAGCCCCAACGCCCTCCATGCTCGGGGATCTCCGAGCAGGGGAGAGGGAGAGATTTGTGGGGAAAGATGAATGTTTATGATGGATCGACGGGAACTCGGCGCTGTTCGGCTTCAATTGGTTATGAAAGAAGTAACATGAAACTAGTCTTGGACAATAACATTCGGATCACTCGAACTGATGATATTTAAAAATTAATCATCTAAGTTAATTCTTTTTGTTGAATCTCGGAATCTCTCCGAAACATTCCCAAGATTAGGGTTTTCAAAATGGTTTGTTGTTCACAAATTGCTCGTGTTCAGCTAGTTCGCTAATTTAGAGAGCTCAACAGAAACAAAATTTTGTTCGTTCTTGTTCGACTCATTTTGACTTGAAATATCAGTCATTGATTATAAATCGTGTACCGACCATTAACATCTTATGGTTGTGTGATTAAGGTTGTCAAAATAACTCTTTGTTCGTCAACAGCTCGTGTTCGGCTCGTTAAGCAAATGAGTCGAACACAAACACACTTTTTGAGCTTGGGCTCATTCGTGTTTGGCTTGTTTACACCCCTAACCAAGATATAAAGTGTTTTGTAGGGGGAAAAGAGAGAGAGTACAATTGCCTTTATTGATGATATCAGTACATATATTCCCCTCATTATTGATTTTTCAAAGGGTCTTTTTAAAAAATTACAGAGTTATTCAAATATAATAAGATCGGAGAACTGATTCAATCGATATGAGTTTGTTGATCGCTCGATAAGCCTCAATCTGATTGATATTTAATATGAAAGTGAGCTTCCTATTGATCATCCTGAGAGCTATTCACTGCTCTGCAGGAAATCTTCTGGCACGTTATGTTGATCCCCCGAACAAAACACCCCTCTAATCGTCGTATAGCCTGAAATGATCGTTAACGGCTACGTTCGATTGGGCATTTCTTCCTCCTAAATTGTTCATATGTCTTGAGATTTGTGTTGTTATATTTTACATGTACATATTTATTTCATGTATTCTATTGTTCTTTGGAAGCCGCAGAACACAAGAAGATAAGATAATCTTTTTTAACATATATGAATTAAATAACATTACTGTGTAATAATGGACTTCCCTAGATTTCCGTTCCCGGACTACTATAAATAAGCCTTGGTGTAGGAAGGTTTGTGTCATTTCTTTTTTTTTTTCGTTTCTTTGGCCTTCTCTCTTCTACTCCGTGTCTGCCACGATGTTTGGTGTGGGAGCACCATCAGTCAACAAGAGTGCCCTCCTGAAAGCCATGAGTGATATGTGGGTGGGGGCTCACAAACCTGTCACGGAGAGGAAACAAGCAAGCAAAGTTTCCACAGGAGAGTTGAGCAAGAAAAGGATTGTGCAGGAGTTATGAGCAAGGAAACATAAAGATTGAACTGGGTCTTCAAATCTTCTCACAAGCTCATCACAGGGGAGAGCTTCGGAGGATATTGGAAGGCATCCTGACTATCGTCTTCTAGGGCATCTGTCGGAAGCGGTCACTCCTACCCAAAAGGGAGTAATGTCCGTTCAGCTCGCTATGTGGACTATGACTCCTCAGGGGCTCGGGAAGACACCGACTGAAGCTGGGATGTAGCTTCAGTCATGAAAGGATGGCCTTTCCTCCGAGGGTGGAGAATTAGAGAAGACATATAAGGACTTGTCTCTTACACAACTTTTGAGTGGTGTCAAATTTTGGGTACGTATCTTGATTCATGCCTTTAAGTATTTCTTTTGCAACCACCGGAGCTCTGACAATTTATTCCATCTCATCAGACACCAACGCTGACCCCGAGGGAGATGTAGCCATCGTTGATCGAGTCATGGAGGGGGGAGTGGGTGTTGTGGGACGGACTGTTGTGGAACAGGAAACCATAGATCAGGGCACCGTGAAGCCGGACGCTGCAGCCCAAATGATGGAGAGAATCACCCCCGCCCCCCGCCCCCACCACACGCCTCCCTGCCTTCCCCCCCCCGAACGATCGGGGTAAGAATGTGGGCTGCCAAGTTTCTTTAAGCGAAGTGACGAGAGGAGGAGGCATATGGGGGCACTAGAGGTTGTTTAATTTTACGGTGTGCCGCCTTGCTGAAATGAGGGAGTGTTTTCCTCGTCTCATGGTGCAACCTCTGGGAGATAGTGATGAGGGAGTTGCTGAGGTCCTGAAGAGAATCGATCGGGTGGAATGAGAAGTTACTGCACTCCGTGGAGAGCTCGTTGTTTTTTGAGGAGAAATGTTGGTTGATTGTGGGAGATGGCTCAGCTGTGTTAGGGGCCTTTGGCCGTTAGAGAGGGTCTCGTCGCCCAGCCAAGGGATAGTTCGGATGACCTCTTTAGGCTAGATGGTGAGTTTATGTATGAGCGGCTGCGTCACCGAGGAATTATCTCGGCCAATTCTATAAATGACCGTATATTTAGGTTTTTTCTTTCTTAATTGAATATGAGGGTCTGGTATGATGTCCCCCTCTCATTGTAAATAAATAAATACATAAAATGCTTTTTTTGTTTCTGGTAATGATTGCTTTTCCTCCAGTACCGTGTAGTTCTTGCCGCACCAATCTCGTCGGTGGTGTTTTGTTTTCTTTTGCATATGTGTATTTATCAATGTGTGTATGTTTAGGGTATTAGGAGATTTTTCCTTTTGTGTCTCTTTATCTCCCTTCATCCTCCTTCCTTCCTTTATTCTTTGTGTTAGTTGTTACGGATCATATGGAGCAGAAAATTTCCCATGAATCATTTGAAAATATCCCAGCTTCAGAGGTCTTAGTTCTTTCCATAGCGGATGTTGAAGAGATTCAGAGCCTCTACATTCTTGACACTTCAATCTGACTTCAGATGGCAGCCAACCATGAGCGAGTGACAGGTTACTTTCTCCCCAACTTGATTTTTTCCAAGGATTGGTTCAAAATCAGTTTTTACCTACCCTTCTGTAAGGAGCTTCGATCAATGTTCGGAATGGTATGGGGTTGTTCCCGATCAGGTTCTTCCCAACTCTATGTCTTCCATAATGACCTTCATCCTCTTCTATAAAAGGATGAAAATCACTTGGTAGATCGAATTGTTTAACCATTTCTTCTCCTTTCAAATGATGGGTCTTGAGAATAAGATTAAAGATGGAAAGCAAAGTTCCTGGTGGGTTCCGTGTATGTTGTTGGGGGATCGACACCGCTCCGATAGAGTGCGAGGTAAAAAAAGTGAAGACACTTTTTAGCAATCTCATAGATCACAAGGCATTGATCAAGGGTCAATCCCTCTCATTATTTCAATACCTTGATCCAAATGTGATAAGACGTATGATTCAGCCTGACGGTAGTGATACCATTACCAAAGGGTTGTGGGCATTATTCGACACTTGATAAGTGAGTACAGAGAAAGCCGCTGAGAAGAGGGCGACTTCAAAGAAGAAACATGGAAAAAGTGATCTTTCTTTGCTTGGGAGAGGTGAGGGTTGGTCTACCTCCCTTCGTTCGATTGAAGAAGGTACTGAATGTAAAAAGATTTTCCTTATTTTGATGATTTTTATATATGGATGTGCAGTTACATAGCGGTGTTATTTTGAACGAAGTGGCTAGAACATCCTCGTGATCTCTGGCGCACTGGATCATGGGGTTTCACCGGTCCGCCCATCGACCAGAAGGGATTCTATAGTGACTACTAATGGGACCTTGTTTGTGGATCTGCATGATCAAGAGGAGGCGAGCCACTCCTCCCATCCCATCTCGATAGGGATTGGATCGGAGGGAGAAATGAGGGTCGCTGAGGGTGTGGAGGAGTATACACTCCAAAGGAAAGGGAAGGCCACCGTTTATGGGATCGAGTTGTCCCCTCCTCCAAGGAGAAGATGGATTCCGCTAGAGTGGTCCTTTTCTCATAACTAAGGGGCTAGAGTTTCGATGAGTGGTATCCTTTCAACCCTTTGAATGGGGACTGCCCGTCGACTTTGATGAAGAATTTTTGATCGCCTGCCTTTGTGAAGTATCTGAGAATGATGGATCGGTGAGATATATTTCAAGTGATCAATTTCTATCATGTTCTTACATGGGAGGCTTTACATTTTCTGTGAATTCTTTTGGATTAGGCTAAAGGTAAAGTTGAGAGGGATGTCATATGAATAAAAAAAATCAAGCGAAGAGCCACTATGGTCGAGGAAAGGTTGAAATTGTCTATAAAGTAAAAGGAGCTAGAGGCTGAGGAACATGAGACCTTTCTTAAGGAGCGCGAAGAGTTGAAAAAGAAGTTTTCCTCTATGATCACTCGGGAGGAGCATGTTGAGGGCCTCTCCTATCACATTGTGGTTGACATATCTTTTGTTATAGAGAGGTTTGTGAAACATAGACGGGTCGATCTCAAGTGGCAGAACATGAAGGAGTTTGACACGTTGCTTTCATATTCAAAGGATGGAGAACAGGAATCATCGAATGGGAAATTGGGCAACAACGCGCAAGCTGAAGAAATCGAGGAAGAGTAATACAACGACTATTTTAGATCACAAGCAGTTTTCTTCTCGTTGTTATTTGTTAGAAAGCGCGCGGATATGTCTCCACGAGCATTAGAAATGCTTCTGAATTGCTTATTTAATAGGAAACTTCCGCACACCTCTTGCAAAGTTAGTCGCTGCCAGGTGTAAATGCTATAGTTCGAGTGCAGGAAGATCATTTGCGCACTCTTTTTGGGAACTTATCAATGTTTGATGCTATATGTTTTCGTAGGCCTCTGACAATTGTTAGACACAACTCGTGGAGCTTGTCACTGCTAGGTGTTAACATTATAATTCTAATGTAGGATGATCGTTCACGCACCCCCTCATGGAGTTTGTTGTTGTTAGGTGTCGATACGTCTCATAATCCTCTAATGATTGTTAGACACCCCTCTTGTGAGTTGTCACAGTCAGGCCTCTTACGATCGTTAGACAACCCTCACAAAGCTTGTCGTTGTCTGGTGCTAACTTTATAATGTGGACGCATGATGATTGTTCAAGCACCCCTCACAGAGATTGCCATTGTCGGGTATCAATACGTTCCATAGGCCTCTGACAATCATTAGAAACCCCTAGCAGAGCTTGCCTTTGTCGGTTGATAACTTTATAATATGGCCACAAGATGATCATTCATGCACCCCTCGTGGAGCTTGTCATTTTCGGGTGCAAACTTTAAAATGTGGGCACAGGATGATAATTTACCAGCTCCTCATGGAGTTTGTCTTTGTCGGTGCCTATATGTCCCATAGGCCTCTGACGATCGTTAGACACTCTTCACGGAGCTTGTCGCTGTTGGGTGCTAATTTTATAATGTGGGTGCATGATGATCATTTGTGAACCCCTGTCGGCATATTTTTAGGTTGTGTGTTTTATTTTAAAAAGGGGGTCGCCTAACGGAAATTGTGCGGCGAATTTTTAATTTAATTTAAATAAATAATTTGAAAAGTAGTATTTGATTTTGAAAATAATTTTAAATTTGAAGATTTTAAGATATTAAATAAAACCAATCTCACATCCCAAATAGTTTATATAAACGAGCACCGCACCACAAACCGTGTATCTATCCCGAAGAATAGACACACTACTTGATGATGGGGCTCGATTAAATAAACTAGGAAATTTGTGACATCCGTTTGGTCTGCGAACCAATTTTATAAGCCGACAAATTCCCCTGCTTAATATGAAAGCATTAAACATGGTTTATATTACCTGGGTTCTTTAAAATTCCCTATAAGGGCAAGCCCCTATAGTTAATTACATCTTAAGTGACGGGAATCACCTAAGAAAACTCTCGATAATAATCAATAATTCTGCTCTCGAAGCACTTGAAAGTTTAAGTTTTCAAAGGATTGAATTTTGGAATTTCAATAGGGAATGGATCAAATTTGGAAGATTTTATTTTGGGATTTCAAAGGAAGAAAGGTAGAAGAAATTACGGATTCGAATCGAACTTCGGTAATTTCCCGGCTATCCTATTGTTTGGCTTGAATTTAGGAAGACCCTAATATCTATTTGATGTTTTGATCTTGCCAATTTTAATTAATTAGGACTTATATTTATATGATAGAATCACATAAATAGCCTCGAAGTTATGAGGGTTCATGTCGTATCAAACGACTACCTCGGAATCCTAAGACCGGTTAGGGCTCAATTTACATGACATGATCATACAAATGCCTAACGAAGAGTTGAGGATTTATGTTTCACTAGGCAAACTACCTCGAGATCCTATGGCTTAGTTATTTAATTCTAAGAAGGTTTCTTTGAAGTAGACTCGGGTTTTGCGATGACGATGGCCGTGTCGCCCACCATGCTCCGAGCTCCTTGTTGTTGCAGAGGTTTAATTTTAGAAGTTATAAATCAGGAGATGAGAAAAGTGTTTTGGTTTAGAGAAAATCTTAATTTCCAAGTGCTTTTGTGTTTTAATTAAAACAAATCTTAAAGTTGATTATAACGACACCGGTTAAGATCCCACGGTTTCATCCTTCCGGCATCGTTATTTTTATCGGGTTCACTTAGTCCAGATGAATTTGCTAAACTCAACTAAATGAGTTCCACACTTTCATTTAGACCGTGGGAAATCCCGTTAGCAACACGTAGGTTACATCATCCGAGGTATTCCCGATCATCTAACAGGTCATTTTAATTTAGTTGTAATTGTAGTTTTGTGTTCTACTTGTGATTAAATTTTGAGTTGTTTTATATTTTGAAATGTTGTGGCGGTGAATTTTATCTTGCAATGACTTTTAACTTAGTTTTGGTTTCAGTTTTAGGGACTATCCTAAAGATGTGGGTTTTCATGCAACAGTTGTTTATCATGCAATAAAAGTAAGTGCGATGTGATTAAATAAATTGCAATAAGGTAAATTGCAATAAAATAAAAGCGTACCTGGAGGGTCTTCCCGTCATCCCAAGCTGCACTTAAACACAATTTAGAATATTTAAGCAAGTTCCTAGATAAAGCTAAGGGAAGGGTTATAGTTTTCTACCAAGTTCCTAACCCTATAGCTAGTCATCTCCTATGACGTCTAGGTTCTTGTGTTTTGGTTTGAGGACGATTTTCTTCATCAAAGAATAATTAAGTTCAATTGTTCTTATGAACATCCTATCATATCGAGGAAGTGCTTAAGACGAATCTTAAACATCTTTTCAATATTTCTAGGATTGTTTTAAGTCCAAATGAATTTAATCATGCAAATGAATTAATCGTCCGGGAATTCAAGTTTTGTTATCTTGCTCAGTGAACTAGGACATTTGAATGTCCTATAAGTGAAGTAACATTTCATTTAACGTTCTGTTTAGGAGTTATGATAACCAAAGCTCTCGAGGGCAAATTGGTGTTCAAATGGTTTATGATTTAATTTAAATTAATATATTTAAATTTGGAATAGTGTTCAAGTTGCTTTATATTTAATTTCTTCATGTCTTAGGTGATGTTATTTTTTTAATTCAATATAATTTAACTTTAATTTAATTTTAATTTAATTTTAATTTTAATTTAATTTAATTTAATTCAATTTAGTTTGATTTGATGTTAAATTAATTTAGTTTAATTTGATTTAATTTCCTTTAATTTAATTTAATTTGATTTAATTTTAATTTAATTTAATTTAATTTAATTTAATTTAATTTAATTTATTTAACTTATTTAATTTATTTAATTTATTTAATTTATTTAATTTGTTTAATTTGTTCAATTTGTTTGATTTAATTTAATTTAATCTTTAATTTAATTTTATTTTTAATTTTAATTTAATTTACAATTTAAAAAGAGTTTAATAATTTAACTTTTTTTTTAATTTAATTTAATAATTAAGTCCTTTAACATTTTAAAACTTAAATTTGAATTATCATTTTAATTAAGAATTAAATATTATTGAGATGATTAATCTAGGGATTTTTAAATTAAAGAATAAATCTCTTCCTAATAATATCCATATTTTAATAATTCCAATTTTATTATTCTTCCAAATTTAATCAATTATTTAATTAAGGTTTATTTCAATTATTTTAAATTGTTTAATAGGTTTCTACTCTTTAATTATTTAAATTTCAATCATCCAAATCAGATTAGGATCAAATATTTTACTTGTTAATTTTATTAAACCTAAAGTTTTAATTAAGGGTTAAAAATTTTAATTACCATTTTGCCCTTCAAGCTTAATAATTTCATAACTCACTAAATTGAGCTTAAATGAACTTGAAATTTTTATGTGACTTCACTCATATGCCAATAAAGACATGAGAGGAGAAAATGTGATTTTTCTGTATTTAATTTATTTATATAATTATTTTTGGTGGAAAATAGGAATTTCCAAGGAAAATTTAATAATATGACCAAGGGAAAGTTTCTGTCCTTAAGAAAATTATGGGACATTCACTAATGACCAGAGGACCACGTGGACCAATTTTGGTAATTTTTTAAATTATATTATTTTTATT
Source organism: Papilionanthe hookeriana x Papilionanthe teres (assembly GCA_022702705.1). Classification (NCBI taxonomy): domain Eukaryota; kingdom Viridiplantae; phylum Streptophyta; class Magnoliopsida; order Asparagales; family Orchidaceae; genus Papilionanthe; species Papilionanthe hookeriana x Papilionanthe teres. The sequence goes on from CM040435.1 coordinate 2,088,302, forward strand.
ATAATTATTTTAAGTTTTGGAGTATTAATTAATTTAAAAATAAAGTAAAGGTTGAAAAATGAATTTTATATTTTTCAAAAATCTCTCTGATATCAAGGAAATCAGAGAATTAATTTTTACAATTTTCTGATTTTTTTTTTTGATTTATTAGAATTATTTTAGTGGAAATGCTAAAAAATACATTTTTTTTTAATTTTAAAATTACCTTAGGGCTTTAAAATTTAATATCTCACCAAATAGACCTAAGAAAAATATAGGATTTGTTCCTAAGTGATTAAAATTCAAAATGTGACATTTTGGTGAATTTTATTATTTTTATGATTTTTATTATTTTTTAATTATTAAAATATTAAAATAATACCAAAAAATCAACTTTTTTAGAAAATTGAAATTTTAATTTTCTTACATTTCCCTGATATCAGAGAGGCTCCAAAACCAATTTGGTGAATTTTTGAAAAGTATTTTGAAAGTTGTGAATTTTTTAAAGTTTAAAATGGCTAAATAACTCAATCAACCCATTTAGTAGGTCTAACCAAGTCCAATTGACTTCAAATTTTTATGGTGGGTTCCTCTGATCCTGAAGGTCAGTGGAGAATTAATTTCAAGTCAATTTGATATATGGTTAACTCTAATTAATTAAGGAGCTATTTTGAGTGTTTAAGCCAATTAGGGTTATTTTAAATAAATTAATCCAAAAACTATTTTTCCTAGGGTCCTCTGGTCATAAGAGACATCACCAAATTTTCCTAGAATTTATTTCCCAACATGCTAATTATTGGAATTAAAATACTTAAAACAGCAACATGAATTTGAAAAATCAATAACTTTTCATAGGGATGGCCTACGACTTTGGAAAATTCAGGGAATGTTCCCAAATTCGGAGGCTTCAAAAACCCTATGGTCTCATGCCATGGTGAATTTTCTATATGCATGGAGAATTAAAACAATGCAGAAGGGAAATAAATCATTAAAAATAAAATACTTGATGAAATTAAATAATTTCTTTTCCACATTATTCTCCTCTGTTCACTGAGCAAGTGGATATTTTTATTTTATTTTTCTAATTTTCCTACACAAAGTTATGGATTTTTGAAGTTTAGGGGAATTAAATAAATCAAAAATACCTTAATTTTTTATTTATCCACGCGACGCCGCGTCGACCTCGGCGACTCCGAAGGCCGCGCGGCGCGTTCGGTTCGACGCCGCCATCGACTCGGCGCTCGGGGCCCCGCTGTGTCGTTCCATCTCCTGATCCGACGCGATCCTGGCCGTCCGTCCGCGCGTGTATTGAATGAACGGCATCCGTTCATCGTCCCCAAGCGTCCTCACCCGAGAGCCGTCTACATTAAATCCCTAATATCTCACTCAATACTCAATGAATTTTCGTGTTCTTATGCTCTATGGATTCGTCTTGAAGAGACGAATACATCTATATGGTGATCATGCATTGAAATTAAAGCATTTGAAATAGAGAATCTCCAGAAGCTCGGGATGAAGAATTAGCTCATACCTTTGCTCAGAGAAGTATGGCTTTAATTTGAGGGTTGTGTCACCTTCGATTGGATCCCGTAAGCTCCGGATGAAGTCTCTCGGTCGATGAATCGCCTAGGTATGATTTCGACCACAGTCCGATCACAAAGCTTGGAGAGGTCGGAGCAACCGGGTGGCTCTGGAGAGGGGGTTTTTGCTTGGTGGACTTCTTCCCTTGGTCCGGTGAAGGTGTAGGACCAATCAATTTGAGGATTGATCCATTGTGGAGAAGTGTCCTGGTTTTGGGTGGAATTTTGGCCGAGAAATTGGGCTCGTTGGTGGGGATTAGGAGCAAATTGTCACTCTGGGGATCAAGCTGCTCTAAGTATGGAGAGTGTTCGGAACAATTTTGGCGGGGGTTTCGGTAAGGTCCGGTTCGGCACCTCTCATGGCCGAGAGGGGGTGGTGTTTAAATAGGAGAGGGTGGAGGGCCTCCCACGGAGAGTTAGGGCTTGGGATCGACCGCTATTGGCAAGAGAAGAACAACTGCAATGGCCGCTGGGGATGGGGCGGCTCGGCGGGTGAGAATCCCGAGTTTGGGCTCACATGTGAGCTCTCGGCCTGGTGGTTTCCGGCGGCCGTGGTGGCTGGGCCGGCCGGGGTCGGGTCACCCTCGAGGTCGGGGAGGTCGGGTCGGGGCTTAGTGCGGTCAATTGGCCATGGACATGTGTAAAGGAGTTGAATTGAAATGGAATGGGGGAGGAGCTCATTTTGGGTCCAAATGGGTCAACCCACCTTTTGGGCTTGGTTCACCTCCCCATGGCTGATTTGGGCTGAGGGATGATCAGATGGATCAGCTAGGAAAGGGTGGAGAAGTCACCATCCATGAATATTTTGATTAATCATGGATTAAGGTGAAGCATTAAAAGGGTTAAAACCTTTTTAAGGGGGCTTAAAAGAGGCTCCTCCTTTTGCCATTAATGGCTTGATCACATGTCAAACCTTCCATGGCTTCATGTGGCTTGTCCATGGCTTGCATGGCTTGTCTTTGGCTTAGGGAAAAGCTTGGTCAATTTCATGAAAATGGATTTTAGAAATTTTTGGTAATTTGATGGGAATTTGTATGAAGCTTGATTTGGAATGGTTTAATGATGATTTTGAAACTTAGGGGTGATATCAATTAAAGGTATGATGAAAAGAAATTGCCATGTGGGCTTTAGGGCCAATTTTGGGCTTTTGTATTTGGTGAAAATGGGCTTTTAAAATGATTTAGGGAAGTGGGCTTTTGGATTTTAAAATGGATTTTAGGATGAAATTTTGGCAAAGGCTTGGGCCAAATAATTGTTGGGTTTAGCTCATAGATGTGTCATGAGTGACTTGGAGCAAATTGGGAGTGATTTGGGTTTGAATTGGGTTGAATTTGGGCTCCTTTGGTGAATGGGCCAATATAGGTCAAGTGGGATAATTTGGGCCAATGTTGGGCTAGGGTTGAAATTGATGTAAAATTAATGTTGGGAAATGTTTATGGGAGTGTTTCAAAGAGGTTTTGACTTTGGTTGGGCTTTGATTTTGGGGTTTGGGCTCATTTGGGTTAGGTTTGGGTTTAGGTCGAAATTGGGCCTTTTAGCTTTGGGTTGAATTTGAGTGGGGTTTGGGCCTAAATTTTGGGCAAATCATGTTAGTGTTTTGTTTGTGGGGATGCTAAGGAAGGTTTAGAAAAGATTTGGGGTTAATTGGAGTTGAATTGGGTGAGTTTGGGTTAGGTTTGGGTCATGGGTCCAAATTGGGCTTTAAGGCCAAAAGTGAAATTGGATCCAAATTTCAATCAAATTGGACTTGGATTTGGTATAGATTGGTGTTGGGAATGTTGAATTGAAGTTTGAAATTGAATTGGACCAGAATTTGGGTCAATTGGGTAGGTTTGGTTTGACATTGGGTTCACTTAGGGTTAAAATGGGTCAAATTGGGGGTTTTGACAAAAGTGGGGTAAATTGACAAAATTGGCCCATGGTGTAGTTGAACAAAATGACATTGGGAATATTTGGGATTTTTTGGAATTTTCTGGGAATTTTTTTGAATTTTTTGGATTTTTGGGTCAAGGGGGGTATTTTGGGTATTTGGAGGGTATTGGGAGGTATTTTTGGTATTTTTGGGTATGTATGATCAATTTGAGTAATTTGGAAATGTTTAGGAATGGTTTTGAGGAATTTTGGGTAATTTAGGTGATTTTGGAGGATTTCAAGGGTTTTGGGTAGGCTAGGCGGGTGTAGGGTCCCGGGGGTCAAAAATTGAAAATTTGGAAAATTGAAGATTCGGTAAATGTAAGTGGAATAAAATCATTTTGGTTGAGCCATGAAGCCATATCAAGCCCACATGAGCCATGAAGGGACTCATTTGAGGCATTCACTATGTTGTTCCCAACCATCTTAACCAAGGGCTTAGGGGTTAAGGACCATCCATGTGAATCACCTACATGAGTCAGGAGGTCAAGTTGGGTATGGGTGTGGTTTTAGGAGGTGGTGTGCAAGTGTAGTGTATAAGTGTAGTGTATGTGTAAGTCAACCCTTCACCAGACCAGGCCACCCAGGGCAGTCCTAAGACCAAAGAGTCCTATAGGAACTCATCCTTTAAACTTCCACATTTGATTTCAACCCTCTAGGTGATTAGGGGTCTATAGTCGAGTTTGTGGAGTTTGCGGGGAGTTAAGAAGTGGTTTGAAATTCTAGGTGGTGGGTCCCAATTCTAGTCCTCTAAGACAGTCAAAGGAAAAGCCTAAGGCTAGATCCTAAGTACTAAAAAGAAGAAGAGAAGACCTCATCAAAAATGAGGTCAACAACCCCTCATGGAGGTTATCGCTACCAGGTGTTGATACGTCCTAAAGGCTTATTTTTGTAGTGCCAGTTCCCCGAGCATGACAACGTCAGTTCCCTAAGCGTGACATTGCTAGTTCTCCGAGCGTGACAGCACAAGTTCTCGAGGATCAAAAATAAGTGAAGAAAAATATTGTTAGAGGGATTTTGAGCATATAAACCACAAAACTATTGGATGTTATTTATGTAAAAAAATATATTCCTTCATTATATAGAGGGCTTTTAAAAGAAAGAAGGTGTTACACAAAACCATGGTTGTGTTTCGTCAACAAGTATGGATGACTTTAAGGGAATAACTTCTTTAGATCGTCACAGCTCCAAGTTTGAGGGACATCATTTCCCCCGAAGGTTTTAAGCTTGTCCAGTGGGGCTGCATAAGAAAACTCCAAGTACAGTGCTCAATCAAATGGAAACCCCGTTAATGAACAGAGTCCAAACTGACTCGTCGATCGCTGGATCTTTGTTCGCGCCCCTTGGTTTGAAGAATTCTGCAAGGAAATCTGCAACCACTTGTGCTTTATTGTCATTTGAGGGGTGCAGAAGATGTTGAATTTGCTGAGTTACATGACCCATTTGAATAGTCTACTAGATTGGTGAGGATGGACTTTAGTGGTTAATTGCTGCTAACTTACATTAGATGTACTTGAAAATATGGTTGGAGTATCCATGCTGAGATGACTAAGGTGAAGGCCAGTTTCTCTATTATAAGGTATCAGAGTTTAACACCTTTGATGACCCGACTGGTATAGTACACTTGATGTTATTTCTCCAGTTCTTCTCTGACCAATACTGAGCTTATAGCTTCAAGGCCAACCCCGAGGTAAAGATAGAAGTTTTTTCTTTGATTTTTAGCTTTGGAGGAGGGGATGAGAGATGAGGAATTGCTTGAGTTCCCTCAAGGCTTACTCGCATTCAGATGTCCATTTGAAGCATTTAAATTTCTTGATTGATTTGAAAAACAAGGTGCATCTATCACCTGATTTGGAGATGAACTTACTTTAACCTGTGATCTGGTTGATAAGCTTCTGGATTTATTTGGTGTTTTTAGGTGGCATGTCAAGGAGTTCCTAGATCTTTTTTTGGATTGGGTTTTATTCCTTCAAGGGTTAGCAAGTATCCCAGAAATTTTTCTGGCGTGGCCTTAAAGATACATTTCAACAGGTTCAATTTCATGTTTTTGAATGTTGAAAAAGTTTCTTTTAGATCTTCATTGTGTTGTTTGGCTAACCGAATCTTAACTAACACATCATCGACAAACACCTCAACGTTTCTTTTTTTTATTATTAGCAAAAGATTACATCTATTAGGCGTTGGTAAGTCGCCCAGCATTTTTAAGCCTAAAGGCCATTACATTGTAATGGTAGACACTTTCAGAAGTAATAAAAGAGGTTTTTTCTGCAGTAGCGGGGTGCATTATAATTTGGTGATACCTGAAGATCGCGTCGAGGATGCTTTAGACAGAATGGCCGACCGGCGAATCTACCAGCGCATTGATCCTTGGAAGCGAGAATGCTTCCTTTGGGCAGGCCGAGTTTAGGTTGGTGAAGTTCACACACTCCGTTTTTTGTTTGCTTTTTGCACCATCACCACATTGGGGACTTATGTAAGGTACTTAACTTCTCGAATGTATCTAGTCTCTATCAGCTTTCATACCTCCTCTCCGATGGGCCTTATCAATGTTATGGTTGAGCTCCTTATCTTCTACTGCATGGGTCGAGCCGATGGATCGAAATTCAAGTCGTAGCAGGCAATGACGATCGGCACACTTGACATTTTAGCGGTCATCCATGCGAAGAACTCTCAGTTCTCTTGGAGGGTCTGAACTAGCAGCTCCTTATGTCCTACATCAAAAGCCTCACTTATCAGAAAATATTTATCTAGCTCCTCTTCAACGTTCGGGACTTTGTGGGTGGTCTCGTTGGTCTCGAGGCCACCCTCCCTTGTGTTATGGATGTCAAGGGGATCATGCTCCACGTTGCTTATGACTCACAATTAACAGACTCAAGACAGTTCTAGGTTCCCCTTGATTTTGATAATTTCTCTACCTCCAAGGAATTTGATGAGGACATAATAAGTGGAGACCACTGCTCTGAAATCTCTCAGATGTGGCATGAACTACTTTTTCCCCCTAACTTATCGGGAGCACAATTACCCCTAGCTCCTCCTTCATTTTTCCTGAAAATCCATACAGTGGTCTGACCGGTGAAGTCATATGATCGACATTGAGACTCAGTCTGTTGAATACCTGTTTAAACAACACATTCACGAAGCTCCCGGTATTGATGAGGATGCTCCCAACTTGATAATTATTGATTATTGTTGTTATCACAATATCATTGTTATATGATTTCCTTCCAGAGGTAGATCTTCATCAGTAAAACAGATGATCAGGTGGCTCTTCAGTTTTTGTGTGAAGGCTACGATACAGAGTGCTCATATTTGTTGCCTCTTTTGATTTATCTTCCTGGGTGGTTCGCTTCCTCCAAAGATTTCGAACACGTATCCTGTGATGTGAATGACATGGTGTGGGTGGGCCCATCGATTGTTCCTCTGTGGGGCCTTTGCCTTGCTTTCAGATAAAGGCTCCAAGAGTGAAATTTCATTCAGCTTCCCCTCATATATCAGCTCTTCGATCAGGATCGGCAGGTGTCTGCATTCTTTAGTATTGTGCCCGTGATCTCTGTATAATTGAAATATTTCCCGCCATCTTAAAGAAAGTTTCCAGCTCTCATTAGGGTTGCCTTTCTAAAGTACTCATTATTCTCAACAGTGTCGAATATTTTTTTCATGAGGGATCTTCTCTGATTTTTTCCTAAGTCAGAAGAGATCCTTAGACAAAGAATCATATATTTTAAGTTTATGACTACTATTTGATAAATTAAATGTGATAATTAGCATGTTACTTAGAAAAATCCCAAGAAATTATGGTCAGAACATCATAAGAAATTTTTTTCCTGATTTATGTAGTAAAACTAAGCCTAAATGCCCACTTGACCTAAAAATAATTTTTAATTAATTAGAAAAAAAATTAAAATAATACAAAAATCGCTCTCCACTGTGTTTCAGGGACAGAGGAACTCCCCTAAATTTTTTTAAATAATTTTGAATTAATTTGATAACTTGGATAATTTTTCTAAGTTTAATGTCACTTTTGATATTTAAATGAATTTTAAAAGTTAAAATACATGTCAATAAATTATAAAAAATGTTTTTAGGAGTTCTCCGTGATCAGAGGGGTTTTCTAAAAATAAAATCTTAAATTGTACAAAAATTTTATTTTTAAACCTATTTTAATATTTAAATAATTAAAAAATATAAAAAATTACAAAAATAATAAAAATCATGGAAATGTTCCAAATTGCTTCCTAAACATTTAGGAGCCATTGGGATATTTTTCTTTTATATTTAACTGGAGATGTTAATTTTTAAAGGTTTAAATTAATTTTTAAAGGGTAAAAATGAATTTTCTTAACTTTTTAACTAAAATAATTCTAATAAATCAAATAAAGTTAAGAAAAATATGAAATTTATTTCCCTGGGTTCCCTGAGCTCATAGAAATTTTTTAAAAATATAAAATTGAATTTTCAACTTTTAAAATATTTTATAAATAATTAATTAAAACTCCAAAATTTAAAATAATTCTAATAATTAAATTAATACTCAATAAATCATGAAATTTAATCCAAGTGGTCCTCTGGTTTAGGGCTATCTCCAGTAAAAATTTCAAGGGATTAAGATTAGTCTTGGTCAAGTTATTGATTTTTCATTACAAATCTTATTTTTGCATGAAAATAAATATATAAATTTAATAAATTTTAAAATTTACATTTTCTCCTCTGATGTTTTAATCAACCCATTAGTAAGGTAGGATAAAAATTCCAAAGTCATTTAGATTAAATTTGATGAATTATGAAGTGATAAGACCTTAAGGGCAAAAGGGTAATTTTGGACACTTAGCGTTAATCAATATTTAGGTTTAAATTCAAGAGGGAAAATTGGGTGAACTCTGATTTTAATAAGTGCATTTAAATGATTGAAAAATTAAGGGATAAATTGTAGAAACTTATTGCAATTTTGTCACATCAAAATTAAATATTTAAATTCCCTTAATTATGTTTAGGAAGCAATTTCGAACATTTCCACGTGGAGGAACGAGAAGACTCGCCATGTACTCAGTTATAAGTTTACAGAGCTTTTCTTTTCCGCATTTTCTTTACCACATTTCTTTTCTTGCAAGCTTGCATGATAAACAACAATATCACCCTGCATGAAAACTGAAACTTTTATGATAGCCACAAAACTGAGACCAATATTAAAATTAAAAATCAAAACAAGATAAAAATTCACCGCCACAATATTGAAAATATAAAACAATTCAAAATTTAATCACAAACAAAACAAAAACCACAATTGTAACTAAATTAAAACGTCTCATTGGATGATCGAGAATTCTTTGGAGGAGGTAACCAACGTGTTGTTAACAGGGTTTTCCCACAGTCTAAATGAAAATATGGAACTCATTAAGTTGAGTTTAGTAAATTCATTTGGATTAAGTGAATCCGATGAAAATAACGATGCCGGGATGATGGAGCCGTCGGATCTTAACCGGTGTTGCTATACTCAACTTTAATGTTCCCCTAATAAAATATTAAGTCACCTCAATTTAAATATTTCTAAAACATGACACTTCTCTCATTCCCAGTGATTGTCATTTCTTCTGCAACAACAACAAGTTCGGGGCATAAACAGTGGGCAGAACGATCAAGAATGAAGAAGGACATGTTTGGGAGAGAAAATAACGAGTCTACAACAACAACTTCTTTCTCTAGAAATAAATAATAAGTCATAGGATTTGGAGGTAGCTTGCTTAGTGCAGCATAAATCCTCACCTCATATTTTAGGCTTTTGCCCCTAATGCAATATAAGCCCTAAGCCGCTTTAGGTTTCCGAGGTTGTCATCAGATATGACATAAATTCTCCTAATTTCCTGGCTATTCACTTGATTGGTGTCAAAGTGAATGTAATCCCAATTAATTAAAATTGGCAGGATGAAATATAAATAATTCTCTCAAATTGAAACCAAATGATAGGATAGATCGGGAAATCACTAAGATCTCCTCTTTGATCCTTGATTTCTCCTAGTTCTTCCTCCTTTAGATTCCTAAAAAATCAAATGTTCCAAAATTTGAGCCTTTCACACCTATTTGATTCCGACTATCACAATTTTATTGAAGATTCTTGAGCCTCTTGAAGTCGTAAAAATACTTTTCCTGATTTTTATCGAAAGTTTTCTTAGGTTAATTCGGTTATCTAAGATATAATTAACTATAGGGGCTTGTCCTTATAAAAAACTTAAACGAACCCAACATTAATATAAACCCCATTTGATTCTCTTTCATATTAAATGGGGGAACTTGTCGGTCAACATAACAGTTTTCGCAGACCAAATGGATATCATATTTGATTAGTTTATTTAACTTAGCCTCCATATTAAGCGATGTGTTTGTTCCTCGGGGATAGATGCATAGTTTACTTACAAGTGCTCATTTATTTAAACTATTCAAGATATGAAATCAGTTTGATTTCATATTTTAAAATTAAAATTATATTTTCAAATTATATATATATATATATATATATATATATATATATATTGGAAGTCCTTCCGAAGCGGGAGACATGATTTCGATTCCGACGACCGACAGCTTCTACTGAGCGACCTATTTTAAAAAATATAATATAAACTTTTATGTGTCGACAGTGTTATGTGATAATAACATCCCGAATCAAGAATCCATAAAAGAAATGTGCTTTGTTTACCCTAATTTGCACAACAATTTGTATCAGAGTCATATCTAACAAATCTCCACATTGGCAAATATCCAGCCCCTTAGGAGAAATGCATCACCCGGTATATGAGTCATACCTAACAAATCTCCACCTTGGCGAATATCCAGCCCCTCAGGAGAAATGCATCACCCGATATATGAGCCATACTTAACATTTTGTTCAAGTTAAAGTTAAACTCAACAAAAGGTATACAAAATTTGACCTATTTATTTTATCATTTCAAGCACCTCATGTGTATTAACTTAAACATGCTGAAATAAAAAAAATAAATATTAAGTGTATTGAATTCAATAAATTGAAATTAATAGAAAAGACTTTATACCTTAGGTATAAAAAAATGGGTAAGTAACATCATTCATTTTCTTCTTTATGTATAGACTTATAGAGAAAATTTTATTATTATGATCGATAAGATGCAATCAAGTTATTAAAAATTATACAAGAAAAATTTAGTTAATTAGAAGTTTTATGAAAACTTTGCCTAAATTTGGGTATTATGGAAAAAATATATGATTTTTTCGTGAAAAGTATATTAAAAAATATTAATATTTAGTTATTATTATTATTATTATTTATTTATTTATTAGTAGACTTTGAGTTGATATAAGATTATATATTGATCATCATCTTGATAAATGTCGATCTCAGCATTCAAATTATTCTTTCTTATCATATCATGAAAGTTATCCATTAAGCAAACCCAACTTCAACTTAGTTTTACTGGTAAACAATAATATATCCAAATAAATAAATAGACAACCAAATTTTCGAACAAATAATTTAGAGTATTGCGCCGCTTTCTGTCACTCGCTATCGGGCTCACCATTTTCGCCAAGATCAATGATCCTCTTCGGCTCTGTATCCCATGCAAGTTCTGGAGATTTATCATCGGAATACCAAAGCCGCAGCGAGCTTCCGTCCATATCATCAATCGGCTCCGGCTCCAACTCCGGTGGCATGTTTACGTCTATATTAAGATATGAATTTCCAGGAAACAAAGGAATAGTTGGGCTATGAGGTTGTGTTGCATCCACTTCGCTGCTAGTAGCTCCTACTTCTGCGTCCGTGATGGCGGTAGCGGCGATCGTCGAGTTTACGGGAGCAACAATGGTGATCGTTGGGTTTACTGCGGCAGCGGCAACGGCAACAATCATCTGGTTTACGGCGGCGATTCTTTGCGGTGGCGGCGACCATTAAGGGAGCCATTTGGTAGGGCGTTTGGCACTGCGGCGCTGCAAGCGCCGCACTTCATCCCGCGGTGGGTTCCGCTTCGAGGAGAATTCGGGGTGCTTCGCCGCGAGGCCGAGGAAATCGGGCCGCGGGATAAACCCCGCGGCCCCGAATTCCTTTCCGCTTTTTCCTTTCGTTACCCTCGCTCGCCGGTGCTCTCGTGGTCCGAGCTCCCGATCTCCTTTTCCGCCTAGATCTTCTCGCGAGATCCGCGGCGGTTCTCCACGAGAGAATCAAATCGAAGGTCGCATACCTCCGATCTAACGGTATCCTTCTCTTTTGAGGCTCCGCCCCCCTCTCCCTCCCTCTTTCTCGTTCCTTCCTGCAACATCTTCCGTTATATTTTCGATCTTGAGTAGTTTGAAGCATGAATCCAGATTTATGGCACCTTACTTCTATATTCTATGAAATGTGCTTGAAATTTTCTCAACTAAGGTCGTATAGGGAAGATCTATGGCGATTTTTATGCTTCTATAGGAATCGGTTCTTATCTCGATCTTTTGTCCGCTCGTGTTACTATGGTACAAAATCTTGAAAATCCGAAATGGATTCAAAATTTTTAGCTTCCTAATTTATTGTGAGATCATCCATGCATATTAGGGCCAGGCTGAACCTGTGATCCGGGGGCTCTTTACGAGTACAGGTGAACTCTGTGATTAAGTTTTTGATTTACTGGTTTTGTTCTACGAGTTCTAATTTGGTAAAATGGCAAAGCTTAATCATGGATTTCTTGTTGCCTAGCTACAATACTAATGTGCCATTGTTGCCTTTATTGCTTTCTATGACTTTCTAAACAGCATATACTTCTTATAAGATATCATGTAAATAGCAATTTTAAGTTATTTCCACTAATTGTCGAACAATTTAACATGATTTCATTCCACTTCAACATCATGTGCTATTTGTGTTACGCACTTTGCATCATGGAACAATTTAGCCGATTACGTTAAGAATGACGGTGAATCAATTTAGCCAAATCTGCAGATTTAATTCTGTTTGTGCATACTTGCCAGTTCTACGATTGGTATCACTTATTACGAGTTCTAAGCTTAATCGATTTAGCCCGAATTCTATTTACATAGCGGTAGAATTGCGGTTCTATGCTTACCTTTGCTCAAGTTCTGCCTTTAACATAGATGCGGCATAGGGGTTGAAATGAACTATATTTGGGCATTGTGATTCATTATATCAGACTACAGTAAAACTGAATATTTTTTTGTAGTTCAGTGCATTGGGATCGGGCATTGGGCATTGGGATTGGGCATTGGGATTCATGTAGGGCAGTCTGCTATATTCATGTAGTGCAATCAAATGTAGTGCAGTGCATTGGGATTGGGCATTGGGCATTGGGATTGGGCATTGAGATTCATGTAGTGCAATCTGCTATATTGCTATGGAAAGCTTCCCGAGTGCGATGAAGGGTATATAGCAGGTACAATTTCTATGCGATAAAGCCGCAACTCCGTATTTCGGCTTTCTCTTTCTTGCTTCTTAATCAAATATGAGTCTGCTTAAATTCTTATCTATTTTCGAGCTATTGGATTGAAATGTTTTGGTTTGAAAGTTTTCGAATGCTTCATGTGTTCAATAGCCTCATATTGCCGAGGTTGGGATTATCGGTACAAGCTTTGGGAATTTTTTGTAGTACGGTGTAGTTTTGTAGTGCGATGCATTTTTGTTGATATGAATATTTATAGTGCGGTGCTCCACTTATTTTGGGTATAGTTTGTTGTGGTTTGCGGTGCAATGTGTTCGGGTGCGGTGCGGTGTATTGTGTAGTGAAGTGCGGTGCGGCTTGTGGTGCGATGAAGTTTGTGAGCTGTTTCTTGTATTGAGTTGTGTGGTGCGGTGCAATGTGTGTGCGGTGCGGTGTGTGCGATCTTTGTGTGAAGTGAAGTGCGGTACGATGTGTGTGATGTGTAGTGCGGTGAAGTTGTGTGTGAAGTGTGTGGGTGTGTGATTCCGGTGGGCCGTGCGGTGAAGTGTGTGTGTATTTGAAGTGCGATGAAGTGTGTGGGTGTGTGATTCCGGTGGGCCGTGCAATGTGAACTGTGTAGTGTAGTGAAGTGTGTGTAGTGTAGTGCGATGTGTGAAGTCAAGTGTGTGTAGTGCGGTGCGATGTGTGTGCGGTGCGGTGCGATGTGTTACGGGTGCGGTGCGGTGTATTGTGTAGTGAAGTGCGGTGCGGCTTGTGGTGCGGTGAAGTTTGTGAGCTGTTTCTTGTATTGAGTTGTGTGGTGCGGTCTGATGTGTGTGCGGTGCGGTGTGTGCGGTCTTGTGTGAAGTGAAGTGCGGTACGATGTGTGTGATGTGTAGTGCGGTGAAGTTGTGTGTGAAGTGTGTGGGTGTGTGATTCCGAGTGGGCCGTGCAGTGAAGTGTGTGTGTATTTGAAGTGCAGTGAATTTGAAGTGCAGTGAAGTGTGTGGGTGTGTGATTCCAGTGGGCCGTGCAATGTGAACCTGTGTAGTGTAGTGAAGTGTGTGTAGTGTAGTGCAATGTGTGAAGTCAAGTGTGTGTAGTGCAGTGCAATGTGTGTGCGATGCGGTGCAATGTGTTCCGGGTGCGGTGCGGTGTATTGTGTAGTGAAGTGCGGTGCGGCTTGTGGTGCGAGTGAAGTTTGTGAGCTGTTTTTGTATTGAGTTGTGTGGTGCGGTGCGATGTGTGTGCGGTGCGGTGTGTGCGAGTCTTGTGTGAAGTGAAGTGCGGTACGATGTGTGTGATGTGTAGTGCGGTGAAGTTGTGTGTGAAGTGTGTGCGTGTGTGATTCCGGTGGGCCGTGCGGTGAAGTGTGTGTGTATTTGAAGTGCGGTGAATTTGAAGTGCGGTGAAGTGTGTGGGTGTGTGATTCCGGTGGGCCGTGCAATGTGAACTCGTGTAGTGTAGTGAAGTGTGTGTAGTGTAGTGCGATGTGTGAAGTCAAGTGTGTGTAGTGCGGTGCAATGTGTGTGCGGTGCGGTGAATCTCCGTAGGTGAGTGTCGTGCATTAAATTTGAAGTGCGGTGAAGTGTAGTGTTGTATAGTGTTTGTAAAAACCTATGTAACGTTCAAAAGTTTCATTAATGAAAATAAAGTACTCACTTCCCGTGGACGTAGGTCAATTTGACCGAACCACGTAAATTTCGTGTTCCTTTACCTTAGTAGCATTTTAAATTTACGTGTTCCTTTACCTTAGTAGCATTTTAAATTTACGTGTTCCTTTACCTTAGTAGCATTTTAAATTTACGTGTTCGTAGACTTTCATATGTTCGTTTATTTATTTCATATTTAAAGATATTGTCGACTTGTCTCCTATTATTAGTATGGCGAAGTAAGAACAGAAAGTTGTCACTCTGCAATGTGGGAGAAGGACATAAAATTAATTTTTTGCGATATATGCATTGCGGAAATCGAAAGAGGCAATAGACCGAACTCTTTTTCGAGCAAGGAAGGCTGGCAAAACATAGTAACAACTTTTAGGGAGGTGACGAGGCGGGGATTACGACGAGTACGGCTTAAAAATAAATGGGACCAGCTAAAGAAAGAATTGAAGCTATGGAAGGACCTAAAACATGGATTTCTTGGTTTGGGCTGGGATCCGTCGAAGCGAACTATTCTTGCTACGGAAGAATGGTGGAGTGAAAGACTAGCGGTAAGACATAATTGAATTAGTTTTGCTTGTGTTTGCACCACTTGCTAATAAAAATTATTTATTCTTACAGATTTATCCTACGGCGAGGAAGTTCAAAACAGCTGGGATAGAACCAGAATTCGAGGAGAAACTCGATCGAATGTTTGGTGGGACAATATCATATTCCAGATTTTCAAAGAGCTAGTAATCGCACAAGAACTAGAAAGGAGCTGTTTAATAAGAGACATTCATCCTTGCGAGGCGTTATTGAGAGAACATTCGGAGTTTGGAAGAAGAAGTGGGCCATTCTTCGGGATATGCCTCCTTATCCGTTCCCCGAACAGTGCGGATAGTGTTGGCGACTATGGGCCTTCATAACTATATCGGGCGGCATCCAACTCGGGCTGATGTTGATTTTGACGAGGTTGCTACGGTCGACGGTTTACGGGACCGCATTGAACCGTCTCGACCACGGGAGGATGACAATAGTGCACCAATCATGCAAAAGAAGGGGAGGGTGCGAAATGAAATGACAGCGACTTCGAGCGGACATTACTCGATTGTTAGTTGGAGAGTGAGTGTTTTTTTGCGGTGCGATGTATGTCTTTTACATTCTTTTTGAGCACTTTACTTCACATTATTTACGATTCAACACTCTAGATTGATTCTTTTCATTTTGTTTGACCATTTTATACTCGAATTAATTAAGTCTGCATGTGTGCTTGTATTACGAGTAAATATGAGCTCCGAGCACGTCGGCTACCTCTCGCCGATTGTTATGTCGTTGTGGGTTGCGGGCATCTCTTTTGACATCACGTCGGCCGCATAGCTTTCGACGAAAGTTTTATGCTCGTCCTCGGGACATTCCGGATCGGTGTCGTTTCTTCGATGGGCGGATAGTTTACTGGATTCTCGCGAGTCCGACGGCGGGGAGTGTACGACCACGACGGAAGACGCGAGTGAAACGGGAGTTACGGATTATGAAAACTAAAGTGAACGTTATTTTATTGTTGGTTGTTGTTGGAATAGTCCTTCAGTTTTTTTTCACTCTACTGCTGCTGCCACGTGTTTGAGAGTAGTATATGTTTTGTTGTATGACTCTATGACTATTTTGAGATGTGCAATCGCGTAGAACTCTATGACTATTTTGAGATTTGGAAGCGTTCTCTTGCTGTGTTATTAAATTTTTAATATAATTTGAAGAATCTATTTAAAATATTTTATAAAGCTTGTAAATTTTTTATTAATATGAACAATCTTTTTAAATTATAAAAATTTTAATATATATATATATATAATTCATTAAAATTAAAAGATAACTAAATATTTTATTTTACAATTAAATTAAAATATAACGAAGCTCGTAAATATTTTGTTAATACACTTAAAGAATTTAACCTATATAGTGAATTATTGAATTGAATCAATAGTTCACTATATATATAGAAAATATATATTAAAGATATAAAAATAAAAAAATCTAATTTCAATTTATAAATTTGTATATTTAAATATAAAATTTTTTAAAAAAAATTTATTTTACTTTCAAATATTTCATCCTACATAAATATATCCAAATATTAAAACGAATTCTAATAAACGAGGGCGATCTGAGTCGTTTTGCACCGCATTGTTTTTCACGAGCTATGCAACCAAACATACTGACAACTTTCTCGTATTGCTTCCCGCATATTCTTCCTACAGAACAGCATTGCTAATTCGAGTAAATGGCAACCTATTGCTTCCAAACAGGCCCTAAATTTGGTGCTTTCCGATGGCTACTCTTGTGCCCGCCAAACGCCTGGCCGGAGGCAAACTGCTGGTTACAAAGGTTGCATATGTGAGGCTTAGGATTGTTCCTCGGTGGCAATGTACGTCACGTTAAATTTTCTGCCAACTGGATGATCGATAATGCCATATTTTCCGGTGAATATCTGGCCATATTATTTTCATTATCGACATTATTATTTTGATGTTCAATCTGTGTGTTGTTGGCGTCGCGTGATCTGATTTCACGTTCGATGGCATAACAACCCTCAACTTTTTTGTAGCCGGCTTGATGGCCGCCAAGAGCCTAGTGGGATAGGAAGACTTTATTGCATGTTCCGCATTGGTGATTCGCAGGAGGGGTAGGACGGTATTGTTTCGGGACAAGGGCGCACTCAGCGCGGGCGTTGGAGAGCTCTAGGAGGCAATAAACCAGTTCTTCTTCTTGTTTGCGCGACTGAGATTGGCCATCACTACTCTCACCTTTTTCCCTATCGCGTTTGATTTGTTTACCTTTATATGAAGAGCTGGGCAATAAAAATGGAGAAATGCCATACTTGTCTTCATCGTCGCCGTCGCCGGCAATACCAAAGCTGTTATAATCACGTTTGAAGTAAGTACGAATTCCATGGAAGCAACTCTCTATTGTATGACGGCATAAGAGCGGTGAAGTCTCCACCAGCTATGGCAGTGGGCTGCCTTTCTTCTTTCTCGATAAAAGTTTCAACTTCGTGGGTCTGCATGTGCTCTTCATAATCTCTCCCCCAACTGAATCCCTTGTTACAAATTCGACATTGGTACTTGTGTTCCTGATCTATCTTCCTTGGCTCCATGTAGTCGCAAAGGAGAGAAAGAGAGATTGAGATGAATATATAGATAAAGAGAAGTTTACATATTTAGAGAGCGCGGTGGGGGAGTTGAAAGGGAGAGATGGGTGGCTTGAAATAAAAGGAGCTTTTTTAAGCTCTCTAAATAAGCTAACTTGTCTCTGTACAAGTGAAATGGGAGGTGGCGGATGTAGGGTTTGATGGAGAAGGAGAGGTAGTGGAGAAGTGAATACTTTTCTACTCCCTATTCAGGGCATTTACTTGTACGCCACACACAATTATTATATATTTACCTTTTTACCACCTAAATTTTCATATTTACATTCATATCCCTCAAAATTTTATAATACTGCAAAAAAAATTTTTTTATTATTAACTTTTGAAATGTAAAATAATCTTTTTCTTTGCACACGTAAATTTATAACATCAAAATGTAAATATGAAACTTTAGGTAAAATGTATAGACATTGTTATAAGAATTAATTTTCGATCACTAAAAATTAATGTGCCAAATGACAGAAAGAATTAATTAACATACTACATTATATATATATATATATATATATATATATATATATATATATATATATATATATATATATATATATATATATATATATATATATATATATAGTTTGTTTTGATTGAAGAAATTTACAAATTATATAACATTTGCCTGTTTGGTTGATGTTTTCAGCATACATGTAATTTAGAAATATTGGATAATAAAAAAAATATATATTTTAAAATTATCATAATTATTTATTTGCTAATAATATAAGATCTTTGGCAGACTAAGTCGACTTGTGTTCCCCATATATCAACGCATAATTCTGATATTAAAAATTTACATCGGAGTGAACCGCGCCGAATTTCGTTAACATTGATGCTTACAAAATGTAAATTGGTGAAGCAAGTTTTTTGCGTCGAATATTGCCAACCCGATTTTGTGTGGACCAAAATGATGGTGAAATTCTGATGCTAATTAATATTAGCGACAGAATATTCCGATATTATTTAAGGATTCATCTGACGCTAATTTATCAAATTCTTTTAATTTTAATTTCAAAGTGAGGCTGCTTGAACCATATGAAGATGCTATAAGAACCACATCCTATTTCTCAATTTGTATCATTAGCAAATTGGAGAACAAACAAATGATAAAATTAAATGAATATTCATGTTTGGACATAATTTTAGAAATAACTTCAAATTTATAATACAATGTAAAATAATATAATTACTATGCACATCTATGTTGGGTAAAATAAGAAGATAATACTTAAACATTTATGGTGGTTCGTACCTATCGAGAAACTGACAGCTCCCCATCGTTTTGACATCGGTCAAGAGATCAACATGGCATTATATATTGGGGTTTAGATATCGATAACCCATCAGGAGACCCTCGATTGACCACCGAAAAATTGTCCCTGAAAAAAAATATATATTTATATATATATATATATATATCATCCTTTGTTTCTTTATAATTTTTACACTTATAATCGCATCAAAAAATTAAATGATTTATGCATCACAAATTCTAATTTCTCAATCACATAGCTACTAAAGTCAAACCATATAAATATAATTATAAATTATAAATAAATTTATTGTACATCATAAAATAAAATAATATGTGCATGACCAATACATGTATATTCCTTAAACTTCTTAGAACAATAAATAAAATAACAACAATCTTACTCATTGTCGGTCTCCTCATTCTCTGCCTCCACCTCCATTGGTTGCTTCCCTCCCCCGATGTCTTCTCCAATTTCATCTTCATTCTCGCTTCCATTTGGCAAGTTGAGCTGCAACTCAGACCTCTACATCTTTAGTGGTTGTTGTAACCCACTAGCAAAATGAACTTCATTATCTTGGATACATGTGCAGCTCTGCCAAAAAAGGAAGCGTTGCCCCAACCCATAAATCAGTCCCTTCTGCTTACTACTCCCTTCTCTTCAAATCTCATAGTCTGACTGATCAATACAATTGATAGAAACTTCTCCGACTCTGAGCCTTCTCTAGTAGTACACGCCCTACAATATAAATTAAAAAGGATGCTTAATGAAGGAAAAAAAATAGAATAATTGTAATGATAGATAAATTGCTCTTGAGTCTCTGACACCTACATATATTCTCAGTGATCTAGTGCTGACCCACCGGTCATCCGACTAATACTGATGAGTATCAACCCGTCCCGCAGTGATGGTCGAAAATTGTAGTGCCTGATAAGATAAAAACAAAATTATTAAATAATTGTTATCCGCTAAGATATAATATATACAATAACTTTAACCATCCACCTTTGCACTTCAAATGTGGGAATGCTCCTCCACTGTGTATAATGGCGCCTATACCTCCACATCCTGAAGTCTGGTTCGATTTTTCCTGCTAACTCCTCTTGACAAAGTTAGGAAAGCCCTATGCTCAGCATGACTGGCTCTACACATCCTCCTTTAAGCAATAGAGGCACTAACCTCTGTAAGGAGAATTTCTTCTCCATCATGAATATGAACACATTAAATTGATAAAGTTATATAACTTAAGATTACTATTTAGAATTTACTTCAAACTCTATAAGCCACACATCTTGTACTTCAATTGGGATCTTCTTTCACGATAAGTATGGAGCATCAATTTTTTTTTGTATGATTTCACGTATAACATGTACGATCTATATAGATGGATAAACTTTAAAAAAGTATTAGTTTCATAATAAAAAAGAAAATAAGTTATATTTTAATTGTATCTACATTAATTATGTATTTCTAGCGTGTTGTGAGTTATGTACTTCCTGGTATAAAGATGAAACGGAAAGAACACAAGTAAACACAAATCGTTTACGTGGTTCGATCCAACTGGATCTACGTCCACGGGAGGGAATCAATCAAGTAATTCACTAAGGCAAAAGAAATGGAGAATACATAGCTTATACATAGAGATAAGCCCTCATCTTTCTTCTATAGCCTCCTTCTTAAGCGACACCTTGATACAAGGCCTCAAGGTGCTCTCCTCCTCTCTAGCTCTCTAGCTCTTCTCTCCTCCTTTGGGGTAGCTTAAGACCTCTTCCCTTGCTTTCCTAAGCCTCACACCCTCACTATTTATAGAAACAAAGAGAGTGGTGGGTGGGAGGTAGGTGAGCGGTAGGTGACCACAGAAAAATGTATTGAGAAATTTATACCAATTTTATATGAAATTGCACTTTAAAGAAATGTATTTTCTTTATTTTATTGCAGGAATGAAGATTTATAAGTACTGAAAGCAAAAAAAAAACATAAAAGAAGCGGATTTGGAGCAAAAAGGACTCAAATAGATGAAAATTGAACTATCCCGCCGACGGCGAAGAAAAGGCCGACGATGACGAGTTTTTCCCAAAAGTTTTGAATATATTATAAGGAGCTCGCTGATGGCGAGATCGACGCGGTTAGCCCATCTACTAGAAGCCCGCTGAAGGCAAGATCAAGCCGCCGACGGCGAGACAATTGAAAAGAGCCAAAATACATTGAACCTGGATGCTTTTTGAAGAGGTGCTTAAGCAACATTTGGAGATTTGAACCCTTCTATAAATAGAGACGAATTCTAGTCAGTGGTGTGTCAGTTTTGCGTCATTTGTGTGGAAGTTAAGTGTAATTTAAGAGTCTTTTTAGTGAGTAGATAAAGTGTTTAACGTTTTGGTGTCTGTATCTTAGAAGGAAGAGTCAAAGGAACTTCGAGAGTACTGCAGGGAGAAGAATTGAGATAAGTATATTTGTTATTTGTTTGTTAACTTTAATGAAATCCATGCTTTGTGTTACTTTTCTCATGCATTCTGAGTAGTTTTCTTAGTCTTTCTCATTGTTATTGAGATTTTGTGAAATGATGAATTAAAGTAGTTGTGCCCTAAAAATATAGAAATTGTGCTAATCTTTTACTTAAATCTTAATTTACTTTCAATCTGGCCAATTGATTTGTTAACATATTTTGAATTATCAACTATAGTAAATATTACATCTAAGATTCAGGGAAGTAAAAAGTCTTGGAAGGAGGGTGCAAATAAATAGGGAAATATTAACTATCGGGCATAGAATTGGACATTTTAGTGTGAAAGACTAAAATATTCAATTCGGTCTTAATGTTTGGGAGCTGAAGTGTAGATGTTAGCCCTCAGGCGAGGGGAACGTGGGAGCTCTGAAGTGGCAGTCGGTATCCTCCCAGCCTAGTCGTAAATTCAGTAATCAAACATAAGACTAGTCAATGTTCTTTGCACCTGGACCAAAGGGTAAAAAATAGAAATGCTCATATTTGGCACAATACAATTAAAAACTTATTTAATTCTTCATTCACTTAATTCTCTAAAACAAGGAGAAAGATACTTTTTCTGAAATCTTATATTCAACCTTTAAAGCATTAAAAGAATTAGAAAACAAAAGAGAGAAATTATAAATTTAACACAAATGGCAAATAATCCAGAAATTGAAAATATAAATTAATAAAGACCATTAATAGATTATGCCAACCCTACATTAGATGAAATTCACCTAACTATTTAAAACCCTGATATAGCTGCTAACTCATTTGAACTTAAACCTGCAATTATCCAAATGATACAAAATAATCAATTTAGTGGTTCACCTAATAAAGATCATAATTTACATCTTGCTAGTTTTTTGGAACTATGTGCTACTTTTAAATATGAAGGAGTATCTAATGATGCTATTAGACTTAGGCTTTTTCCTTTTTCTTTAAGGGATAAGGCTAAGATGTGGTTAAATTCATTAGCACCTGGATCTATTAAAACTTGGTGAGAATTATCACAAAAATTTCTATCCAAATATTTTCCTCCTTCGAAAACTACAAAATTTAGAAGTGATATAACATCTTTTAGTCAGTTTGATGGAGAATCCATATATGAAGCTTGAGAGAGATTTAAAGAACTTCTTAGGAAATGCTCACATCATGCATTACCAGATTGGTTAATTATACAAACTTTTTACAATGGATTAGTAGGATCTCTTAGATCAATCATTGATGCTGCTGCTGGAGGTTCATTAATGTCAAAACCATTTGATGAAGCCTATGCGTTAATCAAAGAAATGACTACTAATAATTTTCAATGGTCTGCTGAAAGAATAAATCCTAAAAAAATAGTTAGTGTTCATGAAAATGATGCAATATCTATGTTAGCTTCTCAAATTGCTGCTATATCAAAGAAATTAGATCATTTTGGAATGAATTACTCTCCTACTATGTTAGAAGAAAACTCATTTGGACAAATTATAGATTCCCAATCTCCTTATGAAACTATAAATGCTATTAATAATAGACCCAATAATCCTTATGCCAATTATTATAATCCTGGTTGGAAGAATCATCCAAATTTTAATTGGAATGACAATACAGCTAATCAACATTGGATGGACAACTCTATAGGAAATCCACCTAATCAAGGAAATAAAAATTATAAATGTTCTTATCCACCTGGATTAAATAACAATCAATTTAAAGAAAAGAAGTTATCTATAGAAGAATTAATATTGAGCATGGGTCAGCACTTGCAAAATCACGGAAATCAATTACAAATTTAAGGAAATCAATTACAAAATCAAGGAACAACAATTAAAAATATTGAAACTCAACAATTAAAAATATCTGATATTTTACCACTTATGTTAACTTTGCAACAACAAAAAAAATTCATTCATGATGCTAAAACATATTTTTGGGATGAACCATATTTATATAAGCAATGTAAGAATCTTATAATTAGAAGATGCGTGCCTTATGAAGAAACAGAACAAATCATTCAGATGTCGACATTATTTTTAGGTTATGTGTTTTATTTTAAAAGGGGGTCGCCTAACAGAAATTGTCGGTGAATTTTTAATTTAATTTAAATAAATAATTTGAAAAGTAGTATTTAATTTTAAAAATAATTTTTAAATTTGAAGATTTTAAGATATGAAATCAAACCGATCTCACATCCCAAATAGTTTATATAAACGAGCACCGTACCACAAACCGTGTATCTATCCCGAAGAATAGGCACAATCGCTTCGACGATGGGGCTCGATTAAATAAACTAGAAGATTTGTGACATCCGTTTGGTCCGCGAACCAATTTTATAAGCCGACAAGTTCCCCGCTTTAATATAAATGAATTAAGCAGGATTTATATTACTCCGGTTCTTAAAGTTCCCTATAAGGGCAAGCCCCTATAGTTAATTACATCTTAAATGACGGGAATCATTTAAGAAAACTCTCGATAATGATCGATGGATTCGCTCTCAAGAATTTCAAAGTTTAAGGTTTTCAAAGGATTGAATTTTGGATTTTCAATAGGGAATGAATCAAATTTGGAAGATTTTGTTTTGGGAATTCAAAGGAAGAAAAGTAGGAGAAATTACGATTCGAAGCGAACTTCGTAATTTCCCGACTATCCTATTTGTTTCGGCTTGAATTTAAGAAGGTCCTAATATTTATTTAATATTTTGATCTCGTCAATTTTAGTTAATTAGACTTATATTTATATGATAGAATCATACAAATAGCTCGGAAGATGTGAGGGTTTATGTCGTATCGGACGACTACCTCGGAATCCTAAGTCCTATTAGGGCTTATATTGCACAGCAAGGTCCGTACAAAGGCCTAAAAGAACAGGTGAGGATTTATGTCGCACTAGGCGGACTACCTCGAATCCTATGGCTTCGTTGTTTAAACTAAAGAATAGCTTTGCCGATGTAGATTCAAGTTTTGCCGACGACGATGGCCGTGCTGCCCACCATGCTCCAAGCTCCTTGTTGTTGCAGAGTTTTAGTTTTAGAAGTCATAAATCAGGGGATGAGAAAAGTGTTTTGGTTTTGGGCTTGGATTTCAACTCTGAAATTGAGCTCACAGAGAAGAAATGGCAGGGGAATTTCAGTGGGGATCAAGTGCTCTGTGTATGGGGAGTAGTCTGGAACAATTTTGGCAGAGTTTCCTTAAGGTTTGTTTCAGCACCTCTCTTGGCCGAGAGGGGTGGTGTTTAAATAGGAGAGGGTGGAGGGCCTCCCGGGAGAGTTAGGGCTTGGGATCAGCTGCTCTGGCACGGGAAGAACAGCCTACAATGGCCACCGGGATGGGGCGGCTCAGCAAGGGAGAATTCCAAAGTTGGCTCACATGCGAGCTCTCGGCCATGGTGTTTTTCGGCGGCCTCGGTGGCCGGCCGGCCGTGCATGGGTCACCCTCAAGGTCGTAGGTCGTGGACTGGACTTGGTGCAAGCAATCGGCAAACGCCATGTGTAAAGGCTTTGATCCAAAGTGGAATGGGGCATGGCTAGTTTTGAGTCTAAATGGGTCAACCCACCCATTTGGGCTTGGTGCACCCCTCAAGGTGGCTTTGGATGCCGTGGGGAATCAAAGGGATCACTGGTTTGGCATGGAGAAGTCTCCATCCAAATATATTCGGATTAAATTTAAGTTTAGTGTGAAACATGATTAAGGCTAATGAGCTTTAGGGATTAAGGAAAGCCCTCCCTCTTCTTACCCAATATGGCATGGTGGAGTGTCCAAGGCTCTCATGGCTCACATGTGGCTCATGCATGGCTTCATGGCTCACCTTTGGCTTGGCAAAAGTCTGGTCAATTTCATGAAAATGGATTTTAGGAATTTTTGGTAATTTGATGGAAATTTGTATGAAACTTGATTTGGAATGATTTGATGATGAATTTAGGACTTAGGGAATGGCTTTTATTAAGTGGATGGCAAGTGGAGATGTCATGTGGGCTTTAGGGTAGATTTTGGGCTTTTTGAAATGGTTTTAGATGGGCTTTTAAGATGGTTTAGGAAAGTGGGCTTTTGAATTTTAAAATGGATTTTGGGATGAAATTTTGGTAAAGGCTTGGGCTAAATAATTGTTGGGTTTAGCTCATGGATGTGTCATGAGTGACTTGAAGCAAATTGGGGGTTATTTGGGTTTGAATTGGGTTGAATTTGGGTTCTTTTGGTGAATGGGCCAATATAGGTCCAAGTGGGCCAAGTTGGGCCAATGTTGGGCTAGGGTTGAAATTGATGTAAAATTAATGTTGAGAAATGTTTATGGGAGTGTTTCAAAGAAGTTTTGACTTTGGTTGGGCTTTGATTTTGGGGTTTGGGCTCATTTGGGTTAGGTTTGGGTTTAGGTCAAAATGGGGCCTTTTTGGCTTTGGGTTGAATTTGAGTGGGATTTGGGTCTAAATTTTGGGCAAATCATGTTAGTGTTTTTCTTGTGGGGATGCCAAGGAAGATTTAGAAAAGATTTGGGGTTAATTGGAGTTAAATTGGGTGAGTTTGGGCTAGGTTTGGGTCATGGGTCCAAATTGGGCTTTAAGGCCAAAAGTGAAATTGGATCCAAATTTCAATCAAATTGAACTTGGATTTGGTCTAGATTGGTGTTGGGAATGTTGAATTGAAGTTTAGAATTGAATTGGACCAGAATTTGGGTCAATTGGATAGGTTTGGTTTGACATTGGGTTCACTTAGGGTTAAAATGGGTCAAATTGGGTGGTTTGACAAAAGTAGGGTGAATTGATAAAATTGGCCCATAGTGTAGTTGAAAAAAATGAAATTGGGAATATTTGGGATTTTCTAGAATTTTCTGGGAATTTTCTGAATTTTTAGGATTTTGGGTCAAGAGGGGTATTTTGGGTATTTGGAGGGTATTGAGAGGTATTTTTGGAATTTTTGGTATTTTTGGGTATGGATGATCAATTTGAGTGATATGGGAATGCTTGGGATTGATTTTGAGGAATTTTGGGTAATTTAGATGATTTTTGGAGGATTTCGAGGGTTTTGGATAAGTTAGGCGGGTGTATGGTCCCGGGGGTCAAAAATTGAAAATTTGGAAAATTGAAGATTAGGTGAATTTGAGTGGAATGAAATCATTTTGGTAGAGCCATGAAGCCATATCAAGCTCATATAAGCCATGAGGGGACTCATTTGAGGCATCCACTATGTTGTTCCTAACCCTCTTAGCCAAGGGCTTAGGGGTTAAGGACCATCCATGTGAATCACCTTTATGAGTCAGGAGGTCAAGTTAGGTATGGGTGTGTTTCTAGGATGTGTGTGAAAGTGTAGTGTATAGGTGTAGTGTGTGTGTAAGTCAGCTCCTTCACGAGACCAGGTCACCCAGGGTAGTCCTAAGGCCAAAGAGTCCTATAGGAACTCATCCTTTAAACTTCCACATTCGATTTCAACCCTCTAGGTGATTAGGGGTCTATAGTCAAGTTTGTGGAGTTTGAAGGGAGTTTAGAAGTGGTTTGAAATTCTAGAAGGTGGATCCCGATTCTAGTCCTCTAAGATAGTCAAAGGGAAAGCCTAAGGCTAGATCCTGAAGTACTTAAAGAGAAGAAGAGAAGACCTCATCAAAAATGAGGTCAACAAATGGACCCCCAATAGGTGTGGTGAGCTGACGGAGCACACCGCGCGTATTGGTGTTGACCGAAGCGATCAACAAAACCAACACAGATGTCCAAGTGACAAACTTAGGACGAAGTAGAAGAATTTCCGCTGGGGAGTACGAGGTAAATCTCGAAGATTGAAGATTCCAGAACTCTCGCTGGGAAAAAAAAAGGAGGTGAATTTCAGATCACAAGATTTTAAGAGATTGGATCTTAGATTCGTTTTATTTTTTATTTCAAGTTTTAATTATGAGTTTAAATTTCGATTTGTGTTTCAATTTTGGTTTTATGCGGAGAAAAGAGTAGGGCTAAGGCCCACCCGAATGCATTTGTATGCTGAGAAGGAAGCAGGACTTAACCTATTCCATATGTGTATGCTGAGATGGATTAATACTGAGCCTATCCCAAATGCCGAGGAAGAATGGGACAAAGCCTATCCAAAATGCAGAGTGCTTTAATTTCAATTTCTTGCTGAGAGGATCAAATTTTTAGATTGCTGAGAAAGGAGTAGGACTGTACCTATCCCGAGTACTGAGAATTGCAGAGAAGGGAGTAGGGCGAAAGCCTATCCCGAATGCTGAGATTGCTGAGATGGGAGTAGGGCGGAAGCCTATCCCGAACCGAATGCTGAGATTGCTGAGATGGGAGTAGGGCGGAAGCCTATCCCGAATGCCGAGATTCGTCGAGATGGGAGTACGGCGGAAGCCTATCCCGAAATGCCGAGATTGCGTCGAGATGGGAGTACGGCGGAAGCCTATCCCGAATGTCGAGATTGCTCGAGAATATGCCGGAGAATTCGATGGAGATTGCTCGAGAATGCCGAGAATATGTTGAAATTGCCGAGATTCGTCTGAGAATATGCCTGAGAATTGCTTTGGGAAGGGAGTAGGGCGGAAGCTCTATCCCAAGTGCCGAGAATTGCAGAGATTCTGCGAATGCGAGACATTTGAAGAATTTCTGCCGACTTACTGTCGAGACTGAAGAATTTTGTTGAAATTTATTTATGCAGAGATCGAGGGGAATTTTGCTGAGGTCTATGGGGAATTTTTGTTGAGATTCAGTTTATGCAGTGGTTGTGAAAAATTTTGTTGATATTTGATTTATGCTATGACTATGAAGAATTTTACTGAGATTTGGCTTATGCTGAGATTTGAGAAAGATTTTGTTGATATTTGGGAATGCAGAGTTTTATGAATGCAGAGACTGAACATATTGCTGAGATTTATGAATGCAGAGATTGTGAAAACATATTGTAAAGTGCAGAGAATGTTTGTAGAAGTTCATGCAGTGCTGAATTTTATTGAAATGCTTGTGCAGAGATTTTGAAAATTCACAAGGTGCAAAGTTCTTTTGTTTTGTTCAAATGTTGACTTTTATTTTGTTTGATGCAGAGTTTTATTTAGTTTCATTTGTTTTAAGAGCTGGACCAGCTTTAGACAAGTGCGACATCGGTGCTTCGTAGGACAAGAAATTGTCTCGAAGCATCACGATGTGCAGTACTTCTCGAGGTATCGTCCACTCGATCGAAGGTACGTGTAGAGAATAACTCCCTTTAAGGTGCTTATCGGAATCACATTCTTTCAAGTATCTATAAAGGTGTGTTATCTCTAAGGATGTCATTGTTGAGGAGGACAAAAGTCCGTAGTTTCGTTTGTAGCGGTCATCATTTGATTTGTTGCGGATTCTGTAAAGGTTGTTGAAGTTGTCTTTGAGAAGTATTTCTGGCGTTTTTCGAGTTGAAGTTGAAGTTGAAGTTGTAGTTGCCGGGCACTGAAATTATACAAGTTTTCTTTAGGAAGTCGCTCTGAAGTTCTTCGAATTGACATTGAAGTTGTATTTCGTTGTGCTGCTGAAGGATAAGACTTCAAGGTTAAATTTCCGTTAATTGCTAATAACGTTGTCATTCCTTTAATTCTTTCTTTCTGGGCCTAAGCAGATCCCAAAATTTCTGTTCACGTGATCAAAAATATTTTTCACTGTTCAAAGATATTTCTGAGCCAATTAATGACCGGCCAAAAGGTATAGAATCACTCGACTCTCTCCAAAGCATAATATCGGAGGAAACTTCTTAAGGTAGCCTTTCAAGTTTCATTAATCGGAGGAAGATTAAGACACCAATTTTTGGTTATATGCTTGCCTCAAGCTTCTTCTCAGGGAGCATTCTTTTTCTTTTTTTCTTTTTCTTTTTTTTCTCTTTTTTTTATTGAGCTTTTCGCTCTCATTTTTTTATTGAGGATTATTATATCTAGTGAAA
The DNA here is from genome assembly GCA_022702705.1 of Papilionanthe hookeriana x Papilionanthe teres. Lineage (NCBI taxonomy): Eukaryota > Viridiplantae > Streptophyta > Magnoliopsida > Asparagales > Orchidaceae > Papilionanthe > Papilionanthe hookeriana x Papilionanthe teres. The sequence continues at coordinate 2,117,579 of CM040435.1, forward strand.
CACAGATTAAAGATTTTGAATGTCTGGATTGTGACACCAATTTTTGATTGTGTGCTCACCTCAAGCTTCTCCTCAGGAACACCCTTTTTTTTTTGCTCCTTTTGTTTTCTGAGAATTACTGTATCTGGTAAGACATATTTCTGTTAAAGATTTTGAATGCCAAAAACTTCCCCAATTAATAATTCTGAAATGTCCCTTAATATGAATCCCGGGATATTATAACTTTTTCGAAAGTCCGGACCCAGCCACATGGCGGGAAATTAAAAGGCCCTTGATATCCCGGATCAATTACTAGTATTTCAACCACACTACTTCATTTTGAAATCAATTTAGGACCCAGTCCAAATTCCTTAAAGTAAATGACTCAGTTATTAGAGCATTAATTTCATTCTTCCCCGAAACCATAGTCTTAGCAAAATATCCAAATTTAAGCTTTCCAAACATTGAGCGCTTCCGGACAAAAACAAACTCTTTGTCATTCATTCATTGCAGTAAGAAGGATGGTACAGACCAATACTGATCGTGCTAATATCTTCTTTCAGCGTCAAAAGTAATAGCAACCAAAAAGTGTCACGTCCGTTGTCAGCTGCGTAGGAACCAATTGAAGCAAACAAATCGCTTGAAATCATATTGATATAACTTATTTCAAGTTCCTTTCAAATATTCATCAGGGATTGTTACGCTTCCATTCTCGAAGTTTTTCTCCAGCCATTCTTTGAAACTGATACAGCCTTCAATGGTGTGCCCAAGCATTCTGTGATATGGGCAATAGTTGGGATGATTCTTCTTGTTAACTTCCGTCGGTTTCTTTGCCTCGTGCAATCCGAACTTGGGCTTCTTAATCAAATTCCGAAACATCTTTTCCATCGCCTCATCTTTGAAAGAATATACTCGCTTAGTTTCTTGGCCGTAGACGGACCCTCGTCTTCCATCCATCCGAAGCGACCACCGTTGAGACGACCGCTGATAGTATCGTTGTCGAGGCCGTTCAATCTAGATCCGCATCGGTCGCTTGCCTTTATCCACCACTCGCCATTGTCTCGTACTCCTCAAATGTCTCGACCGGCTCTAGTTTTTTAGAATTTTCTCGGAAAACCCAATCTGTTGGCTTCCTCTTGCAAACTTCCGACTTTGCAAAGTAGTTTCTCGAACGTTTTGATTGTGAATCCTTTGAGGAGAAATGCAACCGGTCCATGGATGCTCTTTAAGAGAATTTCAACCGCATGTTGCTCCCGGAGCCGTGGCTCACACTTCGAGCTTAAATTTCTCCATCGCAAAATGTAGTCTACCAATGTTTCGGTCGACTTTTGTCGCTCCACCACAAGATCACCGATGGTGATATGGTGTCTAGCTCCAGCGAACCACTTGACAAAGAGGTCTTCCAATTCTACGAACGTTCTCACCGAACCATTTAGCAGCTCTGCGTACTCGCCGAATGCAACCCCGAAAGGCTATTCACAAATCGACGACACAACAATGCATCGCTACCCCCGCGTTGCGACAACTTGCTCGAAAGTGTGCAACATGTCTGTCGGGGTTTCCGGTACCATCAAAAATCTTGAACCGAGGTGATACGAAACCTCCGGGATATTGGACAAGCATCAAACTCTTCGAGGTATGGTCTACCCTTCGGAATCGATGTTCGTTCTTTAGATCGAGCCGTGGCTTCTCTCACTGCTCGTTCCACCATTTGCTTAATGTCTTGTTCTCAGTACTGGACCTCGAACCGAATCCCTCTTCGTTGTACATCGACGGTGAACTCCCTTCTTTCATCCGTAACATTAATGGTCTCTAGTTGGTTTGTTTCCGGAGGTGTTATTCGCGGTGATTGTGACTTTCCTCGAATTGTGGCCATAGCAGTCATCACTTCTTCTAGTTGCTTCTTCAAATGGTTGATATGTTCATCTCGTTGTTGAATGGCCCTTTGCCAATCCTCTGCGGCGTTCTCTTCACCAAAAGGCGTAGTGTCGCTCGCAGATAATGTTGATTGGGTCTCGACGACGTCGATTTCTGCGAATTCACCTTCCATGAAATCTGCTAGTTCGTAATCTTCCTCTTCAATGTTGTTTTTCTGATCTTTAGACAGCTTGTGCAATGTTAGCTCGAAGCTTTTCCATGACCTCCTCAATTGACTATCATTTGATAACTTTAAGGTCAGCTGAAGATTTTCGAGAAACATCACTTATTTTCCCAAGCACCAGCGTCGTCGCATAGAAATTAATTAAATCATCCGAAATCATATTTACATAACCTTTTTCAGAGTTCTTTTAAATATTCTTCCCGGATTACCACCTTTCCACTTCGAAATTCTCCTCAAGCCAATCCTTGAAGTCGAAGCAGCTCCTCAATGGTGTGTCCAACGAACTCGTGGTATGGGCGTACTTGGATGTCCTTTCTTGTTGATCTCGTCGGGTTTCTTCGGCTCGGTAGTCCGAATTCTGGCCTCTTGATTAGATTTTTGAAAATCTTTGCCACGACATCATCCTTGAAGGAATAGTTTCGTGTAACTCGATCCGACGTTGTTGGAACCTTTCTTTCGCCTATCTCAGATACGTCTCATCTCGGAACAATCGTTCTTCGCACCGTTGCAAGTGCTGTTGCGGCTGCTTGACTTTCAGAATCCCTTGATCGCGTTTCCATTCTTGTGCCTTTGTCATTTGTACGGACTTCAAATCAGACCCAATCTTGAACTTAGAAGACGGCAAAACACAAGCATCAACTGACTCTTCCTCATGTAGAATATCTTTTCCTTTAATCAGCGGGGCGACTGGTACAGCGGTAATGAATCCGACAGTAGGAGCAGAAATAGCTTTAGGAGACGTCCCAACGCTTGTAATGACAACAGAGTTCTTTTCAATCCATTCCTTCTTTGGCATGGGAAGTTCCTCAACAGACTTCAGGTTGAACATTACAATAGGCTTAACGGACTTGCAATAGCCACATCCCCAAACTTAACTTCAACATCGTTGAACCCTTGTCCAAACTTGATGACTGACGGATCGAGCAGCTCATCCCTACCGACGGTGAACTCTACTCCGGAGGCGAAAGAAAAGATCAACTTCGGTGAAGACATTGTCCCCGTCACTTGAAGAAATCCCGTAAGTCAGTGACGTCCCGTGTCTTGTAATTTCAGCGGTAATACTCAAGTTAACGCACTTGTCCTGTAAACTGGGCATCCTTTAAAATTTATTCATGTGAATTTTTTTTTATCTCAAAATTTTGCATTTTGTTTTATTATTGTGTATTCGATGGGTTTTCAGAATTTTATTTTGAATTGAAATTTTAACAAAATTTTATTTTGTTTAGAGTTTATTGGAAGGTTTTTAGAGCGGAATTTCAGTTTGACATGTTTACAACAAGTCAAACCTAAAGAGGAATGAAGTATCGGACCCAGTCCGAGATTTAGAGGAGGTCGAATTTACATTAAAATCACATGAATAGATCGATCCTATTCTAACACACCTATTGGGGGTCTACCTCGCCTCTTTAGGGAGGTGGGAGGATTCCAGAACCTCTCTGTTTAGGGGTGTCTAAACAGTGGCTCAAGAATCCAAAAAGGAGTTGACTATACTCACTCAAGATAGAAATGAGCGGGGTACGTCAATGGAAAGAATAATAGTTTGGTCCACTAGGGGCATGGACTCACTACAGATTTATGAAAGCAAAACCATCTGATCAAAATGGAGAGAGAAACTTTTCCCCAACGGAGTCGCCAGAAATTGTCGGCATTATTTTTAGGTTATGTGTTTTATTTTAAAAGGGGGTCGCCTAACAGAAATTGTCGGCGAATTTTTAATTTAATTTAAATAAATAATTTGAAAAGTAGTATTTGATTTTAAAAATAATTTTTAAATTTGAAGATTTTAAGATATGAAATCAAACCGATCTCACATCCCGAATAGTTTATATAAACGAGCACCGTACCACAAACCGTGTATCTATCCCGAAGAATAGGCACACTGCTCGACAAGGGGCTCGATTAAATAAACTAGAAGATTTGTGACATCCGTTTGGTCTGCGAACCAATTTTATAAGCGACAAGTTCCCCTGCTTAATATAAACGAATTAAGTAGGGTTTATATTACTCGGGTTCTTAAAGTTCCCTATAAGGGCAAGCCCCTATAGTTAATTACATCTTAAATGACGGGAATCATTTAAGAAAACTCTCGATAATGATCAGTGATTCTGCTCTCAAGAATTTCAAAGTTTAAGGTTTTCAAAGGATTGGATTTTGGATTTTTCAATAGGGAATGAATCAAATTTGGAAGATTTTGTTTTGGGAGTTCAAAGGAAGAAAAGTAGGAGAAATTACAGATTCGAAGCGAACTTCGGTAATTTCCCGACTATCCTATTTGTTTGGCTTGAATTTAAGAAGGTCCTAATATTTATTTAATATTTTGATCTTGTCAATTTTAGTTAATTAGGACTTATATTTATATGATAGAATCATACAAATAGCACTGGAAGATGTGAGGGTTTATGTCGTATCGGACGACTACCTCGGAATCCTAAGTCCGGTTAGGGCTTATATTGCATGACAGTACTGTACAAATGCCTAAAAGAACAGGTGAGGATTTATGTCGCACTAGGCGGACTACCTCGAATCCTATGGCTTGTTGTTTAAACTAAAGAATAGTTTTGTTGATGTAGATTCAAGTTTTGCTGACGACGATGGCCGTGCTGCCCACCATGCTCCAAGCTCCTTGTTGTTGCAGAGTTTTAGTTTTAGAAGTCATAAATCAGGGGATGAGAAAAGTGTTTTGGTTTTGGGCTTGGATTTCAACTCTGAAATTGAGCTCACAGAGAAGAAATGGCGAGGGAATTTCGGTGGGGATCGAAGTGCTCGTGTATGGGGAGTAGTACTGGAACAATTTTGGCGGAGTTTCCTTAAGGTTTGTTTCAGCACCTCTCTTGGCCGAGAGGGGTGGTGTTTAAATAGGAGAGGGTGGAGGGCCTCCCGTGGAGAGCTAGGGCTTGGGATCATCTCGCTCACGGGCATGGGAAGAACATTACTGATGGCCACGCGGGGATGGGGCGGCTCAGCGAGGGAGAATTCCAAAGTCGGCTCACATGCGAGCTCTCGACCATGGTGTTTTTCGGCGGCTCGGTGGCCGGCCGGCTGAGCATGGGTCACCCTCGAGGTCGGGTAGGTCGTATAGGACTTGGTGCGAAGCAATCGGCAAACGCCATGTGTAAAGGCTTTGATCCAAAGTGGAATGGGGCATGGCTAGTTTTGAGTCTAAATGGGTCAACCCACCCATTTGGGCTTGGTGCGCCCTCAAGGTGGCTTTGGATGCTGTGGGGAATCAAAGGGATCAGCTCGGTTTGGCATGGAGAAGTCTCCATCCAAATATATTTGGATTAAATTTAAGTTTAGGTGAAACATGATTAAGGCTAATGAGCTTTAGGGATTAAGGAAAGCCCTCCCTCTTCTTACCCAATATGGCATGGTGGAGTGTCCAAGGCTCTCATGGCTCACATGTGGCTCATGCATGGCTTCATGGCTCACCTTTGGCTTGGCAAAAGTTTTGGTCAATTTCATGAAAATGGATTTTAGGAATTTTTGGTAATTTGATGGAAATTTGTATGAAACTTGATTTGGAATGATTTGATGATGAATTTAGGACTTAGGGAATGGCTTTTATTAAGTGGATGGCAAGTGGAGATGTCATGTGGGCTTTAGGGTAGATTTTGGGCTTTTTGAAATGGTTTTAGATGGGCTTTTAAGATGGTTTAGGAAAGTGGGCTTTTGAATTTTAAAATGGATTTTGGGATGAAATTTTGGTAAAGGCTTGGGCTAAATAATTGTTGGGTTTAGCTCATGGATGTGTCATGAGTGACTTGAAGCAAATTGGGGGTTATTTGGGTTTGAATTGGGTTGAATTTGGGTTCTTTTGGTGAATGGGCCAATATAGGCCCAAGTGGGCCAAGTTAGGCCAATGTTGGGCTAGGGTTGAAATTGATGTAAAATTAATGTTGAGAAATGTTTATGGGAGTGTTTCAAAGAAGTTTTGACTTTGGTTGGGCTTTGATTTTGGGGTTTGGGCTCATTTGGGTTAGGTTTGGGTTTAGGTCAAAATTGGGCCTTTTTGGCTTTGGGTTGAATTTGAGTGGGATTTGGGTCTAAATTTTGGGCAAATCATGTTAGTTTTTTGCTTGTTGGGATTCCAAGGAAGATTTAGAAAAGATTTGGGGTTAATTGGAGTTAAATTGGGTGAGTTTGGGCTAGGTTTGGGTCATGGGTCCAAATTGGGCTTTAAGGCCAAAAGTGAAATTGGATCCAAATTTCAATCAAATTGAACTTGGATTTGGTCTAGATTGGTGTTGGGAATGTTGAATGGAAGTTTAGAATTGAATTGGACGAGAATTTGGGTCAATTGGATAGGTTTGGTTTGACATTGGGTTCACTTAGGGTTGAAATGGGTCAAATTGGGGGTTTTGACAAAAGTAGGGTGAATTGATAAAATTGGCCCATGGTGTAGTTGAACAAAATGAAATTCGGAATATTTGGGATTTTCTGGAATTTTCTGGGAATTTTTTGAATTTTTGGGATTTTGGGTCAAGAGGGGTATTTTGGGTATTTGGAGGGTATTGGGAGGTATTTTTGGAATTTTTTGTATTTTTGGGTATGGATGATCAATTTGAGTGATATGGGAATGCTTGGGATTGATTTTGAGGAATTTTGGGTAATTTAGATGATTTTGGAGGATTTCCAGGGTTTTGGATAAGTTAGGCGGGTGTAGGGTCCCGGGGGTCAAAAATTGAAAATTTGGAAAATTGAAGATTAGGTGATTTTGAGTGGGATGAAATTATTTTGGTTGAGCCATGAAGCCATATCAAGCCCATATAAGCCATGAGGGGACTCATTTGAGGCATCCACTATGTTGTTCCTAACCCTCTTAGCCAAGGGCTTAGGGGTTAAGGACCATCCATGTGAATCACCTTTATGAGTCAGGAGGTCAAGTTAGTTATGGGTGTGTTTCTAGGATGTGTGTGAAAGTATAGTGTATAGGTGTAGTGTGTGTGTAAGTCAGCCCTTCACAAGCACTGGGCCACCTGGGGTAGTCCTAAGGCCAAAGAGTCCTATAGGAACTCATCCTTTAAACTTCCACATTTCGATTTCAACCCTCTGAGTGATTAGGGGTCTATAGTCAAGTTTGTGGAGTTTGAAGGGAGTTTAGAAGTGGTTTGAAATTCTAGAAGGTGGATCCCAATTCTAGTCCTCTAAGATAGTCAAAGGGAAAGCCTAAGGCTAGATCCTAAGTACTAAAGAGAAGAAGAGAAGACCTCATAAAAAATGAGGTCAACATCAGAAATGTCATGATTTGGAGGACATTTTGGAACAGATAAAACTGCTTATAAAATTTTACAATCTGGATTTTATTGGCCTACTCTTTTTAGAGATATTTATAGATATATCAGAACTTGCGATAGATGCAAACGAGTAGGTAATATATCTGAAGAAATGAAATGCTTCTAAATTTTATATTAGAAGTCGAGATTTTCGATGTTTGGGGATTAGATTTTATGAGACCATTTGTTCCTTCATTTGGAAACTCGTATATATTAGTTGTTGTTGATTATGTTTCTAAATGGATTGAAGCACAAGCTTTACCTCGATGTGACGCTGAGAGTGTTTCAAAATTTCTAATGAAAAATATTTTTACTAGATTTGGAATGCCGAGAGTGATTATCACTGACGGAGGATCTCATATTAGAAATAAATATATTCACAAACTAGTAGAAAAATTTAACATTATTCATAAAATATCAACTGCTTATCATCCACAAACTAGTGGATTAGCTGAAGTTTCTAATCGAGAAATTAAACATATTTTAGAAAAGACTGTAAACCCTAATATATTGGATTGGTCTATAAGATTAGACACTGCATTATGGGTATACAGAACTGCATATATAACTCCGATTGGAATGACTCCTTACAAGCTTATTTATGGAAAGACTTGTCACTTACCAGTTGAATTAGAACATAAAGCTTATTGGGCAATTAAAAAATTTAATTATAATATGAAAGAAGCTGGTGAGAAGAGATTATTGCAATTAAATGAATTAGATGAATTAAGAAATGAATCTTATCATAATGATATAATTTATAAAGAAAAAATGAAATTATGGCATGATCAGAAGATTAACCTGAAAAATTTTGAGTCAGAACAAGAAGTTTTACTTTATAATAAAAGATTGAAATTATTTCTGGGAAATCGAAATCACGATGGTTAGGGCCTTTCATTATAACTCAAATATTTTCATACGGAACTATAGAAATCAAGATCCAAAACTCGGCATAGATTTAAAGTAAAAGGACATAGATTAAAACCTTATTTTGAAGGGAGAAGACCAAATTTTAAAGAGGTTTTAATGCTCAGTCAACCTGATTACTAACTAAATTAGGTCGGGCTGACGACGTTAAACCAAGCGCTTTATGGGAGGCAACCCATAGTAGTTAATTATGATCTATTTATTAATGTTATTGAAAATTAAAATATAGAATAAATTCTACTCATTTTACTTTTTAGAATCATCACAAAATTTGAATCTATATGAAGAAATCAGAAAATATTCGGACCGAGCGAAAATTGGTCAATTTACCTAATCTCACCGACTGCGAGATCGATCCCACTAACAGCGAGATCGGAGCGCCCAAATTCAGTTTAAATTTATTAACTATCCCGCCAACGGCGAGATTGTTACCGCCGATGGCGAGATAGTTAAAATGTGGGTTTTGTGTGTTATTTTGCGGTTTTGGACGGTTCTAAGGGCATTTCTCTATAAAAAACGTTTAAAACTTCATTTTTACATTATCTTCTTCCTTAGAAACGATTAGAGTCCCTCCAAAACAATCTATTATGGCCTCCAAACCACTAGAAATCACGAAATCCGGAGTTTTTAATGACGAAAGTTCGTCAGTTCTGAGGCTCAACGACAATTCAACAAGGTTTTGATGAGAAGCGCCTGATTAAAGAAAGAGGGTTCGTAAACAGAGGAGTGGAGAATTCAACAACAACAATTGAAGAAATGATTGTTCACCGACGTTGGGAGGTATTCTGCTATACCACATCCGCTCGTAGTCATTCCAATAGAGTCAAGGAATTCAACTCTAATCTGCATGCGATCCATAATGGAAGTGTTTACGTAAGAGGCAGATGGGTAACTTTCACTCCTTCTCGAATCAATGAATTATACTCGATTGAAAATACCCCTGTTTGCCACTATTCAAATTTTGTTCCAACAAGATACAACATGAATGATATATACAGATATCTGACATACGAACCTGATGATTGGGAATTACGAGAATATGGGTACGTTAGTTTTTCTGCGTCACTTCTTAACCCCGTCTCAAAACATTGGCATTTCTTTATTTCATCAAAGTTATTACCCACTATGAGGGTAAACAAAGTCTCGAAGGAATGTGTAATCTTAAATTATTGTATTCAATCTGGATTACCTATTGATGTTGGATCTATTATTATGAAGTCTGCATTAGGATTAATTGTGCATGGGTCGATTCATGGACTTGGACACCCATTAACTATATTTGCTTTATGTAGTCAGTACCAAGTTTCCTATGAAGCTTGGGAAAAAAGTGTTATTGCCTTGGAAACCACTAGATCTGACAGATATGTTTCCTACATTGGATAATAATGATGAAACAGTAATTATTTCTGATCAAGCATCATAAAACAATCCTTTAGTAAAGCCCCTGACTGACATAACAAACCTCATTTTACGGAAACTTAAAGGATTGAAGAACAAACTACAGAATGTGATGAATTCTATTGATAATATTTCTGATTTATTCGATCACATCGATTGGAGAATGAAGGAGCACTTTGACCATACAGGACATCTGGAGGCAAGTTTTATACAACTATTGAGACAGAAAGGGTGGATTGAAGAAGATCTACTGCAGAATTCCCTTTCAGGCCTTTCTATAATTTGTTTGTTCACCTGCGTGTTGACCTCATTTTTGATGAGGTCTTCTCTTCTTCCCTTTAGTACTTAGGATCTAGCCTTAGGCTTTTCCCTTTGACTATCTTAGAGGACTAGAATTGGGACCCACCTTTTAGAAATTCAAACCACTTCTTAACTCCCCGCAAACTCTACAAACTCGTCGTAGACCCCTAATCACCTAGAGGGTTGAAATCAAATGTGGAAGTTTAAAGGATGAGTTCCTACGAGACTCTTTGGCCTTAGGACCGCCCGCAGGTGGCCTGTGCAGTGAAGGAGCCGACTTACACAAACACTACACCTATACACTACACTTTCACACACCTATACCTAACTCGACCTCCCGACTCATGTAGGTGATTCACATGGATGGTCCTTAACCCCTAAGCCCTTGGCTAAGAGGGTTAGGAACAACATAAGTGGATGCCTCAAATGAGTCCATTCATGGCTCATGCGGGCTTGATGTGGCTTCATGGCTCAACCAAAATGATTTCATTCCACTCAAATTTACCCAATTTTCAATTTTCCAAATTTTCAATTTTCCAAATTTTCAATTTTCCAAATTTTCAATTTTCCAAATTTTCAATTTTTGACCCCGGGACCCTACACCCGCTTAGCCTACCCAAAACCCTTAAAATTACCCAAATTTCTCAAAAAATTTCCAAATAACCCAAGATTCCTCAAAATCAATCCCAAACATTTCCATATCACTCAAAGTGATCATCCATACCCAAAAATACCAAAAATTCCAAAAATATCTCCCAATACCCTCCAAATACCCAAAATACCCCTCTTGACCCAAAAATCCAAAAATTCAGAAATTTCCAGAAAATTCCAGAAAATCCCAAATATTCCCAATTTCATTTTGTCCAACTACACCATGGGCCAATTTTGTCAATTTACCCTACTTTTGTCAAAACCCCCACTTGACCCATTTTAACCCAAAGTGAACCCAATGTCAAACCAAACCTATCCAATTGACCCAAATTCTGGTCCAATTCAATTCTAAACTTCAATTCAACATTCCCAACACCAATCTAGACCAAATCCAAGTCCAATTTGATTGACATTTGGATCCAATTTCACTTTTGGCCTTAAAGCCCAATTTAGACCCATGACCCAAACCTAACCCAAACTCACCCAATTCAACTCCAATTAACCCCAAATCTTTTCTAAATCTTCCTTAGCATCCCCACAAGCAAAACACTAACATGATTTGCCCAAAATTTAGACCCAAACCCCACTCAAATTCAACCCAAAGCTAAAAGGCCCAATTTTGCCTAAACCCAAACCTAACCCAAATGAGCCCAAACCCCAAAATCAAAGCCCAACCAAAGTCAAAACCTCATTGAAACACTCCCATAAACATTTCTAAACATTAATTTTACATCAATTTCAACCCTAGCCCAACATTGGCCCAACTTGGCCCACTTGGACCTATATTGGCCCATTCACCAAAAGAACCCAAATTCAACCCAATCCAAACCCAAATCACCCCCAATTTGCTTCAAGTCACTCATGACACATCCATGAGATAAACCCAACAATTATTTGCCCAACCTCTTTACAAAATTTCATCCCAAAATCCATTTTAAAATTCAAAAGCCCACTTTCCTAAACCATCTTAAAAGCCCATCTAAAACCATTTTAAAAAGCCCAAAATCTACCCTAAAGCCCACATGACATCTCCACTTGCCATCCACTTAATAAAAGCCATTCCCTAAGTCCTAAATTCACCATCAAATTATTCCAAATCAAGTTTCATACAAATTTCCATCAAATTACCAAAAATTCCTAAAATCTATTTCCATGAAATCGATCGCACTTTTCCTAAGCCAAAGGTGAGCCATGCAAGCCATGGACAAGCCACATGAAGCCATGGAAGGCTTGACATGTGATCAAGCCATTAATGGCAAAAGGAGGGGCCCCTTTCCTAATCCTCCTTAAACCCTTTTTTACCGTAAGCATGTCACACACTAAACCATGCTTAGCCACCTCATCATGGATGGAGACCACACCATTCTCTCTTGGCTGAAACAAACCTTAAGGAAACTCTGCTAAAATTGTTCCAAACTCCTCCCCATACACAAAGCACTTGATCCCCACTGAGATCCCCCTGCCATTTCTTCTCTGTGAGCTCAATTTCAGAGTTGAAATCTAGGCCCAAAACCAGGACACTTATCCACAGTGAGTCAATCCCCAAATTGATTGGTTCTACACCTTCACCGGACTGGGGAAGATGTCCACCAGCAAAAGCCCCATCTCCAGTGCCACCCAAATTGCTCCACCCTCCAAGCTTTGTGATCGGGCTTGGTCGAAATCCCACCAGCACAATTCACTGCACCGGAGACTTCATCCGGAGCTCACGCGGGATCCAATCGAAGGTGCAACAACCCTCGGATCGAAGCCACACTTCTCCGAGCAAAGGTACGAGCTAATTCTTCATCCCGAGCTTCGGAGATTCTCCATTTCAAATGCTTTAATTTCAATGCATGATCACCGTATAGATGTGTTCGTCTCTTCAAGACGAATCCATGAAAGCATAAGAACATAAAAATCCATTGAGTATCGAGCGAGATATTAGGGATTTAGTGTGGACGGCTCTCGGGTGAGGACACTTGGGACGATGAACGGATGCCGTCCATTCAATACACGCGCGGACGGACGGCCAGGATCGCGCTCGGATCGGGAGACGGTACGAGAACCGCGGGGCCCGGCCGCCGACTCGGATGGCGGCGTCGAATGGGAGCGCGACGCGCGTGCGTTCGGAGATGCCGAGGTTGACGCGGCGCCGCGTGGATAAATAGAAAATTAGGGGTATTTTCTATTTATTTAATTCCCTAAACTTCAAAAATTCATAACTTTGTGTAAGAAAATCAGAAAAATAAAATAAAAATACCCTCTTGCTCAGTGAACAGAGGAGAATAATGTGGAAAAGAAATTATTTAATTTCATCAAGTATTTTATTTTTAATAATTTATTTACTCTCTCGCATATTTTTAATTCTCCATGCATGTATACAATTCACCATGGCATGAGACCATGGGCTTTGAAGCCTCCGAATTCGGGAACATTCCCCGAAATTTCCATAGTCGTGAGGCCATCCCTATGAAGAGTTATTGATTTTTCAAATTCATATTACTGTTTTGAGTATTTTAATTCCAATAATTAGCATGTTGTGAAATAAATTCTAGGAAAATTTGGTGATGTTCCTTATGACCAGAGGACCCTAGGAAAAATATGTTTTGAGTTAGTTCATTTAAAACAACACTAATTGGCTTAAACACCCAAAATAGATCCCTAATTAATTATAGTTAACCATACATCAAATTGACTTGATATCAATTCTCTACTGACCTTTAGGATCAGAGGAACCCACCATAAAAATTTGAAGTCAATTGGACTTGGTTAGCCCTACTAAATGGGTTGATTAAGCCATTTAGTCATTTTAAACTTTAAAAATTCATAACTTTCAAAATACCTTTCAAAAATTCACCAAATTGGTTTTGGAGCCTCTCTGATATCAGGGGAATTTAAGAAAATTAAAATTTCAATTTTCTAAAAAAGTTGATTTTTTTAATATTATTTTAATATTTTAATAATTAAAAATAATAAAAATCACAAAAATAATAAAATTCACCAAAATGTCACATTTTGAATTTTAATCACTTAGGAACAAACCCCATATTTTTCTTAGGTCTATTTAGTGAGATATTAAATTTTAAAGCTCTAGGGTAATTTTAAAATTAAAAAAATGTATTTTCTAGCATTTTCACTAAAATAATTATAATAAATCATAGAAAAATCAGAAAATTGCAAAATTTGATTTTCTGATTTCCTTGATATCAGAGAGATTTTTGAAAAATATAAAATTTATTTTTCAACATTTATTTTATTTTTAAATTAATTAACACTCCAAAACTTAAAATAATTATAATAAAAATAATATAATTCAAAAAATCACCAAAATGGGTCCAAGTGGTCCTCTAGTCATTAGAAATATCCCCTAATTTTCTTAAGGACAGAAACTTTCCCTTGGTCATGTTATTAAATTTTCCTTGGAAATCTCTATTTTCTACCAAAAATAATTATATAAATAAATTAAATACAAAAAATCACATTTTCTCCTCTCATGTCTTTATTGACATATGAGTGAAGTCACATAAAAATTTCAAGTTCATTTGAGTTCAATTTAGTGAGTTATGAAATTATTAAGCTTAAAGGGTAAAGTGGTAATTAAAATTTTAATCCTTAATTAAAACTTTAGGTTTAAAAAAAAATTAATAAGTAAAATATTTGATCCTAATCTGATTTGGATGATTGAAATTTAAATAATTAAAGGGTAGAAACCCATTAAACAATTTCAAAATAATTGAACCTTAATTAAATAATTGATTGAATTTGGAAGAATAATAAAATTGGAATTATTAAAATAGGGATATTATTAGGAAGAAATTTATTCTTTAATTTAAAAATCCCTAAATTAATCATCTCATTAATATTCAATTCTTAATTAAAATGATAACTCAAAAATTCAAAATATTAAAAGACTTAATCGTTAAACTAAAATTAAATTATTAAACTCTTTTAAAATTTCAATTAAAATTAAAAATAAAATTAAATTAAAAATTAAATTAAATTAAGTAAATTAAATTAAATTAAATTAAATTAAATTAAATTAAAATTAAAAGTTGAATTAAATTAAAAATTAAATTAAATAAAATAAAATAAATTAAATTAAATTAAATAAACAAATTAAATTAAATTAAATAACTTAAATTAAATTAAATTAAATTAAATAAATTAAATCAAATTAAATTAAATTAAATTAATAAATAAAATAAAATTAAATTAAGTTAAATTAAATTAAAGATTAAATTAAATTAAATTAAATTAAAATTAAATTAAATTAAATTAAAGTTAAATTAAATTGAATTAAATAACATCACCTAAAACAGAAAGAAATTAAATATAAAGCAACTTGAACACTATTCCAAATTTAAACCCATTAATTGAAATTAAACTAAATCACAAATCATTCGAATACGATTTACCCTCGAAAGCTTTGGTTATTATAACTCCTAAAATGAACATTAAATGAAATGTTACTTCACTTATGTGATATTCAAATGTCCTAGCTTCACCGAGTAAGATAACAACAAAACTTCAATTCTCGACGATTAATTCATTTGTATAATTAAACCCATTCGGACTTAAAACAATCCTAGAAATATTGAAAAGATGTTTAAGATTTGTCTTAAGCACTTCCTCGATATGATAGGATGTTCATAAGAACAATCGAATTTAATTATTCTTTCGATGAAGAAAATCGTCTTCAAACCAAAACACAGGAACCTAGACGTCATAGGGAATGACTAGCTATAGGATTAGGAACTTGGTAGAAAGCCATAACCCTTACCTTAGCTTTACCTAGGAACTTGTTTAAATATTCTAATTGTGTTTTAAGTGCAGCTTGGGATGACGGGAAGACCCTCCAGGTACGCTTTTATTTTATTGCAATTTACTTTCTTGCAATTTACCTTATTGCAATTTCATTAATCGCATCGCACTTACTTTTCTTGCATGATAAACAACCGTTGCATGAAAACACACACCTTTAGGATAGTCCCTAAAACCGAAACCAAAACTAAGTTAAAAGTCATCTGCAAGATAAAATTCACCGCCACAACATTTCAAAATATAAAACAACTCAAAATTTAATCACAAACGTAACACAAAACTACAATTATAATTAAATTAAAACGTCCCGTTGGATGATCGAGAATACCTCGGATGATGTAACCTACATGTTGCTAACGGATTTCCCACTGTCTAAATGAAAGTGTGGAACTCATTCGACTGAGTTTAGCAAATTCATCCGGACTAAGTGAATCCGATAAAAATAATGATGCCGAAGGATGGAACCGTGGGATCTTAACCTATGTCGTTATAATCAACTTTAAGATTTGTTTTAATTAAAACACAAAAAACACTTGGAAATTAAGATTTTCTCTAAACCAAAACACTTTTCTCACCTCCTGATTTATGACTTCTAAAACTAAACCTCTGCGACAACAAGGAGCTCGGAGCATGGTGGGCAGCACGACCATCGTCATCAGCAAAACCTGAGTCTACTTCAACAAAACCTTCTTAGAATCAAATAACTAAGCCATAGGATTTCGAGGTAGTTTGCTTAGTGCAACATAAATCCTCAACCTTTTGTTAGGCATTTGCATTGCAAATTAAGCCCTAACCGGTCTTAGGATTCCGAGGTAGTCGTCCGATACGACATAAACCCTCACATCTTCGAGGCTATTTGTATGATTTTATCATACAAATATAAGTCCTAATTAACTAAAATTGGCAAGGTCAAAACATTAGATAAATATTAGGACTTTCCTAAATTCAAGCCAAACAATAGGATAGTCGGGAAATTATCGAAGTTCACTTCGAATCTGTGATTTCTCCTACCTTTCTTCCTTTGAATTCCCAAAACAAAATGTTCCAAATTCGATCCATTCCCTATTGAAATTCCAAAATTCAATCCTCGAAAACTTAAACTTTGAAATCCTTGAGAGCGAAATTATCGATTATTATCGAGAGTTTTCTTAGGTGATTCCCGTCACTTAAGATATAATTAACTATAGTGGGCTTGCCCTTATAGGGAATTTTAAAGAACCTGTGTAATATAAACCCCGTTTAATGCTTTCATATTAAGCTGGGGAACTTTTCGGCTTATAAAATTGGTTCGCGTACCAAACGGATGTCACAAATCTCCTAGTTTATTTAATCGAGCCCCATCATCAAGTAGTGTGTCTATTCTTCGGGATAGATACACGGTTTGTGGTGCGGTGCTCGTTTGTATAAACTTTTTGGGATGTGAGATCGGTTTGATTTCATATCTTAAAATGTTCAAATTTAAAAATTATTTTTAGAATCAAATACTACCTTTTCAAATTATTTATTAAATTAAAAATTCGTCGACAATTTCTGTAGGCGACCCCTTTTCAAAACACACAACCTAAAAATATGCCGACACTGCGTTCTATTGGAAACATCAGAGAAGAGATCAGTTCAGATTCCGATGAGTAGCATAAATTTCTATTCATATTTTATGTATGTGTGTTGATTTAAATTTAGTGTTTGATTTAGTTTGAACTTTACGTAACTAATCTCAGTTTAGATGAGATTGTATGTTGTTTGTTTAGTCTCAGCACTTAGAGTATCGTAGTGTGGATCGCGATGTCGAGTTAGATGTGTTTGGGTTAATTTGATAAGTCAATTGTAGTTTTGTAATATTTGAAGTTTGTAAGTTCATGGATTTCATTTATAAAGTTATAATGTTTGTGTTATGTGAATTTATGTGTTAATATAGTATCTAATCATGATGAAGTATAATCTAAAGTGACCGTACATTATTGAGGCTTAAAATGGATTGAAAACATTATCAATATTAAAAATATTAAATTTTCGGAAACCTCACCAGATCTCCACGAAGGATGGAGATCTGGGACTATGAGCTATGTACCTTCTTCGAGTAGAGATATTCCCTCTACCGCTTATGACCCTCCTCCCTATAAGTACTCTTACCCTTCGAGATTCGATGAATGAGATGACTCTATGGGGAAAATTTTCGAGAAAATAAAAGAAAAACCGGATCATATCGATCGGAGAATCGGAGAGCTTAAAGAGAAGACATGATTATGACAACGAGTATCTCTAGAGACATTCGTAGTATGAGATGACCTTATTATGATGTCGAGAATCGTTAGAGAGGAGAGCTCGATGTTGTATTTCCCGAGTGCCCCGATATACTCATTACCAGCTAATCCACCCACCGATCACGAAACGACGATATAGTTTGGGACTTTGATGCGGAAGATTAGATGATATGTTTATTTGTTTAGTTATAGACTCTGATGTTGTGATTGTTTGTTTGTTGTTTTAAATTTTAGTATTAATGCTTTAGTATATGAACTTGATTATGATGTAGTGTAGATTGTTTTAATATTTTTGTTAAAGTTATATAATTTTTAAATTTTTAATGTTTTTAGACTGCTATTGTAACCTTCGATTGAATTAGTAAATGTATGTGGATGTAGTATAATATGTTAGTATAAAATGTGGTAGTATTGTGTTAAACTTCTTTACCCAAAGACTTTCTTTAATATTTTGTGTGTAGAAAAATACTAACGAGTACGAGTTAATTAAGCGATGGAAAAGCTTCGTTGAATTTCAAAAAGAATGAAATACCTAAAGCTCGAAGCGTATGATTTAAATATTACGGTTTATTTCCTTTTCACCCTATATAGATAGATAAAAAAATTAAAGCTTGGGGGAGGGAAAAATACAAATTTAATTATTAAATTGTTCTCAATTTACATTTTCAAAATTATTATAAAAATGAATTTTTGTAGTAATTTAATTCAGTAAGCTAGAATTAATTTATTTAATTATTATAGAAAGTTAAGAGAAATACTTTTAATGATTAACTATTTTATAGATTAAGAAATTTAGTTTAAAAGGATAAAAATATAATTAACTATTTAAAGTAAGGAAAACAATATTTTCAAATATGAAATTCTTAAGTATTTAGTTGAGAAAGAAAAGATTGAAACTCAATAAATTAAAAGCTTTGAAATATATATTAAGGAAATGTTTCCATATTCAAATTTAGGAAGTAGGAAAATAAAGTTGAAAATTATTAACATGCTAACCAAAATAAGTGATCGCTCACTTAAAAAAAGGTAAGAAAAAGGGATTGAAAATCAATCCGTAAAGAAAAAGAATATATATATATATATATATATATATATATATATATATATATATATATATATATATATATATATATATATATATATATATATATATAAGTAAGAAGAGAAGCTTGAGTGAAATGCGCCTTATCAAAATCGGCCTATTTGAATCAGCGCAAAGCTGTAAACTTCGATTACATTTTTGAACTTAAATATATGGATTAGTATTTTACTTGAAGTTAGTCTTCGTAAATTACTATCATACGAATATCTTAAGTAATTTAATATTTGAAAAGTATAGTCGTTACTTAAAATAAATAGAGACTAATAATCTTATACTTGAAAACTAAATAACCTTATATCTATAGAATTAGTTTAATTATTTTAAAAACATTTCTATTAAACTTTACTATAATACTTATTTAAATCAAATTTATAGTATTTTTGAATTAAAACTTTACTACAAATAATCATTACTTTTAAGTAGTATTAAAATTACTTGAGTACATAGTAATAGTTAAGTTTGGAGATTTTGACACGAAAAATGTATTGAGAAATTTATACCGATTTTATATGAAATTGCACTTTATAAGAAAAGTATTTCTTATATTTTATTACGGTGAATGAAGATTTATAAGATCACGTAAAAGACAAAAGAAGCGGATTTGGAGCAAAAAAGATTCAAATAGATGAAAATTGAACTATCTCGCCGACTGACGAGAAAAAGCGCCGACGACGAAGTTTTTCCAAAAGTTTTGAATATATTATAATGAGCTCGTCGGACCACGAGATCGAGACTCGTCGACAATGAAATTCAGCATGGTTAACTTCATATTCTAGAAGCCCACCGATGGCGAGATCAAGCCGCCGACGGCGAGACAGTTGAAAAGAGCCAAAACACATTGAACTTGAACTCTTTTTAAAGAGGTGCTTAAGCAACCTTTGAAGATTTGATCCCTTCTATAAATAAAGACGAATTTTAGTCAGTGGTGTGTCAATTTTGTGTCATTTGTGTGAAAGTTAAGTGTAATTTAAGAGTCTTTTTAGTGAGTAGATAAATTGTTTAACATTTTGGTGTCTTGTCATTAGAAGGAAGAGTCAAGAGAACTTCGATGAGTCCGGCAGGAGAAGAATCGAGATAAATATATTTGTTATTTGTTTGTTAACTTTAATGAAATCTATGCTTTGTGTTACTTTTCCAATGCATTACGAGTAGTTTTCCTTAATCTTTCTCATCGTTATTGAGATTTTGTGAAATGATGAATTAAAGTAGTTGTGCCCTAAAAATATAGAAATTGTGCTAATCTTTTACTTAAATTTTTATTTACTTTTAATCTGACCAATTGATTTGTTAACATATGTTCAATTATCAACTATAATAAAGATTACATCTAAGATTCAAGGAACTCAAAAGTCTTGGGCGGAGGGTCTGAAATAAATAGGGAAATATTAACTATCAGGCGTAGAATTGGGCATTTTAGTGTGACAGACTAAAATATTCAATTCAGATCTTAATGTTTGGGAGGCGAAGTGTAGATGTTAGCACTCGGGCGAGGGGAAAGTGGGAGCTACGAAGTGGCGGTCGGTATCCTCCCAACCTTGTACGCAGATTCGATAATCAAACATAAGGCTAAGAATGTTCTTCTGCACTTGGACGCAAAGGGTAAAGGGTAAAGAATGAAATGCTCTTATTTGACACAATACAATTAAAAACTCATTTAATTCTTCATTCACTTAATTCTACAAAAACAGGAGAAAGATACTTTTCCGAAATCTTATATTTAACCTTTAAAACATTAGTTTATTTTAGTCTAAGTGTTCTTAATTTCCGTATACTAGATTAGTAAGTAAGTTTACTTTAAATTGTCTTTGAAATTCTCTAACTTCCCCTGCGGGATCGATTTCATAGGACTCATTGGGAAATCTATATTACTTCGATAGCTATACGTAAACTTGCGTAGTATCCACAATATAAATCATAAATCCATAACAGAATCATCAGTATCTATATATATTCAGTGCGGGATCAAGTTTTTTTGGTGCCTTTGCTAACTTTTAATATCATAGTTGTAAGTATAAATATCGAAAAGTGGATCAGTAGGTGAGATGTGGCAGGAGAGCGGTACCACATTACGAAAGTGTCATTTTACCTTAGTTCATTAATTGGGGGTCAAAATAACATAGCGAGCTCTAAGTTGAACTGACATGCAACTGCATGGAATGTAGGTGGTGTTGGTGTTATGGTGGGAGGCAACAGTTTGTGGTATGGTGGTAATGACGTTGGGGGTAAAGGTTGCATATAAGGAGTGAGTAGTGGTCATTGTATTCCTTCTATGTGGTGCCACATCAAGGAGCTACATTCTTCCTCCTCCCAATTCTGTTAACGAAACCTCCGTAAGAAGGGAGACCATCCCCACCACCCGAAGCTTTTTGCATCAAGAAAAAAACAATTAATCAGTGTTGCACTACGAAGCAACGATTACCCTCAGAGATGTCCTCATAGGCTTGTGTCATTGTCGTTGCATAAAAATAGTGTTGCATTATACAACACCAATGCATCCTAAAACGCCAAATAGAGGGCATGTTCTCTTTCAATGATGCATTTTATTTTTATTGCCATCAATATAAGATTTTATACATACCATACAATCCATATGAATTTACCTCTTTAACGCAAGCATTCATTTTTAAATGTAAATCACTCAAATCTTTAATATAATCTGAGACTAAAACATCTACTAACTTCTTAAGAGTGAATTTGGCTTTTCAAAAGTTAAAAAATAGGTATGTTTAAAATGTTATTGAATTTGAATAGTTAACAATGCCAAATTAGTATTAAATTTAGTTGTTAGATATAAAAATACCAAAAAATTTGGTGGTATGCATATAAAAGTTATGCTAAACCTAAAACCAGGCAATAAAATGGGTACATTATGCATATATAAACAATAATGAAAGTATAAAAGATTACATTTTTCATCAAATGAATTTTTAGTGGCATTTAATCAAGAAAATCTGACAACCAACTAAAAAAATAAAATCATTATGCTGTCAATATATTAAAATAAAACTCAAATATAAAATGACATAAGTCTCCTCAAAGATATAAAATCATTATGCTGCAAAGGCGGCCGCAGAGGTGGCTGCCAAGGCGGTTGCGGATGCTAAGGTGGTGGTGGCAGAAGAGGTGGCCACAGAGGCGGTAGCGGAGGTGGCCGCGGAGGCGAAGGTGGTGGCGGTAGCGGAGGCAACCGTGGAGGAGGGAGCGGAGGCGGGAGAGGAGGCAGCCACAACGGTGCTGATCGTTGAGTTTATGGTAGCTGATCCATGAAAAAAATACCTATTTTTATGCCTTGATTTTTATCAATTTCTAAGGATATTATGCTTTAATGAAAGGTATTTTTGTGTTTTTGGATGTAGGTGATGTAAAAAGGTCCAAAAAAGGAAAAAGGGTAAAAAGGAGCAAAAAGGAGTAAAAATGGAGCAAAATACAAGAATTATAAAAAATTATGGCCTGGCGCCTAGGCGCCAAAAGGTTGCACCTACACGCCAGACTCGATACAAAAACTGTTAAGTTTTTGACGACTTTTGGACGGTTATTTTGACGGAGTGATCGGTTATTGGACATTCTAGAAGACTGGCAGTTGTTTCTTGATAATAGGACATGAGATACATTGCATTTGGATGCTCCAAAACGGTTTTAATCGCGAAGAGGTGCGAGCCAAAGTGAAGAGGTGCGAAGAACCGGACGCGGTGTCCGCACCTTGGCGCCGGATTCCAGGTGCCTCGGCGCCGGACGTACCTTCCTAGAAGATTCATTGAATTTGGACATGTTTTGAAGAGGTTCCGCAAGGCAACCCTCGAAGCCTATAAGTAGGAGTCCACTCCTTCGGAAAAAGTGTGTGCCCCATTGTATCCCCTATCTCTTAGCCACTTTAGGATCTCTCATCCTTAGAGAGAGAAATGAGAGAGAAATTTAGGGCCGCTTTTATTTAGTTTAGTAAGTTTATTTTCAAATCGTTGCATACGGAGTTCATTACATCGTGAGTCGGTAGGAATCGAAGATATGTAGAAGGAATATTTGTGATAAATATTTTATTTTTGATTCAAAATTTATTTATTATGTTTTGCTGTTTATATTCAATGTGTTCTGAGTAATTCGTTTACTTTCTTCCTTCAATTATGAAAAGATAAATAAGATAATATAAAATTCGATGGAGAATAGAAAATCAAAATATTTTCAAAACATTGTGATGATATTAGTACCTGACTTACTTTACTTTTTAAATTGGCCATTTAAATTGTTAAAACTCGTCGAAGAGTTTTGAGACCTACTGAGGAGAAGAACTCTTAACTTCTAGATGTCACATGAATCCTTGGGTAGTCGAAGGCATGCACGCAGCTATTCGAGTGAAGTGCAAATAAATAGGAAGATAAGATTTAAAGGGCATATAATCGATAAGTTTTTAGAGTGACGGACTAAATTCTTATAATTTGATTTATAGATAAGGAAAGTGGTCACTAATAAAGTGCCGACCATACCGCCCTTGGACATCTAGTAGTGTGAGCTCAGATTAACCTATTCTACTAACAATACATCCGATTCGATTCATAGATCAGTGATGTTCTTCGTACTGGATCAAAGGATAAAAAATATGAATGTTTCTATTTGGACAATACTATAAAATAGATTCTCGACGAATATTAAATTATCTTAAAAATCTTTGACATTGAAAGGAAAAAAGTTGTTTGTTTTATATTGTTTTCACAAAATCATTTTCTTATTATTGTTTTCTTTATCTGTATCTAGTAAATTAAAAGTAATTTATAGTTAGATTAAAATACAAAAAGATTTTGAAATATAATATTTAAAAATTTATTACCCTTTTTCCCCGTTGGATCGATACTGGGGTCTTTGTTTCAAATCCCTTTATTACTTGAAACGACACGTATACTTACGTAGTACCCAAAAAGTATATAAAATATTTTCCTTTAAAATTATATTTTGTTATATAAACATATATTTAAAAAGTATTAATTACTAACGACTTAAGCATTCAATAACGAATCAAGTTTTATTTAATGCTATTGTCAGTAAATTAAAATTTGTGCATACATCTATATAGCAAGTTATTTCGGGTCAAGTGTTTCGCGCCTTTGCCAGAAATTAAATTTTCTAGCAGTGGTAACAAATTCTTATATTTGGAAATACAAAAATCGGGTCAGTAGCAGCGACGGCGATGGTGGTGGTAGATGAGGCTGCCCTGACGATGTTGATGTGGTGTTGGTCAATTTTAATGTGTTTTGATGGCAACACATGTGTCCTCCAAGTTCTTGGCCTTTCTGGAACTGCCGGTTACACTTCTTGCATATGTGAGACTTAGAATATTTCATCGGCGGCAATGAACATTGCAGGGAATTTTCTGCCAGTGGTACGATCGATAATGCCATATTTTTCAGCGAAGATCTAACCATAATATTTTGATTATAAACATTATTATTTTGGTGTTCAATCTACTTGTTCTTGGCGTCAGTTGATCTAATTTCGAGGTTGGTGGCGTAACAACCCTTAATAGTTTTGTGTATAGCTCGATAGCCACCAAGGGCCTGGTGGGATGGAAATTCCTTATCACAAAACCCGCTTAGGATGAGTTTGCGAGGGGCAGGAAGGTTTTTGTTCGGGACTGTGGCACGCTCAGTGCCAAAGATGGAGAGCTCAAGGAGGCAATGAGCCACATCTTCTTCTTCTGCGCGCCATTGTAGTGGTGGAGGACTCCTATCAACTAGTTCACCGCCGTCGGCAGCCACAACAACGGAGCTGCAAGAACCCCATTCAAAGTTTGAATTCCTTAAAAGGAATTCATAGATGCATAAAGGCTTCTCGTATGTTCAACTGGTGGCTTTGCATGTGCTCGTCGAGCTCTTGTCCGCAACTAAACTTTCTTTTACATATACGACATTAACGCTTATGCCTCTCCACTGGCTTCAGCTCCTGCTCGGCCTTCCTTTTCATTACTAGCAGTCAGAATATAAAAAAAGAGAGATGAATCGAGGGATAAAGAGAAGTAGGTATATATATGAAGGGAATGGGAGAGATGGCTCCTTGGCTGGCTCATTTGGAGGTTTTAAAGCCGTGCTTACATGCTATATTTGCTAGTGCATGGGAGGTTTTCATTTTTCTTTTGGTCCATCTATGGGCAATTACACACAAATCACACAATTTTAATATATTTTTAGAGCCGCTACAATTTATTAATAAGCTGCTGAAAAATAATTTATTGTTCAAAAAATTACATTGACTATTAACCCTATAAACTGCCAACGCACCTAGCCATGAATAGTGTGAAAATGCCGATTTCAGCGGTATGAAAACGTAATTTTTTGAAAAAACTGACAAAGAGTAATTTACTCAAATCGGACGTATACCACTTTAATCTTTAAAATAGAATAAAATATACTACTATTACTAGATCTTTAAAGATGAATTACATCTTTTTATAGATAAGTTGTTATGAAAATAAATAACAAAAATTAAGAATTACATACGTGCATGCATAAGAATTGTGTGGTATGGATGTAAATTTCTCAATAATGCAAATGAGAAGAATAGGGTGCCACAATTTATGGCAGGCAACAAAGACTGTGTCGGTCAGCACATCCCACTAAGCATTTATGTCACAATTTTTGAAATGCAATGAAAATAAAGACTTCATTAATATTTAAAAATCTTTAAAATTTTCTTTTATATTTCCTTATCTTTAATTAAACATAAAAAGACACTGAAAAATAAAAAAAACTTTAAATACAACAATATGTGATGTTTTTATTGAATCGGTATAGCTGATTTACGATTAATTTAAGGCTGAATTTATTTTTCATTATGATAAAATCGCATTTAAATAAAAAAAAAAACATTAATTAAGAAATCTCTCATCAATTATTTTGATGTAGTAATATTACTTAATATCTTCTATTAAGTTAATGAGAGTGATTAGTATGATTTTTTATAAAATATGCATTTAATTTTCATTCAATATAAAATATACTAAAATTATTATTTTAGCTTTTATTTACAAAATTTATAAATATTTCTACAAAATATGATTTTTTCTATATATGTAGTGATGTTTGAGTAACATATACTTTTGTTAGGGATCAAATGCAATGTTCTTCAACTGATAAATAGCAAGTGTTGTCGTAAAATAATTCATTATATTATTACGAACAACTTATCTCTATCAAATGGATTTTTTTAGGTCATTTATCTCTTTCCTTGCTTCATTTATAATTATATATTCATATTTTATAAATGATGGTGAGAGTCTCTTCTACAGTTGTAACACTGATGTCTATCTGATCCAAGCAATGTGAACCTATAGTTTTGATACGACCAACAAATTTTCATCATCAGGCACAGATCTCGAAACATGACACGAATCTCGATGCAATCTTTTGAGCAAAAGACATTCAAATCTTGATAAAATATCATTCAGAGCTCCGATTTCAGCAAACTTATAGTCAAACTGATCGGATCGATGAAACAGACCCAATGATATCAAGATTAGTCCAATTCGAGTCAAATCAAGCCCGGATCAAGTCATTAAACCACTTTTAGAAGATTTTTGGACACATTGGAAGATCAAATAGACGCCGCACTAGCAAGCCCATACTCGAATCGAGCGTCTCGACAAGACGAATCCAATGAGCCCAAGATCACTCAATTCCGACATCGTTAAGGCCATCAAATACCCCTTAAACGCCGTCTGATCAAGGGGAGTCTTTTGAACCGTCCGATCGAAATGATCAGCATTAATCGCACTCGAGCGCCTATAACATGAGAGAGCCAGAAGGAGAGAGCAGTCCTCGAGCAGTGAGAAGCAGCTTCCGCATCATCGCCGACCGCCGTCGATCACTGCCGATAGCCGCCGACCACCGCTGATCGTCGTGGACCACTGCCGATCGTCGTGGACCACCGTAAATTGTCTTCGACGTTGTAATCTACATCATATATTTACCCTTTTCCGTCGGTGGGACGAGTGATTTCTGTAAACGTAGATCGATGTGGATTCTCGCAACTGGGTCAGGCCCCGTGGTTTTTCCATTTACGGGTTTTCCACGTAAAAACTTCTGGAGTCACTGCTTGTTCCATTTTCATCTGTGTGCGTGTTGAATTCTCGTACAACACTAAGACGATAATTTGTTACTCTACCGCCGCGAATTTTCTAAAGACACATCGGATCGACGCCGTCTGTGGGAAATCTCTCAATCCCACCACTGAAGTACTTGTTCAATTTCCTACATGGCAAACAGAAACGATATTCGGGACAACGGAGCAGCTCGCTCCAACACCCATCATTCCAGGGAACTGTCACGTAGTCAAGGGCGATATGTTTCTTCATCTTCCCGTCCTGGAACACGCTATCCTGCCAACGAGGGGGTTTCAGGTCCTTCTATGGAAGAACGCATGCGAAGAATGGAGGAGGCTCAACTGCAGATCTTACAATTTTTACGTGGGACCCAACAACCACCGATGAATGAAACTCGTTTACCATTAAATCTGCGTCCTACGAGAAACATGCCCGGAGGAAGTCGTACCGGTCCCCCTCCCCAAGAAGGAACACTTCCCGTACTGTGTCGTGATGCTGAACTCTTAGACACTGCAAGTTCCACCCATCCATCTCATGCAGCTCACCTAGCACTGCCACATCTCGTTACCATTCCAAATGATGTCATCCGTAATGAATTACGTTGCCTCGTCCGAGAAGAGTTCCCCATTGAGAAAAAGGATCGCTTCCACACTCATCATAACATCAATGAATTCTCTCCCTTAGCGAATGCAGTCCTCCAACACCCCATTCCAACTGGCTTCAAGCTGCCGAACATTGACGCATATGAAGGGATAACCGATCCCTATGAACATATCGATCATTATAGAACCATCATGCACATTCAACGTGCCTCCGACGCGCTTCTATGTCGAGTGTTCCCCGCAACTCTTAAGGGACAAGCTCGAACCTCGGTTCGACTCTCTCGCCGGGGGCACCGTAAACACCTTTAACGAGCTTGCCAGACTATTTGTGGAACAGTTAATAGCAAATCGAAGGATCATCAAGGATTCATCCCATCTCTCAGGAATTCGTCAAAGTGAAGGAGAATCACTCAAAGACTACTTCCGTAGGTTCTCCACTGAAGCTCGTCAAATTCCAGGAGTAAATCCAGAGTTGCTGTGGGAGTCTTTCTTAGGGGACTCCGCCCAGGACCCTTCTACTCATCACTCATGCGGGAGACAGTTCATTCTTATGCAGATCTTGTTCACTGTGTTGAGGCCCAGATCACCGAAGATGAAGCCATCACCACACATAAGGAACAATTTGAGAAATTTGGGGGAAAGCGCAAAGGTAACTCCAGAGATAATAATCAATCTTCGCAACGGAGAAAATCTGAACAACTAAAGAATCGCGACCTCCTTCTCCAACCCGTGGGACAACGAACTGAATATCAGCCCAAGAAAGACTATACACCACTCAACGCTTCGCGTGCTAACATCTTGATGGCCATTAAAGATGAGCAAAATATTAAGTGGCCTCACCCCCTAAAACCTAACTTGGGGAATCAAGAACAATACTGTCATTTCCATCGAAGTCGTGGCCACACCACTAAAGCATGTAAGCAACTCAAGGAAGAGATTGAAAGGTTAATTAAGCAGGGATATCTTGGTAGATTTGTACAGAGTAAACCAGCCGATACTGATAATGCTCCTACTGGGCGCAACATACACAAAGGCAGCAACAAGGGGACCACCCATTCGTAGGCGAAATTCAAACAATTGCTGTAGGCCCGTTGCTTACTGATCAAGTCCTTGTCACTATACCTGGTGAACCAGTTGTCAGCATATTTTTAGGTTATGTATTTTATTTTGAAAAGGGGTCGCCTAACAGAAGTTGTCGGCGAATTTTAATTTAATTTAAATAAATAATTTGAAAAGTAGTATTTGATTTTTTTTTAAATAATTTTAAATTTGAAGATTTTAAGATATGAAATCAAACCGATCTCACATCCCAAATAGTTTACATAAACGAGCACCGCACCACAAACCGTGTATCTATCCCTAGGATGACACTAATCGCTCGACTGGGGCTCGATTAAACAAACTAAAAGATTTCGTGACATCCGTTTGGTCCGCGAACCAATTTTATAAGCCGACAAATTCCTCGCTTAATATGAAAGCATTAAACAGGGTTTATATTACCTCGGGTTCTTTAAAATTCCCTATAAGGGCAAGCCCCTATAGCTTAATTACATCTTAAGTGACGGAACCACCTAAGAAAACTCTCGATAATAATCAATAATTCTGCTCTCAAGAATTTCAAAGTTTAAGTCTTTCAAAGGATTGAATTTTGGAATTTCAACAGGGAATGGGTCAAGTTTGGAACATTTTGTTTTTGTTTTGAGAATTCAAAGGAAGAAAGGTAGGAGAAATCACAGATTCGAAGTGAACTTCGGTAATTTCCCGACTATCCTATTGTTTGGCTTAGATTTAGGAAAGTCCTACTGTTTATTTAATGTTTTAATCTTGCCAATTTTAATTAATTAGGCTTATATTTGTATGATAAAATCAAACAAATAGCCTCGAAGATGTGAGGGTTTATGTTGTATCGACGACTACCTTGGAATCCTAAGACCGGTTAGGGCTTAATTTACATGACCTGATCATGCAAATGCCTAACAAAGGTTGAGGGTTTATGTTGCACTAGGCAAACTACCTCGAAGTCCTATGTCTTGGTTATTTTAATTCTAAGAAAGTTTTGCTGAAGTAGACTCAGGTTTTGCTGATGACGATGGCCGTGCTGCCCACCATGCTCCGAGCTCCTTGTTGTTGCAGAGGTTTAGTTTTAGAAATCATAAATCGGGGATGAGAAAAGTGTTTTGGTTTAGAGAAAATCTTAATTTCCAAGTGTTTTCAATATTTTAATTAAAACAAATCTTAAAGTCGATTATAACGACACCGGTTAAGATCCCACTGTTCCATCCTTCCAAAGCATCATTATTTTTATCGGATTCACTTAGTCCGGATGAATTTGCTAAACTCAACTAAATGAGTTCCACACTTTCATTTAGACGTCGGGAAATCCCGTTAAGCAACACGTAGGTTACATCATCCGAGGTATTCCCGATCATCCAACAAGACGTTTTAATTTAGTTGTAATCGTAGTTTTGTGTTCCGTTTGTGATTAAATTTTGAGTTGTTTTATATTTTGAAATGTTAGTAATGGTGAATTTTATCTTGCAATGACTTTTAATTTAGTTTTGGTTTCAGCTTTAGGGACTATCCTAAAGGTGTGGGTTTTCATGCAACAGCTTGTTTATCATGCAAGAAAAGTAAGTGCAATGAAGTTAAATAAATTGCAATAATGTAAATTGCAAGAAAGTAAATTGCAATAAAATAAAAGCGTACCTGGAGGGTCTTCCCGTCATCCCAAGCTGCACTTAAAACACAATTAGAATATTTAAGCAAGTTCCTAGGTAAAGCTAAGGTAAGGGTTATGGTTTTCTACCAAATTCCTAATCCTATAGCTAATCATTTCCTATGACGTCTAGATTCCTTGTGTTTTTGTTTGAAGACGATTTTCTTCATAAAAAAAATAATTAAATTTAATTGTTCTTATAAACATCTCATCATATTGAGAAAGTGTTTAAGAAGAATCTTAAACATCTTTTCAATATTGCTAGAATTGTTTTAAGTCCAAATGAATTTAATTATACAAATGAATTAATCGTCCAAGAATCTCAAGGTTTTGTTATCTTGCTCAGATGAACTAGGACATTTGAATATCCTATAGGTGAAGTAACATTTCATTTAATATTCTGTTTAGGAGTTATGATAACTAAAGCTTTTGAAGGTAAATTGGTGTTCAAATGGTTTGTGATTTAGTTTAATTTCCATTAAAGGGTTTAAATCTCGAATAGTGTTCAAGTTATTTTAGATTTATTTTGAATTCTTTATGTCTTTGGTGATGTTATATTTAATTCAACTTAATTTAATTTAATTTAATTTAATCTTTAATTTAATTTAATTCAATTTAATTTAATTTATTTAATTTGATTTTATTTATTTAATTTAATTTAATTTAATTTGATTCAATTTAGTTTGATTTGAGGTTAAATTAAATTAATTTGATTTGATTTAACTTTAATTTAATTTGATTTAATTTAATTTTAATTTAATTTAATTTAATTTAATTTAATTTTACTTAATTTAATTTGATTTTATTTATTTAATTTAATTTAATTTATTCATTCAATTTAATTTAATTTGTTAATTTAATTTAATTTAATTTAATCTTTAATTTAATTCAACTTTTAATTTTAATTTAATTTAATTTAGTTTAATTTAATTTAATTTAATTCAATTTAATTTACTTAATTTAATTTAATTTTTAATTGAAAATTTTTTAAAAGAGTTTAATAATTTAATTTTAGTTTAATGATTAAGTCTTTTAATATATTTTAAATTTGAGTTATCATTTTAATTAAGAATTGAATATTAATGAGATAATTAATTTAGGGATTTTTGAATTAAAGAATAAATCTCTTCCTAATAATATCCCTATTTTAATAATTCCAATTTTATTATTCTTCCAAATTTAATCAATTATTTAATTAAGGTTTAATCATTTTAAATTGCTTAATGGGTTTCTACCCTTTAATCATTTAAATTTCAATCATCCAAATCAGATTAAGATCAAATATTTTACTTGTTAATTTTTTATTAAACCTAAAGTTTTAATTAAGGATTAAAAATTTTAATTACCACTTTACCCTTTAAGCTTAATAATTTTATAACTCACTAAATTGAACTCAAATGAACTTGAAATTTTTATGTGACTTCACTCATATGTCAATAAAGACATGAGAGAAGAAAATGTGATTTTTCTGTACTTAATTTATTTATATAATTATTTTTGGTGGAAAATAAAGGTTTCCAAGGAAAATTTAATAACATGACCAAGGGGAAGTTTCTGTTCTTAAGAAAATTATGGGACATTCCTAATGACCAGAGGACCACTTGGACCAATTTTGGTGATTTTTTGAATTATATTATTTTTATTATAATTATTTTAAGTTTTGGAGTGTTAATTAATTTAAAAATAAAATAAATGTTGAAAAATGAATTTTATATTTTTCAAAAATCTCTCTAATATCAAGGAAATCATAGAATCAAATTTTCCAATTTTCTGATTTTTCAATGATTTATTATAATTATTTTAGTGAAAATGCTAGAAAATACATTTTTTTTTAATTTTAAAATTACCCTAGGGCTTTAAAATTTAATATCTCATAAAATATACCTAAGAAAAATATGGGGTTTGTTCCTAAGTGATTAAAATTCAAAATGTGACATTTTGGTGAATTTTATTATTTTTGTGATTTTTATTATTTTTTAATTATTAAAATATTAAAATAATATTAAAAATCAACTTTTTTAGAAAATTGAAATTTTAATTTTCTTGAATTCCCCTGATATCAGAGAGGCTCCAAAACCAATTTGATGAATTTTTGAAAGATATTTTGAAAGTTATGAATTTCTAAAGTTTAAAATTTTCTAAATGGCTTAATCAACCCAATTAGTAGGGCTAACCAAGTCCAATTGACCTCAAATTTTTATGGTGGGTTCCTCTGATCCTAAAGGTCAGTGGAGAATTAATTTCAAGTTAATTTGATGTATGGTTTGCTCTAATTAATTATAGATCCATTTTGGGTGTTTAAGCCAATTAGGGTTGTTTTAAATGAACTAACTCAAAACCTATTTTTCCTAGGGTCCTCTGGTCATAAGGAACATCACCAAATTTTGCTAGAATTTATTTCACAACATGCTATTTATTGGAATTAAAATACTCAAAACAGTAACATGAATTTGAAAAATCAATAACTTTTCATAGGGATGACCTCTAACTTTGGAAAATTCAGGGAATGTTCCCAAATTTAGAGGCTTCAAAAGCCCTATGGTCTCATGCCATGGTGAATTGTATACATGCATGGAGAATTAAAAATATGCAGAGAATAAATAAATTATTAAAAATAAAATACTTGATGAAATTAAATAATTTCTTTTCCACATTATTCTCCTCCGTTCACTCGAGCAAGAGGGTATTTTTATTTTAATTTTATGATTTTCCTACACAAAGTTATGGATTTTTGAAGTTTAGGGAATTAAATAAATAGAAAAAATCCCTAATTTTCTATTTATCCACGCGGCGCCGCGTCAACCTCGGCAGCTCCGAACACACACGCGTCGCACTCCCATTCGACGCCGCCATCTGACTCAGCGCTCCGGGCCCCGAGGTTCTCGTACCGTCTCCTGGTCCGACGCCATCTGAGCCGCCCGTCCGCGCGTGTATTGAATGGACGACATCCGTTCATCGTCCCCGAGCGTCCTTACCCGAGAGCCGTCCACACTAAATCCCTAAGATCTCACCCGATACTCAATGGATTTTCATATTCTTATGCTCTATGGATTCGTCTCGAGAAGACGAACACATCCATACGGTTTATGTTTGATGAAATTTACGCAATAAAAATGGAGAATGTTCAGAAGCTCGGGAAGAAGAGTGAGGCCATACCTTTGCTCGCAGAAGTGTGGCTTCGATCCGAGGGTTGTTGCACCTTCGATCGGATCCCGCAAGCTCCGGATGAAGTCTCCTGGTCGCAGTGAATCGTCTGAGTGTGATTTCGACCACGCACCGATCACAAAGCTTGGAGGCCGGAGCAATCGGGTGGCCTCGGAGATGGGGCTTTCTTCGGTGGACACCTTCCCTCGGTCCGGTGAAGGTGTAGAACCAATCAATTTGGGGATTGGCTCACCGTGGAGAAGTGTCCTGGTTTTGGGCCTAGATTTCAACTCGAAATCGAGCTCGCGAGAAGAAATGGCAGGGGGATCTCGGTGGGGATCAAGTGCTCGTGTATGGGGAGGAGTCCGGAACAATTTTGCGCGAGTTTCCTTATGGTTTGTTTCAAAGCACCTCTCATGGCCGAAAGGGGTGGTGTTTAAATAGGAGAGGGTGGAGGGCCTCCCGGGAGAGTTAGGGCTCGGGATCACTGCTCTTGGCAAGAGAAGAACAACTCCAATGGCCACTGGGGATGGGGCGGCTCGACAGTGAGAATTCCAAGTCGGGCTCACATGTGAGCTCTCGGCCATGGTGTTTTCCGGCGGCCCGGTGGCTGGCCGGCCAGGCATGGGTCACCCTCAAGGTCGGGTGGGTCGAGGTTGAATTCGATGAAGTCAATCGGAGTTCGACATGTGTAAAAAGCTTCGATTAAAATGGAATGGGGGAGAGTGTATTTTGAGCTCATTTTGGTCAACTCATGCAAATGGGTTTGGTTCACCCTCCCATGACCTGGTGTGGGCTGAGAGAAAGTCATTTGGTTCAGCTTGATTGGAGTGGTGAAGTCTCCATCCATGGTGAGGTGGCTAAGCATGGTTTAGAGTGCGACATGAATATGGTTAAAAGGGCTTAATGAAGGATTTGGAAAGAATCCCCTCTTCTTGCCATTAATGGCTTGGTGAGGTGGAAAGTGGTCTCCATGGCTTCCATGTGGCTTGTACATGGCTCAATGGCTCACATTTGGCTTGGAAAAAGTTTCGGTCAATTTCATGAAAATGGGTTTTAAGAATTTTGGATATTTTGGTGAAAATTTGGATGAAGCTTCATTTAGAATTATTTGATCATTGGTTTATGACTTAGGGATGATTTTAATTGAATGGATGATGTAGAGAAATATCATGTGGGCTTTGGGACCAATTTTGGGCCTTTTTGAAATGGTTTTAGATGGGCTTTTAAGATGGTTTAAGGAATGGGCCTTTTGAATTTTAAAATGGATTTTGGGATGAAATTTTGTAAAGAGGTTGGGCCAAATAATTGTTGGGTTTAGCTCATGGATGTATCATGAGTGACTTGAAGCAAATTGGGAGTGATTTGGGTTTGAATTGGTTGAATTTGGGTTCTTTTGGTGAATGGGCCAATATAGGTCCAAGTGGGCCAAGTTGGGCCAATGTTGGGCTAGGGTTGAAATTGATGTAAAATTATTGTTGAGAAATGTTTATGGGAGTGTTTCAAGGAGGTTTTGACTTTGGTTGGGCTTTGCTTTTGGGGTTTGGGCTCATTTGGGTTAGGTTTGGGTTTAGGTCAAAAATGGGCCTTTTAGCTTTGGGTTGAATTTGAGTGGGGTTTGGGTCTAAATTTTGGGCAAATCATGTTAGTTTTTTTCTTGTGGGGATGCTAAGGAAGATTTAGAAAAGATTTGGGGTTAATTGGAGTTGAATTGGGTGAGTTTGGGTTAGGTTTGGGTCATGGGTCCAAATCGGGCTTTAAGGCCAAAAGTGAAATTGAATCCAAATGTCAATCAAATTGGACTTGGATTTGGTCTAGATTGGTGTTGGGAATGTTGAATTGAAGTTTAGAATTGAATTGGACCAGAATTTGGGTCAATTGGATAGGTTTGGTTTGACATTGGGTTCACTTAGGGTTAAAATGGGTCAAATTGGGGGTTTTGACAAAAGTGGGGTAAATGGACAAAATTGGCCCATGGTGTAGTTGGACAAAATGAAATTGGGAATATTTGGGATTTTATGAAATTTTCTGGGAATTTTCTGAATTTTTGGATTTTTTGGGTCAAGGGGGGTATTTTGGGTATTTGGAGGGTATTGGGAGGTATTTTTGGAATTTTTGGTATTTTTGGGTATGGATGATCAATTTGTGTGATGTGGAAATGTTTGGGATTGATTTTGTGGGATTTTGGGTGATTTAGGTGATTTTGAAAAATTTGGGTAATTTCAAGGGCTTTGGGTAGGTTAGGCGGGTGTAGGGTCCCGGGGGTCAAAAATTAAAAATTTGGAAAATTGAAGCTTGGGTGAATATAAGTGGAATGAAATCATTTTGGTTGAGCCATGAAGCCACATCAAGCCCACATGAGCCATGAAGGGACTCATTTGAGGCATCCACATTGTTGTTCCTAACCTCTTGCCAAGGGCTTAGGGGTTAAGGACCATCCATGTGAATCACCTACATGAGTCGGGAGGTCAAGTTAGGTATGGGTGTGGTTTTAGGAGGTGTGTGAAAGCGTGATGTATGAGTGTAGTGTGTGTGTAAATCAGCCACTTTACTGGACCAGGGCCACCGAGGCGATCTAAGGCCAAAGAGTCCCATAGGAACTCATCCTTTAAACTTCCACATTTGATTTCAACCCTCTAGGTGATTAGGGGTCTACGATCAAGTTTGTGGAGTTTGCGGGGAGTTAAGAAGTGGTTTGAAATTTTACATGGTGGATCCCGATTCTAGTCCTCTAAGATAGTCAAAGGAAAAGCCTAAGGCTAGATCCTAAGTACTAAAAAGAAGAAGAGAAGACCTCATCAAAAATGAGGTCAACACCAGTGCATAAGAAATTACGCCTCGACCCTATTAGTTTTGATGATTCTGATTTGGAAGGAGTTCGAGTCCCTCATCAAGATCCTCTCGTCATTAGTGCAGGATTTGGCGAACCCTGCTATAACGTAAAGAGGATCCTGATCGACAATGGGAGCTCTGTCGATGTCTTATTCTATTCAACTTTCCTCAGTTTGGGAGTAACAAGAGAAAGACTTCAACCTGCATCAGGACCATTATATGGTTTTGATAATCGACCGACAAGGGTCGAGGGAACAATAAATCTCCTCGTTATTGTGGGTGATTTTCCTCGACGGATAACTCGCTCCGTACAATTCATCGTTGTCGAATCGGAATCAACATACAATGCCATCTTCGGAAGACCCCTGCAATCCATTTTTGGCATCGTGACTTTTGTGCTACACTTGAAGCTCAGGTTTCCAACCCCAGCAGGGATAGGCGTCGTACGAGGAGATCAACAGATAGCACAATCATGTTATCTCAGACAAGCTCAGCCATGCCCGTCAGTAACACTTAGCATCGAAAACTTTGATCTTCGAGATGAAGAGGTATCTCAAAGAGCTTTTCCCGTAGAAGATTTGGTTCGTATCCTGCTCTCTAATGAACACTCGTAAAAAATAGTGCAGCTTGGTTCCTTACTCTCTGATGAGCAAAGGTCAAAATATGTAGCTCTCCTCCAGAGAAACCAAGACATTTTTGCATGGACCCCTGCTGACATGCCCAGAGTTGATCCTGAGATAATCATGCACTCTTTGAAGGTAGATCCAACTGTTAAACCGGTGATCCAAATGAAACACAATTTTGCCCCAGATCGCTTACAAGCTATTGAACAAGAAGTCAACAAGCTTCTTGAAGCAAAGTTCATAAGGGAAGTACACTACCCTACATGGCTAGCCAATGTCGTCATGGTGAAAAAAGCTAGTGGTTCATGGAGAATGTGTGTCGACTATACAGACCTCAATAAAGCTTGTCCGAAGGATAGCTTTCCTCTCCCGCGCATAGATCAACTCGTTGATGCCACATCTGAGCATCAAATGCTTAGCTTTATGGATGCATACTCGTGGTACAATCAAATAAGAATGAACCCAATGAGACGAGGAGGCCACCTCTTTTCAAACGGATAAAGGCTTATATCGTTATCAGGTTATGCCTTTCGGATTAAAAAATGCTGGTGCAACTTAGCAACGTCTCATGAACAAGGTCTTCAGAAATCTTCTCGGGCATACAATAGAGGTTTACGTTGATGACATGCTAGAAAAAAACATGGAAGCATCTCAACACATTTCTCATCTCGAGGAGTGTTTTCAACTCCTTCGTCAATACGATTTGCGACTTAACCCAACTAAATGTGCTTTTGGGATCACATCGAGGAAGTTTCTGGGATTCATGGTTACCCATCATGGAATTGAAGCAAATCCAGAAAAAATCAAGGCGCTAAGAGAGATGGTGCCTCCGAGGAACATCAAAGAGGTGCAACACTTGAATGGTCGCATAGCTGCTCTTTCCCGATTCCTAGCTCATTCTGGGGACAAGTATCTTCCGTTCTTCAAGATACTTAGGGGCGCTCGAAACACTGGTTTTCAATGGACAGATGAATGTCAGATCGCCTTCGAACAACTTAAGGCATATCTGGCCTCGCCGCCCCTTCTCTCAAAACTCGTCCAAGGGGAGATGTTGTATATCTAATTGGCTATTTCACCTCAAGCAATAAGCTCTGTCCTTGTCAGAATGAAAAATTCAACCGAGAAACCAGTATACTACATCAGCAAGATTTTTTCTGATACAGAAAGTCGTTACCCAATGGCGGATAAGACTGCGTTAGCTCTAGTATTCTCAACAAGGAGACTTCGTCCGTATTTCCAGGCTCACACTATCGACGTCTACACACAACTCCCTTTGAAGGCTATCATACAAAAACCAGAAGCATCGGAAAGATTAGTAAAATGGTTAGTGGAATTGAGAGAATTTGACATTTATTACCTACCACGACCAAGCATCAAATCACAGGTGTTGGCTGATTTTGTGGTGGAATGTACAATGCCCACCTCTGTTGAACCACCTTTTTCTCCTCCACAGTCACCCCAGTGGACACTATACGTGGACAGAGCATCCAGAAACTCAGGAGCCGGTGCAGGAATATTACTCATCTCCCCGAAGCAAGACATCTTGGAGTACGAACTTCGCCTAAAATTTTCGGCCACTAACAATGTTGCCGAATATGAAGCACTAGTTGTCGGATTAAAACTTGCCATAGACTGTGAAGTACAAAATATGATTATCTACACTGATTCTCAACTCATTGCATCCCAAGTAGAAGGAGAATTCGAGGTTCAAAACTCACAACTGGTGCAGTATCTTAGTCTGGTAAAAACACTTATTGCCCAAATTGAAACATGCCAACTCATTCACATACTTCGGGAGCATAACACCCGAGCTGATGCCCTTTCTAAGCTCGCAAATTCAACAACTGGAGATCTATATAAAAGAAGGTGTATTGAGGAGATACATTTTCCAGTATCTAGGGTCCATGGGTGATACTGTTTATAGATGACCCAGGGGAGACATCACGGATGGACCCCATCATATCCTTCCTCCGAGAAGGAACACTGCCAGATGATACTACTTCATCAATTCGTCTCCGAAGCATGGCCGCAAACTTCATCCTTATTGGGGATGAGTTGTATAAGAAGGCGTTCGTAGGTCCATACCTTAAGTGTCTTCCACTATCTGAAGCTGATTACGCTCTACGAGAGATTCATTCCGGAATATGTGGGGAACATCTCGGAGGAAGGGCTCTTGCTCTTAAAATAATGAGACAAGGTTTTTATTGGCCCACGATTAAGCAAGATGCATTAGAATTTGTGCAAAAATGCAAGAATTTCCAACTGCACTCTAATCTTACACATGCACCACCGGTAGAACTTACATCATTTCTGAGTCCATGGCCTTTCGCTCAATGGGGGGTAGATATCATAGGGTCATTTTCGATAGCTACTGGACAACGTAAATTCATCATCTTAGCTGTCGACTACTTCACCAAATGGGTATAAGCGGAGCCACTTGCTAAGATCACTGAAGCAAATGTTAAACAGTTTGTCTGGAAAAATATCATTTGTCGCCTCGGGCATCCTGCAAAGATCATCACTGACAATGGAACTCAATTCACTGGGAGGATCTTCACGTCATTCTGCAAGGATCTTCACATTCAGTTAGTGCACACTGCCGTGGCGCATCCCCAAACGGAACAGTGTTAAAAGGTTTGAAGATTCGTCTTGAGAAGGCTGGAGGGCAGTGGGTTGAAGAGTTGCACAACGTCCTCTGGGCCTATCGCACACCGCACGAACTCCAACCGGGGAAACTCCATATAACTTATGTTTCAGCACCGAGGCTATCATCCCTGTTGATATCGGAGTTCCAAACCCACGAGTTAAAACTTTCAGCTCAGATAACAATGAAGAAAAGCTCCGACAACAGTTAGATCTTCTCCCACAAATACGCGATGTGGCCCACCTCAGAGCTGCTTCTTACCGCCAAAGAGTTGCTCGCTATTTCAACCGAAGGGTTAAGCCTCGACCTATCTCCATCGGTGACTTGGTCTTGCGTAGTATTGAAGCCGCAAGTCATGGTCCCCAACACAACAAATTATCCTCTCTTTGGGAAGGCCCATATGTCGTGGCAGCCATGATCAAACCTGGAACCTTCAAACTTAAAGATTCAGATGGGAAAATATTGTCCTGTACTTGGAATGCTGAAAACCTTCGCAAATACTACCAGTAACACACCAGTTTTATAACATGTTTGTTAGTAATGTATCTCAAACTTTTTAAATACTTGCTTTATTTTACAAAGTATAACAACTCATCCATGAGCCACTTTCTGCTCTAGACCCGAGAAATGCACAACTCCGGTTATATCTTAGTCAGAGCATGACCGATCCCAGGGGGAGTTGGTTTGACCTCTTCCATAAGAGTTAACATCGCAGAGTTTTCACTCTGATAAATAACTCTGGATAGGTTAACAGTCCTTAGTGGACTCACTTGATCCCTTCCACACAGGTTTATAAACGAGTAATGCTCCAACAAACAACCTTGGATGGGTTAATAAGTCCTCGATGGACTTCCGTTGGCTCTAGTCATACAGGTTAAACATCATCAAGTAAAACTCTGATACATAGCCTCAACCAAACCAAATGTCATTGACGATTTATCCCCACAGTAACTCTACCACATGCTAGAATTTTCGAGATATCATTATCCACTGTTGAATAAAATGAAAATATTTTTCAACAATATCATAGAAAAGAAGAGCATGTACTCGGGGGGCAAGTAGCTACAGAATCGAATAATTAAACAAAATAACTAACTTGCTTCACTCGTACAACATTATTACAACAATTAGTAAGGTCCAACCAATGTGACAAAAGCAACATGCTACAAGCATGAAAGGAAGAAGAGCACTAATCGACGTCAACATTCTCCTCCGCCCCCTCTTCATCATAGAAATGCACTTTCCTCAATTCACTCTCTACGTCTTCACCTTCAGAATCTGAGGAAGAATCCTTCGAAGCTTGGCTAGGAGTAAGCCCTTCCATTGCAATCCCTGTTCGACGTTGCACCGCTCAACTCCCCTTCATAAAACCTCGGATGAATCCTTCCTCGGTGAACCACTTTTGATGCTCTTTCACCTCAACATCAAGCATCCGATCACGAGCCTCTTGAACATGGTCTCGAATGATAGTCTTAAACTCTAACGAGTTCTTGAAGTCCTCAACCGATTTACGCTGAACTTCTGAAGCATCAACTTCTTTTGTAGACTTCAAAAGTCGAATCTCCTCTTCCTGGGCTAACACCGTCGACTTAAGGGTTTTCACACTCTTATTACTTTCGCGGAGGCTGGCTCGTGCTTCCACCAGCCCTCCCGGGTTTTCTCCGCATCCTCGAAGCTGCAATGAGAGGGAGGTTGCCATTGTTGAAAGTTCTGTCCTGCACTCTGTCAACTGTGATTCCAGAGATGTAATTTTTTCAACCCCAGATTCATACCGACGCTTGTACTCGCCTTAGAAATATTTAATCTTAACGAACACGGAATTCCAGTTTCTCAGTGCCAGTGCCAACCCCTTCTGAATTTCCATCATATTATCCACCTAAAAGAAAAGAAATTTGGGTCATATATATAAAATAATACAGTAGCAGAAGATAAAAGAAACTTACCAAACTCTCGGCTTCCAGGAGCCGAGTACATTCATGAGATAGGACATTCTCGGGAATACGAATAGTCGAAGGACTTGGCGAGGGATCTCGCGATGCTTTAACTTTCTTTTGTTTTGAGGCGGCATTTCACGATCATCGCTCGTTGGAAGTCGCTTTAAGGGTTCGCGCAGAGCTAGCTCGGAAGGTCGTTTCTTAGACTTCTTTAATATCATAGCCGTAGACCGTTCTGGTTGGAAAGAAAGTTTTACCTTAAATAATGATTCCTCACTCACAAATTCGTAAATGTATTGTGTCTCGAACAACATCTCCTTAAAATCATGAAATCTCAACATCTGCAATATTCCCTCTTCGGTAGTTTGAAGAAAGACAGACAACTGTTGAAACTTTCCTTGCCTCTCGCGGAGCCCCCAATCATTCTTTGCAAAGAAAAATCTTACGGACCATTGTCATATTGGTTCCTTTAAGCGAAAATCCAACATCTTTTGCTTAAAAATTATACGACCATGTGTATCACTAAAAATCCCGCACAACCTTGCCAAAATTGCCGGAGTTAGCGTCAACTAACGACTCCTGAAGAAAACAATCAATCCAATAATTACTGTCACTACCCGACGAGACAACTGAGCAATGCAAACACCGAACGCTTTCATTATTTCAATAAACTCAGGTGCAGGTGGAAATCGAAGACCAGCTCTCAAGGCTGCCTCGTGAATAGCGACATATCCAGGAGCAGAATACGCTCGAGCATTTGAAGTTGACAATTTTACCACCATATCGGTCGGGAAGTAATATTTCTTTCGAAAAAAAGATTAAGTCGCTCTCCGTCAAAATTGATACGGCATCCTCTGGGTTCTGACTTTTCCTCCGGTTCTCAGTAGAACGAGGTTCTAGAATTGTCGTCATTTCCACAACGCCTCACAGTCCCGATACGCCGCAACGTTTCATGGAAATGGTTCGCCGCGACGCTTTACAGCAACGGTATGTCGCGACGCTTAATGACAACGGTACGCCACGACGCTTCACAACAACGGTACACCGCGACGCTTAACGGCAACGGTACGCCACGACGCTTAACGGAAACGGTACGCCACGACGCTTCACAGCAACGGTATGTCGCGACAGCACTTCGCCGCGACGCCTCACCACAACGGTTTGCGTCAACTCTTAGCAGCAACACTTCGTCGCAACGGTTTGCCGTAACACTTCGCCGGGACACTTCGCCTCAACTCTTCGTCGAGACGCTTCTTCGCAACTCTTCGCCGCAACACATTGCTGCAACTCTGTGCCGCAACTCTGCACCGCAACTCTTCGCCGCAACACTTTGCTGCAACTCTGCACCGCAACTCTGCACCGCAACTCTACACCGCAACTCTTCGCCGCAACTTTTCTCCTCAACGCAGGATGACTTTCTCCTTCTCCTCACTTGTGATTCTTTTCCTCATCCATAGCCTCTATTTATAGGCTTGAGATGTGATATAATATTAAAAAAAAATAAAAAACGGCAGCCCATTAAAAAGAAAAAAAAAACGGCAGCACATTAAAAAAAAAAAGAAATAGCTGCCCATTAAAAAAAAACGGTTGTCCATTAAAAAAAAAAACAAAACACGACAGCTCATTAAAAAAAAACTTATTTATATATAACAGTTATATATATATATATAGATTAAATGCTCTCTACTTAAATTTTTAAATGCCTACTCAAATTCCAAATGCATCTTTCTTATTCTGTATTTATAACATGTTTATATATATATATATATATATATATATATATATATATATATATATATATATATATATATATATATATATATATATATATATATATATATGTATATTACAGGTTACCTATTCAAATTCGAAATGCATTTTTCAGCTGCCGGGTCACTCAAATTTCCCACGGTTCAGCTTCCAGCAACGGTCCAAATCGGCTTCAGCCCAATGAAGAGCGCAGGTCAGTTAACCCGCCGTCCCAGCCTGACAGTTGCCTGATTGGGCCAACTCGGCCTATTAAAAATAAATTTTAACATATGAGGAATACAGGACTTGAACTGAGTTCAGATCTACTATAAAGAGACAAACGTTTTTGTTATACTAATATTAAATAAATAAAAAAAGAGATAAATTATTATATATATATATATATATATATATATATATATATATATATATATATATATATATTGATACGCATACCCATATATATACATAATAAAAATAAAAATACTCCGGATTCTAGTATTTTTGGATGACAAAAATGATGTTGCCCGAAAATAGGGGGGCAACTTATACAACACCAACAAATTTTCATCATCAGACACAAATCTCGAAACATGACACGAATCTTGATGCAATCTTTTGAGCAAAAAACATTCAAATCTTGATAAAATATCATTCAGAGCTCCGATTTCAGCAAACTTATAGTCAAACTGATCGGTTCGATGAAACAGACCCAATGATATCAAGATTAGTCCAATCCGAGTCAAATCAAGCCCGGATCAAGTCATTAAACCACTTTTAGAAGATTTTCGGACACATTGGAAGGTCAAATGGATGCCGACACTAGCAAACCCATACTCGAATCGAGCGTCTCGACAAGAAGAATCCAACGAGCCCAAGATCACTCAATTCCAACATCGTTAAGGCCATCAAATGCCATTTAAACGCCGTCTAATCGAGGGGAGCCTTTTGAACCGTCCAATCGAAATGACTGCATTAATTGCACCTAGAGGCCTATAAATAGACCCCAACTCTAACATGAGAAGGGAGAAACCAAAAGAGAGAGCCAAAAAGAGAGAGTCTGAAGTCTTGAGGAGAAGAAGTAGTGCTGCATCATCGCCGACCGCCGTCGATCACCGCCGATAGTCGTCGACCACCGCTGATCGTCGTGGACCACTGCCGATCGCCGTGGACCACCGTCAATTGTCTTCACCACCATCATCCATATACCGTCAGTCGACGTTGTAATCTACATCATATAATTACCCTTTCCCGTTTGTGGGACGAGGGATTTCTGTAAACGTCAATCAATAGTGGATTCTCGCAATTGGGCCAGGCCCCGTGGTTTTTCCCTTTACGCGTTTTCCACATAAAAACTTCTGGAGTCACTGTTTGTTCCATTTTCATCTGTGTGCGTGTTGAATTCTCGTACAACACTAAGACGATAATTTGTTACTCTACCGCCGCTAATTTTCTAGCACACATCATGTTTAATATTGAGTTTCAAAGTGAAGTTGGTTAAACCATGAAGATGTCACATGATCCATATTCAATTTTCAATGATAAAAGGCACTTTTTGAGTTTTTACTTATCAATGTGGAGTAAACCTATAAGACAAAAGTAAATATTCAAGCTTGGAGAGAAGTTTAGAAATAACTTCAAATTCATCATATTGTGTAACTTATTATAATTAATAAACACAAAAATATGTTTGGTATATATATGTGTGTATATATGTATATTGAATTCAAAACTGTTCGATAGACCATACCCAAGGAATAGAGCAGGGGGAGAGGGTGGGGGAGAGAGAAATATATATATATATATATATATATATATATATATATATATATATGAAATATCTCTAACACATTCTAGTTTCTCAATCCACATAGCT
Organism: Papilionanthe hookeriana x Papilionanthe teres; assembly: GCA_022702705.1. NCBI lineage: Eukaryota > Viridiplantae > Streptophyta > Magnoliopsida > Asparagales > Orchidaceae > Papilionanthe > Papilionanthe hookeriana x Papilionanthe teres. Next base: position 2,162,577 of record CM040435.1, read on the forward strand.
ACTACAGTCAAACCATATAAATATAATTATAAATTTAAAATAAATCCATTGTAATTTATTAAACATCATAAAATGCAATAATATGTGCATAACCAATACATACATATTCTTTAAACGTCTTAGAACAATAAATGAAATAACAACAGTCCTACTCCTAGTAGATCATCCTCATCCTCATCCTCATCCTCATCCTCATCCTCATCTGCATCCACCTTCATTTGTTGCTTCCCTGTCCGACATGCTTCACGTCACATCTCCAATTTCATCTTCATTCTCGCTTCCATCTTAGCGAGTTGAGGTGCAGCTCAGGCTTCCACATCTTTAGTGGTTTTTGTAACTTGCATGCGAAATGAACTCCATCGTCTTGAATAAATGTAGTGCTCGGTCCAAAAAAGGAGGGTGTGCGTCGTACTCATGATTAATTCATAAACTGCTTGCATGGTTCTCACAGAAGGGATACCAAGGGTTTAGATTAATTCATTCAAGTGAGTTATGTATAGATTATGATCTTACCTTTTCCTTAAATGAGATATGGTTTGAAAATTTGCCAGCATTGATCCTAAGGAGATCTAACGTAACAGAAAGTATAGAGTGCAACAAATGATGGATCAATAACAGAAGACTAAGAGGCCCACTTATCCGACCATATGAGGTCACCTGAGCCTAGACTAAAAGTCGAATGGATGTAGTTGTTCTAGCCAAAGCTATAGGCAGATCAAGCCATGAAAGATGCAAAATGACGACCAATTAGATTAAGATACTACAGAAAAGCATTTGAGTCAACAACTACAAGAAAGTTGTAGTGACTTACCTAAGCCGAGGAAGGACCAAGTTCTTCAATATCACCAGCTAACCCACAAGCACCCCTGAGACTCCTCATCAGAAACCAAGAATTGACAATACAACAAAATCTTATAGTCATCAAGCGAGTTTTCTTTGTTGAGGAATGAGCTATCTATTGAGTTAAGGTGATTCACCCTCTATCTGATAGTATAGCCTCGCTTTGTTGACAAGAACTCCAACCTCTAGAGATGGAGAATCGATAGTTAGACTAAATCAACCAATCGACCAAGTCTAAACGATCAAATAAGTCCCACACCCAAAGATAATTAAGCTTTGCCAACTAGCAATGTCGGCTCAGCCTAGCTGACCAAATCGACCTTACCAAGCTAAATTAATAGTAGCTCAGTCGAGCTAGCCACATAGCAACCGAGCGATAAACACATACGTAAAATACCCAAAATATCTTGTACAACTCCCGTTAAAGCAATGGAAAAAAATATAATGTCACTATATTGTACTTTCTCCACTATAAATAGGGAGATCATTTTGTAAGAAATGGAGTATAGATAAAACATATTATTGTTCATCATTATTTGCCCCTCTCTCTCACACGCTTTCTCATTTCTTAGACTCTATTTTTTTGGGTGTGATTTATGGATAAATCAAGATTCAACAAACTAAAAGATGCAATGAGTGTGGATCATGCCAAAGAAAAGATGAGAAGTAACACACAGAGAAGGAACTCATAACAGAGACACTAATAATATGGAGTGTACAAGCGTGTTCATAAACTAGTAAATCAAGGAGCTGAAGGGACAAATGTTAGATATCATTCAAGAGGCACTAGCTTGGGAAAGAAAGTAGCATCCTCGAGATGAATGGTTAGGGCCTGAACAACTGAAGAGCCCTCTTAGCTCTGGAAAGAGAAGGAGAATCACAATGCTTCGATAGTGTTGGGTTGTCACAAATCAGTAGACATTGATTTTGGTGTACTAAGCTCCTAAACAGCTAGAGAATGAATTCTCTTAATGAATCTTTGAGATTGAGCCCGTAGAGAGGTTTAAATCCCAACATTGGAATCCTATAAGGTTTGAACTAATGTGACTGAACACATAGTTTTATTCGACTCATTTTTGTCAATTGAGGATCACTAATGCACTGAAATGTATTCTCTTCTTTGTCATGGTGAGGGATTCAATCCTCATATGGTTCAACACATTGTTGTCACAATTGATCATGTCGTTCACTAATCTCAAATGAATGTTTATTTCGTATTTTGCTAGTGCTCAAAAGCCGCAAAAGAATTCAAAAGACCTCATGCAGATCAAATTAGGACATAACGAGAGCCTCCACTCATTCATCACTCGCTTCCTACATGAGATGTTTAAAATGCAGCAATTGGAGCCATAATATCTCATGCGCGCTAGCCTAAGGGCTGAAGTAATGACCATTCTGATACGCACTAAGCCTGTTGTTGACCTCATTTTTGATGAGGTCTTCCCTTCTTCTTTTTAGTACTTAGGATCTAGCCTTAGGCTTTTCCTTTGACTATCTTAGAAGACTAGAATTGGGACCCGCCTTTTAGAAATTCAAACCACTTCTAAACTCCCTGCAAACTCCACAAACTTGACTATAGACCCCTAATCACCTAGAGGATTGAAATCAAATGTGGAAGTTTTAAGGATGAGTTCCTATAGGACTCTTTGGCCTTAGGACTGCCCTGGGTGGCCTGGTCTGGTGAAGGGGCTGACTTACACATACACTTACATACACACTACACTTACACACTACATTTCCACACACTTCCTAAAACCACACCCATACCCAACTTGACCTCCCGACTCATGCAGGTGATTCACATGGATGGTCCTTAACCCCCGAGCCCTCGACTAAGAGGTTAGGAACAACATAGTGAATGCCTCAAATGAGTCCTCTCATGGCTCATATGGGCTTGATATGGCTTCATGGCTCAACCAAAATGATTTCTTTCCACCTAAATCCACCCAATTTTCAATTTCCCAAATTTTCGATTTTCGACCCCGAGGCCCTACACCTACTAAACCTACCCAAAACCTCGAAACCCAAATTTTTGCAAAATTTCCAAGTTACCTAAAATTCTTCAAAATTATTCCCAAACATTTCTACACCACTCAAATTGACCATCTATATCCAAAAATACCAAAAATTCCAAGAAAACCTCCCAATACCCTCCAAATAAAATACCCTTCACCCAAAAATCCAAAAATTCAGAAAAATTCCTAGAAAATTCCAAAAATCCTAAATATTCCCACTCTCATTTTGTCCAACTACACCATGGGCCAATTTTGTCAATTTACCCTACTTTGTCAAAACCCCCAATTTGACCCATTTTAACCCAAAGTGAACTCAACAAGCAACCAAACCTACCCAATCACCCCAATTTCGTCCAATTCAATTTTAAACTTTAATTCAACATCCCCAATACCAATCTAGACCAAATCCAAGTCCACCCCGATTGACATTTGGATCAAATTTCACTTTGGGCCTTAAAGCCCAAATTTGGACCCATGACCCGGGCTTAGCCCAAACTAACCCAATTCAACTCCAATTAACTCCAATCTCGCCTCTAAACCTTCCTTAACATCCCCATAAACAAAACACTAACATGATTTGCCCAAGATTTCGACTCCAAACCCCACTCAAATTCAACCCAAAATCAAAAGCCCAATTTTGACCTAAACCCAAACCTAACCCAAATAAAGCCCAAACCTCAAAATCAAAAACCCAACCAAAGCCAAACCTCAAAACACTCCCATAAACATTTCTCAACATTTATTTTACATCAATTTCAACTCAGCCCAACATTGGCCCAAGTTAGCCCAATTTGACCTACATTGGCTCATTTACCAAATAAACCCAAATTCAACCCAATTCAAACCCAAACCACCTTAAATCTATTTCAAATTATTCATGAAACATCCCTAAACCAAAACCAACAACTATTCGTCCAAACTTCTACAAAAATTCACATCCATGAACACATCCTTAAACTTAAAAGCCCACTTCCCTTAAACCTTCTTAAAAGCCCATCTTCATTAAATTTTAAAAAGCCCAAATCATCCTAAAGCCCACATGACACTTCCCCTCATAATCCATTTGATCAAAATCACCCCTAAGTTTCAAAATCATCAATTAAACCATTCCAAATCAAGCCGCATGTCAAATTACCCCCTAAATGTCAAATATTTCTAAAACCCTTTTCATGAAACAAATCAACCTTTCCCCAAGCCAAATGAAGCCATGGAATGCTTCATTTCAAGCCACACATGAAGCCAGCGCAGTGGCTTGATTTGTCATTAGTCCATTTATGGCAAGAAGAGGGGTTCTTTCTTAAACCTCCTTTAACCCTTTACCTTAATCATGTCACACACTAAACCATGTTTAGCCACCTCATCATGGATGGAGACTTCACCTTCCTTCTAAGCTGACCTAAATGATTCCTCAGCTCAAAATCAGAGCTTGGAAGGGTGCACCAAGCCCAAAATGGTGGGCTGACCCAAACCAAGCCAAAGTGAGCCTTCTCCATTCCATTTAAATCGCTCAAACTCCCCACATGTCAAACCTCAACTGACCGCACAAGCCTCCAGCCCCGACCCACCCGAGCTTCGAGGGTGACCCGACTCCTCGGCCGGCCGGCCACCCAGTCGCCGGAAAACACCATGCCCGAAACCTTGGGAGGAGCCAAATTTGAATTCCACCTTGCCGAGCCGCTCACTAAATGGCCATTTGGGCTCGTTCTTCTCCTCACCAAAGAGCACTCGATCCCAACCATTAAACTCCCCCGGAGAGCCTCCAAACCCATGCCTATTTAAACCCCTCACCCTCTCGGCCAAAGAAGGGCTGAACCAAAACCTTAAGGAAACTCTGCCAAAATCACCCGCATCACTCTCCACACATATGCTCCGCATCCCCACCGACCCACTCACCTCTTAGCCGAGCCCAATTTTGAGCTCAAACTTTAGCCCAAAACCAGACACTTCTTCACGTTGAGCCAATTCCCAAATTGATTGGTCCTACACCTTCACTGACCAAGAGGAGAAGTTCCCCACCAAAAGCCCCATCTCTAAAGCCAATTAGCCGAAGCCCAAACCTCCAAGCTTTGCGATCTACTGTGGTCGAAGTCCAACCTGCATAATTCACTGCATCAGAGATCTCATCTCGGAGCTTACTAGGATCCAATCGCAAGGTAACAACTCTCAGATCGAGCTCACCCTCTGAGCAAAGGTATGGACTCCCTCTTCTTCCTGCTTCCAGGAACTTCATTTTAATTGAGCTTAATTTAAATGCATGTTTACCGTATGGATGTGTTCGTCTCTTCAAGACGAATCCATAGAGCATAAGAACACGAAAATCCGTTGAGAATCGAGTGAGAAATTAGGGTTAGAAGGTTGACGGTCACGGGTGCACACCAGTCGTAGACGATAACCAGGAGCCGTTGGATCGCGCGTGTATCGAGCGGGTTTGCTCGCATTGCGCCGACTGTGGAATGTTACGTGAACCGGGGCCCGGACGGATGACTCGGGATGGCGATCTCAATCACAGCGGAGCACGTACCTTCGGAGCCGCTCGATGTTCTCGCTGGCGCGCGTGGATAAGTAGATAAATAGGGCATTTAATGTATTTATTAAATATCGTAAACTTTAAAATCTATATCTTTGTGTAGAAAAATCACAAAAATAAAATAAAAATACCCTCTGCTCTCGCTGAATGAGGAGAATAATGGAAAAGAAATCATTTAATTTCATCAAGTATTTTATTTTTTATAATTTATTTTACTCTCTCGTATACATTTAATTCTCCATGCATGTATATACAATTCACCATGGTACGAGACCATAGAAGTTAAGCCTTCCGAACTGGGAACATTCCCCGACTTTTCCAAGGTCGAGGCCCCGTGAAAAGTTATTTATTTTTCAAACGCATGTTGCTGTTTTGAGTATTTTAATTCCAAAAATTAGCATGTTGTGAAATAAATTCTAGAAAAATTTGGTGATGTTCTTTACGACCGTGAGAACTCTAGGAAAAAAATGGGACTTGAGTTAATTCACTTCGAATAACTCTAATCGGCTTTAACACCCAAAATAGTCTTTAATTAATTAGAGTTAACTAAGCATCAAATTGACTTTGAAATCAATTCTCCACCTGGTTCTTTAGGATCAGAGAATCCACCATGTACTCGAGGTCAATCGGACTTCGGTTACCTCTAATTAATCAAGCTAATTAAGTCACTTAGCCATTTTAAACTTTAAAAATTCATAACTTTTAAAATACTTTTTTAAAAATTCACCAAATTGGTTTTGAGCCTCTTCCGATATCGGGGGAATCTAAGAAAATTAAAATTTCAATTTTCTCAAAAGCCGATTTTTATCATTTTAATATTTTTAATAATTAAAAAATAATAAAAATCACAAAAATAATAAAGTTCACCAAAATGTCACATTTTGAATTTTAATCACTTAGGAACAAATCTCACATTTTTCCTAGGTCTATTTAGTGAGATATTGAATTTTAAAGTTTTAAGGTAATTTTAAAATTAAAAAAATGTATTTTCTAGCATTTTCACTAAAATAATTATAATAAATCATAAAAATCAGAAAATTGCAAAATTTGTTTCTCTGGTTTCCTTGATATCAGAGATTTTTGAAAAATATAAAATCCATTTTTCAACATTTATTTTATTTTTAAATTAATTAACACTCCAAAACTCAAAAAATAGATTCCTTCTATATTTAATAATGTCTTAAACAATGACACAATGCATCATATATCATGTAAGCATTAATCTAGACCACATTTTAACCTTTGTTGCACACATCTAACTTTAATTATGTAATGTGAGTTAAATAAGAAGCATTTGTAAAAAGGAAACTAAAAAATGGAAACATTTCTCTCTCTATATCTAAAAAAAACTAATAGCTCACCCTGAATGATTTAATGCAGCAGGGTGTATATGAAATGTTAACACATATTTTTCCTCAGTAGGCATGTATCAAATTGTATATTATGCTTATTTGCAGATTAATATACCATGCAATCATTATAACATGCCTCATACATATATATATATATATATATACATATAGATATATATATATACATATATATATTATTGCTAAGAACCAAATCTTTAATTAATCTCTAGCATTTTCATAGGAGGATTTGGAAAGTTGAATCAAACTAATTCTTACCTCTATTGTAGGAGCTACTTGTCTTCAAAAAGCATTATCCAGGTCTTATTCACTTTGATGCATTACTAAAAATAATTAGGAAGATTTACATACATACCTCTCAATTATCAAGGTCTTATCCTCAACTCATCCTATTGGTTCAACCCCCACTAAGTCTGGAGGCGACTTATTGTGAAATAATCGAGTACCACTACCCCACTAAAAGATTCGAACCCTTAACTTAAAGAGACTTACGACCTTTAAAAGAGCACTCTACCAATGAATCACGTAATCGAAAGACAATTCTCGTGTATTTTATATATCCAACACCTACTTCAATTTTTACATACTTGTTAACCTTACCTATTCAAAAGGCTAGGTGCATTTTTACCTTTAAAAGTTTAGATAATGAAATATTTGATGTGATTTAAAATATCTAGTTAAATAAATGTAAAAATAAAATTTAGGCGGTATATGTAAATATATAAGAATTGGGTGATATGAGAATGTAAATGCCTCCAAAATTAGTACTTTAATTAAAATTAAAAGTAAGAAAATTGAAAGAGTCTCTTTCTTAAATGAATATGCTTTATTTAATAATAACTTTTAAGAACAAGTTGCTTTCATCTCAAATAAAGGTAAATGAAGTAATAATTGATGCATGTTGAATATATTGGAGGTTTCAAACGCCCCCCACCTAACAATCATTGGTTTCGCTATTGTACACTTACGCTAATAAAAATTACGGATAGATAATATCAAATAACACCTCAAAACATTGCTTTTTACAAATCTAACATCCTCTTTTAATTCAATTTTCAAATTCTGACTCAAATATCAAATAGCAAGTTCAGTATTTCACCCAAGTTTGGCAATCATACAATCCATCGCTAACCTTACAACAATGAAAATCTACTCTTACAAACCAGTTAAATCAGTTTTGACGCAAATGATCAAGAAAAATGAACCCAAAGAAAGCATTAGACCAAGATAATAAGCCGACAGAATATAACATAGCACTACTATCTGACGTTGTCCCAAAAATTAAAATTGCGCCAAGACTAACAGAGAGTATAGTAGTCCAACTTGTAGACAAACCAAACCGCAAGACTGTTAAAAAGAAAAAAATAATATAATAGCAATAGAACTAACTAGATGGTAAAAGACTCGAATTGCCTCAAAATTAATCCACCTCCTCCATCTTGCTGCCCTCTGCGTCATCATCAAGAGGCGGCATATCAGTATCTGCATCCCCAGCAGTTTCCTCTTCATCAATGCTGAGGCCCAACTTCAACATCCTGTGAATTCTATTGCCGAAGGTGTTGGGATCGTCGAGACTGAAACCGGAGGTGAGAAGAGCGGTTTCGAACAGCAGCAGGACAAGGTCCTTGACGGATTTGTCGTTCTTGTCTGCATCAGCTCTCTTTCTAAGCTCCTCCATTATTGGGTTCTCGGGGTTGATCTCCATCGTCTTCTTGCTCGACATGTATCCAGACATGCTTGAGTCTCTCAATGCTTGAGCTTTCATTATCCTCTCCATGTTAGCAGTCCAACCATATTCACCAGTGACCAAGCAGCAGGGGGAATCGACCACGCGGTCTGAAACCACGACCTTCTCCACCTTGTCACCTAGAACATCTTTGATGACCTTGCACAGTCCCTCAAACTTCTGCTTCAGGTCCTCTTTCTTCTTCTTCTCGTCCTCAGTTTCGTCTAGCTTTAATCCCTCCTTTGTTGCAGAGATCAATTTTTTGCCTTCAAACTCCTTCAACTGACCCACCGCATACTCATCAATGGCCTCAACCATGAAGAGTACTTCATAGCCCTTCTTCTTCAGCTTCTCCAGGAATGGAGAGTTTTCAACAGCCTTCTTGCTCTCACCAGTGATGTAGTAGATGTCGCTCTGGCCTTCCTTCATTCTAGTTACGTAGTCCTTCAGGCTGGTTAGCTCGTCTCCACTCTTGGTAGAGTGGAACCTCAACAATTCGGCAATCTTGGTTCGGTTCTGAGAATCCTCATGAATGCCGAGCTTGAGGTTCTTTGAGAAGGCCTCATAAAACTTGTTATAGTCTTCCTTGTTTTCTGCAATCTCGAAGAAGAGATCAATGCATTTCTTCACAAGATTCTTGCGGATGACCTTAAGGATCTTGTTTTGCTGCAGAGTTTCTCTTGAGATGTTCAGAGGAAGGTCCTCTGAGTCAACAATACCCTTGACAAAGCTCAAATACTCTGGAATCAATTCCTCACAGTTGTCCATGATGAAGACCCGGCGAACATACAACTTGATGTTGTTGAGCTTCTTCCGGGTGTCAAAGAGGTCAAAGGGTGCTCTTTTAGGTACAAAAAGCACAGCTTTGAACTCAAGCTGACCCTCAACAGAGAAGTGTTTAACAGCGAGGTGTTCCTCCCAGTCATTGGTGAGGCTCTTGTAGAAAGCAGCATACTCTTCCTTGGTAATTTCTTCAGGTTTCCTCATCCAGATAGGCTTCTGCTTGTTAACCAGTTGCCACTCATGGGAAACCTCCTTGATCTTCTTCTTCTTTTTTCCTTCTCTTCCTTCTCTTCATCAATGTCCTCAACCTTGCCTTCCTCAGTGTCTTTCTTATCTTCCTCATCCTCATCATCAGAAATCTCCTTTTCAGTGGTCTTCTCAGTCCATAGAGAAATGGGATAGCTGATGAACTCAGAATGCTTCTTGATAAGATCTTTCAAGCGGCGTTCTTCAAGATAATCAAGCTACAAAAGCACAATCAAATAAAGTATTGATTAACGATATGTAAATCCAAAAGAATCTCTTAAAAGAACATAAAATGTAGATGCTCATAGACCAATCTTATCTAGTGGCTGATAAAAATAATGAGACAAAAGCGACCGTTAAGCCAGTGCTCGATGAGATCGTGGTCTATCACACTTAGATACATAATTATATCCACTAGCAAATATCAACTAAGAAAACTTATCAACGATACGTCATGCAGCCAAACACCCCCCTGTGAACGATGTATGGGATGACGCGCCTCATACATTCAACATAAAGATTACAACCAGTGGCTTAATCAACTGATCCAACTCAAATGGAGAGAACACATAAAATGGACGATAGTAGAGATAATATTGAACTGAAGAAAATTATAAGGACAGCTATAAGTGATAAAAGCTGGTATCTGAGAAGAAACAATTCTATATTATGTGCAAGCCAAATAAATCCTATGCACTATAACATACAATGGGTTTACATGATATGTATTCTGTTGTAGACAAAAAGATTATACCAACAATCTAATCATATAAGAACAACAAACGGTATAGTAAACATATGCAGCAGACCAAATTAACAAAAAAATTCAAAATTATCATTGAAAAGATATAACAGATTGTATAATTAGAATCAATTTAGACTAAATCAATTCATATTGCCAAATATAACCAATTAATCCTTTAGAAATGTTGAAGTTAAAACAACCAACCAACCTATCGTAGCAAAAATAGATAATTGGTTACTACAAAATATTCCTGAATTTTCCGATTCCTGTGTTCTTTTATGTAGGGCAAGTAAAAGACAATCAGATCAGTGAGTCAAATTAGTCTAATGGACCAATAATTCAAATTAATACTAGTTCAACCAATTTTACGTCCATTAATTCTCGCATATAAAGCAGTCAACTATAAATCCCAGCATCAAGAAACTATCGCAAATAAATACAAAGACAATTCGCGACATGCGAATGTAAGCAAAATTCAGACGGATAAAATCAAAGAATTGGCAAGCGAACATATCGTTACCTGGTCATCCTTGAGGAAGAGGGTGATCTTGGTTCCCCTTCCAAGATTCTCCCCAGAAGTATCCCTGGTGACAGTGAAAGACCCTCCAGCCTGTGACTCCCACACATACTGCTCATCATCATTGTGCTTCGTAGTAACAACCACCCTTTCAGCAACAAGATAAGCCGAGTAGAATCCGACACCAAACTGACCAATCATGCTAACATCAGCACCCGCAGCAAGCGCCTCCATGAACTCTTTCGTGCCGGAACGCGCGATGGTACCAAGGTTATTCACGAGATCCGATTTAGTCATACCAATCCCGCTATCAATAATCGAAAGAGTATTCGTAGCCTTATCAGGAACGATATGAATGAACAGTTCCGGCTGGGCGTCCAGCTTGCTCTTGTCCGTCAGACTCTCAAACCGGATCTTGTCCAACGCCTACCACCAACAAACCATCGAAAATAGACTTATATCCATGGATCTTGAAATGTTAGATGGGGAGAGAAAGAAACAATACTTACATCGGACGAGTTGCTGATGAGCTCCCGGAGGAAGATCTCCTTGTTGGAGTAGAAAGTGTTGATTATGAGGCTGAGAAGCTGATTGATCTCAGCCTGGAACGCGAAGGTCTCGCTTTCGGCCGCCATGACTGCTTCGATGCGAGCAACAGAGCGCAAGAAATCAGAAGAAAGAAATTGAAATTGAAACGAGTTGATCAACTAGTAAGCGATGGCTAGGGTTTGGGAGAATTGGTTCCTTTAATAGTGGAAATGGAGAGGTTCTAGAGTTTTCTGAAAGCCGGATCCGACGAATGCGTGGGACCTCTCCTTCAATGGCAATAATTTTAATTTATTTTAATTTTTTTTTTGGGTTTTAGATGTTTCTAGATTGTGAGTTATTAATTAACATGCCGGCGTAAGTTCAAATTGAAGGGTCGCGAGTGGGAACGGCATTTGAATTTTATGGAAGTTTATTTAGGCTTTATTTGGGGTGTGAGAATTTAGGGCTGTCAAAAAAGTTCGTTGTTCGTGAACGGTTCGTGTTCGGTTCGTCAAGAAGTTTGTGTTCGATTTCTTCGATAAGTAAACGAGACGAACACGAATAACTTTTTTTGTTCGGTTTGTTAAACGAACTAAACACGAACAGTGATGTATTCATTCGTGCTCGATTCGTTATTGTTTGAAATATAAAATAATTTAAAATAATTATATATAAAAAATTTATGATATTTTAAAAATAATTATATATTATAAAAATTTATCATATTTTAAATAATTAAACTTCTATAAATTATAATATAAAATAAATTAATAATAATATTATTATTATTATAGTATTAATTATATTAATATAAATATTATAATGTTATAATTAATATACTATACTATATATTAAAATAAAACCCTAAAACAAAACCCTAAACGTCTTAATCAGTTTGCTTCATTTTGAGGAAGTGTGGATTACCTCATGTGTATGGAATACTTGATCAATTTGCTTCATTTTGAGGAAGTATGCTATCAATGCTAGTGCTGTCTAAAAAGCTCGTTGTTCGCGAATAATTCTAGTTCGGTTCGTCAGGAAGTTCGTGTTCGATTCGTTCGATAAGCAAACGAGACGATCACGAACAATTTTTTTTCGTTCGGTTTGTTAAACGAACCAAACACGAATAGTGATGTGTTTGAACATTTCAAACACGAACACTAGCTATGTTCGTTCGTGTTCGGTTCATTTACACTCCTATGCGAGATAATTTATTCACAGCCGTAGCATTTTGAAAGTGTCGTCTTATTGTTTGAAACTTGTATTCAAGCGTAAAAATGTAGTTGATTTTTTATACTAAATGCAGAATGTGGGACGAACCCCGCAGTCCACATTTCTAAATAAATGATCTATCTACATAAGCACAAACTGCAGCAAATGCACCCTTAATATATTTTGAGTTGTTATGTTATATTAATATTAAGAAATTAAAGTTTTTATAGTATTTTTTGTCTCTTGTTTTATTTTAGGTCATTAGAATAATATTTTTTGAAGGAAAAAAAATTAACTGTTTAAGAAAATCTGTTAAAAGTAAGGATTTAAGAAAATATGAATTTATCAAATTTAACTGTTAAAATTATTTGATAGTATAGTTTTAGTAAAAATTAAATTGAAAGCTCCGTTAAATCAAAATTTCTCACGTTTCATCTCTTTTATGGCGTAAATCGAGATTTATTAAATTTGATTGGGGGGCGGATTTAAGGGATTCATTCCATCGCTGCAAGCGAGCTCCATAAGCAGCTTCTCTTTGAATAAGCTGGATAAACATAAGCCGCCCCAAACGGATCCTTAGTGATATGACTTTTCTATATGCAGCATGTTGTTAGAGCAACATTGAATTAATTATAAATTTGAATATCTCATGTTTTGAGCACTATTGGTAAGTATTATATTATGACATTTATTTTTTATTTTTATTTTTGATCATATTTATATCTTGTATATTGCTTTTAATGTTTCATCGATCGGGCTTCACTTACTAAGTTTGTTTCTTGTGAACATGTCTCTATTTTATAGTTATATATCATTTAGAGTAGTTTTTAGGATTATGCTTCTTGTATGGCAATTGAAGATGTTTTAGGTTTGTTTAATTGATTCAATAGGGTACTTGTATTTTATGTACATTTTAGTGAATGGATTTATATGTGATTTTTTATTTGTTTATGATGTTCTTAATGTTAGATAAATATTAGAAATCATGTTGATATTTATTTACATTATTTTATAATTTTTAACTTGCACAACCCTGCTGTCTTTTTGGAGTTTCTTTCATGTCTGACACAAGTTGGTTGCAGAAGAGATAAAAGAGTGATTTATTTGAGACAATGTTTGATTATCTTCATTGACATGCATCAGTGCATTGGAAACAATAGGGATGGTGACGATGATTTGAAAATTTCATGTTTTGCTTTAATGGTGAGAATTATCATGTGTTTGTATCATTAAAAGTTTGAGGCATGTCATGACATATTTTAACTTGCATTATGTGGTGTTTACCATCTATAATTAGTTTATTGTGACGTCCTAAAAATTGAGAAGGGCACTAATCATAAAAAATCCAATAGTTATATTTCATGTTGTCACAATGTGAATACAACATACTTGCTAACCAACTTCTAAAATGACCTTAACCAACAATTTTGGTATCATACAAAGAAGATATATCCTTTAATTTTTTTATTGTAAAAAAGATGAATAGCATGATTATATTTAATTACTTGTAATATAATTTTAGCTAATATAAAGAATGAATAGTTATCAACATCTAAAATAATCTATATATTTTTGGATATTTTTGCATGTTTGTATGCTTTTGCATCGTATTGCAAGTTTATCTGCTTGCATGTTGCATCATACTTCATATGTGTATGTATTTGCATTTGCACGTGTGTTGGTGGTTCTCCCCACTAAGGATCATTATTCACTCCAGGTCACTGCCTCCTCGACATAACCTTTAATACGAGCCGCTGCCGCCATGACATGCTCACCTTCGGGCCACTGTCAACTATCTTCTCGGCATACCCTTTTGTTGATTTGTTGCCCCCAGAGCATCCTCACCTCTGGGTCATTGCCTCCTCGACATATCCTTTGTTCTGGTCGTTGCCTTCACGACATGCTTATTTCCGGGCCACTGCCTCCTCGACGTACCCTTCTTTTGGGCAACTACCTTCAGGGCATGCCCGCTGTTTCTGAGTCACTACCTTACGACATACTCACTTTCACCACTTTGGTGCACTCTTCATATGTTTGTTGCATGCCTTGCATGTTTGCATGTGTGCTCAGTGAGTGCCTCTTAAATAAGGTGTGAATATTTCTTATATGTGTCCTTAAACTCGATCCAAATTCATTTGTAGCTGGTACTTGCTTGTTGCACGACACCCTGGGTCCCCGGGCAGACGTAATTACTCTTCATATGTAGTTTGTTTTATCGGTACATCCCATTTGTTTGTGTCATGTTGCATGTAGCATCTCTGCACTTATTTGCATGACGTTTTCGCTCTTTTGAGCGCCCCGTTGTGATTCCTCGGTACTTCGGTCGAACAGTCACAAGGTGGGTTTCTTGCATGTATGTATGCCTTCCCGTCGCCTTGATAGTAGTCTTACTCGTTAGAAGAGTGACTCATTTGTTGGTCTTGATACTTAAAATAAGCGTCGTCCGTGAGGTTATCTCAAAAACCAGTGTGAGTTTCTGTATCACGAGCAACAAACATGTATAACCATGCTAAGGAACCAAGGGCTCTAATGTATGTCACATGCATCACGAACCCACATAGTAGGTCCGCTATTTTAAAAGTATAAAATCTATATTTTTATTAATTATGTATTATACGCTTACTTTTAAAATTATATATGTTAGGTCATATGTGAGGCCATTATTTTAAAATGTCACCTCCTCCTCGTGACGTACTTTAGATCGCTTAGATCCTTAGGACGGGCCAGCGTGGCAACTCCGTTAAAGTCGTATGGTAGTCGTAGACTTTACCCTGTGCACTTAGGTACTATGTTATGACACATTTCGTTAAATACCGCGCTAGGCTAGGGTCTAGGATACTAGATAGTCTTTGATGCCCGGATATTGTTCTTTGTTTGTTTGGTTGCCCTAGTCAGGCATCTTTCATGATTTGTGTTTTTGGTGTGACTGCACGTCTGATATGTATGGTAATGTGTTAGGACGCTTTTCTACAGGGAATCATGCCTCTATATGAACACACACAGGTATATGAGGAAGCATGTGATGATTTCTACTTACCTTTTTACTTGCAGGTGTTGTTTAGCTCCCACACCTGGCACTGCTCGTTATATGTTGCATGTTGTTGGCTTTCCTGCTAACGCTTGTTCTCATACAGACCAGGAGCCGATGCTCGTGTCCCATTTCTTAATTCTACATTTTATATTAATGTATAGAATTAGGTTTAGGCATGTATATGTTAAGTCCGACCACCTTTTCTTTTATGGGATAAGTTGTGGACCCAGCGACATCGACCTTTTATATATTTTATTTGGTTTATTTTTTGATTTGTTGCGTGCATGCATGCTCGAATTGTTTCATTATTTATTTCTGTGATTTTTCTGGGAACCATAATGCATTATAGACCCTTTTGGATTTAAAATTTTAAAGTTTTCTACATAAAAAATCCTAATAAAATATTCAAGATAATGAATTTTTCGGATTAAAATATTTAAGATTTTAAAATCTGCACTTTTAATTCCAGCATCTCATTCGGGACAGATTTAAAATGGGTTGCATGCATGAATATAACATAGTCATGACTAATAGGGCCTCCACAAATATTTAAGGACCGTTTTAGATAACTGCATTTATATTGCATGTCCCGATAAGAAGCTCCCGTGCTTTTCCAAGCCGACTAGCCCAGTTGTCGGTCGTTTTAAAATCTATGTGATAAATTTAATTTAATATAGTGCATATATATTTTCAGAAAGTATCATTTTTAATTTTGAAAAATATGAAATCAAACACAATCTCATATAATCAATAGTTTAAATAATCAAGCGCTTCACCGCAAGTCATGTATCTATCTCGAAGAATGAATACATTGCTTGATGGTGAGACTTAATAAAATAAATAAAAGAATTCATGACATTTATTTGGTCTGCGAACCATTTATGTTGACCGATAGTTTCCCCTGTCTAATATGAAGGAATTAGATAGGGTTTATATTAATATGGGGCCCTTAAGTTTCCTATAAGGGAAAGCCCCTATATTTAATTACATCTTAGATAACTGAAGTCGCTTAAAAGAAGTCTTGATATAGATCAGGAAATATTGTATTCATGACTTCCAAAAGATAGAATTCTTCAAGCAAATGTGATAATGGGAAATCCAATAGGTGAATAGCTCATGTTTTAGAACAGTTATTGTAGAAATCTAAAGGAAGAGAAAGCTAGGGGAAAGACATAGGTCCAAGGAAAAATCTAGGCATCCTCCTAAACTATCCTATTGTTTGGCTTCAATTTAAGATGTTTATTTAATATTTTATCCTGCCAATTTTATTATTTAGGGCTTATATTCACTTGATATCAATCATGTGAATAGCTTGGAAGATAGGAGGATTTATTTCATATCTGATGACAACTTT
Organism: Papilionanthe hookeriana x Papilionanthe teres; assembly: GCA_022702705.1. Classification (NCBI taxonomy): domain Eukaryota; kingdom Viridiplantae; phylum Streptophyta; class Magnoliopsida; order Asparagales; family Orchidaceae; genus Papilionanthe; species Papilionanthe hookeriana x Papilionanthe teres. The sequence goes on from CM040435.1 coordinate 2,179,471, forward strand.
ATAATCCTAAGGTGAGTTAGGGCTTATATTTTACGAGGCGCAAAAGCCTAAAGAGATAAAGTGATGGTTTATGCTGCACTAGGCGAGCTACCCCGAAGTTCTATGGCTTGTTATTTAGTTCTAAGGAGTTTTGCTCTTGAAGATGGTTGACCTGCCTACTATGCATGCTTCAAGCTCCTCGTCGTAGCAGGTTTAGTTTTAAAGGTGTCAAATTGAAGAGAAAATAGAAGCAGCATGTTTTGGAGAGGATTTAAATTGAGGTGTCTTAATGTCTTATTAAGAGAATATTTAAGTTGATTATAGTGACACCGGTTAGAATCCCACGGTTCCCTCATTCCAGCACCATAATTTTCTTTGGATTCACTTAGTCCAAATGAATTTACTAAAATCAACTAAATGAGTTCCATACTTTCATTTAGACTGTGGGAAATCTCTTTAGTAGCCGTAGGTTGCATCCTCCGAGGTATTCCCAATCATTCGAAGGTCTAGGGAATATTTAGGTATTTCACAATCCTTTTGAACTTTCTTGATTTCATTTGGACTTATCATAATTATTAAATGATTCATCTATTTCATACCCTTACGCTCAGTGAGCTAATGTTTTAATTATCCCAAAATGTGGGGTAAATATCACTTGATATTTAATTTCAGAAATATGTAAGTGGGGCCCTTAAGAGAAATTTGATTTATGAAAGAATATAACCAATTTTTATGGGCTTGTAGTGTTTCAAATGTGTTTTAGAATTAATTGTATTTTCTTTTCTAAACCTTATTATTCAAATTTTAGTTAAGCATAGCTCGCTACTAAGCACTTAAAGTTTTAATGGGCATATTTATAACTTTTTAGAAAAGCATATTTATAACTTTTTAGAAAAATTAAGTTACATTAACATGAATCTTGTTAAATTAATGAATTATCATTTAAAAATCAAGTAGGGGTATTAGATTAGTGAGTTATCAACTTTCAAAATCAACCCCTAGCCTTAAGAATCATTTAATTAAATTTTCATCCAAATTAATATGATTAGTAAAATTATAAGCTTATCTTTTAATGTGACAAAAATGAAATGGGTTTCTACCATTTATACCTTCATGTATTTTAATCATTCAAACGTGTTTATTAAGATTGTTCATTACTCTTTTACTCTTTAAATCAAGCCTAAATGTTTAATTAAGACTAAATTTTCAAAATTACACTTTTACCCCTGAAGGCCTTATCACTCCATAATTAATCAAATTTAACTCAAATGACTTCAAAATTTTATATTGCCCCACTTATGGGTCAATTAAAGCATTAGAGGAGACGATGTAATTTTTTTAATTTAATTTAATTTATATAATTATTTTCATGCAAAATAGGGATTTTCAAAGAAAAATCAATAACATATTAAACATGAACCGTATGTCCCAAAGAAAATTACTGGAGGTTCACATAGACTAGAGAAACATTTGGATCAATTTTTATGATTTTTTGAACTTTAATTTAATTATTATAAGTATTTCAATTTTTGGAGTATTAATTAATTATATAATTTTATTTTATTGAAAAATTAAGTTTTATATTTTTCTTAAATCTCTTTGAGGTCAGGGAACCTAGAGAATCAAATTTCATATTTTTGTAACTTATATTTTAATTATTAGAATTATTTTAATGAGAACTTAGAGAAATTCCATTTTAGCCTTTAATAATTAATTTTGCCCCTTTAAAATTTAATATCTTTATTTAGAGAGTTAGGAAAATTACTCCAATTGTTTCTAAGTGATTAGGAGGAAATTTAAAACATTTTCATCAATTTTATTAATTTTGTGATTTTGGTGATTTTTAATTCATTTTAATAATTTTTTAAAATATTTTAAAATTCCAAAATTAGGCTTAAAATGAAGTGTTGATTTTGATTACCATTTTATTTTTATAAAATTCCCCTAGTCACAAGGAACTTCCAAAACCAATTCATAATTTGTTTACTTATATTTTAATTATTAAAAACTATTTTAGTGTCAGAAATACCATTTAGCTTAGAAAATTATTTTGAATGCTCAAATCAATTCCAATTGACTTGAAAATTTTTATGGAAGCTCTTCTGACCCTAACCCACAATTGGGAATAAAAATTAAGCCCATTACATTTATATTTACCCAAATTAATTTTTCTTTATTTTAATGAGTTGATTAAAGTTAGAGTGATTTGTAATGGGTTAGATCAAGTTTATATTTTTCCTATGTTCCTCTGGTCAAAGTAAACCTAGCAAAATTATTTTTGGATTTTTCTAATAATTATTTTAATTATTATAATTTTTGTACGAAAACAGACACAATAACTTGAAAAATAGAGATCTCCCTTTACCTTGGAAAAATGAGGGAAGATCCCCCATGACAAAGAGAACAAATGCTCTAAATTTCAAGCTATTGTGAAATGTACATACAAATGGAAAATTAAAATACTCAAAATAATATTTAATTAAATAAAAATAAAATATACATCAAATAATCTTGAAATCAATGACACATTGTTCTCCTCTGTTACTGAGCAAGAGGGTATGTATATTTTATTTTTCTGATGTGTCTACATGAAGTTATTATTTTTTAAAGTACCACTGATTTAAATAAATCAATTAATCCATATTTTTCCACTTAAGTGACTCAGCGCCACGCAATCCAATGGCGCATCAAAGCCACACGCGTCTCCTTCTGATTAGGCGCCGCCATCTGAGTCAACTCCGTGCTTTATGTATAACAAATTCGTCCGGCCCCAGCCCTCCATTTGATACACGCGTGATCCAACGGTCCTGGTCTTTGTCTTCACCTGGTGTGCACAGAGAACTATCCGCACTCTAGAACTAATATCTCGTTCGATACTCAACCAAATCACTTCGGGTTTGTTTCTAAAGACTCATCTGACCTAGACGAACCTATCTATGCAGTTAAGCTAACCTGAAATCAACTCAACATGCATGGAGGATTAAAAATGGCTCGGGATGAAGGTGAAGTTCAATACCTTTTTCTGAGAGGAGAGCCTCAATCAGATGGTTGTGGCAGCTTCGATTGGCCCAACGAGCCTCCAGATGAAGCCTCTGGTCGTGGTGAAGTGTCTAGACCCAAGTTTGATCAAGCTCGATTTCGGGTGCTGAACAAAGTCTGGTATTGGGGTTCTCTGTGATGGGGCTTTGATGGGGGAACTTCTTCTTTTGCTCTGGTGATGGTGTAGAGCGAGTTGGTTTGGGGTTTTAGGCAGTGGGGAGGTGAAATTGAAATTATCCTAATTTTGGTTGGAATTTCAGTGGGGAAATTAGCTCTGGACAGTGGGGATTAAGGCTGGAGGATCGTGGACTTGCACTCAGGAGGTCTCAAAGAAGCTTTGCAAGCAATTTAGCAGGGTTTCCTTAAGAAAATTTCAACACCCTCTCTCGACCGTGAAGAGCTCTATTATGGTCATGGCTGCCTGGTGGAGCTCAGGGGGCCAATATTGGTGGAAAACTTCTGCTTAGGTGGAAGGCAGATCATCTCTGTTGAGCAGTCAGAGCTGGATAGCTTGAGTGGGCTCAATTAGGTTTATTTTTCTTGAGTTGGCTCTCAGTTTGAGCTCCTCCGAAGACTAGGCTGGCCTGTCAGGCCAGGAGAGGTGGCCAGTGGTCAGGTGAGCCAGTGGGCAGGCCATAAGTGGGGTGAGCTTAAGTGGTTAATTAACAATGGCAAATCTCCCCAGGTTTTACCCATTTAAGGAAGGGGATCCCACAATTTAGGGATCCTTGGTCCATTGCTTGAGTAGGGTGGGCTAGAGGCATCTAGGTCAGTCCTTAGGCTCAATGGCTGGCTATGGTGAGCTTGGTTTGGTCACATTTGGCTTGATTTGGTTAATTTGTGTCACTTGGGTTTAAATTGGGCTAGGTTGGGTTCAAGCATGGATTAGGTCCAATTGATTGTTCAATATGGTGTGTATGATTTTCATAAAGTGCTTGAGAGAGGATTGGAGTGGTTTTGAATCGGTTTGGGGAGTTAATTTGGCTTAAATTGGGTATTTAGTCAATTTAGGGGCATTTGGGTTAGCTTGGGTTTAGGTTAGTCTAGAGTGGGGTGAAAGGCCAATTGAAAGTTCCAATTGGTTCATGAGGATGTTAGGAAGAGTTTCAACATTAATTGGGTGGACATTTTAGGGCTAGGGCATTCAATTTGCTGGAATTTGGGCATGTGACAGATTTGGGGCAAATTTGGGGGTTTTAGGTTTGGTTTGACTTGTGTGAGTTTTGAGCTTAAATTGAGGCCAATTGATGGTTTAGTTTGGTGTAGGGGAATGTCATGAAGGGTTTTGGATATTAATTTGGGGAATTTATTGGCTCATAGGGTTTAATTTGGGGGAATTGGGCCATATGGTCAAAATTGAGGCTTTTTTGTTTGGCTTGAAATTGAGTTCAAATGTGGGTCAAATTAGGCTTTTATTTAGTTTAGATTGGTATTGGGGATGATGAATTTTGGTTTGGAATAGAAATTGGGCAAAATTGTGGTTAATTGGATGGACATTCGGGGTGATTTGGGCATTTTGGGCCTTGAGGGGCAATTTGGGGCTTTTGGTCCGATTAGGTCAATGTGGTGGTTCTAAACTGAAATTGGGAATATTTGGAGGGTTTTGGGAATTTTGGAGAATTTTTAGAATTTTTGGAATTTTTGAGTTAGGATGAGTATTTTGGTCATTTTGGATATTTTGGGGAATTTTGGCAAATTTGAGGTATTTTGGGTATTTTGAGTGGTGAGAGATGATTTTGAGTGATTTTTGAGGGGTTTTGGTAATTTTGGTTGATTATGAGAATTTTGGGCAAAATTAGGGTTTTAGAGGTAATTTGGTAGAGTTTAGGGCAAAGGGGTTAAAAATTGGGATTTTTGGTAAACTTTGGAGTTGAGTAAGATTGATAACCCACTTGAGTCATGGACTAAGGGAATTGCCTATTTGGATCCTCCATGTTCCCTAAGGCTTGACCATTTTATAGGGAACTTCTCTTGAGCTTCCTAATTCTTGGTCTTATCCTCCTAAGATTTAGAGGTTAGAATTTAAGCACTTGAAAACTTCAAGTGAAGCAAAGAAGTGTTTTGTATTTCTATGGAATGAGGGTTCCATTGCTAGTCTTCTAAGATAGTCATCAGGAAAGTCCTTATGACTAGACCATAGGCTATTCTAAATAATGACTATACCTCAACAAAAGTGAGGTCAACACCAGCATACTTTTTTCTATATAAAGGGTTTTCTAGTGTGCCTAGGGTGTTAGAAAGGCTCCCCAACCCAGACGAGGTGTATGTCCTTTTGTTTGGAGCATTTTTCAGCTTTATAGTTGACCTCTCTTTCTCTTTCTTACCTGAGGCATCTTTGCCATTTCGGCAGGTATAAGTCCCACCTCTAGGAGCTCCAACCGATAATCATAGGATAAAGTTTCGTTTCTTTGACCCTAGGGCTACCGAGGTTCTCCGTGGATGACATAATTCATGAATTGTCGATCGGGGATCTCAGGACGTGTTAGGTCGACTACCTTCACGACCAGGTAGACTTATGGTCCTAGTAGCTTGGGATGACGGGTACGTGGTATCCCGACCCAGTTACCTCTACCTTTTAGGATCATTCTGCCTGCGTGTTATTGAGTGCCTTTGAGCCCTGTTACTCCTTGACTTCCTTGATATCATGCTGACGGCCCGATGTAGATGAATTGCCGCTCATTTGGGATACAACGATTTATCGATGCGCTTATGGTTCAGACGTGCTTTGATGTGTTAGGATATCCTCATCAAGATGATTTAGATTATTTCATGGGTTCCATATACCGATGAGTCACTAATCATTTAGGGTGTGAGAGACTCACTCTTTGTCCATGACTTAGCAAGTGCTTTGAAGCATATTGGCATTCCCACATGGAGTAACCTTCCTTTAATGACCTATTGCCCCAGGTTCATATGATAATATAAAGTGAGATTCATTTTATCGCGAGTATTCTTGGGTGTCTCTAAAGATGTAATTAACCAGTAGGAATATGTTTCTCTAGGAGCTCTTGACTCCAAAACATGTACATACACAAGATTCTCTGGTTAGGTTAGTCTACATAGGTACTTCTTTCGCAAATATTGCTCTAAGGTGCTTCCAGTCGTTCTTGTTTGGGTGGACATTTTTGACCTATCCTTGTGAGGTTTATTGCATGTAGACTCTACATTATTCTTTTCTCTTGTTTTTCACTTTGTCGTATGTCCCTTTATATTCGGTTCCTCTCCTGTTTGAATCACTAATATGATTCGGGAGAGAGACTTATTTAAATAAGGGAGGTATACAACGATAGACAAGCTAGCGACTCCATTTAAAATAAAAAAGAGAAAAAAAAATGAAAACAAGGTGTTATGATACTGTTATTTTGGTGTTATTGAAGTATTATTAAGGTTTTATTGAAGTGTAGTTTACGTGTTATTCTTGTGTTATTCTGGTGTTATTCCGGTGTTATTTAGGTGTAATAAAAGCTATAATATTTTGGTTTTATTAAAGTGTTATTAAGGTTTTATTGAGGTGTTATTGAAGTTTTATTCTTGTGTTATTGTGGTGTTATTCTTGTGTTATTTTGGTTTTATTGAAGTGTTATTAAAGATTTATTGAAGTAATATTTGAGTGTTATTGCAGTTTAGTTGTATTATTCTTGTGTTGTTGTGATATTATCTAGGTGTTATTATGAGATCTTTTAGGTTTTATTACAGTTTTTATTTTCTATTTTAATGAGGTTTTATGCTGGGGTTATTGTTGTGTTATTCTGGTGTTATTTAAGTTTTATGAGAGTTGTAATATTATGATTTTATTGAGGAGTTATTGAGGTTATATTTAAGTGTTATTAATGTGTCATTTAGGTGTTATTCTGATGTTATTTAGATGTTATTTTGGTGTCATTCTGGTTTTATTCTGGTGTTATTATGGTTTTATTTGGGTTTGGAAATTTCTTTAGTTATGAATTTCATTGTAGGTTTATGATTATTTTTTGGATTTGAAAGAAGATGAACATCATTTGCTCGCTCATCCAGTTGAAAGAGTCCTAGTCCAGTCATCCCACACCATGAAAGTCATGCCACACCACATTCACCCATTTCATTTGATGTAGATCCACATGTTTCAGGTGACATCACCCCTCGTTCACCATATACGGGATACAATAAAAAATTTGAAGAGATAATCCAATTGCTTAGAAATCAGAAAAATTTTCTTGTAGATTTTCAAAAATCAATAACTACAAGGGTTTCTGTATTTCAAGAATCAATAAATACAAGGGTTTCTGATTTACAAGAAACTGTCAGACCTCAGGGCTGAGTTGAATAAATTACAAAATAGGAAAAGTGATTCGAAGGGCAAATTAACAAAAAAAGGAATATATGAATCCTCTCTTTGTAGTTTAATCTGAATGGTTAAGGCCAGAAAAAATAGAAGGAAGATGAAGTTGAGTTCCCCTTATATTTTATTTGAGTTTAAGAGAAGACAAACAATAAAATATGTCGTGGAACAACATCCTATAGAAGAAGCACAACAAATAATAAACACTGAAGATGTTGTAGATACTTCAGTCGTAAGGGCTGAGAAGTTACTTGTAAATAACCTCAGTAACACTGCAACGTTTACAATAACATAAAATTAACTCCGCAAACAATCTCAATACAACATCAATAATAGCTCAATACAACCACAATAACATTAGAATAACAACTGCAATTCAAAACACAATAGCCAAAATAATACTGCAATAACACGACAAGAACACATCACCACATGCATTCGTAGTACAACCGCAACAACACCTCAATATAACCGCAATAATACCACAGCAAAACCTCAATACAATCGCAACTACCTCAATAACATCATATCAAACGCAATAACATAAACAAAACTTTGCAATACAACATTAATATAATTGTCGCACGCTAATAACACCGCGATTCAACTACAATAATAATGGAAAACAACACTGATAACATCGTGGTCCGACCCTAATAACACCATAAAACCGTTGTGATCCATCTTTAATAATGCCTCAAAACAACGCCAATAACACCTTTGTCTGACACCAATAACACTGCAAAACCGTTGCACGCCAATAACACCACGATCTGACTCCAATAACACCACAAAACAATGCAATAACACCACATTCCGATGCCAATAACACCACAAAACCGCCACACGCCAATAGCATCGTGGTCTGACTCCAAGAATACCACAAAACAATGCAAATAACACCACGGTCCCATGTCAATAACAAAGCAAAACTACTGCACGCCAACAACACTACGGTCCGACTTCAATAATACTACAAAAAATGCCAATAACACCGCTATTTTGACACCAATAACACTGTAAAAATCACCGCACACAATAGCACTGCTATCCGACTACAATAATACCGTAAAACAACGCTAATAAAGCCGCTGTCCTACGCCAATAACACTGCAAAATCGCCACACCGCGGTCTGACTCCAATAGTACTGTAAAACATGGCCAATAACATCAATGTTCGATGCCAATAATACTGCAAAATCGTTGCATACTAATAACACACGGTATGACTCTAATACCACCACAAAACAATGCCAATAACACCGCAGACCCATGCTGATAGCACTGCAATACCACCACATGTCAATAACACCACGGTCCAACTCTAATAATACTATAAAACAACGTCAATAACACCGCAAAACTGTCACACGTCAATAACAGCACATTCTAAATCTAACAACACCGCGGGCTAACTCCAATAGCACCGCAATCTAAACCCAATAACACCAAAAAAACTGCCACACGTCAATAACATTGTGATCTGACCCTAATAACACCGCAAACTATGGCATGCCAATAACACTATGGTCTGAACCAATAACACCGCAAAAATGCAGGACACCAAAAACACTGTGGTTAGACTCCATAAATACCACAAAACAACACCAATAACACCTTGGTCGACTGCGTTACTACAGTGATAATGCCACATTATTGTTGGATTTGTTTATATGTTATTGAGGTATTATCATGGTAGAATTGTGGTGTTATATGAGTGTAATTGTGGCGTCTATGTTGTGTTATTATTTTTTGGATTTATTGTGGTGTTATTACAATTTTCTTGTGGTGTTATTGCAGTATTATTTAAGTATTTTTATGGTATTATTGATGTATTTCTATTATATTTGAGATATTATTGAGGTGATATTGTAAAGGTTTTATTATGTTATTGTAGAGGCGTTATTGCGGTTTTATAATACCACAATATGGAATGCAACATAGTTTTTTAAAGTTGAGAGAGGTCCAAAGTAAGATGATTCCCTATCACCTAATCTATTCAATTTAGTCATTGATTATTTATCTAGAATATTGCATAAACAAATCTTTAAACATGCTAATGGGAGATACAATGCTAAAGGTGGGGAGCTTATTAGGAATTTGGCTTCCTGACTTTTTGCAACATGTGGAAGAAGAAATACACTCATCACAGTTTCATTTAATCCAAATATGCTCATTATCATAAATATCAATGCTATAAATTCTATTCTTTTGAGCATATAAATTATTAATTATAGAAGAATCAGATATATTTGTCTTAATAAGATCAATCATACAAGCATGATGTTCCAAAATAATCTTTCTACAATCAACAAAAAGGGTTTCATTGCTAAAGGAATGAACATTCCAATCAAGAATATTATGATGAAAATTAAGAAAACATAATTAATTAACAATAATCACAGAAAAATAAACTAACAGGTAGCAATAACAGTTCTGGATTTACCTTTCATGAGCAAGATTAAGGAACACGAGCAAAATTATAACAAGGCTTAGAAGGAGTTGGCTTCCATTCATGAATTTTAGAAAGTTTAAAAACATATCCTTTAATATCAAGAATAATAAAATCAATTAGAGGAGAGTCAATATTAACTTGAATATTAACTAGCAAAGGAGAGCCAAATGTGACTGACATGCTAGTAGAATAACATTTGTGGTACTTGGACAACCATATAACTATGAACATTATTCAGAAGATAATTGACAATTTGGAAAATTCTTTATTATCCATTGGAGGTTCAATTATATAATTGAATTTTATGTGGAATTATATCTCACGAATGCAATCCATCATCAGGCTAGTATATGTTTCTGTGGGTTGTGGTGTAAAAAATCATGTTATGTTAGAGTAACCATGAGCAAATGTTTAGGAAAATGTAACCACAAAATGAAGAATTTATAATGTTTAATTTCTTTTATATACATGCATGAGACATTCTAGGATTGAACACAAATTTGTGTCACATGGGGCTGGTTCTTGGCTAGATGAAGATTCTTTCTCCTTTCTTGTATACCATAGTTTTGTTAGAGAAACATAATCGCACCTATAATAAAATTAACTTTGAATACTGGAATATATACTTTTTGCTTTCTTGCTTTTCTCCCAATACCCTTTCAATCTTGAATTAGATATTCTGTTTGGGTGCATCTTTGCTAGATCATTCAAATTGCACTCTTTATTAACTAGTTTTTTTTTGTTTTTTGTTTACTAAGGTGATCTCTAACTTAATATATCATCAACATCGTTTGATAATCTTTTCAATGATTTCAATATGGATTTCTCAACTGCATCATTTCCTTGTGCTTTGGTATTAATTTGATATGCAAAATTTTTGGACATATGTTCAAAATATGAGGCCACTTGAATTAACATTCCACATTTGTGCCTCTTTGAGATGTTTGTATCTATAACTGTTATATATAACCCTTTTTTCATGAATAGGACATCGCAATAGGAGATATTTTTCTGATATCTTTATTATATTTTCTAAGCTGAGAACTCGTTGAGAGTGAGCACATAATAAACCCATCATTTCAAATTTCTTTCAACTGCATGTAATTTCAAAATCAGCATTTTCAAATTTAACATCTATATGGTGGTTGTGGGTGTGTGTGTTGTGTTGGGTTGTGGTTAGGTGCTCTGTGTGTTGTGGTTGTGGGTGTGTATGTGGTTGTGTGTTGTGTGGGGCTTGGTTGGGTGTGTGTGTTGTGTTGCACTGTGATTGGGTGGTGGTTGTGTTGAGGTTGTGAGTGTGTGTGTGGTTGTGTATGTTGTGGTTGTGGTTGGGAGTTGTGTGTTGTGTTTTGGGCATCTATATGGTAGTTATGAGTGTGTGTGTCGTATTGGCCTGTGGTTGGACGCTCTGTGTGTTGCGGCTGTGGGTGTGTGTGTCGTTGTATTTGGTGTGGGGCTGTGTTGAGTAGCAGTTATGTTGGGGGTTGTGGGTGTGTGTGTGGTTGTGTGTGATGTGGGTTCATTATGATTCATTGTGGTTGTGGTTGAGGGCATTTAGAAGTTTTTTGGTCCAAAAGGCTCTCTTTATAATTTCATCTCGATTAGAGCATTTCAAATAAAGTTTCATTTTGAACATATTGAGAGTCTTTTGAAGTAGCTCTTTTGGTGTTTGTGGGCGATGGGCGATGGGTGATGGATGTATTGGAGGTGGGGTGGTGATGTGGTGTGGGTTGTGTGGTGGTTGTGTTGGGGATTGATGTTGGATGTGCTGGGGGTGGGGTGGTGGCTTTGATGGGGGTTGGGTGGTGGCTATACTTAGGGAGGGGTAGTGAATGTGCTGGGGGTAGGGTGATGGATGTGCTTGGGAGTTGGGTGATGGTTGTGCTGGAGATTAGTGGTGGATGTGTTGAGGGTTGGTGGTGGATGTGATGAGGGTTGGCGTGGTTGACGTGATGGGGGTTAGGTGGTTGTCTCGAGGATTGGTGATGGATGTGATTGGGGTGGGTGGTGGATGTGATGAGGGTTGGAGTGGTGGATGTGATGGGTGTGGGTTGGTATATGTGTTGGGGGTGGGTGGTCGATGTGTTGGGGGGTTGGGTGCCGGTTATGCTGGGGATTGGTGGATGTATGTGCTGGGGTGGGTGGTGGATGTGCTGGGGTTGAGGTGGTGGATTTGCGAGGGTGGGTGGTGGATCTGCTGGGGGTGGTGTTTGTGTTGGGGCTTGGTTGGTGGCTAATGTTTTTTCTTTGTTTGATCTGAAATATTAATGTTTCCATGTTTCTTTGTTTGATAAAGCAATGGTTAAGACTAAAGAAGTTGGTTCATCATTCATGTGGGATAAGGAAGTCACACTCATATTCTGCGACCTGTGTCTTAAGTAGGTTGAGTTAGGAAATAGACCCACCACCTATTTAACAAAGAAAGGTGGCATAATATTGTCAAGAAGTTTAAGGAAATGACAGGAAGGGAGCATGATAAGTTACAATTTAAGAACATGTAGGATCAATTCAAAAAGGACTAAAAATTATGGAAGGAACTAAAACTAGGATCCACGGGCTTGGTTTGGGATCAATCAAATAGACTATTGATGCTTCGAATGAATGGTGGACTGAGAAATTAGAGCTAATAACATATCCACTGAATACTTGTTTTTCCTTACTTTATCATACTAAGCTGTTTGAAGTAATAAACTTGCCTATATATCACAGGTAGTGCCAGGTGCAAAAAAAATTAAAATTCTGTGGTATTAAGTTTGACTTGGAGGAGAAGTTGGACAACATGTCCAGTGGGGTTGTTGCAACTGGCACTCATGCATTTACCCCAAAAGAGCATGGGTTTGCAAACATACCAGAGGAATTGGTGATTGAGCAGGTAAGTGGGTCCGGTGAAGGCCCCAGCCTAAACCAAAAGGAGTTGGAGTCCATAAGTTGGTCAAAGCATCTTGAGATGGACAAAAAGGAAAAAAGAAGGTGTTGCTTTTGTCAGAGGCCAAATAGTAAAACTGGTGGATGTGTGCACAATTCAAGCTAGTACTTCACATGATAGTTCCATAGACGACTTTCTCCGAGTTCTTGAGACATATCCGAAAGTTTACGTGGATAAGCCATTCTATCTGAACTCCTTGAAGTTGCTGGAGGACCCAACCCGCAGACAGTTATTCATGAGATTGCCCCCGATCGTCGAACCGATTATTTACATTTATTTATGGACAATTGATTTTGTGGAGTTATTGTTTAGAGGCTTGGTTTTTTTCGTTTTTTTCATGGGTTATCTGATTTGGATTTTTTCCTTTCTGGCACAAACAATCTATATGTTGCTTTGTATTTATTTCTTCTCATTATACTCTATCTTTAGATTTTAGATGATCTTTTAATGTTGTTTGATTCACGCATATTACCTAAACAGAGCATTTCTTTAGCATGAACTCACAACAAGAGAGCCTGAGAAGAAAGATCGTGACGACAACTGTTTTGTAAGGCAATTAAGAACCCCTGTGTCGATGCAAAAGTGGGTTTAGATTTAATTTATATAAATATAGATAGAAGTTTGGAAAATATAAATTTAATTTTAAAATACAAAATCAAACTGATCTCTTATATACAATAGTTTAAATAATCAAGCACTGCACCCCAAGCCATGTCTCTATCCCGAAGAATGGATATATTGCTTGATGGTGAGGCTTGATCAAATAAACCAAAGAATTCATGATATATGTTTGGCCTGCGAACCATTTATGTTGACCGACAACTTCCCTTATACAATATAAAAGAATTAGATAGGGTTTATATTAATTTGGGGTCTTTAAGTTTCTTATAAGGGCAAACCCCTATAGTTAATTACATCTTAAATAACCGAAGTCACATAATAAAACTCTTGATATAGATTAGAAAATATTGTATTCGTGACTTCCAAAAGGTTGGATCTTCAAGAAAATGTGGTGATAGGAAATGCCAATAGGGAAGGGTGCAAATTGAGAACATTTATTATAGGAATCGAAAGGAAGAGGAAGTTAGAGGAAAACACAGCTCCAAGAAGAATCTTGGTGATTTCCCAAACTATCATACTGTCTGGCTTCAATTTGAGATATTCATTGAGGATTTTATCCTTCTAATTTTATTATTTAGGGCTTATGTTCACTTGATGTCGATCATGTGAATAACCTGGATGATAGGAGGATTTATGTCATATCAGATGACAACCTCAGAACCTAAGATGAATTAGGGCTTATATTGCACAACATGATTATGAAAGGGCCTAAAGGGATAAAGTGAGGATTTATGTTGCACTAAGCAAACTACCTCGAAGTCCTATGGCTTGTTGTTTATTTCTAAGGAATTTTGCTGTTGAAGATTGCCATGTTGCCCACTGTGCATGCTCCAAGCTCCTCGTCATAGCAGGTTTAGTTTTAAAAGTGTCAAATATATGGGATGAGTGAAGTAGCATGTTTTGGAAATATTGAAATTGAGATGTCTTAATGTCTTATTAGGGGAAAATTTAAGTTGATTATAGCGACACCATTAGGATCCCACGGTTCTCTCATTATGACACCACTATTTTCTTCGGATTCACTTAGTTCAGATCAATTTATCAAATTAAACTAAATGAATTCAGTACTTTCATCCATATCGTGGGAAATCTCGTTAGTAGTCGTAGGTTGTCTCCTTCGAGGATTCCCGGTCATCCAAAGAGACATTTTAATTTAGTTTCACTTGTGATTTTTTTTTCTATTTTTGATTAAATTTTGAGTTTTTTCTTACATTTTGACTGTTGTGGCAGTGAGTTTTTATCTTTGTTTTATTTTAATTTTGATTTTGGATTTGGTTTTGCTGCTATCCTAAAAGTTATGGTTTTAACATGCAGGGTGACCTTGTTGTTTAGCATGCAAATTCACAAGTAGAAAATGTACAAGAAAGTAAATGAAAGTAAATTGCAATGCAATAAATAAAAGTGTATCTGACATTTCTTCTCATTCCTTCACCTGAAGGTTTAGCCTTGCAATGCATATATATAATTTTGCAAAAATTGAAACATGCTAGAGAGCAAAAAAAAAAGGTTTAAAGTGGACCCATCAAATCCTATGTCATAACTTGTTGGGTCCTATTTGTTTAAGTGTATAGATGATTCTTCAAGCAAAGCATTATAAGTTTGATTGTCCTCTAAGATATCCAAAAGGTTATGAGAAAGGTTCAGGGACCGGGCCCAGAGTATCTCATAATTTCTTGAAAAGTCTCAAGTTCGTTCAAAATTATTACGTTGCTTGATGACTCATCACTATTCATACCCTTATGCTCAATGAACTGATGTTCTAATCATCCCAAAGAGTGGGGTGACTATCACTTGATGTACAATTTATAAATTATGTGAATGAAGACCCTTAGGGGTGGTGCGATTTTTTTAAATTGCCAAAATTTATGAACTCAGATTTAGATATATATATATATATTGATTTAGTTTTATAATGAGTCACACAATTAAACGCAAGTATACATATCGCTCAAGTAATACAAGTCTCTAGTGGAGTCCTGGATATCGATCCCAAAAGGAGGCTTTAATTTTATGGCGTAGCACATAAATCACTTATCGAATCACAACACAATTGCAAGTAAGTTTAATTCTTAAAATAAAGATAGACAGTTGTAGTTACTATTTCTATGAAACCACGTTCTAAACTCTAGCAAGTTAAATTAACACAACTAAATTTATAATAAAGTTCAGTTGTAAGAAAGAGTCATCCTCCTTTCCAATCATAATGTGATGATTATTGTGACATAGATCAGTGATGCAAATGTATTGTGCCAAATAGGAGCATTCCTATTCTTTACCCATATTTCAGTGTATAAAGAACATTGGCTAATCCTAAGTTTAGTCCCCAAATCCGTGGTTAGGCTGGGAGGATACTGGCTCTCACTCCAGAGCTCTCACTTCCTTTCTCCTGAAGGCTAACTCTCGCTTTAGTTTCCAAACATTGGCACATCATTTCCATATCACAACATCAACACATCACATGAAAAGGAGAAAGACAAAGAAATCTACTCAAGACTCATGAGGAAAAGATGACAAAACATAGATTTTATATAAAAAGTAATATCATACAAACAGAGTAAGTAAAGATAACTTATCTGAAACTCTTCCCCAAGAGAATCTCAAGGAATTCCTTTAACTCCTCTTCTTTCTTCACAATAACACACAATTCTCTCTTTAGATAAGTAAGGAAGAAGAAATCTCTCACTTACCCTCTCCTCATACACTCCTTAGCAGAGAAAACACAAAACCTAATTTCCTACACAAAATGGAAAGAAACTCTCTCTAAACTCTGAACTCTTCTAATCTCTTCTCCCCCTCTCTAAACTTGGCTCCAAAAGTGTTTAAATTCGGCCAAAACTGAATTCCCAAAAGTTTCCTAAAGCAACCCTTCAAAATCTGGCCAAATACACTGAATATAGTTTAAAATCGGGATAGGGTGTGGTCTGACGCTGGATAGGGCGTCGTTCGGCACATTATTCCACCAATCGGTCGTAACTCTCTGTAAAATATTGCGGTTCGACGCTGGTGACAGGGCCGTTCGGCACTGATGACAGCGCTATTCGGCGCTAGTTCAATAAAATGCACTTTTGTACATTTTTGCTGCAAATTTGCTCATTTCCGCTTCCTTTTGCTCCAAAGTCCTAAAATCATTGTACCTGCATGAAATCATGAAAAATACTTTTCTTTAAAGTGCAATATCATAAAAAATAGGTATGAAATGAATAATAAAAAGCTATCAAATTTTTAGTGGATCAAGATCCCCCAAACTTAACTATTGCGCGTCTTCAAGTAATTTTAGTTAATACATAAAATAATGATCCACTGCAATGAACTTTCTTTCTAGAACACCATAATCTTGATTTAGATAAGTACAATAGTAAGATTTTCAGAAAGATGTTTGAATAATTCAAGTAAATTCTACATGTGTAAGACTATCTAGCAGTCAAGTCTAAGAGTTATAGCCTTCTATTCATTTCAAAATTGACTGTAGATTCTCTTATTAAGACACTTAAAAGAATTATATAAAAAGAAGTTTATGAGAACACTACTAGTAAGGATGCTAATCCACACATATAAGTTCAGGAAAGTAATTAAGCTTTTCCCTTTAGATAGGTCCAAGTGAAGCCAATTTTTGATCAGGCATCTCCTCATGGTTCTCATCACTTCTCTTTTCTTTTTTTTTTCTTTTCTTTTCTTTTTTTTCTTTTCTTTTCTTTTAAGTGAGGATTACTGTATCCGGATAGTCTTTAATGATTTTGAACTTCACCCTTCTCACCCTAAATTTGAAACTTACCTCATTCTTTTACCTTATAGGCATTTCCTTAACTTATTATGGATTTATCATAGAATCTCAATCCTTTCTTATCACATAAAGTTTTAAGATTCTTAATATTGCAAACATATAGTTTTTCTTACTTTAAATAGTTGATTATAGTCTTATTCTCTTATAGAAAATATCTTAGCCTACAAAATTATTTTTCATTACCAAATACTTTCATTCAACTTTACAAATACTTGAATAAAATCAAAATACAGTTATCTGAAATTGATTCTATTACAAGAAATCATGTTAATAATTTTGAAAATATTTTTAAATGAGAACAATTAATAGTTAATTCTTTCCCTCCCCCAAACATAGATTTTTGAATATTAATACAATTAACATGGGAAGAAAGAAAAGATATAAATATATAACTTATGCCTCAATATGTTGGCCTTTTCATACCTTTGAGTTTAAGCAGGTTTTCCTTTATAAAGCAGAACAGTAGGCCTGAAATAATTAAGAGCATTTCTATACACACATATGGGTTAGAAATTTATAAGAGAAGAAGTTTAAAAACATAAAACATTAAATGTGCACACAACATTAACAACCAACTGTTACTATCACAAATTAAACTTACAAACCAAACACATGAAAACTCTACTATAATATCACAAACATCACAAATCAACATAAAGACTGCTACAAGTACAACCAAATACACATTATATCACATATACTAATCAGAAAGAGTCTCAGGTACATCACATATACAAAACACAAATACAAAATAAAGTTCAATGAAAAATAAAAATACACAATCTACCAATCATCTTTAGCAGGAGCTCCACCATCATCATGTTCTTAACGCTGGTATGGAGTATACTCAGGGTAAGTAGGAAATACAGTGCTAGTGTCTTCCCTGGAAAATCTCATCTATGCTTTATGATAAGCTATCTCATATTCTCTCCACCGCACTTGATAATCATCATTTATCTTGTTCATTACTTCTAGTCCCTCTACTCTGGTGTTCAACATTTCCAACTGATCCATAACATCATGTTGAGTAGGCTCTCTAGATGTAGATGGTCTATCATGACTAGAACAAGGTTCATCAGCTTTCTTACTCCACTTCCAACTTACATGGGCTTCATATGTTTTCAGATTTAACTTACTAATGGGCTTCAAAAGATGGATCGCCTCATCATTATCATCAACTGCTACTCCTGACTGAATACACAAGACATAAATCAGGCTAGGGTGTCCCAGTTGATACACCTAAAATATATAGTATTTTTATGCACATTTTTATACCTATTTTTAATGATATTGCACTTTAATGGAAGGTATTTTTTTGTTTTTCTTGCAGGCATGATGAAAATGAATGGTCATGATGAAAGGAGCAAAATTGGGTCACAGTTAAAAATCGAGATTCAAATGGAGTTGGCGCCAATTTCAAAGGGGATGGGATGCAACTCTTGGTGGTAACATCCATAACTTCCTTTGGGCGGTAAGTTTGAATGAAAGGGTGCGTTCATTGGTAGATACATCAAATCTCGACACATTTTGAAGAGACACCAAGGCACATTTTGGTTTACTATTTAAAGAGAGTCTTAGGAAAGATTTAGAGGAGGCAATTTGAGGAGACTCTTCCACTGCATTTTGAAGAGTACTTCCATTGTTCTTCCATCGCATTTTAAAAGTTTTTATTTAGAGTAGGAGTAGAGAGTAGAAAGGAGAAAAGGGTCGGAGTGAAGTATTCTTCTTCCCACTTCTTTTCTTTCTTTTAGTTTAGTTTTTATTGAAGTCTGAAGTCTGTATTCTGAGTCAACGGAGTTGGGAGACTTGCTTTGAGAAGTAGTTTAGCGAAGAGTTAAAGTTTCAGAGGAACTTCCTTAGTCTTGCGGAGAGGATTTTCAGATAAGTATTTACTTTTATTTAGTTTATTAATACTTTTTTTCGTTTATTATTTTTCTTATCGTTGTTTTTAATTTCAAATCAATGTGTTTTTATATTTTCTCAATGCATTCTGAGTAGTTTACTTTATCTTTTTCTTTCTTAAATGAAGAAGCAATTAATTTACAAAGAATTGTTGTGGAAAGTATAAGTGTTTAAAAGTTGGAAGAAGTTGTGAAGATTGATTCTGGAAACTTTGTTTATTTCTTAATTTGGCCTGTTAAGTTGTAAAATTTCTTGAGATTATGTAAGATCCAATGCGATATTGTCTCATAAAAGTTAGTAAGAATCACATGCAATTATATGGGTGAGAACTGTAGTTCATATAATTGAATGTAATATTAGAAGATATTTTTATAAAAGGGAGTAAAATTAGAGGATTTTAGAGTGACAGGCTAAAACCCTCTAATTTGGTTTGAAGTTTTGAGATTGTTATGAGAAGTTAGCCCCCAGGTGGTGGGAATCGAGGGAACTCTAGAGTGAGAGACTGGTATCTTCCTTGCCTAACCATGTTCAAAATAATAAAAATTTCAAATTAACTTATGTTCTTTATAGAACCAAGTAAGGGTAAAGAACACATTTGCTTCTATCTGTCACAACAAAAATTTGAATACTTCCACAACAATACTTTAAGAATTATTACTACTTCATGAAAGGAAAGAAAAATATATTCTAGTTATTAGTATTTTACATCCAGTATTATTAGTTATTGTAATTTTAATTTCTTGCTTTGCATTTTTATTAAGAAAATTTCAAAAGACATATCAACCTTCAAAATTTTTCAAAATCAAGACATACTTTTCAAAAACAATTAAAGAAAGTAAAAAGATAATTTTCTAATTCCTTTAAAGATTTTACATTTTCCCTGTGGGTTCGATATCTCGGGGCTTAATCAGAAAGTCCTATATTACTTAATAAACGATACATATACTTGCGTAGTATCCCATATTATAAAATCATAATTTTCATATCTAAAATCATCAGCGCACTTATATCTGACGGTACCAAGTTTTTGGCGCCGTTGCACTTATATCTATCGGGGATCAAGTTTTTTGCGCCGTTGCCAGGGAAAATTAATTTAAATTGCATTTTAAAGAGAATTAAGAAATTATAAATTTTTACTTTTCTTTGTTTTTGTTAGTGTGTTGTATTTTGTTTTGTTTTATTATTGTATGTGTAGTTCAGGTTTTGAAGGACTTGTGCCTTACAATTCTGAATTAGAAAGAACTATTAGAAAAATAGAAAAAATTAAAAATACAGAAAAAAAATATTCAAGAAATGACAAATCATCAAAATCAAAATGTTGGCATCCATCAAGAATTAAGACCTTTAAGAGATTATGTTAACCATACAGTAGATGAACTTCGTGGTAGTATTCAAAACCCCGCTCGTAGTCTGCTAATTCTTTTGAGCTTAAACCTCGCTATTATCCAAATGGTGTCAAATAATCGGCTTGGAGGAGCAACAATCGAAGATCCTAATTTGCATCTTGCTAATTTTCTAGAGTTGTGTGCTACTTTTAAATATGATGGTGTTTCAGATGATGCTATTAGACTTAGACTTTTTCCTTTAGCACTAAGGGATAAAGCTAAAATGTGGTTACATTCGTTAGCACCTGGATCAATTAGAACTTGGGGTGAACTGTCACAAAAATTCCTTGCTAAATATTATCCATCATCTAAGACTGCTAAGTTGAGAAATGATATAACATCTTTTTGTCAGTTTGAAGGAGAATCAATATATGAAACATGAGAAAGATTTAAAGATCTCCTCAGGAAATATCCATATCATGCGATACCAGATTGGTTAATAATTCAAACATTTTTATAATCGATTAGTTGGATCTCTTAGATCAATCATCGATGTCGTCATTCAGTGGATCATTAATGTTTAAACCATTTTCTCGATGCTTATGTTTTAATTGAAGAAATGTCTACTAATAATTTTCAATGGCCTTCGAAAGGTTAAATCCTAAAAAGGTAGCCGGTGTTTATGAAAATGATGCTTTTACAATGTTAGCAAATCAAGTTGCTACTGTATCAAGGAAGATAGACCAATTTGGGTTAAATTTTTCTCAGCCAAATTTCATGATTGAAGAAAATTCTTTAGGCCAAATGGTTGATTCTTAATCTTCACCAGAAACTGTGAATGCTATAATCAAACCTAACAACCCATATTCCAATTATTATAACCCATGTTGGAACAATCATCCAAATTTTAACTGGAATAACAATAATCGTGGTGGTGTTAATCAACAATGGGGAACACCCAAGTAAACCCATCGGGGAATTGGAACAACCAAGGTAATAATAATAATAGATTAACTTATCCTTCGAAGTTATAACAATGCTTTACAAAATAAGGAGAAGAAGTTGTCTATGGAAGAAGTAGTATCACATATGGGAAATCAATTACAAATTCAAGGAGCAACCATCAGAAATATTGAAAATCAATTGGGACAAATTGCAAATGCCTTAAGTAATAAATCTTAAGGAATGCTTCCAAGTAATACTGAAGTGAATCCAAGAGAAAAGAATAAAGAACAAGTGAAAGCAATTTAACTGAGAAGTGGAAAAGAATTGCAAGGTAGAGTTCAAAAAGAAACTGAAGTAAAGAAAGAAGAGATTGAAAGACCTAAAGAGGACGCTCCAAAAGGTTTTGAAAGACCTATTTCTCCGCCTAAGGTTGATTTAGAAAAACCACCACCTCCATTTATTCAGAGACTTCATCAACAAAAGTTGGATAAGCAATTTGTCGGCATATTTTTAGGTTATGTGTTTTATTTTGAAAAGGGAGTCGCCTACAGAAATTGTCGGCGAATTTTTAATTTAATTTAAATAAATAATTTGAAAAGTTGTATTTGATTTTTGAAAATAATTTTAAATTTGAACATTTTAAGATATGAAATCAAACTGATCTCACATCCCGAATAGTTTATATAAACGAGCGTCGCACCACAAACCGTGTATCTATCCCGAAGAATAGACACACTGCTTGATGATGGGGCTCGATTAAATAAACTAGAAAGGTTTGTGACATCCGTTTGGTCCGTGAACCAATTTTATAAGCCGACAAGTTCCCCGCTTAATATAAATGAATTAAGCAGGGTTTATATTACCTGGGTTCTTAAAGTTCCCTATAAGGGCAAGCCCCTATAGTTAATTACATCTTAAGTGACGGAAGTCACCTAAGAAAACTCTCAATAATAATCAGTAGTTCTGCTCTCAAGAATTTCAAAGTTTAAGTTTTCAAGGGATTGAATTTTTGAATTTCAATAGGGAATGGATCAAATTTGGAACATTTTATTTTAGGAGTCCAAAGGAAGAAGGGTAGGAGAAATCACAGATCCGAAGCGAACTTCGGTAATTTCCCGACTATCCTATTGTTTGGCTTGAATTTAGGAAGGTCCTAATGTTTATTTAGTATTTTGATCCTGCCAATTTTAATTAGTTAGGACTTATATTCGTATGATAAAATCATACAAATAGCCTCGAAGATGCGAGGGTTTATATCGTATCGGACGACTACCTCGGAAATCCTAAGACCGGTTAGGGCTTAATTTACATGATATGATCATGCAAATGCCTAACGAAGAGTTAAGGATTTATGTTGCCCTAGTGCAAACTACCTCGAAGTCCTATGGCTTGGTTATTTAATTCTAAGAAAGTTTTCTTGAAGTAGACTCGTGTTTTGCCGATGACGATGGCCGTCGTCGCCCACCATGCTCCAAGCTCCTTGTTGTTGCAGAGGTTTAGTTTTAGAAATCATAAATCGGGAGATGAGAGAAGTGTTTGGTTTTAGAGAAAGTCTTCATTTCCATGTGTCTTTAATATTTTAATTAAAATAGGTCTTAAAGTTGATTAAACGAACCGATTAAGATCCCACTGGTTCCGTCATCCCGACACCGTTATTTTCATCGAATTCACTTAGTCCGGATGAATTTGCTAAACTCAACTAAATGAGTTCCGCACTTTCATTTAGACCGTGGGAAATCCCGTTAGCAACACGTGGGTTACATCATCCGAGGTATTCCCGATCATTCAATGAGACGTTTTAATTTAGTTGTATTTGTAGTTTTGTTGTTCTGTTTGTGATTAAATTTTGAATTGTTTTATATTTTGAATGTTGTGGCGGTGAATTTTATTTTGTAGTGTCTTTTAATTTAGTTATGGGTTTCGGTTTTGGTTTACGTCCTAAAGGTGTAGGTTTTCTTGCAATCGTTGTTTATCATGCAAGAAAAGTAAGTGCGATGCGATTAAATAAGTTGCAATAGAGTAAATCGCAATAAAATAAAAGCGTACCTGGAGGGTCTTCCCGTCATCCCAAGCTGCACTTAAAACACGGTTAGAATATTTAAGCATTTAAAGTAAGTCCTCAGGTAAAGCTAAGGGAAAGGTCATGGTTTTCTACCAAGTTCCTAATCCTATAGCTTAGTCATCTCCTATGACGTCTGGGTCTTCAATTTAGGTTTTAAGGATGATTTTCTTCACCAAAGAACAACTAAGCTCAATTTGTTCTCGAGGACATTCCATCATATCGAGGAAGTGTTTAAGACGAATCTTAAACATCTTTTCAATATTTCGGGAATTGTCCTAAGTCCAAATGAATTACATTGTTCAGTGAATTAATCATCCAGTGTGTTCGAGTTAAGTTTTATTTCTTGCTCAGCAAATTAGGATGTTTGAATATCCTTATGAGTGAAGTGTCATCTCACTTGATACTCCATTTAGGAGTTATAATAGTAAAAGCTCCTAAGGGCAAAATGATATTTAATGATTTGTGATTCAAATTTAAGTTCAAATTAATGATTTAAGTTTGGAATAGTGTTCAAGTTATTTTAGATTTATTTTTGAATTCTTCATGTCTTTATATTGAATTTAATTTAATTTAACTTATTTAATTTAATGTGGTTTAATTTAAATTAATTTAACTTAAGTTAATTTAATGTAATATGATTTAGTTTAATTTAATTTAATTTAATTCAATTTAATTTAGTTTAATTTTAATTTAATTTAATTTAATTTAATTTAATTTAATTTAATTTAATTTAATTTAATATAACATAATATAATTTAATTTAATTTAGTTTAATTTAATTTAATTTAATTTAATTTAATTCTTAATTTTTAATTTAATTTTTAATTTTAAAGGAATTTGTTTTAAATAATTTAACTTTAATTTAATTTAATGATTAAGCCTTTTAAGCATTTTAAATCTTAAACTTGAATTATCATTTTAATTAGGAATTAAATATTATTGGGATGATTAATTTAGGGATTCTTAAATTAAAGAACAAATCTCTTAATAACATCCCTATTTTAATAATTCCAAATTTATTATTCTTCCAAATTTAATTAATTATTTTATTAAGGTTTATTTCAATTATTTTAAATTATTTAGTAGGTTTCTACCCTTTAATTATCTAAATTTCAATCATCCAAATCAAGTTAAAATCAAATAGTTTGCCTATTAATTTCATTAAGCCTAAAGTCTTAATTAAAAGATTAAGATTTTAATTACCATTTTGCCCTTCAAGCCTAATAATTTCATAACTCACTAAATTGAGCTCAAATGAACCTGAAATTTTTATGTTACTTCACTCATATGTCAATAAAGACACTAGAGGAGAAAATGTGATTTTTCTGTATTTAATTTATTTATATAATTATTTTTGGTGAAAAATAAGGATTTCCAAGGAAAATTTAATAATATGACCAAGGGAAAATTTCTATCCTTAAGAAAATTATGGGACATTCCTAATGACCAGAGGACCACTTGGACCAATTTTTGTGATTTTTTGAATTATATTTTATTTATTAGAATTATTTTAAGTTCTGGAGTATTAATTAATTTAAAAATAGAATATAAGTTGAAAAATGAATTTTATAATTTTCAAAATTCTCTCTGATATTAAGGATTTCAGAGAACCAAATTTTACAATTTTCTGATTTTTCTTTGATTTATTATAATTATTTTAGTGAAAATGCTAGAAAATACATTTTTTTAATTTTAAAATTACCCTAAGGCTTTAAAATTTAATATCTCATTAAATAGACCTAAGAAAAATATGGGGTTTGTTCCTAAGTGATTATATTTTAAAATATAACATTTTGGTGAATTTTATTATTTTTGTGATTTTTATTATTTTTTAATTATTAAAATATTAAAATAATACTAAAAAATTAGCTTTTTTAAAAAATTGAAATATTAATTTTCTTAAATTCCCCTGATATCAGAGAGGCTCCAAAACCAATTTGGTGAATTTTTGAAAGGTATTTTGAAAGTTATGAATTTTTAAAGTTTAAAATGACTAAATGGCTTAATCAACCCATTTAGTAGGGCTAACCAAGTCCAATTGACTTGAAGTTTTTATGGTGGGTTCCTCTGATCCTAAAGGTCAGTGGAGAATTGATTTCAAGTCAATTTGATGTATGGTTAGCTCTAATTAATTAAGGGTCTATTTTGGATGTTTAAGCCAATTAGGGTTATCTTAAGTGAATTAACTCAAGTCCTATTTTTCCTAGGGTTCTCTGGTCATAAGGAACATCACCAAATTTTCCTAGAATTTATTTCACAACATGCTAATTTTTGGAATTAAAATACTCAAAACAGCAACATGCATTTGAAAAATCAATAACTTTTCACGAGATGGCCTCCGGCCTTGGAAAATTCAGGGAATGTTCCTAAGTTCGGAGGCTTCAAAAGCCCTATAGTCTCATGCCATGGTGAATTGTATGAATACATGGAGAATTAAAACAATGCAGGGAGTAAATAATTAATTAAAAATAAAATACTGGACAAAATTAATTAATTTCTTTTCCACATTATTCTCCTCTGTTCATTGAGAAAGAGGATATTTTTATTTTATTTTTGTGATTTTTCTACACAAAGATATGGATTTTTAAAGTTCTGGTATTTAAATAAATCAGAAAAATTCCTAATTTCCTACTTATCCACGCGGCGCCCTGTCATCCTCGGCATCTCCGAACGACCACGCGGCGCGCTCCCATTCGACGCCGCCATCTGACTCGGCTGCCCGGGGTCCCGCGGTTCATGCACCATCTGCTGGTCCGACGCAATCCAAGCCGTCCATCCGATACACGCGCGATCCGACGGTTCCTGGTCATCGTCTACGACCGGTGCGATCCCGTGACCGTCCACACTCTAACCCTAAGAACTCACTCGATTCTTAATGGATTTTCGTGTTCTTATGCTCTATGGATTCGTCTCGAAGAGACGAATACATCCATACGGTAAATATGCATTTAAATTGACTCAAATTAAAATGAGAATCTCTGGAAGCTCGGGAAGAAGAGGGAGTCCATACCTTTGCTCGCAGAAGTGAAGCTTCGATCCGAGAGTCGTGTCACCTTCGATCGGGTCCAAGTAAGCTCCGGATGAAGTCCTCGGCCCGGCGAATCGTCTAGCTATGAAAGTGACCACGCTCGATCACAAAGCTTGGAGGCTCGGAGCAACCGGGTGGCTCGGGGATGGGGCTTTCGGTGGGAAACTTCTTCCCTGGTCCAAGTGAAGGTGTAGGACCAATCAATTTGGGGATTGGCTCACTGCGAGGAGGTGTCCTGGTTTTTGGGTGAAATTTCGGTTGAGAAATCGGATTCGTCGATGGGGATTAGAGGCAAATTGACACCGGGATCAACTCGCTCTAAATGTGGAGTAGGGTTTGGAACAATTTTGACGGAGTTTCGGCAAGGTTTATGCAACTCTCCTCCATGGCCGTGAGGGTGAGGGGTTTAAATAGGCATGGTTGGAGGGCCTCCTGGGGGAGTCGAGGGCCGGGATCGACCGCTCTTGTCATGTGAAGAACAGCCCATGGTGGCCATTGGGCATGAGGCGACTCGGCAGGTGAGAATTCCAAGTTTGGGCTCACATGCGAGCTCTCGGCTCGGTGGTTTCCGGCGGCTGTGGTGGCTGGCCGGCTAGGCATGGGTCACCTTCAAGGTCAGGTGGGTCAGGGCTGGGGCTTGGTGCAAGCAATTGGCAATTGCCATGTGTAAAGGCTTTGATCCAAAGTAGAATGGGGCATGGCTAGTTTTGAGTCTAAATGGGTCAATTCACCCATTTGGGCTTGGTGCACCCTTCAAGGTGGCTTTGGGTGCTGTGGGGGATCAAAGGGATCAGCTGGTTTGGCATGGAGAAGTCTCCATCCAAATATATTTGGATCAAATTTAAGTTTAGGTGAATCATGATTAAGGCTAATGAGCTTTAGGGATTAAGGAAAGCCCTCCCTCTTCTTACCCAATATGGCATGGTGGGTGTCCAAGGCTCTCATGGCTCACATGTGGCTCATGCATGGCTTCATGGCTCACCTTTGGCTTGGGGAAAGGCTTGGTCAATTTCATGAAAATGGGTTTTGGGATTTTTTTGATAATTTAATGAGAACTTGGATAAGACTTGATTTGGGATGATTTGATGATGAATTTAGGACTTAGGGAATGGCTTTGATTAAGTGGATGGCAAATGGAAATGTCATGTGGGCTTTAGGGTAGATTTTGGGCTCATTGAAATGGTTTTAGATGGGCTTTTAAAATGGTTTAGGAAAGTGGGCTTTTGAATTTTAAAATGAATTTTGGGATGAAATTTTGGTAAAGACTTGGACCAAATAATTGTTGAGTTTGGTTTAGGGATGTGTCATGAGTGATTTGAAACAAATTTGAGGTGATTTGGGTTTGAATTGGGTTGGATATGGGCCTTTTGGTAAAGAGGCTAAGGTGGGCCAAAATGGGCTACCATGGGCCAAAGTTGGGCTAGAGTTGAAATTGATGTAAAATTAATGTTGGGAAATGTTTATGGGAGTGTTTCAAAGAGGTTTTGGCTTAGGTTAGGTTTTGATTTTGGGGTTTGGGTCTATTTGGGCTAGGTTTAGGTTTAGGTCAAAATTGGGCTTTTGATTTTGGGTTGAATTTGAGTGGGGTTCTAAATTTTGGGAAAATCATGTTAGTGTTTTGTTTATGGGGATATTAAGGAAGGTTTAGAAAATATTTGGGGTTAATTGGAGTTGAATTGGGTGAGTTTGGGCTAAGTTTGGGTCATGGGTTCAAATTGGGCTTTAAGGCCAAAAGTGAAATTGGATCCAAATGTCAACCAAATTGGACTTGGATTTGGGTCTAGATTGGTGTTGGGGATGTTGAATTGAAATTTATAATTGAATTGGACCAGAATTTGGGTCAATTGGGTAGGTTAGGTTTGACATTGGGTTCACTTTGGGTTAAAATGGGTCAAATTGGGGGTTTTAATAAAAGTGGGGTAAATTGACAAAATTAGCCCATGGTGTAGTTGAACAAAATGAAATTGGGAATATTTGGGATTTTATGGAATTTTATGGGAATTTTCTGAATTTTTGGATTTTTGGGTCAAGAGGGGTATTTTGGGTATTTGGAGGGTATTGGGAGGTATTTTTGGAATTTTTGGTATTTTTGGCTATGAATGATCAATTTGAGTGATGTGGGAATGTTTAGGATTGATTTTGAGGAATTTTGGGTAATTTAGGTGATTTTGGAGATTTTGGGTAGTTTCAGGGCATTTGGTAGGTTAGGCGGGTGTAGGGTCCCGGGGTCAAAAATTGAAAATTTGGAAAATTGAAGATTGGGTGAATATAAGTGGAATAAAATCATTTTGGTTGAGCCATGAAGCCACATCAAGCCCATATGAGCTATGAAGGGACTCATTTGAGGCATTCACTATGTTGTTCCTAACCCTCTTAGCCAAGGGCTTAGGGGTTAAGGACCATCCATGTGAATCACTTACATGAGTCAGGAGGTCAAGTTAGGTATAGGTGTGGTTTTAGGAGGTGTGTGAAAGTGTAGTGTATAGGTGTAGTGTGTGTGTAAGTCAACCCTTCACTGCACTGAGCCACCTGAGGCGGTCCTAAGGCCAAAGAGTCCTATAGGAACTCATCCTTTAAACTTCCACATTCGATCTCAACCCTCTAGGTGATTAGGGGTCTACAATCAAGTTTGTGGAGTTTGCAGGGAGTTAAGAAGTGGTTTGAAATTCTAGATGGTGGATCCCAATTCTAGTCCTCTAAGATAGTCAAAGGAAAAGCCTAAGGCTAGATCCTAAGTACTAAAGAGAAGAAGAGAAGAACTCATCAAAAATGAGGTCAACACATTTTTCAAAATTCTTGGAGATATTAAAGAAGCTTACCATTAATATTCCATTTCCTGAAGCCCTAGAAAAAATGTCAAGCTATGCAAAATTTATGAAGGATATTCTTAATAAAAAGAGGAAGTTTGAAGAAAATGAGACTGTTGCACTTAGTGAGGAGTGCAGTACGATAATTTAGAAAAAGCTTCCTGAAAAACTTAAAGATCCTGGTAGTTTCACAATTCCATGTGCAATCGGAGAAAGATTCTGTGGAAAAGCTTTATGTGATTTGGGTGCAAGCATTAACCTTATGCCTCTATCAATATTAAAAAGACTGGGACTAGGAGAAATAACCCCGACTACTGTAACTCTGCAATTAGTAGATCGTTCGATTACATATCCTAAAGGACTTATAGAAGATGTTTTGGTAAAAGTGGATCAATTTATTTTTTCTGTGGACTTCATTGTTTTAGATATGGAGGAAGATAAAGAGATACTCATAATTTTGGAGAGACCTTTTCTAGCTACATGCAGAGCCATGATAGATGTGCAAAAAGGGGAATTAACGATGAGGGTTAATGATCAGACTGTTACATTTAATATTTCAAAATCGATGAAGTGTTCTACAAGAGGTAAAGAAGATGAGTATTTTAGGATGGATGTTATAGAATATTTAACTGAATGTCATTTCAAATCAACTTACGAAGAGAAACCTGAAAGAGAAGAATTTGAATATAAGCAAGAAGAGGAGTTATTTGATTCGGAATATTTTCAAGAAGAAGATTTAAAGTATGTTCATGAAAGTTTTGAATTGTTGGATATGACTGAAAAAGATAAATCTTATGGTCCATCAACTAAAAAACCTCCTGAACTTGAGTTAAAAACGCTTCATGATCATTTGAAGTATGTTTTTCTAGGTGAATCCTCAACCTTTCATGTTATAATTTCCTCTCAATTAACTGAAAAAGAAGAAGAGAGTTTACTTCAAAATTTTGAAGAAGCACAAGAAAGCCTTCGGATGGACAATTGCTGATATTAAAGGAATCAGTCCTTCAATTTGTATGCACAAAATTCTTATGGAAGATAATTGCAAACCGTGGGCTGATCCCTAATGGAGATTAAATCCTATTATGAAAGACGTTGTTAAGAAAGAAATTTTAAAATGGTTGGATGCTGGAATTATCTACCCTATTTCAGATAGTGCATGGGTTAGTCCTATTCATCGTGTTCCTAAGAAAGGAGGAGTAACCGTGATCGTTAATGAAAAGAATGAAATGATACCAATAAGACAAGTTACGAGGTGGCGAATATGCATTAATTATAGAAAATTAAACCTTGCCACAAGGAAAGATCATTTTCCACTCCTTTTCCGGATCAAATGTTGGATAGACTGGTCGAGCATAAATACTTTTGTTTTCCGGATGGATATACTGGTTACCACCAAATTCAAATTGCTCCTGAGAATCAAGAGAAAACTACGTTTACCAGTCCTTATGGTATGTTTCCTTTTAGAAAAATGTCATTTGGTTTATGTAATGCCCCTGCTACATTTCAGAGATGTATGATGGCTATTTTTTGTGCTTTAATTGAAAAAGAGATTGTAGTTTTTATGGATGACTTTTCAGTGTTTGGAATTTCATTTGAATCATGTTTAGAACATCTATCTAAAGTTCTAAAATGTTGTGAAGAAACTAATTTGGGTCTTAATTGGGAAAAATGCCAATTTATGGTAGCAGGAGGAATCGTTTTGGGACATCGAATTTCAGAAAAAGGTTTAGAGGTAGATCCTGCAAAAATTTAAGTTATATCTAATTTACCTTGCCCAACCAATGTAAGGGGAATTAGAAGTTTTTTAGGACATGCTGGATTTTACAGGCGCTACATCCAAGATTTTTCAAAGATTACAAAATCTTTATGTCGTTTACTGGAAAAGGATGCAATTTTTTATTTTGATGATGATTGTCATAAAGCCTTTGAAACATTAAAAGAAAAATTAATCACTGCACCTGTAATATTTTCACCAAATTGGAAAAAACCTTTTGAATTTATGTGTGATGCTAGTGATTATGCTATTGGTGTTGTTTTGGGTCAGAAATATGATAAAATTTTTAAAGTAATTTATTATGCTAGTAAAACTCTTAATGAAGCTCAAATTAATTATACCACTACTGAGAAAGAGTTATTAGATATAGTATTTGTCTTTGATAAATTTTGATCATATTTAATTGGAACTAAATGTATTGTGCATACTGATCATTATGCTATCAAATACTTAATGAAGAAAAATAATGCAAAACCGAGACTTATAAGATGGATTCTTCGTTCGCAAGAATTTGATTTTGAGATAGTAGATAGGAAGGGTTCTGATAATCAAATTGCTGATCATTTGTCCAGGCTTGAAATTGAAAAATCTTTCTGTGATATTGAAGAAATTAATGAACATTTTCCCGATGAAAAACTCGTTCACTCGTTAAAGAATGGAGTGTTCCGTGGTATGCGTACATAGTAAACTTTATTGTTAGTAATATTATACCCTATGGTTTGACATATCATGAAAAGAAGAAATTTCTGTCTGATGCTAAGACTTATTTTTGGGATGACCCATTTTTATATAAACAAGGAAAGGATCTTATAATTCGAAGATGTGTACTTTTAGAAGAGACTTATGAAATTATTAAAAAATGTCATGATTCTGATTATGGGGGCATTTTGAAGTGATAAACCGCATATAAAATCTTACAATCTGATTTTATTGGCCTACAATTTTTAAGGATGTGAATGTTTATATTGAAAATTGTGATAGATGTCAGCGTGTAGGCAATATTTCTAGAAGAAATGAGATGCCCCTCAATTATATGTTGGAAGTTGAAATATTTGATGTTTGAGGATTAGATTTTATGGGACCATTTACACCATCTTTCAGAAATGTTTATATTTTGAAAGCAGTAGATCGTTTCCAAATGGATTCAAGCTATTGCTTTACCTCGATGTGATGCTCAAAGTGTTGCAAAGTTTTTAGAAAAGAATATATTTTGTGATTTGGAATACCAAGAGTAATCATAACCGATAGAGGAAGTCATTTTAGAAATGCGATTATCGGGAAGTTAGCAAAGAAATATCATATTAATCATCGCATTGCTACTGCTTATTATCCGCAGACAAGTGTTTTGGTTGAATTATCCAATCGTGAAATTAAAAGAATATTGAAAAAAACTGTTAATCCAAATATAAAGGATTGGTCGATTAAACTGGATTATGCTTTGTGGGCCTATAGGACTGCTTATAGAACATCTATAGGAATGTCCTCATATTGGCTAATTTTTGGAAAAGTTTGTCATTTACCTTTTGA
Source organism: Papilionanthe hookeriana x Papilionanthe teres (assembly GCA_022702705.1). Classification (NCBI taxonomy): domain Eukaryota; kingdom Viridiplantae; phylum Streptophyta; class Magnoliopsida; order Asparagales; family Orchidaceae; genus Papilionanthe; species Papilionanthe hookeriana x Papilionanthe teres. The sequence continues at coordinate 2,211,960 of CM040435.1, forward strand.
ACTTGAGCATAAAGCATATTGGACTATTAAAGAGTTCAATTATAATTTGAAATATGCTGCTAAAAAGAGATATTGCAATTGAATGAGCTTGAAGAAATAAGGAATGAATCTTATGAAAATACTAAGATTTATAAGGAAAAGATGAAGTTATGGCATGATCGGAAGATTCTTACTAAAAATCTTGTACCAGGACAACAAGTTTTGTTATATAATGCTAGATTGAGAATATTTTCTGGAAAACTTAAGTCCAAGTGGATGGGTCCATTCATTGTGATAAAAGTTTATTCTTATGGAGTTGTAGATATTCAAGATCCTAAGACTGGAAAATTATTTAAAGTTAACGGACATAGACTTAAACCATATTTTTCAGTCAATAAATCTAAATCTGATGAGAATTTTATGTTGGGTCACTCAGAATGAGTTTTGGGTCTGTCACACTGAAGACGTTAAAACAAGTGCTTTGTGGGAGGCAACCGATATTTATTGGTGTGTTTGCTTTATGTTTGTTTTGTGTGTTTTGTTTGCTTTGTTTGGTTTGTTTTTATATTTTTAGTGGTAGTAATTTGGAGTTTTTAAACTTAAGTGGAGTTTATTTGACCTTAATCGATGATTTGGAAAAGTCGAATGAGAATTTGGACACTTAGCGGACTCGTGCTAAATTGTGCACCGGCGCTAAGCGCCGACTAGTTGGCGCTTAGGCGCCATAGTTATAAAAAACGTGAAAAATGTGAATTTAGAGCCTAGATCGTGGGGGAGAAGTTGTGGGAGTTATTTAGGAGATTCCGAACGTGTTGGAGAATGTTGTAGCATCTCCCAAGTCTATAAAAAGGTCCTGACTTAAGGAAAACACTTGCCCCAAGTTCTATTTTCATTTCTAAAGTCTAAGAAGAGAATTTTGAGCACCATGTCTTCCAGGGAGATCGAGATGAAGAAGAAGCAAGATTCTGATAAAATTAAGTTCATTAGTGATAGTGCTAAGGAGTTATTTAATGGATATCTGGCTGTTAGCATTCAAGGTATTGCAGAGATGATTGCAAAAATTGAAGCCCGAGTGACTTCAATGGAAGAAAAGATCAATGATATTACTTTACATCTGGATCACATGGGATTGCAACTCAAGATCCAATTCAATCATTCAAGGTATGTGGAAGAAATAGATAAGGCGATATTTCTGAAGAACAAATGGATTGAAGAAGATGATATAAGAATTAACAATGATCGCCCGTTCTACCAAATTTATATTCCTGAAGGGTCAAATGAGAATAATAGTGGTCCTAGTTATATTCCGCCTAATGGAGAGTGGAATTAAAAGTGTTTTGTTTATATTTTTTTAGTGTCTTATGTGTTATGTTAATGTTCTTGTGAGTTCATGTTTGCTGTGTTTAATGTTTTTATATGTGCCTGATGATTTGATGGGTACATCTTAGAGATGTACACTTATCAGTTTAAGATTATAATGTCTTGTATTTCAAGAATTTTATCCTTTATGTTTGGATAAAAATTCTAGTATTGTATTGAATGTTATGTTTGTTTTAATATAAGTTTATTTTTGTGATTTTGTGTGGAATCAATGGTTATTAAATTTTGATTTGGAGTATTAGAAGATTCATGTGGGGAAAATAATTATTTTGGAGTAATTAAGGGTAATTAACCAAGTGATTTAGTGCATATAACTTAATTATAAAAATTTGGGTACTGGCGGCTAAGCGCCAAAGTACCGGCGCTTACGCGCCAGATTTCACGAAAATTGATTCCCGAAAGTTAAAAACCCGAAAATTGTCATTTTCAACCGCCTCATCATCTTCAATCTTTGCTTTGCCGGAAAAGAGGAGCCTAGGGCATCATATTGTGGATCATTTAAGAGCCGATCTCAACAAAAATTGTTAGATTTGGATTCCTTGAGGTAAGAGCACTACTCCTAAGTAAAGATTTTTTATTTTCACCATGTATTTTGAGTACATTTTGGAAGATCATAAAATCACTATTCATGGTGAAAATTTAAGGAAAAGCTTGATAAATTGCTTGGATTTAGTGAACATATCTTTTGGAAGATAATTTAGCAAGTTTAGTTTGATTTTTGAATTTATGGTGAATTTTTTGTGAATTTTTAGAGATGGCTCCAAAGTCAAAGGGTGCACAAGAAAAGGCCAAGTTTGATTCTGACAAATTTGTTAGTTTGAGGGCTGAGGAACGATACGTCTGGCACGCCTAAAATATATACGCTTTTTGCTATATCATTTTACTCATTTTGATGATATTACACTTTAAAGGAAGGTATTTTGTATGTTTTTTGGTTTTAGGTACAAGAAATGGTGATTGGAACAAAAGGAAGCAAAAACGGTGCAATTTGGAGCAAAAACGAGCAAGGAATGAAATTCTGCCCTGACACCTTTCGATAAGTCTTTTGATGCTTAATCTCTTTTACACTTCTTGCATATTTTTGAATGAGATTACTCTTTAAAGAAAGGTTGTTTTTATGATTATTTTGTAGGGCTATGTGTTACGAACGCAACGCAACTGAAATGGGGCGAAACGGAGTTGAAACGGAGCCAAACGGAGTAAAACCGTGGAGCCGCGCAGCAGCCTGCTAGCCGACGGCGAGGTCGATCTCGCCGACGGCGAGATTTACCCGAGAGCGCCGAAATAAGCCCGAAAAGCTCGCCGACAGCGAGCTCGAACCCGCTGACAGCGGCCCGGACGACCACGAACCGACTTTTGGCGGTTTTGGGCAAATATTCGACGTATTTGGACGCTTTTTCGAAGGGGTGCGTAAGGAAACTCTTGGGAATTAGTCCAAACTCTTTAAAAATGGCGAATATAGGTTAGAAAAAGGGGAGATTAAAGGAATTTTAGAGAGAAACAATAGAGGAAAGGAGAGAAAAACTTAGAGGAATGTTTAGGATTCTTAGATTAAGAGTAGAAATGTAGATTTCTACCCTTTTGGAGAGATTGGAGAAGAGATTTTGAGAGAATTTGTAAGGGATTTCGCTAGCATTGCATGGATCACTGGGAGACTTTATGGGAGAGATCTTGGTCTTTCTTTCAAAGGGAAAAAGCTAAGTATTGTTCTTCATTAACTTATAATTTTGTAAACATTTATTTAGTAGATTTGCTTTTGTTAAATGAAATTTCCTTTATGTTTTCTTTGTGCTTTGTGACGCATCTCTCTTACTCTTTCTTCTTCTTTGGAAATAGTGACATAAGAAGATTATGCCATTGTTTTCCTTTTACTTTTCTTTTCGTAATGAGTAGAAATCATGTTTAGGATTTTGTGATGCATGGTAGAAGTAAATTTAATTATAAATGTGATGGTTTTTACTCGCACTTAATTTACATCGCAATAAGGGCCCATTGTAGTGTTAAAATTCGTTGTAATCGCATTGTCCCGAAAGGGCGGTGTAATTCTCAACAAAGTGAAACCACGTTCAAATTCCATGGATGGTGAAGTTTATGGAAGTTGAATGCAAATAAATAGGGAAATATAATTATCAGGCGTAGAATTGGAGATTTTAGAGTGACAGGCTAAAATCCTTAATTCGGTCCTATCGTTTGGGTGCTGAAGTGTAGATGTTAGCCCTCAGGCGAGGGGAACGTGGGAGCTCCGAAGTGGTAGCCGGTATCCTCCCGACTCTAGCCGCAGATTCAGTAACCAAGCATAGGATTAGTCAATGTTCTTTATGCCTGGACCAAAGGGTAAAGAATAGGATTGCTCCTATTTGGCACATACAATATTAAATGCATCTCAATCCTATACATTATCTATTTCATTACATAAGAATAGTAGTTTTTAATATCTCAAAATTCTCCAAACCAATTCATCCAAAAAGGGTTATCTTTAAAATTATTATTCGCACTTAGTTATAATTACTATTACATTTAACACTTGCATTTAGGAGTAGTTTTTAGATAAAACACAATTTTAATCGACATTCCAAACTAAGGACTATTAGTAGTAGACTAGAATTCGACTAAAGACCTCTTACTTCACTTCCTCGTGGATCGATATCTGGGTTTTTAAAGAAAACTCTATATTACTTCGAAACGATACGTATACTTGCGTAGTACCCCTAGTGTGTAAAATATTTTCTAATTTTTATATCATTTAAGACTTTGCACACTAGCCGCTATTTATAAATCGGGTCAAGTTTTTGCCATCTTTTGAAGTTAATTTACTACGTAATCGCGGGTCGGGTCAAGTTTTTGGCGCCGTTGCCGGGGAAGCTTCGGTAAGAACTTTAGGAGAATTTTAGTTGAAGTAATTAGGCTTAGACTTGGAAACTATAGTGTCGTAAAAATTATTTTTGTGTGAAAAGTGTTTTGTTGTATGAAAAAGTGTTTTAAATAAAAATTATTTTTATATGAAAAATAAGGTGTTCGTGAAAATGTTTTGTTGTGTTGAATATATTTCATCTGTTATTTGTTTAATTATTAATGTATTGTTTGATGTATTAAATATGCGAAACAAAGGATCTGCACTTGTATCTTATGATCCCGAGTTTGAAAAAAATAAAAAATTAAAAAATACAGAAAGAACTCAAAAAACTAGAAATGGAAATGGAAAACTTTCAAGATAATAACTTAGAAAATCATCATAAATCATTGAGGGATTACATAAATCCTACGACATATGAAATTCATTCTAGTATACAAAACCCTGTCGTAGAAGCTGACTCATTTGAAATAAATTCTGAGATTATCTAACTGGTGCAGAACAATCAGTTTAGAGGAACTCCTTTGGAGGAACCCTATTTACACTTATCAAATTTTCTAGAACTTTGTGCTACATTTCATTATAACGGTATGTCGACGATGCTTCGTTAGACTAAGGCTTTTTCCTTTCTCACTAAGGGATAAGGCTAAAATATGGTTATATTCATTAGCACTCGGCTCTATTAAAAATCGGGAGGAGTTAAGTCAAAAATTCCTAGCTAAGTATTTTCCACCTTCAAGGACTACTAAACTTAGAAACGATATTATCTCATTTTGTCGGCATGAAGGGGAATCAATATACGAAGTCCGGGAAAGATTTAAGGAACTCCTAAGAAAGTGTCCACACCATGCTCCGCCCGATCGGTTAATCATTCAAACTTTTTATAATGGGTTAGTAGAATCCCTTAGGTCTATTATCGATGCCGCTTCGGTGGTTCATTAATGTCAAAATCATTCGATGAAGCGTATGCATTAATTGAAGAAATGGCTACAAATGAATTTCAATGGCCCTCTACAAGGGTAAATCATAAAAATGTAGCTAGTGTTCATGATACATATACAATTTCAATTCTTGCATCTCAAATTGCTGCAATATCAAGGAAGTTGGACCAATTTGGAATGAACCAACCTCAATTTACTCCTGTAAGTGAGGAAAGTTCATTAGGGCCTATAATTGATTCTAAATTATCATATGAGACTTTAAATATCATAAACAACCCGTACTCTAACTTTTACAACCCGTATCGGGAGAACCATCCTAAATTTAACCGGAATCATATTACCGATGGTGGAAACCAACAATGGAAAAGTAATCATGCAAATCATAACGGAAGTTGGACTAATCAGGGGAACATAAACTATAGACTTTCATATCCACTGGACTCTAACAATGATAAACAATTTGAGGATAAGAAAATGTCTATGGAAGAAGTGATATGCAAATGGGAAACCAGTTGCAAAGTCAAAATGCTGCGATTAGAAACATAGAGAATCAACTGGGACAAATTGCTAATTCACTTAGCAATAGACCCCAAGGAACACTTCCTAGCAACAATGAGATCAACACTAAAGAGAACACTAATGAACAAATAGAAGCTGTCCAATTAAAAAGTGGAAAAGAAATAGAGGATGTGGTTAGAAAAGAGAAAGATGTTGTGAAAGAAACAAAGGAAACTAAAAGACCTGAAGAACATATTTCTAAGGATCTGGAAAAATTAATATCTCCAGCTAAAATCAGTTTGGAAAAACCACCACCTTCATTTCCTCAAAGACTTAGACAGCATGAGTTAGATAAAAAATTTTCAAAGCTCATGAAAGTACTTAAGAAGTTAACGATAATTATTCCTTTCACTGAAGCTTTGGAACAGATGTCAAGTTATGCAAAGTTTATAAAGGATATATTAAATAAGAAAAGGAAATTTGGGGATTACGAGACAATTGCACTAAGTGAGGAGTGCGATGCCATACTTCGAAAACTTTTCCTCGAAACTTAAAGATCCTCGTAGCTTTACAATTCCTTGTGCAATTGGAAAGAAATTATGTGGAAAAGCTTTATGTGATTTAGGAGTGAGCATTAATGTGATGCCTCTATCTATATTTAGAAGGTTAGGTTTAATCAATATTTCTCCCACTACTGTAACTGTTCTGTTAGCCGATCGATCTATCATTTATCCAAAAGGAGTTATAGAAGACATGCTTGTTAAAGTGGATAAATTTATTTTTCCTTTGGACTTTATTGTATTAGATATGGAGGAAGATAAAGAAATTTCAATTATTTTAGGGAGACCTTTCCTCGTTATCGGACAAGCTATGATAGATGTGCAGAAATGAGAGTTGATTATGAATATTAATGATCATGAAGTCACTTTTGATGTATTAAAGACTTTGAAATATCAAAATGAGAGAAAAGATGATGATTGTTTTTGGATGGATGAAATTGATTATCTAAGTAAAAACCATTTCCAAGAAAGTTTTCGAGAGTAAGTTAAAAGATGAGTTTGAAATAGATTTTCATGGTGATTCGAAAACATTACTTAAAGAAGATTGTATGTATGTTCAGGAGAGGTGTGAAATGATGGACTCTACAAAAAATAGTAAACTTTTAATTCCATCTCTTGAAAAATCTCATGAACTTAAGATGGATGTACCCCATACAATTTTAAAGCCTACCTATTTAGGGAATTCATCTACACAACCAGTATTTATATCTTCAGATTTGACTCAATCACAAGAAAAACCTGAATTAAATGATGAACATGATAAAATTATCGAATTAAGACTTGGAAGAGAATTTGAGGATAAATTTCAAAAGAACTTTGAGTTGAGAAAAGAGGATAAGGATATTGGAAGACCATTGGAAGAAATTCCTAATGAATTAGAAAAACCTATTTCCTCAACTAAGATAGATCCTCAATCATTTAATAATTATAAAAGGGAAGAATTGGAATATAACTTGAATCATAAGAGTGACATAGAAGAATTTGATCCTGAATCTGAATTATCTAAAGAGAATCTGATCCAAAATTTGGGAGATATTGAAGTATTTTATAAAGATCCATTTCTTATAAATTTCAAGGATGATATTAATATGCGGATTGAAAAAATCAATAGAAGAATATTGGATCTAGAAAGAAATATGAGGAAAAATTATGATATAAATCCAACTAAAAAGGAAGAGCTGAATGAAAAATTAAAATTTGAGAATTCTGTAGGAATCCCTGGATCTGGAAATGATTGGGCGATTGATCGAGGATTACTTAAATGGAATTTTGATCCAGGTGGAATCATTTGTTCGGCCTAATGACGTTAAACCAAGCGCTTTATGGGAGGCAACCCATAGTTATCTCGTGTGCTTTGATTTAGTGTGCTTGAGAGTCACGATTGTTAGTGATCTATTGTATTTGCTTTATAAGTGGATCGATCAGCTTTGATTGATGATTAGTAGATGTTCGGATTATTAGCAGCTTGATTTGATCTTTGTGTGTCATGAGGGAGGTGATTCCTTAACTTCTTATTATGGTTAGACTTATATGTTCTTTTGTAGTAGTTGGATTGACGAGTCCACTCTGACTTGGGTCTCACCCAGACTTGAGTTTTACAAAAGAAATCATGAATTTCAAACTTTGATAATTCCATCTTAATTTGTTACTTCCTTTCTACAACTTTATTTTCATTTGGTAGGAGTCGCGAACCTATTTGATGAATACCATATGGATGATCTTACATATCTTTATAACTGTTATAGGTGCTTAATTATAAGAATTAGATGATACTTGAGATTGGTGTCCGGAAACCAATTTATTAGGGCTAATCTTATCTTTGGGATTATAATCTATGAAATCATTTTAAAGTACCTAATTTACTAGTGTAGTGATTCCGTTAAAAATTGAAGGTAACATAGTGAGATTGGATGAGTTAAAGGAAGAATTGACCTCATTTATCATTTGTGTTTGTATTTGAATTGTGTGTTTGTGTTTATATTTGTGTTACAACTTTATTTAGGTCTTGAAGAACATTTTATATTCCCTTGCTGATACTTGCTATGCTAGTTAGACTATGGTTTAGTTAATTTCATTCCGGCATGATTAGTTTAGATTTACTTTCTGCCGCATATTGTTCTGTCCTAATGAATACTTGTAAATGGTTTTGATAGACATTTGTAGTAGATAGAATTTCTAAATTATTTTCTTCCTGCTTATATTTTCTGTACTAAATGCTATTTATGTTAAAAATTAAGTTTGGGGGTAGGAAGAAAAATAAAATTTTGATATGAAAATACTTCTTTTTAGTGTAATTTTATTACAAGTATATTTTAGGCTAGATTTACTTTCTCCTGCAAGTCATTTTATCCCGATTATGCATGAATATGAATTTGATAGAATGTTGTAAGTAGTAAGTATATTCAATCTTTACTTTTTCTTCCTCGCTATATTTTATGAAATTAATTGCAAAATATTTTACAATTTAAGTTTGGGGGGAAGAAAAATATTAACTCTTATTTGTTCTCAATTGTTATAGTTTCAAAAAAATTATTAACATAACTTCTGGCAATTGTACCTCGCTTGAGATAACTAAAACTTTTTATTTTAATTGAATATTATGGAATGATTGGATGAAATTTTTTAGTAATAAAAGTTAATTTTATAAGGGTAAGATATTTGGTAGGAAAGAATTTGATTATAGTTAACTATTTAAAGTAAAGAAAACTGTATTTTTGAAATGTTAAGAGACTTAAAGTATTGTGTGTTAAGAAGAGATTGTGACTTTATGATGAATAATAAAGCTCATACCTAATTATAAAGTAAGGATGTGTTTCAAGTTTGAACTTTAGAAAGAGGAGAGTGAAATTCAAAATCATTATAGGCTCTCCAGATATAGTAATCCTCATTTAAAAAATATATATATAGAAAAAGAAAAGAGTGTAAAAAAAAGGGGATTGAAAATGATCCCAGAAAAAAAAAAAAAAAAAGAGAATGAAAAATACTTATGAGGAGAAGCTTGAGGAGATGCCTAATCAAAAATTGGCTTCACTTGAGTCTCCCTAAAGGGATAACTTGATTTCATTTCGAATTTATATTTAAAGTATTGGCCTACATTCCGATGAAGTTTACATGAACTCCTTTTTCACATAATCTTTCAAGGCATTCTTAATGTGACAAATTATGGTTTATCTTGAAATAAATAGAGACTAGAACCCTTTCGACTTGATTGCTAAATATTCTTATACCCGTAGCATTAACTCGAGTTATCGAATTTCTTTCTAAAAATCTAACTAATATATTCTTTTAAATGAAAAATTTTAGTGTCTTACAGGTGAAAAGTACATTGCCTTGAGTTATATTTTTATGTAGTAAAAGTGTTACTTGAGGACAAGTAACAGTTAAGTTTGGGGGATTTTGACACGCCTAAAATATATACGCTTTTTGTTATATCATTTTACTCATTTTTTGATGATATTACACTTTAAAGGAAGGTATTTTGTATGTTTTTTTGTTTTAGGTACAAGAAATGGTGATTGGAACAAAAGGAAGCAAAAACGGTGCAATTTGGAGCAAAAACGAGCAAGAAATGAAATTCTGCCCTGACACCTTTCGATAAGTCTTTTGATGCTTAATCTCTTTTACACTTCTTGCATATTTTTGAATGAGATTACACTTTAAAGAAAGGTTGTTTTTATGCTTATTTTGTAGGGCTATCCGTTACGAATGCAACGCAACCGAAATGGGGCGAAACGGAGTTGAAACGGAGCCAAACGGAGCAAAACCGTGGAGCCGCGCAGCAGCCTGCTCGCCGACGGCGAGGTCGATCTCGCCGACGGCGAGATTTACCCGAGAGCACCGAAATAAGCTCGAAAAGCTCGCCGACAGCGAGCTCGAACCCGCTGACAGCGGCCCGGACGACCACGAACCTACTTTTGGCGGTTTTGGGCAAATATTCGACGTATTTGGACGCTTTTTCGAAGGGGTGCGTAAGGAAACTCTTGGGAATTCGTCCAAACTCTTTAAAAATGGAGAATATAGGTTAGAAAAAGGGGAGATTAAAGGAATTTTAGAGAGAAACAATAGAGGAAAGGAGACAAAAACTTAGAGGAATGTTTAGGATTCTTAGATTAAGAGTAGAAATGTATATTTCTACACTTTTGGAGAGATTGAAGAGGAGATTTTGAGAGAATTTGTAAGGGATTTCGCTAGCATTGCATGGATCACTGGGAGACTTTATGGGAGAGATCTTCGTCTTTCTTTCAAAGGGAAAAAGCTAAGTATTGTTCTTCATTAACTTATAATTTTGTAAACATTTATTTAGTAGATTTGTTTTTGTTAAATGAAGTTTCCTTTATGTTTTCTTTGTGCTTTGTGACGCATCTCTCTTACTTTTTCTTCTTCTTTGGAAATAGTGGCATAAGATGATTATGCCATTGTTTTCCTTTTACATTTCTTTTGCAATGAGTATAAATCATGTTTAGGATTTTGTGATGCATGGTAGAAGTAAATTTAATTATAAATGTGATGGTTTTTACTTGAACTTAATTTACATTGCAATAAGGGCCCATTGTAGTGTTAAAATTCGTTGTAATTGCATTGTCCCGAAAGGGCGGTGTAATTCTCAACAAAGTGAAACCACATTCAAATTCCATGGATGGTGAAGTTCATGGAAGTTGAATGCAAATAAATAGGGAAATATAATTATCGGGCGTAGAATTGGAGATTTTAGAGTGACGAGCTAAAATCCTTAATTCGGTCCTATCGTTGGGTGTTGAAGTGTAGATGTTAGCCCTCGGGCGAGGGAACGTGGGAGCTCCGAAGTGGCAGGCGGTATCCTCCCGACCTAGCCGCAGATTCGCGAACCAAGCATGGGATTAGTCAATGTTCTTTATGCCCTGGACCAAAGGGTAAAGAATAGGATTGCTCCTATTTGGCACATACAATATTAAATGCATCTCAATCCTATACATTATCTATTTCATTACATAAGAATAGTAGTTTTTAATATCTCAAAATTCTCCAAACCAATTCATCCAAAAAGGGTTATCTTTAAAATTATTATTTGCACTTAGTTATAATTACTATTACATTTAACACTTGCATTTAGGAGTAGTTTTTAGATAAAACACAATTTTAATCGACATTCCAAACTAAGGACTATTAGTAGTAGACAGGAATTCGACTAAAGACCTCTTACTTCACTTCCTCGTGGGATCGATATCGGGGTTTTTAAAGAAAACTCTATATTACTTGAAACGATACGTATACTTGCGTAGTACCCCTAGTGTGTAAAATATTTTTTAATTTTTATATCATTTAAGACTTTGCACACTAGCCGCTATTTATAAATCGGGTCAAGTTTTTGACCATCTTTTGGAAGTTAATTTACTGCGTAATTGCGGGTCGGGTCAACGTCGATGCATTGCAATCACGTAAGTTGATTCCTGAGCGAGTGTTTAGTAAGCCAGGAGAGGTGATTGAAGATATGATTGCAAGAAGAAACTGGCAAAATTATCGTTTCTTCTCCGCCGTTGTCTGTTGTTTCGTGGTAAGAGAATTTTATGCAAATTTACTTCGCCGCAGAGGAAAATCGAGTGATGGTTAGGAGGCATGAAGTAAACTTTTCTTCGGGTGCAATCAATACCTTTATGGACTACCTCCCGACATGTTCGTTTTTATTCTAACTATCATCCTTCGGAAGGAGAATTAGATGAGATTATGGAGTTTCGATCGATGGAAGAGGATTATGGAAAATTACAAATGATAGAAGAGTGAACTTTCCTGCTTCCAAATTGAATGTCATTTCTAAGGCATGGCATTATTTTATCACATCTAAGTTGTTACCTTCAAGTCATACCAGTGAAGTGATGAGAGAAAGAGCGGTGTTGAACCATTGTATTCAGCATGGGAAGCCTATTGATATTGGAAGCATAATTTTTTATTATGTTTTGAACTGTGCTAGATCAACCACGACTGCAGGTATGGGATTTCCTTCCTTGATTCATTCACTATGTGAAAGATCTAGAGTGAAATTTGAAACCTGGGAAGAGGTACTTCAGCCACTGAGACCAATTACCAGTGTAAACGTTGGTGCTTACACTGTACATCGAGAGTTTGGTTGGAGAGGAGGATTTGGTAGGGCTTCTACCGCTTCGCTTCGTCGCATCCGCTTCTCGTGCTACTACTTCACGTGCTTCGTCATCTACCGATTCACGGATCGGTTTATTAAGAAGGACTTTGAAAAAAGTGAGTCTTACTCGAGAGCATGTGAGAGATATGGATGGTAAGCTGGATAATGTTGAGAGATATATTGTAAAACATGATGAATATGAGGAGAATTATCAGCAATATTTGGATAGACTGATTAGAGGAGATCAGAGTGCTGAGATGCCACCTCATCCTATCTATATACCTTATGTGCCATCCAGAGATTGGAACGAGCAAGATGATGATGATGATGATGAGGATGAAGAGTAGATGTATGTTGTTTGTTTTAGTTGTTGTATTGATGTGTTGTGTCACTGTATACTTTATCTAGTATTTTGTTTGATGATTGTGTTGTGATGTGAACCTTGATAGTATGCAGATTGTAGTTGTACTGTTTATCTGTTATGCATATTTAGGTATTGTTGTTGTTTTATTGTTGATTTATATGTTGTTGTGTGGTAGTGTGTAATAATAAATGTTTTTATGTGTATGTTATGTCAGAGTTTTTAGTAGTATGTATTTTTAATTTCAAAAACTGTTAGGAAATTATAAACTACTATTAGAAACTTCTACTTAGGAATACTACATGTTTAAAATTCTTCAAATTCCACTATCATCTGTTATCTGTATCAGTGTGTTATTTTAGTTGGTGTGTATTTTCTTTGAAAACCTCCACTACTGTAAAAGTCTTCTGAAATTTTTACTTTTCTTATTATTATAAGAAAAAGAAGAAAAATGTTTTGAAAAACTAAATTTGATTTCATTTTACTTCTGTAATTAAATTGTTATACTTGCATATTAGGATATTAAAAATTCCTGCAAGCATGATATGTCAGTTTTTATTTCTCACCCATGTATCATTTCTTATGCTTACATGTTTTATCTTAATTAAAATTTTAAAGTTTGGGGGGGATTTTAAAAACAAAGATTTTCAAAAACCTAAAATTTTATTTGATTCTCAATAATACTTAAAAATAAATATTATTTTTGATTGAGAACAATTATGTACATGAAGTTATATTAGGGGAACAAAATTTTGAATATAGAAATGAATAAAAGAATTTAGTTAAAATTTATAGTAATCATGAAAAACTTAAATTTAAAATTTTCTTAATGAAGAGGTGTTAAATAAAGTTAAACTATCTTTAGTAAGAAGTTTTGTATTTTTGGATAAATAAAAGATTTGACTTTTATTCTTCAAAGTTTAAATTTTTTTTATTGAAGAGTAATTTTCAGATACTATTATTACGATTTTTAAGTGAAAGATGTATATCTGATCTTTATTTTAAATGGAAGGATGGAATTCAAAATCATTAAAGGTCTATCCAGATATAGTAATCCTTGCCTTATAAAAAAAAGTGAAAATATAGTATATGAAAAGGGAGGAGAAGCTTGAGGATTTAAGGGTCTAATCAAAAATTGGTTTCATACCTAAAGTTTAAGATATAAGTTCAAAGAAAATCTAAAGCTTAAAGTTGTAATATAGTAAGTAAAATTATTTTTCAAATAAAGATTTTTAAGTGAGAAAAATAAATGTTTGAATCCTATATTTTGAAAAATCTACAAATATTTCTGAAATAGATAGAGACTTATATTTATCATTTTCTTTTACTTAATGATATTGCACTTTAATGGAAGGTATTTTGTGTTCTTCTTGCATGTATGATGAAAATGGATGGTCATGATGAAAGGAGCAAAATTGGATCAAATTTGGCGCAAAAAAATGAAAAATCAAAAATTTGGCATTGGCAACTAAGCGCCGTTGGGCCGGCGCTTAGCCGCCATAGTTAAAAATCGAGATTCAAATGGATTTGGCGCAATTTCAAAGGGGATGGGATGCAACTCTTGGTGGTAACGTCCATAACTTCCTTTGGGCGGCAAGTTTGAATGAAGGGGTGCGTTCCTTGGTAGATAAACTCTTGGTGGTAACGTCCATAAAATCTTTTTCTTTCTTAAATAGAGAAGTAATTAATTTACAAAGAATTTTTGTGGAAACTATAAGTGTTTAAAAGTTGGAAGAAGTTGTGAAGATTGATTCTAAAAACTTTGTTTACTTCTTAATTTGGCATGTTAAGTTGTAAAATTTCTTGAGATTATGTAAGATCTAATGCGGTATTGTCTCATAAAAGTTAGTAAGAATCACATGCAATTATATGGGTGAGAACTGTAGTCCATATAATTGAATGTAATATTATAAGATATTTTTATATAAGGGAGTAAAATTAGAGGATTTTAGAGTGACAGGCTAAAACCCTCTAATTTGGTTTGAAGTTTTGAGTATTGTTATGAGAATTTAGCCCCCAGGTGGTGGGAATCGAGGGAACTCTAGAGTGAGAGACTGGTATCTTCCCTGCCTAACCATGTTCAAAATAATAAAAATTTCAAATTAACTTATGTGCTTTATAAAACTAAGTAAGGGTAAAGACCACATTTGCTTCTATCTGTCACAACAAAAATTTGAATACTTTCACAACAATACTTTAAAAATTATTACTACTTCATGAAATGAAGGAAAAATATATTCTAGTTAATAGTATTTTACATCCAGTGTTATTAGTTATTGTAATTTTAATTTCTTGCTTTGCATTTTTATTAAGAAAATTTCAAAAGACATAACCTTCAAAACTTTTCAAAATCAAGACATACTTTTTCAAAAACAATTAAAGAAAGTAAAAAGATAATTTTCTAATTCCTTTAAAGATTTTATATTTTTTCTGTGGGTTCGATATCTCGGGGCTTAATCAGAAAGTCCTATATTACTTGATAAACTATACATATACTTGTGTAGTATCCCATATTATAAAACCATAATTTTCATATCTAAAATCATCAGCGCACTTATATCTGACGGTACCAAATTTTTGGCGCCGTTGCACTTATATCTATCGGGGATCACCAGTCCACCTATAGTCTCTCCTTTTGAATTTGTCAAAATACTTTTATGAAAAATAGCCCCAATATTTATATTCTTCATGTTCTGAATACAGTAATTCAGGAAAACTCTATCAACAGTAACCTCGTTGTGATGGATGGTAGGTAAAAGTCTTGCAGAAATGAAATAGTGCTAGGCTTTCGACACAGGATTCAAAGTAGAAAGGGGAAGTTAACTTTTAGCCTTTGTTTAACCTTTCATTCCCCTTTTCCGTCAGTCAAAAAGTTTACGATCATATCCAATGCTTCATTTGTGATAGAAAAATTTTCATATTCATAACAATAGAGTTGTCTCAACTGATATAATGCATTAATGCGAGCAGTGGTTAATTCAACCATTTGGCCTCTAACCAGTATGTATTCACTCTCAGAACAATATAGATTTACATAAAACTCTCTAACAATACCCAGCATTGCTTCAACAGTAAAACAACAGAAAATTTCCCATTGACGATTCACAATCAGTTCTTCAACCACACCTCCAGGATTTTCAAAGGCTCTCTTTTGAATACACTTCTTATTGCTAAGAAATGTACTATAGCGAAAATAAGCCTTGAAATTCACAAATCTACTTTCATCATACTCAAATTTTCTCTTCCCCTTTGAAATTCTTGGAGCCATTTATCTAAAAATTCCAAATTTATCCGAATCAATTTTAAAATTGCAATGTAAATGACTCCAAGGTAGATTTAAAAAGATAAGAACTTAAAATCCATGAAAAATCTCCAAAGTTTCTCCAAAAAGTTTAAATTTTTAAATCTTCCTAATGTAAGAGAATTCCACAGTCAAAATCGAAAAAATTTAGGTTAAAGTGTAACTCTTACCAAGAGAATATGGAATCCAAACTTTTCTGGCCACAAAATCTCTTCAAATCCAAACACTAGTGAGCCCTAGGTGCTAAAATAGACCTTGGCTGGAGATAAAAGACGATGGTTTGGGCAAAAATGGCGGGTCCTAGGGTTAAATGGCAAAAATTTGGAGTTTTCGACCTTTTTCCAGGTCGAGCGCTAGCAGCAGTGCCGTTCGGCGTACTACTCTAATGGCCAAACTCTCTGTCCTTTGGCACGGTTCGGCGCTAGCGGCAGCGCCATTCGGCGCTAGTTCAAAAACTGGGTTTCTAACTTTCTTTTGCAAGTTTAATCTTTTCAAGCCCACTCTGACGTCTACTTAATCTAATTAAGCATTGAATAACATTCTAAAGCCATGGCAAATGTTATTTTTTAACACAAACACCACAAAACATCTTATTCATATATAAAATCCAAGTGTCAAGACATACACATAACACTAAAACATGACACATCATTAAGTCATATAATCTTAAAATTCAGCGTCAATCACAACCACAACACAATAACGCTGAAACTAAACTAGAAAGCAAGTTCAAATATAATATCCAAGCAAAGCATCAGATACACAAACACAAAAATACAATAATCAAGTTTTAATTCTTTCTCAAAACTATCATCAACTCTAAGATCTCCAAGTGATTGAGCGTGAACGAACAGATTGTAGAATGGAAGAAACGAAAATTCTTCAGTAGAATCCTCTTCAATCCAACCTTTCCTTTTCATCAATCGTGTCAAACTTCCTTCAAGATATCCAGAATGATCAGAGTGCTCCTTCATTCTCCAATCTAGATGATCAAAGAAATCAGATAGATTGTTGATTGCATTCATCAGGTGTTGTTCTTCCTTCTCCAATTTCTTAATTTTCTTCAAGATAATCTGTGAACTTTCAGGAAAGTAAGGAGGAATAGGTGTTGACCTCTGAGATGGTTGATCTTCAATAATGCTCATGTCATTCATATCACCAACTGCCTGGTTACTATATGCATCTGCTGGGTCTATAGGCTTCCAAGGTAGAAGTACTCTTTCCCAGTTCTCATATGACACTTGTGATTGACTGCAGAGGAGAGATATGGTGGAAGGATTTCCAAGCCCACACTTTGATCTGTGAAAGATCAATCCCAAAACAAATTTAACAATTATTGAACCAACATCAATAGGCATCCCCATTTGAATACAGTAATTCATAATAGCACACTCCTTAGTTACTTTATACTGATTTTCATAGTTGGAAGCAATTTTACACATATGAAATAATATAAGTGTTTCGACGTAGGATTTAGTAGTGTGGTCGAGAAATTTACATACCTGCTATCTCTTATATCTCATTCGCACTTTTATCCGTCAGATAATTGTATATATCATTCATATTGTCCTTCGTTGGGGCAAAATTCAAATAGTGACAGATTGGCACATTCTCAATCATGTATAAATCGTTAATCTTTGCAGGAGTAAATGTGACAAACCTACCTCACACATATACTGATCCTTGGTTGATTCCATGATGATTTGCATAAAACTCCTTCACAACTGGGACAACTATGGCGGTAGTAGTATAAGATAATACTTCCCAACGTCTCTAAATACTAATGTCATCAATTCTAGTAGTAGGAGAATTCATACCTCAATTTACAAAGCCTCGTTCCTTAATCAATCTCATTTTCGAGATATTTTTGTTGAATAGATGTTTTGCCTCAAAACTGACGAAATTTCTACGGTTGAAAACTTGAAATCTTGAAGTTTCCATCGATTTGGAATCCATTTGGCCAAGAATTTGGATCTTCCTTTTCGTTCCTTTGGTAGTTTATGCGTCTAAGGGTGGTTTTTGGGAGTTCTAATGGAGGATTTACCACCTAGAACCACCAAAACTCAAATTTAAAGACGAGAAAGGGTTTTCTGAATGGCGACGTTGTCTGGCACTGATAACAGCGTCGTTCGGCGCTAGTTCAATTTCGCCAAACTTCACATTGTTCAAATTCTTTCTATTTTGATTTGATTCATTTCTTAAATGTTGTTAATGATATTTAAGGAATAATAAGACTTAATTAAGTAAAAAACAAACACAAATAACACATCAAACAAGCAAACACTCAATAACTGTGGGTTGCCTCCCACAAAGCGCTTGGTTTAACGTCATCAGCCTGACATAACTTCAAGTTATTCAGGTTGATCCAACATTAAAACCTCTTTAAAATTAGGTCTCTTTCCTTCAAAAAATGATTTTAATCTTTATCCATTAACTTTGAATATTCTTCCAGATTTAGGGCCTTCGATAATCACAGCTCTAAACTGATATATTTCTACGACAATGAAAGGTCTTGTCCATCTAGATTTCAGTTTCTCAGGAAATAATTTCAAACTTGTATTTGTATAATAAAATCTTTTATCCTGGTTCAAATTTCTTTTTGACAATCTTCTGATCATGCCATATTTTTCTTCTTTCATTATATATTCTATCATTATTATATGATTCATTTCTGATTTCTTCCCATTCATTCTAATTGCAACAATCTCTTCTCACCAGCATCTTTCATATTAAAATTCAATTTTTTTATTGCCCAATATGCTTTATATTCTAATTCAACTGGCAAGTGACGGGTTTTTCCAAAGATTAATCTGTAAGGGGACATTCCTATAGGAGTTTTATAAGCAGTTATGTATGCCCATAAAGCAGTGTCTAATCTAGAAGACCAATCCAATTTCTAAGGATTAATGACTTTCTCCAAAATTTGGTTAATTTCACTTTTAGATACCTCTGTTAAACCATTATTTTGGGGATGAAAAGTTGTAGAGATTCTATGCATAACATTATATTTTTCCACCAATCTCTGAATCATATTATTTTTAAAATGGGATCCTTCACCAGTGATGATTACTCTAGGCATTCCATATCTTGTGAAAATATTTTTCATCAAAAACCTCGAAACACTTCTAGCATCACTCCTAGGTAAAGCTATTGCCTCAATCCATTTTGATACATAATCAACAACAATCAGTATATATATATTTCCAAATGAAGGTATAAATGGTCCCATAAAATCTAATCCCCATGCATAAAAAATTTCAACTTCCAAAGTGAAATTAAGAGGCATTTCATTTCTTCTAGATACAATGCCTATTCTCTGACATCGATTACAAGTTTTGATAAATCTATAAACATCTCTGAAAAGTGTAGTCAAATAAAATCTAGATTGCAAAATCTTATGTGCAGTTCTATCAATTCTGAAATGTCCTCCAAATTCAGAATCATGACATTCTCGAATAATTATTTCAGTTTCTTCATAAGGCTTACATCTTTTAATAATAAGATCTTTACATTTCTTGTACAGATAAGGATCGTCCTAGAAATAAATATTAGCATCATGCTTAAATTTTTTCTGTTGTTGCATTGTTAAGTCAGGTGGTAAAATATTACTAACGATGTAGTTCACAATATCAGCATAACACGGTAAATTTCCTTCAATAATATTATATAATTGCCAATCAAGAAAAGTTTCAGTGATTTCCTTTTCAAAGTCATCCAAATTTGGTTGTATAAGTCTAGATAAATGATTAGCTATTTGATTATCGACCCATTTTCTATTAATGATCTCAAAATCAAATTCTTGCATTAAAAGCATCCATCAAATCAATCTTGGTTTTGCATCATTCTTTTGCATTAAATATTTAATAGCAGAATGATCAGTATGCACTATACATTTAGCTCAAATTAAATAAGATCTAAATTTTTCAAAGGCATAAATGATTGCTAATAACTCTCTTTCAGTAATGGTGTAATTAATTTGAGCATCAGTAAGAGTCTTACTAGCATAGTATATAACTTTAAACATTTTGTCATGTCTTTGCCCTAAAACAACTCTAATAGCATAATTGCTAATATCACACATTAATTCAAATATTTTCTCCCAGTCAGATGAAACTATTATAAGTGCAGTGATTAATTTTTTTTTAATATATCGAAAGCTTTTAAGTATTCATCGTTAAAATCAAAATTTCTATCTTTTTTCCAAAAGTTGGAATATAGGCTTAGTAATTTTTGAAAAGTCTTTAATATATCGCCTGTAGAATCCTACAAGTCCCAAAAAACTTCTTACCCCTCTTACAGTTGTTGGAGGTAGTAATGTTTCAATAATTTGAATCTTCACAGGATCTACTTCCATGCCATATTCAGATATTTTATGCCCAAGCACAATTCCTCATGCAACCATAAATTGACACTTTTCCCAGTTTAGGACTAAATTTGTTCTTTCGCATACCTCTAAAAATTTTTCTAAGTTGCATAGGCATGCATTAAATGAATCTCCAAATACTGAGAAATCATCCATAAACACTTATATTCCATCATCAATTAAATTGCTAAATATGGACGTCATACATCTTTGAAATTTTGAAGGTGCATTACATAATCCAAAGGGCATTCTTCTAAAAGAAAAATTTCTGTAAGGGCTATTAAATGTAGTCTTCCCTTGATCCTCAGGAGCAATAGGTATTTGGTGATATCTGGAATATCCATCTAAAAAGTAATAGTACTTGTGTTCAGCAAGTCTATCTAGCATTTGGTCTAAAAATGGTAAAGGAAAGTGATCTTTTCTGGTGGTGGCGTTTAATTTTTTATAATCAATACATATTCGCCAACTAGTGACTTGTCTTGTCGGTATAATTTCATTTCCATCATTTACGTCAACAGTCACTCGTCCTTTCTTAGAAACACAATGAATTGGGCTTACCCAAATGACCCACTGAAAATATGCTGAGATTTTCATGCCTATTTTATAGTAATTTTGAAGATATTGCACGTTAAAGAAAGATATTTTTGATGTTTTGTTGCAGGTATGTTGATTTATGGACATTTGAGCGAAAAGATGCAAAAAGGAGCGAATTTGGAGCAAAAAGGACCAAAATATGAAGATTTAATCTACGGCGACAGACTAAAATCCTCAATTCAGTCCTATCATTTGGGTGACAGACCAAAATATGAATAATTTGAAGAAAAATTTCTGTAAGGACATTAGAGTGACAGACTAAAATCCTCAATTCAGTCCTATCATTTGGGTGCTGAAGTGCAGATGTTAGCCCTCAGACGAGGGGAATGTGGGAGCTCCGAAGTGAGAGCCGGTATCCTCCCAGCCTAGCCGCAGATTCAGTAACCAAGCATAAAATTAGTCAATGTTCTTTATGCCTGGACCAAAGGGTACAGAATTGGTATGCTCCTATTTGGCACAACATAGTTTTAAACTAATTATCCATTAACTTAAATTTCTTAACAAGGAGAAGGTTGTTTGCTTATATATTTAACCTCACTTTATTAGTAGTAGTTAATTGTTAGTAGAATTAGTTTATTAAAATTTCATCTTATTTACGATTGCGTATTAGTGACATATAGGTAATTCGATTTACAAGGTTGTGATTCTGAATTGGTTTTTACAATCCTAGTTAGTAGCCTCTGAACTATCCCTGTAGGATCGATATCCAGGACTCCATTAGAGCCCTGTATTACTTGAGTGATATGTATACTTGCGTTGAAAGATTAACTCTGCGAATATTAAAAAATCTATACACATCTATATCAAATTCTAGCAATATTAAGTTTACGCAAAATTCACGGAGTGGTTTACCAAACACTATCAGAAATATGATATATAATTTCAGCATCTAACAACTTTAAAATCTCTTTTTTATCCACTTCTTTCATTATTGGGTTCGGTATCCTTTGTGGATCAATTTTAGGTTTATGTTGTTCATCCAACAAAATTCTGTGCATACAAATTGATGGACTAATTCCTTTAAAATCAGCTATGGACCAACCAAAAGCCTTTTTGTATCTTTTTAAGGTGTCCAATAATTTTTGTTCTTGATATTCATTTAAATCTGAAGATACAATGACTGGTAAAGTAGATGATTCTTCTATAAACATATACTTTAGATGATTAGGGAAAATTTTTCAGCTCAAGTTCAGGGGGTTTAATCATAGATGGAATTAAACTTTTATCTCTATTTTCCATAGTATTCAATCTTTTAAATTTTTCCTAAACAAATTCTAATTTTTTATTCTTTAAATCATCAAAATCATCTTCATTTTCACTTTCATTTTCATCCTCATATTCTATATTCTCTTCAAATACTTCTCTAAAATGATATTCTCTCAAATAATCGCAGATTTCCATTTGAAAGCACTCATCTTCTTTTTCAGTTGAAGGGTATTTCATAGATTTTAGAATATTAAAAGTTAGCTCTTGGTCATTAACTCTCATAGTTAATTCTCCTTTTTGAACATCAATCATAGCTCTCCCAGTAGCAAGGAATGGTCTTCCCAAAATAATTAGAATTTCTTTATCTTCCTCCATATCTAGAACTATAAAGTCCACGAGAAAGATAAATTTATCCACCTTTACTAATGCATCTTCCACAACTCCTTTAGGATAAGTGATAGAATGATCAACCAGTTGAAGAGTCACAGATGTAGGTGAAATTTCTCCTATTCCTAATCTTTTGAAAGTTGATAAAGGCATAAGATTAATACTAGCTTCAACATCACATAAAGCTCTTCAGAAAAAATTTTCACCTATAGCACATGGGATAGTAAAACTACCTGGGTCCTTAAGTTTTTCAGGAAGCTTCTTCTGAATAATTGCACTACACTCACAGCTAAGTGCAACAGTCTCATGGTCTTTAAACTTTCTTTTCTTTTTAAGAATATTCTTCATAAACTTTGCATAAACAGGCATCTGCTCTAATGCTTCAACAAAGGGAATATTAATCATTAATTTCTTAAGAATTTTCAAAAACTTTACAAATATGTTATCCCTGTTCTATTTATTTAGTCTTTAAGGAAAAGGAGGAGTCGGTATTTCAACAGTTATCTTCATTGGTTCTAGCAGATGTTCATCTAGATATATCTTATTAGAACATTTCTCAATGTTCACTTCCTCTCTTTCAACTTTGACTTCTATTTGAACTCTTAGTTCCAATTCTTTTCCACTCCTTAATTTAATAGCCTTAATTTTCTCCATGTTTTAATCTTTTGGGTTGATCTCAACATTGCTAGGAAGATTTCCAGAAGGTCTATTATTAAGCGCAGTAAAAATATGTCCCAATTGATTCTCAATGTTCTTCATTGCAACGTTTTGAGCTTGAATTTGATTACCCATATTCAGAATCATTTCTTCAGTAGACAACTTCTTTTTCTTAAATTGTTGATTACTATTAAAACCAGGAGGATAAGAAGGTCTATAATTGGTATTTCCTTGGTTGTTCAAATTTGCAAATGGCTTCATAGGATTGTTTCCCCATCGCGGGTTAACAACATCATTAGTGTTATTACAGTTGAAGTTCGGGTGATTCCTCCAAATAGGATTATAATAATTTGAATAAGGATTATTGACTTTGTTATTTATGGCATTCAACGTTTCATAAGACATTTGGGAATCTATCAACTGTCCTAATGAATTTTCTCCTAACACTGGAGGTGTTAAAGAATAATTCATTCCATATTGATCTATTTTCTTAGAAAGAGCAGCAATTTGAGAGACTATCATAGTTATCACATTAGAATCATGAATATTAGCTACTTTCTTAGGATTTACCCACTCAGAGGGCCATTGAAAATTATTAAAAGTTATCTCTTCAATTAACGAATATGCTTCATCAAAAGGTTTAGACATTAATGATCCACCAGCAACATCATCGATAATCGATCTCAAAGTTCCCACTAATCTATTATAAAAGGTTTGAATTATTAACCAGTCTGGTAAAGCATGGTGTGGAAACTTCCTCAGAAGATCTTTAAATCTTTCCCAAGCTTCATATATGGATTCTCTATCAAACTGACTAAAAGATGTAATATCATTCCTCAGCTTAGCAATTTTGGAAGTAGGAAAATATTTTGACAGAAAATTTTGTGAAAGCTCTCCCCAAGTTCAGATAGATCTAGGTGCTAATGAATTTAACCACACCTTAGCTTTATCCCTTAGTGAAAAAGGAAAATGTCTAAGCCTAACAACATCGTTTGACACTCCATCATATTTAAAAGTAGCACACAGTTCTAGAAAACTAGCGAGATGTAAGTTAGGATCTTCATTAGGTGTTCCTCCAAATTGATTATTCTGTACCATTTGGATAATAGCAGTTTTAAGCTCAAATGAATTAGCAACAACATCAGGATTTTGGATAGTTAAGTGAATTTCATCTATTGTTGGATTAGCATAATCTCTTAAAGGTCTTAGTATATTTTTGTTTTGATTGTTTAGATTGTTCAACATCTTGTGAGGATTTGCAGATTGTTTTTGTTGTTTTCAGATTTTTCTAATAGTATTCTCTAATTCAAAATCATAAGGCACTAAACCTATAGATCTGATACTACGCATACAAACACAATAAGCACACTAATAATAAACAGACACACACAATTTTAACTTGTGATTCAAATATAAGATTTCAAACACTACAAAATTAAATTTTAATAGTTGCCATTTTTACTTTTTTTATCGTCCCTCCCCGGAAATGGCGCCAAAAACTTGGTGTGACTTTTTAAAATTATCAAAATTTATGAACTCGCATTTAGATACATACATGTATATATATATATATATATATATATATATATATATTGATTTAGTTTTATAATGAGTCACACTAAGTATTCATATCGCTCAAGTAATACAGGGCTCTATTGGAGTCCTGGATATCGATCCCACAAGGAGGCTTTAATTTTATGGCGTAACACAGAAATCACTTATCGAATCACAGCACATATGCAAGTAAGTTTAATTATTAAAATAAAGACAAACAGTTGTAGTTACTATTTCTGCCAAAAAATGTTCTACTCTAGCAAGTTAAACTAACACAAAACTAAATTTATAACAAAGTTCAATTGCAAGAAAGTGTCTTCCTCATTTCCAATCATAATGTGATGATTATTGTGACATAGATCAGTGATGCAAATGTATTGTGCCAAATAGAAGCATTCCTATTCTTTACCCATATTTCAGCATATAAAGAACATTGGCTAATCCTAAGTTTAGTCCCCAAATCCGTGGTTAGGCTGGGAGGATATTGGCTCTCACTCCAGAGCTCCCACTTCTCTTCGCCTGGAGGCTAACTCTCACTTTAGTTTCTAAATATTAGGACCAAATTGAGGATTTCAGCTTGTCACTCTGAAATCTCCAATTATACACCCATCAAAGTATATTTCCTTATTTATTAATCCCCATGAAATACGTCTCTCATTTATGGACATTGAATGTGACCTTTACTTTTTTTGTGGAACTCATAATCCTTTCGGAAAATATGTTTTCCAAAAAGTTTTTACAATTAATTAGCCAGATTAAAAAGTAAATGAAGTTCGAAGTGAAAAGGTCATCACAAATTCTCCATAATAAATCAGCACATCTTTTCCATATCACAACATCAACACATCATATGAAAAGGAGAAAGACAAAGAAATCTACTCAAAAATCATAAGGAAAAGATTACAAAACATTGATTATATATATATAAACAATGTCATACAAATAGAGTAAAATAAAAACAACTTATCTCAAACTCTTCCCCAAGCGAATCTCAAGGAATTCCTTTGACTCCTCTTCTTTCTTAACAACAACACACAATTCTCTCCTTAGATAAGTAAGGAAGAAAAAATCTCTCACTTTCACTCTTCTCTTATACTCCTTAGAAGAGAAAACACAAAACCTAATTTCCTACACAAAATGGAAAGAAACTCTCTCTAAACTCTAAACTTTTCTCTTCTCTTCTCCCCCTCTCTAAATTTGGCTCCAAAAGTGTTTAAATTCTGCAAAAACTGAATTCCCAAGAGTTTCCTAAAGCAACCCTTCAAAATCCGGCCAAATACATTGAATCTAGTTTAAAATAGGAATACGGAATGGTCCGACGCTGGATAGAGCGCCGTTCGGTGCATTATTCCGCCAATCGATCGGAACTCTCTGTAAAATAGCACGGTCCGGCACTGGTGACAGCGTCGTTTGGCGCTAGTTCAATAAAATGAACTTTTGTCTATTTTTGCTCCAAATGTGCTCCTTTTTGCTTCCTTTTGCTCCAAAGGACTAAAATCATTGTACTTGCATGAAATCATGAAAAATACTTTCCTTTAAAGTGCAATATCATCAAAAATATGTATGAAATGAATAGTAAAAAGCTATCAAATTTTCGGTGGATCAAGGGGCAAATTGATTTATCAAGTAACTTAGTCGATTTGAATTTAAAGCTGAGCTCGTAGTGCATCAAGTATGTTTACAATTAACTTTATCATCTCTTCTAATTCGAATTAATCAAATTTGATAAAGTCTAGCTTGCTACCAAGGCCTTAAGACTTAATGGGTACATTTGCAATTTTGGGGAAAAGTTAACTTATGTAATCATGTTTCTTAATCCTTATCAAAAGTATTTAATTTATCATTAATCACCAACTAGGGGTATTAGATTAATGGATTATTAACTTCCAAAGTCAAACCTCTAATTATAGGATCATTTAATTTTGATCATTTTTTAATAATCAAAGTAAATTACAAATTTATCCTTTATGTGACAAATGTGAGGTTAGTTTTTACCATTTAAATCCCTTGTATTTCAATCATCCAAATATGTTAATTATGATCATTCATTGCCCATTTTCCCTTTGATTATGCCAAAATATTTAATTAAAGCTTAAATTTCTTAATTTATAATTTTGCCTCTATAAGGCTTATCGCTTCATAATTTGTTAAATATAACTCAAATAACTTTGAAATTTTCATGTCACCCCACTCACGGGTCAATTAAAATATTAGAGAATAAAATGTGATTTTTCTAATTTTAATTTAATTTATATAATTATTTACATGCAAAATTGAAGATTTTTAAAGATAATTCAATAACTTAATAAAAATAAATTATATAAAATATTTTTTAAATGGAAAATAATTTTTTATATTTTTCATAAATCTCTCTGAGGTCAAATAACCCATAGAAATAAATTTTATAATTTTGTGATTTATATTTTAATTATTAGAATTATTTTAGTGAGAAATTAGGAAAATCCTTTTTTAGCTTTTAAAAATTAATATCTTTATTTAGAAAATTAGGAAAAATTATTTTTTATTGATCCTAAGTGATTAGAAGACCAAATGTAATAATTTAGTGGGTTTTTATATTTTAGTGATTTTTATTATTTTAAATTATTTTTAGTAATTTCTTTAATTATTCAAAAAAATTCAAAATATGCTTAAAACTGAAGTGTTTATTTTAATTAATATTTTATTTTTATTAAATTCCCCTGGTCATAAGAAACTCCCAGAAATAATTTCATAATATTTTTGACTTATTTTTTAATTATTATGATTATATTAATGTCAAAATTTCCATTTAACTTAGAAAATCAAATTAGGTGATCAAATTAACTTCAAATGACTTAAAATTTTTTATG
Organism: Papilionanthe hookeriana x Papilionanthe teres; assembly: GCA_022702705.1. NCBI lineage: Eukaryota > Viridiplantae > Streptophyta > Magnoliopsida > Asparagales > Orchidaceae > Papilionanthe > Papilionanthe hookeriana x Papilionanthe teres. The sequence continues at coordinate 2,239,553 of CM040435.1, forward strand.
GGGGTTCCTCTGGCCTTAAGCCACAGTAGGGAACAAAAATTAAGCCATTTCCATTTATATTTAGTCTAATTTAATTTTCTTTTAGGTTTAGTGAGTTGGTTAAAATTAGGGTGAGTTTTAATGAGTTAAATCAAGTTTGTATTTTTTGTATGGTCCTCTGGTCACAGGGAACCTACCAAAATATTTTTATATTTTTTTATGACTATACTAATCAATATAATTATTTTATTAAAACAGACACAATAAACTTGAAAAATAGGGATCTCCTCATAGAGACCTCCTCTGATCTTGAAAAATCAGAGAAGATCTCTCATAACAGAGAGAACAAAAGCCTTAAGTTTCATGTCATGGTGAAATGTCCAAGAAAATGATGAGTCAAAAGACTAAATACAGTATTTGATTAATTAAATATAAAATACATATCAAATATACATGAGACTATTTTCACATTGTTCTCCTCTATTCATTAAGCAAGAAGGTATTTTTATTTTGTTGTTATGATTTTTCTACACAAAGTTGTGAATATTAAAAGATTAACTGATTTAAATAATTCAAAAAAATCCATATTTTTCTACTTATCCGGCGCGGCACCACCTCAACATGTGACGGCTTCGAACTCCACGTGGCGCTCTCCCATTTGACGCCGCCTTCTGACTCATCATCCACGCATCTGCACTTTATGTTCAGATCTTTTGTCCGGCACAATCCCAGCCATTCGTTCAATACACGTGTGATCTAACCACTCCTGATCATCGTCCTCAACTGGTATGTCCCGTAAGCCGTCCACACTGAAACACCTAAGATCTCAGCCTATACTCAACCAAATCACTTCAGGTTTGTTCCTATAGACTCATCTAGTCCAAACAAAAATACACATATGATTTATATAGTATAAAATACAGTATTCATGCATGGAGAATGAAGAAAAGCTCGGGAGTGAGTGAGAGCTTTATTCCTTGGTATGAGAGGGAGGCCTCAATCAAAATGGATCAGCACCTTCGTAGTGACCTTGCGAAGCTCTTCCAAGCAACACTTTGAGCTCTCCTAGGGTCCAAGTATGAACTTGATCAAACCTGATGTGGGGGGGGTTGATCAAATTTTATGCTAGATGCTCTCTATGACAGGGCTTTTGTAGGGGATCTTCTTCTATCAGTCTGGTGATGGTGTGGGTGCAAGCAATTAGGTTTTGGGCTTGAGCTTAGGAGGGATGGAGGAAGCTCTGGAAGCAATTTGGCGGAGTCTCCTCAAGGTAAATGTGCATCTTTTTTTAGGTCGTGAAGAGGTGGGGTTTAAATAGCCATTATTGGGGTGAAGCTCGGGGCCTGCTTGTGGGTTCAATTAGCTACTTAGGTGGAGGGAAGAAAGACACAATTGACCAATTCGAGTTGGACACAGAGGCTGGGCCAATTTGGGATTTAATTTAGTTGGGTGGCTCTCAATTTTTGGCTCCTACAGCGACTAGGCCGGTCGACTAGGCCAGGGGAGGTGCTCAGGTGGTCAAGTAAGCCATAGAGAAGTCTTAATGGTGATTAATGGATTTGGAGAAAGCTTTAGGCAAAAAAAATATATGATTTGGCCATTTAAGGAAGGAGATCCTCTAAATTAAAGGACCTTTGGTACATGGCTCATGTAGCTTGGGCAAGGTAGATCTAGGCTAGTCCCTAGGGTTCACATCTTGGTTGTGGTGGCCTTGGCTTGGTTAATTTGGGTTGGTTTGGTCAATTAGGCTCATGGGTTCAATTTGAGGTAATTTGGATTAATGTTGGGCTAGCTTGGGTTTGAGCTTGGGTTGGGTCAAATTGATTAAGCCATATGGTGTGGATGATTGTTATGAAGAGTTTGAAAAAGGTTTGGGTGGTTTTGAATTGATCTGGGAGGTGGATTTGGTAGGATTTGGGTATTTAGTCAATTTTGGGCATGTTGGATTAGACTTGGGCTTGGGTTAGGCTTGAGTTGGATCAAGGGTCAATTGAATGTTCAAAAAGGTCTAGTGGATGTTAGGAAGAGTTTTGGATTGAAATTGGGTGGAGATTTTAGGGTTAGGGCATTGAATTTGGTGGAACTTGGGCATGTGGTACATTTGGGGATTTTGATTTGGGTTGGATTTGGGTGAGATTTGGGCTCAAATGTGGGTCAATTTATGGATAAATTTGGAATTTAGGAATATTATTAATAGTTTAGGATTCAAATTTGGGTAAATCAACTTGGTTAAGGGATTCAATTTGGGGGATTTAGGTCAGATGGCCAAAAATGAGAATTTGATTTGGATTGAAATTGGATTTGAAATTGGGTCAAATTGGGCTTGGATTTGGTTTTAATTGAGCTTAAGCATGGTGAATTTGAGTTTAGAATTAAAATTGGGGAGGATTGGGGTCAATTGGGTAGACATTGAAGGTGATTTGAGCATTTTGGGCTTATAAGGGCAATTTAGGGCTTTTGGTCAAAATGGGTGAATTTGGTCAAATTGGGTCTAGTGAAGTGGTTTAAATTGATTTTGGGGACATTTTGGATGATGTTGGAATTTTTGGGAAATTTTGAATTTGCAGGGGTATTTTGGTCATTTTTGGTATATTGGAGATTTTGGTAATTTGAGGTGTTTTGGGTAATTTGAGTGGTGGAGAACATTTTGAAATGATTTGTGGAGGAAATTTTGGGATTTTTAGTCAAAATTAGGGTTTAAGGGCAATTTGGTAATCTGGGGCAATTTGGGGGCTAAAGGGTCAAAGGTTGGAATTTTGGGTAAATTTGGGGTTAAATGAGAATTGTAACCCATTAAGTCATGGATCAAGAGAAATCCCACTTTGGATCCTCCATGTGTTTGTTCTAACTCAAACCCTAGCCTAGAGCGAAGAGCTTAGGGAACCACCACATGAGTCTCCAAAAGAGTAGGGGATCAAGTGTGAGGAGGTAAGTGTAAAGTGGATGTGAGTGTGTGTATGAGCCTGACCTAGACCAGACTACCCAGGGTGAGTCCTAAGGCTTGACCATCCTATAGGGGACTCCTCATGAGCTTCCTTATGCTTGGTTTCATCTTCCTAAGTACTTAGAGTTTAGACTTTATGCATTTGAAAAGTCCAAGTGAAGCAAAGAAGTGTTTTTTTTTTTTTTTGAATTTCTATGGGGTACGGGTTCCATTTCTAGTCTTCTAAGATAGTCACCAAGAAAGTCCTATGGCTAGACCCTAGGATATTTTAAAGAAAGAATATACCTCAACAAAAGTGATGTCAACACCACATGTTATAAGTTCTGGTGTCTTCTTGTTATGGCAGGCTCGGTGGGGTTAGTGTACTTAGTTCTCTGAGACCTCGCGTCTGCACAAAATAGTAATTGATTACTGTTTTTGTCAATTTATGTTTGTGTTATGACTAATGGGTTCTCTCTTAAATCTTTTAGGGAAGATGAGCTCCAGGATTGTTCTCTCTTAAATCTTTCAAGGAAGATAAGCTCCAGGATTTCAATGACCTCTCGACAAGTACTCTGCCAATGTGGACTACAGACTTTCCAACTGTCGTCACGTTAGGCACATAGCTACGGAAGAGAGTTTTATAGGAGCTCGCGGAGCATCACAGAGAAGTGTGACTTCTTTCGTTGGGCAGGCAGTCCGGCAAATTCCACTACCGATAGTGATCGGGGTTGGATAATATCCCTGAAGGATGATGTAACTCGTGAAATATGTCGTATGCATTTTGAAATTATTATTATAATATTTTTAATTGTAATTTTAATATTCTTTTAGCTAACTTGATACTAACTATTAAGTGAAGTATATATCTTATTTTTTGTAATGTTATGACGTGATTTTTTGCCTTTCAAGTATCAAATATATCGCATGACAGTTCTGTGAAAAACAATATTACTACACAGGGGCGAAATTGTCATTTATCCAGAAATAACTGTAAAACAACTACTTTTCAAACAACCACCAAGCTTATCCAGATCAGCTGCTGCTCAGCTGCTTATCTGGATCAGCTGCTTATCAGTAACTTATTAATAAGTTGCAGCTGCTCCACACCGACCCTTAGAGGATCTATTTTGGGCAGTTGCAACTTATTAAAAAATAGTTGTTAAATTGATGAAAAATAATTTGATGTTCAAAAAACTGCGATGACAATTATAATTTTTTTTTCAAAAAAGTTAGACTGTTGCTGGAAAGCTGCCACCGCACCTAACTAAGATCGGTGGGAACACAAATTTCAACGGTAGCTTTTTGAAAATGTTGTCAAAATACAGTTTAACTAAACAGACAAAACTGTAGTGATATGCCGCAGCACCATCGCACAACAACCCCACACAGAGATTTGTTTGGATTTTTGGTAGAGTTGATGTCGGGGCCGTAAAAACCCCTGGAATTCAATGATGAAATTGGGGTTATGTGGTGGTGGAGAGGGCTTGAAATTGATGGGGATGGGCTACTCGGGTCTTGTGGGAGTGACTTTGTTGTTGGGAGTTGATGACTTAGGTGGTTGGCTGGGAAGTTTAATGTAGTTAGGTGTTTCTCGGATTATGACTATTTATAGCCATGGGAGGCCATGTGAGAGCCCATGGCTGACTTGGGGAAGCTCTAATGGTTTCATAAGATAGTGTGCTTGGCTCCTCAAGATTATAACATTAGTAGGTCGAACTTGGGTGCCATGTGTTAACCCCCTTGGTAAAGTGTGTGTGGTTTGTCCTCTATTATTTAGATTAGGTTAGATTAATTAATTTTAACCTTTTGTGTCATCCATGTGTCATGGTGAGTCATTAGGGTCATGTTTGTGTCATATGTGTCATGGATGACCCATGGAGAATGGGTCATGTGCTCCCCCCATGTGGTCTTGGAATTTTGGGTTTAGGGCTAACCTAAATGTGTTTAGCTTTAGCCCAAAAGTTTAGGTTTGATGGGCCCTCATAATTAGCCTAATTAAATAATTAGGTTAATTATAAAGGTTGCCTCCCTAATGGAATTTGATCCCTAAGTGGTTTTAGGTCTTAATCACCCTGAACCAAATTAGGCTTCATTGAGATAAGCTTAATTATTCCATAAATGACTCATGTTGATTTCGGCCCAACTAAATTTTAGGGACCCTTGGTTATTTCAATTCCTTAGGGCCAAATTGATGTGTTTAGATTTCATGTCGATTGTAGGGTTGATAAGTGTTGGGAAGGCTTTAGGTGAGACCAAGCTTTAGGTGAGACCAAGTATTGATTTTGGTGAATCACTACTTTCCCTTTGAATTTTGTTGTCATGGGATTTTCAGAGCCTTTTAGGGTAAGTTGGTAGGAACATTCATTGTGGTAGGCCTAACCTCCTGTCTGGTAGGCTTTCCTTAAGTCAATGAAGATCCTAGGGATATTTAATAGGTCCTTAGGGGAATTCCTAGGGTTTTGAGCTCCATAGGTAGCCTCAGGGCATCCGCCACCTATAGGAAGTCAACTTAGGCTTTCACTGGGCTAGACCATTAATTATCTCAACCAAGGGTTAAGGATTTGGGCTTAACCTATGGAAACCCTAAGTGAGTGCAGAACTAGCTAGAAGTCCTATGTGGGTGAGTCCCATCTCTAGTTATCTAGGAAGGTCACTAGGGAAACTTAAGGCCAAGTCCAAGGCTCCTATAGAGAGGGAAAATGGCCCTCACAAAAGTGAAGTCAACAATATATCCCTAAGGATTATTCTATCGTGTTCTCATAATAAGAGGTGATGCTTGATAAAAATAAATATAATTAAACAGTCTTTGAATTTAAACAAATTTAAGAAAAAATTAAATTATTTGTACCAATCTAACAAAGAAGTGCAAGATAAGATCTTGATGACAGAGCAACATTTCAACACGATGCAAATAATATATAATATTTTTGGGCAGCATTTCAACATGTCGTAAATAATTCAACAAATTACTGGCTGCATTTCAACATAACAAAAATAATTGAAAATTTTAAGAGAATTACTAAATTAAAAAGTGTTAAAAAATTTGTAAGATCTGTGTGGGTTATTGTTTCACCTGACAATCGGACAATATTTCAACCTCTTTCGCACCAGTAGCCCTACGCCGTCGGGTTTCCAGACTATATACAGAGAAATATAATAGTAATAAATTGATTAACATTTCTTTTAACGTAATCAAAATTATTTCAACAATAATGAATTAAAATTTATTTGACAAAAAAATGAAGAAAATATCTCACAATATTGCAAATAATTTTAAAAAATTACGAGCATTTGAGTACACTTGTACTAGTATATTTTATAAATTTGTATGTAATATAAAAGATAAAATAGAATGTAATAAAAAAAAATACTAATTGTTATGGTATATGCAATGAAAAAAATGCATTCGTAGCTACCAGAACATCCAAGTATAATATCACTTATGTCTCAAGCTCTCCTCATGCTATTTAAGTTTTTCTGACAACGTTCTTTATAGCTTTAATGCACTACATTTCATATAAATATATGTCTTAAGTACTATTCTATTATGTTCTCATATTAAGTTTTACATGATAAAAATAAATATAATTAAACTACATTTGAATTCAAACAAATTTAAGATAAAATTAAATGAGTCATAGCTCATTAATAAGAAAATACAAGACAAGATCCTGACGACACAAATAGTATTTCAACGTGGGAAATAATTCAAATATTTTCGGCCAGCTTTTCGACGCATTGTAAATAATACAACAAATTATGAACGACATTTCAACATTGCAGAGATATGTGAATAATTTAAGAAAGTTATAAATTTAAAAATGATAAAAATTATATAAGATCTGAATGGGTCATTGTTATACCAAACAGTCGATTTACTATTTCAACGTCCTTCGAAGCAGTAGTGTTGCGTTGTTTGGTTTCCAGAATATATACAAATCAATACAATATTTAATTTCTTATAAAAAATTATTTAATATTCAATATAAATATAAATTTGGGGGGGGGGGGGGCAACATTACGACTATATTTAAATTTATGACATAAATAATTAATTATGCAATATTTTTTAACCCATTTAAATTTATTTCAACTACATTTAATTGATAATTTATTAGTATTAATAATTGGTGCTGCCACACCATATTCTACCTCTAAAAGATCTCCTGAAATTTTGGCCTTCCACTTATCAGTCAAAAAAATTTAATATGATTGCTCGTCAAGATAAAAAAGAAATAAAGAAGAAAAAATAAAATATACATTTATCGATGATTTATAAAATTTTAAAATAGATTTTTGGTCATGAGCGTAAACAAGAGGTGCGAGTGACTAAAGAGCCGGCTCGATGAGTAATTTGTGAACTAAGCTTGATGAGTTAACAAGCCAAGCTCAAACTAACCGTAACTCAACTTTAACTCGTGAGTTTAAAAATATTAATATAAAATATATTCAAAATATATTAAATTTAAAGACTTTATCTTTAGAATATTAAAATTATTTTAGAAGTAATATTTAATACTTTATCTTATATAATTTCTTATTATTTCCCTTCTAATTACTCATTTTATTTATATTTATTATAATAACTCTAAATTAATATTATTTTTCTTATTTTATAATAAATAAGTCAATTTGTGAGTCGACTCGGACTCATAAACTTAAGCTCGAGCTCACTAAAATTAATCAAACTCAAGCGGCTCAAACTCGACCCGAATCATTTACACCCCTAATATAAAACCGAACACGGCCTCTTCAAGTCTAACAGTAACCACCACATCAAATGACAGGTTACAATAATTACATGAAAGCAAAATCAATGAAACAGAAATCAATCATATTTTATTTCTAATGATAATATAAATAAAAAGAAATGAATTAATTAAACATAAAAAAGTAGGAGAGATCTCAAATGGCTCCTTAATTTGAAGAAGATTATCAAAATAACATGCAAATAAGCTTCTTTTGAAGTAACTTCACCATTCAACGAAGCTCCTTAAAAAGTCGCTTGTGGAACAGGCCTCCTCATCAACGTCATTCTAAAACGTCGGAAATTAGCAGTTTCATTGACATAATCTGATGGGACGGAGGGTGGTTATGTTCTCAAACGAAGCCTAAGATTTTCCTACTTTATCAGACTAGATTAGCAACCAACTCAAATAAATGGATGTTACAAGTCTGTTTGGGGCAGCTTATAAGTGCGGGGGCGTTTTTGAAAACGTTGTGGTACTGTTTGGTTCGCGCGTTATGACAGTTGATCCAAAAACGAGGTTGGATTTTTACACTAAACATAGGCCCGCGGTCGACCTGTGGGCCGCGTTTCAAGATAAGCTGCTTATCCTGAAACACACAAGCTGCCCCAAACACACCCACCGATCAGCAGATATTTAAAAGCAAATCATGCAGTTACATTCTGAAAGTTTAGAACCAGAAAACACAACCTGGTGAAAGAAACCTGCAGCTTTCTATTGTAGTCAAGCAATCAATGATATTTCAAGCTCTCAAGTTTTTCAGTCATAAACCTCGACACTATAATTGTAGCAGAACTCAAATCTCAACGCAACAGAAAAGAGGCAAAGAAAACAAAGGAATCTTAACATTACAAAAAATAATGCTTACATTCTCATTTCCAAATTAGTTGCAGAAGAAGATTTCCTCTTTCTAGATTCAGATTCTAAATTAGCTGAAGATTTAATTGCTGTAACATCAACCGAGCTAACCTTTTCGGGCTGTCCGACGCTTTCCCCAGCAGCTTTGGGATCATTTACATCATTATCATGAGCTTTTAGGCCTAAGCTCAAATCAAGGTTGGTCACTTTGGCATCTTCACTGTGTGTTTCTTCTTTCTCCGAAGCCTACATAAAAGCAGCAGTAGGATATATATAAGTTTGTTAATATCTGCAATGATAAATTTAATAGGTAAAGTAGTTATTTCAGACATTAAAGTAATTCATAGATGCATCAAATAGAATTGTAGATTTAGAAAACATGAAAGAACAGTTCCATCATCATCAACATTAATCTAATTCCAACTTCTTAAGGCATGACAAAATAGAACTGATAGCAGAAAAGAAACTTCAATATCATCATATAACTTTGACAGAAGGGAGAAATCATTCGTTTATCAATTCAGGCAAAGTTTCATGACCAGACCAAATAGCCACAGCAGCACATATTAGAGTTATCAAGTGGAACCATTAGCCCTTGATCCCAGCCCTCAATGTCCATTATTGGTTGGCTGGTTGGCTCAAATAGATATGAGCTTGACTAGGCAAACATAATGGACTAAAGGACAACCATGATCTCATTTTTCAACTAAAAACCACCACATCTCGTGCAATTTCACTCTGCCTTGAGTCAAACTATAAAACTACAATCTGAACTAATAAAAAAAGTTTATAAGCCAAACATAATTATCTTATTCTTCATGATTAGCAGTTATATACTATTTATAAGCACATGGTTACAGATCAAATAGATATTTTACAAGATTTAGAAGATCATTTAAAATCAATAGTGTGCCGACCAGAACTCGGCACAAATAAAATCAATTCCTCGTCTATGCTTATAAAAATCTAGCTCACGTTAAAACCATTAAATATCAATCAAACAAATTTTTAGGTCCTTGAAACCTTACAAGGTATGGACACTTCCAAATATCTTGTGTGTCCAAGTTGGACACATGTAAGCATGGACATTTCCAAAGATCTTCCTTGTCCGTGCCGGACATGTATAAGCATGTACCAGAGTTTAACCCAAACAATGACGCAAGACACAATTTTACTACTGACTTAAAATAAGATTACAATACAGACACAAATAACCAAAGACAACACATAAAATAAAGGTTTACAACTAATACTAAACAAAGAAGACACAACACGCTTGACGAAGAGGGAGTCCGGCGAGGGAAGGCTAGAATGGCACTGCGGTGAAGGCCGGAGAGGTTAGGGCTGCTGTGGAAGTAGGACAGCAGGTTAGCGATAGCAACGGTGTCAAACAGTAACTAGAGAGAAGCAGGAACGTCGTTGGAGGCTAGATCGGCAGCTGCAATGAAGGCTGGAGAGGTAGGGGCTGCCGTGGAAGAAGTAGGATAACATGTTAGCAATAACAACGTCACCAGCACTTTCGGAGGGCGGATACTGAGCGGGGAACCACTAGCAACAATGGGAAAGACCGGGACAGCAAGGTAGTTGTTGTAGGGGTGTCGGCGGGCTCCTGGAAAGGACCTGAAAGGGCTGGACAACAAGTTGGAGGGGCTGCGATAGCTGGATGCAAGCAGGAAAGTGGCTGGCAGCAGTGGAAGAGGGGGCTGCGTTGGCTAGATTTTGAAATGGCAGCAGAAAACGGAAGTATGGTAAGATAAATGCCGCGTTGGGGTTGAGCTACAGCCGGAACACCACTCATAACCTTGGAGACGATCACCACCTTGGACGAGGGTCAGCCAGAGCACTACCTCGACATTGGATACAACTCTCCAAAAGAAAATACCAAGGCTAAAACCTGAATTCGGATATCAAAAGCCAGAACCCTATATCTAAACACATCATCCTCTATTTATAATGATGTTAGGACTTTATTTTAGGCAATACATAAAATATGAAGGAAGAATCAAATCGGGATTTCAGATTTAGGTAAGGAAACAAAGTGAGGGAAAATCATATTTAAGGAAGGTTAAATAAAGTAACAAAATTCAGATTTTAGAAAGGACTTGAAATAGAAAAGGTTTTTAAATAAGAAAAGAGAATAAAATATAATTACAATTTCAGATTTTAGGAAAGCATTTAAAATAGAAAAGTGCTAGGAAGGAAAGAAAGAAAGGGAGGAAAGGAAAGGGGAAAGAGAAGAGGAAGAGAGGAGCGGCAGCCCAACTCCCTTTGAGGATCAGTCGGTCCTCCATAGCCGCCGCGTCAATCTCCCAGAGTTGGGGGAGCTTTGACGTCATGGGTCAAAGCTTTCGTGTCACTGCAGCCACCCCTGGATCCCATTGGCGATAGCACCGTCTACCAAAGCATCTGAGGAGCTTTTCCCAGGTGCGAGCATACCTTCCTATCTATCTGTTATGTTTTGACATAATCAGAGCCGGAGGTGCACCATCATGTCGGTTCTCCCGACCAAATTCTGAACGAGTAAATATCCCATATGCTTCTCATCTATGATAAGTTGAGCTTCAGCAAGGTTGAGGATTTGTAAGAGTTTGGTTTATGGGTGATTCTTATTATTTTTCGGGTCTTCCCTCTGACTCTTGAAGTTTTGGAGAACAGACATCTTCTGCTATGTTCCAATAACAAGAGCTTTACACTGGCCTTTCGTCTCTTCATATGTAAAATTGGGGGTGAGGGCTGGCAGTGTAGCCACTGGTAATGCTATCAGTTGGTCGTTACTAGGACCATCCACTGAAATTTTAAATTCTGACATCTTCTGGTCTGCGTAATCTTTATATTTCTCAACAAAAAATTCTTCATCTTCTAGGAGAGCAGCAACCACAATCTCATCAAATCGAATGTTTCTTTTGATCACATAGAGAAAGTCATTGGATGTATCCACAATCAAGGGAGTTCCACAGGGAAATACGTCATCGGTTGAAAATCATCATTCGAACTGCTCTTCAGAGTCTGCGGTGTCTTTACCAAATTTTACAACGACGCTCTACTCGGTGAAGTAGATCGCTCCTTCAGTTGAGCATTCTACTTTATCATGTCCAAATCCATGGCACTTGCCATATTTTTTGGTTGTGATAGATTGCAGATTGGTTTCGTTGGATAGTAGTAAGGAGGGTCGCTTGGTGATGCGATCTCTCCACTTCAGAAACTAAAGTTTACAACTTTATACAGCAGTAAGTTGGTAGTAACTGACACTGTGTTTCCTGTTTCAGCTTTATATCTTCTTGCTCCTGCCTTCGACCCTCCAGATCACGGTTGAGGGTAACCTCCCACTAGATATCCTCATCAATTATCCAGAAGCCTCCGCTAAAGACGGCAAAGCTCTCGCCGTATCTCGTCCCAGGCACGCTCGAGCAAAAAACTCCTCGACGGCATGGTTGACAGTTTGGAATCTGTGGAAGGAAATAAAAGAAGGCACAAAGTAAAAAGAGAAAAAATAAAAGAAAGAAAAAAAATGGTGTGGGGGATTAGGTAGGGTCGGACGTTAGAAAACCCTAAAATGGGACTAGAGTTGGGCTACCTCTGATACCAAATAATACAGGAGCTCAACCTAAACCATGACTCAAGACACAATTTTACTACTGACTTACAAAACAAAGAATAACAACTAACGACTCAACGAAGAAGCCACAACAAGCTTGATGAGGAGGGAGTTCGGTGAAGGGAGGCTAAATTGGCGGCTGTGATGAAGGCCGGAGAGGTTGGGGCTGCTGTGGAAGAAGTAGGACAACAGTTTGGTGATAGTAACGGCGTCAAACCTCAGCTAGAGAGAAGCAAGAACATCATTGGAGGATGGATCGGCAGTAGTGGTGAAGGACGATGAGGTGGGGGCTGCTGTGGAAGAAGTAGGACAGTAGCTGGGAAGGTTTGCCAGCACTTTCAAAGGGTGGACAACGAGCGAGGAAGCACTGGCAGCGATGGGAAAGATCGGGACAGCAAGTTAGCCAGGAAGGGCGGGAAGAGCCGGACAACAAGTTGGAGGGGTTGTTGTTGCTGGACAGGAGCAGAAATGTGGTTGGTAGCAGTGCAAGAGGGGTTATGGCTGTCAAAATGGCTTGTTGCTCGTGAACAGGTCATGTTCAGCACTTTAAGAAGCTCGTGTTCGATTCGTTCGCTAAGTTAAAGAGTCAAACATGAATTTTTTTTTTTTTTGCACTCGATATATAAACGAGTCGAACACGAATAAATATTTGTTCAATGAGTAGTATTTTTAAAAAAATTAATTAATTACAATGCTACAAAGATTTATAATCAATTAAAATTATCAATTAAAAAATAGAATAAAAATATATTAAATTATATTTAAATGATGTTTTAATACAAATAATAAGATTTAAATCTCATCCCAACCTTTCAAAACGATACTTTGTTTGCGACAGCTCGCTCGTGTTCGGCTCATTTACACCCCTAGCTTTGGTGGCTGAATTCTAAAAATGGCAATAGGGAAACAGAAGTATGGTAAGTCAAAGGTCTCGTCGAGGTCGAGCTACAGCCGAAGCACCACTCGAACCCTTGAGAGGAGACAATCATCACCTCGAACGAGGGACAGTTTGAGCACTACCTCAACGTTAGATACAGGCCTCAAAGGGAAAATAACAAAGCTAAAACCTGAATTCATATATCAAAATAAGACTGCTAACTCTAGGATCGTCATCCTCTATTTATAATGAAGCTAGAACTTTATTTAGGCAACACATAAAATAAGAGGATTTCAAATTTAAGTGAGGAAATAAAGTAAGGTAAAATCAGATTTAGGGAAGTGTAAACAAAGTAATCAAAATTCAGATTTTGGAAAGAACATAAAATAGGAAAGGTTTTAAAATAAGAAGAAAGAAAAAAATATAATCAAGATTTCAAATTTTAAGAAATGATTTAAAATAGGAAAGTGCTAGGAAAGTTCAACGATTGAATAAGTCTGCTTGGTCTTTGATGCTCAAACTTTACAATCTGACAAGACTGACATTAAATGCATATTTAGCAACATCTTTCTTCATACCTGCCAACCAGAATGTCAACTTCAAATCCTTGTACATTTTAGTACTGTCTAGATGAACTGTGTTCCCTGAATGATAATATTCATGTAGAATTTATCGTCTCAAATCGGAATCAGCGGGTACCCACAACTACAGCTTATTTTTTATAACAACCTCTTCATCAACAGTCATCAGTCATCTTTCCTGACTGAAGTTATTTCAAAAGTTTTGAATACTCACTATTAACTTTCTGAGCTGTCCTTATTCTATCTATCAAAGTAGGTTGCACCGTCAATTGATTTAAATACCCCCTATCTTCTGGTCTTCTGAATTCCAACTGTAAGGCATCTATTTCTTTAATCAACTCTGGCATCTGTGTGAAAACACAACTTGCGCTGTCTATGGATTTGCAACTTAATGCATCGGCAACTATATTTGCTCGACAGAACAATAATGTATATCCATATCAAAGTCTTTGATCACTCTAACCATATCCGCTGCCTCAAATGTAGTTTTTTTGGTGTGAAAATATACTTCTGAATTAAATGATCAATGAATATTTCACATTTCAAGCCATATAAATAATGTCGTCAAATCTTGAGAGCAAACACTACAACAGGTAACTTCAAATCATGCATTGGATAGTTCCTCTCACGAGGCTTCAGCTGTTGGATGCATAGGCTATCACTTTTCTATTCTGCATTAAAGCACATCCCAAGCCTCTTAATGAAGCGTCACTGAAAATCTGGAATCCCTCTGTATCTGATGGAATAGTTAAAGCCCTTCTTCCTCTTAAAAATTGTGTTTAAATTATGCATTCCACTCAAATTAAACATATGTTCACATCAATATGGTCAGCAACATCGCTATATGTTAAAAACCTTTTACGAACCCCCTGTAATATTGAGCTAATCCATGGAAACCACGTACCTCTGTACTATTCTTTGGCGTAGGTCCTTCCACAACTGCTTTCACCTTCTGAGGATCTACCGAAATTCCTTGACCTCTGATAATATCCCAAAAATACAATATTTTGCAACAAAAATTCACATTTCAATAATTTTGCATATAACTTATTTTGCGTCAGCAGCTCTAAAACTATCTTTAGATGCTTGGCATGATCCTTATCAGTTCTTGAATAAATCAGAATAGCTTCATTAAAAATAATAACAAACTGACTGACATAGAGCTTGAAGAATCGATTCATTGGGTCTATAAATACAGCAGAGCATTAGTTAAGCCAAAAGTCATACCTAAGAATTTAGAATGACCATACTTCGTCCCAAAAGATGTCTCAGTTCAATCTGCCTTCTTGACCCTGGCTTGATATCTGATCTCAGATCAATTCAAAAAAATACCGCAACACCTTCTAATTGATCAAACAGATCATCAATCTTGGGCAAAGGATATTCATTGTTGATTGTCACCTTGTTGAGTTTTTTTTTTAATCAATAGATAATTGCATCGATCAGTCTTTCTTTCTGACAAACAATATTGGAGCACTCCAATGTGAATTATTTCACCTAATAAAATCCTTATCTAACAGTTTCTGCAATTGATATTTCAATTCTTGCAATTCCTTCGGAGCTATCCTATAAGGAGACTTGAAAATTGCAAATGTTCCTTGTTGTACATCAATACTAAACTCAACCTCTCGTTCTAGTGATATCCCTAACAACTCTTTAGGAAATACAACAGAAAATTCAGCAACTAGAAGGCTTTTCAATTTCTGCTCATCTTTATTCAGTACTTCTAATTTAGCCAGAAATACTTGTTCACCATTTTGCAAATTTTTTCCAATTTTCACTACACTAATTAGAGAAGATTATGCATTTAATTCAAATTGAATATAGAATGACTTTTCACAATGCGATTTGAATTTCACACACCTCTTCCAGCATTCAATTATAGCAAAATGCTTTACTAACCAATTTATTCCCAGTATGACATCAAAAATCTGAATTGGTATTACAATTTGCTCTGTTTCCATTTTCTTTTTGTGAATGTAAACATGTATGATAAATTGTTTATTTGTATAAAAACCACTTCCCGAGGGAATAACAACACACAAAACATGAGTAAAATGCATAATATCAACATGTAAACCGACAACAAACTCATCAGAAATAAAAGAATGTGATGCACTTAAATCGAATAAAATAGTGGCAGACTAATCTGAATCGGAAACATAAATGTACACTTCTTCAGATTTTTTGGTTGCTTGAAAACTCGGGCTTTTGTTGGTTGCTCAATTTTGCGCTCTAAAGTTTCACCATTTGCTTGATTTGAAGGCTTTCCCAAAAATTAAGTTTAGTTGCGTTAATTTTCTTCCAAAATTTTCCTAGGTTGTCTGTCCTTGAATTGCCAGTGCCCTGTTGTCTCTTTTCTTTTTCTGCAAATAGTTCATTTGAATATGCCCTGATTGCCCACATTTGTAGTATTTTTTGAACCAATAAAACAATGCCCAAAATGTCTCTTTTCATATTTTTTACAAACTGTCATTTCTGATTATAACTATTTCTGCTTACCTTTTGATTTTATTTTCTTGCCTTGGAAGTATTCTCCTTTGACAAAATCCATTCGCTTGCTTGCCTAAGGTTGTCACTACTGACTAGAAAAGTTCAACCCCTTTTCGATTTTTCTGGCTCTTTCAACTAGCGCGAAGAAATTCATGATTTTGAATGCTGCCAAAGTCAACCTCAACTGATTTATGAGACCACGTAGAAATTTGTGCCATTTTTCCTCCTGGGTAAAAATAAAATGAGTTGCATATCTGGATAGAGAAGTAATTATGCCTCATATTGCATCACTGATCTGGACTCCTGAGTCAGATTGAAGAATTTGTCTTGCAACACTAATCTAGCTTAAGGCAGAATAAATCAATCTTTCAAGACTTTAAAAATTCATCACATTGAATCTGTGGAAGATGTATCAACATAAATTTTTCTATATTGTGTCTGCCGCCATCTTTCTGCCTCGCCTTCTAGGCTCTAGCATAAATGTAGCTAGTACAACATTTTTGCTTTCCAGATAAATCATATCATCCTGAACTTTTTCGATCTTCAGTAGCCAATCTTCAGCAACTGTATGGTCACTGGCACCCTTGCATGCAGGTGGATTGAATGTTTGAAATGTCTTCAAGTGTATCCACTTATGCCCCAGTTTCAAATCTAGGTCCTATATTAGTGGATGATTTTTTGATAGCAGACATTTTGTCGACCACTTGTGATATCAATTAAACGATGCCCAGTAGCTCAACTGTTCTGATTTCCTCATTTGCTTTGTTCTGATTATCAATTTTGCCAGAAATATTTTCAGATCTTACTTCTTGCTCTGCACTTGTCCTATAAGACTGACCCTCAGTACTTTCTAATTCTTCGATCTCTTTCTCACTTCTTCTAAATCCAACAAGCTTCAATTATTCCTTCCATCTAATATTCATGCTCTGATACCACTTTCTGTCACACCCCAGCTGGCACCCATTTAAGGGTCGATTGAGGTGCCACAAAGGCAGACAATTCGGTCAGATTAAATTCTCATAAATACTCCTTCCAACTTGCAGAATCAGCACCCAGTGAGTGATGAATTAGTCTAAGTAAATTACCACGAACATATATGATACATTATATTTTATAATCCATTCAATTCAAAGAGTGGAAAAAATTCATATCCTCAAAACATATAAACTATATAGAGCTACTGAATCCCAAAATAATAACAGTGCTTACCCAAAACTTCTGTACAAGGTCCTAAAATTATACAGTGCAAAAGCTATACAAATCAAACCTAGCTACTCGCCCTGGTGCTTATTGCACCTACCTGGACAGTAATAACTTAAGAGTAAGAAACAAAAAGCTCAGAGAAATAACAAAATCTATAACAAAATTTTATATACGGAGAAGGTGTATGCTCAAATGAAATTATACATGTCTACACACACAGGTTATAACATATAAGCATAATAGTGAACATGAAAAGAGAACAAGTAGTATAGAAATCAAGACTATTATATAAACATAAATGTTATAAGCATAAAACCATAAGTATAATTAAAAGCATATTTATAAGTTGTTTAGCGTACATAATCATAGCAATGCCATCATGGTTATCATTTTATAATAAGGTCATTTAGAAATATTTAAGCCTCAACTATTTTCATGTTCTGTCATCATGGGTCATCACCCTGCCCGAAAAGTCATCTAAACTATCGATAAATGTGGGTTCCCCCAACACAAAAGTTATCAATAGCCCATCTAATACCAAAGATTACCTCCGTTCTGTCAAAGCCTAATCAAAACAATTCCAAGGTTTCGTCGTCACTTGAATATCAGGCATCAGAATAACACATCCCTACATAGCGTACTTGCAATCACTCTTGTAATAACCTGCTTATAACATTACTCATAATATTTTTAAAGCGTAATACATATAATAAACATTCATAAGTATTTCATACATATGCATGAGTCATAGCAAATGAATATCTACATGCAATTATTTCATAAGCATAGTCATATAATCATAGCACAGTAGCATCATATGTATCGTAATAGAAATCAACTAGCATTAACACATTTCAAGCAAGTATTCATATAGAATATAAATGTAACCATATCAAATACCTAAACACATAAAGCCTACAGAAGATTATTTTTCTTAAATTAGCATAAAATTATTTCATCTGACTAGACGAAGCAGCTTTATGATGAGTTTGCTCAAGCTAGTCTCGAACTCACTATCTCGTGTAAATACCCTGGGATTCATAAACAACATAGGGTTTCATAAAATTGGCTCAACATACATTACCCAAACATAACTTTTATACCCCAAGCATACCTCAAATGGGCTACTCGGCATAAATTCACTTTTTCAAAATTGCTTATTTTCTCTCCAACTCTTCCTAACACATTAATCTTCACTTTCCCCAAGTTGGATTCATACTAAAACCCATATGGAAGCTCGTAAACTACTTCTAACATACGTTCGACGTCTCCGAGGGCTACCAAAAAATGAAAATGCACAAAAACCGAGACAGACATCAACACAGAAGCAAGAGGAAGGAAATGAAAGTCTCATATAGCATGAAAGAGGGATTCACACTCACCGAAATTGCCTCGAAGCCCTTAAATTGTCTTCTGCGGCTTCCCTGGTGTCGCTCAACCCGCCTGCTCATGATCTCTTTTACAAAGTCGTTGATGAGTTGTTGTCGTGAGGAGAAGAGAGAACGAGTGAGGGAAAAATTAGAAGGGACGAATTCAATGCACTGGAGGCTCTACTCGACTGAATCAGCGATACATATCGAGCAAGAAGTCAACATGGAACAATAATGTAGGAATTAGGGATGGATTAGGAAAATAATTAAGGTTTTAAATTAAGTTAAATATACTTATGTCCAGCAATTTATATCTCCCAATCCGTTCATAAAAAATATACAGTGTTTTATAACGAAATGATTGATTTCATACATACAATTTTAGAAAAATGATTCAGTTGAATTCTGAGCGGTGCGAAATTTGAGAACTTTGCAAATTTGCCAAATTTTTTACCTGATTTCTAAAATTTGGATGTTACATAGAAGAACATCCAAGTCGACCCTGCTTGAAGAGACACTAGTTTAGGGAGTCAATCCACATTCCCAAATCCGTACCAGCAAGGGTGTTTTCTCACGGATTTGTGCATATTAAATAAGATTGCATTACCAAGAGAATGATCTCTTTCGATGATCAAGGAGTAATGAAGAGTGATCCAAGAAAAAATAAAGATTTCAGAAAGGATTCTCAAATTCAAGTCGATGAGAGTGATTCCGGCGGAATTAACAGTAATTCTAAAAAACGGAGAGTCTGCAAAGCTGATACCTGAAAAGAGATAACTTGTATTGATGAAATTGCCAGACGTCCTAACCAGCTCACCTATTGAGTGGTTGCCACTGAAAGTGATTCAACATGTCAGAAATGAGAAGTTTGTGAGCACTTCTGAAATGTTATATGGAATTATTGGGATATTAAGTTCAGTTTAGCAGTATGTCTACCGGCAGATGCCCAGATAAGAGAGATAAACCACATCATTGAAAATTGCCTTAGGAGTGATGGATAAGAAAATTCTACAATGGAATCCAGACTCTACCAAAAAAAGAAATATAAGCTTCTCTCGAGTGGTTGCTATTGAAAGTTGCCCAGCCTACAATGGGTTTCATGCCCAAGTTAATTCCTCCAGATGAATTGGTTTATTGTATGCACCCTGCAGGGTATGAGGAGCAGAAAAGGCAATTTACATATTCAATTGCTTTAGAGTTTGCAATATGTCTATATGCCGCTCTAACTCGGGTTGTGCCAAAAGAAGATGGATACTTATTCTATCATAATATGCTTTAGAAGAACAACACCTTCAAGATTCACTTACCAAGAAGTTACAGTAGTTCTATCACCTTCAAAGTGTAGCCAGAAGCTTCGACGAATGAGGCCGAAGCTCCCCTAAACATGCAAGCTTAATGCGAGTGTCTCCCGCAGGCAGGACGTGGGATTTTTGGCTACCAAGCGGACGTCTGCCTACTCACCTGGACCAAACCAGTCCAAGCTTTTTTCATGTTGTGGAGTCAATCGGCCCTATTGGTTACTCCTAGTTATCCTAATATTATATATTTGTATTTTTGATGTTCTAGAGTTAGTTCTTGTGTGTGTATTGAGGCAGTCATCAACATCTCTTTTCTACCTTCGAGGGTTGTATCTAAGGGTTCGAGTTGTCCTCTGGTTGTATCTCACTCGTCAGATGGTGATTACCTTCCCTATCCCTTTCTACATCCTCCCTTGTCGCTCCCAGCCACCCTCCATTGCTGCATTTACCCCAGAACAGCTGCATATTGATGTATTCTCTGCAGTTTTTCAATTCCAACAACCTAGCCTCGCTATTGCCACCCAAGATAGCCATCTACTTAGTCTTTTAGTCCCTCCCATTCCCCGTCTCTACTGCTACTACCGACATTCCTCCTCGTTGCAGCTGCCGAAAACATTTGTTTTTTGTTGTTATAGCCGCCCATCAGTTTCTCTCATTCCAGTTGCTGCCATTAACGCAACTCCTCCCCCTCGCGGTTACCAACACACCTTTGTTGTCACCTCGCCTTCCAACACTCCACCCACTAGTTGCTCGCTCTCCAGAGGATCAAACTCTCGTGATCGCCACCAACATGAGATCCACCCGTGTTTGTTGTTATTTATATTTCTGTTTCTAAGATTGTGTTTCCCGACTTTGAATTCAACAATAATATTTAATTTTCTTGTTGTTGTTTAAGTTAATTCCAGTATCAGTTGGTTCAGAGATAGCATAACCCTAGTCTTATCTCAAGAGAATCAAAACCTCGCCAATCACCATCATCACCCAGAGATCAATCATAGTTTGAGTTTGTTGTGTCATGCATGTTGCTATTTCTATTTTTGTTTATGAGATTGTATTTCCCGATTTTGAATTCAAAAGTAATATTTCATTTTCTTATTGTTTGGGTTAACTACGATATCAAAATTATGAATAGTAATATCAAAATTAAGCACAAGACTTTAAAACAATGAAATTGAGAATGATATATGATAGAGTGATTGGAAAAGAATGGGAAGAAAAAAAGATCAAGTACAACAGTAAGTTAAAGTGATATACTTATATGCATCTGTCTAACATCTCATCACCATGTGCTAGGGAGTGGTTGGTTTCACTTAAATTTGAATTTTTTTTATAATAAGAAAAACCACATGACATGTGTAGCATGTTGTCTCAAAAGTTTCCAACAAGGTATTTGACACAATATATAATCCTAAGCATATCACTAATCATGCTTAATTAATTTCTTAATAACTTGTGTAACTTTAATTATTGAATAGAAACTTTATTTTAAATATTCATGTTACTTTAATTTGACTATTAAAACTTCAATAAAATCAATAGTTATAACTTTATTCAATAATCAATAAATTTCTGCTCAAATTTTAATAAGTAATTGCAAATTTTATTTTCATTAAATCGCTCATATTATTATTATTACAATATTTATATATATAAACAAATTAATATATAATATTAAAAATACAAAATTTAATTTTCTTACCTTACCAAATGTTCGGTCTGATTCAGCACCCACATGACTTTCTTCTTCCTTCGCACGCTAGAGCTTGGCCAAGGGCTCCTCTTCCTCTCCTTCGTCGTTTCGACACCAACGCCACCCCTCTTCTCCTCTGCGATGATGCTTCCTCTCTTCTTTATCTTCGTTTGTAGGCTCGGGCATGGGTTCCTTCTCTAGTGAAGTTCGACAAAACTCTTTCTTTGTCTTCCTCTTCGACTCGATTTTCCAGGTAATTCGTCTGTTGTGATTTATAGGCAAACTTCACCGATGCAGCTTCCCGACCCTTCCGCTTCACCTCCTCCCTCTTTGTCTTCCTGGCTTCTCATTTTGTTTCATTCTTTGTTGGAATTCCTCCTCCCCTTAATGGAACCCAAGCGTTATAGGAAGGAGGAATTCTGAAGTAATATTAGTGGTAGGTGGTCTAAGTTGGGGGGCGACAGTGCTGGAGCAAAATCTAAATTGATTATGTGATGCATTAAAAACTCATTAGAACTTTGTGAGGATTTATGCATTGATGATTCATCAAAGAATGGGATTTGTTCATAAAAGAACGAAAACACTGATACCCTTCTTGCAAACGAGAGTATACTAAAAAGACACATCTTAATGACTCAAGATCCAGCTTAGAAACCTATGGATGAGCATCAAGAACAAAACAAGTTACCCAAATATATGTGGTTCGGTGGGGAAGAAAGATTTAGTTGAATGCAAAACATATCTGATTCTGTAAAACAGTAGAAGACATTCCGATTGATCAAGAAACTTGCAGCAGAAACTGCATCAACCTAGAATTGTTTGGCAACATTAGTTTGGAACAAAAGAGCTCAATCAGTATCGAGAGTATCTCTATTTTTTATTTCAACTACTATTTTGGAATGAGTATACACAGTACGACTGGTGAAGCATCTCATTTTGTGTCATGTGTGTCTGGAAAGATGCAGAAAAATATTCTTTGGCATTGTCATTTCGACATAAGATCCTGAAAAATACAAGAATCAAGAAAGAAAAAAATACAACAATTAAAACATGTGTAATTACTAACATAGATAAAGACTAAAGAGTATTGAGGTAAACTAAGGAAATAAGTTAAATTTAATGTACATGTAACATTGATGGTGTCGAAACCAAAAATATTAGAGAAAAATTCATCTGTAAAGGTGACAGAAGAAAGATAATTCTACAAGGGGAAAAGAGTTTTAGATTACCTATCACATGATATGTATCACCAGAATCAATGGCCCATTGTGTGGAAAAGAAAAGAAAAAAAGTATTATTGTTACTCGACTTAGCAAGGACAGTGATAGAATGAGATTTCTTGGATGCTTCTCAAAATTGGATGAACATAGCCTATTCATCTACAGAAATTGAAAGCATGACTCTAAGCGGCCTCATTAGTAGTGACTATGTGAGCTGACTATGATCTAGAACTCTTCTAAGTCTTTTTGAGCAACTTTGAACAAGCTTTCTTTGTATGATACAATTCATGGTAGCAGTAGCATGCTCCCTTGAGCCTTGATTTTCAGAATTCAGAGTTCGAATTCCATAATTGCCCTGAGACAGATTTATTGATGTATGTATTTTTTTGGTTAGTAAGAAAATTAGGTTGTCATACGAATGATGCCTGAGAACTTGGAATGGGACGCAGCACTAGTATAAGCTTTCCTCAGAGTAGTAACTCATGGGTGTCAGATAGGATCTGTAATTTGACACCTTCATACTGCAAGTTGAGGCTAGATAGAAAACTCATAATAATCATTTGTTCTCTTCGAGTCTATTGAGTCTGACAACAACAAAGCCTTAATCCCACTAAGTGGTGTCGGCTACATGAATCCTTTTTCTCCATTGCATCCTATTTAGTGTCATATTTTCATTTAATTCTAATAAATTAAGATCATTCTTTATACAATAAGCCCAAATCTTTCTAGGTCTACCTCTGGCTTTCTTAACATAAGTCGAATCTAAATCATCTACTCTCCTAATCGGATCATTATATGGTCGACGTTTAATGCGGCCAAACCAACTACAACGACTCTCTCTAATTTTGTCCGTCACTGGAGCTACACCAACCCTATCACGGATATATTCATTTCGCATTTTGTCTCTAATTGTAAAACCACTCATCCACCTAATCATTCTCATCTCGGCAACACCTAACTTAGTATTATGCTTCTCTTTAAAGGCCAACTTTCAACACCATAGAGCATTGCAGGTCTCACCACCATCTTATAAAATTTTCCTTTCAGTCTAAGCGATAATTTTCTATCACACAATAAGTCCGAAGCAGTCCTCCGCTTCAACCAACCAACTTGAATTCTACTATTAACATCTTCATCTATATCACCATCTATTGAGTCTGACATCAATCCTAAATGGCAGTGCATTCAATTCTTCATAAACACAATTAAAGTGCATGTGATATGTGTTAAATGACCGACCTGTTGTTCAGCTCAATAAAACTCCTTGCAAACATCAAAGATTCGAGAAATATTTTCTCCCATAACACAAATAGCCAATTCCTCCATCACATCTTTAACATAGTCGCAATGAGTAATATGACCAGATTGATATGGTACGATAAAGTTATGAACAGGTATCAAAAGCCGAGCGTCAACTCTCATTCACTCAATTAATTCGAATCAGGCTCAGGTGGGGGATTATCAATGAGATTACCCTCCTTATATAGAGTCTCACAATTTTATTCCAATAAAAATAATTGACGGCATTTAACTTTTCATCCGTAATTTTAACCACCGATGAGACCAAACTTATAATGACATATTTATGTTCCATAGCCATGAGTACCACCAATTATTCAAGGAGATTGAGTACGAGACAAACTCCAGATGAGAACAATGTCGAGTTGTAGGAGACAATTGACTCCACGAATGCCAAAGAAATAAAAAACAAATGAAATTGGACGAGTTAAACTAAACAGCGAATGAATCCGACAAAACAGATGAAGTCTTGTTAAGCCAACGAGATGATGTAGACGTAACCGACTAGGATGAAGATGAAGCCACGGAATGGTGTAGTCGATGAAGTCGAAAATGGCAAACAAACCCGAAGACGTCGTTGAAGCCTCACGATGCAAACAAAGCCGGTTGTCACAAATGAAGAAGACGAAGATCAGCGATGCAGCGAAGCCAAATGAAGTAGCCGACAAAGTCGAACATGAAGAAGGTGAAGTAGCCGAACCAAAACAGTTGACGCACTTGATCTAAGCAGACGAAGCTTCATGAAGCAGAAGACCCAATCAAAGATGAAGAGAAGCGACGCCGACGTAGCCGTATGTTGCAGTGTGCCGAATGATGAACTATGCCCTAATGCAGTCGAAGGATGAAGGCGAAGTAGGCAGAAATGAAAAAAGCAAAGTAAGTCGTGTGTGTCTTCGATACCATATCACAAGAGAACTATCTTTCTTCTTATTCCCCAATTGAAAGCATATGTTAAATATTTATAGACACTCCTATTTCTATAGATTAGGAATATCTCTAATATAGAAATAATTATGTAATTAGATCTCTAAATAGATTACTTAATATACAAACTTCCTAATATATAACCATTAGATTTAAAACTTTCCATAACAAATAGAAAAACATACAAGATTTTTGACAGCATATACCCTCTACTAGTACTTCGGAATTTTTCCGCTTACGTTCCACTAAGTTAAATTACCTATAACAAATACATCCAAAACCCAAGAAAATTATCTAGGAGTGATCAAGAATCCTGCAAGCATGAAAAGTTAGTTATGCTACTGAATAGCAGTAGTAGCAGTAACAAATTATCGTCCCAAAAAAGGTTTAGCTTTCATAAATATTTTTTGCAATGTTCAATCTAGCTAAAAGAATATGCTTTTCAAGCTCAATTGTCTTTAATGTACTTGATAAGTTAAACTAATTCATAAAATGCACAGAAGCGCTTAGTTAAAATATCAGAGTCAATTAAATCAAAACCAATAAAAAATAGAAGGATAAGATGCAGCATTCTTTTATAAGCATGCCATACTGATAGCAGTGAAATTCAAATAGGATAGCAGTGCACAACTATCTCATTTGTAACTAAAACAAATAAAAGCTAAGAAAAATCAGAAAACTATAACAAAAGATGTTTAGGAATTGACACCTGAGCTTCTTCCATCAAGGCATCACTCCCTTCAGGGTTTCTATCAGAACCATTACCTTGAGCTGGCTGCAAAGATGTGCCAGCATCGTCAGGTTTTCTCTCATCATCTGACTTCACATTAGCCTCATGCTTTTGTTCACGGATAGACACCTGCAATTATATCACATTACCCCTAGCAGATAAACAACAATCGGCACAGTTCATACTAAATATCATTACGTTGGTAACAAGGAAATGAAAATTTCCAACAGCATTAAAATATTTCACGTAAATTATGCGGGTATAATATACTGGCCGGTCAACAGGTAAGAAGTCAGAACAGCTAGAAGGAAAACAAAACTAGGAAAAAAAAGTCGGTTCTATGTCTGGAAACAACTGTTAGAATAAAAAGGATGTGCGGATTCATCATGATGGTTCCACATTTAAAAGTTTTAAAATTTACAATTGAGCAGTGGAGCACAATAAAACCCTCATAATTGCGCAGCACCTCATTAGTTATAACTTTAAATTTAATTCATTTATCTTTCACGAGTAAATGAATAAATTTTACCAAAACAATGACCAAAACGTATTACTCCATACCCATAACAAATTAAAAAACAAATCAAACCTGCAAGGCATGAAAAAGCTTTTTCTTTGCACCTTAGGAATGGAATGCGAACTTTTACATGACAGTGCAGAACAAGATGCTTTGGATTATCGTTACTAATTATTCAAGAACCCCTTAGGACTTCACAGCAGTGTGTCTCAAATATTGTATTTCAACGCTCAAAATCTCAAAGCATTGCACAGTTGACGTTAAAAGATTATTAAAATCAATATTTAATGCTACTAGTTAAGTCCAATTAAAATTATTTAACGGCAATTTAAAATTTAGGCATTTTCAACATGCTTTTGACGCAGCTGCTTTTGACGCAGCTGTTCCCGCATGCGCCTGACATAGGGTTGTTTGGGGCAGCTGCAGCTTAGTTGCCCCAGAAAGCTGTTGCGGTGAAGCTGCTGAGGGGAAATTGATATTTGAAAACAGCTGTGTGACAGCTGTTTCTGGACAAATAACAATTATGCTCCTGTTTAGTAATGTTGTTTATAACAGAACTGTGACAGTCATATATTTAATACTTCAAAAATTGAAATTTACTTCAGAACAGTACAAAATTTTTGATACACAACTTTCTCATGTTAGTCTTAATTTTTTAACATATGTAGCCAACCGACTTTTTAATGAATCATAGGGAGGAGAGAAGAAAACGGTGTGGAGAAAGAGAGTGAGTAATCAATGGGTGGCAATAAATATCTGCAGAGCACCTGCATTTGCATACTTCTTATGTTTTTACTTATGTAACAGTTGCATTTATATTTTGCTTCATACATTTATATCACTCAAATCTTTTATATCACAAACAATATCACTATTTTAACCAATTTTTTTTAAGTGAAACATAGTTTTTCATGTATAAGTAAATTAACATGTATATATATATAAATTGAAATTTAGATATCAGACATGTAAATACATAAGAATTTAGTAGTATGTATATCATACAAATAGAAGCTACACGACAGAATTCTTTTTTTCTTTTTCTTTCTCTTTGAAAATTTTGAGTGAATTTAATCGAAAACATATTCACGCCACATATGTAAGACTTTGAGCCCACAAATTTTTTGTTGAAAAACCGAAAGTTTTCAACACAAATGCTTGAATTTCCACAATACTTTCTATATAAGAAAATCTCACCATCCACTAATTTTATTTTGATCCTGCACATCATAGAACTCTTCTTTGATATTGAAAGGAAACAGAAACCCAAAATTTGTCAAAGAAAAAAAGAATGTCGTGCAACAATTATAGAAGAAAGTCAAATACCCAAATACCAAGCAAAGTAAAAGACTTTAAAAAAAATAATACAAATCACATTACTTCCGTTTAACACACTAACACAATTCACAAGATAGATCTAAAACTGATATATTTTAATTATCCGGTTAAAGTCACCATTGCTAAAATATATATACCGATGCATAATTTAACAAAGAAATTAACCAATTAATAGCGCAGACAGATCAACTGGCCAATATCAACGATGGTGATGGGATCAATTAAGTAGAATCAAAACCCTACGATGTGATGGCGAAGCCGAGGATGTCATGTCTTCGCTAAAGCTAATAACACCATCTCCATTAGTATCAGCCTCGCACATCATTGCGGTGAACTCGCAAAAAGTGAGAGGTTGACCCATCAGCGTCATGGAGCAAGCAAGCTCCGTCGTCGGTATGTACTCGTTTCCGTCACGATTGAATGATCTGAATACGTCGAGAAGCTACTCCTGATTGAGGTTTGTCTGCTCGCTCGTCAATGGCATGATGGCTGCCGCAAGCTCGTCGAACTCCACGGTTCCATTGCTATTTGCGAGGGATCCGGCGTCGAACAAAAGCAAAGAAAGTTAAGCCGCGTAGTAATCCATCGCCCGAACTCGGGCTGCGGGTTCGATCTGTGGCCTGCATTCCGCCAAAACGGCGTCCCGTCACGCTCGGGGCGTCGAACCAAACGGCCGCGATTTGCAGCCGCTCCCGCGTCGTGCGAAAACCGCCACCCCAACGGATCCATAATCAGCCCAGGGAAACTACTCCCGCTCGGTCCTTTTTTTAATAAACAGAAACCACAAGAAAGGAAGCTTCACATTTCTCCTCTTCGATACAATCATGACTAGAGCTAGCGAGGAAAGCAACAATGCAGCATTCAGAGACCCGAAACTCCCATCTTTCTTCTCCTTCCGAGATGCTCCCAACCAAAAGCTAGTGTAAGTTCTGCTTCGTCTCCTTACGAGCAATTCTCCGTACCGAAATTCTCTGCTCCTTCGTGTGACCAGAGACGTCGCAAGACCCAAGCCGAACACTTCCTTGCACAAAAAGCCACACGATCCTCTACCCTAGCCCGCATGATACAGCAACCTCCTTGTCGTTTCACATACAAAAGTCGCAAGCCAACTTCTTTTTCTCCCCAATTCCTCCCTCTGCGCAATTACCCAAGCCGAACCCCTTCTCATGACAAAATTATTGCGGTAAATGTAATCAAAGATGACTGAGAAAGCAGCGGTGAGACTACAGCCTACAAGGTAACTAGATCGCAGCATGCGAAGTCCTCTGAAACCCGCCCCGTCGTTTCTTCGCCTCTGCGTCGAAGACCTCGATCGGCATTCCTTTCACTGAAATCCGATTATCCTCTTTTTGTCTTCCTGCTAATTAAAGAAACCCTTGACTAAAGAAGCCCATATGTTCTAACGGGAGCTTGCTCACGAAGGCATCGACGGGATCACGATGTTCGAAATCTTCGTCTTCCTCCTTCTTACACTACTAAATGAAATCCTCAAAAAAGGAAGCAAAGTGGTCACGAGAATTTGCTGGCGAAGGTTTCTGGTTCTGTTGCGTTGAACTGAAAATTTCTAATTAATTTTGGTCGTACTCAAGAACAACAAGGACAGTCAAGTTTTCAAGAAATTCCAACCCATTCTTAATATCCTCCATCCTACATCCCGTCATTCCAAACCCAATAGTTCATCTATTAATGGGCAACAAATAGGAAAGGCCTATACATCAACCACTGGTGATCAAACACTACCACGATCATGTGGATAACCCTCCCCTGCTAAGGCGGCAGGCATAATTGTTGGGTTCGAGGATAAAAGCAATTATGAGCTAAGAATACTTTTATATGATAAAGGCTACTATTCCATGTTTCAACTCTCTTAAGCAAGTCAAAATCTAAATTAATATCACCGTTGTCTATATCGTTGATTCGCTCGAAAAAGGCTAGGGAAGATTTTTAAAATGTCCACTCGATGAAGCACGAACCCGCTTGTAGGAATTAAGTACCATTGAGGAAAACCGCAGACTCATTTGAAAAACTCTCTTTAAAATTAGTATTTTAAAATATCCATCCTTAAAAAAAGTGAGTACCAGTTAGTGAGAATTAAGTACCGTTCGAGAACACTAAGGTGTCACTAAAGAACTCTCTGCTTGAGATTTGACACTTTCTACAGGTATATTGAAGGCTTGTTGCGTATTTTGATGTTACGGGTTAAATGTTCTATTTTGCTCTTTAACTGTAGTGTCTCACGACATTGACCAGCAAATCTTTTGAGACAGTTGGGAAGGCTTGTATTTTCCTGTACCCCCAAACAATGGTTGACATCGGAAGATTACCGAAATTTCTAGTGATCTTGGACTTGTAAATGATATAAAATTTGGACTATTAAATCTTGTAAGCTTGACTAAAATATGAGATGTCATAAATTAGAGGGGCTAAGCTTAAATTCAATATAAGTTGTCATCAATTGGGAGGCTAAACTTAAATTGACTATCAAATTTTACAAATTGGGAGCTGAGCTTAACTTAAATATTAAATATCATAAATTGGAGCTAAATTTAAGACGTAAATGTTATTTTTAAATGCTGAAATGAAGAATTAGAATGTCAAATTTTGCCAACGAATTCGCAACATATGTGCAAGCGAACAGAACGCAATATAAAAAAGAAGGGCCTAACGTGAATATATGCATGAATCAAAATATATTCATTCAAATAAAGAAAATTTAAATTCAAGTCTTACATGGACCTTCTAAAATAATTATTGATTCAATTCATACTTTAAAATTATGTGAATTAACTCAAGGCATGCAAAGTCGTCTAAAATAGTCAAATATATGAAATTCTACGTCAGAATATTCTCCAACCAATGAACCAAATGCTCAAATATTACATTTGTGAAAACTGCGCGAGCTAATCGGGTTGTCTTGTTTATAGGATAGAGTTCTAAGTTTCACCCAACTAGTCAGATCATCCTCCTTGCAAGGACTCGAGTTGACAAGTCTAGTAATTTCGAAATAAATGTTCAAATCTTAAAATAAAAATTTACTCCAAATAACCTACTCCAATCCTCGTCCTTGTAAAGACAATAGTCGACAAAAACTTATATCCTAAAAAGTCTAAACAAATGAAATGAAACGCCTCTTGAAATATAAAAGTTTTAAATGATTAAATCTCCGATGATGGCTAAGTTAATAGAATATTTCAACCGGAGAGGTTTATTTTAAAATAATGCTTCAAAGTCTATTTTGAATTCATTTATTCCAATTACTGAAACCGATCCTCTGTAAGCGAGACAAAGTCGATAGAGTACAAAGTTAAACATTCCCCAATGATGGCTGAGTTGATAGAAGAATTCAACCGAATGGGTTTATTCTAAAATTACGCTTCAAATTATATTTTAAAGTTAATTATTTCAATTACCGAACTTAATCATGTGTAAGCGGAACAGTCGACAAGGTTCAAAATAAACAATCTCCAATGATGGCTGAGTTGATAGAAGATTTCAACCAGAGAGTCTATTTTAACATTATGCTTTAAAGTCTATTTTGAATTCAATTATTTCAATTACTGAACCCGATCCTTCGTAAGTTGGACAATGTCGACAGGGTTCAAAGAAAAACTTTCCCATATGATGATCATGTTAATCGAAAATTTCAACCCAAAGGCTCAATTTTTAAAACCAAGATTTTCAAAGTAATCAACTAAAATATTCAAGTTAAAATTAAATCACTTAAAAGCTAAAAGCAAAATGCATTCACACTCCACAACATTTTAGCGAGGGTGATAAACTTTTGATTGACTTCAGCTAACAAATAGTAAATGTCATAACAGATGTATCATTGTATTTACAATCAAAACAATCACATGCCAGTAAGAACGCGGCTCGTTCCATTTTTCTGCGTGGTTCTGGCGCCAAATGGCCCACAAAGTAGTGGTCACGACCTAAGTCCTCTGATCAGATGGTTGCCATCAAAAGGCAACACTATATTATAATCATGGTTGTAGCTTGTATGTAGGGTTGTAAACAATCCGAGCTTGAGTGAGCCCTGAATTGACTGGTGTTCGGCTCATTCAAAATTGCTCGTATTCGAAATTGGCTCGTTAACAATGTATTCGTGTTCGGCTCAATTTAAATATTTTTTTCGTTCGACTCAAAAATGGCTCGCTAAAATTAATTGGAAAAACAGATGTAGAGTGTTGGATTCAAGCTTGAACCAAATCTATGCAAGAAAAAGCGCAGAACCACATTACCACACGAGTTGTTATGATTTAAACTTAGATATAAATATAAATAATATTTTATTTTATAAGCAATATATATAATATATATTATATAAATAATTATATGGATTTTTTTATTTTGAATAAAAATGAACCGAACACAAGAGAACAAAGAGTTGTTCGTGTTCAGCACGTTTATAATTCGAGCTTATAAAATTTGTTCGTGTTCGGCTCATTTACTTAACGAACAAGCCAAACACGAGTCACTTAATGAGCAAAACACGAGTTGATCGCGAACAAGAAGCTTTTTTGACAGCCCTACTTGTATGTTCCTCAACGACTTTCTACCCTTTGAGTTGTGAATCATAAGAGTATAATTGATTGGCATAAAGGCTTATATTGGCTAAGGTCGACTTAAATATGTCCCTTTAAACAAACATCCACCTATGATCTACAAAGGTCCCTTGCACGACGCAAACCATGGTTGTTGACAAGGGTCCTTCAGCCAGGTTGGATAGACTACCTCTTCTGACTAATTAATTAGGGACTAAAACGATCGGGATGATAGAACCATGAAATCTTGATCTGGTTTCGTCATCATTTCCCCCATCATCTGCTTTAAGCTTCAAGTGATAAATTTTGCAACTTAAATCCTAAATCTGTTGTTATCATATGTTAAATATTCAATTTTTAATGACTAGTTCAAATCAAAAGAGTTCCAGTTATCATGAGGGCTAATTAATCGTAAGGGCTTGCACCTATAGGAAACCTCCAACCCCTATAAAAAATTCTCGCAAAATGAGGGTGAAATCTCTGGATATTATCTTATCTACAATATAATCTGTCTTCTAAAAATTTGACCCTCAAAAGCTCTTTCAGCAATAGAATGAAAATAAAATAAATGCAGCCCCGGGGAGACATCAGGAAATTTCAGAGCCGACGACTCCATTGTGGAAGGTTTCTTTCCATTTTTGACTAGTCATATATTTATTCACTATAAATGAGAAGTTAATTTGCTTCCATTTTATGTAATTACTCGAAGCTTGAGTAAACTCTATTTGGTGAGTATTGAAGCATGACCTGTAAATTTGAGTCTAGGTGTTTGTCGTCAAAAGGTCTCGATAGAATGATAGATTCTATCAGGTGAACATCGAGGCATGACTCATGTGTATGCTGCAAAAAGATCCCAATAGAAAGACAAATTGATTCTCAGATACATAAATAATCATTATAACATGTAAACAAATTGATTCTCGAATACAAGCAAAACTTCTTTAATTATATGTTTCATTACTCTCTTACACACAATTTCATTGTATGTATGTATGTTTGATATTCTTACATAATTATAACAATATTACACATCACCCTCATTCTTAAACTAATAAATATCAACATGTTGCAAATAATAAAAAAAAAACTAATTAAAAAGAAGATTAAATTATAAGTTATATCGTAAGGTTCCAAGTTGAGTCAAAATGAACAAAAATTTATTCCGTAATTATATATATATATATATATATATATATAATTTATTTATTTATTTATTTATTTATTTAAATAGCTATTAGTGATATCATGCAGTCATGTGTCATATTTGATACATATCAAGTGATAAATTTTAAAATGTTTTTTACTTAAATTTTAAAATCTTAATCATGTGATAGATATATAATATGCTAAGTGTCACCTACTAATTTCATGTAAATTAATTTAGTATAAATAAAAATACTAGCACCACACTGATGCTTCTCCAAGCGCAACATTCTAGTTTTCAAAATTCCAGCTTAAAGATTCTTCAAACAAATAGTTGCAATATCCCTCATAAATTTTCAGATCTCAAACTAGAACTATATAGCATTAAATTTATCTTCTTAAAATCTAACAGCACATCAATTTTTTGAATCAACCTAAAGCATTACAATTCTTTTTTTATCAAGCTTTTCTTAAATAATTTATACTTTAAATTTTCATTTACTAATGTTATCATCTTTCATTTATGTCTTTATCTTTGACAAAAATATTATTATTTTAATTGCTAATGCATGTAACTTGATGAAAGTCTATAAACTTTTATATAATTTAAAACCAATCAAGACTTGGGAGAAAGAAGACATTCAAGATGATTTTTGAGAGAAACTAAGGAACCATGTTATATGCTAAAAAAGGAATGCAATGTAATTGAAATGTTTTAGAGTTGTTGGTTGGTGTAAAATAAATGCATGAATTTTTTTTTTTAGAAAGAAAGTGAAACTGATGTAAAATCTGGCAATGAATGGCAAATGGGGGGTGGCGACGACAATGACAATAATTAGTAGCAGTGTGGTGATGATGATGGGTGACAACCGCCGGCGACCTGCTAGTGGTTGCCAATTAGCAAATGTCTGTGGCCAGTTGCAGATGGCTAGAGGGTGATAGTGTTCAACCATCGTTGCCACCGATAATGGTGACCGACCAGAGGAATAGAGATAAGGGCAGCTAGCAAACAGTGGCAACAAGTAAAGGTCAGCAATTCGTGGCAAGTTATGGGCAGTGGTAGGCGACGACTACATATTTGAAAGTTGGTCAAATCCGCTGATTTTCAAATAAAACCAAATTTGAACTAAATTATGAGTTTGTTAACCGAAACCTTACAAATGATTCCAGTTTCATCTAACCAGATACCATACTTTGAAAAATTCTCTACATTAGATTTGCACAAAGTGATAATGCAGGTAAACAAATAGCCACTAAATAGGAAAAAATAAGTACAACATAAATTTCCCCATCATTGACAACTATACAGCAATTTCAAGTCTTTTAATAAGCACAAGCTCTATCAATTACTCTTCATGATCACAAGATAGAGCTCTCGATTAGGAATATGTCTGGACTCTAAAATAACTTTTATGATTTGAACGCAAGCCATCTAGCTTGAACAACTACGAAGGTTAAATTGTCGCATCGTGCTTATATGAGAGAGTGGGAACTCCATGAAGCTCTCATGGTTCCACAATTTTTGGTCTATTGGCATGTCACAACCATAAATAGCCAGGAGGTAAGGAGATTGTTTAATAACAATCATATGTTACAACTTCATCTAAAAGGATATGTTAAAATGGGGGTAAAAAGCTTGCTATGAAGACCATTTCGTGATCCAAACATTGTGCCATATTAAATGCATCATATAAATCACTAACTCATAAAGACGATCATTGGAAATATTTGGGTTTTCTCATTTAATAGGACAATTTCAACATAACCACAGGAAATGAAGGGAATTGTCATATACTAACTAGTATAAGATTATGAATAAGATTTTACACTCGCATTGATATGAACACTAGTGCCTTTATAAGCAAGCCTTGGTCAAACTTTGACTTTGGCACTTAGCAAGTTTAAGGCAAATGACTGATGGGTGCCAATGATTTGCAAGTTGTCACTATTATTTTTTTAAGGACCTTGTATTTTTACACTTTCTATAACTTTTTTTATGGGGTGGTGATGTGCATAAACCCAATGTTGTATGTTGAGGGGATTCCTCCAGCTTTGATTTATATTTTGATGTATTCCTCATCAAAATAGCAACCAACAAATTATGAAAAACTCATGTTGTTTGCAGTTGAACCTGCTACATCTAAGAGGCAAAGCATTAAGTGTTCTACGCTTGATTTACATCATTTTTCTTCTTCTGGACATTCCTGTGATATTGGGCATATCCTCTATTAATCATATCCTCTATTAATAATTTGAATGATCAACAAAAACTATCATCCAATAAAGTCGTTGAGGCAATTATAGGATGGGCAAATTGTTTTGAGCTTATGATTTGAACAATAGCAATTCCTAATATTTTCAGCTTATCATTTTACTATGCCGAGAGATTCGTAATAGACCCAATGTGCAATTTGGCAAGAACAAAATCATTTTTTTCTGTACATCAATGCATTACTTGGTGATTTTTGTTATATTTTCATTCTGTTTAGCCTTTTGTTTCAAACTTCTGCCAAAGGAAATTGTCCATGTACATCTTCATGTATTTGTTCACAAAAATCCGATAGAATTTCCGTGTAGAGTTATGATATAGAGCAACATTATATACCACTCTAGAGACTCACTTGAAATTTTAATAATCACATACATCATCTCTAATAAGGCGGCACCAAAAAGTCACCCGAGTCTATCACTCTCAATGCAAAAATGGGCATAATTGCGCACAAATTGTAAGACCACAACAAAAGGGCATATATGACACGCGAGGCACCTGAGTTGGTGGCAATGACAACGAAGAATCAGTAGGAGAAGGAGAGATCATTCTACAATAGTTAGAGAAAGCTGCTTTGTGTCTCCTAGTTTTATAATACAATCCTGCCTCAGTTAAAACTCCAAGATGATAAGAAAATGAGAGGCTCGGCCAATTAGAGAAGTTATGAAAGATGTAGAGCCCACTATAGGGCATAATACCCATGACTGGATGAATTATGTCTGTCAACTCAATCATATGGATAATGGATAAGAAAAGACCATGGATGGGCTTGAGTTAAATTTTATTCTTTTATTTGGGTTATTTGGATTCAATTAAATTTATTTTTCACCCATATTAACCAATTTGGCCTAGGGGGTCAATCTTGATATTGTTTCGATTGTTTTTCCGCAATTAGCCAATTTTGAACGCATTGAAAAAGTCTTAACTAAGTTTCACTAATCAATATCAAATAGGTGGAGACATTACATCAAAGCATAGGGGCATAAACTGTGACACATGTTAGGAGTTCCCCAACTACCATAATTTCTTAAAGTTGCCAATGTAGGCACTCTCCCCAGATAAGATTGAGCCAAACTTGTCGGCATTACAAGCATAACTACTTAATATAATTATAGGTCAAAAGCTTTTATTGTTTCGATTGTTTTTCCCAATTAGCCAATTTTGAACGCATTGAAAAAGCCTTGACTAAGTTTCACTAATCAATATCAAATAGGTGGAGACATTACATCAAAGCATAGGGGCATAAACTGTGACACATGTTAGGAGTTCCCCAACTACCATAATTTCTTAAAGTTGCCAATGTAGGCACTCTCCACAGATAAGATTGAGCCAAACTTGTCGGCATTACAAGCATAACTACTTGATATAATTATAGGTCTAAAGCTTTTATTTATTCGCTTAGCAAATTTATATATATCATTGTTTCCTACTCAATGTCTAACCTATTACATAAATCATAAATGTATAGCTTTTTTTTTTTTACTATCCTTTGTATAAAGCCTCTAGCTTACATATAATTATTATACAAATCCATCACATTTGTTTCTTACCACTTTTAAAACATTATTTTCATTAATCACCTTCTATAAGTCCACCATGTAAAAAAAAAATTTCCTTACTAATATATATGTGTTTCTAGAATCTTATCCCACATCTAGTTTAGAAATTCCAAATTGTCCTTTTAGCAACTTATTTTGATAAATTAAATTTCTCACATTTTAAATCCTACCATTAAGACCTAAGAGAATCTATTTCTTATAAGCATGCTCTTTATAAGATATAAATCAATAAGTACTACTCTATCTTGAAAGGCCTAACTTTTTCCTAGAGTTACCTTATAATTTTTCAAAAATGGTTTTACTTTCCTTTTAATTAAAAAGATAACTATGAAAGAATTTGATGCATCACTTTTTAGGTATGTGATGTTCACATTTCTTAATATGTGTATATACTATTGCAAGTTCACATGCTACTACAATATTAGGTAAAGCTTCTTCCAATATACTTTTATCTCTTATTCCAAAAATATCATTAATTCTCTCATAAGACATCCTATTATAACCTATATGTCCATTGTAAGTCACCCCAATAATTATCATTGCCATTTCAGTTATATATTATAGAAGCTCATTTGTTGCTTCCCAAATTTAATTTTCAAACTATCTTTTACTCCAACTTAACAAGTAAGAGTGCAAAAAATACTTATAATATCAACACTAATAACTAATTTAATGGCAATCGCCCTATTACTAATTTTTCACATAACTAGACTAAGACGTGGTGCATCACTAATCACTTATTTCTTGTAAACCCTTGCTAACTCACCATATAAGCTATATAATTGCGTGCTGCTTCTATGAAATGTCTTAGCAGCAACAAAATAAAAAAATAAATTCCTTTATGAATTATGGTAAGAATATCTTAAACTTATGTTTGTTCTGGCGAAGTTTTTATTCTAAGTTCATAATTGCAAAGCCAGATAGATTTGCAGGTGAGGAACCATGTGAGAATATTAAGATAAATCTTGGGCCAAAACATACAAGCTTGCAGTTTATTTGGTTTGAGCTTTAATGTTTTGTAAATCTCTTGACCAAAATAAAAAAAATTTAGGCTTAATCACTTAAATTTCTAATTTAATTCCAATTTTACATATTTAGTGGCCTTTGCCTACTTAAAAGGCTTAACTCGTTTAAATCAGCCAAGTTGTCACTCACTACAAGCAAAGCTATCACTGACATGGTCCACCACAGCAACATGTAACTAATGAGAGTGAATTGCTAGTAGCATTGCTCTTGGTTTATAAAACTTCAAAAAAATTTGTGTCACTTAGTGAAATGAAACAAGCAAAACTTAAATTAAAAGCTATTAAAAAACCTTTTTTAGCAATACAATCAACCAAACGACAGAGGTATGTTTAAGGATTATGTCACTTAGCTTACCCTCACTTAGCAAGCTTAAGCCAAAATGCGAACCAAACAAGCCCATCAAGCTTTTATATTGCTTGCTTACTATCATTTAAAAGATCAAGTCTTGTTTAT
Organism: Papilionanthe hookeriana x Papilionanthe teres; assembly: GCA_022702705.1. Taxonomy (NCBI): domain Eukaryota; kingdom Viridiplantae; phylum Streptophyta; class Magnoliopsida; order Asparagales; family Orchidaceae; genus Papilionanthe; species Papilionanthe hookeriana x Papilionanthe teres. The sequence goes on from CM040435.1 coordinate 2,278,193, forward strand.
CATTTTAGTAAAACATTAATAGGATCATTAACTCAAACATAGGTTTGAAACCAAAGTAAATATTGGCTCTAGGAATTGGTAGATATCACGCAATCCAAGTTATGATTAATGCTTATCCCATAACTTGGGGTATAGTTATTGTTAATCTAAAGAAGATGAACATGTATGCAATATCTTAAGTTGAGAAGATACTTTGAGTGGTGTAGATCAAAGGAGAGCTTAAGAGTGGGAGAAAGAAAAAGAGTGAGAGTGAAGAAAGAAGCCTTGGTTAATTCCATGTCTATTAACTCAAATAGAAATAAATATGAAGGGAACAGCAAGTTCAAAGTGTTAAGGTTCTCCCTCCCACTTCCCTCCTCCTCCCTGCCCTAAATGGGCATTTATAGAGGACTTTGGATGCACCCGCCTAAAATGAGGGGGTCATTGGTCATGTGAAGGCATGCTTCTAATTTAGTAGCTTTATTATCATTATTGATTCCTTAAGTAACTAACTAATTAAAGAAGCCAGGGTAACACCTACCCAATGGCCACAAAAGAGCACCAAATGCAACGTGAGGTGGCTGGCCATGAGAGGTGGTTGGGCATAACAGCAATCACAAGAGTATTTATTACACCTTTACAAGCAATAGAATGGTGATACAACATGCCTTCAAATGAGAGATCAATATTTATTCCCTATATTTTCATTCCTGGATATATAAATGGGGTAGCGCTACACAAATAATCAATGCCAGGAAGTTTGCCAAAGGATATCCCCTCACTCAACAATCTACCATCGAGTAGTCATTTATACACCGTATTTTGAGCACTAAGACTTCTTGGATGTAAAATTTGTCGAGCTTCCATCTACTTCTTTTCATTCTCATTAGGTCCCCTACCTCACGGGACCTTGAAATGTATCGTTGACTTTTGAGCTCTCTTCAACTACAATTTGCTAGCACAGCCCAGGAGTTTTAGGTGCATTTCAGCTTTTCCTTCCACTTGTAATCAATTTTCATCTGAATAGCACAATAAGATGCAAAAATCATGACCTACAGTTTCCATGGCCTTCTTCTCCCCCACAGCATCCAGTTGTCCTCTAGCCCAATATTTCAACCTTAAACATCTATTACCTAAAAACAAACATTAATAATATCAATCCAAACCTATACACTAATAGATAAAGCAAACAAATTTATGGCTTAAACAAACGTCAAAATTAGCACAGACAAGCACTTAAACCCATAACAGAGTTAAACATCCATTGGAGTCCATTTGTAAAGGTACATGTTCAGGTCTGTTAAAAGAAAAAGGTACTGAAAAAAACAATGAATCGTACCGGGATATACCGGAACTTCCTCTGGGGTGCCTCCTCGGCCGCAGTAGGCGGCGTGGCAGCGGCTGAAGTGGCATCTTTACTAGAAGTTGGCGGAGTTGCAGCCGCTGTGCCGTTGGAAAGTGGTGTGATTGGAGTCCATTTGTAAAGGAGGAGATGGGAGTGATTGTTACTGTTGGAATTTGAATTGTTAGGGTTTGAGAGAGGAACCCATTTCTTCTTCCACCTCCGCACGGGTCCGCTGAACACCGTACTTGGGGCGTACCGGGCCGATGAACGGCCGAGACGAGCCCCAACGCCCTCCATGCTCGGGGATCTCCGAGCAGGGGAGAGGGAGAGATTTGTGGGGAAAGATGAATTTTTATGATGGATCGACGGGAACTCGGTGCTGTTCGGCTTCAATCGGTTCTGAAAGAAGTAACATGAAACTAGTCTTGGACAATTACATTCGGGTCCCTCGAAATGATGATATTTAAAAATTAATCATCTAAGTTAATCCTTTTTGTTGAATCTCGGAATCTCTTGGAAACATTCCCAAGATTAGGGTTTTCAAAATGGCTTGTTGTTCACAAATAGCTCGTGTTCGGCTAGTTCGCTAAGTTAGAGAGCCCAATAGAAACAAAATTTTGTTCGTTCGTGTTCGACTCATTTTGATTTGAAATATCAGTCATCGATTATAAATCTTGTACCGACCATTAACATCTTATGGCTGTATGATTAGGGTTGTCAAAATAACTCTTTGTTCGTCAACAGCTCGTGTTCGGCTCTTTAAGCAAATGAGTCGAACACAAACACACTTTTTGAGCTTGGGCTCACTCATGTTCGGCTCGTTTACACCCCTAACCAAGATATAAAGTGTTTTGTAGGGGGAAAAGAGAGATAGTACAATCGCCTTTATTGATGATATTTATCTCATATTTACAGGCATAGGTCTCAGTGTAAAAAAAGTACATATATTCCCCTCATTATTGATTTTTCAAAGGGACTTTTTAAAAAATTACAGAGTTATTCAAATATAAGAAGATCGGAGAACTGATTCGATCGATATGGGTTTGTTGATCGCTCGGTAAGCCTCAACCTGATTGATATTTAATATGAAAGTAAGCTTCCTATTGATCATCCTGAGAGCTATTCACTACTCTGCAAGAAATCTTCTGGCACGTTATGTTGATCCCCCGAACAAAACACCCTTCTAATCGTCGTATAGCCTGAAATGATCGTTAACGGCTACGTTCGATCGGGCATTTCTTCCTCCTGAATTGTTCATATGTCTTGAGATTTGTGTTGTTATATTTTACATGTACATATTTATTTAATGTATTATATTGTTCTTTGGAAGCCGCATAACACAAGAAGATAAGAGAATCTTTTTTAACATATATGAATTAAATAGCATTACTGTGTAATAATGGACTTCCCTAGATTTTCGTTCCCGGACTACTATAAATAAGCCTTGGGGTAGGAAGGTTTGCGTCATTTCTTTTTTTTTCTCGTTTCTTTGGTCTTCTCTCTTCTACTCCGTGTATGCCACGATGTTTGGTGTGGGAGCACCATCAGTCAACAAGAGTGCCCTCCTGAAAGCCATGAGTGATATGTGGGTGGGGGCTCACAAACCTGTCACGGAGAGGAAACCAGCAAGTAAAGTTTCCACAGGAGAGTTGAGCAAGAAAAGGATTGTGCAGGAGTTATGAGCAAAGAAACATAAAGATTGAACTGGGTCTTCAAAACTTCTCACAAGCTCATCACAAGGGAGAGCTTCGGAGGATATTGGAAGGCATCCTGACTATCGTCTTATAGGGCATCCGTCGGAAGCGATCACTCCTACCCAAAAGGGAGGAATGTCCGTTCAGCTCGCTATGTGGACTATGACTCCTCAGGGGCTTGGGAAGACACCGACTGAAGCTGGGATGTAGCTTCAGTCATGAAAGGATGGCCTTTCCTCCGAGGGTGGAGAATTAGAGAAGACATATAAGGACTTGTCTCTTACACAACCTCTGAATGGTGTCAAATTTTGGGTACGTAGCTTGATTCATGCCTTTAAGTATTTCTTTTGCAACCACCGGAGCTCTGACAATTTATTCCATCTCATCAGACACCAACGCTGACCCCGAGGGAGATGTAGCCATTGTTGATCGAGTCATGGAGGGGGGAGTGGATGTTGTGGGACGGACTGTTGTGGAATAGGAAACCATAGATCAGGGCACCGTGAAGCCGGACGCTGCAGCCCAAATGATGGAGAGAATCACCCCCCCCCCCCCAAGTTTCTTTAGGCAAAGTGATAGAGGAGGAGGCATATGGGGGCACTAGAGGTTGTTTGATTTTCTGGTGTGCCGCCTTGCTGAAATGAGGGAGTGATTTCCTCGTCTCATGGTGCAACCTCTGGGAGATAGTGATGAGGGAGTTGCTGAGGTCCTGAAGAGAATCGATCGGGTGGAATGAAAAGTTGTTGTACTCCGTGGAGAGCTCGTTGTTTTTTGAGGAGAGATGTTGGTTGATTGTGGGAGATGGCTCAGCTGTGTCAGGGGCCTTTGGTCGTTAGAGAGGGTCTCGTCGCCCAGCCAAGGGATAGTCCGGATGACCTCTTTAGGCTAGATGGTGAGTTTATGTACGAGCGGCTGCGTCACCGAGAATTTATCTTGGTCAATTCTATAAACGACCGTATATTTAGGTTTTTCCTTTCTTAGTTGAATATGAGGGTCTGGTATGATGTCCCCCTCTCCTTGTAAATAAATAAATACCTAAAATGTTTTTTTTTGTTTCTGGTAATGATTGCTTTTCCTCCAGTACCGTGTAGTTCTTGCCGCACCAATCTCGTCGATGGCATTTTGTTTTCTTTTGCATATGTGTATTTATCAATGTGTGTGTGGTTAGGGTATCAGGAGCTTATTCCTTTTGTGTCTCTTTATCTCCCTTCATCCTCCTTCCTTCCTTTATTCTTTGTGTTAGTTGTTATGGATCATATGGAGCAGAAAATTTCCCATGAATCATTTGAAAATATCCCAGCTTCAGAGGTCTTAGTTCTTTCCATAGCGAACGTTGAAGAGATTCAGAGCCTCTACATTCTTGACACTTCAATCTGACTTCAGATGGCAGGCAGCCATGAGCGAGTGACAGGTTACTTTCCCCCAACTTGATTTTTTCCAAGGATCGGTTCAAAATCGGTTTTTACCTACCATTCTGTAAGGAGCTTCGATCAATGTTCGGAATGGTATGGGGTTGTTCCCGGTCAGGTTCTTCCCAACTCTATGTCTTCCATAATGACCTTCATCCTCTTCTATAAAAGGATGAAAATCACTTGGTCGATCGAACTGTTTAACCATTTGTTCTCCTTTCAAATCAGCAAGAATCACTATGTTCGGTTTGTCCCTGACTCCCAAGATCCATATGATGGGTCTTGAGAATAAGATTAAAGATGGAAAGCAAAGTTCCTGGTGGGTTCCGAGTAAGTTGTTGGGGGATCGACGCCGCTCCGATAGAGTGCGAGGTAAAAAAAGTGAAGACACTTTTTAGCAATCTCAGAGATCACAAGGCATTGATCAAGGGTCAATCCCTCTCATTATTTCAATACCTTGATCCAAATGTGATAAGACGTATGATTCAGCCTGACGGTAGTGATACCATTACCAAAGGGTTGTGGGCATTATTCGACACTCGATAAGTGAGTACAGAGAAAGCCGCTGAGAAGAGGGCGGCTTCAAAGAAGCAACATGGAAAAAGTGATCTTTCTTTGCTTGGGAGAGGTGAGGGTTGGTTTACCTCCCTTTGTTCGATTGAAGAAGGTGCTGAAGGTAAAAATATTTTCCTTATTTTGATGATTTTTATATATGAATGTGCAGTTACATAGCCGTGTTATTTTGAACGAAGTGGTTAGAACATCCTCGTGATCTCTGGCGCACTGGATAATGGGGTTTCACCGGTCCGCCCATCGACTAGAAGGGATTCTATAGTGACTACTAATGGGACCTTGTTTGTGGATCTGCATGATCAAGAGGAGGCGAGCCACTCCTCCCATCCCATCTCAATAGGGACTGGATCGGAGGGAGAAACGAGGGTCGCTGAGGGTGTGGAGGAGTATACACTCCAAAGGAAATGGAAGGCCACCGTTTATGGGATCGAGTTGTCCCCTCCTCCAAAGAGAAGATTGATTCCGCTAGAGTGGTCCTTTTCTCATAACTGAGGGGCTAGAGTTTCGACGAGTGGTATCCTTTCAACCCTTTGAATGGGGACTGACCGTCGGCTTTGATGAAGACTTTTTGGTCGCCTGCCTTTGCGAAGTATCTGAGAATGATGGATCGGCGAGATATATTTCAAGCGATCAATTTCTATCATGTTCTTACATGGGAGGCTTTACATTTTCTGTGAATTCTTTTGGGTTGGGCTAAAGGTAAAGTTGAGAGGGATGCCTTATGAATAAAAAAATTCAAGCGAAGAGCCACTATGGTCGAGGAAAGGTTGAAATTGTCTATGGAGTAGAAGGAGCTGGAGGCTGAGGAACATGAGACCTTTCTTAAGGAGCTCGAAGAGTTGAAAAAGAAGTTTTCCTCTATGATCACTCGGGAGGAGCATGTTGAGGGCCTCTCCTATCACATTGTGGTTGACACATCTTTGTTATAGAGAGGTTTGTGAAACATAGATGGGTCGATCTCAAGTGGCGGAACATAAAGGAGTTTAAAACATTGCTTTCATATTCAAAGGATGGGGAATAGGAATCCCGAATGGGAAATTGGGCAACAATGGGCAAGCTAAAGAAATCGAGGAAGAGTAATACAACGACTATTTTAGCTCACAAGCAGTTTTCTTCTCGTCGTTATTTGTTAAAAAGCGCACGGATATGTCTCCACGTGCATTAGAAATGCTCTAAATTGCTTATTTAATAGGCAACTTCCGCACACCTCTTGCAAAGTTAGTCGCTGCCAGGTGTAAATGCTATAGTTCGGGTGCAGGAAGATCATTTGCGCACTCTTTTTGGGAACTTGTCAATGTTTGGTGCTATATGTTTTCGTAGGCCTCTGACAATAGTTAGACACAACTCGTGGAGCTTGTCACTGCTGGGTGTTAACATTATAATTCTAATGCAGGATGATCGTTCACGCACCCCTCACGGAGTTTGTTGTTGTCAGGTGTCGATACGTCTCATAATCCTCTAATGATTATTAGACACCCCTCTTGTAAGTTGTCACAGTCAGGCCTCTTACGATCGTTAGACACCCCTCACAAAGCTTGTCGTTGTCGGGTGCTAACTTTATAATGTGGACGCAGGACAATTGTTCAAGCACCCCTCACAGAGATTGTCATTATTGGGTATCAATACATCCCATAGGCCTCTGACAATCATTAGACACCCCTAGCGGAGCTTGCCTTTGTCGGTTGATAACTTTATAATATGGCCACAAGACGATCATTCATGCACCCCTCGCGGAGCTTGTCATTGTAGGGTGTTGATGCGCCTCATAGGCCTCTGACGATCGTTACACACCCCTCGTGGTGCTTGTCATTTTCGGGTGCTAACTTTAAAATATCGGCACATGATGATAATTTACCAGCTCCTCATGGAGCTTGTCTTTGTCGGTGCCTATATGTCACATAGGCCTCTGACGATCGTTAGACACTCTTCATGGAGCTTGTCGCTGTTGGGTGCTAATTTTATAATGTGGATGCATGATGATCATTTGCGAACCCCTCATGGAGGTTATCGCTACCAGGTGTTGATACGTCCTAAAGGCTTATTTTTGTAGTGCCAGTTCCCCGAGCATGACAACGTCAGTTCCCTAAGCGTGACATTGCTAGTTCCCCGAGCGTGACAGCACAAGTTCTCGATGATAAAAAATAAGTGAAGAAAAATATTGTTAGAGGGGTTTTGAGCATATAAACCACAAAACTATTGGATGTTATTTATGTAAAAAAATATATTCCTTCATTATATAGAGGGCTTTTAAAAGAAAGAAGGTGTTACACAAAACCATGGTGGTGTTTCGTCAACAAGTAGGGATGACTTTAAGGGAATAACTTCTTTAGATCGTCACTGCTCCAAGTTTGAGGGATATCATTTCCCCCTAAGGTTTTAAGCTTGTCCAGTGGGGCTGCATAAGAAAACTCCAAGTCTAGTGCTCAATCAAATGGAAACCCTGTTAATGAACAGAGTCCAAACTGACTCGTCGATCGCTGGATATTTGTTCGCGTCCCTTGGTTCGAAGAATTCTGCAAGGAAATCTGCAACCTCTTGTGATTTTATTGTCATTTGAGGGGTGCAGAAGATGTTGAATTTGCTGAGTTACATGACCCATTTGAATAGTCTACTAGATTGGTAAGGATGGACTTTAGTGGTTAATTGCTGCTAACTTACATTAGATGTACTTGAAAATATGGTTGGAGTCTCCATGCTGAGATGACTAAGGTGAAGGTCAGTTTCTCTATTATAAGGTATCAGAGTTCAACACCTTTGACGACCCGACTGGTATAGTACACTTGATGTTATTTCTCCAGCTCTGCTCTGACCAATACTGAGCTTATAGCTTCAGGGCCAACCCCGAGGTAAAGATAAAAGTTTTTTCTTTGATTTTTAGCTTTGGAGGAGGGGACGAGAGATGAGGAATTGCTTGAGTTCCCTCAAGGCTTCCTCGCATTTGGATGTCCATTCGAAGCATTTAAATTTCTTGATTACTTTGAAACAAGGTGCATCTATCAGATGATTTGGAGATGAACTTACTTTAACCTGTGATCTGGTTGATAAGCTTCTGGATTTATTTGGTGTTTTTAGGTGGCATGTCGAGGAGTTCCTAGATCTTTTTTTGGATTGGCTTTTATTCCTTCAAGGGTTAGCAAGTTTCCCAGAAATTTTTCTGTTGTGGCCTTAAAGATACATTTCAACAGGTTCAATTTCATGTTTTTGAATGTTGAAAAAGTTTCTTTTAGATCTTCATTGTGTTGTTTGGCTGACCGAATCTTAACTAACACATCATCGACAAAACACCTCAACGTTTCTTTTTTTTTTTATTAGCAAAGATTACATCTATTAGGCGTTGGTAATTCGCCAGCATTTTTAAGCCTAAAGGCCATTACATTGTAATGGTAGACACTTTCAGAAGTAATAAAAGAGGTTTTTTCTGCAGTAGCGGGGTGCATTATAATTTGGTGATACCTGAAGAACGCGTCGAGGATGCTTTAGACAGAATGGCCGACCGCCGAATCTACCAGTGCATTGATCCTTGGCAGCGAGAATGCTTCCTTTGGGCAAGCTGAGTTTAGGTTGGTGAAGTTCACGCACTCCGTTTTTTGTTTGCTTTTTGCACCATCACCACATTGGGGACTTATGTAAGGTACTTAACTTCTCGAATGTATCTAGTCTCTATCAGCTTTCATACCTCCTCTCCGATGGGCCTTGTCAATGTTATGGTTGAGCTCCTTATCTTCTGCTTCATGGGTCGAGCCGATGGATCGAAATTCAAGTCGTAGCAGGCAATGACGATCGGCACACTTGACATTTCAGCGGTCATCCATGCGAAGAACTCTCAGTTCTCTTGGAGGGTTCGAACTAGCAGCTCCTTATGTCCTACATTAAAAGCCTCACTTATCAGAAAATATTTATCTAGCTCCTCTTCAACGTTCGGGACTTTGTGGGTGGTCTCGTTGGTCTCGAGGCCACCCTCCCTTGTGTTATGGATGTCAAGGGGATCATGCTCCACGTTGTTTATGGCTCACAATTAACAGACTCAAGACAGTTCTAGGTTCCCCTTGATTTTGATAATTTCTCTACCTCCAAGGAATTTGATGAGGACATAATAAGTGGAGACCACTGCTCTGAAATCTCTCAGAAGTGGCATGAACTACTTTTTCCCCCTAACTTATCGGGAGCACAATTACCCCTAGCGCCTCCTTCATTTTTCCTGAAAATCCATACAGTGGTCTGACCGGTGAAGTCATATGATCGACAGTGAGACTCAGTCTGTTGAATACCTGTTTAAATAACACATTCACGAAGCTCCCGGTATTGATGAGGATGCTCCCAACTTGATAATTGTTGATTATTGCTGTTATCACAATATCATTGTTATACGATTTCCCTCCAGAGGTAGATCTTCATCAGTAAAACAGATGATCAGGTGACTCTTCAGTTTTAGTGTGAAGGCTATGATACATAGTGCTCATATTTGTTGCCTCTTTTGATTTATCTTCCTGGGTGGTTCGCTTCCTCCAAAAATTTCAAACACGTATCCTGTGATGTGAATGACATGGTGTGGGCGGGCCCATCGATTGTTCCTCTTTGGGGCCTTTGCCTTGCTTTCAGATAAAGGCTCCAGGAGTGAAATTTCATTCAACTTCCCCTCATTTATCAGTTCTTCGATCAGGATCGGCAGGTGTCTGCATTCTTTAGTATTGTGCCTGTGATCTCTGTATAATTGAAATATTTCCCGCGATCTCAAAGAAAGTTTCCAGCTCTCATTAGGTTTGCCTTTCTAAAGTACTCCTTATTCTGAACAGTGTCCAATATTTTTTTCATGAGGGATCTTCCCAGATTTTTTCCTAAGTCAGAAGAGATCCCTAGACAAAAAATCATCTATTTTAAGTTTATGACTATTATTTGATAAATTAAATGTGATAATTAGCATGTTACTTAGAAAAATCCCAAGAAATTATGGTCAGAACATCATAGGAAAATTTTTTCTTGATTTAAGTAGTAAAACTAAGCCTAAATGCCCACTTGATCTAAAAATAATTTTTAATTAATTAGAAAAAAAATTAAAATAACACAAAAATTGCTCTCCACTGTGTTTCAGGGACAGAGAACTCCCCTAAAATTTTTTAAATAATTTTGAATTAATTTGATAACTTAGATAATTTTTCTAAGTTTAATGTCACTTTTGATATTTAAATGATCTTTAAAAGTTAAAATACATATCAAAAAATTATAAAAAATGTTTTTAGGAGTTCTCTGTGGTCAGAGAGATTTTCTAAAAATAAAATCTTAATTTGTACAAAAATTTTATTTTCAAACCTATTTTAATATTTAAATAATTAAAAAATATAAAAAATCACAAAAATAATAAAAATCATGGAAATGTTCCAAATTTCTTCCTAAACATTTAGGAGCCATTGGGATTTTTTCTTTTATATTTAAGTAGAGATGTTAATTTTTAAAGGTTTAAATTAATTTTTAAAGGGTAAAAATGAATTTTCTTAACTTTTTCACTAAAATAATTCTAATAAATCAAAGAAAATTAAGAAAAATATGAAATTTATTTCTCTGGGTTCCCTAACCTCATAGAAATTTTTGAAAAATATAAAATTGAATTTTCAACTTTTAAAATATTTTATAATTAATTAAAACTCCAAAATTTAAAATAATTCTAATAATTAAATTAATACTCAATAAATCATAAAATTTAATCCAAGTGGTCCTCTGGTTTAGGGCTACCTCCAGTAAAAATTTCAAGGGATTAGAATTAGTCTTGGTCAAGTTATTGATTTTTCATTAAAAATCATATTTTTACATGAAAATAAATATATAAATTAAATAAATTTTAAAATTTACATTTTCTCCTCTGATGTTTTAATCAATCCATTAGTAAGGTAGGATAAAAATTCCAAAGTCATTTATATTAAATTTGATGAATTATGAAGTGATAAGATCTTAAGGGCAAAAGGGTAATTTTGGACACTTAGTCTTAATTAATATTTAGGCTTAAATTCAAGAGGGAAAAATGGGTAAATTCTGATTTTAATAAGTGCATTTAAATGATTGAAAAATTAAGGGATAAATGGTAGAAACTTATTGCAATTTTGTCACATCAAAATTAAATATTTAAATTTCCTTAATTATGTTTAAGAAGTAATTTCGAACATTTCCACGCGGAGGAACGAGAAGACTCGCCATGTACTAGTTATAAGTTTACAGCGTTTTTCTTTTCCGCATTTTCTTTACGGCATTTCTTTTCTTGCAAGCTTGCATGATAAAAAACAATGTCACCCTGCATGAAAACTGAAATTTTTATGATAGCCACAAAATTGAGACCAAAATTAAAATTAAAAATCAAAACAAGATAAAATTTCACCGCCACAACATTGAAAACATAAAACAATTCAAAATTTAATCATAAACAAAACAAAAACCACAATTGTAACTAAATTAAAACATCTCATTGGATGATCGAGAATTCCTTGGAGGAGGTAACCAACGTGTTGTTAACAGGGTTTTCCCACGGTCTAAATGAAAATATGAAACTCATTAAGTTGAGTTTAGTAAATTCATTTGGACTAAGTGAATCCGATGAAAATAACGATGCCGGGATGATGGAACCGTGAGATCTTAACCGGTGTTGCTATACTCAACTTTAATGTTCCCCAAATAAAATATTAAGTTACCTCAATTTAAATATTTCTAAAACATGACACTTCTATCATTCCCCATGATTGCCATTTCTTCTGCAACAACAAGTTCGGGGCATAAACAGTGTGCAGAACGATCAAGAATGAAGAAGGACATGTTTGGGAGAGAAAATAACGAGTCTACAATAGCAACTTCTTTCTCTAGAAATAAATAACAAGTCATAGGACATCGAGGTAGCTTGCTTAGTGCAACATAAATCCTCACCTCATATTTTAGGCTTTTGCCCCTAATGCAATATAACCCCTAACCCGCTTTAGGTTTCCGAGGTTGTCATCAGATATGACATAAATCCTCCTAATTTCCTGGCTATTCACTTGATTGGTGTCAAAGTGAATGTAATCACAATTAATTAAAATTGACAGGTGAGATATAAATAATTCTCTCAAATTGAAGCCAAATGATAGGATAGATCAAGAAATCACCAAGATCTCCTCTTTGATCCTTGATTTCTCCTAGTTCTTCCTCCTTTGGATTCCTAAAAAATCAAATGTTCCAAAATTTGAGCCTTTCACACCTATCGGATTCCGACTATCACAATTTTATCGAAGATTCTTGAGCCTCTCGAAGTCGTAAAAATACTTTTCCCGATTTTTATCGAAAGTTTTCTAGGTTAATTCTAGTTATTCTAAGATATAATTAACTATAAGTGCCGTCTTATAGTAAAACTTAAACGAACCCAACATTAATATAAACCCCATTTGATTCTCTTTCATATTAAATGGGGGAACTTGTCGGTCAACATAGCAGTTTTCGCAGACCAAATGAATGTCATATTTGATTAGTTTATTTAACTGAGCCTCCATATTAAGCGATGTGTCTGTTCCTCGGGGATAGATGCATAGTTTACTTGTCTTCATCGTTGCCGTTGACGACAATACCAGAGCTATTATAATCACGTTTGAAGTACGAATTTCATGGAAGCAACTCTCTATTGTATGACGGCATAGGAGCGGTGAAGTCTCCACCAGCTACGGCGGTGGGCTGCCTTTCTTCTTTCTCGGTAACAGTTTCAACTTCGTGGGTCTGCATATGCTCTTCATAATCTCTTCCCCAACTGAATTCCCTGTTACAGATTCGACATCGATACTTGTGTTCCTGATCTATCTTCCTTGGCTCCATTTAGTCGCAAAGGAGAGAAAGAGAGATTGAGATGAATATATAGATAAAGAGAAGTTTACATATTTCGAGAGCGGTGGGGGAGTTGAAAGGGAGAGATGGGTGGCTTGAAATGAAGGAAACTTTTTTAAGCTCTCTAAATAAGCTAACTTCTCTCTGTACAAGTGAAATGGGAGGTGGCGGATGTAGGATTTAATGGAAATGAATACTTTTCTGCTCCCTATTCAGGGCATTTACTTGCACGCCACACACAATTATTATATATTTACGTTTTTACCACCTAAATTTTCATATTTACATTCATATCACTCAAATTTTTATAATACTGCAAAAAATTTTTTATTATTATTAACTTTTGAACGCGTAATTTTATAGCATCAAAATGTAAATATGAAACGTTAGGTCTTAGATATGCATATAAATACATATAAAATTCGCAAATATAAATTGCTGCACCATTTTTATAAGTAAAATGTATAGACATTGTTATAAGAATTAATTTTCGATCACTAAAAATTAATGTGCCAAATGACATAAAGAATTAATTAACATACTACATTATATATATATATATATATATATATATATATATATATATATGTCAGGAAAATCGTCGTTGCTAGAATAACATTCAAAGAAAAAAGAAAGAAAAGAAAAAACGCGACAAGAGACACAAGCGAATTTACGTGGTTCGATCCGAATGCGATCTACATCCACTGGAGGAAAGCATCAACGATCTTACTAAGATATTTGCGAGAGAATACATGACTTAAAGATGAGCCTTCATCTTCATGGATCTTCTCGACTCCCAAGACCCCTTGATGCACTCCTCACCTAGCCTCAAGCTAATCTCACCCTCTGCAATCTTGGACAGAATCCCTCTGTGCTCTCACCAAATAATCTCTTTCCCAAGCCTCACCCACACCCCTCATTATATAATACAAGGTGGCTAATCAAGAGGCTAAAGGGGTGGACAAAGATTACAAGAATACCCCTTAACTAATTGTGAGTCATAAGTAACAATATATATATATATATATATATATATATATATATATATATATATATATAATTATCATAATTATTTATTTGCTAATAATATAAGATCTTTGACAGACTACGTCAACTTGTGTTCCCTATGTATCAACGCATAATTCTGATATTAAAAATTTACATCGGAGTGAACCGCGCAGAATTTCATTAACATTGATGCTTACAAATTTTAAATTGGTGAAGCAAGATTTTTTCGTAAAATATTACCAACCCGATTTTGTGCGGACCAAAATGATATTAGCGACAGAATATCTCAATATTATTTAAGGATTCATCCGACGCTAATTTGTCAAAATCTTTTAATTTTAATTTCAAAGTGAGACTGCTTGAACCATATGAAGATGCTATAAGAACCACATCCTATTTCTCAATTTGTCAAAATTAAATGAATATTCATGTTTGGACATAATTTTAGAAATAACTTCAAATTTATCATACAATGTAACATAATATAATTACTATGCACACCTATGTTGGGTAAAATAAGAAGATAATACCTAACATTTATAGCGGTTTACAATATAAATCTATATTTATAGTGGAGAGGAGCTTTCACAACAGTTACATTCCATGATTCATTGAGTGCCGCTAAAATTGTTTGAAAATTTAGTTTTGTTAATAGCTTACAAATGTGATTCTCATATCAAAGAAAAAATATTGTGTATAGATATCTACACGTCCGGACGACCAATCACCGGCTATTATGTCGCCCTCCAATGAGGTATATGGAGACGTGATGGCCGGTGGTTGGCGTCAGGATGTGTGTTACCCAGACTCTATTTTCTGCATATGGAACGAAACAATGTAATTTTCAACAGAAATCTATACTAAATTTGTACTAGAAGAGTTAATACTTCACCATTTTTTTAGTACTTGCAATGAATACAAAAGCAAGGTTCACCTTCTTTTTATTTTCTTTTATTTATTTGATTTAATACACTTATCATTGAATTTCTTTATTTGCCGGATATTTAAGTTAATAAATTTGCGTTATTTGATATAATAAAGTAATTTTGTGAATTTAATATATATTTTGCTAAGTTTAGTTTTTACCATGACATACAACTTATATGTTATTTTAACTATATTGGAAACTTCATCAAATTATTCAATGTTGAATACAAACAAATTTGTCTCGTTTAAACTCAAAATGAATTAAGCCATTGATGAGTCACTACAGGATTTTAAGCAATTTCCGACGGGCTACACCCGTTAGTAATATTGGATCTGTCGTCGGATATTCTAAAAAGCAAAATTTATCTGATAAGCTTTTGCTGTTTTTATCATTCTAGAAAGGACAATTGACAACAAGTTTCTGGTGATTATATATTTTTGACGGTATTCTGATGACCATATATTTTCGACAGTATTCTGACGGTTCTTTGTTTATCGGTATTATTTTTTTTAAGGTAACATTCATATCGGTTCATACATATCGAGAAATTGATAGCTCTACATCATTTTGACAACGGTCAAGAGATCAACATAGCATTATCTATTGGGGTTTGAATATCGATAACCCATCAGGAGGTCCTCTATTGACCGCCAAAAAATTGTCCTTGAATATATATATATATTATATATCATCCTTTGTTTCTTTATAATTTTTAAACTTATAATCGCATCAAAAAATTAAATGAAATATACATCACACATTCTAATTTCTCAATCACATAGCTGCTAAAGTAAAACCATATAAATATAATTATAAATTATAAATAAATTAATTGTACAGTATAAAATAAAATAATCTGTGCATGACCAATACATACATATTCCTTGAACTTCTTAGAACAATAAATAAAATAACAACAATTTTACTCTTCTTCGATCTCCTCATTCTCATCCTCCTCTGCCTCCATCTCCATTGGTTGCTTCCCTCCCCCGATGCCTTCTCCAATTTCATCTTCATTCTCACTTCCATTTGGCAAGTTGAGCTGCAACTCAGACCTCTACATCTTTAGTGGTTGTTATAACCCACCTGCAAAATGAACTTCATCATCTTGGATGCATGTGCAGCTTTGCCAAAAAAGGAAGTGTTGCCCCAAGCCATAAATCAGTCCCTTCTGCTTACTACTCCCTTCTCTTCAAGTCTCATTGTCCGACTGATCAATACCGTGGATAGAAACTTCTCCGACTCTAAGCCTTCTCTAGTAGTACACGTCCTACAATATAAATTAAAAAGGATGCTTAATGAAGGAAAAAAATAGAATAATTGTAATGATAGATAAATTGCTCTTAAGTCTCTAACACCTACATATATTCTCAGTGATCTAGTGCCGACCCACCGGTCATCCGACTAATACTGATGAGTGTGATGATCGAAAATTGTAGTGCCTGATAAGATAAAACAAAATTATTAAATAATTGTTATCCGCTAAGATATAATATATACAATAACTTTAACCATCCACCTTTTGCACTTCAAATGTGGGAATGCTCCTCCACTGTGTATGATGGCGCCCATACCTCCACATCCTAAAGTCTGGTTCAATTTTTCCTGCTAACTCCTCTTGACAAAGTTAGGAAAGCCCTATGCTCAGCATGACTGGCTCTACACATCCTCTTTTAAGCAATAAATGCACTAACCTCTGTAAGGAGAATTTCTTCTCCATTATGAATATGAACACATTAGATTGATAAAGTTATATAACTTAAGATTACTATTTAGAATTTACTTCAAACTCTATAAGCCACACATCCTGTACTTCAATTGGGATCTTCTTTCACGATAAGTATGGAGCATCAAATATTTTCTGTATGATTTCACGTATAACATGTAGAATCTATATAGATGGATAAACTTTAAAAAAGTATTAGTTTCATAATAAAAAAGAAAATAAGTTATATTTTACTTGTATCTACATTAATTATGTATTTCTAGCGTGTTGTGAGATATGTACTTCCTGGTATAAAGATGAAACGCAAAGAACACAAGCAAACACTGATCGTTTACGTGGTTTGATCCAACTGGATCTACGTCCACGGGAGGGAATCAATCAAGTAATTCTCTAAAGCAAAAGAAATGGAGAATACATAGCTTATACATAGAGATGAGCCCTCATCTTTCTTCTATAGCCTCCCTCTCAAGCGACACCTTGATACAAGGCCTCAAGGTGCTCTCCTCCTCTCTAACTCTCTAGCTATTCTCTCCTCCTTTGGGATAGCTTAAGACCTCTTCCCTTGCTTTCCTAAGCCTCACACCCTCTCTATTTATACAAACAAAGAGAGTGGTAGGTGGGAGGTAGGTGAGCGGTAGGTGAGATGTGGTAGGTAAGCGGTACCACATTACAAAAGTGTCATTTTACCTTAGTTCATTAATTGGGGGTCAAAATAACATAGCGAGCTCTAAGTTGAATGTGACACATCTAAATCTACTGCTATAGACAGACATGCAACTGCATGGAATGTAGGTGGTGGTGGTGTTATGGTGGGAGGCAACAATTTGTGGTATGGTGGTGATGACGTTGGGGGTGAAGGTTGCATATAAGGAGTGAGTAGTGGTCATTGTATTCCTTCTATGTGGTGCCACATCAAAGAGCTACATTCTTCCTCCTCCCAATTCTGTGAACGAAACCTCCATAAGAAGGGAGATCATCCCCACCACCCGAAGCTTTTTGCATCAAGAAAAAACAATTAATCAATGTTGCACTAAGAAGCAACGATTACCCTCAGAGATGTCCTCATAGGCTTGTGTCATCATCGTTGCATAAAAATACTTTTGCAATAAAATGAGTACATTATGCAGATATAAACAAATATAAAATAAAATCATTATGATGTCAATATATTAAAATAAAACTCAAATATAAAATGACATAAGTATCCCCAAAGAAATTATGGGCACAAACCTTATGAAAATAGCAATTATCCAATATATAAACTACTCATTTAATTCTGACTCCTATACATCATGCTTAATAAACCTTATATATCAAAAAACATAAGGATCAACCACTCATTTAATACATCAATCAACCAAAAGATTGTACAACCAATAAAATTAGTTGATTAAATGTACATATCAACTTTTCTAATTTATATTTATAATTAACCCAAAATAAATATAGATCTCTGCATCCACATTATTCTCTAATTATTGCAATATTCTTGAAGTTATACATTAAATAAACCCAATTTAAACTTAATTTTACCAATAAAGAATTAAATAGCCAACTTAAAAAAAAAAATTGGAATGCTGCAGTTGCCGTCTCAGTTTGCCTCTCAATCTTGGTTCCTCTGTCCCTTGCTCTCATGCTCACCCTCTCCATCAGACATGGATCTGATCCAAAGTTGCAGGCATGGAGTGTTTCCATCTTCGTCATCTAGGGTCTTGAGATCACCAAGATTCTTCTTCCTCCTCCGCTCCCTATCCTGTCCATGTTGTGGAGATTTCACGTCAGAATACCAAAGCTGCAGGGAGCTTCCGTCCATATCATCATCATCGATCGGCTCCGCCGGTATGTTTAGGTCTATATTAAGATACGAACTTTTGAACAATAGAGGAAGAGTCGGCCTACAGGATTCTATTGCATTCACTTCGTTGCTACTAGCTCCTATTTCCGCCTCCGCGGCGAAGGTGGTGGCGGAAGCGGAGGCGGTAGTGGAGGCGGCTGCAAAGGCATCCACGGAGGTGGCCGCCAAGGCGGCTGCGGATGCTAAGGTGGTGGTGGCAGCAAAGGTGGCCACGGAGGCGGTAGCCGAGGTGGCCACGGAGGCGAAGGTGGTGGCAGTAGCGGAGGTAGCTGTGGAGGCGGGAGCAGAGGCGGGAGCAGAGGCAGTGATGATCGTTGAGTTTATGGTAGCAGCGGCGGTGATGGCGGCGGTAGATGAGGCTGCCGCGACGATGTTGATGGTGGTGTTAGTCAATTTTAATGTGTTTTGATGGCAACACATGTGCCCTCCAAGCGCTTGGCCGTTCTGGAACTGTCGGTTACACTTCTTGCATATGTGAGACTTAGGATATTTCATCGGCGGCAATGAACATTGAAGGGAATTTTTAGCCAATGGGACGATTGATAATGCCATATTTTTCTTGGAAGACCTAACCATAATATTTTGATTATAAACATTATTATTTTGGTGTTCAATCTGCTTGTTGTTGGCGTCGGTTGATCTAATTTCGAAGTTGGAGGCGTAACAACCCTTAATAGTTTTGTGTGTAGCTCGATGGCCGCCAAGGGCCTGGTGGGATGGAAATTCCTTATCACAAAACCGCATGGGATGAGTTTGCGAGGGGCAGGAAGGTTTTTGTTTGGGACAGTGGCACGCTCAATGCCAAAGTTGGAGAGCTCAAGGAGGCAATGAGCCACATCTTCTTCTTCTGCGCGCCATTGTAGTGGTGGAGGACTCCTACCAACAAGTTCACCGCCGTCGGCAGCCGCAACAACGGAGCTGCAAGAACCCCATTCAAAGTTTGAATTCCTTAAAAGGAATTCAGAGATGCATAACGGCTCGATGGTGATGGCTTCTCGTATGTTCAACTGGTGGCTTTGCATGTGCTCGTCGAGCTCCTGTCCACAACTAAACTTTCTTTTACATATACGACATTGATGCTTACGCCTCTCCACTGGCTTCAGCTTCTGCTCAACCTTCCTTTTCATTACTAGTAGTCAGAATATAAAAAAAGAGAGATGAATCGAGGGATAAAGCGAAGTAGGTATATATATGAAGATAATGGGAGAGATGGCTCCTTGGCCGGCTCATTTGGAGGTTTTAAAGCCGTGCTTACATGCTATATTTGCTAGTGCGCGTGAGGTTCTCATTTTTCTTTTGGTCCATCTCAATGGTAGACATTTTTTCATGGGCACTTACACACAAGCCACACAATTTTAATATATTTTTAGAGCTGCTACAACTTATTAATAAGCTACTGAAAAATAATTTGTTGTTCAAAAAATTACGGTGACTATTAACCCTAGAAAGTTGCCAACGCACCTAGCAATAAACAGTGTGAAAAAACCGACTTCTGCGGTTTGAAAACGCAATTTTTTGAAAAAACTGACAAAGAGTAATTTACTCAAACGGACGCATACCACTTTAATATTTAAAATAGAATAAAAAATATATTATTATTAAATCTTTAAAGATGAATTACATATTTTTATAGATAAGTTTTAAATAGTAAGTTGTTATGAAAATAAATAACAAAAATTAAGAATTACATACGTGCATGCATAAGAATTGTGTGGTATGGATGTAAATTTCCCAATAATGCAAATGAGAAGAATAGGGTGTCACAATTTATGGCAGGCAACAAAGACTCCGTGTCGGTCAGCACATCCCACTAAGCATTTATGTCACAATTTTTGAAATGCAATGAAAATAAAGACTTCATTAATATTTTAAAATCTTTAAAATTTTCTTTTGTATTTCCTTATCTTTAATTAAATATAAGAAGAAACTGAAAAAAAAAAACTTTAAATTAAAAAATTATATGTGATGTTTTTTATTGAATCGGTGCAGTTGATTTACGATTAATTTAAGGCTGAATTTATTTATTTTGATAAAATCCCATTTAAATAAAAAAAAAACATTAATTAAAAAATCTCTCATCAATTATTTTGGTGTAGTAATATTACTTAATATCTTCTATTAAGTTAATGAGAGTAATTAGTATGATTTTTTATAAAAAAAATATAGGTTGTCTATATAAATATGCATTTAATTTTCATTCAATATAAAATATAGTAAAATTATTATTTTAGCTTTTACAAAATTTATAAATATTTTTACGAAATATATTTTTTCTATACATGTAGTGATGCTTGAGTAACATGTATTTTTGTTAGGGATCAAATGCAAAGTTCTTCAACTGATAAATAGAAGTCAAGCTATTGCAAAATAGTCTGTGATATTATTACGAGCAACTTATCTCTTTCAAATGGATTTTTTTAGGTCATTTATCTCTTTTTTTGCTTCATTTATGATTATATATTCATATTTTATAAATGATGGCGAGAGTCTCTTCTATAGTTGTAACACTGATGTCTATATGATCTAAGCAATGTGAACCTATAGTTTAATATTGAGTTTCAAAGTGAAGTTGGTTAAACCATGAAGATGTCATATGATCCACTTTCAATTTTCAACACAAAAGGCACCTTTTGAGTTTTTACTTATCAATGTGGAGTAAACCTATAAGACAAAAGTAAATATTCATGCTTGGAGAGAAGTTTAGAAATAACTTCAAATTCATCATATTGTGTAACTTATTATAATTAATAAACACAAAAATATGTTTGGTATATATATGTGTGTATATATGTATATTGAATTCAAAACTCGTTCGATGTGACCATACCCAAGCGAATAGAGCGGCGTTGGATAGAGGAAAGAAAATTTAGAGAGAGAGTGAAAAAGAGCAGGGGGAGGGGGTGGGGGAGAGAGAAATATATATATATATATATATATATATATATATATATATATATATATATATATATATGAAATATCTCTAACACATTCTAGTTTCTTAATCCACATAGCTACTAAAGTCAAACCATATAAATATAATTATAAATTTAAAATAAATCCATTGTAATTTATTAAACATCATAAAATGCAATAATATGTGCATAACCAATACTACATATTCTTTAAACGTCTTAAGAACAATAAATGAAATAACAACAGTCCTACTCCTAGTAGATCTTCTCATCTTCATCCTCATCCTCATCGTCATCTGCCTCCACCTTCATTGGTTGCTTCCCTGTACCACATGCTTCACGTCACATCTCCAATTTCATCTTCATTCTCGTTTCCATCTTAGCGAGTTGAGGTGCAACTCAGGCTTCCACATCTTTAGTGGTTTTTGTAACTTGCATGCGAAATGAACTCCATCGTCTTGAATAAATGTAGAGCTCAGTCCAAAAAAGGAGGGTGTGCGTCGTACTCATGCCCTTGTGACCCCAACCATAAATCATTCCCTTCTTCTTACTAACCCGCTGCTTCTCTTCAAATCTCATAGTCCAATTGATCAATATCAAGGATAGAAACTCCTCTTGTCTGTTGACTCTGAGCCTCCTCTAGTTGTTGGCACACATCCTACAAAAAAATTATAAAGGATACTTGATGAAAAAAAAAAAAGAATAATGTAATGATAGAAAAACTACTCTCGAGTCTCTTTCACTTACATGTGTTCCCTGTGATTTAGTATCGACCCACCGGTAATCCAATTAATACTGATGAGTACCAACATATCCCTCAGTGGTGGTGGGCGCTCGTTCAAATTTTAGTGTCTGATAAGATAAACAAAATTATTAAATATTTGTTATCCACTAAGATTTAATGTATACAATAACTTTTACATCCACCTTTTGCACTCCAAATGTGGGAATACTCCTTCAGTGTGCATAATGGTGCCCACACCCCCACATTCTCAAGCCTAGTTTGCATAAATAATATTTGTTATATTTTGATGGAGTTATAGCACAATTAAGAAGTGATTAAGTTTGCATAAATAATATTTGTTATATTTCCATTTTTGATAATATATTATATCATTTTGATGGAGTTATAGCACAAGACTAGATGGAGTGTCAAATAGGGCTGTCAAAACGGCTCGTTGTTCGCGAGCGGCTTGTGTTCGGCTCGTTAAGAAGCTCGTGTTTGGCTTGTTCGCTAAGTTAAAGAGCCAAACACAAACAAAGATTTGTTCGTTTGTGTTCGGCTCATTTTGTCTCGAAATATTACTCATTAATTAATTAATTATATATATATATATATATATATATATATATATATATATATATATATATATATATATATATATATATATGCATACATATATATATATATATATTGATGAGTAGTATTTAAAAAAAAAATTAATTGACTACAAGGCTACAATGATTTATAATCAATTAAAAGTATTAATTAAGATAATATAATAAAAATTAGTAATGATATTCAAATGATGTCTTAATATACAAGATAATTTATAAATCTTGCTCAAATCCTTAACATCTTATGGGTACTTTAATAGGGTTGTCAATACAACTCTTTGTTAGTGAATGACTCGTGTTCGGGTCGCTAGGCAAACGAGCCGAACACGAACACACTTTTTGAGCTCGAAATATAAATGAGTCGAGCACGAGCTGAGCCTGGCTCGCTCGTGTTCGGCTCGTTTACACCCCTAATGTCAAAAGTGTGTTTTGATAATTGTTAAAATAAGTGCATGAACTTTGTTTGTTTTATATGAACTATGATTGAATATGTGTAAAGGGTATTGAAGAATATGTTGTTTGATTGTTACATCAAAATCTTCTTTGGTCACTATTTCTTAAGGTGTATTCAATGTTGATGGGAAATTTTATGGCCAAATTATGATGTCTTTAAACTTAAATTGATCATAGAACAAAGAATTTTTAAACGTTGTTCGACTATTGTTTGAACGTAGTTCGATCAATGTTGATATATGGTTCAATCCAAGATTCAACCATATTTTAATGATAGTAGAATTAAATTTAACTCATTATTTAAAAAAAATATAGGTAAAAATCATCATTCTTATATTGCATATAAGAGAATGAAAATAAAATGGATAAGTTTGAGAACATTCATCAAAAAATGGGGCAAAGGATTGAAGGTAAAGAAATATTTCAATTAAAATCCTCATAAATCTTACATAAAAAATCATCAAGGTTAAAATTAATGAGTTAATTATGGATGATGTACCACTGTGATGGAGTATAATTGCTAATATTAATTCATTCAACAGAGTTATGTATAGATTATGATCTTACCTT
Source organism: Papilionanthe hookeriana x Papilionanthe teres (assembly GCA_022702705.1). NCBI lineage: Eukaryota > Viridiplantae > Streptophyta > Magnoliopsida > Asparagales > Orchidaceae > Papilionanthe > Papilionanthe hookeriana x Papilionanthe teres. The sequence continues at coordinate 2,301,810 of CM040435.1, forward strand.
TTCCTTAAATGAGATTTGCATTGATCCTAAGGAGATCTAACGTAATGGAAAGTATAGAGTGCAACAAAGGATGGATCACTAACAGAAGACTAAGAGGCCCACTTATCTGACCATATGTAGTCACCGGAGCCTAGACTAAAGGTCGAATGGATGTAGTTGTTCTAGCCAAAGATATAGGCAGATCAAGCCATGAAAGATGCAAAATGACGACCAATTAGATTAAGATACTACATAAAAACATTTGAGTCAACCACTACAAGAAAGTTGCAGTGACTTACCTAAGCCGAGGAAAGACCAAGTTCTTTGATATCACCAGCTAACCCACAAACACCCCTGAGACTCCTTATCAGAAACCAAGAATTGACAATACAACAAAATCTCATAGTCTTCAAACTAGTTTTCCTTGTTGAGGATGAGCTATCTATTGAGTTAAGGTGATTCACCCTCTATCTGATAGTCCAACATCGCTTTGTTGACAAGAACTCCAACCTCCAGAGATGGAGAATTGATAGTTAGACGAAATTAACCAATCAACCAATTCTAACAGATCAAATCAGTCCCGCACCCAAAGATAATTAAGCTTTGCCAACTAGCAATGTCGACTCAGCCTAGCGGACCAAATCAACCTTACCAAGCTAAATTCATATTAGCTCAGTTGAGCTAACCACAAAGCAACTGAGCAATAAACACATACATAAAATACCCAAAATATCTTGTACAACTCCCATTAAAGCAATGGAAAAAATATAATGTCACTATATTATACTTTTTCCACTTTAAATAGGGAGATCATTTTATAAGAAATGAAGTATAGATAAAACATATTATTGTTCATCATTATTCACCCCTCTCTCTCACACACTCTCTCATTTCTTAGACTCTATTTTTGGGGTGTGATTTATGGATAAATCAAGATTCAACAAACTAAAAGATGCAATGAGTGTGAATCATGCCAAAGAAAAGTTGAGAAGCAACACATAGAGAAGGAACTCATAATAGAGACACTAATAATATGGAGTGTACAGGAGTGTTCATAAACTAGTAAATCTAGGAGCTGAAGGGTCAAATGTTAGATATCATTCGAGAGGCACTAGCTTGGGAAAGAAAGTAGCATCCTGGAGATGAATGGTTAGGGCCTGAACAGCCGAAGAGCCCTCTTCACCCTGGAAAGAGAAGGAGAATCCCAATGATTCGATAGTGTTGGGTTGTCACCAATCGATAGACATTGATTTTAGTGTTCTAAGCTCCTAAACAGCTAGAAAATGCATTCTCTTAATGAATCTTTGAGATTGAGCCCTGTAAAGAGGTTTAAATCCCAACATTGGAATCCTATAAGGTTAGAACTAATGTGACTGAACACATATTTTTATTCGAGTCGTTTTTCGTCAATTGAGGATCACTAATGCACTGAAATATATTATCTTCTTTACCATGATGAGGGATTCAATCCTCATATGGTTCAACGCATTGTCGTCAGAAGTGATCATGTCGTTCGTTGGCCTCAAGTGAATGTTTATTTCATATTCTGCTAGTGCTCAGAAGCCGCAGAAGAATTCAAAAGACCTCATGCAAATCAAACTAGGACATAATGAGAGCCTCCACTCATTCATCACTCGCTTCCTGAATGAGATGTTTAAAATGCAGCAATTGGAGCCATAATATCTCATGTCGCGCTAGCTTAAGGGCTGAAGGAATGACCATTCTGATACGCACTAAGCTTACAACAACCGAATACACTAGTCGAGCTATTGGAACTAGCTAACACACATATAAGTAGAAGAACACAACTTCTACCCCACATCATTGAAAACTGAGTGAGTCCTTCACCATCCACCAAGGATAATTGACCTTGAGAAAACTGGCAGACGAGACACAATCCTCATCATTTTGCTCAAACTCACCTCAAAGGCTCCCGAACGCACTCAGATTACTGAATTACAAATAGAGAAACTTGCATGGGAGTCGGACTTGATATCCTGAAAAACCCCCAACACGACAATGAGAATGTGTTATCATTCAAATTATTGTATTTTGTTGTCAAGTTCATAAAAACTGTTAAATAATATTTTTCTAATTGCATGTACATTCCTAGGTACAACTCAAGGAACTTGAGAAGTTCACAAAGGATCATCGAATTGATTGACACTCAAAGAGCTCGGACCAACACGCCAATAATGGTTTCACCCGAGCACCAAAATCGACAATGGCACATGACGTCCAATCGGTAAAGACTTTCCAAAACCGAGAGTATTGCAAAACGTCCCATCAATAAAAATATTTCAAAACCCACAACGGTAAACAAACAAAAGTTTCTCAAACTTTGATCATCACTTGTTGGATGTAGATTAGATGTTCCAAAATCGATATATGGTTTGCTTAAAATATTTTTTTAGGTAAAAGATCCCTCATTAATTCTTTTATATCATTTATGGTTAGCTCCTCTTCTTGAATATGTGATTGTTGATTATCAGATACGGTATCCATTATTTCATATTTTGTGTCATCACTGATAGTGTTATACTTTTCCCTGTGTGAATTCAACGTGAAATAACCAGGAAAATTTTCTTTAGGATTTAAATAAACTTTGACATCTTTCATGGTATGAAAAAGTTTGTTAATACAAACTTTACAAGGACAAAAAATTTTATCTATCAAATTTTTACTCATACTTGCAAATTCCAAGAAATTTTCTGCACCTCTTATGTACTCACAGTCCATCTGAGTCTTTGCATCCAGTTTTTGTCCATTATATGATAAGAAAAGTTCAAAATCACTACTGATACATAAGATATTGAGATGATTGTGAATTGATTAAAATGTTCAAATACATGTGAATGAGATAAAAAATAATCTCATGTGCCTAAGTTGTATAGCTTCGTGTAAGATATGTAAAATTTCATTAGTGAATGTGTATTTCAAGCAAGGCAGCATAAATGTCACCGACGACATCACCAAACTCAAAGAAAACTAGCAAAAAATGGTTATCTTTGATCCAAATAATAGTGTTGAAAATACGCACCTAAATAAGCCAAACTTTTGAAAAAAATAAGAACATATAAATTTCTTGGTAAGTATCAATAAAGATTGGGATGAATTTTGCTAAAATTTTAGGGACACACTCTACTTCCCAAAGTGAAGAAGTACTAGTGAAAGCTAAAAAGAAAGGAAGAAATAAAATAACAAAGAATGATAAGATATACCAAGAATAATCCTTACTAATAATTTGCTCTTTATAACAAAAGATTAGAGCAAAACAAATGACACAACTCAAAAGATGAAAAAAGGAAAAATATTTGGAGTGATTTTTGAAATGAAATCAATCACAAAACCACGCTAGAAAATGTTGTAGAAAACTCCAAAACAAGCCCACAAATGGAATCAATGTACAATCTTAATACAAAAACACCCAAAACTTAATATAAGTGAGAGACTAAAGATGAAAAATGGTAAAAATCGAAACAAAATTTTTTCAAGGAAAAAGAATTGAATTCTTAAACAAATTACCTCGATAAAATTATCTCCTATCTTTCAGACCATAAATGTACTTTTTATTCAGCCCTCATTTGAAACGCACAAGCTGCCTCAAACAAACTCTTAGTAGCTTCAGACTACATAACAGATTATGCTCACATATTCACAACTTATAATTTTAGTCAATCTTGTTGATGGATCTTTATCCCTTACTATTGGGATAGAAACCATTAGAATTAATTTTGAGCTTTAGAAGTTTTGTTTCACATGTAACTTTAAAAACACAATCTTAGCAAAATTTTTACTAATTTTAGGGCAACAAGTTAAGGAAAGACGCTTAGAAATGCTACCAAGATTAAATGTTTGTACTGTTTTAATGGTCATTCTAAAGGGAGTAATCATGACCATCATATCTACAAAATAACATCCCTCTTGCACACAAAAATTAATAATAATAAAATATTATGTTATAGTATTACATGTTATGTTTATATCAAAAAACTTATTTCCTTATATATATATATATATATATATATATATATATATATATATATATATATATATATATATACTCTATATATGTATGTATGTATGTATATGTATGTATGTATGTATATATATGTATGTATGTCAAAGCTCAAAGAACTATCTTTAAATTTGAGTGAAGATTTTTGGATAGTTAAAAAAGTTTTATATTTAAGAATTTCAGTGATTAAAATGTTATATTAAGTATTTTAAGTGATTGAGACGCAAAAAACCCTTCACTCTGCCACTGCAACTAGAGTTTTAATCATAAATTAGTACAGTTTTTATAAGTTTAATGTTCATTTAACATTTTCTTTAGAAAAAATCATTAGTAACTAATTTTTTAAAAAAATCATAAGTCACTAGTTAACAAATTCCACTTCTTTCGGGCTAAATATGGAAAAAAAATTTCGTTCGCACGTCCGCACGTCCGGACAGTCAACCACCGACTACCACGTAGTCCGCTGATGAGTTGTATGGGGATGTGACGACAGTTCGTTAGCCGTTTGAAGTTGACAATTGACGTACACTCAAAACTAAATGTAAGCTCCTGAAAGTTTAATAATATTTCATCTATAACAACTGCCAGACACATTCATACAAACCAACACACTTAAATTTATTAAAAGATGAAATTAGCTTAACGACCACAACTAGAGTATCACCTTCATTTATTCTCGGCTCATGCATCTTCAAGCCTCATATTAGAGAAAATATTACATCAGATTATGAATCGCATCATGCCGTACGACGTCCATCTTTCGAACGTAATATTTTCTACTTATACGAAGACGAAACCAACTTAGTGAAACAACACTCACATACTAAACTTATAAACGTAGCACATCGAAACGACACTCCCACACAACAAACTTGAAACATATGAAACAACACTCCACATAGTAAGCCTTAAACGTAGCATATTTATATATGATAGTGCATGTTCTCTACTGCATGCAGCTCCTCCTCAGTTGTTCTCCGGCAGGTAAGCAGCCTCAGGTATCTCATCAGCACTAGAACAGCAAGAACATCCTCCATAATATCCTCTCCGGCAGCAACCATAGGAGCAACGTGGGGGATATCTGTAGGAACCGCCGCCATGGCCGTACCCACCGTTACCGTGGCCGTAGTTGCCACCTCCGCCGTGATTATAACCGCCGTTACCGTGATTATAACCACCACCACCATACTTCTGATCTTGTAACCCACTGTCTGTTTCCATCTTCTCTTTATCTATACATTTTAAATATAAAAATCATTACAAAAATTTTAGTGTTAATAGACAACAGATGAGATATAAGTTATTAAAATTTATTAAATAACCAAAGATATAGATAGATAGTCAGATAGACAGACAGATAGATAAGCAAGCTAAGCATAGATAACCCACTGTTTTCCTCAGCGACCTCGCGAGCTGCAACCTCAGAAGAGATTAGGAGAGCCATGAGAAGGAGAAGGCTGAACACAATGAAGGGTTTTGAAGCCATCAAGGAGACTGAAGGGGATGAGAGAGTGTATTGTTGAGTTGAGCTTCTGGTTTGGGTCAGTATTTATAGTGAAAAAGAGTTGAGCTATGTGGAGCTATATTAATGAGAGAACTGATAGGAATGTCCCACACAGAGTGGGGAAGATAGGAAGCATTAATGGAAGTCATTGGCAATTACAATTTACGCAGAGGGTAAGACTTATCCATATCTTTTGCTCAGTTTGGATAAAAATATTTATGTGATCTACTAGCTAGATTTTGAGCTGCAGCCTTGGACTGTGTATCTTCACGTTATTAATGTAGTCTTGCGCCTACACTATGTAACAAAGATGTCATACCAAAGTTTGGGCATCCGTTTGTGTTTATATTGATGATGATATGAATTGTATCATACCGTTTGTACAATAGTGTGTGGTTATTTAACGTAGTCGTCCGGATGTTCGTTGGTGTTTCTCTAAATGACAATATGAATCGTACTTCGTATGGTACTGTGTGGCGATTTCACGTAGTCGTCAGGATGTCTGTTTGTGTTTCTTTGGACGATGATATGAATCGTGTCATACCGTTCGTATGATAGTGTGGGGTTATTTCATGTAGCCGTTGGGATGTGCATCATTTGAATCATAATATCCTCTTCAAAATTTTCCGAGTTAATTTTAAAGTTAGTGGGTCAAAGTTGGTGGGTCAATTTTAATCGTTATACTTAAAATAATAAAATTTTCAAAATTTTATTTGTAAATTTTAAAATTTTATTTGTTTAAGATTTTATATTAAAAAAATAAATACATGATGGCAAAAAAAATTATTAAAAATAGTGTGATCTATTATCTTTTTTTGAGTCTTTTTAAACTCTATATCTTCTACCTTTTACCTATCATTATTGAAAAGTTAATTTAAGATTCAGAATATAATATCATCAAATTAACATTGCAACTCTTATAATATTTGTTTTAATAATTTAGTTTTATGCAAATTAATTTTAGTGATTTTTGTGAGTTTTTTTTTTTTTGGACAAGATTCTTTCACATCTTTTTCTCAACCATCAAAAGTTTAGAGTAGGCTGGTAACGATCTGATATCGAGTTGAGCTGGATCAGCTCAAAAATAGCTCGAAAAAAATTCAATATAAAATTTTGGCTCGTAGCTCGGCTAGTTTATTTAGATCAAATCTAGGTCTGATTCAAAAGCTAAATCAATTTTTGAACGATTAAAAATCTTCGAGTTTTAAATTCATATTCCTAAACATCATTAGGGCTGTTACCGATTTGATTTTGAGCTGAGCTTAGATTGGATCGAAATCGGTTCTAAAAAAATTTGATCCAATTTTTTGACTTGTAGCGCGGCTCTTTTGTTTTGACTTGAGCTAAAATTCGAAAAATTTTTTGAGCAATAGCTAAATTCACAGCTTGCCCAAATCCATTGTAGAACAAATCAAATTTAACACACACTCACACACACACACACACACGTTCCATGACCTATTGGTAGAACAATCTCTTTGAAGTTCGTAAGTACCCTCAGGTCCCGAGTTCGAATCTTATGCTAGTGCAATGTCTCCTTATAGCAGGTGGTACTCGAATTTATTTGCATGTCGTGTAGGCCCCCATTCCTGACGGGAGTTAGTGCATTAAGAATTGATCGGCTGTTCCGCTCAATATATATATATATATATATATATATATATATATATATATATATATATATATATATATATATATATATATATATATCGGTGAAAGGAAAAAAAAAACAAAAACAATTTGTAGTAGGTCGGCTACGACAGTGACCTTTCATTGCGCTGCCATCAATCTTTGTAATAAACAAATTTAGCTGAACTTATTAACATGCTGCATGGATTGAAAAAGCGAATGCTGTAAAATATTTTGAGCTTCAAATAATTAGAAATAAAATCAAAACAAGAAAATTAATTTTAGGAAAGCACATCAAAATTTACGTGAAAAATTTCGATTACAGAAAAACTACAAAGTCATGCCACCAAAAAATTACAAAAATGAAAACCCAGAAATATACAGAAATAGTCACTCAGATCTTCTCTCTACAATAAATAGAACTTACAAGACTTTGCTCCAAGAGAAAGTCCTTGTTGAAATCCTCCATCTTAATTTTTTTATGCTTCACAAGAAAAGAGTCGAGACTACTGCTTGCGAGATTGGTTACTTTTGTGGCTCTAATCGTGATTTTAAGAACCAAACATGAGGAAGTGCCTTGGCAGCGTGACCACGCCATCACCCGGAATGATCATTTTGTGTGATCGGAAAGGAAGTGAAGGATCTGAAACATCTTGGCACAACACTCATTGCAGTGTGGTTACGCCGCCCAGCGTAGCTACGCCCAAATCGGGTGTGGCTATGCCAAGACAGGCGCAGGAGTGCCCACAAAGAGATGTTGGGTTTGTAGCTGTGTGCTCCAGGGTGCTTCTTCACGCTTTATTCCTCAATAATCTCCTGCTTAGAAACAGACAACACTCAACATCAGCCATCCAGATCTGCATCTACATCTGTACCATTCTTATAGCCACGTATTGTGGTGTGGCTCGCCCCGAGTCTCAATCTTCTTCACAAACACAAACTAAAGCTAGACATAGCTCCAACTTCTCCATAGTGACTACCGTCATCAACATGTCCACATGATTCTGAGTTGTGTATCTTCTCTAAGAACAATTGCCCATCTTCTAAGAAAAAGCGTATAAAAATGATACATCAACTAAATGTACTATATCCTAAAATGAAAAATAGTGTTCTCTACAAAATGAATTACCCTCGTACTATAATCATGAAGTTCCCAATTTCCTGCTCTTTTCCCAATTCTCTCCTAACGCCTATAGTCAAATCATCTCATTGCTAGCCACATCGCACCTCAACTTTTGAAAAGCAAGTTCTTGTGCGGAAACTTTAGAGTTGCTTCTTCGAACGGCTTCACTTACATGATCCCGAGTCCACAATTTCCTTCATATTTTATCATTGTATTTTTAAACATTATGGTTGTTTTTTTGTTTTTTTTTAAAATAAATTAAGTTATTTTGAAAACACTCAGAACTTCTAAGGTTTTGGATGACGTTAAAAATAATCATATCTTATTTGGACATACCAAATTTATTTTATTTTAAAATAAAGTTGCAATCACATACAGGCCACCCAAATCTTCCTATTTACAAATCAACCACCCTCTTTCATCCATTTCTCAAATTCACTCAAAATATCAAGGCAAAAGCCAACCCATAATTCTTATTTTCATCAAATTCCCAATAGCTTGATCTTGGCATTAACAATTCAAAAAATCACATGGATAGTTCATTTGTAAATATCAATGTTTCGTCGGTCTATACGTAATTAAAGGTAAAACATAGCAAAAATAAAGATAAAAATGATCCAAATCAAGCCATAAATTTATAGATTAATTCTGTGCAAGTTCTCTAATTTTGTTTTCAAACGTTGCATCACATGCTTGCAGCTTTCCTACAAAGAAAATAGGCCACATCTGGAAAGTAAGGAAATTTTTTTCTATTAGAAGGTACAGAGTCTTCAGAACTTGCCTATCTACATGAAGATTCTACGACTGTTTAAGGATACTTAGGCTTCTTTTGCGAATACTGCGAATCTCCTTCGCTTTGGTGAAGATGCATTTCTGAACTTTTTCCTAAGTCTTTTCGTAAGAACGGCAATTTTTGCTGTTTTAGAACTCAGGTGAACTTCTCCAGTCCTCCGGCATGACTTTCAAAAGAACTTCACCGAACCGCGAAGCTCCTTCAAACGAAGCCTCGGTCACAATGCATTGTAGAAAATTAACAGACCGTGAAGCAAAACTGCAGCCACAAGGGGGTCATCTATCATTTGGGAAATAGAATGCATGATCCTGATTTTTTGTATTAGGAGACTTTCAGAATCACTACATCACTAGGATTACCAAGAAATTGAAGTAAACCTCTTAAAATTAATAAAAAAAAAAAATTAAAAAGGAAAACAAAGGCAGCTCTGGGAAACAATCTTACAGATTAGGGAACCAAAAGAAACAAAAGCCAGAAAATTGGAACAGCAAATGCAAATAAGGACAGCACACAACAGGCTAGATCCTTCAGTGCCAAATATAGGTACAGGTACATTGTTTACAGAATCAAATTTAATCCAATCAATTAAAGTTGAAACTTTATAGCATCTTTTATCATGCAATAGCATAGCATTAAAGCAATCAAAAAATTTTATGTTCAAAAAATCGGCACTGAAAAAATCATATAATCTATTGTTTTGTTGACCTGATTGCTACAAGAACTTTAGAAAAAATAGCAACTTTGAATAAAGTTAAGATCTTCCTTTTCCTTGTGTGCTTATTTCTCCTGTCTGCCACTCTTTCCTTTAAGACAAGTTGCCATACCATCCCTTCCCCTTCTCTTTAATTCTTGTACAAGCTTTCTTCATTTCTCAGCCTTTTGTTGCCAGGTGATCCGTTTGTAGATATTGAAAAATCCTACGCAAACTAAATAACCAAAAGACTTGTTATAAAGTGCTACAAGTCATAGAAACAAATTAGTTCAACCAAAACAATACTGATAAAAGTGCAGAGAAGATATACTTCACAATTAAAGAAAAGCAGATTGCATTACTCAGAAAACTGAGAATATATGAAGAATGTTTTGGAGAAGCAAAACATATATTACAGTTTATGAAGATGATGTCTAGAAATAGGGCTTTGGTGCACGAAGACATGGCTCTGCCATCGACAGATGAAAAGTTGATGAGGGAGCATTGTGCAAAAAACTGGAAAGCATAGAGAATATATACGGGAATAGAAATAGCCCTGAGCCAATTTCATTCATTAATGAGGTTAATAGAAAATTATAACTTATGCTATCCATTTAATCATTTATTAGCCATTAGAAAATAAGATACGTGAAACAGACTGATATAGAAAAATACAGAATATAAGACTAAAATATGGTGGATGATAAGATGACAGCGCAAAACATACGTGCATTGTTGAATAACAGCGCCGTGAAAGTACATTCGAGTGTTCCATATGTATATTGTGGCCACAGCTAATTTCATTGTCCATCATCCACCCTTTCCAAGAAAAATGTTCTGTTGTGATCAAGAAAGTTGCATCTACATTTGTCATGCCAATGATCAGACTAGAAATAAATCAGTTGCAGATGAATAATTGTTCAAGCTGTAAAATGCAAAATTTTGTCCAGGAAACTAGAACATTTTGAGAATCTCAAAATAAAAAATACAACAACAACAACAACAAAACCTTTATCCCACTAAGCGGGGTCGGCCACAAGAATCCTTTTTCTCCATTGCGTCCATTTAGTGTCATATTTTCATTTAATTTTAATAAATTAAGATCATTTTTTATACAATATACCCAAGTCTTCCTAAGTCTACCCCGGCCTTTCTTAACATAACTCAAATCTAAAACATCTGCTCTCCTAATGGTATCATCAGATGGCTGACGTTCAATGTGACCAAAGTATCTAAGACGACTCTCTGTAATTTTGTCTGTCACTGGAGCTACACCAACCCTATCATAGATATATTCATTTCGCATTTTATATCTAAGTGCAAAGCCACTCATCCAACCTAATCATTCTCATCTCGGCAACACTTAATTTAGTTTTATGCTTCTCCTTTAAAGGCCGACATTCAATGCCATAGAACATTGCAGATCTCACCACCATTTTATAAAATTTTCCTTTCAATCTAAGCAGTACTTTTCTATCACACAATAGGCCTGAAGCATTCCTCCACTTCAACCAACTTGAATTCTAGTAATAACATCCCCATCAATATAATATCACCATCACTTTGAACTATAGACCCGAGATAACTAAAGCGTTCACACCTTTTAATAATTTGATCGTCCAAAGTTACACTTCTGTCACTTCAGCTACTACCACTAAAATCACATCCCATGTATTCAGTTTTAGTTCTACTCAAACGAAGGCCTTTAGACTCCAATGTAGAGCTCCATAATTCAAGTTTTTCCTGAGCTTTTTCTCTCGACTTATCCACAAGAAGGATATCATCAGCAAAAGGCATACACCAAGGTAGATCCTCCTGTGAATGTCCAATAAGACCATCCATAACTAAAGCAAAAAGATATGGGCTTAAAGCCAATCCTTGATGTAATCCAACAAAAATAGGAAAATATTAGGTCAATCCTCCTGTTCAAACACGAGTAACAACTCTAGTATACATATCTTTAATGGCTTGAATATAAGTCATCTAAAAATCAAAAAAAAAAAAAAAAAGAAGCTACTGCCATACCAACTAATCTACGTTTCACCAAGAGTGATCATAAATTAGATAGGTCTTCAGGAATCATTACGAGTTTCAGTTTTGTCACGTCTCATACTTTACAAAATATAACTTGAGAAATGTACTCCATTCCAGGACAGTTCATTAGTCTTATCATCTCAATTTTCCTCTAGAGCTGATCAGTATAATTGAACACTTTCTTTATAAAAATAAGATGTTCAATCATTTTATAAAGCATCTAGTTTAATAGCGTTCAAAGAGGTAGACTTCACTTGTAAAGCAATTGATCTTGGCACTTGAATGTAGTAACTGAATCACTTTCACCGAGGAATGAAATGACATAAATGAGAACATTAGCTTTGCCCAAGTAAATCTATATCATTAAACAAACCCCATCTTAGAGCAATTGGAAAATTTCCACGTCGGATGAGGATTCTTACAGACAAGTTGAGGGCTTTAAAAGATTGCATTTTTCCAGATCGTCGTTAGAAGACGTACAACTGCAACTGTATTGTAATGTATGTAATATTCCCTCCCCAATAAAGAAATAATAATAATGCAAATCAATAATATCAATGGACAACAATATCTTTATTATTTATAATTTTCTCTGCCTTAAAGTAAAAATTAAGATTTAGATTCTTTTAGAAGCTACAATATTTTTTCTTTCTTATTTATTTTCATCTTATAATATTCAATATTTGTGGTTCTGAAGCTATAACTATTGCCACCAAATTTCAATGAAAAGTTATTCTGCTTTGTGCATGAGATCTTTCCCCTCTTCCTTCCCCTTCCTCTTACATATGCTAAAATGGACAAACTCTTTCAGCTGAATACAATCATATCGTAAAAAAGCAAAATTAGATATAAAACATCAGACATTTTTTAGGTTATGTTTATGGAGGTTAAACAAAGTTCATTTTACGAGAAGCGCACAACAGAATCTGCATACTCACACAAGTAAAATAAATTAATAAAAAACCAGAATATCTCAAGTCCAAGGTGTTTCATATGCACAATAGCACTAAAATGGCGCATATAAAAATGTCAATTACAGAATGAAAAGCCGCACTCACTTGCTTATCAGACTTCAACTCTAGCCAATTCTGTCATCATGGTCATAAGTCCTGTGCAGCTCAGCAACAAAAATAAGGGTTAGTAGCAATTCTATAGACCCAAAAAAGAAAAAAAAAACAATACATATGAAAAAAAAAAAAAAAAAAAAAGAAAAAATCAGGCATTCGCATAATCATTACTTTTCCAGTTCATATATTAAGACTCAACTAGTTCGAATTATTTACAAATAGTAGATATCGCTTACCACAGAAATTGAGAAAAGTTGTCACAGCCTATTTTTGCATACAACAATAGTCCGATGCAAACCAAATACTCATTAGGAATATGAATCATCAATTCAGATTTGACCTATTTTTACAAGAAAATATCATTTTGCAACATGCGATTACAGCATGAAATGAAGCTTATGATGAAAGCGCTGTTGCGAAAAAGCTAAATGATATTTTCCAGAAGGGAAAAAATAAACTAATAAAATTTCACAGTAATCTTATGCAAAATGAATTAAGCCCAAATTTTATCAAGCTGCATGGATAAAAGATACAAATACATCTTGTAGTTCCAAAATAGAGATGCAAACCCAATTAGATGGAGATAGAATACAGCAACTTTAACCCTTAAAAAATCTACTCCAGAAAACTAAAACTCGTCAAAATTTAATAGCTGCCTCATATGTCTTTGCTCAATAGATCATCCAACATTTGTGGTACAACAGCCAAAGCAACCCTATTGTTAGGTTGCCAATCTATAGAACTTCAATATTTACAAGTAAACACAATAAATAAAGATTTTGAAGAAGCCTAGTGGCAATTTCCTCTGCATTGGCTCAAATCAATCCAGATATATTTTTTCCAATATGTGCAGATTAACCTCATTGTTAGTAATGCTTTCGACCAGGGCCACATCCAAAATGAAACTCAGTTTGACAGAATATCTGTCTCTCATTTCAAAATCAGACTATATATAGTTTTCCCAAATTCAAAAAGCAAGTTGATAACATATTTTAGATTATCTCCATTCCCGACAGTTTCCACATCTCCATTTGGAGCCAGTTGAGATCTCAATAACCTCCTCAACCCAAGGAGAGCAATGAGAATGTATACAGAGCCCACAAATCTCACAGATGAGATCTGGAGAGGGGATATAAAGTTTGCATTTTTGGCATTCAAACTCATCAAAAGCAAATTCCTCTTTCGCTATAATTTCATTCTTCACAGATAAATTATGGCATGGCCTATCAGAGTAAGTGGTTCCATAATCACTGAAGGCGATGGGGACATCTTGATGCTCCATCATATCCCCGGGTATGTCATCCGCAGATGCCAAAAGCTCAGTAAAAGAGAAGTAGGTTTGAGGTTCAAATTCCATGTTCTTTGCCACTTCAAGTTCTTGATCAGGTAAATGCTCTTCTTTGCAGTCATTCTTGAAATCTATGTTGCCACAACCATATATTTCGATGTTATCCCATTCTGATGAGCCAGTAATATTCCATGAAGCACTTGTGGGGTTTGGTGCTGGAATATTCTGCAGGCTTTGAGATGATTCATGCAGTGAAAATCCAATCTGACCTGCATACCAATCATCAAAATTCTCCTGCTTAACCTGAGATTTTATAGACATCTTTTGCTGGTCTTTTAATGTTTCTATGGATACATCAAATTTAAGTTCCATCTCAAGATTTGTCTCGTCAAGTGGCTCAACTTTTTCAATAGAATGGAGGGATGGATCAAATTCTACCACACCAAAATTGTCAGTTTCAGAATTGGATATGGACGTTGATGGAGAGCCAGATTTAGTCACACCAATTTCTGCTGCACTATCATGTTTCAGTTGCTCCTCTAATTTTATGTAGCCGATTTCTGAATAGGGACATTTAGGTGAAGACTTCCTTCGACATTTGCAACACTTGAACCCAACAACTTCAAGGACTTTAGTTTCATCAAGGAGCACAGCATCTGCATGACACCAATCTGCAAAAGGTAGGCAAAAGCACACAAATACAGATATAAAAATCATATATAAATACCTCAATGCAAAGCAAAAAAGATTTTTGAAACAAACAATAACCACAAACATAGAACTTACTTTTGCATGTTCCACAGCACACATACATCAGGTTTGAATTGTATGGCATTTTACATAAACAACAGATTGGACTTTTTGATGAATATGAACCTTCTTTAACTTTCAGTAAAATATTTTCCATCCTGAACTCTTTGCCTCCCTCAGGACCATGCTTCTTCCTCTTCCATACAATACCATGTGTAAGCCATGTTCCCCCTTTTCGTTTAGTTTTGCTTTTCGAGCTAGGAGTATGATTGGAAGACCTTGAATCTGAATTAACTTCCATCTTACTAACTGCAAGTGAGGTGCCCGCCCGGGTATGGGTAATGCCATTCACGAGAGGCACTGCCAGTGGCTGATAGTTTACCGGCAAAGAAGATTTCATACAAGTCCTCTGAGAACTCTGTTGTGTGGGGCCAATAGCAGAATAACATGATTTGCACATTTTAGAAAACACAGGATCATCTTCCTTTTTCGCAACTGAAGCCACTGAACAGTTCAGGTGACAATAATCTGAAATAAAGCAAACAAAAGAGTATGAACATCATCCTTAAATACTCGTCAGACCTAAAAAATAAAAATGAAGTGCATTAGTTCATCAGTAGGTGATTTGATACCTTCGCAAGCCTTACACTTGACAGCATACCTTCAAATATAATAGAAAACAATGTGTCAGAATAAAACAAACCAAAATTTAGTAATCTTATCTTAGAACAAAGATACTAGACAACTGTTTTGTTCTTAAAAACTAAATGATTTAGACACTGCAGAAAAAAGATCATATAACTACCTCAAAAAGACAGCTTTTTGACAAAATGAACACGTTACTGGATTCTCATTTCTGCATGTAAGGTATGTGAAAACATCTCCCCAGTAAGGCTTCAGTGCTCTTCTATACAATTTTGCCATATTGTGCACCGAGGACACAGCAGGAAGTACTTGGCATTCACTAACCTTTTCCTCATACTCTTTTATCAAGTATAAAGGAAGATGACCTTCAGAGAACCACAATTTCTCATTTCCATCCTGAGCTTTTTCAGATTCCAAAACAGTTTTTGTTATGCGTGAAGGAATATGCTTTTGATTTCCAAATTTGAGTGCATACAGTATCTTTTCTTCCACGATCTTTTTATCAGATATAGATGTGTTTCTGAAAATGATGACATCATTTTCAGACCCTTTGATATCAATTGGAACCTGCTCCGGACGAAAAAATTCCTTCCATCGTATATGAGCATCAAGATACCTGACCTGATCACCACTTTTGAAAAAATGAATGAAGTAGCTATAAGGAAAGACAGAAAAGGTGTTTCATAGTGGGAAAGGATGAAACTAACCTGAAGAGCAAGTTGTGATGTACTTTTACTCGACTCTACAGCAGCTCTCCATGCAACCTGCCGACTTCTTCGACGATAAGCAGAGCATTCATGGTATGAGATGCCAGGTATTCTTCTTCTGCCAGCTGCAATAAACAAATGCATGCGCATAATTGAACTATATGTCAAATAAGTGATAATGAGATAACCTAAAAATACTAGTAAAAATCATTTACCCTGCCGAGCTGCTTTCTTAGCAAGTGAACTAGGAATTTTGGCAGTTTGAAATATGGCATTTGAAAGCTCCCCTCCTCGCCACCACTGCAAATAATCACACGTATCATCAGAAGATGCAATCGGAAGTTCCGCTTGCCTTCTGCCTCGTTTTATACCACTTCCACGTTTTTTATTTCCTCCGATTCGGCAAAACCCACTCGATGATTTTGGAATTTCAATTGTATCATCCATAAACTTAGTCCATCCTCCTGAAAAGGCAATCCCACGAATATTCTCTTCAAGCTGCAATAAAATTTAAGACCATTGTCATGCACTTTCATAAATTGCATCAGACTAAGACAAGGTAACATGCAAATTAGTAGATAACATAACTAGGAAAAATCTGGATTAATGAAAAGAAAAGATTAATATAAGTATTTACTCACAAACAAATTAGCAAAATTAACGGGCACACCACAACTTAACACGTTTGAGATGAAAAATAAGTAAAGGGTAGGCTGAGACATCACCCGCAAGTGCTGTGCTATAAGTTAACACAATTGTGATGAAAGGCAAAGGTTAATTTGCCATGTGAAATTAGGGAACTCTGAATGAGTTATAAGAAGAATACATATTATTTGTTTAAAGAACTAAATGTAACGGAGGAACATCCAAACCTAAAGGGTAAAGTTTTAAGTTTCTGTATGTTAAAAAAATAATATTTAAATAGTATGGTGTTCGGCTCAAAGTAAAGTGTTAAAGATATAATTGCTGAGGCTTGTAGAGTTAAAGAAAGGGTGATTGCTATTAAAATAATTATCGGTGAGGAAGGTATGAATGTAGTTATTCTTACGTTCTCAAATTGGATCAAAAAATAATTTTTGAAGAGATGGAAAAGCTAATACAATGTACACTTACTGAAGAAACGATAGTAATTGGAGGTAATCTAAATGCCCATATAAGTACTAATACAATGTATACTCGCTGAAGAAATGATATTCGATGGAGATAAGTTAAACGACCATATAGGTTACAATAGGATGGATGTGAGAAAATTTTGAGAAAGCATTTGTTGGTTAAGAAAAAGAAGACAAAAACACAATGGATGAACCTAATGTTCAATTCATAGTAGCAATGACATTGTAATAGTGAAAGTATGCTTTAAGAAACGAGAAAAAAATTTTGGGTTACTTCCAAATGTGAAGTTAACATATCACAAATAAATTTCTTCTTACAAATGTAATCCTTTAGGTGACTCAAAATCTAATGTGTGGTACGAATTATGATAGCTAGTTCAAATAAGATGGCTGCGGTAGAAGTTTTAGAAGTCAAGATTATAGAAATTTCATTGAATCAATTTGATTTGATGTCATAATGATTTACTATTAAAACAAAATTTTATTGAGAAAATTAAAAGATAATTATAGAAAGAAAAAAAAAACTTCATAACAAGTATGCTTTAAGGGGAAAAAAAAACGTCAAAAATATATCAGCATTATTAAAAATATGTATAATGAAGTATTAATTAGTATTAAAATAGTTGTGGAGTATCATGCAATTGAAAACCTAAAGAGATAAAACTCAATTGGTACCTTTTGTAGTTATAAAATCATAAAATTTTAGCTTGGTTTTTAGTAGCTTCTATGCTTAAAAGTCCTTTAAAATAGACATGTTAGTTTTTTAAGAAATGTTCTATAACAAATTCTTTTGGGGTATTACATTGTACTTGTACATGGCCTATGTAAACAAAATATTACAAAATATTAACAGTTTTAAGTGCATAAAAATAGCACACATCATTGTTGACTTCATTTGTTCGGTCAACCCTTTATCTTGATATATATATATCAAATTGAGTCTCACATGAAATGAATCTTGAGCTAAAGTCTAATTTAATAAAATTAAAATGTAACAAAACAAAAATAAAATAAAACAAAACAAAATAAAACTGAATATAACTAACTTCCACTAAACCATAAAATTGACTTAAAACTCAATCTTACTCAACAAATACCCCAAAATTATCATTCTCTCCAGATTACTTTAGGGCATGATGCTTGTTGACATATATAACTACTATACAAAAAAGTTCAACGATTGTTTTCATTTCAAATTTTAATGCATGAATAATACTCTGGGTATCCTAAAATTAACATTTCTCCTTAGGCCAATCTGGTAATTGAAATTATGTTTTATAAGTTGCATACTATTCATGTGCACATATAAAAAGCATGCAAATAAATTTCAGGGTCATCAGAAATCATTTTTACATAAAATTTTCACTTAGAGTTTAATTCATGAAAAATAGTCTCCTGTGAAAATTTATCAACGAGTCATTATTTCTCAAAACGGACTTTACCATAGCGTCTGTATTGTCGAAATCCTTCAAATGAACCCCTCCATATCCAAATCCGACTTTATTTGAGGGGGAGTTTGTTAAGCCAACAATAATTTTCATAAAAGAATAGTTGCAATAATTCACCTCAAAATGAACTCAAATCAAACTAACTAAAAGCTTTAACTCAAAATCCATCAATTTTCTCTCCTAAAAGAGGCCACACTTTGACCTGAAATATTTTGAGATGGGGCCCACTTTGACCAAAATAAATTGCACATGAATTTCTTGTATTATTCTATATCAAATGATCCTAAATTAAAATTTTTAGTCATAACTATCATAACCACCTTGTAACTATCTAGCCACTTCAACTTGATACATCATGAGCTAGGCATCTCTAAAAAATGAAGTGCACTTGTGTTTTTTATCCTAGCCACCAAAACTACCCAATTTGAAATTCAAATCCCCACTAACACTCTCATTCACCTCTCTCTTGGTCATGAATTCCTCTCCCTCTCATTCTCTTCCTTTGCCTGAAGTTCTCCTCTCTCCTCTCTCCTCTCTCCTCTCTCCTCTCTCCTCTCTCCTCTCTCCTTTCCCCTCTTCTTTCTTCTCCCCTTTTCATCCAAAACCAAGAGCCCTCTCCTCCATTCCCCTCACTTCTCCCCACCCAAACCGAGTCTACTAAAGAAGCAAGGAGACAAATCCAAAAACAAGGAGAAAACACCATCCAAGCAAAACAACTAAATCATCCACAAAGAAGGTATAACTTCTCATCTTATTGATTTCTTTAATAAATTTTGCATGATGTAATCTTTGGAGTGTGAGGTTTTTCTTCTTCTTTCCCCATTTTGGAGTATGGCTGACCCTTACCTTTATAGTCTCCCTATTTTCCCCTCTTTCCTATCCAAACACACACCATTACCCACACTTCTTACCTAACCTGAAATGCTACCCAAACACACACCCTAACCCTACCCGAAACTCCACATACCACTCCCTAACCCAATACACACTCAAAACCTATCAAACTCCACATACCACAACATAACCCAACCCAAGATTCTGCATACCACTCCCTAACCCACCACACACCCAATGCCTATCAAACTCCACATACCATTTCTTACACCTAACCTGCCCAACACCTATCAAACTCCATAACACACTAACCCACTACACACCTGTAACCCCAACCAAACTTGACCCACACCCAAACTCAAAAACCCAAAGCCTAATCCTAACCTATTACCCTTTCCAAAATCCCAAACAAACTTAACCCTAACCCAACCTGAAACCTAACCAAACATAACTTTCATCCTGCCTGAAACCCAATTAAACCCTAACCTGTTAGCCTACATGAAAACTCACAAACTCCATAACCTAATTAAACCCTAGACTACTGAACACCACCTAAGCCTAAAACCGAGCCCCGCCTAACTCTAAAACACCCAAACCCAACCCAAACTATCCCCAACCGAACACCACTTAATCCTAAAACACCCAAACCGAGCACCATCTAACCCTAAAACACCCAACTTCTAACCATCTCGAACAATTCAATCAAGAAGAACTTATACATGTTCATAGATATAGTTTCATGAATGAACATTTTCTTTTTCAGAAACAAGTGTTTATAAGCTCGGCCCTTAAGCACATATGTCTTGGGCAGTTTCATGCATACACCTTTCCTAAATGAGTAAATTCACATTACTAACAATTTTTACATACCAAAATACAACAACAACAACAACAACAACAACAACAAAGCCTTAATCCCACTAAGTGGGGTCGGCTAAATGAATCATTTTTCTCCATTGCGTCCTATTTAGTGTCAAATTTTCATTTAATTCTAATAAATTAAGATCATTTTTTATGCAATAAGCCCAAGTCTTCCTAGGTCTACCTCTGCCTTCCTTAACATAAGTATCATTTCTTACACCTAACCTGCCCAAAACCTATCAAACTCCATAACACACTAACCCACTACAGACCTGTAACCCCAACCAAACTTAACCCACACCCAAACTCAAAAACTCAAAGCCTAATCCTAACCTATTACCCTTTCCAAAATCCCAAACAAACTTAACCCTAAACCAACCTGAAACCTATAACCAATCGTAACTTTCATCCTGCCTGAAACCCAATTAAACCCTAACCTGTTAGCCTATATGAAAACTCACAAACGCCGTAGCCTAATTAAACCCTAGCCTACTGAACACCACCTATGCCTAAAACCGAGCCCCGCCTAACTCTAAGACACCCAAACCCAACCCAAACTATCCCCAACCGAACACCACTTAATCCTAAAACACCCAAACCGAGCACCACCTAACCCTAAAACACCCAACTTGAGCCTAGACCTAACCATCTCGAACAATTCAATCAAGTAGAACTTATACATGTTTATAGATATAGTTTCATGAATGAACATGTTCTTTTTCAAAAACAAGCAGTTTATAAGCTCGGCACTTAAGCACATGTCTTGGGCGGTTTCATGCATACACCTTTCCTAAATGAGTAAATTCACATTACTAACAATTTTTACATACCAAAATACAACAATAACAACAAAGCCTGAATCCCACTAAGTGGGGTCGGCCACATGAATCATTTTTCTCCATTGCGTCCTATTTAGTGTCAAATTCTCATTTAATTTTAATAAACTAAGATCATTTTTTATGCAATAAGCCTAAGTCTTCGAGGCCTACCTCTGCCTTCCTTAACATAAGTAGAATCTAAAACATCTACTCTCCTAATCCGATCATCAGGTGGTCGCGTTTAATGTGACCAAACCATCTAAGGCAGCTCTCTCTAATTTTGTCTGTCACTGGTGCAACACCAACCCTATTATGAATATATTCATTTCGCATTTTGTCTCTAAGTGTAAATCCACTCATCTACCTAATCATTCTCATCTCGACAACACTTAGCATTATGCTTCTCTTTTAAAGGCCAGCATTCAGCGCATAGAGCATTGCAGGTCTCACCACCATCTTATAAAATTTTCCTTTCAGTCTAAGCGGTACTTTTCTATCACACAATAGGTCGAACGCATTCCTCCACTTCAACCAACCAACCTGAATTCTACTATTAACATCACTATCAATATCACCATGGCTTGAACAATAGACCCGAGATATCTAAATTGTTCACACCTTTTAATAACTTGATCACCCAAAATTACACTTTTGTCACTAGAGCTACTATTACTAAAATTACATTCCATGTATTCATTTTTAGTTCTACTCAAACGAAGACTTTTAGACTCCAAAGTAGACCTCCATACTTCAAGTTTTTCCTAGGCAGTTTCCCTCGTCTTATCCACAATGAGGATATCATCAACAAAAAGCATACACCAAGATACATCCTCTTGTAAATGTCCACTAAGATCATCCATAAATAAAGCAAAAAGATATGGGCTTAAAGCTAATCACTGATGTAAACCAACAAAAATAGTAAAATAATTGGTCAATCCTCCTTCAGTTCGAATACATGTAACAGCTCTAGTATACATATCTTTAATGACTTGAATATAAGTCGTATCAACACATTTCTTCTCAAGGACTCTCCCAAAAACATCTCTTGGAACTCTATCGTAAGCTTTTTCTAAATCAATAAAAATCAAATGTAGATCTTCCTTATTATCTCTGAACTTCTCCATCAAACCTCTCAATAAATGTATAGCTTCCACAGTAAACCTACCCGACATAAATCCAAATTGATTATGAGAAATTTTGGTAATATGTCTTAACCTATATTCAATTACCCTCTCCCATAATTTTAAAGTATGACACATCAATTTAATTCCTCTATAATTTGCACTCTTGTGCATCCCCTTTATTCTTATAAATGGGAACCAAAATACTCTTCCTCCACTCCTCAGGCTTCTTTTTAGTTTTTAAAATAATATTAAAAAGTTTAGTAAGCCAAGAAACTCCCAAATCACCTAAACATTTCCACACTTCAATTGGGATATCATCGTGCCCTACGTACTTTCCAGTTTTCTTTAAAGCCTCCTGAACTTCTTTTCTACTGATATGACGATAAAAATGAAACATTTTATTATTATTAACAATATTAAGATCACTAAGGTTAATCATATTTTTAGAATCTTCATTAAAAAGTTTATCAAAATAATTCACCCACATATTCTTGAATATCTTTTTCTAAGAAAAATACTTTTCGATTTTCATCTTTAATACAATTTACCCGAGTTTAATCTTTGTTTTTCTTTTCTCTTTGTTTATATAGTTTATACATATATTTTTCACCCTCCTTAGTATTTAATTTATTATAAAAATCACTAAAAGCAGAATTTTTAGCATCACAAATTATTCTTTTAGACTCCCTACGGGCCGTTTTATATTTTTCTCAGTTCTCCACGCTTTTACATTTAAACCAATTTTTATAACATAACTTCTTATATTTTATATTTTCTTGCACATTATTATTCCACCACCAACTATTTTTATTTATGAAATTTTCTTTTAATTCTCCAAGTACATCTTTTGCCACTTGTTTAATAATATTTTTTTCCCCACATAGCATTTGCTTCTTCATGAACATCTCAAATGTTTAAATCTTGAATTTTACTCATAAAAATAATTTTATTTGTGTCTTTTATGTACTCTCATCTAATTCTACAATGTTGAATCCTAATATTATTTATTTTACAACTTTTCATCTTAAAATCTAAAACTAATAATCGAGCTTGGGTACTTAATTCCTCACTTGGAACGACCTTATAATTCTTACAATCTCGACGACCTCTTCTTCTCATGTTAAAATAATCAATTCGTGTTTTATTAGATTCATTTTTATAGTAATAAGACGTTCATCTCTTTTCTTGAATAAATTATTAGTAATAATCAAATCATATGCTAAAGCAAATCTAATATAACTACCTTCTTCATTAATCACTCTATAATCGTGGTCATCATTAATATTTCTTAAATCTTCTACCACTCTACCGACATGTCCATTTAAATCTCCTCCAATAAAAATTATTTCTTCAAGAGATATCAAGTGTATTAAATCTTATAAGTCATTCCAGAATTTATCTTTAGAGCTTATATCTAGACC
Organism: Papilionanthe hookeriana x Papilionanthe teres; assembly: GCA_022702705.1. Classification (NCBI taxonomy): domain Eukaryota; kingdom Viridiplantae; phylum Streptophyta; class Magnoliopsida; order Asparagales; family Orchidaceae; genus Papilionanthe; species Papilionanthe hookeriana x Papilionanthe teres. The sequence goes on from CM040435.1 coordinate 2,325,656, forward strand.
TACTTGAGAAGCATAAACACTAGATATTAAAAAACTTGGTTTCAATAATAATCTTAAGTGTTATAATTCTATCTCCAACTCTATTAATTTTTACAACATTAACTTTCAAACTCTTATCTACAATTACACCTACACCATTTCTAGCGTGACTCTCAGCAGAATACCATAGCTTAAAACCTAAGCTATCAATCTCCTTAGCTTTTTCTCCAACCCATTTAGTTTCTTGAATACATAAGATATTTATCTTTTTATGAATCATAATATCAACTAATTCCATTAATTTATCATTGATAGTACTTATATTCCAAGATTCTATCCTAATATTAGTATCATGGATTAATTTCTTTACCGGCATCCATCCGTAATGTGGGAACCCTTGCTTATTTGATACTCTACACCCGGAGGTGTAGCAGCCCTTGCACACTTTCCACTGTATTCAGGTCATACAACGTGTCGCTTCCAGGAAACGCCCTAGCACTTATGCAATGATCAAAAGGATTCATGCATGATTTTTTTCGACAAGTTTTACGCTGGCTGTCGACTAACTAACACAACCCTCCACTTTTCATATATGGGCTTGGGACCTACCAAAATACCTTATGAAAAACTTCCTTTTTGTTTCCCAAAATCTTTGAAAATCAAGCATATGAATAAGACTTAAACATGAAAATTGTAAACATGGAATGCTTGAATAAAGCTTAATTTTGAAATGTAAAGATTAACACACTATTTAACTAAGAACGGGAGATCAAACCTAGTAAAGAGAAATAATCTGAAGAGGATAGAAATATAAATGAGAACTTAAACTAGAAAAGATCCTAATTCTCACAAATGACTAACAAACTACGAGAAAACAAGTCAAAACTTAAAAGAACTTTGATTTTCAATGTGACTGACAAATTAGAAATCTAAATAAATCATGAATTAAATATCAATTCCTAAAAATAAATCAAAATTTATCAACTTTATATCATGCAAACTAAATATAGGTAGATCAACCTTGAAACAATAGGCTTGCTAACTTAGACACAAAATCAAAGATCATACAAACCTTTGAGTAGTTCAATCTAGAAGTCTAGGTAGTCTATGAGGTACCCATAGCTATTACTAAGGACTATGACATAAAACAAGCAATTTTACCCCTTTGGATTATGTAAGTGCCCTAGGATGAAGTAACTCATGGTTACTGACTAAGGCGCCTCAAACCACCTAACATGAAGAAGGTCATCATAAGTCATTATTATGGTAACAGTGGAAACCTAACTATATTGTTGCTTAATAGTTTAAGATTTCTAGTACACCCGAGACGATGGAAAGCCATGTGCATATTGATTAAGTGTAATTCCCAAAATTTATGTTAGTCCAGCCATTTATCTATTGAAATTTTAGGTAAATTTTAGGTTTAAAGCTTCACCTCCATCTAGAAATCCATCTAGCCTATCATTCCCTTTTTTAGGGTTAATTATCAAATGAAAACCTCTCGTTTGAAAATTCAAGTCCAAATCTTTAATCTCAAACCTCAAGTCCAAACCTACTCAAAACCCTAAAACCTGTTAAACCGATCATTTCAACTTCCAAACCTTTTCAAAACCCCAAACTCCGTTCAACTAGTCATGTCAACATCCAAAACTTTTCAAATCACTAAACCCATTTCAGCATATCATTTCAACTTCCAAATCATTTCAAAACCCTACACCCTATTCAACATATTATTTCAAACCTTAAAACCTTTTGAAACCCTAAACTCCTTATAATCCAATCCCATACCAAACATCCAATTTTTTTTTCAAACCGTAAACCTTTCATAAACAAAACTATTCAAAATTACTCTAAAACTTTCAAGGCAATCAAAACCCATTCCAAAAGTAAGACAATTTCAAAACCCTTTAAAAACATCAAATATAAACAAAACATTCAAAAAGTTTAAAATTACAAACACATAACTTTCAAAAACATCTTCAAATTTTAAAATATTTTAAAATCTTTTAAAATTATAAAACACTTTAACTACTTCGAAGCATAACCTTTTAAAACTGCAAAACTTCTTCAAAGCTATAACCTAAAATATTTTAAAAATAAATCCTCTGCATAGCTAAAAATAAATTTTAATCAACTTTAGCAAACATTATCAATTTATAAAAAACTTTAATTTAACAAATTTAACGAATTAACAAATCTAAGCCAACTTTAACAACCATTACAAATATTCAATAAATAATAATACACTATAAAAAAACTCAATAACCCTCAAATAAACCTTAACAGCCTATAAATAATTCCAAGCAACCTTCATATCTTAAAATAAACCCTAATAAATCCAATTAAAATAATTCAAAAAAAAAAGAAAAACATTCAAATGAAACCAAATTCAATCAACTCAAATTTTCAATTCGAATGAATCATTCAAGTCAAACCCCTTTTAATCAATAAAAAAACCCAAAAACAAATCAATCAATCCAAATAAAATTTAAAACTCCAATCCCCCAGGTGTGCTTCCTTCCCAGAGTTAGCTAAGTATTCTCTTGGCTCATTCCATGACACGTTGTCACTGGACTTTAAATCTCAATCCTCCAATTCCACTCAAATCTTTTCAAACACAGAGTCTATCAATCTCACAGACATTTATCAAATAATCATGCACAACATAAGACAACACTTTAATTGAGAGTATTTTCATGATCTACAACTTCTGAGATGTAATTAACTACAAGGACTTCCCATATTTTGTAGACCCATAAATCATGGAGATATTTATCATTCGGATGATTAAATCGATTTTAAGGTAATATTTCTATCATTTGGGATAGTATATTATTTTTCGAATGCCGAATCCAATCATTTAGATAGAAAATCTTCCAAGATATACGGTGGATGCATAATAAAAAACCCCACCAATCATTTTCATGATTTGCACGTTCTAAAATAATAAATTAGCATAGCATTCCGAACCATCTAGCTTCACCGACCTCTAATGACCATTTTAGGGCTTCATCACGTCTTCGCATTCAAGCACCGACCTCTAATTATCATGCCTCAAGATCTGCACATGTGGAGTGCCAAGTTTCACACTCATGGAAGGATCGCGCTTCATCGTACCCAACTATAGTGCATGTTCCTAATATAGTCATCCTTCATAGCCTACTTTGTTGGTGCGTTGTCTAGGGCAACAATATTATTAAGTGTTTTGCTTGCCAATTGCTCTTTCTTCTTCAAACTTTTTACATGCCCTCACTTGCAATCAATGTTGCTAGCATCATTATTTTCATCAATTCTATTGAATGGCCTTGATCAACAATCAAATTTTCTCGCTACTCTTGACTCATTCTTCTCCACCCCCAGACCAACTGCTCTTAATATTTCAACTCAACCTTATATGGTCACTTCCATTGTCACCACCTATTTCAGCTCTATGGCCCATATTTTCTAGGAAGCACCTGCTTATATATCATCAATTATTGAGCCTACTATCACACACACTTCTCAATCCTTTGCGGATTTAATTGCCCTTTTTCTAATCATTCTCTTTTAATATTCTATTAGGATTTAATCTCGCCTCAGCATAAGCAATCATATACTTTAATTTTTAATTTTCATAGAAAATGAGACCTTTGAACTTGCAGTTTTGTTCATTTTTGAGTTGCGGGCAAATTTTCTTTTGATTTTATTTATCAACGACAAATGACAAACCATAGCACAAAGATCTCTACGGAGTCAAGGTCAATGAGGCATGCGGCAACACATGTTATTTAAACACAGCACATAATATTAAAAAAAAAAAACTATAAAGAAATATATATAAATATAAAAGATGTTTAAATTGAAGATAAAATAATATGATAATAAAAAAATAATATTTAAATTCATGTGCTCAACACCATACAACAACAACAAAGCCTTAATCCCGCTAAGTGGGGTCGGCTACATGAATCCTTTTTCTCCATTGCATCCTATTTAGTGTCAAATTTTCGTTTAATTCTAATAAATTAAGATCATTTTTTATGCAATAAGCCCAAGTTTTCCTAGGTCCGCCTCTCGCCTTTCTTAACATAAGTTGTATTTAAACCATCTACTCTCCTAATCGGATCATCGAGTGGTTGACGTTTAATGTGACCAAACCATCTAAGGCGACTCTCTCTAATTTTATCCGTCACTGGTGCAACTCTAACCCTATTACGGATATATTCATTTCGCATTTTGTCTCTAAGTGTAAAACCACTCATCCACCTAATCATTCTCATCTCGGCAACACTTAACATTATGTTTCTCTTTTAAAGGCCAGCATTCAAGCACCATAGAGCATTGAAGGTCTCACCACCATCTTATATAATTTTCCTTTCAGCCTAAGCGGTACTTTTCTATCACACAAAAGGCCGGACGCATTCCTCCACTTCAACCAACCAACTCCGAATTCTACTATTAACATCCCCATCAATATCACCATCGCTTTGAACAATGGACCCGAGATATCTAAATCGTTCACACCTTTTAATAATTTGATCACCCAAAGTTACACTTCTGTCACTAGACCTACTATTACTAAAATTACATTCCATGTATTCAGTTTTAGTTCTACTCAAACGAAGACCTTTATTTCAAAATATTATAATTTCTTTTCAAAAGTCTAATATATTCATAAAAAATTGACCTGGTCATCGAACAAATCTTTATCATCATAAGTCAATGAGACCTTATTTCCTTCATCACCATCACTTATCTCCTAGAAAAAAATCTTCCTCTTTAACCTGATCACGTAAAAGAGCTCACAAGCAAGTAGACATGATTGGTTCATCATTATATCATGTGAGGGAACCATTGGTTGTCTTGGTTGTGTGTGTGTGTGTGTGTGTGGGGGGGGGGGGTGCGTGTGCGTGTGCGTGTCTGTGCGTGTCTATTAATTTTATGAAATTTACATATATTACAAACAGTTTTTATGTATTGAAATGTTGAACTTCTAAAATTTAATATTTACATAAATTACATTTTGTGTCGTAATCACATCAAAACAAATGCATTAAAATGTATATTTCACTATAAAAAAATTAGTATTAGTGGTTTTTTTAGATGTGATGTTAGAAATTGGAAAATTACACTAGTAAATATTAAAATTTAGGTGTTGGACATTTAAATACGAAAGAATTTTATTATATGTAGCTAAATTCCACCTTATTTCTTCAACAAAAACAACAACAACAGGTCTTTACCCCATTAACCGGAATCCTTTTCCTCCATTATGTTCTATTGAGTGTTGTAGTTTTATTTTATTCTAATAAACTAAGATCATTTTTTATACAAGCCCAAGTTTTTTTTAGGTCTATCTCTACCTATCTTAACATAAGTCAAATCTAAAACATCTACTCGCCTGACTGGATCATCAAATGGTCGACATTTAACATAACCAAACCATCTAGGACCACTCTCTCTAATTTTGTCTACCACTAGAGCTACATCAACCTTTTCACGGATACATTCATTTCGCATTTTGTCTAAGTGTCAAGACACTCCTCCACCTCAACAACACTTTAATTTAGTTTTATGCTTCTCTTTTATAAAGCATGGCACGTCTCACCACCATCTTACGAAATTATCCTTCAAGTCTATGCAGTAATTTTCTATCACATAATAGGCATGATGCATTCCTTCACTTCAACCATCCAACTTGAATTCTATTAATAATACCCCCACTATATCACAATCACTTTGAACAAAAAACCCAAGATATCTAAAACGTTCAGCACTTTAAATGATTTGATCACGATTATTACAACATTGCCGCTAGAACTACTACTACTGAGGTTATATTCCACGTAATCAATTTATGTCTACTCAAATGAAGGCCTTTAGATTCTAATGTAGACCTCCATAATTCGAGTATTTCCTAAATTTTTTCTTAGTCTTATCCACAAGAAGGGTATCATTAGTGAAAAGCAAACACCAAGGTACATCCCAATTAAGTACATGACATTTAATGCTTTATTCTTCATATTAAATCTTAAAAAATTAATTTAACAAGTGTCATGGGGGCAATGCTCCATACATAATTGCTCATGCACAACTCAAATATCAAACCCCATTTAAGTACATTGTGTAGTGCGCCAGTACGTCATTGACGTATGCTCTGGACCATCCTAATCTGAAGATTATTCACAAATTTGTATCAAGCTTATAGTTGGTTGGTGCTCCACAGCACCACCATCGAAGTTAATAGCCTTCATCATATCACTACAAGACTCTTCAGAAACAAAGAACACTAGACTCTTCTCTCGACAATCTTACAATGTTAGCAACTATCCGATGCAATGCTAAAACGGTCACCCCACTTTGACTTTTTACTGAGCTACCAATCACTCACATTTGGATTGCTTTTTATAGGCTTTGATTACGTTATTTTAAACAATTTATTTATACTCATTATGTTCTACTCTCAATAAACATTAAAAAGTGCAAGCTGCTATGGTTTGTTCTCTAATCACTTATGGTCAGAGTTTTTATTGAATTGGTTGTTAGTATTCCTTATGAAAAGATGATATAGATTGGTTCCTCGTCTTTTGGTTATTGATATAAGGTAGAATTTAAAGGCATTTCTTCTTATTTGTTTTCTTACAGATTATTTGGGTACAACTACTCTAAATGTCATAACACCCATTTGGAATTGAGAAAATGGAACTTTCAGTCACAAAAGGTCCAAATCCTTAATCATGATGCTAATTGCTACACCTACATCAAAGTAGATCTGCACAGAAAAGATGGAACTAATTTTAGACCTTCCTTAAGAAGCAAAGCTTTTTGTTCCTGCAGCCATTAGATAGGTGAATATGATCATATTATATGTAAGCATTATTAGCATTAATCTTGTTCTTCTTACTTTAGGGCTTGTTTGTTTCCGAATTTCTTCCACGGCGTGGGGCATCACAGAGGCTTCGTCCAAAGTATTGTCATTTGGTTGCAGCGGCGCGGTGAAAACCCCTTGAAAGCGGACGGAAAGCGGGCCGCGGCAAGATCCCCACGGCCCCGCTTTCGCCCACGGGTTTATCTCATCCTTACCCCGCGGCAATATCCCTCTTCCTTCTCTGCCCTAACCCTGCCCCCGCTGCTTATCTCAGGTATTTGAGGCATTTTCTTCTTTCCTAGCCACGCGAATCGACAAATCTCAGGTAAACCTGAGGCATTTTCTTACTACATGCGGATGTTAGGGCATTTTCTTACTAATGCTGATGTTAGGGCATTTTCTTCTTCCCTCCATGCTTGTTTACGGGCTTCGTTCACCTCCCCTTCCCGTTTCTGCTAGTTGCTTCCTTATGTGGATTAACACATATTTTACGGTTTTACATTAAGAATGTTTGGCTTTGTCATGAGTATCTAGATTTGGGATTGTTATTCCTAGCTATATGCTTCTTACATTAAGCTTATGCTTCTTACAATGGCTATATGCTTGTTGAGATGGAAATGGAATGCAGTTCCTAGCTAATGAGGTATTTTATTTTGTGATATATGAGCCATGTTCCATCTGAGTTTTCACCAAATCAATGGAAGTAGGAACACTGTATGCATCTTTTGTGATATACTTGTTTACTGTTTTCACCAAAGCAACGGAAGTCATGCTTATTTTGTATTTTGAAATATCTTCCATTCTAATTTTTATGCATTAATGAAGAAAATGAGTTTCATGGCATGCTTTGCATAGGTTCTTATAATTGAATAATCATTAACTTGTTTGAGATGGCTTTTGCTTAGTTGTTGGTTAGATTGGCATGATTTGTGTTCTTCAAAAAGGAAGTTGCATATTCAAATTTGAGTGAGGGAACCCAGTATGTTGCCCCCTCTCTTTTCTCCCACATTTTACCTGCAAGACTATACCCAAAATGTTTCAAAATTTCAAGTAAGATAAGGTGTAAAAGAAGTAGTTGATAAGATGTTTTAAATGATTATTTGGCTTTTCTTTTAGTTTGCTGTTTGGGGTCATTTGGCTTCTTCTTTTAGCTTTGCTGCTGAAACTTTAGGCTTTTTTTGTTTTAATTTCTTGAGGTTTGAGTGACTCATTTTGATGCTTAAGCTTCTTTCATGAGAAGTCTGATTCAGGCATGTTGGGTTATTGTAATGAATCAGTTCCTATCTATTGAGCTTCATATCAGAAAGTTGGGTTTCATTTTTGTTGCTTGTGCTATTAGTGGTTATCATGCTTCATCACCATCTCATCCTACGACAATAGAGTAGCTTGGATGGCCCCTATGTCTGGCGGCAACTACTACTTCTATTCTCCTGATGGAGAATTGGTGGTTGGCTCCTCCCGTTGATTGGGAGCTTTCCCTTTGCTTTATATATGCTGGATTTGGTTTATGGAAACTTTGGGAGCTTTCCCTATGCTTTACACATGCCTGCAACTTTTTCTGTGCATTTTTGGATTTGATTGGAGCCCTCCTTCTTGGATTTGAACCACTGCAGCTTTGCTTCTTCTGCTGGGCTGGCTTGGAAGTCTCGGCAAGTCTTTAAACAACTTGGATTTGTATGGGTCTTTAAACAACTTGGAAGTTTGGAGAATGTTTTTTCTTGGAATTTTATGCAGTCTTATTGTAAATTTAAGTTATATTTATAGTTTTGGTTAAATATAAGTTATATTTATAGAAATTTATGTTTTGGAGAAGGTGTTTTGCAGTTCGGGTTCTTGTGAGGTTTTTTGTGCTATGATTGTGTGACTATCATTTCATGTACAGCTAGTCTAATTATCTTTGCAAAATCTGGAGAGATTTGGGGTTTATTTGCAAAACCTGAGAGCTTTGCATGGTTTCTTTGTAAAATCTGGAAAGTGCTTGAGGGTTCATTTGCAAGATCTGGAAAGGTTTTGGTGGTTTATTTGTAAGAATTTGGCCTACCTCTCTTTCTTTACTTTGCTTGTTTGGTGAAGTTTTCTTTATTGCAGTGAAACTTGTTTGTTATGCTTAATTTAATTGTGCATACTGGTGAAGTCTTGTCTATTGCAGTGAGTGTTAAAAGTGAAATGCATGAACTGATTTGGCTCCCAGCTATGACTCTCGGTTCGCCACTTATAATGGCTCGGGTTCCCTGCTATGGATCTCGGTTTAACCCTTATAGTGGTGTTCTATATGTAAATATTTTCAATGAAATTATGCAAGTCCTCACAAAATATGTACATAAAGGACTTTGTGATATGTTAGAAAAAGTCATGTATGAATGAAAGCCTTGTACCTACCTCTTTAATCCTTTAATAAAATTTTCATCTTTCTTTCCCGTGGATGTAGGTCATATTGACCGAACCACGTTAAATAAAATGTGTCATTTTATATTTTTGCAAATTTTTGTTAATTTTATGTTTCAATTAGATGTGATGAACGTTTATAATCTGTTTCAAATGTTAGATGTTTTTTAAATTTGAACGTATTTCATTTTTATATGTGCTTTAAACTAAGATAACATGACTCAAAGAAGGGAAGAAAATCGGTCCATTCTACAAAATGTGAAAACGACATAAAATATCTTTTTGTGATCTATGCATAAAAGAGATAGAGTTGGGAAATAGACCGTCAACATTTCTCAATAAAGAAGATTGGGAAAACATTGTTAAGCATTTTAAAGAAGCAACTGGGAGGACGTATGATAAGACACAGCTGAAAAATAAATAGGATCAACTCAAAAAGGATTGAAAGATTTGGAAAGATTTAAAACTTGGGCGTACAGGTCTCAGTTGGAATCCTGTTAAGCGCACCATAGATGTATCTGAGGAGTGGTAGGCACAACGTCTTGCGGTTAGTATATACATTCATTTCTTACAATTTCAAATGCTTTTACAATTTTTGCTTAATTTTAAATGATTTAATTTTGTCTCATGTTGTTTCTGCTGCTAGGAAATTTAAACTGAGTGGAATTGAACCCGAACTTGATGAGAAGATGGATCGGATGTTTCAGGGTATCGTAGCCACTGGCAAGTATGCATGTGCACCCAGCGAAGTTGGATTTGGTGAGACCTGGGAGAATGTGGTACATCGGGCTTATCGGAGGATTCTCCGTCATCGCTCACACCTGGACATACCGAGCTTCGATCAACGAATCAATCAAAGCGCCTCGCTTTGAAGGTAGAAGAAAAGTGGAGCTGCCTCATACAGGGCTCAACTCTCTTACTTGGTCGAATCTTCAAATGATGCACCGCATCAAGTGCAGAAATCCTCGGTGAACGAGGTGGTTTCAATTTTGGAGGAGGATGAAGACATAGCAGATGATGATGATCTGTACTACTTCGTAGTTGGCTGCTACAGGATTCGGTACACAGGGATTTCTTCATGGCAATATATAAGAAACGTAGGGTGAAGTACATACGACATTTTTATTACAGGAGAAACATGTGACTTGGGTCCACTTAGGTCCAATTTGTATTTTAATTTCCACATTTGGACAACTACTTATTTGTACTGAACGTATGGTTGGCTGTATGTTCCTTTGAATGATATATTTTGATCATAACACAATTTTGTTTCGTCTCTTTCATATTGTTCTGAGAAGTGTTTCAATTATGCATATGAATTGCCTAGTGATTTGATTTTTTTTTTTTATTAAATACACAGTAAGCTCTAGTATGGATCTAGAGGAACGTCGTCTTAGGAGGAGAAACGCAGCAAGAAACTTGACAATTGAGTACTACAACACCTACATTGAACGTCCTCGATGTTACACATCAGCACACATTGGAGAAAAATGGGTTGTGAAAATGTTAGAAGGACATCCAACCAAATTCCACAATATGTTTAGAATGAGTCGTGAGGTGTTTAAAGATCTTTTAGTGGAGCTTGTTGACTCTCATGGATCGCACGGTCCGTGATGACAACAAATCGGGAGAGTATTAGCAATCACTATCTACATACTTTCACGGAACGAGTCGATGCGTTCAATGATTTGAACTGTTTCAACGATTCTTCGAAACAATTAGTAGGTATTTCACATTAGGCTTGAAAGCTCTAGTAAGCTCAGTAAAGATGTTATCAAGCCACTGGATCCAACATTCACACAAATACCAAGAGAGATTCGTAACGATCCTCGTTACATGTCATTCTTTAAGGTATTCATCTAATATTCATTGTAAATTTTAAGTCTACATACAACTAAACACATATATTGTGTGACTAAACATTGTTAGGATTGTATCGGAGCAATTGATGGAACACATGTCGATGCACGCGTTTCGAACAACGAAAAGTCGCATTTATCTATCGAAGTGGAATACCAACACAAAAATGTCATGACAAGATGCGACTTTAACACGTGTTTTACATTCGTCATGCCCAGTTGGGAGAGTACAGACATAATGACAGTGATATTTAAAAGTGCAACAATAAATGAACAATACTGTTTTCCGCATCCACTAAACGGTATGTGTATTTTAACTGCTACTTCAATTATGTGATCTTGATACATCAAACATTACTTTCAAATTTGAAACAAGAAAATATTACTCGAGTGACGCCTAGGTTATCCGTCATGAACGATGTTATATGAAACAATTCCTGGATACAAGATATCATATACCGGATTTTGAAAGTGCAAGAATGTGACACGAACTCTGAAGGAGGTTTTCAACAAACCGGCATTCTTCCCTAAGAGGCGCGATCTGGATGACATTTCGTTGTTTGGAATAAAAATGGGTTATATTGCGAGACATGTCATCTTATTCCTTTTCTAAACAGGTGCAGATCGTTATAGCAACGATGACGCTGCATAATTATATTAGGCGTCATCCATCACGATTTGATATCGATTTCTGCAATGCAAAAATGAATGAACACAAAGCGGATGCACGTCGATCAGAAAACAAAATAGGTTCTTCGACGTTAATAGATGATAGCGAGCAACTTAACATTTGCACTAAGGATGGCGAAGGTGCTGAAGAAATGACAGCTTTGAGAAGAAATAACAAATGCATTGGTTAATATGGCATAGACTTGTATTTCATTATGGAGATTTTTTGAGTATTTCTATTTTGACTGTATAAGTGATTTCTCATTTGAGTACTTATCAAAATCTATTTCATATAGCAGATGTTCTACCTTTTGAATTAATTACGCCATCAATCACTACATCATTTGATCTATACCCCATATGCTATGAAGGCTCGTCTTCTTCATCACATGTTTTCTCTACTTTTCATTTAAGATATAGCCTTATCCACATCATGTGATGAAATGAAGACTTTTATTTTACAATTTTCCTCGCAATATAACTCATTTAATAATTTTACCCAATGTTGATGAAAAACTTATTAAATTAAAGTTAGTGGCAATTACATAGACACCACCTGAACTTGCTATGTACAAATCAACCACCTTCTTTCATTTATATTCTTTATTATTTTATCAAATTCTCGATAATTTGATTATGACACGTGTAAATATATCAATTTGATAGTCAAAATAAAGATCATATGAATAATTTATTTGTATATATCAATATTTTGGATGATTCGTATCATGCAAAATTATATCAACTCTTCTCGCTCAAGTTCAAAGCTAGTTGCATGACAACAGGATTTTTTAACAGTTTTACTAAACAAGGGCAACTTGGTCATTTCTCCCGAAATATTGCCTACATAATGTTTCAACAATTCGTAACTAAACAGACAATCAGCTTCCTCATAGCTCGTTTCCGCAATAAACTTTCCTATGAAGATACCAGAATCGTAAAGTTCGAGAAGCTCGCAATTGCGCTAAATGGCTCTTAGTAGACCCTAATCTTCTTCCTAGAAATGATTCACAATAGTCTTATGATATAGATAGGAGCAATAAAGTTAACATTGGTGAATAAACAGTTTTAAATTTTACCTATCAGATGGAACATGAATGAGAAAAAATTATCGCTACTCCCAAATATTCACCAAATTTCAAGCAAAACATTACAAATAAAAAGCTTATGTAGTTTTCCTTATATTCTAAAATATTCTTCAACCATGATTATCATATATTATTTTTAATTTTGCTTTATATATTATTTTCTTTTCCTTATGAAAATTAGTTTTAATTGTGTATATGAAAAATATGTCAGAGTGAATCTTAACGCAATCGGACGGTTCTTAGCAAGGAACGATCGATCAGACGCTTTATTGACGACCAAAGCATTGGATGCTAACGGAGAAGGCATTGAGGTCGAACAATCGGAAGAATGAGGCAAAGAATTTCATATAAAACAGCGATCGATTCCAAAGCTAACTGACGAGTTACTCAATCACGGACCATGTGTCAATGGAGTTAAGGCGTAGCAAGCAATTGGCTGACTTCTCATCGACCGAATATAATTGTCAGTCTTATTATACTCTAATGTTCTTGTAATTACTAAAAGACCCCCTCTCAAACATAATAATGAGAGAGCTGACTTGTAATTTTATAATAAATGTGGCATATTCCTATAAATAAGGAGTCCATGTCATGAATAAGGGCTAGACTCTTTTACTGTTTCCGACTGTGCATTCTCTCTCTCTCTCTCTCTAACCACTTCCTAGCATAATGTTCTATTTCTTGAGTGTGTTTCTCGGACATTTTTGGAGTCAAAAATTGCATCCTTTAGTACGACTATCATTTTTAGATTACAAAATTAAGTTTTTCATGGAAAAATAATATATAAGGTCGCCATTTGTTGACCTTGCTCTAATTTGTTGCATCATTATACACCTAACAACAATTGGCTTTTGCATATCTAGGGAACCAAGCAATAGTTTTATTGTTGATTTTCACAAGTATTTTTGATATTATAAAGTGATTATGTTTATGTCTGCATTTCGAATCAACCCATCTAATTATATTTATCATACATTTGTTTGATTTGTTTTGCACATAAGGTAGATTAAATTTCATTTGATCATCACTTGATGCACTTAGGGCAAATGGGCAAACAATTTATAAAATAATAGGTTAATCTTAGATAACATGAAGAGATTATTAAATAACTCTAGTCTAATTATGGATCATCAAGTCTAAGCACTATGAAACCAACACAAAGCTCAGAGATTTTCGTAAAGGTCCCTCTTGGGGTAGTCTTCCAAATCAACCTAATCATAAGAAATTTAAATCAACTTAAGGCACAACCCTAGGAATCTAAACCAAACAATAAGCTATTAAAAGAACTAGTTGTTGTGGCATTTTATGTCAAGATACACCACAACAAGGAATATGAAAAAAGATGACTCAAAGTATTAAAGTTTACTAGCTTCATTACATCGGTAATCACCGTATGACTCTTAACAATCCTAAAGATCATATAACATGTCATAATCTCTTTGATAAGAGGATTAGATAAAAGTACTCACGACCACTACCAATTAGAACTAAATCGAACATTCAAAATATAAATAACAATGCACGCCTTGGAGACGGTGATCATGAACTATCAAAGAAAATTAAGATACAAGCATTTATTTTCAAAAAAAAAAAACAAGATCTAAATGCCTTTTTAGACTATGACTTATTTAACTGCTAGGGAGCTGTCATTGTTATGGTCAAGCTAGTAAATTGAATTAAAAAAAAAACGATGTTGACAAGGAGTAGAAATTGAATTAGATTGTGGACGTGGACTACCAATTATCTCCTCTAAATGAAAAATCCATTACGCCAAAAACATCTACAAGTTGTTATAAAAGAAAAACTAGCTTAGCAATATGATTAAACTCAAACAAGAGAGTCAATAAGTTGTTGCATGTCTAAATAAATTTAAGAGGTTCATTATTAGTCCTCATTATTAGTCGTACTCCTCACAAAGAATCGCATATAATTATCTTAAGACTTACTAATGGATAAGGTACCAAACTACACAAAGACATCATGTAATGCACTCCTAAAGTCATTAAATGATAAATCATAAAGCCCTAAATTTTAAGCATTAATATTGCTATCCTATTTTTAGGAATGTTGGTAATCACCGGTCGCTACAAATGGGGTATCCTCTAGCTAATAATAATTCTTCAAATCATTTATTTATCAAGCACACAATCAATACCCCAACTAAATCCAAGATTAATTCCACTGAAAGACACCATCCCGAATGCACAATAAACAATAAAATGATTCTTGCTTCAAATGTCATCACAAAAGTCCTAGATTTCACCGGTGCACTCAAAAGGAACTTCTAGTTGATTTATCCACATTAGATGATGAAAATATTAAGAACGCAAGAGATAATGAACCATCATTAAGGAAAAAATTTTATGCTAGGAAAAATATTGGTGTGTATCAAATTCATTTTATATTGTCATCATGGTTCAAATTCACGTCATCATCAGCAACATCATTAATTGCAAAACTACATTCATTTTCTTTGAGTCCAATTGAATATTTTGAATCCAATACACTTTAGACTCTTTGAAAGCAATATTTGGTAAATTTATGCAAGTGGATGTTGCTACTACACATCTTCCTAAGCCATATGTGGCCAAAGTTCTGGTGGAATTAGACATTAACAGATATTACTAAAAAAAGTAGAATTTGCAAGCATCTCCCAAAATTCTCTTTCTACAAAATTTTGAGCACAATCGCTCTAAATATTTCAAGGTTCATCCAAATCTACGGTCTTCAAATGATAAAGCTCGAGAAATACATTCAAATGTTTAGATCCTTCCTTCTCCCAAAATGATTATTTATTCATCAGTATATGTTTGTACTCAAAAGTTAGAACCAATAGACTTTCCTTTGGATTTTAATCCAACTGGGCTTTCCTGTACTAGCCCGATAGAACAGGTCTAATATTATTTACAAGCAATATCATATATATCGATTATCATAGTTTTTAAGTTCCTCATCTTTATCCTATTTTCAAAAAATATCAGCGATCGACATCGATAATAAACCTTGAGATGAAAATGCTTAGGTGGATGAGTGGCTTTATACTTAGAGACAAAATTAGAAATGAATATATCTGTGATAGGGTTGGTGTAGCTCCTACGACAGACAAAATTAGAAAGAGTCGTCTTAGATGGTTTGATCACATCAAAAGTCAACCATCTGATGATCTAATTAAGAGAGTAGATGTTTAGACTTGACTTATATTAAGAAAGGCAGAGGTAGACGTAGAAAGACTTGGACATATGTCGTATAAAAAATGATCTTAATTTATTACAATTACATGAAAATATGGCACTCAATAGGACGCAATGGAGAAATACAATTATGTAGCCGACTTCACTTAGTGGGATAAAGGCTTGTTGTTGTTGTTGTTGCTGCTGTTGATCATCATTAATAATAACTTTATGATTCAAATGGGAGCAGTTGAAGTAATAAAGTCCAAGTGGATAAAGGTTTTAAATTATTTTTATCGTACGACGCAATAATCTATCATCACTCATGTTTTCAACTGGCTTCAATCAAGGCAGCCCAAAAGAATGGTTTTCCTATTTTGATGAATCCTTAGGCATCTTGTTATCTTTATTTTTTGTCATGTATTTTCCTTTCTATTTGAAAACTCTTGGAAATTGCCTTTTTTATCATTTTCTATAGATAAAATTGTGTTTTACAACAATTATTTAGAAGTTTTCATGCTTTAGCGCAGAGCAATTTAACAATTTTTGTTAACGCACTTATCAATGGAGGGGACTAAGAACTTAAGACATTAAACATTTTGTATGATGCTAAGGGTATAGAAGCACCAAAACTCATATCATGATGTCTACATAATTCAATGATAGAAATGGAAACCAATAATAGAAAATATGCATTAGAAAATGAGAATATACAGAAAGGAAAATAAAGAAATGCCATTGTATGAAATAATCAACAAGAAAAACATACTTGAAGTATTAGTGACTTCAAGGAACTGCAACTACTGGCTTCTCTAACTTGCATACGCCATTGATTGCTCCGTTCATCTAAAAATGGGCCAACCATTAACCCTCGTAAACTTTCCTCCATGATCAACAATTGGGCAGCAATGACTGGTAGATGACTTTCATGGTGCTTGCTTGCACGAAGGTTACCATTTCTAGTAGGTCCTTTAATGGCATTTGATGCAGCTAAATTTAACAAGCATCCCTTCTTGTTAGTGGTTGGGCCTTTACAAGCTATGCACCAACCACATCTTTCCCTAGGAACATCCATCAGCTTCTTCTCAGCACATGGCCACAAAAAGTTCATAACAGCTACAGAAAATGCTTTCATTTGCACTGCAATGCTTGCAGCTACGAATTTCCTCTGGTTGGAGGAACCATTTACACCAGCAGCAACTTTACTGTCATTCATTAAGAGAACAGCCAAAGTAGCTGCAGCAGATGCAGCTATGTCACCTTGAATATACTGATTTATATATGACATAGGCTTGAAAGAAACAGGAGCAGCTGAGGCTCTCTCATTTGAATTTTTATGTGTGACATCATACACATTCAAGAGATGTCTGCTTTCATAACACGTTCCAGCTGAACCGTTCCTAGTTGAATAAATAGAACTATATGCATCTTCCTTGCAAATATCACTCCCATTTCCTGAACTAAAAGCAAAATTGCTGAATATATTTGATTTTTCAGTAGGCATTGCATGGTTTGAGTAAGACAGATCTGTCACTACAGAACCAAAGCCAGGCTTCTCCCTTCTCTCAATTGGTTTGGAGATGACAACTTTCGGATGTGTATGAAGAACAGTTCCGTTTGTGGGATTTTCATTATTTGAGAAAACCAAGATCTCATCAGGAGTTGTAGGTAACTTATTGACACATGCATCATCACTTTCCATGAGAGTTATTTGTGCACCTGAAATATCAACCTGACCTATGACAGAAGGAGAAGTTGGATCATCAGTTCCACCATCCTTGGCAACACTATGCTTCAATTTTTGTGCCATTATATTGCTCACACTATTTTCTCCTGAATTATTCAAAATGTTGATCGTGCTTGGTAAAGTGTTTGCAACAGCATCATCTTTGTTAGCCAGAGTATCCCCCGCATAATCTACACTTTCAGCACTTAAAAACCCCATTGGAATCTCAAAATATTCAGCTATGCCTGTGCTGATATCAGCATAATCTAAGGCATTTTCTTGAGTTGTAGAAATTACACTTAAAACCTTTAGGATGTCATCCTGGTTATAATATCTAGAAAATGAATCTTCATTCAATGATGTGCCAAGTCTGCCCAGTCAAAAGCAGCAAATAAACATAAAGAGATTTAGATTGTGATAGGAAACAAGTTCTAGATAAACATAGAATTAAAACTCCGAATAATATAACATCAATCTCTTATAGGTTAATGGGTATTAAGCAATCAAAGACTGATAATAAGGAAAATAAATAAATAGATTTTCAATAATCCATAATTATACATGATCATCAGCCTCCTCCCAATTATTTTAGATTGGCTTTAAAAATCTTCTTCTGTTTACTCAAAAGGGTGTTGGATAATGTGTTTACTCTATATTGTGCACGTTTTTTTTTTGAATCATTTCTAGCCATGTTGCCTTTGGTCAACTACTTTTCCCTTATTTTCCATCCATATTAATATCATGAAACTATTTTATTTATGTATCTATTATTCTTCATAGTACATTAAACGTTCAAGACTTTTACATATCATCTTATCCTTCACTAACAACTCACAAATATAATCTTTTTTCACTCTAGCCTTCCAAGTTTTACCCTTTATACAAATTAAGTTTAAAATCTCTAAGGGAATGGCATGCAGGAAAAAGCACAAATGTTCAAATGATAATATCAACTAAAATAGCATCAATCTTACGGGTGATAGGAAGACAAAATAAAATAAAAAATCCAAATTAACCACCAATTTGATTTCAACAAAACACTGAACCTTAGCGGTTAAACATCATGTATCTCCATTCCTCCTGGATTTCCCTTCATATAATTTAAAACAAGGAAGCCATAAACCGAAGGAATCCTACCCTGCCAACATACCTATTTCTCGTGAACTTCCATCTAGAGTTGTCATCATGTCACCTCAAACAAGTCCCAACAAAAGGTACTGCTTGATGTTGTTTAGATTCACCTATTTGAAGTACATCACATCCATTTTTTTCTCTCAAAATATGAATAAAATGATAAAAAATTATAAGGTTTTAAAGTATCAAACTCCCGCAATTAGAGCAAAGAAGTGTGCTTCAAAAAAAAGTGAAGAAATGAAGTACAGTTATAATGAAGGGAAACCTTGCTCGCTATAATTAAAGCTCAAGGCCCTGGTTGGCAAACAGAAGGTTTGATACTAGAAAAATAATAAGGGCAAAAAAATTGTATCAAGTGGGCTTTTCAAGCTGTTCAAGCCCCTCTTTAGGCCCTCTTAAGCTAACCATAGACTTGGGCTAACCCAGATTTATGATGGATGGGCATTCATTTGGGTACACATTAATAACATGTAGCACCATTTAAAATATAACATACTTCTCCAATAAAATTAAGTAAAAACATGCTTGGACTTTTAATCTAATCAAAATCAACATAACCCTATTTGATTCCACATGTCAAGTGAGAGGGATGTACTCAAAAGTCATTTTGAATTACTTTTAAGCTTAAAATTTCTAAATGAAACATTCATAAGCATACTTAAACATAATTTTATTTATGCAATTTAATTCATAATATAAGAGCAAATGATGTATCAACAAAATAAACCATGTCCAAAATATAATTTTTAGTTCAATTTCAAGCCTCTTGGGGGGGACCAATAGTGTTGCATTGATGCTTTAAATAGAAAATTGGGCTCGTGGGCTACCCCTTAGACTTTTGAAGTTTAGCATATTTAATCTCATTATAATTAATGATTTACCCATTAAAGCATTGAAAGTGCAGGACTCATGTGGTTAGTAAAGCCCACTTGATAGCCTAACTAAAAGGTGATCTTTCTCTGCTAAAAGTTTCAAGGCTGCTAGAAAAATCCCCTTCAAACCACCTAACTTCATGTTAAACAGCAAGCTAATGTAAAGCACAGAAACATAAAGGGCTATGTAAGTTGCTGAGTTTAGAACTTCATCAATAAGGTCAAAACATAGACGGCATTCTATGATAGAGTTATAGTTCTAGATATTTACGCAAATTGAAAGATAGTTTTTTCAGAGAACACATAAGTAATATTAATTTTTTTTGCCCTGAAAATCATTGGACGACAAAAGAAAAGGGCTTTGGAACACCTATGCTGAAAGAATGAAGGGAAAAGAATTAACCTTGCTCAAGAGAGTGAGAAGGAAGTGGAAGCAAATAAAAATTAAAAAAAAAAACATGATAGCTAATCTAGCAATTAATACACCAAGAAGACAAAAAACAAAAACAGGCACATATGGACATTCACCTCAAAGTGTTTATCAAACAAATCCTTAGTTGGCATAAAATAACATCGAGGAAAGAAATTTAAGGACCAGAATGCTCATTAAGAGGCCAAAGCCTTCAACATAGGCCATGAGAAGAGGTTTGCTCTCATCAAAGCATTTACCAAATGAATCTATAGTTCTACTAAAACATCACAAACGAACACAAATGAAACTATATGATGCAGAAGTCTTACACAAGCAAGTAATTGCAAGTCCCCACAAACATGCGACCATATGAATCAGTGCCAAATACCTCTGCTCCTCTTGCTCCCTTTCCTATCCGAGAAGAAGTGGCCCCAAGCTTGTTAATACTGCATTCTGGACAAAACCACAGACCTTCAGGCAGAAATGCTTTATTCAACCCAATGCATCTAGAATGATATGCTGAAGGACAACCATCACAACAAATCAAGGTCCCGTCCATTCCACAAAGACAGCATTCATCACTGTTCTTATCCTGAGAATTAGCAGATCCATCAACACCTGGTTCAGAAACAACAGTATTAACATGCTGGTTTTCAAGCACAAGAGATTCCCTTAAAACCACTGAATCCTTCCAACTTGAGTTCTTAGAGGTTTTAAGACGTAAACTTGTTGGCACATCATCTAAAATTTCTTCATTATCCTCTTCCACGCCTACACGCATCCCAAGTTCTGTTCGAAGTTCCCCACTGTTTATGACATCATCACACAATAATTGCAATACCTTCAGCTTTGTAGCCACAGTTAGGCAGTAGTATTCACCATGAAGAACACTATCAATGAATTCCTTTGAATCCAATTCTGTCACGTACCCCATAACATAGAGATACTCAACTACGAAAGCAGGCCAGGTCAACATATCAAGCAATGTCCAATCATATAATCTGCCAAAAAAAAACATTTTAAATGTAAATTTCAATGCCAAAATTTTAAAAATAGCAAATAAAAATAATAAACAGTCAAGCAAAAAAGAATAGACATCAGAAATTCTTACCTTAAGCATTTTGAAGCCAGGTTTGGGCCTTCTGAAGAAAGCATCTGGAGATGGCGACCTAAAACTCGCATGAGAGACAAATGGATTGAATCCATCAAAGAGTTTTGAACAGTACAGTTCAGGGATCCCACATAATCGTCAAACCCAAATGGACTAAGAAATAACTGGAGACTAAATGACCTCAAAAAATTGTAAGTGGAGAACAGATGTGAAACTGAGCCTTCTGGAACAGCAATGTCGCCAGAAGATGGAGGCAGTTCCAGTGGCAAGACATGTGCTTCCACAGAAGTACTCGGAGCAGCAGCAGAAACCCCAGCATGGTCACAAGAATCACTGGATGAGTCTGCATCCCTAAATACATCTTCTGAGCTCACCTGGCCAATAGAAGCAGGCACATCAGAAGTATCCTTCCTAGACCTCGTGCTTCGTCTGTTCAAGCCTCCCAAAGGAACTATCCGGTCTAGCCTCCTCTTCCTCCGTGTAAGCCTCCCAACTCCCTCGTCCAACATTAACATCCCGCGCACCAGTTCCCTTTCCAAATCCTCCATATGCCCATCCTCGAATATAACCCGGTACAGCCTGCTCGTCCCATCATAGGAAACAACCTTCCCCAAAAGAACCCTCCCCACCCCAAAACTATTCCTCTCAACATAAGCACCAATCAAACCACCATCAACATCACCACCACCGATGCCATCGCAATCCCACCTTCCGCTTCCAGAAGCTTCCGTTCCCGTACACACCATCTCATCCTCTCCCTCCTTCCTCCAATCCTCCCGGGAACCCTCCATCCACCCCTAGACGGAATACAAAACACAATCGCAACAATCGCAAACCCTTTAATTCGCAGAAACACCGAGATCCGATCACATTCACCAAAAGCGCGGAACAAATCGATGGGCGACAAAGATAAGATAAATACCTAGCCGCTGTCCCGATCCGAGCTGTATTGCACAGAGGTGAAGCCAAGGTCGCGGCTTCAACCCTTCCCGGGTACCCTAGAACAGAGAAGATGAGAGAAGCACTCGTAGCGAGGAGAGATCGGAGACGGAACGAGGATCGGGGGAAAAAGAGCCGAAGGGCTGCTGCGGCGGCTTTCGCTCGATTCGGGTATTGAGAAAGGGCATATAGCGGTCTGGGGGAGAACCGGACATGACTCGGACGAGTCACGAGTCGGTGCTTGTGCGGTTCAATAGAAAACCGGGTCTGACTCGGGTTCCGACTCGTGGGTGGGTGTCTGGCTTCTGGTCAATTATGCGGCGAAGGGTTGCATAAGCCACCATATATCATGCGGACATGCCGCCAAATTAGTATAAAAATTCAAATATTTAAATTAGATTAGGAAATAACGGTAACTTTCTTTTTCTCCCTATTAAGGGTGTGATTTTAGCTCAAATACCATTAATCAGTCAAAAATCGATTCGAGTTTTGACACAGAATGAAATAGAGAAGCCGAGATATGAGCCAAAGTTTTGGATTGAATTTTTTGCAAGCTGTTTAGAGTCAAACCCAACTCCACTCGAAATCGGATCGCTATTAGTTCTGATGATACAAAGATTATGAAGTTAGTGAATTTAGCTAGAAGATTATTAATCGTTTGAAAATTTGTTTGAATTTTAACTCGAAATAAATAAATCGAGCTATAAGCTAAAATTTTGGATAGAATTTTTCGAGCTGATTTTGAGCCGACCCCAACTCAGCTCAAAATCAGATCGTTAATAGCCCTACTCCCAATAGCCATTATCATGCTTATTATATGTAGCATCTATGACAAGAGCTTGCCAAATCATTAGATCCATGCATGTTGGGGCACATATGTATATTGTTTTTCGCTAGCAATGAAAGGGATGAACGACTTTGATGAGTGAAGCAATAGTATTTTGTATTAAGTGTTTTAGTGTTAAGGTTTTGAAATTAGGTGTTCAAGTTAATTGAATTTTCTCATCTAAAGAAGGTGAAGATAAGATGTGTATGATTTGTGGTTACTATTTAGTTGCATTGCTTTGCTTTAATGTGTTTATAGGAAAGGCATTGATAGATGTTCTTTAAGGATTGTAATAATTTAACAATGCTTGCATTAACCAAATGAAATCAATCAAATTTATCATTGATTTTTATAATTCTTCTAATACATACTATAATGTTTTGATCATAGTATTTATAATCCAATAATATGGTATTTTAACACAACTTTTTATTATCTTAGATGGTAGACATTTTGTCTCCAAATTATGCTCTGTTCAGTTACATAAGTTGATTGTGTTAGCCCATATTACATCAAAAGTTATCAGAAAAATTTAAGTTAATATTATTTTTTGTTATATAGTATGATAACTAATATTTGTGATGTAAAAAAATGTTTAAAGTTTCAAAAGAAGAATAGGTGATTAAATAAAGGAGAAAGTATTCAAACAATAACTTATCATTGCAAAGCCTAAAGTTGTCACTACAAGCTCAACTTGAATCAATAAAGAAAATTAAGGTGATGTAACCATATAATGGTGTAGATCTTTTGATAAGCATGAATCAAAAAGTTCATGAATGAAGTAACATTTAGCTCACAAAAGATTGTTTAACTGAGTTTATAAATCAACAAAATAATTATTCTCTAATGAAAAATATCTTTTATTAATTATTATTAATTGTTTTTGTATCAAATAGTAGCACTTCATCAAGAACAACACATTTAGGGTGATAATGCTTCTTTAATTGCCATATTCATTGGAATATATCACTTAATCAATCAATATATATATATATATATATATATATATATATATATATATATATATATATTGGAAAATGATTGGTAACTCCATTATTGGTTACATAAAAAGCACTCTAACAATCACTTTAAGAGCTAAATCTTCAATTTTATTCCAATTTAAGTTGTGTCATATTTACCCTTGCTTTTGAATGTACTCTTTTCCAAGTTGCTTACTCATTTTAGTCTCTCTCTAAAATTTGAAAATGGTATTATCATTTGATGCTTTAATTGAAAATTGAATGAAACAAAAAAAAAAAAGACTAATCAACAATAAATAAAAGATCCTTACCAAAAGGATTATATGGAAACCTCATGGGGATGAAAAATTGGTCTTAATTATATTTATAAAATATTTGACATATTAGGGTGGCAACTTTAAGTCTTAGATTAAACTTCATAAGAGACATAAGAGAAAAAATAGTAACGACTTCTCATAAGCAAAATTTGCTGATTTTCATCCCATCAACCCAATGTTTAAGCTTTGGTACAAGGCTTCCATCATGAAGTAAGGGGGAAAAGAGAGAGAGAGGAATCCAAGAATAGAGTATGCAGGTTAGTTAATTGATGTTAATGTATTTATTGTTTATAAGAGATGAAGATTGTGAACCATACAAGCAAATAACTTTTTTACTATTTTTTTTTTTTAGGTTTACTAAGTGAGAACATTGACTCTATTTATTTCTTCCTTCAAATTAAATTTTTCTATGACAACATTGATATGAATAAATAAAAATAATTTAAGACACGTTGAATCCAATGTATGATAATTCAAGGAATGTTGAATCCAATGTATCATGAGTTATCTAAAGAACATGAACTATAAAAGACCAAAAGTATGTTTGTAATATACGAATCTTGTCAATTCCATAGATTTCTCACTTTCATACACATGTTCTTAGTATATATCAAATTTCATTCCACCACTTCTTAATTTATTCAAAATAGTGGTGTTGAGTAATCACTCAACAATGGTCAATATGAGAGATAATTCAATATGAGAGATAATTTGTATACATCAAATTTACTTCCTCAAAGCAACTAAAAAAAATCCACACCACTAATAATAAAGATCGAGGAACCCTTAAGGAAAAATAATGTTGAGTTATATCTTTACATTAAGGGATATATTTGTGATGTGCAACGCAGCTAAGGAACCCTTAAGGAAAAATTGTTGTTCTTTTACAACAACAACAACAACAACAACAAGCAATTATCCCACTAATTGTGGTTGGCTACATGAATACTTTTTCTCTATTGTGTTCTATTGAGTGTCGATTTTTGTATCTAATTCTAATAGATTAAGATCATTTTTTATACAATATACTCAAGACTTATTGGTTCTACTTATGCCTTTCTTAACTTAAGTCAAATCTAGAAATCTGCTCTCCTAACCAGATCATTAGAAAATCGACGTTTAATGTGACCAAATAATCCAAGACAACTCTCTCTAATTTTGCCTGACATTGAAGCTGCATCAACCCTTTCCCGAATAAATTTGTTTTGCATTTTGTCTTTAATTATCAAGCTACTCACCCACCAAAGCAGTCTCATCTCAACAACACTTAACTTTGTTTTATGCTTCGCTTTTAAAAGCCAGCATTCACCACCATAAAGCATTACAAGTCTTACCACCATCTTATAATATTTTCCTTTAAGTTTAAGCGATACTTTTATATCACACAATAGACCTGATGCATTCTTCCACTTCAACAAACCAACATGAATTATACTAATAACATCCCCATCTATATCACCATCACTTTGAAAAATAGACCAGAGATATATAAAACATTCACACATTGTAATAATTTGATCACCCATAGTTACAAATTTGCCACTAGAGATACTACTACTATTAAAATTACATTCCATGTATTCAATTTTAGATCTACTCAAGCAAAGGCTTTTAGACTACAATATAGACCTCTATAAATTTAGGTTTTTCTGCAAGTTCGCTCCAAACATCAGATAATTCAAGCCAAAGCTGAGTCCAACTCCCATGAGTCCTAAGTCTAATTGCAATTCAATGTCACAAAATATCAAATTCAAGTCTAAATCCAAGGGTTGGCAATGTTCAAATCCAAATTTTTATCAAATAAATCAAATTTGAACTAATGGGCCCAGTTCAATTGATCATGGTGATTCATAATAATTCATGGTGCCCATGGTTGGTTTTCAGGATATGGGTAGTTTATGAGGTGTTGTTATGGTGTTACAACACCATTCCAACAATATCATGCCAACAACATGATAATACAGCCGGTATAATACCACAACACATTGTCACAAGTTCACTGAATAAAACCACAACACATTGCCACGAGTTCACTGAATAACACAACACATTGCCACAATTTCATTGAATATCACACAATAACACTGAAACACCACTCTTAATAAAATTGGCTTCACGGTTCTACGCGCAATAACACTTGTTGTTGCATGTAATAACATGGGTTCTCTACGATTCAGCGCGAAATACTACTACATTTCCAATTAATCATCAAAACAACTAAGGTACACCCTCAATACCACAGTTAATATAACTAATTCCTCAGAACCATGGTAACACCAAAATACCACTTGATAACACCACTTTTGTGGTTCCACGGCAATACAATCGCAGTACACCCTCAATACCACAACCAATACCACCGATTCCGCAGAACCATGGTAACACCTAAATATCACTCCAATAACACTACCAATAACACCACTTCTGTGGTTCAACGATAATAAAATCGTGGTACATCTTCAATGGCACAACCAATAACATTGATTCCGCGGAACTGCTGTAACACCTGAATACCACAATGATACAACCACAGTAACACCATGTTGTTTTGAATTAACACCAACAATACACTATTATACAACCGCAATAACACCGTAATAACACCTCCTAAACTACTCAAAACTTTAAAAACTCCTCACGCGCTTGCAAGACATGAAGAGTACATAAAAGGAAAGACCATCAAAGTAAGATTAAACATAAGTAAATGATGAAGTAGCAGAAGGAATTAAGGGCTTGAATTGTTTGAAATCGTCACGAGAATGTGAAAGGAAATCATTGAATTGTAAATGGTCATGAAAGGAAAACCATCACACCTTTCCCCTTGATTCACTCCTTCCTGCCCCCAACCAATTCACAAAAAAAAAAACTGATATCATACTGGCCAGAGGATCGTGATAGCTTGGCTTATAAATAAGCCCCCTTCTCGGCCAAGAAAGGACACCTAGAAAAAGTCTTGGTCAAGCTTTGTTGAATTTCCTCCAGAGCTCTCTACACTTCTAAGAAGATACACCCCAAACTTTTTAGCCCTCTCATCCTCACCAAAACTTCAATTTGTCCATTGAAATGCAGGGCATCCTCTACTTTGGAGTCTAATGGATTAAAACTTCCAACCAATCCTTCCAAAACCTTCACCACGCATTAAAATTACATTCCCAATTGAAACCCCACTATCCACAACACTCTACCATGGCTCAAGCCCGAACCCGAGCCACCTTCTTATTAAACTCTTACTTGGACCTCGTCTTGACACGAAGGAGCACTTACAAGAGGCAAGCGGAATCAAAACCGAGCTCTAAGACAAACCAATCCAAGCCTCACCTCTAGGGCTAAGGTATAGACTCAAAACTCCTATTTTCTTCTCGGTTATGGATCTTTGTGAAATAAACAAACATTTCATGCCGCAAGCATATTGATAGGTGCGTTTAATCTAGATGATGGTGTTGGATTAAACCGTGTTTGATTGAATTAAGAATCTTGAGAGATCTTAAGATTTTAGTGCGGATTGCTAATATACCTATAATATATAATATTTTTATACATATTTTTATACCTATTTTTAATGATATTACACTTCAATCAAAGGTATTTGTGTGTTTTTTTTCAAGTACAGTTAAAAAGACTAAATATGTCAAATGAAGTGAAAAAAGATCAAATTTAGAGCAAAAATAAAGAATGTGTTAAAATGAAATGGGGCACCTAAGCGCCCACATATGGTGCCTAAGCGCCAGCAGACAAAAAAGGTCACGCCAGAGGCCCTGCGCTTAAGCACCAGGTAGTTACTTTGTAATTTTAAGGAATTTTTTGCAAATTTTGTAAGGGTGTTTGAGGCAACATTTGGTACTGACATGGGTAACTGATCAAGGGCGTAAAAAGACATTCAAATTTAACTGACGTGGGTAACTGATACACTTAAAATATATAGTATTTTTATGCACATTTTATACCTATTTTTAATGATATTGCACTTTAATGGAAGGTATTTTGTGTTTTTCTTGCAGGTATGATGAAAATAGATGATCATGATGAAAGGAACAAAATTGGATCAAATTTGGAGCAAAAAAATGTATAAAAAATTTGGCAATAGCGGCTAAGCGCCGCTGGGCCGGCACTTAGCTGCCACAGTTATAAATCGAACTTTAATTAGATTTGGCGCCAAATTCAAAAGCAAATGGATGCAACTCGTGGTGGTAACATCCATAACTTCCTTTGGGTGACGAATTTGAATGAAGGGGTGCGTTCCTTGGTAGATACATCGAATCTGGACACATTTTGAAGAGACACCAAGGCACCTTTTGGTTCACTATTTAAAGAGAGTCTTAGAAGTGAAGAAGTGAAGAATTGAAGAGGCTCTTCACTGTATTTCGAAGAGAGGAATTTAGGAGGTTAAGTTTTTATTTAGAGTAGGAGTAGAGAGTAGAAAAGAGAAAAGGGTCGGAGTTAAGAGTTCTTCTCCCACTTCTTTTCTTTCTTTTAGTTTAGTTTTTATTGAAGTCTGAAGTCTATATTCTGAGTCATCGGAGTTTGGAGACTTGCTCTGAGGAGTAGTTTAGTGAAGAGTCAAAGTTTCTGAAGAACTTCCTTAGTCTTGTGGAAAGGATTTTCAAATAAGTGTTTACTTTTATTTTGTTTATCAATACTTGCTTTCGTTTATTATTTTTCTTATCATTTTTAATTTCGAATCAATGTATTTTTTATATTTTTCCAATGCATTCTGAGTAGTTTACTTTATATTTTTCTTTCTTAAAATGGAGAAGTAATTAATTTAAAGGGAATTGTTGTGGAAAGTATCAGTGTTTAAAAGTTAGAAGAAGTTGTGAATATTAATTCTGAGAACTTTGTTTACTTCTTAATTTGGCCTGTTAAGTTGTAAAGTTTATTGAGATTATGTAAGATCCAATGCAGTATTATCTCATTAAAGTTAGTAGGAATCACATGCAATTATATGGGTGAGAACTGTAGTCCATATAAGTGAATGTAATATTATAAGATATTTTTATAAAAGAGAGTAAAATTAGAGGATTTTAGAGTGACAGGCTAAAACCCCCTAATTTGATTTGAAGTTTTGAGTTTTGTTATGAGAAGTTAGCCCCTAGGTAGTGGGAATCGAGGGAGCTCTTGAGTGAGAGACTGGTATCTTCCCTGCCTAACCATGTTCAAAATAATATAAATTTCAAATTAACCTATGTTCTTTATAGAACCAAGGGTAAAGAACACATTTGCTTCTATCTGTCACAACAAATTTAAATACTTCCATAACAATACTTTAAGAATTATTACTACTTCATGAAAGGAAAGAAAAAGATATTTTAGTTAATAGTATTTTTACATCCAGTGTTATTAGTTATTTTAATTTTAATTTCTTGCTTTGCATTTTTATTAAGAAAATTTCAAAAGACATATCAACCTTCAAAACTTTTCAAAATCAAGACATACTTTTTCAAAAACAATTAAAGAAAGTAAAAAGATAATTTCTTTGATTCCTTTAAAGATTTTACATTTTCCCTGTGGGTTAGATATCTCGGGGCTTAATCAGAAAGTCCTATATTACTTGATAAATGATACGTATACTTGCGTAGTATCCCATATTATAAAATCATA
Organism: Papilionanthe hookeriana x Papilionanthe teres; assembly: GCA_022702705.1. Lineage (NCBI taxonomy): Eukaryota > Viridiplantae > Streptophyta > Magnoliopsida > Asparagales > Orchidaceae > Papilionanthe > Papilionanthe hookeriana x Papilionanthe teres. The sequence goes on from CM040435.1 coordinate 2,355,568, forward strand.
ATTTTCATATCTAAATCATCAATACATATATTCCTCGCGACCCAAGTTTTTGGCGCTGTTGCCGGGGAAAATTAATTAAATTGCATTTTAAAGAGAATTAAGAACTTTAAAATTTTTACTTTTCTTTGTTTTTGTTACTGTGTCGTGTTTTGTTTTGTTTTATTGTTGTATGCGTAGTTTCTGAAGGACTTGTGTCTTACGATTCTGAATTAGAAAGAACTATCAGAAAAATCAAAAAAATTAAAAATACAAAAAAAGAAAAAAATATTCAAGAAATGGCAAATCATCAAGATCCAAATGTTGGCATCCATCAAGAATTAAGACCTTTAAGAGATTATGTTAACCCTACAGTAGATGAACTTCGTGGTAGTATTCAAAACCCTGCTATAGCTGTTAATTCTTTTGAGCTTAAACCTGTTATTATCCAAATGGTGTCTAATAATCAGTTTGGGGGAGCAACAACTGAAGATTCTATGCATCTTGCTAATTTTCTAGAGTTGTGTGCTACTTTTAAATATGATGGTGTTTCGGATGATGCTATTAGACTAAGACTTTTTCCTTTCTCACTAAGGGATAAAGCTAAAATGTGGTTACATTCGTTAGCACCTGGATCAATTAGAACTTGGGGGGAACTATCACAAAAATTCATTGCTAAATATTTTCCATTATCTAAGACTGCTAAGTTGAGAAATGGTATAACATCTTTTTGTCAGTTTGAAGGGGAATCAATATATGAAGCATGAGAAAGATTTAAAGATCTCCTCAGGAAATGTCCACATCATGCGATACCGTATCGGTTAATAATTCAAACTTTTTATAATGGATTAGTTGGATCTCTTAGATCAATTATTGATGCTACTGCTGGTGGATCATTAATGTCTAAACCATTTTCTGATGCTTATGCTTTAATTGAAGAAATGACTGCTAATAATTTTCAATGGTCTTCTAAAAGGTTAAATCCTAAAAAGGAAGCCAGTGTTTATGAAAATGATGCTTTTACAATGTTAGCAAGTCAAGTTGCTGCTGTATCAAGGAAGATAGACCAATTTGGAATGAATTTTTCTCAGCCAAATCTCATGATTGGAGAAAATTTATTAAGCCAAATGGTTGATTCATATTCTTCACAAGAAACTGTGAATGCTATAATTAAACCTAACAACCCATATTCCAATTATTATAACCCAGGTTGGAAGAATCATCCAAATTTTAACTGGAATAACAATAATCAGGGTGGTGTTAATCAGCAATGGGGGAACACCAAAGTAAACCCATTGGGGAATTGGAACAACCAAGGTAATAATAATAATATATTAACTTATCCTTCAGGTTATAACAATGCTTTATAATTTACGGAGAAGAAGTTGTCTATGAAAGAAGTAGTATCACATATGGGAAATCAATTACAAATTCAAGGAGCAACCATCATAAATATTGAAAATCAATTGGGACAAATTGCAAATGCCTTAAGTAATAGATCCCAAGGAATGCTTCCAAGTAATACTGAAGTGAATCTAAGAGAAAAGAATAAAATATAAGTGAAAGCAATTCAACTGAGAAGTGAAAAAGAATTGGAAGGTAGAGTTCAAAAAGAGACTGAAGTAGAGAAAGAAGAGATTGAAAGACCTAAAGAGGACGCACCAAAAGGTTTTGAAAGACCTATTTCTCCACCTAAGGTTGATTTAGAAAAACCACCACATCCATTTCCTCAGAGACTTCGTCAACAAAAGTTGGATAAGCAATTTTCAAAATTCTTGGAGATATTAAAGAAGCTTACCATTAATATTCCATTTGCTCGAAGCCCTAGAACAAATGCCAAGCTATGCGAAATTTATGAAGGATATTCTTAATAAGAAGAGGAAGTTTAAAGAAAATGAGATCTGTTGCACTTAGTGAGGAGTGCGAGTGCGATAATTCGGAAAAAGCTTCCGAAAAACTTAAAGATCCTGGTAGTTTCACAATTTCATGTGCAATCGGAGAAAGATTCTGTGGAAAAGCTTTATGTGATTTGGGTGCAAGCATTAACCGTACGCCTCTATCAATATTCAAAAGACTGGGACCAGGACAACTAACTTGTAACTCTGCAATTAGCAGATCGTTTGATCACATATCCTAAAGGAGTTATCGAAGATGTTTTGGTAAAAGTGGATCAAATTATTTTTCCTGTGGATTTCATTGTGTTAGATATGGAGGAAGATAAAGAGATACCCATAATTTTGGGGAGACCTTTTCTAGCTACAGTGCGAGCCATGATAGATGTGCAAAAGGGGAATTAACGATGAGGGTTAATGATCGATCGTTACATTTAATATTCAAAATCGATAAAATATCCTGCAAGAGGAAAAGAAGATGAGTGTCATAGGATGGATGTTATTGATTATTTAACTGAATGTCATTTCAAATCAACTTATGAAGAGAATGTTGAAAGAGAATAATTTGAATATAAGCAAGAAGAGGAGTTATTTGATTCGAAGATTTTCAAGAGGAAGATTTAAAGTATGTTCATGAAAATTTTGAATTGTTGGATATGACTGAGAAAGATAAATCTTATGGTCCATTAATTGAAAAGCCTCCTGAACTTGAGCTAAAAATGCTTCCTGAAAATTTAAAGTATGCTCTTCTAAGTGAATCCTCAACCTTGCCTGTTATAATTTCCTCTCGATTAACTAAAAAAGAAGAAGAGATTTTGCTTGAAATTCTGAAGAAGCACAAGAAAGCCTTTGGATGGACAATTGCTGATATTAAAGGAATTAGTCTTTCAATTTGTATGCACAGAATTCTTATGGAAGATAATTGCAAACCGCAGGATGATCCCCAAAGGAGATTAAATCCTATTATGAAAGAAGTTGTTAAGAAAGAAAATTTAAAGTGGTTGGATGCTGGAATTATCTACCCTATTTCAGATAGTACATGGGTTAGTTCTATTCATTGTGTTCCTAAGAAAGGAGGAGTAACTGTGACTGTTAATGAAAAGAATGAAATGATACCAACAAGACAAGTTACAGGGTGGAGAATATGCATTGATTATAGAAAATTAAACCTCGTCACAAGGAAAGATCATTTTTCACTCCCTTTTCTAGATCAAATGTTGGATAGACTGGCTGGGCATAAATACTTTTATTTTCTGGATAGATATACTGGTTACCACCAAATTCAAATTGCTCATGAGGATCAAGAGAAAACTACGTTTATCAGTTCTTATGGTACGTTTGCTTTTAGAAGAATGCCCTTTGGTTTATGTAATGCCCCTGCTACATTTTAGAGATGTATGATGGCTATTTTTTGTGATTTAATTGAAAAAGGGAATGAAATTTTTATGGATTACTTTTCAGTGTTTGGAATTTCATTTGAATCATGTTTAGAACATCTATCTAAAGTTCTAAAACGCTGTGAAGAAAATAATTTGGTCCTTAATTGAGAAAAATGTCAATTTATGGTAGCAGGAGGAATTATTTTGGGACATCGGATTTCAGAAAAGGTTTGGAGGTAGATCCTACAAAAAGTCAAGTTATATCTATTTTACCTTGCCCAACCAATGTAAGGGGAATTAGAAGTTTTTTAGGACATGCTGGATTCTACAGGCATTACATTAAAGACTTTTCAATTATTACAAAACCTTTATGCCGTTTATCGGAAAAGGATGCAATTTTTAATTTTGATGATAACTGCCAGTAAAGCCTTTGAAACATTAAAAGAAAAATTAATCACCGCACCTATAATAATTTCACCAAATTGGGAAAAACCTTTTGAATTAATGTGTGATGCTAGTGATTATGCTATTGGTGTCGTTTTGGGTCAGAAATATGATAAAATTTTCAAAGTAATTTATTATGCTAGTAAGGCTCTTAATGAAGCTCAAATTAATTATACTACTACTGAGAAAGAGTTTTTAGCTATAGTATTTGCTTTTGATAAATTTCGATCATATTTAATTGGAACAAAATGTGTTGTGCATACTGATCATTCTGCTATCAAATACTTAATGAAGAAAAATGATGCAAAACCGAGACTTATAAGATGAATTCTTCTTTTGCAAGAATTTGATTTTGAAATAAGTAGATAGGAAGGGTTCGATAATCAAATTGCCGATCATTCGTCCGTGCTTGAAATTGAAAAATCTCTCTGTGATATTGAAGAAATTAATGAACATTTTCCTGATGAAAAACTGTTCCCTGTTAAAGAAAGGAATGTTCCATGGTATGCAGACATAGTAAACTTTATTATTATTAATATTATATCCTATGGTTTGACATATCATAAAAAGAAGAAATTTCTATCTGATGTTAAGACTTATTTTTGGGATGACCCATTTTTATATAAACAAGGAAATAATCTTATAATTAGAAGATGTGTACCTTTGGAAGAGACTTATGAAATTATTCAAAAATGTCATGATTCTGCTTATGGGGGACATTTTGGAAGTGATAAAAATACATATAAAATATTACAATCAGGATTTTATTGGCCTACAACTTTTAAGGATGTGAATGATTATATTAAAAATTGTGATAGATGTCAGCGTGTAGGCAATATTTCTAGAAGAAATGAGATGCCCCTCAATTATATGTTGGAAGTTGAAATATTTTATGTTTGGGGACTAGATTTTATGGGACCATTTACACCATCTTTCGGAAATGTGTATATTTTGATAGCAGTAGATTTTGTTTCCAAATGGATTGAAGCTATTACTTCACCTCGATGTGATGCTCAAAGTGTTGTAAAGTTTTTAGAAAAGAATATATTTTGCAGATTTGGAATACCAAGAGTAATCATAACTGATGGGAGAAGCAATTTTAGAAATGCGATTATTGGGAAGTTAGCAAAAAGAAATATCATATTAACATCGCATTGCTACTGCTTATCATCCGCAGACAAGTGGTTTAGTTGAATTATCCAATCGTGAAATTAAAAGAATATTGGAAAAAACTATTAATCCAAATAGAAAGGATTGGTCAATTAAACTGGATTATGCTTTGTGGCCTATAGGATCGCTTACGTAACATCTATAAGAATGTCCCCATATAAGCCGATTTTTGGAAAAGCTTGTCATTTACCTTTTGAACTTGAGCATAAAGCTTATTAGGTTATTAAAGAGTTCAAATATAATTTGAAAGATGCTGCTGAAAAAAGATTATTGCAATTGAATGAGCTTAAAGAAATAAGGAATGAATCTTATGAAAATGCTAAGATTTATAAGGAAAAGATGAAATTATGGCATGATCGGAAGATTCTTACCAAAAATCTTGTATCAGGACAACAAGTTTTGCTGTATAATGCTAGATTAAGAATATTTTCTGGAAAACTTAAGTCCATGTGGATGGGTCCATTCATTGTGATAAAAGTTTATTCTTATGGAGTTGTAGATATTCAAGATCCTAAGACTGGAAAAATATTTAAAGTTAACGGACATAGACTTAAACCATATTTTTCAGTCAATAAATCTAAATCTGATGAGAATTTAATGTTGGGTGTCGGCATATTTTTAGGTTGAGTGTTGTATTTTTGAAAAGGGGTCGCCTACAGAAGTTGTCGGCGAATTTTCATATTTTAAATTTAATTTAAATATATATAGTTTAAAAGATAACATTTGATTTTGAAAGTAATTTTAAGTTTAAAAGTTTTAAGATATGAAATCAAACCGATCTCACATCCCAAATAGTTTATATAAACGAGCACCGCATCACAAGCCGTGTATCTATCCCGAAGAATGGACACACCGCTCGATGATGGAGCTCGATTAAATAAACTAGAGATTTGTGACGTCCGTTTGGTCTGCGAACCAATTTTATAAGCCGACAAGTTCCCCTTCTTAATATAAATGAATAAAGCAGGGTTTATATTACCTGGGTTCTTAAAGTTCCTTATAAGGGCAAGCCCCTATAGTTAATTACATCCTAAGTGACAGGAATCACTTAAGAAAACTCTCGATAATGATCAGTGGTTTTGCTCTCAAGAATTTCAAAGTTTTAAGGTTTCAAAGGATTTAATTTTGGAAATTTCAATAGGGAATGGACCAAATTTGGAACAGTTTATTTTAAGAGTCCAAACGAAGAGAAGTAGGAGAAGCTGAGGACCCAAGAAGAATCTTGACAACTTCCCAAACTATCCTAATTGTTTGGTTTAGATTTGAGAGTTTACTTAGTGTTTCAATCTTGTCAATTTTAGTTAATTAGGACTTATATTTGTATAATATGAACATATAAATAGCCTCGAAGATGTGAGGGTTTATATCGTACCAAACAACTACCTCGAAATCCTAAGACCGGTTAGGGCTGAATTTGCATAATATGATTATACAAATGCCTAACAAAGAGTTGAGGACTTATGTTGCACTAGGCAAACTACCTCAAAATCCTATGGCTTTGTTGTTTAATTCTAAGAAAGTTTTGTTGAAGTAGATCCGAGTTTTCGTCGACGAAGATGGTCGTGCCGCCCACCGTGCTCCAAGCTCCTTGTTGTTGCAGAGGTTTAGTTTTAGAAGTTATAAATCGGAGATGAGAGAAGTGTTTTGGTTTAGAGAAAATCTTAAAATCCAAGTGTTTTTAATGTTTTAATTAAAACAAATCTTAAAGTCAAGTTAAACGAACCGATTAATATCCCACGGTTCCGTCATCCCGACACCGTTATTTTCATCGAATTCACTTAGTCCGTATGAATTTGCTAAACTCAACTCGAATGAGTTCCACACTTTCATTTAGCACCGCGGGTAATCCCGTTAGCAACACGCGGGTTACATCATCCGAGGTATTCCCGATCATTCAACGAGACGTTTTAATTTAGTTGCAATTGTAGTTTTGTTGTTCGTTTCGTGATTAAATTTTGAATTGTTTTATATTTTCAAATGTTGTGGCGGTGATTTTTATCTTGTAATGACTTTTAACTTAGTTTTGGTTTCAGTTCAGGGACTATCCTAAAGGTTTTGGTTTTCATGCAACAGTTGTTTATCATGCAAGAAAAGTAAAGTACAGTGCTTGTAAGTAAATTGCAATAAAATAAAAGCGTACCTGGAGGGTCTTTTCGTCATCCCAAGCTGCACTTAAAACACATGTTAAGACATTTAAATGTTTCAACAAGTACTCAGTAAAGCTAAGGAAAGGTTTTGGTTGTCTACCAAAGTCCTAATCCTATAGCTAGTCATCTCCTATGACGTCTGTGTTCTTGTGTTTTGGTTTAAGGATGATTTTCTTCACCCAAAAATAATTAAGTTCAATTGTTCTTATAAACATCCCATCATATTGAGGAAGTGCTTAAGACGAGTCTTAAACATCTTTTCAATACCTCTAGGATTATTTTAAGTCCAAGAGAATTTAATTATACAAGTGAATTAATCATCCAGGAGTTTAAGTTTTGTTCTTTTGCTCAGTGAACTAGGACATTTGAATATCCTACGAGTGAAGTAACACTTCACTTGATACCTCATTTAAGAGTTATAATAATAAGAGCTTTAAAAGTGGCAAATCAACTTATTAGGTATTTTAATGATTTAAACTTAATGATTAAATTTCGACTTAATTATAAAAAATTAGTTTAAGTTCGGAATAGTGTTCAAGTTATTTTAGATTTAATTCTTAATGATTTCATTTAGGTTTGTTGTTAAATGATTTTAATTTAATTTAATTCAATTTAATTTTAATTCAATTTAATTTAATTTTAATTTAATATGATTTGATTTTAATTTAATTAATTTTAATTTTAATTTTAATTTAATTTAATTTAATTTTAATTTAATTTAATTTAATTTAATTTTAATTCAATTTAAATTTAATTTAATTTTAATTTAATTTAATTTAATTTAATTTAATTTAATTTAATTTAATTTAATTTTAGTTTAATTTTTAATTTGGATTATTATTTTAATTTTTTTTTTAGTAAGAATTAAGTATTATTGAAGTGATTTATTTAGGGATTTTTAAATTAAAGAATAAATATCCTCTTAACAATATCCCTATTTTAATAATTCCAATTTTTATTATTCTTCCAAAATTTCAATTAATTAATTAATTAAAATTTTATTTTAATTATATTTGAAATGATTAATAGGTTTCTACCCTCAATCATTTAAGTTTCAATCATCCAAAATCAGTTTAAAATCAAATATTTTACCCTCCCCTTTTTTGATTAATCCTAAAATTTTAATTAAGGGTTGAAATTTTTAATTACCCTTTTGCCCTTCAAGCTTAATAATTCTATAACTCACTAAATTAAGCTCAAATGAACTTGAACTTTTTATGTAACCTTACTCACATGTTAATTAAGACATTAGAGGAGAAAATGTGATTTTTCTGTATTTAATTTATTTATGTAATTATTTTTAATGGAAAATAGAGGTTTTCAAGGAAAATTTAATAACATGACCAAGGAAATGTTTCTGTCCTTAAAAAAATTATGGGATGTTCCTAATAACCAGAGGACCATTTGGACCAATTTTGGTGATTTTTTGAATTATATTTTATTTATTAGAATTATTTTGAGTTTTGGAGTATTAATTAATTTTAAAATAAAATTAAAGTTGAAAAATGGATTTTATATTTTTCTTAAATCTATCTGACCTCAAGGAGTCTAGAGAAACAAATTATATATTTTTTTGATTTTTCTTTGATTTATTAGAATTACTTTAATGAAATGGTTGGAAAATACATTTTTTTAATATTAAAAAATACATTAAGCCTTTAAAAATCAATATCTTATCCTAGGGACTTACAAAAAATATTTGGTTTGTTCCTAAGTGATTAGAATTCAAAATGTGACATTTTGGTGATTTTTAATATTTTTATGATTTTTATTATTTTTTAATTATTAAAAATATTAAAATAATGATAAAAATCAACTTTTTTAGAAAATTACAATTTTAATTTTCCTGAGTTCCTCTGATATGAGAGAAGCTCTAAGACCATTTTTGTGAATTTTTGAAAAGTATTTTGTGAGTTATGAATTTTTAAAGTTTAATTTTATCATGTGACTTAATTAATCCATTTAGTGGGGTTCAACATTTCCAATTGATTTCAAATTTTTATGTGATGTTCCTCTAATCCCAAAGATCAGTGGAGAATTGTTTTCAAGTCAATTTAATGTGTGGGTATCATTAATTAATTAAAGTTCAATTTTAGGTATTTAGACCAATTAGGGTTATTCCAAGTGAATTAACTCAAAACTTATTTTTCCTAGGTTCCTCTGGTCATAAGAAATATCACCAAATTTTCCTAGAATTTATTTCTCAACATGCTAATTATTGGAATTAAACTACTCAAAACAGTAACATGAACTTGGAAAATCAATAACTTCTCATAGGGATGGCCTCTGACCTTGGAAAATTCAGGGAATGTTCCCTAGGTCAGAGGCTTCAAAAGCCCTATGGTCTCATGCCATGGTGAATTGCCTATGCAAATGGAGAATTAAAACAATGTAGAGAGTAAATAAATCATTAAAAATAAAATACTCAATGAAATTACTTGATTTCTTTTCCACATTATTCTCCTCTGTTCACTGAGCAAGAGGGTGTTTTTATTTTATTTTTATGATTTTTCTACACAAAGTTATGCATTTTTGAAGTACTGGGTATTTAATAAATGAGAAAAATCCCTATTTATCTACTTATCCACGCAGCGCCACGCAATCCTCGGCAGCTCCAAACTCCCACGCGGCGCATTTCTATTCGACGCCGCCATCCGACTCAGCGCTCCAGGGGCCCACGGCTCATGTACCATTGTGCTGTCCGGCTCAATCTTGACCGTCCGCTCGATACACGCTCGATCCGACGGCTCCTGGTCATCGTCTACGCTGGTGTGCACCCGTGACCGTCCACTCTAAAACCCTAAGAACTCACTCGATTCTCAACGGATTTTTGTGTTCTTATGCTCTATGGATTCTTCTTGAAGAGACGAACACATCCGTATGGTAAACATGCATTGAAATCGATTCATATCAAATGGAGAATCTCCAGGAAATTGGGAGGAAGAGAGAGTTCATACCTTTGCTCAGAGAAGTGAAGCTTCGATCTGAGAGTTGTGTCACGTTCGATTGGGTCCAAGCAAGCTCCGCATGAAGTCCCTCGGCTCGGTGAATCGCTCAGGTACAAAAGTGACCACAGCCGATCACAAAGCTTGGAGGCCGGAAGCAATGGCCGGCCCGGTGAGGGGGCTTTTGCCGGAAAACTTCTCCTCTTGGTCCGGTGAAGGTGTAGAGTCAATCAATTCGAGGATTTACTCACTGTGGTGAAGTGTCCTGGTTTTGGGCATAAATTTCAACTCTGAAATTGAGCTCACAGAGAGGAAATGACAGGGGGATTTCAGTGGGGATCAAGCTCTCTAGGTGTGGGGGAGAGTCTGGAATGATTTTGGCAGAGTTTCTGTATGGTTTGTTTCAGTGTCTTCTTTGGCCGAGAGGGGTGGTGTTTAAACAGAATGGCTCGAGGGCCTCCTGCGGGGAGTTAGGGGTCGGGATCAGGTGAGGAGAAGAACAGCCATGGTGGCCATCGGGCATGGGACAACTCAAGCAAGGGAGAATTTTAATGCGGGCTCACATGGGAGCTCTCGGGTGTGGTGTTTTCCGGCGGCCTGTGGCTGGCCGGCAGGGCATGGGTCACCCTCGTGGTCGTGAGGTTCGGTGGCTCGATGTTTGTGAGTTCAATCGGTCGTTGCCATGTGTAAAGTGGTTAGATCAAAATGGAATGGGGGCATGGCTTCTTTGGCTTGGTTTGTGTCAACCCATGTGTTTGGGCTGGGTTCACCTTTCCATGACCCGATTTTAGCCGAGAAACAGTGGTTTAGGTCAGCTTAATTAGTGGGGAAGGGTCACCATCCAAGTACAATTAAGCTTAAGCAAGGTTTAGTGGAATCATGAGAGTGTCTAATCCTCTTAAGGGAATATGGAAAGAGCTCCCTCCTCTTGCCATCTTGGGTATGGTGAAGTGTCCAAGGCTCTCATGGCTATCATGTGGTTCATGCATGGCTTCATGGCTCCATTTGGCTTGGGAAAAGTTAAGTCAACTTTCATGAGGAAGGATTTTGTGATTTTTGGCATTTTGGTGAGAATTGTCATGTGGCTAGAATTGGAATGGTTTGATGATAAATTAGGACTTTAGAAATGATTTTAAATTGAATGTAAGATGAGGGAGAGTGTCATATGGACTTTAGGATGGGTTCGAGCTTTTAAAATTTGGTAAAGGCGGCTTTTAGAATGGTTTAAGGGAGTGGACCTTCATGTTTCAAAATGGGCTTTTAGATGAAAATTTTGTAAAGGGCAATGCAAAATAAATGTTGGGTTTGGTTTAGGGATGTGTCATAAGTTATTTGAAGCAAGTTTGAGGTGATTTGGAATTGAATTGGGTCTAATTTGGGTCTCTTTGGTAATAGAGTCCAAATGGGTCAAAATGAGCTACCTTGGGCTAAAGTTGGGCTAATGTTGAAATTGATGTAAAATTAATGTTGAGAAATGTTTATGGGAGTATGACAAAGAGTTCTCAACTTTGGTTGGGCTTTGATTTTGGGATTTGGGCTTATTTGGGTTAGGTTTGGGTGTAGGCCCATTTAGGGAATTTTGGGTTTGGGTTGAATTTGAGTAAGGTTTGGTTAGCGTTTTGTTTGTGGAGATGCTAGGAAGGTTTTAGAAAAGATTTGGGTCAAATTGGGATTGAATTGGGTTGGTTTGGGCTAGGTTTGGGTCATGGGTCAAAATTGGGCTTTAAGCTTAAAAATGAAATTAGATTCAAATGTAAATCAAATTGGGCTTGAATTTGGTCTAGATTGATATTGGGGATATTTAATTGAAGTTTAGAATTGAATTGGACCAAAATTGAGGTCAATTGGGGAGGTTTGGTTTGACATTGGGTTCATTTGGGTTAAAAATGGGTCAAATTGGGAATTTTAGTAAAAGTGGGGTAAATTATCAAAATTGGCCCATGGTGTAGTTGAACAAAATGAAATTGGGAATATTTGGGATTTTCTGGAATTTTTTGGGACTTTTTGGAATTTTTGGATTTTTGGGTCAAGAGGGGCATTTTGGTAATTTGGAGGGTATTGGGGGTATTTTTGGAATTTTTGGAAAAATGAAGATTGATTGAATGTGAGTAGAATGGAATCACTTTGGTTGAGCCATGAAGCCATATTAAGCTCATATAAGCCATGAGAGGACTCATTTGAGGCATTCACTACATGTTGTTCCTAACCTCTTAGCAGTAGGCTTGGGGTTAAGGATCATCCATATGAATTATCTACATGAGTCGGGAGGTCAAGCTAGGCATGAATAGTTTTAGGATTTGGAATGTGTGTGTGAGAGTGTAGTATATGTGTAAGTCAGCCCTCACTGCACCGTGCCACCTGGTGGTAATCCTAAGGCCAAAGAGTCCTATAGGAACTCATCCTTTAAACCTCCACATTTCGATTTCAACCCCCTAGGTGATTAGGGGTCTGCAATCAAGCTTGTGGGGTTTGCAGGGAGTTAAGAAGTAGTTTGAATTTCTAAATGGTGGGTTCCACTTCTAGTCTTCTAAGATTAGCCAAAGGAAAAGCTCAAGTGCTAGATCCTAAGTACTAAGGAGACAGAAGAGAAGAGACCTCATCAAAAATGAGGTCAACAAATGGACCCCCAATAGGTGGGGTGTGCTAACCAAGCACACCGCACGTATTGGCGTTGACCGAAGAGATCAATAAAACCAACACAAATGTCCAAGTTACAAACTTAGGACAAAGTAGAAGAATTTCCGCTGGGGAGTATCATGTATATTTCCAAGATTGAAGATCCCTGAACTCTCGCTGGGGAATGGAAAAGGCAAGATCTGGAAGAATTTCGATTTGGATTTCATTTCATTTCATGTTCAAGTTTTGATGTGTGAGTTTTGATTTTAGTTTGAGTTTTAATTTAGATTGAAATTCGACTTAAAATCAATTTGAGGAAATTTGGATTTGAAATGGGAATCGAAACCTAGGTTTCAATCTCGGGATCGTGAAGAAAAGAAACTGGAATTTGAGTATCAATCTCGGAGTGAGAATCAGAGTTTGAATGTCGATTGAACAGGATGAGAGTCAGAATTTAGGTACTGATCTCGAAAGAGAATCGGAATTTAGGTACCGACCTCGAAAAGTTGTACGATAACTGGAATGTAGGTACCAGCCTCGGAAATTGTATGAGAATCGAAATGTAGGTATCGATCTCGGGATGAGAACTGGAATGTAGATACCAGTCTCGAAAATTTGGTATGAGAATCGGAATGTAGGTACCGATCTCGGGATGAGAACTGGAATGTAGGTACCAGTCTCAGAAATTTGTACGGGAGTCAGAATGTAGGTACTGATCCCAAAATGAGGACTGGAATGTAGGTACCAGCCTCGGGAAGTTGTACGGGAGTCAGAATGTAGGTACTGATCCCAAGATGAGGACTGAAATGTAGGTACCAGCCTCAGAAAGTTGTACGGGAGTCAGAATGTAGGTACTGATCCCAAGATGAGGACTGGAATGTAGGTACCAGCCTCATAAAGTTGTACGAGAGTCAGAATGTAGGTACTGATCCCAAGATGAGGACTGGAATGTAGGTACCAGCCTCGGAAAGTTGTACGGAGTCAGAATGTAGGTACTGATCCCAAGATGAGGACTGGAATGTAGGTACCAGCCTCGGAAAGTTGTACGGGAGTCAAAATGTAGGTACTGATCCCAAGATGAGGACTGGAATGTAGGTACCAGCCTCGGAAAGTTGTACGGGAGTCAGAATGTAGGTACTGATCCCAAGATGAGGGCTGGAATGTAGGTACCAGCCTCGGAAAGTTGTACGTATGAAGAAGGACCCAGTCTCATGCCATCAAAACCAAATCTAACAGAGTTCGTGGCTCCGTGTCAATAGACCTAGTCGATCTTCCTACAAGAGGGAAAGGAGATCACAGAAAATCAAAGGATTTCGATTGTGACGAAAAGGTGTAAGATTTTGAAGTTGAAGTGTAGGCCTCCCGTGGGAAGAACCATCCCGAAAAAGGAGTTTGAAGTAGATTTGATTTGAAAAGAACTAGAGGATTTGAAAAGATGGATTTGGATTGAAATTCAATTTGATATTCATTCTCATTTTGTTTGTCCTTTAATGATCCAATTTTATTTTTGTTATTCATTTGATGTTCATGTGAATTTGGAGTTCGTTTTAACATTTGGATTTTTTTTAAGGGAGAGAATTTTCATTTATTTTCCTTTTCTTTTCTGTTCTTTGTTCAAAGTTCATTTAACTCTAATGGCGTTTTCCAGTCAATTTGCACAAAAAGAGATGAAGGCCAAAATGTGACATAGTCACTTTCATTCCAATCTTTTTTGAAGATACAGCATACAACTTGATCTGAAATATATCTCATACAATCCATGACTCAAAACGGACTATGTATGATTCTTGTTGATCCATCCAAAAAGTATCTGCAAAAAATCCATGTCTCTTAATTGAAGCCTCTTAATAGCATCTTATCTGCTTCAAGCTCGCGAGCATCAATTTCCAAATATGCTAGAATCCAAAGGTTCATTATGTTGATTGATGCTCCCGGATCAACCAACACTCTGGAGAGCGTAAACTTTCCAATTGTGACTGAAATGTACAACGGTTGGTTGTGATCTGTTGTTCCCAGTAATAGATCATTATCCGTGAAGGTAACACCTCGCTGTTCTTTTAACGAGCAAACCTCGTCAAAGGAATTACCGGCCATTTGAGCTAAACAAATCTTTGGATCAAGTAGAGCCTTGATCAGAGCCTCTCTCATCTCCTTTGACAGGATCAGAGCGCCATATATGCTTAGTTTGGCTGGTAGCTTCCTAAGATGGGCCAGCACGTTGTAGTCCACTTTATTACCATGTTCCTCGGTTTCTTCCCGAATGGGCAATTCCTCTGCCGGGGATGGTTCTTCCTGAGCAACCACCTGCTTTCCTTTATCCTTCGGACCCATTCTCGGGGGTAGTACCTTTCCACTTCTTAAATTTACTTCAGTTATTTCTTCTGAATTTTGTGTTGAATCTGCCGGTGTATCCTCTTGAATTGGAACCACTTGCTCTTCTGAAGTTGCTTCGGTGTCTGATGGTTCTAATTCTATCGTGATCGGAGCTCCTCAGAACTCATAAATGGACTAGTTGCTTATCGAGCTTTCGTAGCATCCTTTGTGAACACCTTCTTCGTCGTCGTCATCAAGGTTGCATATGATTTGAGAATCGTTATTTTGACTGGAATCGATATCCGGATTAAGCTAGTTGTCGTTAGTTACGTGGTCGTTAGAGATAGTCAAAACGTAGCCAACGCCATAACCCTTATCATTATAAGATCCCGCAGGAGCGAGCAAATAATCATACAGAGTCAGGGGTTCGAGAGATTTCTCCCCCGAATCGGAAACAACCATCCTAGGATAAGCAGCCCCTGGTCTACCCTTCGGAGCCTCGGTCTTCTTTTCTTCCATGATCTTCTCCTTCTTCTGGGGCGGTTCTTCAATCGCAAGTGATAGTGCCGGCTCGACAGGTTTCAAACTCTGAGTTGAAGCGTGTACCGAAGCGGCCTGGATGTGATCCAAAATTTTCTTCGATGACTTTGTCCAGACAGTACTCCATCCATCATCAGTCGTGTAAGGGTCTATCGGAACAATGGGATCCGTTGAAATAACATTGACGGAACCTCCCTTCTGGGGTTCCTTCATGTATTCTTTTGGGATCGTTATGTTCCCTTTTCGGAGATTGTCATCAAGCCAACTCTTGAAAGTGATGCAATCCTCATCTTGTGTCCAAG
The DNA here is from genome assembly GCA_022702705.1 of Papilionanthe hookeriana x Papilionanthe teres. NCBI lineage: Eukaryota > Viridiplantae > Streptophyta > Magnoliopsida > Asparagales > Orchidaceae > Papilionanthe > Papilionanthe hookeriana x Papilionanthe teres. Next base: position 2,371,292 of record CM040435.1, read on the forward strand.
CATCTGGTGGTAAGGGCAATAGTTCGGATGATCTTTCTTATTGACTTCCTCTGGCTTCTTGGGCTCTGGCAGCTGAAAATCCGGTGTTTTCATCAAGCTGCGGAACATCTTCGCTATTGCTTCAGTTTTGAATGGGTATTCTTTGTTTAGAAGTTCTCTTAAAGTACGTGATGAACGAGGTGGTTGTTCATAATGCTGATGTGACTGATAGCTCGGACGAGGTTGCTGATAATCCCGCCGAGGTTGCCGATAAGTCCGTTGTGGTGGTCGATAACTAGGTCCGTGGCCGCTCGATCGTATCTCGCATCGGCCGCTCGCCCTTATCTACTCGCCGCGACGATCTCGGATTTCTTTTCGAATGTTTTCACAGGTTTCTGCTTATCATTCTTGTCCGTGAAACGTAACTGTTTCGCCTCTTCTTGCAAGCTCCCGACCTTGCTAAGCAACTTCTCGAAAGTCTTGATTGTAAATCCTTTAAGGAGAAGTGCTATCGGGCCATGGATACTTTTAAGCAGGATACCGACTGCATGTTGTTCTTGAAGTTGTGGTTCACACTTCATGCTTAAGTTTCTCCATCGAAGTATGTAATCCACTAAAGTCTCGTTCGGCTTTTGCTGCTCCACCACTAGATCACCGATAGTGATGTGGTGCTGAGCCCCAACAAATCTTTTCACGAAGAGATTTTCTAGTTCAGAAAAGGTCTTTACTGAACCGTTCGGCAATCCGCGTACCCGCCGAAGGCAATCCTCGATAAGCCGCCGACGAACCGTCGGAAGAGTAAAACGTCGCTCCCACCGGCATTGCGACAGAATCGACACGAAAATGTGCGACATGCCGCCGAGGGTTTCTTGTTCCATCAAAAGTCTTAAACAGAGGTGGTACGAAGCCTTTCGGGTATTGAACTGCATCGAGCTCTTCGGGGTAAGGTCTACCCGTCTGAATAGATGCTCCACTCTTGGATTGTGCTAAGGCTTCTCGCACCTGCTGTTCTACCATGTTTTTAATATCCTTTTCAGGGATCATGCTCTGTGTAGAATCCTTCTTTGGTAGTTCGTCTCCGTTGATGGATGTGATCTCTTTTCCTCCATCTACAATATGGATAATTTCTGGGGGTGTCTCTTTCTGAGGCTGGGCCTGACTCTGGAGAGTGGCTAAGGCAGCAGCCATTTCTTCCATGCTCTTTGCCATCTGGGAAATCGTATCATCTCTTTCCCGAAGTTGTGCTCTCAACATTTCCGGTTCATCTCTTCTCGCGCCGCTCGGAGCACCTTGTGAAGCCGATGATGCTCGTGTCTCAACCATGTTGATCTCGGCATACTCCTCATCCATGAACTAAGATGAGTCAATTTCATCTCCTAATTCTTCTTCTCTTCACTTTGCTAATCGTCGGATGTCGGTCCTTAACTTGTCCATGGCATCCTCTAGTGGCCCTTTCCGTAAGGTCTCGCAGTTGTCTCGTGACGGTTGTTGAACTTCCTTCCCGGGAGTCCCCTTTATTGCAGTGGCACTTTCTTCTGATTCAAGTTTCCTGGCGAAACTTTTCTTCTCAGGACATTGTTTTGGTCTTAGCTGACCGGTAGTAGGTAGGGCTGTAAACGAGCCGAGCTTGAGCGAGCTCAGGCTGGGCTCGTGTTCGGCTCGTTCGAAATTAGCTCGGCTCGTGTTCGGCTCGTGTTCGAGATGGCTCGTGAAAGGTGTGTTCGTGTTCGGCTCGTGTTCGAAATGGCTTGTTCGTGTTCGGCTCGTGTTCGGCTCGAAATTGGCTCGTTAAAATTAATTGAAAAAATATATGTCTAGCGCCGGATTCGAACTCGGACCAAATGAATGAAAACAAGAAGCATAACCACGCTACCACACAAGCGAGCTATGATTTAAACTTAAATATAAATATATATAATATATTAATATATAATAATATATATAATAAATTATTATATAAATAATTATATGATTATTTTTTTTATTTCGAGCCAATTCGAGCCGAACACGAGCGAACAAACAGGTTGTTTGTGTTCGGCTCGTTAACATTTCGAGCTTAAAAATTTGTTCGTGTTCGGCTCGTTAAGCTTAACGAACGAGCCGAACACGAGCTGTTCGCGAACAACGAGCCAAATTGCCAGCCCTAGTAGTAGGTCGCCATACCATCCTTCTTGCAGCAGTAAGCCTAGGACCGGATGGTCTGTCAGCTATATGCTGGAAGGTGGTATCCTCCCTAATTTGTAGACCCGATACAACAACTGGTGGACTAGTTTTTATCTTCTTCTTTGGTTTCTCTGTGGCAGCAACAGGCTCTATTCGTGGTCCGAGGCGGGATTTGGTTGGCACTCGTCTTATCCTTCTTAAGATTTCCGATACAGGGCATCTTTCTTTCTTTGCCAATCTTTCTATAACAGCTTGCAGCCAAGCCAATGGCATAGTCTTATCCCTTTTCCTCTTGTAATTATTGTAGTATACAGGTCGGGGTAATACAGTGGCGATCTTACGAACATCCTCTTCATCTGATGCGGCAGAGAGGGGTGAAACTCGCTCCCTTCCAACGTAGGTATATACTCGAGCAGTTCTTCTCTTTCTTCGAGAATTTCTTCTAGAAAAGCAACTTCAGCAGCTCTAGCTTTCTTGGCAATCTTCCTGCTTCTATTTCTCCTTTGAGTCCAAGTTAGGGGTGCAACTCTTGGACTGGACCCAATTTCAAAAATAGATGGTATTGTAGCAAAGTCTGCACCCTCCACGGTGGCAGGCTCATCACAGACTTGGATTTCCTTCCCTTCGGCTTGCGGAACTCGGGGTAGGTGCCGAGATGACTAGACCGGTGGGGGTAGAGACAACGGTCCTTCTATGAACGGTGGTACTCCTTTCGACTGGAACCCTTTGCATGGGAGGGAATTCTCGACTAGACTTCGAGTTGAACTCAATCACGGGCTCTTCAGTTTCTGACACTTTGTCCATTAGTGTGAAGAGAGTGACATCAGCAAATTTGATATCTGTGTTACCGAATCCTTGTCCGAAACGGATGACTCCATTGTCGGGCAGCTCATCCTTGTAAACGGCGAAGTCCATTCCATTGGTGAAGGAGAAGATTAGCTTTGGGGCAGTCATTTTCTGTAGAGCAGATTCCGAATGTCAGTCCCGAATTATGCTTCTTTTCATCGTAAAGTTTAGGACGAAAAAGAAAGAGTCCGAACACATTTTCGTTTATCTTATTGTATTTGTGATTTATAAAAGAGGTTGTTTGTTAGAAGGTTCGTTTGTTAGAAACAAAATGATTAAAGGAAAAGGTTATAGAAAAGGTAAAGGACACGATTTAGAATTGGAAAGGAAGAGAAAGTCTTATGCAAGACTTCTCAACTCGAAGGACCGCACCTAAACTAACACCTATTGGGGGTCCACCCCACCTCAAAAAAGAGGTAAAAGGATCTCGGAACCTCTCTGTTTAGGGGTGTCTAAACAGATGGCTCCTAAATCCGAGAGAAGTCGGCTATACTCGTTCAAGACGTAAATGAACGGGGTAGTCCAACGGAAGAATGGTAGTTTGGTCCACAAGGGGCATGGATTCACTACCGATTTATGAAAGCAAAACCATCTGATCAAAATGGAGAGAGGAACTATTCCCCAGTGGAGTCACCAGAAGTTGTCGGCATATTTTTAGGTTGAGTGTTGTATTTTTGAAAAGGAGTCGCCTACAGAAGTTGTCGGCGAATTTTCATATTTTAAATTTAATTTAAATATATATATATAGTTTAAAAGATAACATTTGATTTTGAAAGTAATTTTAAGTTTAAAAGTTTTAAGATATGAAATCAAACCGATCTCACATCCCAAATAGTTTATATAAATGAGCACCGCACCACAAACCGTGTATCTATCCCGAAGAATAGACACACTTCTTGATGATGGAGCTCGATTAAAAAAACTAGGAGATTTGTGACATCTGTTTGGTCTGCGAACTAATTTTATAAGCCGACAAGTTCCCCTGCTTAATATAAATGAATTAAGCAGGGTTTATATTACCTGGGTTCTTAAAGTTCCCTATAAGGGCAAGCCCCTATAGTTAATTACATCCTAAGTGACGGGAATCACTTAAGAAAACTCTCGATAATGATCAGTGGTTTTGCTCTCAAGAATTTCAAAGTTTTAAGGTTTCAAAGGATTGAATTTTGGAAATTTCAATAGGGAATGGATCAAATTTGGAACAGTTTATTTTAAGAGTCCAAAGGAAGAGAAGTAGGAGAAGCTGAGGACCCAAGAAGAATCTTGGCCACTTCCCAAACTATCCTAATTGTTTGGTTTAGATTTGAGAGTTTACTTAGTGTTTCAATCTTGTCAATTTTAGTTAATTAGGACTTATATTTGTATAATATGATCATACAAATAGCCTCGAAGATGTGAGGGTTTACGTCGTACCAAATAACTACCTCGGAATCCTAAAACCGGTTAGGGCTTAATTTGCATAATATGATTATACAAATGCCTAACGAAGAGTTGAGGACTTATGTTGCACTAGGCAAACTACCTCAAAATCCTATGGCTTTGTTGTTTAATTCTAAGAAAGTTTTGTTGAAGTAGATCCGAGTTTTGTCGACGAAGATGGCCGTGCTGCCCACCGTGCTCCAAGCTCCTTGTTGTTGCAGAGGTTTAGTTTTAGAAGTCATAAATCAGGAGATGAGAGAAGTGTTTAGGTTTAGAGAAAATCTTAAAATCCAAGTATTTTTAATTTTTTAATTAAAACAAATCTTAAAGTTGGTTAAACAGAACCGATTAAGATCCCACGGTTCCGTCATCCTGGCACCGTTATTTTCATCGAATTCACTTAGTCCGGATGAATTTGCTAAACTCAACCGAATGAGTTCCACACTTTCATTTAGCACTACATGGGAAATCCCGTTAGCAACACGCGGGTTACATCATCCGAGGTATTCCCGATCATTCAACGAGACGTTTTAATTTAGTTGCAATTGTAGTTTTGTTGTTCGTTTGTGATTAAATTTCGAGTTGTTTTATATTTTCAAATGTTGTGGCGGTGATTTTTATCTTGTAATGAATTTTAACTTAGTTTTGGTTTCAGTTCAGGGACTATCCTAAAGGTTTTGGTTTTCATGCAACAGTTGTTTATCATGCAAG